>OW121760.1:1386056-2772113 GCA_933228765.1 Miltochrista miniata | reverse complement strand
GGGCCACGAGCGCTTCAAAATATCTATGTAATATATTCTTAAGAGAGATATAACTTTTTTATTTATAAACCGATTGCCATGAAATAAACACTAACCCCCTTATTCATAATCGTAGTCGTATTTAACCATACTCTGTCATTGGTTAGAGACAGCAATAGACTTTAAGTGTGTTTTAACTAAAATAGGTATAATAAACGATTATGAATAAGGGGGTAAATGTTTAATGGAGCAAACTTCAACCTAATAAAAACATCCTGAGTCATCTGAGTCATCCTGAGCTGCGTCGCGAGCAGATTGGACTGCCTGTATGTAAATCACTGCTGCAAGTTGTCCACCTCGTTGATAGACGTGTGGCGGTGATTCGCTTCCAGCGGCTACCTATTTATTTTATTTTTAGATTAGGTAGTTGCTTTTTTTTATGTTATTTTGTGTGCTTAGGTTAAGAATACTAACATAGAATAAGAAATATTGTTACTAACATAATAAGTCTAGTTACTTGTGGAATAAATATATTATTATTATTATCAAAATATTTTTATTAAAATTTGAGTAGAAAAAATGTTATGAGTACAAAAATAAGTAGTTACGCTTACTTTTGTAAAGTTAGCTTAAAATAAATAATTTTTATTTTGACTTTTTGTAAAACTGGACATTTGACACTGCGGACATTTTGTAAAACTGGGCATTTTGACACTGCGGAAATTTTGATGCATGGGAAAATGAAGCTGTTGAGTTGTTTATTCATTTAAAGATTTACTCAATTTATGCAGCTTTTTCTTAATAATTTTCACTGAAATCATGGTCACATACAATATGATATTTTCGATCCCATTTATCTTTTAAAATACTAATTTCACAGAATCTTAATTCATTTAGAAGGAGTGTACTCCTTTATATGAGTCAGAAAATAGTTTTTTTGTAATGAAATATGTCATAGTTTAGAAGCTATAGACGTTTAAGCTGAACGAACTGAGGTTGGTGTTTATTTTAAATTTAGCAAGTTTTATTAGAAACTAAGGCGGTACATATGATATTTACCATGTGTAGATTCTATATTTATAGTTTTTTAATAAAAATCTTTCGTCCTTCTGTACGTATTTTCTTATCAAAAATTTTCAGCTCGGCCCCCTTTCTACATCGATTTATCGTTTGATATTACGAATATACAAAATCTGTTTTGGAACGTATAACGAGATGCCGGGGTACATTTCTCATTTTTTCATTGGCTGTATATTTTTCGAGTTACAAGGGGGGCCGAGCTGAAAGCGTTTGGTTGGCCCGGCCCCCTTTTCATGAGTTTTTCTCCAAAAATACAGAGTTACATTGAAAAAGAAAGCGGTACATATGTTTCTGGTGATGAGTACAGTAGATTGCTATACTCCGAAGTCGTAAATTCCGGGAGGGCCGGGCCAACCAAACGAACGTGATTTTTGTTCATTATGAGATCAGTACATTATAGAAATCAGTCCTAACAGACCGAAGGGCTTTCAGCTGTCTAACAGCTTGGATATTTTTATTCATTCTGCTATAGGTACCCTATAATTTATAGTATATTTACCATGGAAGACGGCAAACCTGCGGCCAGCACATTGGCGTCCCAGGAAGACTGCAAGCCTACCTATGGCCGGCACATTGGCGTTCGGTGCTTCACGTGTTAAGGATCACTACATTGCGTTTAAGGCCTCAAACTGGATGTTAGCAGTGAGCAGGGCGACGGCGAAAGATTGCGGTGAAAGCGGGGCGTCAGATAACAAGACAGAAGGCAACTTCGAACAAACGATACTGTGTGGATAGGACATGGGATAAGGGATAGGAGTACTGCACTTACACCAGTCACCTCTGGGCGGGGGCACCTGAATACCAGCTTCGTCCATTTGACTCTGTGCAAAGGCGAGCTATTAGAGTTGTCAACGATCCTATACTTGCAGATGATGTGGAACCTCTGTGACAGGAGAGACTTTGCCTCTTTGTGTGTGTTCTGTCGCTTGTACAACGGTTTGTGCTCTGAAGAATTGTTTGCTATGACGCCTACGGCTACATTCTATCATCGCACCGCTCGCCACAGACAGGGTGTTCATCCTCACAAATTGCGTCCTGAGCGCTCGAGCACGGTGAGATCCGATAGAGGCTTTCTTCCCTTTCGGTCCATTAGGTCCCATGTATCAAAAGGTCCAGAGTGTCAAAATGTTCAGTTCTACAAAATGACCGATATTGAATCGTCCAGAGTAACAAAATGACCGGAGTATCAAAATGACCGGAGTATCAAAATGACCGGAGTATCAAAATGACCGGAGTATCAAAATGACTGGAGCATCAAAATGAAAAGTATGGTTTATAACTTAAGGCTTTAATTAGAATTAAAAACTTAAAAATTTGAACTAAAAAAACCGCTCTCCCGGTATAATTTGTGAATTTAAGGCTTGAAACACTTAAAAATGCGCTCTCCGGTGTAATTTGTGAATAAGGCTTGAAACACTTAAAAATACGCTCTCCCGGTATAAATTTCCCTCCGGCACGTTACGTCTTATTCCCGGAATGTCCAGTCGGTTTTCCCTGAGATAAGAAAATGGTTTGAGTACAAAATAAAGTAGTTAAGTTTACTTTTGACATTTTGACACTGCGGACATTTTGTAAAACTGGGCATTTTGACACTGCGGACATTTTGTAAAACTGGACATTTTGACACTGCGGACATTTTGTAAAACTGGACATTTTGACACTGCGGACAATTTGTATAACTGGGCATTTCGACACTGCGGATATTTTGATACATGGGACCTAATGGACCGAAAGGCTTTCTTCCGCGTACGCTTTGATTGTGGAATGATCTCCCTGCCTCGTTTTTCCCAAACGCCTACAGTATGGGGTTCTTCAAAAGAAGTCTTACGTTTTTACAAGGTCGGCGGCGCGAGTGTGGCGCCTCTGGTGTTGCAAACGTCCATAGGCTGCAATGACCACCGGTACATCTGGTGGGGCCTTATGCTTGTCTGCCACTCCAGTGGTATAAAAAAAAGAAAAGAAACGATAACTAAACGCACCGAGCGCGGTTGCTTGTGTACGAGCACAGTGCCGCCGCCCTCTCTTGTACTCAGGCGCCGCGCTCTCGCTGCAATCCTAAACCTTCATTCAACCCAATTACGCGTATTGCTGTTAACAGGTGCACCACTTGCAGATCAGGTAGGTTGTGTGTCAGGAACAACGTACATCGAACAAATAGTACTGCAGTCTTATTTTGGAAATATAGGCACTTACGTTTGTCCAGTAGTCACAGTGTGCGATCAATATAAATACTGTTACAGTAACAACCACACAACGTGCACATGAAGACAATTTATTTTGGAAACCATGCGACATTGCAAGCAGAAATATCACTAAATTTATCGCTACTAGAAATCAGAGCCCAAGGTCTGTGGTTTGTTTCGACGGCTTATCGTCGCCGCTAGGTTCGTCCAGCTGCTCGAGTTCCTGCTTCTCAGCCTGCTCCAGCAGAGCCATGCGGTCCAGAGGCCTCCAGGGTTCGTGGAAAGCGTACTTGTATTTATTTCTCCCGTGATAGCCCAGCTTCGGCAACGCATCTTTGACCGCTTCAGTAAATTTCTTCACTGGTTTATCTTTCCAGTAATCGGGGTGTACGAACGGTGAGTTGTGAAATAGGTCTTGGACGCGATAAGCACAAGATTGGAAGTCGGTATGAAAGTTCATTTCCGGGTTTTTAAACAGCTCCCTCGCGTCCTCATTTAGTATTTCCTGTCAAAAAATGTTACTTTTCACTGACTTATCGGAAGACTGGTGTTACATGTGCGTTGGACGAAATTTGACTGCCTCGATTGTTAATGACTAAAATGAAACTAATTAAGCCTACTTGGTAAACTTCTATTTCAGTGAGAGCATCGGTGAGTTCGCTATGAGACACGTATTATGTGGGTGCATGTCACCACTGACAATTCACTTAGGATTCCAGCATCATCGCGTCGCCTTCTCCCTTCTTTTTGCCTCCTAGTTTTCCTAAGAAGCCCTTCAGTAAGCCCATAATTCCCTCTTTTTTGTCGGATTCGTCCTCAGCGGTCTCTTCGGCTTGATGTCCGAGCTGTTGCTGATATCGCTGCTGCTCCAATTCTTGCTGGCGTCGCTGGTCGGCCTCTGGGTCAGTGGTCATGAGCACCACTCCGCTCCACTGATGAAGAAAGCACAAGCTGGATTTCATTAGATACTTTATCACTACGCGGGGCTCTGATTTCGTCTAACGCACTATTGAACACCGCATTTGTAATGTCGCAAGGTTTGCAGCAATAAAGACAAGTCATGGGAGGTATGGCAATACGTACCTTCGCGTTGCTGGGTGGCATCGGCGGCACTACGACGTCGGGGACCTTGATCCTGTAGGGGTCGTAGTTGGGCGGCTGGGGCTCTGAAGGGCACTCGCAGCGCCACGCGGGCGGCGGCGGATCAGACTTCGGCCAGGACTCTACTTGTTTGCCGGACGTTTGAGGAACATTCTCGCTGCATGTTTTTTGGCCTTTATCTTTAGAGTAATATAAACGATTTGCTGAAACAATATATACAAACTGTATTATAAGGAAACAAGGATATTATTTAGATTAAGTACAAATGAACTAAGTGTGTGTGACAGTGTCATCACAACCTGCTTGTCCAATTTCACCATGGATAAAGGCTTACCACAAATTTTGTGAGACAAATGTGGGCGTATCTATAATATGACTCTGGCTACCCCTTCGGGAATAAAGGTGTGACAACATCTAAGTTTCTGTGTAACCATGAATTTTATATGCCGTCTACTCGTGACCATGGCTCTTAGAATACTTTTACGAAACGAGAGTTAGCACATTAAAAAACATTCATTTACATTGCAGTAGGTTTGATCTAAAATATACTATAAATATGTTGAATAGTACATACCAATTCCGTTGATTATCCGGCTGACATTACTATTCACGGTCAGTATGCTGTGGGTCATGTGTAGGGTCTGACCGTAACATCTTGAGCCTATCATTCTGATCAACGACTATAATTTCAGTTTAAATATACCTACTTAATAATAACACACAAAATTTTAAAATTGAATTTTGAAAATAAATGGTCTACATTGTTTTTGTGATATTCATAATTCTTGGTGTAGAACGATGTATTTTTTTATGACACTGTTTAAAAAATAGAATCTGGACAATTCATTGTTTTCATAAAAAATGGTTTTCAAATTGTGCAAGGAGGCGGCTTCTGTCAGGAATGGAACCTACAGAGATATTATTTTTATCATGGAGGTTCTAACCTTTGTGGAGAGTTTGAGAGGACGCACCACCGCCAAATGAATCTACGACCTGGAATAGGTCGCAGGCACAGACTGGATGCGAAGGGTACGGGATCGCGTATTGTTGCGTGAGTTCCTACATCCGGCAACGGACTGCAAATTTTGTTTTATACCACTTAGGTGGAAGACAAGCTTGCGGCAACCTGATAGATAGTGGTCACCGTAGCCTATGGACGTTTGCAACACCAGAGGCGCTGCACTCGCGCTGCCGACCCTGTAAGAATCTTCTCAAACCTCTTTTGAGAACCCCACACTGCAGGCGTTTGAAAATACCGAGGCTGGGAGATCATTCCACGCACTAAACGTTTGTGGAAGAAAGTCTCTATCGAATCTTACCGTGCTCGAAAGCTTCGGACGCAAAGTGTGAGTACCTACGTATAATAAGATAGCGGACGTCACGGAGTTTCACCCGCGTAGCTCTCGTTCCCGTGGGAATACGGTAATAAAATATAGCCTACGTATACGTGTCCGGGGATAGTGTAGCTACTAGTCTAGCCCAACAGTGAAAGAATTTTCGTATCCGTCCAGTAGTTTCAGAGCCTATTCGTGCAAACCAAAGATAATATAATAGTATTATATGTGCAAACAAACAATCAAATCTTTCCTCTTTATAGTATAAATTATAGCTCAAGTAAACTTACGCCCAATAAAACAATAGGTACATACATTATAAACATATTTAATCTTTGTACAATATTACAAATAAATTGTGTCATACATACATTATTGACAAGATTGTTTACAAAAATACTTCGATTAATTCACATTTGGTTGAGACTTGATACACACGGAATGGCAAATAAGCATATCTTAGCAGGTGAAAGGGAGTTAGACGCGCACCAAGGGATTCGTACCAAAAAACGTCAAAATAATGACGTTTGTTGATGGGAGCCTCCTTATTTTTGTTTAAGTATTTTTTTACAGCAGTCGGTAAAATAATTCCGACTTTAGTACTAAATTGTACTAAAGTCAGTAAAATAATTCATATTAGCATAGGTACTGAACTGCCATACGTCTAATCCTTTAACAATATCTCTCATTGTGAAGAAAATTTGCAATTACGTTAACTGTTAAGCTGAAACATTGACGAAAAGACGGTCTCAAGACAGAATACCGCTTTACTAACAGTAGGCGCACACTGGGCGACAGTCGCGACATGTCGCGGCGACTTGTCTCCCTATCTGCGCCTGCATCGGGCGACTGTCGCTGGCGTCGACCACAAGTCGCGGCGACAGACTTAGTGCAAAATGCTATCGCTCGGCAACTGTCGCCGTGTCGCCGCGACTCCCCTTGCTTGTCGCCGAGTCGCTGCGACATGTCGCCTAGTGTGGCTTAGAACAAAAATGTATGTAATTTGGCGCCCGCAGCTTGTCGCCGCGACATGTCGTCCAGTGTGCGCCTACTGTAAATCTATTAAACTGTGTACACTGTGAAGGATACACATTTAACCGGTACCCGCGCACGTCCGATAATGTTAAGGTTGAAAATCGAACCGACTAAAAAGTCTTACGACAGTCGTGTATCTAATGTGCTGTCAGCCTTACTAATAAATTAATAGGAATAACAATCATAACACGTAGCAAATTATGTTCAATAAATTAGATTGATGCTTAAATACCAAATAGGAAATGACATCATACAAATACTCTATTTACATATAGTTCACACAACTTTCCCTAAGTATTTATACTAATATTTACACAGAGGTGTTCTAGTTACAAATATATTATAGTGTAACATATATCGCCCCGTGTGGTAACGGCAAAGAGTACCACCACCACCCCAATTCATCCCGAGGGTGTCGTAAGAGGCGTCTAAGGGAACACTCAAAACGATTCATCAAGTAGAGAAGGAAAACTCAAAATGAAACCCGGTTGTCGATAAATGACTATCGTTTAAGCCAAGTTGAAGGCCTTAGGTATATAAGGCTTGAATATTTTCAACTGCGGGTCATCAAACCCTGCTCATGTACATTTCAGCACGGCGATAACCTGACCACCTGTTATGTGCGACATAAAACTATAAGGTGAAATGTGGTTGTACACTATACTATGTACCTATGTAAAATATATCTTAATCTCTGTGACAGTCATATTAACGTAAAGAAGATTATACTTTATTTTGGCCCGGTGTGTTCTCACTAATTTTCAGGCATATTAATCACAAAAGCTTTATACCGTTGAAATAAAGTCTATTTTTGTTAACATTAATACAACTGCCATTGGAATCAAGCTACATTTTACAGATTATAACGATATTGTCGTGTACAGACGATCTGTGCGCCACGGATAGTCTGTCATTGACGACGGAGAAGTAGATACCTAGTTTTTGTACATCTTTAACATGAACAATAATTAAAGTACAGCTCGCGCCACATGACTTTGCCTCTGTGAAGTTCGTTCGTTCGCACCGCAATGATGCAATAATAGGTATCATAGGGGAAACTACTGCGCAGCTGAGACGGTAGGGGCGCCCCTCCCACCTCAGCAGTAGTTTCTTGCATAATACCTAATATTGTCTAAATGCGGGGCGAACGAACGAACTTCACAGAGGCAAAGTTATGTGGCGCGAGCTGTAGTGTAGTCAAGTTAAATACTTGCATGTCAGTATGTCTTCATTATTGATTCATGTTATTATATTGGCAGTGATAGGTACTCATACTTATAGAACTCGGGACTTCACGCGAAATACATCTACTTACATTTTCACACCGACGTTTCGAGCACGTTGCAACGCCCGTGGTCGCTTTGGACGGTGTGATAGGTAGTTTTACAGTTCTACAGAATAGGTGATGAATTTATAGCTGTATTAAAGCTTAAGATTATGCATTCATTATCAAAAATAAAATCGAATAAAATAATTTGAAAAAAAAACGTAACAATTTTTATAAAAATATACTTAAATAATCATAATTTTCACTCTGTAAAAATGTTAACATTGATAACTTAATTTATTAGACTTTTAAAACTTAATTTTGTTTAAAATTAATACTGATCTCGATCCAAAATCTTTTATTTTAAAACAACTATATTTGCATACACAGCTATGTGTAAAAATTCGGTGTTCAACTCACAACTTGATAGAAGTCTAATAAAGCCAATTGTTGGGTTGGTAAAATAAAATGGAAATATATTTGAAACATTTATCTCTGAAGCTTTAACAACAGGGACATATTTATCACACAGTTACATTATATCTGCGTATTTCTTGCATTTGTACCTCTTTTTAAGAAACTTGCACATACAGATGAACTTGAAAAAAAGACACAGTTAAAGTTTATACGAAGAAAAGTGCAGGAAGTTATTTTTTACTGAATTGCTGTTAAATTTCGACGGCCTACAGGGCTCTATGGTACTGTCAAGTAAAGAAGTACATTCTGACAGATGACAGATGTAGGTATTGTGTTAAAAAGTTATTTTTGAAAACCTAAGAGCATTATCATAGCTTCGGTAGATGGTTGTTTCAAAATGTTGCGTCTCTGTGACAAATCAATTAACCAAAGATAATATAATGGTATTACATACAGATAGGCAACTCCCTGCCCCCCACTGAGTAAACTTCCCCACTCCCGCGACAGCTGACATATAGTTGAAGGGTATTTTAAGGGTGCGCGTCCATTGGCCCGCGCCGGACGCACCGCACGCACGGCACGCAACGGATTAAACGGATTTGCCGATGGCATGCGTCCACTGTATCCGGATTTATTGTTTAGTTTTGAGTGTTTTCTTGTCGTGAGTGGACGTATTTTGCCATGGAGATTGACGAAGATAATTATTAGTTGATTGTTGGAAGATGAAGAAAAACGTTAAACTAAACGTAGAATGAGGGTTCATAATATGAATTTGAAGCGACCAATATTTGGAGAGTATCATTCATTATTTTGTTCCCGATTTACTTCATGATGAAGAAAGATTTTTCAATAACATTCACATGTCAAGAGCTAAATTCATAACTTAACTGTATCTGTAGGTTAGCAACAAAGCAGATTAATAAGAGCTGGTAGACGGTTACAATAAACCAAAATTTTAAAATAAAGAATATAATTACGTAACCGGTTTTTTATTTAGAATTAACTGTGACCGCGCTTTCATCTACGTGAATTCAGTTTTTTAGGGTTTTAGTTCTAATTTAAGACACTCAGACCAAAATTTTTAAAATCGTGTTTTGCCCGAAGTATCGTTTATACATTCATATTATTATGCAATCAAAATCTGTACTTTTAATATTGCAAACACGCACTTCAATTTTATTTATTTGTAAAGATAGATAAAATAAACTTCAATCAATGTAGGTACCCTTCAAAAAGTACATACGTAGACATATATGTATGTATTAAAATTTTGAAGTTTCAACACGTGCGCAGTAGGTGATGCCAGTGGCCAACTGATTTGTGTGACGTCACCGTCACGCAACGCATTGTTTGTTCATAAATGCCGGCTTTCGATGCGGCCGGTGCGGATGGTGGACGCACCGCTGTGTAAAATCATACAAAGCAAACTAAAATCCGTTGCGTGCCGTGCGTGCGGTGCGTCCGGCGCGGGCCAATAGACGCGCACCTTAAGTGTATGTTTTGCTTAACCTTAGTGGTCACACACACATTCCAGCTCTGTACAAACATAACGAGTTTTAGAATTGAAAACGAATCATTTGTATGGAGTTTCCGCCCTATGACTTAACGTAACGCCCACTTTCAAATATAAAGTTTGACATCTGCCAATATCGATTGACAACAATCATCAATATCCCTCCAATACTAGTATAATGATACCTGTTCTGAAAGGTCCAAGTCACGTGGCGCTCTCGACACGACACGACACAACACAACACTAGAACACAACACAACACAGTTCACTCCAGGCCGAAGAGCCAGTTGATGCCTTGAGCCAGGAACAGTATGAGCGGCTGCCACGCCACCAGCCATCGGATCCAGTCCAGGAGCTGTCCATAGAGAATGTGGGGGCGGTCCCAACTGAATGCTGTGTTAAGGAATGATCATAATTTTTTGTCAAAAATAATGAAATATATGGCCAGCCGCCAGCGTGTTTAATACAGCAGTAGACGGTCATAGGTTAGCTAACATATTGTATTCTATTCTCGGTTTGGAGAGCCCGAGGTGCTAGTCCGAGTTACTATGGTTCGACTGAGAAACTATGTGTAAGGCCTGCAACTGGATGCCAGCGATGAGCGGTGCGACGGCGACAGCGGCGAGGTCACGGCAAGGCTCCGTGAGAGAGAGAGAGAGAGACTAAGAGGGAGGCAATATAGTACAAACGAAACAAGGAAGACGCGCCGCGTACACTTATAAATCTATATATATAAAAATCAATGCCACTTTTCGTTGTAATTTTATAACTCGAGATCGGGGTCACCTATCCAAACCAAATGTTTAGGCTTTGTTCGGACTATTTAGTAGATGGTTTATGTGAAGTTTGCACAAAATCGGTCGAGCGGTTCTTCATTTATCACGCAAACGAAGTTGCGCGGGTCAGCTAGTTATGTATATGTGTGCGTGGCGCTGCTTGGCCCGCCCGTACAGTCAACTACAATGAACTGTACTAGTTTAATCTTACTAAATGATGTATCCCTGCGAGTGCCATAATGAACTAACAAAACATGGTATCCACCGAACTTGACAGTAACATGTATTCATTGCTATGCATGTTTGTTACCGTATGTTCTATGTTTCCTACTCGCATGTACTCCTGGGCTCTCACCGCTTTCGTCGTCGCCCCGATCGTCGCTAACATCTGATTTGAGGCCTTAGGAACGGATTTTCAGTAATAAAGTTCCAATTGTCAGTCAGCAACTACAAAGCATTGTACAAAGGATACGGGTTGGTGAACATCCGCTTGAGGTCCACCTTCTCCTTGCAATAGGGGCACGTCTGCTTCTTGCCCACGATGCACCAGCCGCGGATGCAGAACTCGTGGAACACGTGGCCGCACGTCAGCTTGTACGTGTTCTCTGCAAATGTACCAAAGGCCAATGTTCATGAAATGAAATTTGCATACAATCAGCAAGCTATAGAGCGTGCCTATACAGTTTTATAAGCTGTAAGCCCATATGACCGGTTATGGACGAATGGCTGAGGAGGAGCCATGGCATGCAGGTCTAATCTGTGGCGAATACACCAGGTGACCACGGCGAGCACTAGGCACCGTGAGGATTGCTGGGATACCCAAACCTATCCCTCGGAGAGGTCCGGGGAAATGGAGGAAATGGGTCGGATCGTCCGCCCGGCGATGCCGGCGTCCCCACAAGAAGAAAATAAGCCACAGCAGCTTGTTGCCGCACACGGCGCACACGTTGCTCTCCAGCTGGCGCGTCGGGATGTGTGTAAGGTGTACTCACCGAGCACGCCCTCCTCGTTGACGTCGACCAGCAGCTTGTTGCCGCACACGGCGCACACGTTGCTCTCCAGCTGGCGCGTCGGGATGTGTGTAAGGTGTACTCACCGAGCACGCCCTCCTCGTTGACGTCGACCAGCAGCTTGTTGCCGCACACGGCGCACACGTTGCTCTCCAGCTGGCGCGTCGGGATGTGTGTAAGGTGTACTCACCGAGCACGCCCTCCTCGTTGACGTCGACCAGCAGCTTGTTGCCGCACACGGCGCACACGTTGCTCTCCAGCTGGCGCGTCGGGATGTGTGTAAGGTGTACTCACCGAGCACGCCCTCCTCGTTGACGTCGACCAGCAGCTTGTTGCCGCACACGGCGCACACGTTGCTCTCCAGCTGGCGCGTCGGGATGTGTGTAAGGTGTACTCACCGAGCACGCCCTCCTCGTTGACGTCGACCAGCAGCTTGTTGCCGCACACGGCGCACACGTTGCTCTCCAGCTGGCGCGTCGGGATGTGTGTAAGGTGTACTCACCGAGCACGCCCTCCTCGTTGACGTCGACCAGCAGCTTGTTGCCGCACACGGCGCACACGTTGCTCTCCAGCTGGCGCGTCGGGATGCCCTCTTGGGTGTAGTACTGCCATGGGTACAGAATAATACATTATACATACATACATATAATCAAACCTTTATCCCCTAAGGGGTAGGCAGAGGCATAGTATACGCCCACATTTCACCTTATAGTTTTTCCCACGTAAGAAGTGGTGCCTATTGCCGTGTTGAAATGGAGAGGCGCAGGTCCACACGACCCGCAATTGAAATTTTTCAAGTCTAAAGGCTTTAACTTGGCTTAATGATTGTCATTTTACTGACAATTGGGTTTCATTTCGAGTTTTCCTTCTCTATCCAATGGATCTTACGACACTCTTGTGGATGTGTTGGGGTAACGACATATTGTACTCTTACCCGTCGCAACTAGAGATGGGCGGAGGGAAAAAACCCAGGTTTTTTCCCGTTTGGGAAAAAACCCGGTATCTATGCGGGAAAAAACCCAATAGGCGGGAATTTTCATTATTTGACGATTCGAAAAATACAAACATTCTTTTATTATCTTTAGGACAAATGCAACGAAAAATAGGTACTTTGCGATGCGCACATACTTTGCGCCGATGCATCTAGGGCACTAGCTGTTGCCTGTTGTTCGAAATGTCAAAATGTGTAGCAGTATTCAGGAACTAAAATAAAACCAAACTGTTATTATAACAACAAAAAGACGATTTGTGGCTTATATCATAAGATTCTTTCTGCGTATCGTGGCGGAATGTTACTTCATTGCAGATTAAACTTATATTGAAACTTTCTAGAATCTTTGACCAAAAAAAAACGAGCTATACTAACTATTATTTAGTACACTTTACAAAAGTGCTCGCAGAGGCCGTCAGGGTGATGAGGGGTTTCCGCACGATCTCAGGTGATGCGGCATGTCTCCTAGCCGGAAACACCCCCCCCCCCCCGCCCCTCACGGGACTTGGAAGCGAGAGCCTTTGCGTCACTATTTAAATGGCGCAAGGACGAGCTGGAGCTGGGCCAAAAGCCTGCGTCTCGAGAAATCTAGGCTCGACGGTCCCAGGTCTACCAGGAAACCGTGAAGACATGGAAGGTGCGACTTGAGCAACCAAAGGGGGATCCACCACAATCGCGGCCGTCAGACCGGTCATGGATGAGTGGCTGGAGAGGAGATACGGTGCACGGTGCTCTCTCCTACAGGTTGTCACAGATACTTCCAGTAAGTATTATAAGTATTATTCCCGTATCCCACGGGAGCTTCGGTAAGTATCTGTGGCAAATACAACGGGAAACCATTATAGTGTATGAGTAGTGTGTACGCTCCCTAAGTATATGTAATGTGTATGAACCCTAATATTAAGCAGTATATCGTAGTAAGTATATGATAAGTACACCATTATTGTAGAAGACAGTAATAAATCATACTTCATTGGAAACGGTCTCTTTTGATTTAATACCAAACCTTCATATGGCGACCCTGCCATTCGACACCTTGCAGGTGCGACCGGCCACCTGCGAAAAGTGCAAGCGCGGCGCTAACGTTCCAAGAAAAAGTGCATAAACATTGAGTACTAAGTGCGGTTATTAAGACTTTATAATGTATTCATTATTGAATATTCAGTTAATTCAACGTGACTTTGCGTGTGAAATTATAACCTTGGACGTGCAAAAAATATTGCAATATGGGCAAGCAGCAATCTAAAGTAGTGGTAGCCCAAAACGGTGCTGAGAACTCTGTGACTGCCGTGGAGCCGGAGTATCTAAAACACGCGAGTACCACGAGTTATGTGTTGGTTACAATTTGCGTAATCTTATTGGTTGGAGGCGTAATTTGGCTTGCGCGGTATTATAAAAAGTGTCATGGAAAGTGGATTGGGAGACATTTAAATGAAATGGAGCTCCGAAGGTCGTTGAGCTTATTTCGCCGTCAACAACGCGAAGGAGTATCAGCAGCGGCAGCAGGTATTTCTCCTGTGTGATTTTTTTTTTCTTACTATATCAGTGCGGTTAAATGTGTGAAAGTGCGGCGTAAAATAGCGTTATAATTACTTAAGTTCTAGCGATATTTTAGTTGAGTTATTTTTCTCTCGCCTGTCTATTCCTCGTGCATCCTTACGTAGGTGTAACTACGCAGTATACTATAATTAGGGAATGCAATCTCGATCTCGCGAGATCTCGGCCTGTTTTTACGAGATTGATCTCGGCCGACAAATAGGCGAGATCTCGCGAGGTTACCGAAATTGAACTCGAGTATACAAATATTGCATTATTAATAAGAAAGTTACGAAATTAATGACATTTTATAAGATCACGTACTAAAATCGATATACTCTGCAAATATACATGAAGCAAAAATTTGGGAAAGATATAAAGTTGTTTCTTGATTGTAAAACCCGTTGGTTGAGCCTAGCAGACATGATTTCTACTCGTACATATTAATAGAGTCAAGATGTGCGTCAGCAAAGCTTTGTTTTTGTTCGACTTGGGCCTGAAAGCTGGTCCTAACTACTCTTTGAGTGCGGAAGAACATGCGTTTTTAGTGAACTTAGACAAGGCATAAACGGACTAATGATAGCCTGAGATCGATGATTCCCACTAGCGTTAAATCTCAGTGACTTGTAATATGAACATTAAAATAAGAAGCCTTTAACAGATTGTACTCTGAACATTTTGTGTTTTTATAGAAGCTACTTTAAAATAATTCATAATATTTTTTTATGTTCAGACATTTTTTGTTAATTAATATTATACTTAGCATTTTGTTAATAAGACCCTAAATTTCTAATATGTTTTGTAATAACCTATTTTTTTATATTTAAAAACGATATAGATATTTTTTATAAACATTTACTCAAATGTTCATTTCACTATATGTAGGTAACTACCATTCTTATTATTTTTTTCCTAATTTATTCAAATATTTTGATTATTTCTAGGAATAAACACACAAAACTGTCAATCTCGCGAGATCTCGTAATTGGCGAGATCTCGCGGTATTGTCATCCATAATCTCGCGAGATCTCGCCTGAGCCGAATCTCGCGAGATTTGCATTCCCTAACTATAATGTTTGTTTTATGTAATGGCAAGCGAAGTTATTGAATTATGTAATAAATTAAAATACATTAAAGATTATTTAACTAAATTAGGTCCGAGCCGAAGGTCATCCAGTATAAGGGAAGCAAAACTGTATGAGGCGAATATATTATATAATCAGTTTTCTGTGCTTCAAAAGTTACTTGATGATGATATAAAGAAGAAAAAATTAGAAGATAAGGATATGTCAGTCTTAAGTTCTTTATTTTTTAACATTGACAAATATTATTCTAAAATAATTGTACTGTGTTCGGAAAGTACAGAGGATATTATTACGACTAGCACCATGGCGAAGTTCGAGCTAAAAACGGCAATTGCCTTATTACCGATTATGACGGGTGATGAAAACGACACCAAAAGCTTAATTTCTAATATTGAAATGTATGAGTCTATGATCGATGACAGTGGTAAAAAGCAACTTATACATTTTATTTTAAAATCTCGTTTATCAGAAAGTGCCAAGTTGCGCATGTGTAGTGACTATTCCTCTATTGCAGATTTAATTAGGGATATGCGTACTATTTTACTACCTAAAAAATCTGACACGACGATCCAGAATAAGTTGTACCATTCAAGGCAAAATGACAGAAGCATCCAGGATTTTGGTAAGGAGTTAAAACAGTTGTTTGTTGATCTGACTATTACACAGGCCAATGGAGATTCTAATGCATACAACATTTTAAAGCCCATAAATGAGCAATAAAAAGATTTTCCGATGGCCTTCGTAACAGTCGTCTTAGCACAATAGTAGCTGCTAGAAACTATAGCAATTTAAAGGATGCAATTCAAGGAGCATTGGACGAGAAGGTCTCGAGCGTGGGAGAAGAACGAGTAATGAATTTTCATCATAATAGAGGTAAGTTTTTTGGTAATCACCGTGCTAATAATCGTAATGGTAGAATATTTTCAAATAATTACGATAATCGTGGTCGTGGTTATAACAATTATTCAAATCGTGGAAGTAACTTTATAAGATCGGTTAGTTATCGCGGTCGTGGCGATTTTCGAGGCCACACGAATTTCCGTCGGCCACCCCGACACCAGGTAAATATAGTGCAGGCAAATAATAGGCCTAGCTCTGAAGTGATAACTACATCGAGTAATACTGAAACCGAGAACAGTAACTTGTTTTTTCGTGCATGAACATTATTATTGTAATAATGTTAATTCTATTAATTTTAATGTTTTCCAAGTATCACGTAGTTGGTTAATTGACACAGGCGCGTCATTATCTATAGTTAGGCAAGAGATATTAGAAGGTTTAAACGTTCCATTTTACGTAGAGCATATTAAAATAAATGGTAAAGGCGGTCAGGTATATTGTGATGGTTTTGTTTATCTTACTTTAAAATATAATAATTTTGAATTTCAGCATAAGTTTTATGTCTTTAAAAATTTTACTTGTAGGACTGATGGTATTTTAGGACAAGATTTCTTAAGTAGATTTAATTGTATGCTAGATTTTGAAAAAAATATTTTAACAATTAACGATGATATTCCCTATAACATACCGTTACAAATGGGGAAACTCGGTAAAAATACTTATATGACAATACCGGCCCGATGTGAAGTTACGTACTTAGTGCAAACACATTTACAAGATGAATGTATAGTAATGCCTAAACAGTTGAGCGAGGGCGTATTTTTAGCATCGGTCGTAGTAAAACCTAAACATGGTAAAATACCATTGAAATTTTTGAATACCAGAGAAACAGACATTAGTTTAAGCTATTTTACCCCTGATGTCGCCCCCCTAAATGACTATTTAGTATGTGCTTTTGAAAACAATAACTTAAATGCTGAACGAGTAAAACAATTATTTTCGACGTTAAATTTAAAACATTTAAATACAGAGGAGCAGATTTCAATCGAAAATATTTGTGCAAAATATTCAGATGTATTCTTATTGCCAGGCAACAAATTAGGCGTTACAAATTTGTATAAACAAACAATTCACTTGAAAGAAAATACCAGTCCCGTTTACACTAAACCGTATCGATTACCTAGAAGTCAGAAGGCAGAAATTGATAGACAAATTGATGAAATGCTACGTAATGACATTATAGAAGAAAGTACAAGTGAGTGGTCTAGCCCAGTTCTTTTAGTACCAAAGAAAAGTGACAGTAGCGGGAATAAAAAATGGCGGGTTGTTATTGATTACCGTAAATTAAATAATCACCTTAAAGACGATAAGTTTCCTTTACCCAATATCTCCGATATTCTTGACTCTCTGTCAGGAGCAATCTATTTCAGTCACTTAGACCTTAGTCAAGGTTATTATCAGCTAGAATTAAGCCCCGAAAGTAGAAAGTATACTGCGTTTACTACAAACAAACAATATCAGATGAAACGCCTTGCGATGGGCTTGAAGGTAAGTCCAGCGGCATTAAGTAGATTAATTACAGTAGCAATGTCTGGATTAAATCATGAAAAGTGTCTAATTTATTTAGATGATCTCATCTGGGTTGGAAGAAATTTGGAAATTCATAATAAAAATTTAATCGATATTTTTGAAAGACTCAGAAATGTAAATTTAAAAATTAACCCTGAAAAATGTAAATTTTTGAAGAAAGAATTGTTATATTTAGGGCATATCGTATCTGCTAACGGATTATCTCCTGATCCTGAAAAAACTCGAGCGATTCAAAATTACCCCACTCCAACAAATAGTGATGAAGTCAGGCGTTTTGTGGCTTTCGTAAATTACTATCGCAAATTCGTCCCTAAATTTGCTGAAATTACTATACAATTAAATAAACTTTGTAGAAAAGGTGCTATATTTAATTGGAATACTGAATGCGAAAACGCATTCTTATTTTTGAAACAATTTTTAATAAACCCCCCTCTATTGCAGTACCCTAATTTTGAAGATGATACCAAATTTATATTACATACAGATGCTTCTGGTGTAGCTATAGGATCCGTATTATGCAACAATGACGATCTACCGATTGCTTATGCAAGTCGACCTCTTAATAAAGCCGAGTTAAATATCCGGTAGTGTGGGCAGTCAAATATTTTAGGCCTTACTTATTCGGGAAAAAGTTTGTGATAAAAACGGATCATAAACCTTGTACGGGAATATCCCATAAAAAGAATGTTTTGATGTAAGAATAACTGTATTTAATAGAAATAATGAACAATCTGTCCTAAATCTAACTATGTCTATATAATGATGGAAATGCGAGAACGTGTAGTGTACTTGAAAACTATTCACGAACTGAATTAACAATTAAAGTAATTTCTTCAATAATCGAGTCAGCAATACTGCTGACTCGGCATGTACGGGCTTGCCCGTACATATTCCCGGGCGGGAAAAGTGGGGTTAGTAGTAGTAATGAGGTGCTACAAGTTGATGAACAATGTTGCGTTAGTACGATCAAATACAACTACTGAATATAAACCAAAACTTTATATCTAGGGAGTGTCCTTTTTCACTGTATTTCCGCGTATTCATTGGAAATTTTAAAATCGGATTTAAACACTACGGGGTACGACCCCGTTTCTTTAAAAGACACCCACGCACTCGTTTTGGGCACTTCACTGACACTTTCACTATGAGTTTGAGGTATCTCCTCCGGAACCGCAGGGCGCGAGGGCTGAGGTTGCTCACTGCCTCGTCTGGGGCAGCAGTTGCAACGTCTGTATGCCCATGCAGCAGCAGCTAAGCCTATTAGTGCGAAGAGCACATATATCGCTACATAATGGTGTACGTCATGGTAAGAAACACTGTCCGTTAATAAAGGCTCGGTTTGTTTCATAATACCTAGGCTCCTTTCAATTTCTTGGAGTTGAGTAGTATGATTAATAATAAGCTCAGATATTTCCTCGGGGTTATTCGGCATGTCAGGGAGGGAAATATTCATGATGCTATTTAATGGTGAGACTTCTGGCCCACGAATAGAAGGGCTCACGTTCAACCTACTGAGGGCTTCTAACCGGTGAGCATAGATGATCGAATCTTCAAATCGTATGGTGCATCCTGAGTCGACACTTATAAATCCAGTGTTTGTCAAAGAAACCCGAGTGATTTCGTTGTTACATTCAAGTCTAACTTGACACTGGTTGCAACAAAGGAAGAAGTAAGTGTTAATTTTATTCAACTCCAGCCATTGGTGTTTACATGACTTGGTTTGGCTTATACATTCCCTTGTTTCCGGGATTGTTTCGCAAAAGCTGTGATCGTCCTTGATCAAATGAATGGGTCCGGGAACGTGGCACAAACTCAAGTAGGGACCCTTGTGGAAACAAGACTTTAACTCTTCTTGTGTCACAGTTATAAACATGTCATGATGGAGATTAACCGCCACGTATTCTGCAACTGGAATAGCTTCCATATAATTGCCGTTGCCTAATAGTCTTGGGATTGGAATAACTCTCAATACCTCGAACAAATCCTCGCATAGCAAGGGAATCCTAATCTCAAAGAGAATATATCTGGCCGTGACACTGGCCCGGGCTTGTAATAGATTATATATCTCCGCTAAACTGTCGGATTTCTTGATAGGTAATGACAAATCCTTCGGTAATTCGTCAGCTATTATACCCAGCTCATGCCTCAATTGATTGGGAGAGAGCAGATGAAAATCAAACTTTCCGTTGTAAATATTGGTAACAGCATCGAGTAATGTCTGTTGAATGTTCTTCAAACTGTACAAAAGGCTGTTGGCTATCATGGCTGTTGTTAAAAAATCGCTGACAACAAACTCGATTTCGAATTCAGATTGAAGCTGAGTTATTGAGTTCTGCACTATATTGAGTTTCTGGTGGATGAACTTGCTTTGTTTGTTAACGACGAGCTCAGTGCGCTTTAACAGCTTAAACTCTGCTTCGACCACAGAGGTTTGGTTTTTCCAAAGGGCAGCTAAGTGGTTTTGGTTTTCTCTGATGAGGTGAATATCCTTTTCATATTTCTGAGCGAACTCATCGTCCAAAACGCCAAATAAACTATGGGCTACATACCCTATTCCGTTTATTAATCCTCGGCGACGACGTAACATATGATTCTTATTGTTATGATTCATAAGTATGTCATTATAGTACTGCAGTTCATTTACCTCGTGACGTATCTGCCACAGGACACCCTCACAGTGCGAATGAGCCGCAACGCTATCGCATAGGTGTTCCAGGTATTTAACGTAATTTAACAGCGCTTTATTGCCGTCTTGATATGGGCTTGTATCGTAGTACACTACTAAGCGCCAATCATCTCGTATTAATTGCATATCCTTAATGCGATCGAAATAGAGGCTATTATTTCCATTTACTGGGCTAACATTGTATGAACAGTTTACGTCTGAAACAGATGTAAACAAAAGCAATAACAAATATACTATCATTGTGCTGAGATTGAACATACAATTAATTTCAGCCGACTGTTTCGGAGAGCGGGCTACCGTCTCATTTTCAGAATCTTCTTCCGTATTTGTTTTACCTTCATGAACCGGTAAAACGGACAATTTCACAACAGGTCGTTGCATACAACCGTTCTTGGTTTTTAACGTGACAACTCGCACGTAGCCATCAGCTCCGGGGTGCAACTGTACGACTCTACCCATGGCCCATTTCCCGGGCGGAAGGTTGTCATCCTTGATTATGACAAGATCGTTTAGTTTTATATTCGGCTGTGGCTTTTTCCACTTGCTTCTTATGTTAAGCTGTGTTAAATATTCTTCGCGCCAACGTCGCCATATATCGTTGTATAGTTTCTGAGTAAGATGCCACCTTGTTCGTAGATCTTGCTCCGTATCGTATAAAGTTAACATAGGACCACTGGACAGAAAATGGGATGGAGTAAGATAATTTAAGTCCTCCGGATCTTCGGTGAGAGGACAAAGTGGGCGCGAGTTCATGCATCCTTCTAAACAACTGAGAAGCGTGGCGTATTCCTCAAATGTGAGATTTTGCTCTCCTACTACCCTTTTCAGGTGCCATTTCAGGCTTTTTACGCCGGCTGATTCCCACAAACCACCTGCTGATGGGAAAGACGGTGCATTAAAGTGCCACTCTATATTCATGCTTGATAACTCCATCATAAGATCTTGGTTAAATACCTTGCTTAATTCTGCTAAATGCTGCCTCAGCACTTTGTCGGCTCCTATGAAATTTTTACCTTGATCACTATAAAGATGTCCGGGTAATCCCCTTCTAGCTATCATTCTGCGCAATGCCGCCAAAAAAGCAGACGTTGTCAGATCAGAGACGAGTTCGAGATGTACCGCCTTAGTGACCATGCATATAAATACGGCCACGTAACCCGTTGTGACCTTGGTGCCACGGCCCTTACTGGCCTTGAGGTTAACGTGTCCTGTGTAATCAACTCCACAGTGGTGGAATGGCCGAGATGGGTTCGTCCGAGCTGATGGTAAGTCACCCATTATCTGATGTAGCAGTTGGGGATCGCGTCTCTTACATGTAACGCACTGCCGTAGCCGTTGTTTCGTAGCATTATTTCCTCCAATAAGCCAGTACTTACGACGAATATAGGCTGAGGTTAGGCGAGCTCCCCCATGATAGGTAAACTCATGAGCTTGGTCAATAATGAGGTTTGCTAATCTTGATGTACTCAGCAGTATGACAGGGTGCTTCATTTCAGGATCTATAGATGCATGTCGAAGTCGGCCACCTACCCGAAGGAGGCCACTTTCATCTAACCATGGATTCAAATTAAGCAACTTGCTTTTACTGCTGATTTGTTTACCTTGTCGTAAACAACTGATTTCATCACCAAATTCTTCCTCTTGAATACATTTTATTATTAAATTGCGGGATTCATTGATGTCTTCTTTACTTAAATAATTTTGTTTTTTATTTAATTTGCAAAACCTCAACACCCAGGCTAATACTCTAACCACCTTACTGAATGAGCTATATTTTTCTAATAATTGTTTTACTATTTCATTTCCCTTTAGTAGCAAAACATGAACTTGTTTTATCGGCTTGACCTCTTCATTTGTGGTATATTTTTTCTGCTTTTCTGCCTCCGGTACGTATAAGGGTAACCAAGCCGGTCCTTCCCACCACAGAGAGTGGTCTTTAAGCTGCGAAGCTGTAATGCCGCGACTAGCACAATCCGCTGGGTTTTCCTTTGAGACTACGTATCTCCAACATTGAGGCGGCATGACTGACGTAATAATTTTGACCCTGTTTGCAACGAAGGGCTTCCATTTGTCTGCTTCTCCATGGAGCCATCCCAACGCCACCATAGAGTCCGTCCAACCATAGACAGTTACGTCATAATTTTTAAGGCATTCTTTGACCTTTGACATTAACTTAGAGAGTAAAGCAGCCCCGCATAACTCTAAGCGGGGCAGTGAACATTTTTTACTGATCGGTTCGTCTTATTTTGCAGTACACAACGCCACCATAAGCTTTAGTACTTGCGTCGCAAAACCCATGTAATTCAACTTGATCTTGATTTCGGGTTTGCAGCCATCTTGATACTCTGATCTGACTGAGAGAATCGATATCTTGCTTTACCTTATTCCACTCGGTCAGTATATCTTGTGGTACAGATTCATCCCATTGTATTTTTGATCTCTATACGTCTTGAAATATTAATTTAAGTTTAGTGGAGAGTGGTGAGAGCCAGCCTAAAGGATCGAAAAGTCTCGATACCTCTGAGAGCAGGGACCTTTTCGTAGGCCGGGTATTGTTTGAAAATTCTACATGAAAAATAAATTGATCTTCTTGTGGATTCCACCCGAGACCCAACGCTTTAGTAGACTCTACTTGTTTGAAGTCGAAGGTCTCCTGATCTTGAACACAGGAGTGGACGTTCTGGAGTAACTCGGGTACATTTGACTTCCACTTTGTTAAATTAAATCCGCCTGATTTCAGTAAAGTTATCATGTCGGACTGTAACTTCTTTGCTGACGGAATGGTATGACCTCCATGGACAAGGTCATCCATATAAAATGACTCCTCAAGTACACGAGGGGCCACATTGTCTGTGTAACGATATTTCTCGTCGCGAGCGAGACGCTTGAGGGTCATCATCGCGAGGAACGGAGCCGCCTTGGTTCCGTAGCTTATAGTGGAGAGATGATACTCCTTTAATCTCTTCTTCTCATTATCTCTCCAAACGATCATCTGCAGGTCTTGGTCTTCTGGATGGATCCAAATTTGGCGAAACATTTTTTCTATATCCGCTGTAAACGCGTACTGATATTGTCGCCATTTGGTAATAAGACCCTGCAAGTCCTGCTGTAAATTGGGTCCCCGATGCATGACGTCATTCAAACTCAGACCCGATGACGTGCGTTGGGAACCATTAAAAACTACGCGCAGTTTATTTGAAGTGGACACACAATGGTGCGGCAAATAGCACTGGAGTTTGTTATTGTAATTTGAGGCAGGTGTCATGTGTCCGAGCGATAAATATTCATGGATAAAATCAACGTATTTCTGAGCAAGACTAGGATTTTTCTTTAACTTTTGCTCTAATCTGTAAAATTGAGCGGTTGCTTTGGGTTTGGACAAGCCTAATTTTTCCTTATAATTTGATTTAAGCGGCAATCTGACCTCGTAGCGTCCGTCCTTCAATCGCCTAGTGGTTTTCTCGTAGTACGCAATACACTCTTTATCCTCTGACGACAGATCAGATTGCTCCGAAATATCCTCGATCTCCCAAAACCTCTGAATTTCATCCATATTATGTAGTACTACGTTGCATTGGAAGGACTTAACGTTACCACTTAATATCCACCCGAGACGCGTCTGTTGAGCGGTCGGGATCGCAGTGCTGTCTTTGCAAATTCCATCCATCAATAGTACAGAATATATGTCTGCACCTAACAACATATCTACTGGACGGCTCATATAAAATTGTGGGTCAGCTAAATTAATATTTTCTAAATATGACCAATTCGGTTTCGAGAAAGAATTAGTAGGTAAATTTTTAATTAATTTCTTCATAATAATTACATCCGTATTAAATGTAAAATCACATACAAGTGATGCACATTGTATCGTAATTATTCCTTTGCTGCTACTCTCCTTATCCTATACCCCGGAAATTACACCCAAGCATTTCTTTCTTGGTATCCTTAAAAATTGAGCCGCGTGCTCCGTGATCAACGAAGTTTGGGAACCCTGATCTAATAGAGCGCGCAAAATTTGATATGAACCATCGCTTGATTGAACCTTGATTAGCGCGGTTGGCAACAAAACCTCTGAGCAGTAGTCGTCCGGTAGCGACACGTGTGAGCTACTTCGGACAGTTTTGCTTGCGTTGGCTATTCCGCTGCCCTCGCCGTTGTTGCTATCTTGTGCTTTTGTACGTGAATTAGACGATTGCGTAAACGCTTCATGCAACAGGCGATTATGATCGTTATTGCACTCACGACATAGTTTATCCGACAAACATGGCTTGTCTTGATGATTATTCAGGCAATTTGTGCATAAACTGAGTTTATTGACCGTTTTCAATCGATCAAACGATGACATTTCTAAAAATTTGGGGCAGAAGTAAATTTTATGCTTATGATCGTTGCACAACGCGCAACTATATTTAGCTGACGAAGAAACATCGTTTGTTTTGACTTTGTATGATTTCGCCACACTTTTGCTGCTTGCAAATGACGATTTATTATAATTATTATGTTTTTGCGGCGTAGCATTACCGTTCTGATATTTTATTGATGCTTGAGTTTTTGCAATATTTAGAGTATCTTGTTTCCTACGCGATGACTCTAGAGCTGTGAATTTAGCTTCTAAAAAGTCTAAAAATTCCTTTAGAACAGGCAACACTCTAGGATTCTTTACTGATTCCATGTAATCGGTAAAGGACAGTGTATCTAATTTCTGTGTTAAAAGATACACTATCATGGGGTCCCACGAACTGGTTTCGCACCCTAAATTCTTCATAGCATTGAGGCACTCTTGAGTAGTGTCATGCATACGTTTCATCAAAGATACAGACTGATTCTGCATTACAGGCAAACCTGTTAGAATGTTCATATGTGAAGTGAATAGCAGTCTTTGATTATTGTATCTTTGATTTAAGATATCCCAGCAGACCGAATAGTTATCTGAGCTGACTAACAGATGCTGGATTAAACGCTCTGCTTCCCCTTTCACCTTTGACTTGAGGTATTGCATCTTCTGTGCACTTGATAGGGAAGTATTTTTGTGGATTGTCTCCGTGAATAAATCCTTAAATGATACCCAAGTATTGAAACTCCCATTGAAGGTAGGGATTTCTATTTTAGGGGTAGATTTTTCGACGTGAGCTACAGACCACATCTTCTTATTAATGGCTTTCTTGATAGCCTGGTACTTTCTTTCATAGGAAGCGAAAGTATTCTCATACTCTACATTCGAAAGGTCCGTCTGGCTGTCCAACTCCCAATGCAAGGCGTCGATTGTTGTCCAACGAGCTTGCACAGACTTCAATATATCCTCGAATTCCCACTTGTCTTGAATAGAATCCAAGTCAATATTTTGTATTGTGTGATGGAAAGCTTTAAAATTACTGGACTGCTTTCGAAACATCTCTTCTGTTTTGCTTACCGCTGCACTCGTTTTATATGCCGGGGCCTCTTGTGTACCCGACGGCAGTGAACCACCTTGAGCGGGCTCACCCAACTTAGGTACAAACGAGGGAGGCTTTATTATCGGAGACTTTGATCTGTCTCCAGCGTCGACCTGACAGCTTTGAATTTGAGCTCTGAAATAATCATACTTTTCCCTCACTCTCTCCATATCCTGATTGATATGTTCCCTCAACCCTTGGTCAATGTCGAAGGAAGACAGCTGAGAAAAATTCCTTTCATATTCAAACCAATAACTGTCTAATATATCTAGCTTTTTCTTCAAATATTCTGAAGTTTTTCTACCCTGCCCATCTTTCTTGAAATTAGAGAGCAAGGTATCAATCGCTCCCGATATCTGCTGCTGTGTAGCTAGAATATCGTTTGCTGAAGGCATAGTAACAGATAATATATTGGACAGATCTTACTTGTATTGCGCCGCGACGTACACCAGCTGCTCGCTTACGATCGCCTGAGCCCTTGCTGCCCTGATGATCTTAACTGATGTCCTCGTCGGTAGTGTCCCACGTAGCCACTTGTTAGCACAGGAACACCAAGTCCGCACGAACGCAATGCACTATGTCTCTATAGGCCAGCTAACGAAACCACCGACGTGTCCCGCTCGATTGGCAAGCTATACACACGCGTATGATCCCGTTATACCGGTATAACTCGAAGGACCAATGTACGGGAATATCCCATAAAAAGAATACAATCTGTCCTAAATCTAACTATGTCTATATAATGATGGAAATGCGAGAACGTGTAGTGTACTTGAAAACTATTCACGAACTGAATTAACAATTAAAGTAATTTCTTCAATAATCGAGTCAGCAATACTGCTGACTCGGCATGTACGGGCTTGCCCGTACAAACCTTTACTATATTTGTTTAGTTTCAATAACCCCTCTAGTAGGTTATTAAAGTTTCGATTAGCATTAGATGAATATGACTACGAAGTTGAGTATGTGAAAGGTGTGGACAATGTGGTTGCAGACGCATTATCTCGCATCGTTATTACTTCTGATGAATTAAAAACAATAAATCAGAATGTTCTCAACGTTATGACACGGAATATGGAAAACAATAAATTAATTCACATTTCCCCGGGCGATAAGAACCAAACAGATGATCGGTCTGATCAGCCGAAAGTCGTTGAAATTCTTAAAAAACCGGATAATTGCGTTGAACTAATATTTTCACCTTGTTTTGTGACAAATTCGACACAATATGTCAAAGAAAACCACTTTACATATGTACCAACAAAGAATACAATTTTCATAGATCCTTTATCTTTATCATGCTCAGCGCGAGACGCTTTCGTGAGAGATTTGGAAAATATTTGTAGAAAAGTATGTATAAAAGAGATTTATATTATAAAGAGTAAAGACAATGAGAAGTTTATTAAATGGTTAACCAAATATAGTGGAATAAATAAATGGACCGGTCCACGAGTATTTGTATTGAAGAATTTATTAAGAATAACAAATGATGATGATAAAAAAGTAATACTCAATGACTTTCACTTGCTGCCAACTAGTGGGCATGCGGGCATACGGCGTATGTTAAATAACATAAAAAAATATTACTTCTGGTCAAAAATGGCAGAAGACATAACTAACTTTGTTAAAAAATGTGACAAATGCCAAAAACAAAAGCATTCAGTACACATCAAACAACCAATGATGATAACTACGACTGCGCAGTCAGCTTTTGATAAGATATTTTAAGATATAGTTGGGCCCCTAGATAAGGATTATTATAGTTATTCTTATATACTCACATTACAATGTGAACTAAGTAAGTATGTGGAAGCATATCCATTAGTTAAGAAAGATAGTGTAAGTGTAGCCCGAGCATTCGTTGATAACTTCGTACTCAGGTATGGTATCCCTCGTGAGATTGCTACGGACAGAGGAACCGAGTTCATCTCCTGTACTATGACTGAGGTATGTAAACTCTTAAATATTAAGCAAACTTTCGCATGTGCCTATCATCATGAATCTATAGGATCCCTTGAAAATTCTCATAAATCCCTAAATGCTTTCTTAGGAATTCAAACAGACAATAATAGTAGATATTGGAGTGATTGGCTCCAGTATTGGTGCTTCTCGTATAATACTTCTGTACATTCTGAAACGAAATATACACCTTATGAACTTGTATTTGGAAAGATATGTAACATACCTAGTAATTTGAAAAACTGTAAAATTGAATCTTTATATAACACAGAAAGTTATCCTTTAGAATTAAAATATCGTTTACAAAAAGCACAATGTGAAGCGCGAAATAATTTGGTTAAGAGTAAATTGTTAAGTAAAATTTAAGTTTGATAAAAACATACATCCAGTATTGTATAAGAAGGATGATTTGTTGTTAGTTAAAAATGAAATTGGTAACAAATTTGACAATGTTTATCATGGACCTTTTAAAGTTTTGGAAGACCTTGATCATAATGTAAAAATTTTAAGAAATAACAAAGAAGAAATTGTTCACAAAAATAGGACTAAAATGTACTTATGTTAAAAAAAAATTAAACAGACTTGTTTGTATTTTTTTTCTGTTTTGATGGGGCGTATAGTGTATGAGTAGTGTGTACGCTCCCTAAGTATATGTAATGTGTATGAACCCTAATATTAAGCAGTATATCGTAGTAAGTATATGATAAGTACACCATTATTGTAGAAATATTCACGGACATTTCACACAACGCTATCTGATCCCAAAGTAAGCTAGGAATAACCTGCTTGTGTTATGGGTATCAGACCACGGATATTAATACTTATATACTTTTAAATACATACATATTATACATAGAAACACCCAGACTCTTGAAACAAACATTTATGGATCACACAAATATTTGTCTCCGGTGGGAATCGAACCCACGACCTCCAGCGCCGCAGGCGGTATCACTACCGACCGCGCCACAGAGGCAGTCAAAGACAGTAATAAATCATACTTCATTGGAAACGGTCTCTTTTGATTTAATACCAAACCTTCATACCATGGCCAAGTGCCAGCACTGCGGGGAGTGCGGGAAACACACTGGTAGAATACATAGCGTGGGCGCAATAGCGCCAGGTCCTCGATCGTGGCAGGTCTGGACTTGGACACTCTCTCGCTAGAGACCAGAGGGAGTAAGTAGGACTGCGCCGCCTAAGATGCGGGATAGCATTTTGGATCTTATCCCTCAGAGAGATTCCAAGCATAGCTTGTTCGATCGCTCGTTGCGCATCCTTAAGGGCGTGAACTAGCCCCACTCCGAGTGTCCACGTTTTGGCAACGTAGGTCATAATTGGTAGAACGCAGGTTGAAGACTTTCGTCTTCATTCATTGCGGTATCGGCGAGTAGAAAATCCGGCGCAGTTTGCTGAATGCTGCCCAGCCCAAGCTAATCCTTCTGGCTATTTCCTTATCAAGTTTACCCATTTTTCAAATGTGACTACCTGCCCAAGGTATGTGTATTCATCGACAACCTCAAGCCTCGATCGTTCAACGTATATTGGTCCCGGCACGACATGCTCATTGAACATGACCTTGGTTTAGTCCAGGTTCATGCTGAGGCCAACACGTCGAGACTCTTCACTAAGACTATGCAGCATACCGCTCACCTGTTCCAGCCCCTCTGCAATCTATTGTATAGAGAGGGGCTAAAATAAACAAAGTTAGATTATTTCTAACTAGTTAGTAATACTGAAATAGTGCGTACTAAATGATATATACATGTTACTATACATTACCTAGATGTTCCATATGCTAATATGAAAAAACCCGAATAAATTCCCAAACGGGTTTTTTCCCTGGGTTTTTTCCCGGTTTTTTCCCACATTTGGGTTTTTTCCGGGCAAATTTCTATCTCTAGTCGCAACACGGGTCCCCGTCGTCATACGGGGCAGGATAATTATACTCTTGAGTATCTTCAAACACTGACCAAACTACACCTTCTACTTGCATAAGTGTTTTACAGACAGAAGGCAATCTGCATTCCAAATGAGTACCTAGGTACTTGCTTTCTGTACCTTAATTTTGTGGGTATAGTGATTATTGCCACACGTCTAGACCAGGGGTCGGCAAGGCGAGGCTCGCGAGCCGCATGCGGCTCTTTGGGTGAAGGCCTGCGGCTCTTTAGTTGCATACGTAATTATCATATTATTCATTTTCAAGAACATTATCACCCTTTCGTTTTCAAAAATACCACGAAAGTCTTACTAGTAGTTAAACAAGCAAACTCGCCTAATGGTGGTGTGCTGCGCTTGAAAGCGTTATATGGAGCACCATTTTCTTTCTAATAGGATTCTGCTGCGATGTCCGCAGCGGGCCATAGCCCAGAGAATATGATATCATAAGAGGCGGCATGTCTAATTCTGACAGTCCGTCGTGGAACCTAGAAGCCGCAGTTCTGGCAGAAATCTACCGGCCCAATGCTTTGGTGCGTCAAAATGGCAAACAACCATCTTCGGAAGAGATTGAAAGCTGGCGTGTTAGAGCGCGCAATGATCTCATTCATAAATCGCGCACCAGGCTAGAGCTCGGCGGTAAGCATTGAGCTCTTCTCTGCCATCTTATTTATACTGAGGTCCTGGGTCGAAAAGCGGCACCGACATACCTACCACCTCACACAGCTCCTCACGGTGCACGGATATTTTAGTAAATGTATGCATGACGTGGTAGGCATTGAGCCCGAGGCAACGTACCCACTGCGAGGACGGCGCCGTGGAGAAAGCGCTGCACGCCCTCGCTTTTTGTACGGAGTGGAGTGGCGAGCGTACCGCTCTAAGAGTCCTAAATTGACCCGGTCGCGTCGCTGTCTATTATAGTTTACTCTATGTTAGACAGCGAAGAAAATTGGTTCGGCTTTTGTTTTGACGTCAACAGCAATGAGAAAAGCGCTGCGGGTGCCAGAGCGGGGTGGCCTAACACTTCCAGTATGCCAACCTCGCACGCGTAGCCGACGATGGAAGCTTTATGACAGCCGTGAGACTGACTAAGACGCACCCCTCGTGTTCAGGCGTCGCGGCAGTGAAGTTTCGGTGGGTAATATTTAGACCCCCAGAGTCGAGACTGTTGCAGGTAGCTGTTGTACGCTTGCCTTCCCTGTGCCAAGAAGGAACATCCCAGGGTTTTAGTGGGAGAATCCCACATAATCACTCAGATTTTTTTAATTGTAGAAATCTCCAAAACCACCCTGTGACTTACCATTTACCTATGGCCGTAAGTCCTGGAGACGCCCTTCGAAGAAAATTCGAATGTTCTTAGAGCTTCCGACAGACTTGGTTTGTCTCTATAGCAGACTCTCCCCGCAGTCTAGTCTATCCCACTTCTTACGGGGGGGGGGGGGAGGGGGGATCATGTTATCAAGAAAGATTTTGTGGCTCTTTAAAAATGTTGTAATTTAAAAATCGTCATTTTTGGCTCTTCCAACTCAAAAGGTTGCCGACCCCTGGTCTAGACCATAGTGCAACCTGAATACCATTTCAAAGTCTTGAATTTTTATCGTTTTTGGGTATGGAACCCTTCGTGCGCGATTTTAACTTGCACTTCAATCGATCAATAAACAAAAATAATTAGATATACATACCCCTATAGACGCCGCCATCTTATCAGTACAATACTCCGCCACATCCCTCCCCAACACCCCAAAGTACAGTCCATAGAACAGCAGCATGAGTGCCACGTCCATCCACTGCTGCGGCTTGTGTCCGAACGCCAGGTTGAGGCCGAGGAAGGTGAGCATCATGAGGATGTAGCCCACCACGCCGAGGAAGCAGCTCACCTTGTATATTAGGTAGAACCATTTGTATACCAGTCTGGAATGGTATACCATGAAAAGGTTGTAGTAGAAGCATTATGAAATAGTACATAGAAACAATGTCGTATGGGATTCTTCAAAAGGGGTTTTCACAGGGTCGGCAGCGCGAGTGTAACGCCTCTGGGGTTGCAAACGTCCATAGGCTGCGGTGACCACCACTACATCCCGTGGGCCGTATGCTATAGTCTGGCTATTACTGCTGTGCACTCTCTGAGGTATGCGCGGCGAGGTGGGAGCCGGGGAAAAAAGAGCATGAGTTCATAAAAATGTAATCTACAGATCTCGATATTTTATTAAAATACCTAGACAATTGATGAAGAGTGCACAGCAGTTATGGCCATACTATAGTCTGCCACATATGTGGTATAAATAAAATGAAGCGTTATGAAAACTCACTCACTTGTACTATTCCTCAACTTTTATTATAATTTTAATAATACCTAACCGGTTTCGCTATTATAGCATTCTCAAAGGTGTTTACACTAACTTTTGACATAAGAAATGATACTTTATAACCATTTGTGCATGTGGGTATACAAAAATAAACATGGTTGTCACTATGAAGAATTTTCCCCCAAATATGGGGAAAATATTTTAATAAAGGTGAATTACTTATGTCCAACTGTTGATTTAGCAAAGTGTCCCGGTTACCCTTTAATAATTTGTTTATTTCTAAGGCCTCAAGGGCATTCAATTTTCAATTTTCGACCTTTATCACAAATTATATATATTAGAAATAAACAAATTATTAAAGGGTAACCGGGACACTTTGCTAAATCAACAGTTGGACATAAGTAATTCACCTTTATTAAAATATTTTCCGTAGGTAATATCATCCACATGATCGGGTGAAAATTGTATATTAATATTTCGGCTTAATGTTTTAATTTTCATAATTTAATTTTTTATTAACATTTTCATTTGACATTTTTGGAATTTTATTTTATTTTTATTTATCTGATTTAATATACAATTGACACTTCATTAGTATTTACTTCATGATGACATTTCATTATTTATACTTTATTTAAGAATTTAATTCAGTAAATCTGACATTTTATTGTAATTAAAATTTTATTGAACATTCAATTTTATTTATATGCTAATTTAGATTTGTATTTAAATGTCTAAAGTTTTTTCCCCATATTTGGGGGAAAATTCTTCATAGTGACAACCATGTTTATTTTTGTATATACCCACATGCACAAATGGTTTTAAAGTATCATTTCTTATGTCAAAAGTTAGTGTAAACACCTTTGAGAATGCTATAATAGCGAAACCGGTTAGGTATTATTAAAATTATAATAAAAGTTGTGGAATAGTACAAGTGAGTGAGTTTTCATAATGTATAACTAGTTCCATCAAGTGCCAACAATCAAAAGTATAAAGGATAAAATGAAGCGTTCGTGCATGGTAAGGTCTGGTAGGGCTTTCTGAGGAGCTTGGATTGTGAAATGATCTCCCTGCCCCTTTTGTTTCAAACCTCTACATTCTACAGAAGAATTAATATTTAAAGCAATTAGTATGCTGACTTTTTAAAATGCTGATTTTTTTTTACTTTATATTAAATATTCTACAGAGAATTCCTCAAAAGGGAGTCTTAGAAAGTTTTCGGGGTGAGTGTAGCGCCTCTGGTATTGCAAATGTCTAAATAATAGAGCGACCACTTTCGATCAGCCACCTAAATATTATAAAGAGAAAAGATTTGTTTGTTTGTTTGTTTGCAATCGAATAGGCTCCGAAACTCTGTACTGATTTTGAAAATTCTTTCACCGATAAAAGCTACACTATCCCTGGTATGATGATATTACTAATATTATAAAGGCGAAAGAATGTGAGTGTGGATGTTTGTTATTCTTTCAGGCTGTAATGGCTGAAATTTGGTACAGGGATAGATTGTGGTCTGGAATAACACATAGGCCACTTTTTATTCCGGGAATAAGTTCCCACGGCAAGCAGGAACTTATTCCATACAAATTTTACGCGGCCGAAGCTGCGGGCATCAGCTAGTAGGCTATATTTTATTCACATATTCCCACGGGAATGGGAGCTACACGGTTGATGGAAAAGGAATACTAAATACCTGGGTGTAGTAACCGACATCGGTCTCATGGTAGACTTCCTTATGACTAGGCCGGTGAGCATGGTGAATATGCTCCATATCGTGATGAACCGCCACCACTGGTTCCTGGCGCTCATCAGCACCGGTATCGACCACATGGATATCATTGTGAAGAACTGAAATGAATATTGGAAAATATCGTTATTTACGTCACCAACTTACTTAAGGGCCACTTCAATATTGTTGTGGACTGTGAGAGTGGTACCCAATTCGCTAGACGTTAGCGGGCGACATTTTGGCCAATACAAAAATGCTCACTTTTGGCAAGTTGTAAAAGTGTTCACCAAAAAGTAAATCGGGGAGTGCCAGAGTGAAAGCTTGATATGAAATCGCGATCGAAACCATTTCCTGGAACAGTTCGAGCCGGTAGCAGATTCGAGTTGTCGATATCGGTTAGCGTGACGGTTTCGAGGTGTCTCGGTAATCATAACGGACACTTCAACTCAACAGTTCAAAACTGTAACAAATTCAAAGAGTCGATTTTCAGGCGACACGGTGTCGATAAACGCTACGTTTTCGTTTGACGCGCATTTTTTGAAGTGAATCTTCAAGAAAAGGTAAAGAAAGTTTTCACTTCAAAAAATGCACCTACACAGTTGATGACTGGAAGAAAAGTACAGATATACTCACGGCATAAGATCTATAGTGTCGTTTCTTCCACTCCATGACAACGACTTGCGCTATGATCAGCGTGACTATAAGGATCATGACCATGGTCGTGTGCATCGACTCATGGCCACGGTGCTGCTCGTGCAGTTTCTGATGGTCATATCTGTAATATGAATAAATTTATATTGTAAGACATTTTATAGACATCGTGAAAGAGCCCTCGTATAGGTAGGTATGATCTTAAGGCTAGTATTTCCGAAATCGACCAAAATCGACCCATTTTGAAGCGATCTTTATACTAGGAAATATTCTTTGATTTGATCTGATAAAAATGTATTACTATAGTTTAATAGATGCTCTTGCTTCCTTTAATTTTTAAAATACGATTAATAAAACTTTATATGATAAAAATCGTTCTCGAAAAACTGGAAATGTGCAAAAATTTTAAAGATGAATGTTGTTATTGCTCAAAATATACTTGTTTATTTTATATAAACACATGTCTATATTAAAGATATTGATCTTATGAACAATATTCATGCTATTATTTATTTTTTAAACACCTCAGATTTTAAAACAATGATAAAAAGTGTAGAATCTAGAACAATTAGGCATTTAGCGTACACTTCAATCACTTCATACGCCTGACAGGGCTGTTCTGGGTAGGACCTGTGTCGCTCTGTCATCCGTGACCCGCCGTTCGCGCGAATCGATCGTTTTAATTAGAAGTAGTTGCAGAAATCTGTAAATATTATTTTGTTTTTATTTGTAAATATTAGGATAAGTACGTTATTGTGTATAAATAAATAAATATCGTGTAATATAGTGATTAGTGACTAGGTACTCAGTGAATATGGGTAAAAAAAAGCCAAGTGAAATAAAATGCCCAGATGTCAATTGCGGCTACTACGACGGCAAGTGACCATAGGCTGCGGTGACCACCAGTCCTCCTGGTGGGCCGTATGCTTGTCTGCCACCTTAGTGGTATAAAAAAAAAAAAAAAAAAAAAAAAGTATGGTAAGTTCCTACAAGTATTGTTTTATCTTTATTATATTTATAAAAATTCACAACCAAATAATTCACTGACGGGCATGATGAAATTATGAGGTTGATGCTGAGCGAAGCGACTGAAGCCAACAGCTGCCATTATTTTGCTACCTGCTGAAGAGGCAGTACAGTAGCTAAACGTACTCATATATGCTTAGAGATCTCCCATTCCAGTCCTCTTCTACGTAGGTACAGGTAGGTGTCATTTAGCAAAGGCCAAGTAAGTTAGATCACGGCTGTTTTTGGTAATGAATGACTGTGAGAAATGAACTCGGTGCCCCAAAGTTGCTTGGGACCTTACGATAAGAAGAGGGATAGTATTTACCTAAACCACAGTAACTACTAGGTAAACGGTCAACGTATTGCTCGTTCGCTCTAAGTTTGCCTTTCGCCTCCCATACTACGCCTGTACACCATCCTGTCCGCCAGCGGCAACCTTAGCGCGAACGGGTAGTAGATAATATAATGTTTGACGCTTTGAGTATAATAGTAGATTCACGTTGTTATTGCTACACTGTATAAATTATAACAGTAGTACCTACCCACTACCGACATAAAAGAATAAACGTGTAGTTTTATTTTTCGTTGTAGTCTAGCCGTTTCGTTGTAGTGTACCCTCAAAGTCTTTTTTTTTTCAGCTCATCGATTCCGAGATTGAACGGTGGTTCATTTGCAAAAAAAGATACACGTGAATCGTAAGTACCTAGTACTCGTAGGTACTTTTATACTTTAATTTTGAGTGTAATAATCGTTCCTTACTTAGTAAATATGAATGTATGAAAAAGTGGATAATTTTTAGGGTTCCGTAGGTACCCAAAGGTAAAAAAACGGGACCCTATTCATGAGACTTCGCTGTCCGTCTGTCTGTCTATGGGTCAGTCTGTCTGTCGGTCAGTCTGTCTGTTCGTCTGTCCGTCTGTCAATCTTTCTGTCTTTCCTTCACGAGGCTGTAGCTCATGAATGGACATAGCTAGAGACCTGAAATTTTCACAGATAATGTGTTTCTGTTGCCGCCATAACAACAAATATTGAATTTTGCATGCCAGTATTTCTATCAATAAGCTGATTCACCGAATTGACATACGAGAGCGAGACTTTGAGGACATGTACCTTTTTCATTCAACTTTGTAACAGCTTTATTTTTTGTAAGCAAGGGTTATAAACCCTTTTTTTTTTTGCTTTTAACGTGAGAGAAAATCCTCATGGATGCTATGCCGGACTCCTACCGACTAAAAACCTCACGTTACGCTCAACAGCCTTTGGTTGGGAGCCCAGGGTAAGCCCTCAGAAGGATGTCCTAGGACTCCCAACAGACCCACGGCCGCCACTGCGGCCTCGCCTAGGGGTAGGTTCGGGTGCAATCCTGCGTCTTTGGGTGTTTCGGATGTGATCCCGCTTCTGAAGGGGGTATGCATAAATCCCTCACGTCACGCTGCCGTCATTGGCCTGCATCTGTAAGGACGGTGAGCAGCCCCCTCACCGTCTTCAGGCCCCTGGTTATGGAGACCGATAGTCTTGGGCGAAGACACGTCTGCGGCGTTCATTTCAAGTGTGTACTTGTTGCCGTTATTAATAAAAAAAGGCAAAAAAAAAATCACGTTTGTTGTATGGAAGTCCCCCATAAATATTTATTATTTTTCTGGTTTAGGTACTCAATTCAATCCTTTATTTTTGCAAACAAGGGTTTATATCCCTTGTGCTTCCACGGACCTCGGAAGGGGCCACCTGCGGGATCCAGCCTGCGGGAGACTAAGAATAGGTTTTTGAAAACTTTCTAGGCAACCAAGTTCCTAGTCTATATACATATAATAAAAAGATCTAAAGTCAAAACTGTACATTAAACATATTTAAAAAAAAACTCGCGGAGGTTCTACACAGGATACCGAAGTCGAAAATGTAGTTAGAATTTTTTTGTCTGTTTGTCTGTTAATTTTGCTTTGTCCGGAAGGATCTCGAAAAGTACTCAATATTTTTGATTAAAATTTTGCACAAATATTAACTAGGGGTAGGGTCTTCAAATAGACTTAAAATTGACTTCAAATTGACTATGTTGGTGTAAGCGCACTCTATCATTGGTTGTATTTTGTAACACAGGTCTAAGCTGACATGCGGCGTGCGTGTTACTTGTCTTATTCATATTATAATGTAAAATAAATAAACAAATTATCTTACTTACAAGATGCATTCTATTATTTTTTGCTACTTATGTTATACCTATGCTTACCTCTTCGAAGACTGCTCGAATTGATTTCATAAATTATTGACGGATTTTTTTCTTATTATCTTTTCTCGGCTCGTCTCACAATTAAAATGATGATAAAAAAAAGTAGTAAAAAATAGAACCGACTTCAAACAAATCCTGAAAAATTAAATTTACTTGGCACAAAGATAAATGTATTTTGATTTTTCATATTTTATTCGATATCATATTGAAGTCGGCGCCAAGTAAACCCATAGGTTGAGGTAGGTATTATTAATGGCACCAACTTCAATATCATATTGAATACAATCTGATAAATCAAAATACATATTATTACTTTGTGCTATGTAAATTTTATTTTTCAGGATTTTTTTGAAGTCAGTTCTATTTATTACTAAAAAATTTTTGATCATCATTTTAAGTGACGGGTGGACCGAAAAGTATATCTATTTAGGCGTAAAGTTCTTATCAATACAAATCAATCAAGCCCAAACACAAGGTACGTGCTGTTAATCGTTAAATAATTCCCTCGACTGTCTTTCGGTTCCATCATCAGATCGACTCCTGACCTTCATTAAATTGTAGTACATTAACAGTGGGCGCACACTAGGCGTCTTGTCACGGCGACAAGCTGTGGGCGCCAAATTACATACATTTTGTTCTAAGCTCCGCACACTAGGCGACATGTCGCCGCGACTCCGAGACAAGCAAGGGGAGTCTTCGCGTCTGTCGCGCTATTGTCGCGGCGACACGGCGACAGTCGCCCAGCGACAACTTTGGACAACGTGTTCCTTGCACAACGTCTGTCACGGCGTCAAGTCGCCCGATGCAGGCGCACACTGCACGACAAGTCGCCGCGACATGTCGCCGCGACTGTCGCCTAGTGTGCGCCCACTGTAAAGCACTTCATTAAAAAGTTACCAAACGCACTAGTTGTCCCTACAATTTTCGGTGGTTGCCCTCGATTTCTCCTGGATCCCATCATCAGATCCTGACCTGGTAAAAATGGGACTACCTCAGAAGTAAACCCTATTGAAGAAAAGAAAAAAGAATTAAATCCGTCTATAATTGACGGAAATATCAGTGAACATACATAAAAACATACAGACGAATGTAGAACCTCCTCCTTTTTTGAAGTCGGTTAAAAATAAGGAAAGGTTTCTTACAACCCCATTTTGAATATACCTGCTAACAGGCACTTACTTAATAAAATGTGTTATAAAGGTTTGATAAACTTATACTTCTGTTGTAATTTATTTGGTGGTACAAAAAGTGCGGCATGAAATACACGCTGCACCTACTGTCAACGTCTAATTGCACCAACTGGCAACGTCCAAACAAAGTGCTTGGGGTCAAATGAGTTCATGTCGATCGCATGCTACGGGGGTATCGCCCGCGGTGAGGTGAGGTGGTAAAAATACCTAATGCGCTCTGGCATTCGGCCCTTAATTTGGACTAGAGTCAGGTTAATCTAATAAAAGAGAGGTATTTCGCACTGGTGGCCAACCTTTTCCACCAACAAAAGATGTATTAGAATAATTAGAAATAAGAAAACTAGAATAACAGAGAGTGAAATCACTCAATGTTGTGAAATTGTAAGAGACGTAGAAAAAGAAAACAAGGAAAATAAAAATAAAAATGTAATAGGATAAGGCATAAGTAAAAAATGTAAAATATAAAAAGAAAAAGAAGGAATGGTGAAGAGAGAGTTATTTACCCGTGTTTACCATAGATATAAGAAAAATAAATATATAAATAAAGAAAATTAGAAGAAAGACTAGCAGGCAATCCCACCTGAAGTATAAAAGAGATGAATGAAAGAAAGATCAAGTATGCGGAAAGATTGTGAACATAGAAAAAGCGAGAACTGGTATGAAAGGAAATAGTAGGAAAGTCTCCGAACTATCAATATCGGGGGATAGATAGGAACACACCCGGCCAGCCATGGTGGCTGGACAATAAAAAAAAAAAAAAAAAAACCTTTTCCACCAATGGCGAACGCTAGCTCATGGTCGCTAAATGTGGGCGGTAAGAAGCGATTGCTTTCATAGTCCGCCGCCGCGACCTTGATCGTCATTACGAGCCCTGACAACTGAAATACTACTACTAAATACAAACCTAAATAAATAAGTATATAAACAAATATTAACTGTGGATCACGTTCATGGCAATAGTAATAACCCTCAGTATGAATATAGGCATATTTATTTGCAGCCACAAGACATTGCGCCGCATTGCACTTGGAAAAGCTACAGTTCCAGTAGATGAAGAATCTATATTCGACCCCGCTAGATCACCCGAGTGCACTACAGTCAATAAGATTAAAGTTTGTTGGATTGGATATTCGTAAGACAAACATGACAGCGGGAGACAAGTAAAGTAGCACGTCACGAATGTACTCAGCATATTGCTTAGAACGTCCATAAAATATTTATTGTATACCATAAATAGAAATACATAAATCTTATCTAAGTTAAAATTACGGAACCAATTGGCGGTCTTATCACCAATATGATATTAAAAGACACGTTGACTAGAAGCGGTCGAAGCTATGAGTATTAACGTGCTCCGGAAGGCGCGATAATCATGGCTGCTAACATGACGTCGCTCATAAGACCTTCAACGGACCAACGGCAAAACATATCTCCCAAAAAACAGTAAGCCTAAACAAAAATGTGACAAACAGTCACTAGTTTTGGGCCTGATCCTCTACCCTTTGAAGAGGACTGAGCAAGTGGGGTCACAATGGTTTTTTTATTGTCAACTCAAATCCAATCAAACATTTTTCAAGTGACATCAAAGCACCCTGAATTGTCAATTCATCCACACATGCAAGTCTGCCGAAGGGTACCTGATGGAAGGAATGGACAATTTGTCACATTTCATTTGCGGGTATTTCTATACTTGGAGAACATGTTATGCCGTTGGTCCCAGTACTCAGTAACATGGCCGGTGTGTTGCTAGGTTGAATGCCTTGAAAAATGCATTTTGAAAAATTTCAACAGCGGGCAGTCACAACCACACCAGTCCGTGTCAACACGGCAATTGGCTCACCACCAATAAAATTATGTGGGGCAAAAACTAAAGGTTTAGAGTATAATGAGATGGGATGAGTGTTGCCCCTGGCACACCCCATTGCTATATCAGACCTGAGGTATTTGAAATTAAATCCATATTAATAGTTTTAAGTCTCAGCTGAGGCCTACTATTACAAATTGTCATAAACATTCTCTTTAAATGTGTAAGTATGTTGAGTAACAATATAGTCATTTTACGGTTTGCAATCTATCTTAGGCAGGCAGATTTCTTTGTATTTATTATAAAAACACAATGTGATTTTTTATTGAACATTAAGTACCTATATTGATATTTTTGTCAGTATGGTAACGGTGCATGGTGTAATAATCAGATAAGCAAGGCAAACAAACAGTCGTAAGCGTTCCCTCTAATCTAATGAGATAAAAATTTTGTCTAGTCAACTAGTAGTTGCCTATACCTACAGTAAAATTCATATAGTATTATGGTACTAGGTATGATCACAGAAATAATAAGTTTCAAAAATAATATGCATGATAGCAATGTTTTAATTTATTGTTAGTAAGAATATCCATCTATAGAGTGATTTGCAATTTTCAGAAGTTTTATGATATCATTTCCACATCACTTAAATTAGATACTTAGTAAAATACTTGCATTAGGTTCAAACAACTATATATAAGTTAAAACAAGGTAATAATGTCTTACCGTAATTTCTCCTCGTTCGTTAGCTCAGCATAAGTCTACACAAAAAAAATACATTATAAATTAATATTTTAGTTTAAAAAACGAGGAAAATTGAAACATTGTACTGAAACAGAATTGACTTACCTTGTTAGGATCAACTGGTTTATGGAGATCCATCTTTAAATTAGATAATATTTGTAATAAATACTAAAACACTTTATTTGAACCATACATACGAACACTAATTGAATTAAATCATTAATTTAAAACCTAAAACACATATCCCTCCACGATAAAGCCGCAGAGGAGGATATTCAGAATGTGGAACATTTTTTCATGAAGTATTTATCATGATTTTAGTGATATCTCTGTCTACCTGCGATTAAATATGTATATCTATCCTTATCCTTTACAAAATAATCAGAAAGTAAATGCATAAGATATATGTCAGCACAGCACTGAAACACTGAAGTAAAGAATCGTAAACAGAAACTGTCATTAGCTGTCAATTAGACAAGTTTGGTATACAATAAGGCCTACTTTTGAGCTCGTCTCGCCTTGTTTACAAAAAAAAAAATAGGCAGAAAGCTGATCGCTGCAGTAAAGGTCTCATCTCATATTGTCCTTTTCTCGAAATGTCCTTTCTCATAATGTCCTTTTCTCGAAATGTCCATTCTCATAATGTCCTTTCGCAGATTGTGATTTCGCAGGTTGTGTTGTAATTTAACCTAAACAAAACCACTTAAGTTTTGTTTAGGTGGCTATAAAAAAATAACATCAAATTTACCAAGTGACAGGTGGTAAATTTGATGTTATTTTTTTATAACCACCTAAACAAAACTTAGGTGGTTAATAAAAAAAACCACCTTAAAAAAAACCTTCTAACCTAACCTATCCAAGTCGGATTGAGCGGGGTTAATCCTGTAGTGTACATATTTTGAGAAAGAGTCATTTTGAGAAAAGGACATTTCGAGAAAAGGACATTTTGAGAAAAGAACATTTCGAGAAAAGGACATTTTGAGAAAAGAACATTTCGAGAAAAGGACATTTTGAGAAAATAACATTTCGAGAAAAGGACATTTCGAGAAAAGGACAATCTGCGAAAGGACGAGTTCAATAACTTTATTCTGGATCTGATTCAATAAAACAGAAACAAAATTAAAAATGTATTATGTGTTTTATTTATTAACTCACTAGCTGAGCCCGCAGCGCGCCCGCGCTTCGCCCGTGTCGAATTTGTTCTCGTTCCCGCTTCCCGTAGGAACTTATTCCCGGGATGAAAAGTAGCCTATGTGTTATTCCAGACTATAATGTATCCCTGTACCAAATTTCAGCCAGATCAGTTCAACTGTTCGAGCGTGAAAGAGTCTCACATCCACACTCATAAGCTTTCGCATTTATAATATTTGTATTGTTCCCGGTCCCGCTTCCCGTAAGAACTTATTCCCGGAATAAAAAGTAGCCATGGTTATTCCAGATTATAATGTATCCCTGTACCAAATTTTAGCCAGATCCCTATAACCGTTCGAGCGTGTAAGAGTAATAAACATCCACACTCACAAACTGTCGCATTTATAATATTAGTAAGATTTTACTCGGAACGAACTCCTCGTATCAAAATCATTTTGGTCGTACTATATAGGGTTGCATACATGCATTCAGCAGCGCCCTCATTTAATTTCACGACTTTATAGACAAACTGTATGTTATGACTAAATTCTTATTAAAAGAGCAACTACTACACCACAGACACCAAATAACTGCATAATATCGTGTAGTACTATGCTATTGCTACAGGAAATTGGTGGTAATGTATTTTTCTTGTTATTGATTTATCAGAGTCATAGGATAGGGATGTTCCCCTGTTAGTTAAAAATCGATATTTTTCTTCAGGGTCTGATTAATTATCATAACTGTTCCTTTGTCTCCAACTTGGAGATAGGATACTATAAGAGTTAAATAACATATCAACACCTGCTTGGAGAATCCAAGCACGTGATAATATGTTATTTAACTTTTATAGTATCTTATCTCATACAAACTTGAGGTGATTAACTTCAGGTAGCTTAGGGATACCGTGTTGCAATTTCCTAATGATTAGGTAGCTTAGTTTCTGATAGAGATTATGATACAAAATTTTGTGATTTTGTTAATTCAGCACCGCAATGTTTTCAAGTGCATATAATTATGGATATCGATCTACCGTCCTTCGCAATTGTTCGTAACTCGTCACTCCAATCCTACAGGTTTCACGATCTCTTTCGAACCACACTCAATCTCAGACACACATCAGTGCATCACACAATTTGTTGTCTCTGAGGTAGGGTGTGCTGAAATCTAATATTGACTTTATCTTCTTACAGATGTGAGCTGTGGATACAATATACTGGAATAGAGAACTTTTGTTGAACAGATGTAGGAAATACTGATAGAAAATATGAATAGGCGGCAGAGTACGCGATTGGAACATTCACAAGATATTTTTAAAATAAAGAATTTTATTTGTCGTATTATGTTTTTAATTATTATTACCTAAAATACATCCAGCATATCCAGCATGTGTTTGACATAAAATTGAGGTGCGGTATTTTTTTTGTTTTTTGTTGACGCGGGGAACGCATTTACGCGCCGTCATCCCAACTGCGGGGGCAGCTGGGATGGTGTGTGGGACTCCCGGCCCGGTCCGGAATGGACCGTCCTACCCACTAAACCCCGCGGTGTTCCTCCTCACACTATAGCCGGGGCGAGGGGTATCAAAAGATTATTCAAGTCGACCCGGCTAGGGGCGCCCCGTGAATTCGGAGCTGTCCTCGGGGGAGCCAGATGGGCGACTCCCCAAAGCTCCTTAAGGAGCTTAAAACCACGCCTGCACCACTCTCGATTGCCCCCTCTGTAATAGAGAAGACAGAGAGCGGCTGGTGCAGGCGTGCGCTAATGGGCACCCCCGGAACACGGGAAGGTGCCCACCGCCATGTGACCGTTGGCGGGCGGGGTCCCCCGACCTTACGCCCACGGTCAATAAATATTCGGGGGCGTGCGCAAGCTCCTCGCGACGGCGCCTCGAACTGCACGGCGGAGTGGGACCAATTGTTGAGAGTTGCTCCCACTCCCCCACGCAGTGCGCCTCCCGCTTTGCCGCCATCGGAACGATGGCGACTCAGCACGCCTGACTGCCGACCATGGCTTGCACCATGACCAGCAGTGACAGGCCCCTACCGGTGCTGTACGGAGCGGCCACACGGACGGAACGGCCGCACAGGCGGAACGGCCGCACAGACGGAACCACCGTACATGCGGTAGCCCGCACACACGCAGCAGTCTCTGGCCAACTGCCGCGCTATGAAACTGCCGCACAGGTGGACTGCCCACCGAACTGCGACCCCCTCGCCATGGGGTCAGCTTGCCGGGATATCAGTACATCGACTAATGGGGGCAGCACGCCGCACCCAATAGCCGATGTTCCAGGGTGCACCGTCTTAGTCCAGTTGCCACTCCCCCCGGGCATATAGCCCGAAGGGATAGAAAACCAGACCAAGCTCACTAGGAGGTTCCCGACCTAGCACCCCAATCGAGGTGCGGTATACAACCATTCTCATATTGCAGGATGATTGCACACCCCACCTAGGTTTTGTGGGATTGGGACCCAGGTCGAGAAGATTTATCGATATCGATATATTTTTGATTATTTCTCTCGACCCTGGGTCCCAACCCTACTAACAAGTTTGCAACCTAAGGGACCAAATGAAGTTTTTAACGTCTATGTGTTGGTATTGATTCTGTGCGCAAACTTTTAAATGAATCAAAATGAAAGTATGGGAGTCCCGTCTCTTAAACGTAGTGTTACATTCTCTTTGGCGTAGGCTGCGTAAATGGTCTAACCACTTGAACGTCCCAACCGCGAGACTTGACTACGCTGTAACGTCCCATTGCGCGCGACCGCGCGCGCGACCACCTTTCGTCCCGCTAAATGGTGCACCGTGCCAACCTATCTGCTTATATCTTCTAAACTACTACAGCTATAAAAATAAGTGGTATACGAAAAATATACTAAACTAAATTTACTTTAAACTTATAGTAACATAAATCAAGTCAAACCCAGTAGTTATTGTAAAAAAATTAGATAATAAGTCAAATAATCATGAAAAAAAAAATCATGAAAATTTTGACTCTACGATGACAACAAAGGCACTTGTATAACCTAAAGCCGTTCATTGCCAGTCTGTTCACCATTCACTTGCACAGATAACACAAAAATACCACGTCAAAATGTATTCGTTCTGAATGAGTCGTCTAAGTAGCCGTAGCTACGTGGACGTTTCGCGCCACTTTTTTTTGCGTAGCTATAGTTACGTGGACGTTCAAGTGGTTAAGTTACGTTAAAAATGTGTATGGTATTACAACAATTTTCCTCTTAAAAAGTTATAAAAAAAAGTCCTCAACTGCATTATTATTATGCCTATCTTTTAGGTTCACTTACAATAACCCTCTTAGGTTCACTTACAATAACCCTCTTACAATAACCCAATAAGTTTTCAAGTATGAGCGACACGACGGCGAGGTTACCTATCATAATAACTAAAGTTGTTTCAACTATTTTCAAAACAACTACGGTCGAAATAACTACTGATTAAAACACCTAAAGATCGTTTCACCTATTTTTGTTATAACTACTTTTCGAAACAAATAATGGACGATTCACCTACGATTTATGCCAAACTACAATTAACTGTGCTAAGGTTGATTGAACTATGTATGAAATACATAATAATCAATTCGCCTACGAGTTTATTGTACGATTACGAGTCTCAGTACTCAGGGATACGTATCATAATGCATAAGTTTAAAATCTATAAGTTTACATTGTATAAGTTCACAATATATGTACAGGGTGTGGCGTAAATAGTGGTCCAACCGTCAGGGTGTGATAGACCAGGTGCCCCACTATAACATACTACAATATCATCCAAATTTACCTAAGGGTCTCAGAAAAAAATAACTTTTTTTGAAAAATCGTCCCTTTTTTGTAAAGTTGCCTGTAGATTATAGGAAAACCTCTATTTCTGATTTCAGTTTTTTCTCTCTTAAAGCTAAATACATAAGCTATCAAAAAATAATATTGTTAATAGAATTCCACAACAAACGTTTGAAATAAATATAAGTTAATCTCAATTTTCTCTCTAATTTTCAGGTATCATGAAAATTGTTCAACGTTTTTTATAAAAAATATGTACTACACTGATGCTACCCAAACGTTTAAAAATATGCTTATGTAATACTGATTTCAAAATGATACCATGTTAGGATTTCGCATAAACAGAAACTAGTAATTTTTACTGTTAAAGTTCAAAACGGGTTAAGAAAAATTACCAAAATCAACTTACATACATCACACTTATAATGTTTTTTTCATAGTAATAGTTCATAGTCGACATTATTATTATTTATTTAAAGTCTTATAACCTAGATAGCGCCCGCGGCTCCACCCGCGTGGGATTTTGTAACTATTCTCGCTTTTATTTATTTTCTATCTGAAATTCTGTTCCCATTCCATGACAAATTCCTAGCGCGTGGAACTGCGGGCGCCATCACGGTTATGATTTTTTTAAACTATCGCAGTTTTTAACACTTCACGCGAAATACTATTTACTTACATTCACCGACGTTTCGGGCGTTCAACCGCGACCTTGATGTTGCCTGCGGTTTCACCCGCGATGAATTTTGTTACTATTCCCACTTCCGGTGGGATCATAAAAGCGAGAATAGTTACAAAATCCCACGCGGGTGGAGCCGCGGGCGCTATCTAGGTTATAAGATTTTAAATAAATAATAATAATGTCGACTATGAACTATTACTATGAAAAAAACGTTATAAGTGTGATGTATGTAAGTTGATTTTGGTCATTTTTCTTAACCCGTTTTGAACTTTAACAGTAAAAATTACTAGTTTCTGTTTATGCGAAATCCTTTCATGGTATCATTTTGAAATCAATATTACATAAGCATATTTTTAAACGTTTGGATAGCATCAGTGTAGTACATATTTTTTATAAAAAACGTTGAACAATTTTCATGATACCTGAAAATTAGAGAGAAAATTAAGATGAACTTATATTTATTTCAAACGTTTGTTGTGGAATTCTATTAACAATATTATTTTTTGATAGCTTATGTATTTAGCTTTAAGAGAGAAAAAACAGAAATCAGAAATAGAGGTTTTCCTATAATCTACAGGCAACTTTACAAAAAAGGGACGATTTTTCAAAAAAAGTTATTTTTTTCTGAGACCCTTAGGTAAATTTGGATGATATTGTAGTATGTTATAGTGGGGAACCTGTTCTATCACACCCTGACGGTTGGACCACTATTTACGCCACACCCTGTATAAAATCAAAAGGTATAATAGTCAGAAGAAATAATCATCAGGCTACATTTTATTATATTACATTATTTCAAAAGGGAACACCCAAAAATTCCAAAATATGTTTTTCCGAATTTCAATATTCCGATGTTCAAAATTCCGAAGATCATAATTCCTAAGAAACAAAGCTCCGAATATTCAAAAGGACGATATTCATTTATCTGAAAGTCATAAGTACGAATTTTTATTTTTCCTAATTTCATTAGTACGAATAATCAAAAGACCGGACTGTTATTTTCCCGAAAAACATTATTCAGAATTTCTAATATCCGAAAATTCACTGTTTAAGTTTTTTTAATATAGTACGGTCAAGTCTAACTACCGAAAATATTATTTCCGAGTGAGTGGAAGGCAAACTACAAAACAAAAAAAAATAACCTAACCTATCCGAGTCGAGGTGTTAACCATTATAAGTGAATGGTTAACACCCCGACTCAGAGTACCCCGACTCGGATAAGTTAGGTTAGAAGGCTAAGGCGGGAGCGAAGCGGAGCGGAGCTCCCACCTTAGCCTTCGTGGTTATTTTTTTTTGTTTTGTAGTTTGCCTTCCACTCACTTGGAAATAATATTTTCGGTAGTTAGACTTGACTATACTTTATTAAAAAAACGGGTGGAATCGGGAACATAAATAATCATCTTTAGCATTAGGTATTTCAAACGTAGTCAACATGTCCAATATCATAAATGAACATTATATTAATCGTCCATGTTCAAATAATTATAGTCTATTCGAAATTATGTGAATTAACGAGTAGTCGAGTCGACCACTATGCGTAATGAACATAGGTGAATCAACCGTAGTTGTTTTGAAAATAGTTGCAACAACTTTAGTTAATATGATAGGTAACCGACGGCGGGAGTAAACGTGGTCTACACTGGTAGCCAGTCAACTGAATGATAAAAACCGGTCAAGTGCGAGTCGGATTCGCACACGATGAGTTCCATACCAAAAAACGGACGGGCGGAAGTAAATGCGACGGGAAACATTATATCGCTTAACATATTAATATCCCTCCTTTTTACTCTCATGTGACGCAACGAAGTTGTGCGGGTCAGCTCTAATGAATTTAAGCGACGCGAAGGGAGTAAGTGCGACGGGAAACATTATAATACTCGAAATATTAATACAATACCGCTCTCTTTCTTACTCTCATGTAACGCAAACGAAGTTGCGCGGGTTAGCTAGTAGAGGAATAAAGCTCTTCAAACATCGTCGTATGTGATGTGAGTGTGACCGATAAAGCGCATCGAACAACGCATGTGTGGTCTAACTCTAGACTCAATTTCAAGATGACGATGACAATGACACAATGTGTCATTGTCATCTGTGCTGTCAGCTGTTTTAGCTAAGTTTAAGTTTTATTTAGTCTGTGGTCGATGTTATGGTGGCAAGAGACTCGAGTCGAGTGCATATTTGTTTATAATTTAATTTTCTTTCCTTTTATCAAATATGATGATGATTAATGAATTATAGTTAATTACAGTAGTTAAGCAGTGTTTACTGAATGTGTGTGCTCACTACAAAATACTGCGTATTATTCGTCTTACCTGTATGATACCAATACAAGTAATTTAGCGCCAGTCGTCGAAATGCCGAATAAAGGTAAATATTGTCTCAAAATTACTGTACTGCTAAGTTGTAAGTTAATCTCAAAATTCGGTGCTCTCTGCTGAGTGCTTAAGTCATATAAGAATATTGTGTTGTAAAATTATATTAAGTTATCTCACATTTCACTGATTGAATTGATGCACAGCGATTTATTGTATTTAGTATCATCAAAATCAGCCAAATGGCACTCCACGTACTCCATGGCCTCGTAAGAAATAACCTTGTGCTATGGGATCTAGTCTACTGATAAGTATACTTTTATATTTCTAAATATATTGTATTATACATACACTGTATTATACATAGAAAACTCCGCAACAAACATTGGTGAATCTGGAGCGCACAAATGATTGGACCAACCAAGGAATCGAACCCGGGATGTCCGAGCGGCAGGCGGCTACATATGGCCACGCAGGCTGTCAATTCTTTCACTTCACTCCACTGTTCTTGGTCCTGTGCCTTCTGTATCCAGCCACACTCTGCGACAGTATGTTGTAACAGCTTTGTTGTTTCAGCTGATACTAATCCACCCATTTGATTCAATCATAGCAATTTTATTTTATTGTTAATGATATAAATGCTCTGTTATTATGCAACTGTTCTTCGTGGTCACTACCCAATCAACAATATTGCCATATTGTCCAGCTTAATATTCCTAACAGTGGTCCTGATCAAGGTATCCGTTAACCATTGAAACACATGATTCAGGTGTTGCTGATATCTGGATTATTGCACTGATTGCTTAGTATTTCTCTATACTTTTTTTTTCCATGTGTAATTTCCAAAAATGTCAAAAAAGAAAAAGTGCAGAATGTTGCCGCCCCAATTCATCCCAAGGGTGTCATAAAAGCGACTAAGGGATCACATTCGCCAAAATATCCATTGCATAGAGAAGGCAAACTCGAAATAAAACCAGGTTGAAGGCCTTATTATGGGTGGCTTGAAAAACTTCAACTGGGGATTGTCATGATCTTGGCCTGTCCGTCTGTCTGTCTGTCTGTATGTGGGACAGTAAACTATGAGGTGAAATGTGGGCATATCCTGTACTAAATCTCTGGCTACCCCTTGGGGGGATAAAGGCGTGACTGTATGTATGTGTAGTATGTATGTAAATTCTACAATAATTTTAAAACTGTACTACTGTCCTTTCAGACTTAAACCGTACACCTGCAGTAGAGTCCAAGGCAGTAGTACCACCTGTTCCTCATGTGGCGGCTGCCAAGACCACCACCAACACTGTAAAGGTTGTGAGCAAGGTAAGTGGGGCTTTTGGATGTTATTCATAGGACTATAATATAAGGTGAAAAGTGTAGATATGCTATACACGGTGTGGCGAGGGGGTCCCGTGTTGCAACGTTAAGAGTACAAATCGTCGCCACCCCAGTACATCCCGAGGATGTCGTAAGAGGCGACTAAAGGAACACTTTCGCAAAAGATCCATTGCATACCCGGTTGTCTTGCATAAAGAAGGAAAACTCGAAATGAAACCCCGTTGTCAGTAAAATGACAATCTATAAGCCAAGTTGAAGGCCTGGGTGACTGGATTTCAACTGCGGGTTGCGGTGACCTGCGCCTGTACATTTCAACATGGCAATAGGCTCACCACCCATTACATGGGATATAAAACTATAAGGTGAAATGTGGGCATATACCATGCCTCTGCCTACCTCTTCGGGAATAAAATAAAGGCGTGACTATAATTATGTATGTTATAAGCTTTTAACCGTTTTAAACTTTTGTTTGAAGTTCAATAAACAATACAGAATGCTGTTGTTAAGGTTAAGGGGACTTGTTTACAAAATGACGAAATAGAGGTGCCAGTGAAAACGTTTTTTGTCTGCATCAATGGACGGAAAATTATATCCAAAAATAGATTATTAATCTACAAAATGTGTGTCAAAAACGGTTTTCTTGTCAAAAAAAAGCCATTAAATAGTACATTTCCTAGCGTGAAAAACGCGCGTTTTGTATGGCCAAGGTCGTTAGCCCTACCCAGTCTACCCACGGCCACGGCCTTAAGTCTCCATTATTTGAAGATGTCTAATTTGAATTTCGAATTACTTTTGTTCCGTTGTTCATTACTAGATGGCGCTAGATGTAATGAAATAACAAAACTCAAATTTGCGTTGTACATTTTTCATACATAAACACTATTGCACACCATTTCTTTGTGTAAGATTCGTTAATATTCGTTTATTAGGCAATAGGCTCACCACATTTTATGTGGGACATAAAACTATGAGGTGAAAGGTGGTATACTATGCCTCTGCCTACCCCTCTGGGGATAAAGGCGTGACCGGGTAAAACCACTTGGTGCCCTGCAACTGTCTACAGCCGGGAGTCCCGAGTACGCCCTGGGAATCATACCCCAGGATTTCCAGCAGAAACCTATTTTTTTTTATCTAGCTGTGCCCGCAACTTCATCAGCACGGATTTTGGGCAACATTTTTTAGATACATCCCTACTTCCCTACTAATCTATCTATATCTATACATAATTAATAAAATGATAGAAAAGTCAAAACTGTACATTGAAAATATTTAAAAAAAAATACTCGCTGGGTGTTCAACATAAGATATCGAAGCCGAAAATGTAGTTAGAAATTTTTTTGTCTGTTTGTCGGTTTGTCTGTTTGTCTGTTTGCTTTGCTTTGTCCGGAAGGATCTCGAAAAGTACTCAACAGATTTAATTCAAATTTTGCACAAATATTAAGTAGGGGTAGGGTCTTCAAATAGGCTATATATTATCACGCTACATATCCTAGGGGCTAAGCAGAGAGCAATCAAATTGGCATTATAACTTAATTTTCACGCGTACGAAGTCGCGGGCAACAGCTAGTATTATAATGCGAAAGTAACTCTGTCTGTCTGTATATCTGTCTGTCTGTCTGTCTGTAACGCTTTCACGCCTAAACCGCTGAACCGATTTTGATGAAATTTGGTATAGAGATAGTTTGAGCCCCAGGAAAGGACATGCTACATTTTAACTGACTGCGCTCAAGGAGGGTAATGATTTTACGCGATAACGACTTCTACGCGGACGAAGCCGCAAGGAATAGCTAGTAAAGTATAAAACACACAGGTCGAGTCAGTTACTATATTTATTGTATAAATGATCTACATATTTGACGAGCGGCTTGTTGAGGAGTTCCGCCACGTCTTTGGCGAACACGAAGTCCAGGTGGTTGAACTTGGACCAGTCCGTCGCTGGCCTCACTTCCTCAAGGACTCCGATGGAGTTCAGTTTGTCTGCTAGGCGCATTACTTGCTGTAAATAAAACGACGGTTACAATAGTGCATTTGAAAAACCATATCTTTGGGCATAAAAGTTTATTGACTTAGTTACAGTGGCGTAACTATACCATCGGTTGCCCGTGGCAAATTCGTTGGGATGGGGCCCCCTCAGTGAAAATCCAAAAGTTAGGTACCCACCGTATTATAATAAAAAATAAAATATTTGTGTGAACCACAAAAAATTTGTCTTGAGTTTGTCGTCTAGATCCCATAGAATCCTACTTCCTACTATAATATATAATATAATATTATAAATGTGAAAGTTTGTGAAGATGTTTGGATGTTTAGATGTTTAGAAGTTTGTTACTCAATCACGCTCTAACGGCTGAACGGATTGAGCTGAAATTTGGTACAGAGATAGCTTATAGTCTGGAATAACACATAGGCTACTTTTTATTCCGGGAAAATGTTCCCAAGGGAAACGAGAACGGACCATTCCCTTCCATGGAATCGGTTGGGTGTTTACCTGCTTCCAAGCGTTGGGCACTTCCCACGACGACTAGGAGAGGCGGTACAGGCAAAATGCTTTTCAAATTATGTATGGTTTTTAATACACTAAACCTTCCGTGTTATGAAATTGAGTGCAGAAGCATAATCATTACATAGTATAAAACTAAAGTCGCTTTTTCTGTCCCTATGTCCCTTTGTATGCTTAAATCTTTAAAACTACGCAACGGATTTTGATGCGGTTTTTTTTAATAGATAGAGTGATTCAAGAGGAAGGTTTATATGTATAATAACATCCATTAAATAGTGGAGTAATACTGTATACCCGTGCGAAGCCGGAGCGGGCCGCTAGTATTTAATATAAAGTGAAAAATGAAAAAGTCAGCATATCTATTAATTGCTTTAAATATTAAAAACTATAAATTGAGTCGGAGACATCAAATCAATGTATAAAAATGATTGCAATATTGTTCATTGACCAAACTTTGATTGTCTAAAGATTGTTTGCTGTAATAAATCATTTGATTAAAGAAATGCCTTAATGAAATTATCCGTTGTAATATTCGCCAAATAAAAATTTTACGAAATGAAAAAGTGCGTACTAAAATTATTCCAAACATTGCATTGGTATAATAAAAGGTTGGAAAAATTTGTTTGGGTAGTGAAATTTTGGCAAAATCTTTTCGGTCAAACGACAGGCACCCCGACAATCATACATAGCGTAATACATTTTGTTACGTAGCGGAAATCTATCCTAGAACTATAAAAAGGCGGGGAGGTAAAGTACCTAATCTATCCCTTTTTTTTAATGTGACGGAAAATCCATCGTGGATGCTATGCCGGACTCCTACCGACTAAAAAACCTCACGTAACGCCCAACATCCTATGGTTGGGAGCCCCGGGTAAGCCCTCGGAAGGCTGTCCCAGGACTCCCAACAGACCCACGGCTACCACTGCGGCCCCGCCTAGGGGGTGGTTCGGGTGCTATCCCGCGCCTTTGAGGGGTTTCGGGTGTGATCCCGCTTCTAAGCGAGGGCGTGCGTGAATCTATCACGTCACGCTGCCGTCATGAGCCTGCTTCTGTAATTACGGTAAACAGCCCTCTCACCGTCCTCAGGCCCTCGGTCATGGAGGCCGATAGTCTTCTGCGAAGACACGTCGGCGGCGTGCAAGCCGCCAACTGCGGAACTCGTGTGGGGGAGAGTTCTCTCCCGTTCCCGCCCCGCCGCCTCTTTCACTCACATGACCTGCTCGCAGAAAGAGGCGGCGCAGTCTCACTTACTCCCGCTGGAGATCATGGCTCGCAGCACGGTCTCGAGCGAGAGAGTGTCCACGTGCAGACCCCCCACGAGGATCTGGCGCTGTTGCGCCCACGCCGTGCACTCCACCAGCGTGTGGTGCTCCACCTAATCTATCCTACATCCCTTTCCTTTTTTCTTCCGTTTTAAATTAGGTAGATTAGGTTATCGTCGACTGTTGTGCTATAGGATTGAGGGATCTAGGGTTTATGACAAGGCAGCGCTCTAATTAGTTTTTAGACTTGTAGTATTACATCTACCATATACTTACAGATTTCTCAGTAAGCATGTCATTTTCACCGTAGAGTAATGCAATCGGGGTTTTGATATTGGAGAGGTTGTACGGCTTCACGGGGCCCCACACTCCGCCGCTTAAAGTCGTAAATTCACCTGAAAGACCAGAATGATATTCATGACACCATTGTTGTAATTTATTATTCGTGAATAACTGTTTTCAATGCTTGACTGATAAATTGATTTTGACGTAATTTCTTTTTTATACTACTAAGGTGGCAGACAAGCATACGTCCCACCAGATGTACCGGTGGTCAGTGGTCACCGTGGCCTATGGAAGTTTGCAACACCAGAGGCGCCACTCTCGCGCTGCCGACTCTGTAAAAACCTTCTAAAACCCCTTTTGAAGAACCCCATACTGTAGGCGTTTGGGAAAACCGAGGCAGGGAGATCATTCCACAATAGAAGCGTACGCGGTAGGGAGCCCCCATCAGATCTACCGTGCTCGAGCGCTCCGGACGCAACGCGTGAGGATGAACACCATGTCTGATGAATGCTTATTAAATTAATGATTTTACTATTTTCACTTCGTCATAGTTCTTTGCTCTAGTAAAATGTCAATCAATCAAATCAGCCTGTGGCATTCCAAAGCTGGACGTAGGTCTCTCGCAAATTACGCCACAACACACGGTCCTGCACCTTCCGCATCCTGTCACTTCCTGCGACTTTCCTCAGGTCGTCGGTCCTCCTACCCCGTGTACGATTATTACGTTCTATTCAAATCAGCTTCTTAGTCGCCTTGCAATAGTTGTTCGACTGCGCGCGCCGTTAAGCTATTGTCTGGTAGGTAGGTTTATAAGTGAACATACCCGTGAGGGCGACTTTGCCGAAGTGTTCCAATTGCCGCATCGTTCCGGCCTGTAGTCTGCTCAGGAACTGGGGTATAATATTCTGAAATTGAAAGAAGTAATGTTATAGATTAGTTAGGCTGTATAATGTATTATAGATGAAGCTGTCAGGCAATCGCTGATTTTATCACAAATCATCACGCTTTTCGAGCATTATTTCTGGGCACTATCAAAGCTTTCTCCATTTGACAGCTGGTGCCTTCAGAAATCCTTAATGAAGCCATTTTACACCTAACATTCATTTACATAGATCTCATTGTACTCACCCAGTCGTTCTGCTCGGCATCTTCCCCGACAAGCGCAAATACAATATTCATGCACATGTCAGACTGCGGGTTCCTAAAATTGCAGAACCTGGCTACCATGTTCTGCTGCATCCATTGCTCGATCGCATTCATGCCACGCCCTCTCATTACGTTCTGCCAAAAATAAATAATATCAATGATTGATTTGGCTACTATTATTCTATTGTGGAGTACGGGAGTTTTACTATATCGCTTAAAATCTATATGTAAGTAGGTTAAGCGATATTTTTTTATCAAAATAGATTAATTAGATCAATCTTACCGTTATATTAAGCGTATTCAGTAACATAGAAGAGAGATTCTTCAAATTGTCGAGGTATACTGCGGGAGCCAGCGCCACGAACGCAATGATCTTGTCATTGTACTCGGGCTTCAGTGCCAGCATTGTGAAGAAAATGGTGGTTCCCATGGAGTGGCCAATGTACATTATCTTGCTCAGGCCAGTGACATTGAGGACTTTATCAACCATCGCCGTCAGGTCGTATTTTCCATGTTCATGAAAGCTGAAAGCAGGAAATGAACAATTCAATGCTGGATCAACATTGTCGAATATAAAGGTACATTGAACTCAAAAAAACTATATGCTGTTTGTACACGTAGAATGCTCGACGCACAAACAGTGAGTGGGAGGGAGCTTGTTTGTCGCGTTTGTCTAGAGAAATTAAACTCCTGCGAAACCTGCTCAGTCCAGCCCTTCAGTCGGCGCTTTCATCCCTGTAGAGAATTCCGATTAATTTCGCCTGTCTCTAAGCCAAATTAATACCCTCAAGAAATCTCGTTCGAGGTGTCGATATAATTGCCCTCGCTCCCTTCAACTATAAAGTTTGTAGGTACTTACCTGTATTCCCAAAACTTGGGGTTGCTTCGTGTTAAGTTCTTGTGTGTGCTATATTCGGTCCCTCTCATGTTGCCCAACCACACATCGTAGCCAGCATCAGCCAGAAGATATGCTGAAAAATTAATACGTACATTCTTAGAGTTCTTAGTATTGGATTTCAGTCCCTTCCCTACAGTACTATTTGGAAGTCAACTTATGTTAGTAGCGTTTTCAACACCCAGGGTTTGTATAAGCACCATCTTCATTAGAGACAGGGTATTTGACCCGAGTAGTATCCAGACCGGTTCTCACAATTCTTTAGAAAGCTGACCGACCTAACTGCGATTTGAATAGACGCTATTGCAATGCAGTACCTTCTATTCAAATCGGTGTAAAAGTCGTCCTGTAACGTTAAAGAAAAGTCCATTATTGTGAAATGTTAAATTACCAAGACTTCTCTCGGGGCCCATGATAACAAAGTTGCTGGAATCGCCGAGCAGGCCATGGACTACTAATACGGCCTTCTTGCCCTTGCTGGATGGTTCCGCACTTTTGCGAGCCGACCTCCTCCCAGCCGGTATCCTGTGCATCTGCAGCACGTAGCCATCTTGCGTAGTGACACGATGCTTCTCCGAGGGGTAGCCAGCTGCTTTGATCAGGCTCGGCTGAATAAAGAGAGAAACGGAATTTTGTAGACATAGGTACATGAAAAGTTTAAATTACAATTTCGGCTTCAGTATCGATTAGAAAATGCCCTACAATTAAAATTTTCAATATGAATCTTCCATGTACACACTCTCGACCCTCAACAGTTTTATTATATGTTTAGACTAGCTGGCCCTCGCAACTTTGTTTACGCCACATAATGTGTATAAAAGGGGAGGTATTTTTTAATCAGACTCATGGGAGCGTAGTCCCCGCCTTCGGCGCGGACTGAAATATTTTACAATGGACTTAATCATTAAGTTCTTTTTTTGATTAAGCAAACAGGGCAGTTTCACACGCTCCTAGGAGTCTGACCACGAAATACCTCTCCTTTCATAGACCTTATATGTGACGTATACGAAGTTGCGAGGGTCAGAGCTAGTACCTAATATGAGTACTTATAGATAAACTTATGGTCCTCCAACATTTGTTTAAATTTATTTTCCAACCAATATGCATTTTCCTGTGGTTTCTGATGATTTTAGTTGTCAGTCGGTAGTCGGTAGAGTCGGGAGTCTGACAACCATAATGATCGTCTCACGACATATGACGCGGCATCCGGCCACGTGGCATTCTATTGTTGTCATATTGAATACTGACAGAGCAACAAAATGTCGAGTAAGACATTATGGACATTAATAATATGAATTACCATCCTACATGGAAAGATATAAATGGCTACAAAATAGTAGCAAATGTTAATATTAGTGGTTTGCGATGTTATGTAATGACGTCGCTATGTCGGTCTTATTCAATGTCAATGTCGAGACCATTATGATGATTGAATAACATTTGTAGAGTCGCGTCTTTAATATTATGCTTTTCTTTAGAACTGCTATAATTTATGATAATTTATTTTCAAATACAACATTAACTTTTGAGAACCATAAAAGATTTATAAAACTCTGGTTCTGATTTAATTTAAAGGAATCGCTTGTGGCCCTGCGGACTCAGTGTTCTAAGCAACTTTCACTATGGCCAGTCCTTGGATGGGTGACCATCCATGTGACCACTTTGTGACATTTATTTGAGAGTTTTGGTGCTTCGGAAGGCACGTTAAGCCGTTGGTCCCGGTTACCAGTAAAGTGGCTGTCGTTAAGCTAAGTCGAAAGCCTTTTTCGGCGGCTTGAAAGATTTAAACAGCAGGCTTCATAACCTCCGCCTGTCCATCTCAACACGGCAATACTGCTCACTACCTATTACATGGGACAAATTATAAAAAGGTTAAATGTGGACATATAATGTGCCTCTGCCTACCCCTTCGGGGATAAAGGCGTGACCATATGTATGTATGATTTAATAAAAAGTCTTGCTTCAATGAAGTAGCCAGCGGTACCCTGAACAGCATTGATCTCCAACTCTTACGGCTCTTAATCTGACGCTGTTTTGGAGTTGATTCTCCTCCTCTCCTCGCGAGGGAACACTACCTTGGCTAGGGTTTGCTAGGCCCACGGACGACGACTTGTTACCAGAAAGTCTGGACATTCTCTCGTTGGAGACGATGATACGAGCCATGATCTCCAGGGGGTGTAAGTGGTCTTTCCGCGAGCAGGTTATGCATGTGGAAGAAGCTGCATAGAGGCATCGGGAGAAAATTCATCACTCGGTCCTAAAAACGTGTGACGTGGTTGCGCATGCTGTGAGAGGTTGTGCTCATAAATTTTTAATAACATAATGCTCTTTTTTATGCCAAATTATAACATAACGCCTTATTAACAAAGCTATTATAAAAAATCCTGCTTAAAAAACATAGCTTTGTTTTTTTACAAAATTAACGAGTAAACAAACTTGTTTACTCGTTAATTTTGTTATACGTAACTACGTATTACCTACAAAATTAATGAGAGATGTCTCTGTAAATTATCAACTTAAAAAAACATTAATAATGCGAAACTGTAAAACTTTTTTGAATCAAAACTTTTTATTTAAACTTGTCTACGATGAACAATCAACGTCGTTATTTTTTCATTTTGTTTATTTAGTTTTTATTTATTTTTTTATTTATTTATTTTATACTTTATTGTACACCAAGAAAATAAACAAACAGAGTAAAAATATGTTACAAAAATAGCAGTACAATAGGCGGCCTTATTGCTTAGAGCAATTTCTGCCAGGCAACCTTTGGATGGAAAAATTATGTAAGTTGATAACTGGTAGTTGTTGGCGTTCAAATTTAAAAATAAAATTTTATCCACCTTGTCGGATTAAAGATTGCGCTTTTTTTGCCAAGTTATTTTTGTATGAATTTTTGGAGTTTTTCTTGAAGATTTTGCTTTATTTTTTACACGGTTCATTTCAAAATATGATGTATCACTAGTGATCGTAAAAAAATAGTACAATAGATTTTGGTTTTTTGCAATATTTTTTATATCATTTTAAAATTCATGATTTGCATTTTGCCTTTTTTTTTTCATTCCAACACGTGACAAGGAGAATCAGGACTTCTTTTATTGTTAAGATCTGTCAGGTTAATTATGTTTTTATAAATGGCGATGGACAGCTAATTTTTCACACGAGGTACAGAGGTTCAAACTCGGTGATAAAAAGTGTAAACACAGACATATTAGGTAGGTACCTATACCGATCAACTTAGGTAAAGCTCTATGTTGATGAGCTATAATTGCAAAAATCCAAATTTCCAATACGACTGTTCATTGACACATTGTCATATCACGTAAAATTCCGCGGGAATAAGCACATAAACAAAATACATCCAGTCACGCATTTGCCCTGAAGTGGTAGACAGATGCATATTATACGCCCATATTTCTCCATTTGCATTTTTGTTCCAAGTATTATAGGTGGTGAGTCCATTGCTGCATTTAAGGTAATGATGATTCAATAATGTCATGAACTCATATTACAATTACTACATAATTAAAATATACCATTATTTTTATTTTAACGTCCATTACGTAACATTCAACGGGGCGATATGATCAGCCCATAAAGTTCCTCACAACGTTTCCGCGTCCTTGTAAATAATCCTGTCAAGAAGCTGTTCATATTTATAATGCCATACCATTAATTAATCTTTAAAAAGATAATGTTGATTGTACACCGTATACAATTAAATTTCTTAACGATTTAAAAAAAAATCACATTATAGCTTTAATATCGACTATATGCAAGAGCGACTTGGGAGTTCTGGGGACATCCTTCCGAGGGTATACCCGGGGCTCCCAACCGTAGGGTGTTTAGGTAGGATACGTGTGATTTTTAGTCGATAGAAGTCCGGCATAGCATCCATGTAGGATTTTCCTCACATTAGGTTTAATGAATTTATTTCTCCATAGACATACAAGTCACTTATCGAGAAACAATAATAATAATTGATACACAATGTACCAATAAAAGATTGTCGTTCGCTTTATACTTACTTAATGTGTTTCAATGACGTGTTGTGCTAACTTCTGCTTAAATGCATTAAATGAGGTAATATTAAAAAATGTGACGGAGATAAACATTTGCGAATTCGCGGGACTACATTGCCAATAACATGTCAGTCTCCTCGAGCCAAGTTGAAGACCTTATAGGCAGCACGGCGACTAAAAATTTGAACAGGAGGTAACCACAACCTGCTGCTATTATCGCCTTAACCTGTTGGTTAATTCTATCCCATCAAAAACAAAACTTGCAACAAAAACCCAAGTTGCGCAACTCAGTTCTTCCACCTTGAAACGTAATGAGATTCATGTAACACCAAGTCAATGTCCATAATCAATATAATTATAAAATATTTTATGTTTTAAATAAGTAAGAAGATTGACTTGATCATCACATGAAAACATAATGTATCACAACACAAGTAATAGGTACGTACATTATTGGGAGTCCAGGGACATCCTTCCGAGGGCTTACCCGAGGCTCCCAACCATAGGCTGTTAGGAGTTACGTGAGGTTTTTAGTCTGTAGGAGTCCTAGCATCCATGAGAATTTTCCCCCACGTTAAAAAAATGTACGTACATTATAATATAACTATTAATTACCAAGTCTAGTATACGTGGGATAAAATTCAAATAGTCAAATGCGCGTATACTCGTAGTACACTCCGCGTATGCCTTTGATGTTAAAGGAATAACGTCTGTAGGTCAAGGTCTCGTACACTTGTACCTAAAAAACTTATTTACGTTTTTTGCGAGTTGGTCGTTGAACTCAGTATTTCCTTTATCTCTGAAGGTGACTGAGTTCTTTACAAACGTGGTTTCTACAGTATTGAGCTTTTTATATAAAATTAATCCCTTAGGCCCTTCTATGAAACCGGTTTCGATGAAAATTGTAGCTCTGGCATATTATCTAATATGCTCGCGACTCCATAACGCGTCCTTGAACAATTATAATTTGACTTTTTATGACTTAAGGATATCCTGATTTATAGTAATCTCGTCACATTGGACGAAATGCCGATTTGACGAATATCAAATTTGACCAATGTCGTTCAACCCTATGATATTTATGTTTACATTATAGCCTAAAAACACTCATTACGTTATGTCAAACTGTAAATCTTATCTGTACACGTTCAAGGAAATAAAAAAGTACGCTAAATGAACGCACGTTACATATTTGAATATGGAATCACATGGATTGTCATTCGCGCACTTTTATGACATAATATTGACGTGAGTCGAATCCTGCGCATCTATTGTCAATTCAATATGCCCTTAACTGCCTTTGTATGGAGAGTCTATTGTTTATTTGTAAAATATCGGTCTCCTACTTATAGTCAATATCTATGTACGTTCTATAGGTCACGGGTACACGTATGTGCGTCGTGGCTAAAGCTAATGGCGACGTGTACCGCTTTTATTTTGAGTGTCTTACCGATCTACTGTATGACTATGATACATGACTTGGGGTCGTAAAACATGTCCTATCAATCCAAAGTCCAAACCAGTCGTCTTGACATACATCGCATACGATCCACTAACTAGTTGGACAACTCGTGGCTAGAATTTCAGACTATTGCAAATGGGTTAGTGTTTAAGGAGCGCCAGGTCGAGACGGTTTCAGGGCCGATTCATTACTTTCTGCCTCTCTGCCTTATTTCGTCTTCGCGTACAATGCCTGGAGTGTCCCTTCGTGATAAAATTCGCAACGAGGAAATCAGAAAGAGGACCCAGGGCACGCGGGCACCTACATAGCTGAGAGAATCTCCCGACTTAAGTGGCAGTAGGCAGGTCATTTTGCACGCAGAACAGATGGTCGATGGGGCCGAAAAGTGTTGGAGTGGCGACCACGTGCCGGAAAGCTCAGTGTGGGTAGGCCTCTCGCAAGATGGGCAGATGACTTAATGAAGGTCGCGGGAGCCTGCTGAATGCGGGCGGCTCAAGACCCAACGTTGTGGCGATCCTTGGGGGAGGCCTATGCCCAGCAGTGGGCGTCAAATCGGCTGCAATGCTGATGATGATGTACAATGCCTATTGCGTCCAAATTTCGAAACATGAAGTTCGATTTGACTCTCTTAACATGGATTGCTTCGAAATCGTTTTTAGCATTGTAGCTTTTGGGAACTGCTCTTTCTTCGTCCCGAGCCGACCTAGGCGAGCCGTTCGAGCCGATACGAACTATTTGGATACGGTCATTACAAAAAAAAAAATCTAAACACTGTAGAAGTAATGAATGTGTGAATTTATTTTAAAGTGAAAAAAAATTTAAGGAATGTTTTACCGGACTCCTACCGACTAAAAACCACTCATTTCCTACCTAATGCCTACGGTTGGGAGCCCCGGGTAAGCCCTCGGAAAGGTGTCCCCGGGACTTCCAACCAAACAGACCTACGGCGACCACTGCGGCCTCACCTATGGGTTCGGGTGTTATCACCGCGTATCTGGGGCGGTTGTTCGGGTGTTATCGCGTTTCCTGGGTGGTTGCGTCGTGCGTGAATCCCTCACGTCACGCTGCCGAGATTCGAACCCTACCAGTGCGCCAGCGAGTCAGCAGACAATAAAATACGCACAGTCATCTCGCGATGCAAGTTAATGAGAATCGATTTGTCATTCTCTGTTACACGAGATAAGAATAACAATTGTTATGGCTGTGACAAATGCTGCCGTTACTGCATAATATAATTATAGCAATGAAGTATTAATTAGCGCCTGTAGGATTCATTATGTCACAATTAATGTAACTTTCTTTTTTTAACGTGAGGATATCCCTCATGGATGCTATGACGGACTAAAACCACACGGGGCCCTTTCACATGTCCACGGCTGGGGGGCCTTGGTACGCTGTCTGAAGGATAGGTAACCCCAGAGTAATGTACCAACAATACATGTAATCCATGTAACAGTGATGGGCGTAATTAATTACAAAAGTAATTCAATTAATAATTGAATTACAATGTAATTAAGTTACAATGTAATCTAATTACTCAGTAATTAATTACTTTGTAATTTAAATACTTTGGATGTTCCGGTTAATTAGTTACTAAGTAACTAGTTGCAAAGTAATTAGATTACTTTATAACTAGTTACTTTGTAATTCATTACTTCGTAATTATCATACATTCAAGTCAAGCAAATCAATACCACAGCCGGCAATCCAATATGGCTGCCGCGCCGCCGTTGTAAAAGTTCATGTTGGGTATCGTATAAGGGGTATTTTGGTATGCTGAGTACGAATTTCGGGTTAATTTAGCAATCCAATATGGCCGCCGCGCCATCGTTGTAAAAGTTCATGTTGGGTATCGTATAAGGGGTATTTTGGTATGCTGAGTACGAATTTCGGGTTAATTTTGCAATCCAATATGGTCACCGCGCCGCCGTTATAAAATTTCAAGTTGAGTATCGTATATGGGGTATTTTGGTACGCTGAGTACGAATTTCGCGTTAATTTAGCAATCCAATATGGCCGCCGCGCCACTGTTGTAAAAGTTCATGTTGGGTATCGTGTAAGGGGTATTTTGGTATGCTGAGTACGAATTTCGGGTTAATTTAGCAATCCAATATGGCCGCCGCACCACCGTTTAAAAGTTCATGTTGGGTATCGTATAAGGGGTATTTTGGTATGCTGAGTACGAATTTCGGGTTAATTTTGCAATGCAATATGGTCACCGCGCCGCCGTTATAAAATTTCATGTTGGATATCGTATAAGGGGTATTTTGGTATGCTGAGTACGAATTTCGGGTTAATTTAGCAATCCAATATGGCCGCTGCGCCATCGTTGTAAAAGTTCATGTTGGGTATCGTATAAGGGGTATTTTGGTATGATGAGTACGAATTTCGGGTTAATTTAGCAATCCAATATGGCCGCCGCACCACCGTTGTAAAAGTTCATGTTGGGTATCGTAAAAGGGGTATTTTGGTATGCTGAGTACGAATTTTGGGTTAATTTAGCAGTCCAATATGGCCGCCGCGCCATCGTTGTAAAAGTTCAAGTTCATATTGGATTGCAAAATTATCATGTGATTCGTACTCAGCATACCAAAAAACCCCTTAAACGATACCCATCATGAAATTTTGTGACTACGGCGCGGCGGCCATATTGGATTGCAAAATTATCATGTGATTCGCACTCAGCATACCAAAAAACCCCTTAAACGATACCCATCATGAAATTTTGTGACTACGGCGCGGCGGCCATATTGGATTGCAAAATTATCATATGATTCGCACTCAGCATACCAAAAAACCCCTTAAACGATACCTATCATGAAATTTTGTGACTACGGCGCGGCGGCCATATTGGATTGCAAAATTATCATGTGATTCGCACTCAGCATACCAAAAAACCCCTTAAACGATACCCATCATGAAATTTTGTGACTACGGCGCGGCGGCCATATTGGATTGCAAAATTATCATGTGATTCGCACTCAGCATACCAAAAAACCCCTTAAACGATACCCATCATGAAATTTTGTGACTACGGCGCGGCGGCCATATTGGATTGCAAAATTATCATGTGATTCGTACTCAGCATACCAAAAAACCCCTTAAACGATACCCATCATGAAATTTTGTGACTACGGCGCGGCGGCCATATTGGATTGCAAAATTATCATGTGATTCGTACTCAGCATACCAAAAAACCCCTTTAACGATACCCATCATGAAATTTTGTGACTACGGCGCGGCGGCCATATTGGATTGCAAAATTATCATGTGATTCGCACTCAGCATACCAAAAAACCCCTTAAACGATACCCATCATGAAATTTTGTGACTACGGCGCGGCGGCCATATTGGATTGCAAAATTATCATGTTATTCGCACTCAGCATACCAAAAAACCCCTTAAACGATACCCATCATGAAATTTTGTGACTACGGCGCGGCGGCCATATTGGATTGCAAAATTATCATGTGATTCGCACTCAGCATACCAAAAAGCCCCTTAAACGATACCCATCATGAAATTTTGTGATTAGCATATGGGAATTTCAGTGAAATTCCTTCGTCACTCAGGAATTGAGCTGATGGTCTTCAAATTTTATAGCTGAGTACCAACCTGTACACATTGACTTACATCAAAAAACCGCATCAATATCGATTCACCCCTTGGTTGGGCCGCGACGAATCCACAGCACAGGACAGAGTTGGTAATTATGAGTGTTGGTTAATTGAATTAATGAGTAACTAGTTGCAATGTAATTAGATTAACGTGTAATTCCATTACTCAGTAATTAATTACTGCTAGTACTCATAGTAATTAATTACTCAAGTAATCTGTTACAGAGTAATTGAATTAACCATTACAAAGTAATTATAATTTGTAATGGTTAATCTAATTACATTTTGCCCATCACTGCCATGTAATAAGTTAAGATTATTTTTCAAAAGCAATTAGTAAGTATGCTAACTGATCATTAATTTTAAATATGGAAAAAGAATTGGTTACGAGTAGGATTCGAACCACACACACGGTGGTTCAGTGGTTAAGCGTCTTGCACGGTATGCGAAAAGACGCAGGTTCAACAATAAAAAATCATGTAATAAGTTTTTGCTCCTTATTCGAGCCAGAGCTAAGATTTCAGTCGTCCCCTATCAAATTGTACCTTAGCTAAACGCCTGTCGGTTTTATCAAAGCAATATGCTGACCTGTCTATCAATATCAATACATATACATACATTTAATAAAATCGTAACAGGTCGCTGTCTGTACATGGAAGATAAATAAGAAAAAATATTATAGGGGGGCTTTATGAACGCAATAGAACCCAAAACAATGATTTTTGGAATTTTTGTCTGTTTGTCTGTATATCTGTTTGTCTGTACGGTTGTGCACGCTAATCTCAGTAACCGCTCAACCGATTGCAATGCGGTTTTTTTATTGTGTTGAGGTTTGCTCCAGTTAACATTTAGCGTTTGTTTTATGTAAATCGGTTTAGAAATAAAAGAGTTATAACACTTTTAAGAATCAGATATTTTGAAAAATTTAATTGTAGGGGTTTCTTTGAATGTGAGTGAACCTAAACTGGCGTGTTGGCTTAATCATAAAAGAGCTTAATGATTAAGACTATTTTTAAACAATTCGCATTGTTTTGAAATGGACTTAATCATTAAGCTCTTTTATGATTAAGCAAACAGGGCAGTTTCAGACGCTGCTTGATGACTCTGATGAAGAAATACCTCTCCTTTCATACACCTTATGTGACGTAAACGAAGTTGCGGGCTCAGCTAGTATCTAATATGGTTGTTTAGTTCGGCTAACCGTAACGGAACTCTAAAGGTATATTTATATTGACCCGGAATACGTTACTGGTGCTGTGTTATGAACATCGAAAGTTATTCTACTGTTACCCGCTTAAAGATTTGTATGGGTTATTTTCCCATACAATATAGTACAACCAACGGTGATGGCTTACGTGAATTAGAAAATTGACTGACTGTCGTGTATAGGTAAAAAAAAAATCGGTCTTTCAGAACCAAAAAAATTGTCAACAATCACGTTTATTGTATGAGAGCCCGCCTTAATATAATATACCTTTTTTTTCTAATTTTAGTATTCGTTGTTGCAGCCGTCAACAGAAATACATCATCTGTAAAAATATCAGCCCTCTAATATTACAGTTCCTGAGATACAGCCTCGTGACGGACAGACAGACAGTTAGACTGACAGACTGACAGACGTACGGCGAAGTCTCATGAATAGGGTCTCGTTTTTAGGGTTCCGTAGCCAAATGGCAAAAACGGAACCCTTATAGATTCGTCATGTCTGTCAGTCTGTCCGTCCGTGTGTCACAGCCACTTTTCTCCGAAACTATAAGGCCTATGCTGTTGAAACTTGGTAAGTAGATGTATTCTATGAACCGCATCAAGATTTTTATATAAAACAAGAAAAAATGCCTTTAATTTTGGGGGTCCCCATACTCAGAACTGAATCTCAAAAATTTTTTTTTCAACATCTCAGAACTGAATCTAAAAATTTTTTTTTCAACATACCCATACGTGTATCGTATCTATAGATAGGTCTTCAAAAATGCTATTGAGGTTACTAACATTATTTTTTTCTGAAGTGAATAGTTTGCGCAAGAGACACTTCCAAAGTGGAAAAATGTGTCCCCCCCCCCTCTAACTTCTAAACTAAGAGAATGATAAATCTAAAAAAAATATTATAATGTACATTGCCATAAAATCTACCAACGAAAATTGGTTTGAGCGAAATCAAGTTGGTAGTTTTTTTTTAATACGTCATAAACCGCAATTTTCGCCTAGAAAAATCACTACGAACGTATTAAAATATCAATGAAAGTTACATCGAACTACAAGAACTTTTATATTATGTTACTTGCTGCTAAGGAACCCTTCATGGGCGAGTTCAACTCGCACTTGTCCGGTTTTTACCCTTTTGGGTACGGTAACCCTAAAAATCATGTAGATACAATAATAATATGACAAAACTACTCTCTCGGTAGAATGACTTTTACATCAAGATACCAATCACGAAGCATAATTATTATACAATCTATTATTTTATGAATACGATTATTGTTATAATGTGATGTAGCAATACTTTGTGTCTGTCGTGAAATCATTTATATTAAAAAGTCGTTTTATTTACACTTTATATCCCGGCTCAAGTCTTCGCACCTTGACACGATTATAGTTACAAGTAGCTTCAAGGCAACCCAAAAATATTTTTCGCAATTGAACTGTGTTGCTGGTTTCATTCGAATTAATCTTGCTTGAAATTATCCATTAAATGCCAAATAAACACTTACTTATATGGATAACTAGCTGACCCGCGCAACTTTGTTTGCGTGATAAATGAAGAACCACTTGACCGATTTTATGCAAACTTCACATATACCATCTACTAAATAGTCCGAACAAAGCCTAAACATTTGGTTTGGATAGGTGCGCCCGTTCTTGAGTTATAAAATTACAACGAAAAGTGGCATTGATTTTTATATATATAGATTTCGGTTTAAGGGGCCCCGTCCGTAAAAAATGGACTTAGGATTTTGGAAATATTTATTTATTTATTTATTATAGACACACCAACAGTTTACATATACAACATTCAGGCCAATAAGAGGCATGCACAGTAGTCATCGATAAACGAACACAAACAGTAAACAATACTTACACTAAAAACTTAAGATCAAAAGAAAAACCATAACCCAAAACAAATATTTAAAAAAGAAACAGAAGATGTAGCAAATTAAAAACTAAATATAAATCCTTTGCTTGGGGCAATAAACAAAAAATCAAAAAAACTAACTTAAAATATTCAAGAACTCACTTCATTAAATGACACTAAAATGGAACCTTAAAATCTTAATAGATGAGACTTCATAAACACCGTGTGCTATTTACATAAAAAAAAAACACATCTCAAAATTTTTTAAAATCATCGAAATAGCAGGAATAATCAAATTAATAAAGGTAAATTTTGATGATTTGCAGAAGTTTTTTCGCAATCGAGTTTAGATTTACACTCACATTCAAAGAAACCCCTACAATTAAAATTTTCAAAGTATATGATTCTTAAAAGTGTTATAACTTTTATGATTATTAACCGATTGACATGAAATAAACGCTAAATGTTAAGTGGAGCAAACCTCAACACAAGAAAAGAACTGCATTGCAATCGGTTAAGCGGTTACTGAGGTTAGCGTGCACAAACGTACAGACAAACAGATATACAGACATACAGACAAACAGACAAAATTCTAAAAATCATTGTTTTGGGTTCTATTGCGTTCATAAAGCCCCTCTAAAATATTTTTTCTTATTTATCTTCCATGTACAGACAGCGACCTGTTACGATTTTATTATATGTATATTGATTCATGATCACCACTGAATGGGTTGAGGTTTATCATTTACAGCTTGCTATAGTCTTATTACCTATCTTATTTCTATTTAAGTTTCTTATTTACTTTGCTTGTACTATACATTGTCCTATAATTTACTGCTATTGTTACAATACATTGTAGCATCAAATTGTACAATTATGCTACTCTAATTTCACTTGTTAGTCTGCCTTATTTCTTAGATTGACTGCTTTACAAATTAAAGTACAATAGGTAGTTTAAAAACTTATCCCGATATTTGCTTTTTATTACGCTTTAATTAGGTGTAACTAACAATGTAACGTGTCGTGTATGTAACTAACAATGTAATGGAATCTTAGGACACTCATTTAACCATCTTTCAAGGCTCGTAGCTTCAAGAAAATCGGCAGCTGTATGTAGTTCTGATGACAATACAATAGTCAGTGACAATGATATGGTACTCTCAAACTGATCTGATGATGGAGCCAGAAGATATGCACTGGAACTTCATGATGAAATATCGTATTATATCTGTTTTTGGATTCGTCAGAAAAGTCTTGTAATGAACTTTGACCCCGCTTAGGTTTCAAGGTTATAACAAACCTTTTTTTAATTGACTTGTAAAACTATGCAATGGAATCTCAGGTAACTAATTTAACCATTTTCCAAGGATCGTGGCGTCATGAAAATTGGCAGATGTTTGTAGGTCTGATATACTGGGTGTAACAAAATTACCTCTCCAAATTTCGTCACGTGACGTGGCGTCAGTCAAGAAACATTACAAAAATGAAGAAAAAAAAATCACATGAATACTTTAACCGTAAAGCCGTTTTAAAGGTCCTATAAATTGTCATTTTCACCATTTCTATCGCTACTGAGCGGCAGTAGAAAGCGACAACGACAGCCAGACGGGTGCTCTGTGTTTGTTTTGCCACGGCGACCATGTTACCTCGAATTGCCGCGGTAAAAAATGAATTCTTAATGTGCAATAAAAAAAATTAAAAAAAATTAAAAAAATTACATACCCCCCTTTTTTATTAAATATTTGTATTTGATTTCCGATGCCAAGTCATCTCATGAAATTTGGAGAGGTAATTTTGTTACATACATACATACATACATATCATCACGCCTGTTTCCCATCGGGGTAGGCAGAGACTATGGCTTTCCACTTGCTACGATCCTGGCATACCACTTTCGCTTCTTCTACTTTCATAAGTGCTTTCATACACGCTCGCCGTTTAAGGGTACTCTTGACCTGGCCTTTTTCCAGCAGGTCATCAATTTGGTTACCATGCGTACGTCGAGGATGACCCCTACCAGCTTGCCCATTCATTCTCGCCTTATAGATCTGTTTAGTCAGTCTAGTTTCATCCATCCTCTCAACATGTCCAAACCATCTAAGCATCCCTTTTTCTATCTTTGTCACTACATCTTCAGTTATACCACATTGTTTTCTAATCACGCTATTCCTTTGTTTGTCCATCAATTTCACTCCAGCTATACTTCGCAGACTTCTCATTTCAACTGCATTAATTTTACTTTCATGCTTCTTCTGCCACACCCAACTTTCACTACCATACATAAGTGTGGGGATAAGCACACCCCTATGCACAGCCACTCTTGCCTTCTTAGACACGTTTTGACTGCTCATAAAGGTATGCATCGCCCCATTCACTTGATTTCCTGCCAAAACTCTTCTCTCAATATCCTGGTCACACTTTCCATCCCTCGTAAATTTTGAACCCAGGTATACAAATTCTTTCACCTGTTCCACTCTTTGCCCTTCGATAATAATAGGGCAATTCGTCATACATTTCTCTCTTTCAAAAACCATTACTTTAGTCTTACTTACATTCACTTTCATTCCTCTACCTTTCAGCGCCTCATGCATAATATTAACCATCAACTGCAACTCCTCCGCCGATGCAGCTAAGATCACCTGATCGTCAGCATATAGGAGGCATTTGATGGTCAGCTCGTTCAGTTTTATACCACACGCACTCTCTTGCAATTCTTTCAAACAACTGTCCATGTACAGATTAAACAGCCACGGTGACGCTACACAACCCTGTCTCACACCCCTTTCTATGTTAAAGAAGTCCGTGCAAGCTCCGTTGATCCTGACACAAGCACTCGAGCCCTCATAAAGAGATTTAAGTGCTCGTATCAAGCTGCTGCTCACCCCGTACAAAGACAATGTTGACCATAGTTCATTCCTCACCACTTTGTCATAGGCCTTCTCCAGATCTACGAATACGCAATATACCTTTTGGCTTTTCGCCAAAACTTTTTCTACTATGCATCGTAAGGAGAAGACCTGATCCGTGCATCCTCTTCCTTTCATAAATCCTGCTTGAACATCCCACATTTTTCCTTCACTTTCATTCATCACTCTTTTTATCAACACTTTCGCATACAGTTTACCGACGATGCTGAGCAGGCTTATGCCGCGGTAATTTTTGCACTCTTGCTGCGACCCTTTTCCTTTGTACAGCGGCACAATGACGGCTTTGGACCATTCTTTTGGTACGCTGCCACTCCTCCAGCATAGATTAAAAAGGCGGTACAGCTGGTCAATCACCACGCCACGTCCTGCTTTCAGCATCTCAACGGAAACCCTATCAATCCCAGCAGCCTTGCCTAGTTTCATACTATTTAATGCTTCCACTATTTCTTCCATACTAATGTCGTTTTCATTGCCGATTTCATTCATTTCACAAAAATGAGTTTGCACTTGCGTATCCTCTTTATCAAATAGACTCTCAAAATACTCCTTCCATATTTTTAACACACACTCTTCTCCTCCCACAAAACTTCCATCCTGGTTTCTGATCTTATTAAGCGGTGATGTGGTCTGTTGACTTCTCACCGCTTTTACGGACTTCCAAAAGAATTTTATATTCTGTTGGAAGTCACCAGATAACCTTTTATCAAATTCATCTCTATCATTCTCCTTCTTTCTTACTAACACCTCTTTTGCCACACGCTTATACCTTTTATACTCATCGTTGGCCATTCGTACATCCTCATCCGTTGCCTTCTGCATTCTTTGATTGGCCTTTGTGGCCAGCCAGTCCAACCATGCTTTCTTCTTCTCAGACAACGCTTTCAGAACTTCCGCGGTCATTCTTTTTAACTTACATCCTTGGCTTCTCTTGCTCACACCACACACTTCAATCGCAACTTCCACGAGTCCTTCCTTAATCGGCTTCCATAATTCTTCAATCTCACATACTTCATCTAAATTATCAAACTTTTTGTTTAGTTTGCTCACAAATTCCTCTTTTATACCTATCTCTTGTTACACCCAGTATATACAATAATATGGTATTGTCAAACTGATCTGATGATGGAGATATGAACTGTAACTTCATGATTGAACATCGTATCATAGCTGTGTTTGGATTTGTTAGAAAAGTCTTGTAATGAACTTTGACCACATTAGGTTTTAAGGTAATAACAAACCTATTATACAAGCTGTTGATTTGGTCGTGCACAAGCCTCCTTCAGTGCGTAGTGTACTATAGGTATTATCGATTGCAAGCAACACAAACATTACGTAGATAACAAAACCCCAAAAATCCTGTTTTTAGTGAAATATGATTTACGAAGAAAAAATCTTCACCCGTGTATTTAATGTTTACGTCGCCGAGTCAACGCTAAAGCGCAAGTCACACTGCCAGCGGGCGGGTGAGCGAGCTAGGCACACTGCGAGCTGCCGAATAACCTACGTGGCTGATGCGAGCGAAGCTACTCGTTTTCGTCGTTAGGCGCGCCCGCTTCGCTAGCTTAACTACCGTCCTCCCCATTTCGGGTACTCAGACTAGTCGTCGCTTGTCATTCGAATAGCAGTGTCCACGTGTCTAGTCTCAGCCGCACTACCCGGTTCGCCCTTCCGTATGTAGTTTTTGGTGTAAACCCCATAGTTTAGCTCGGCAATGTCGCGTAGTTTGCATAACTTCAATATCTCACTTCACCCGCCCGCCTAGCTCGCTCGCTCGCCCGCTGGCGGTGTGGCCTGGGCTTAAAGCTAGACAATAGTAGGTACCTAGATAATGCGGCTACGTATCGCATCTCATGGCCACTGTATACTGTAGTTTGACTCGGCCGGATTTTAGAAATAAATGCCTACAGCCGCGCGGTACGTAAGCATGCGATAGGGCTGCCCACCTACAGCATTTTAATAATATGTGCCTACTTTGACTTTCTATTTAGTATTGCGGATGTAAATATGTACATACATACATTCATATAGTCACGCCTTTATCCCTGAAGGTGTAGGCAGAGGCATAGAATACGCCCACGTTTTACCTTATAGTTTTACGTACGCGTAATAGATAGTGAGCCTAATGCAGTTGATTTTTTTCAATCCGCCCACAAGGCCTTCAATTTGTACTAAGGATTGTTGTTTTACTGACAACCGGCTTTCATTTCGAGTAAATATGTACCTTTTTTATTTAAACAAAAAAAATACTTTGTGAGTAATAATATAATATCTCCGCAACGGCAGGCGGCGCGGGGTGGCGGCGTGGCGGCGCGGCGCTGCGCCCGTTATCTACTAACGATTGAGTGAGACGGGTGTAGAAATTTGAAAACGAGTAAGCGGCGTAGACAATAATAATCGGCTCATCACATGTTTCGTCAGTGATAGAATCACGGAATTCTAGTCTTTATAATCATTGCGTTAAATTTTTGATTTACAAAATTAAAACTATCTTTCGCTTTGAAAGTACTAGTCAGTCTCTAGTACACTAGTACTTTTCGTACATTGTCAAGTTGTGATAAATTTTGGAAGTTCAAATTTGTCTCTATGCGTGTAATAAAAATCAAAGGAAACAAAAATGCTGTCAATCAAAGTCATACGGTGCTAAGTGTACTGTAACATCGGTCATCCACAAAGAAATGAATACTCTTGAAACATACCTAAATCATTGCTCTCAATTAAATAACTACGAACTGACAACGGAACTAAATGTACTACCTACACGTACTAGAGTTCTGCACTAGTTTTTTTTTGGATATTGTACTATATTGGATCGCACCGTTCACTGACTGAGCAAGCACAAGTCTAGTTTTAAACAAAAACATACCTACTTCATGTAACTACTGCTCGTTCGCTCTAACTTTGCCGCTCGGCTCCATACTAAAGTCGAATTTTTAATTAGACGAAGTAAATTGACAGCAACTAATGTCACTTCTTCATACAATGTTGCGTATTTTCTATGACGAAGTGACATTAGCTACTGTCAATTTACTTTGTCTTATTAACAATTCGGGTATACGCCTCTACGCCAGCGGCAAAGTTAGAGCGAACGGGTAGTACCTAGTTCACTCGTGTCAATCACTTTGTTTAACTTTAGTCAACTAGTAGTATAGTACCAATTAGTACTTAAGTAAAATCAATTTATAGTCTTACCTTTCGGAGTTTCCAGGTAATCTAAAAAACGTTATCTCTGGGTGCTTTATTGACGAATTCATGCAACCAAAACAAGCACAATAGACTCTAGTTGTCATATTAAATATTTTTAGTAAATAAAACACGCGCGGTTACTATTTAAAAAACGACACACCGTCCATTCGTCTACTCCGCACAATCGCCTGCTAGCGTGCTGAAAGGCCTGCCGAAAACGAGAATCGTAGGTATAGCTTGCGCTTCGTCCGTTTGTAGGGAGCCACAATACTGGTTAAACAACATATTTATACTGTGTCATGGCTCCTCTACACTGCCCGCGAAGTTGAACGAAGTTAAATGAATACGATAGTGTAAAGAGGCACTTCGGCTTACATCGTCAAAAACTATACCTCCCCTCAGGCGACTTTATTTGCTGTCGATTTTTGCGCCTCAGTCAATGGGCCCAAAGATGCGGGAAGTGCGTTCACGAAGTACCTCTCTGCACTACTTGGCCGACATCGTGTGTGCCGGTGCTTTGCCGGCGCGTGATTTAAGCTATAATTAGTGCTTTGGTGTATGTGATCCAATTATCAGCGTCAAACAGTGGTCAGGAGCAAATTATGTTGTTCCTGGAAACTCCGCCACACTTTCTTTGTTCATTACAAACGGCGGCAATGTGCGTGCGCAGGCTACTGACACCACTGAGTGTGTAGTGACGCACTTTTTTCGAACTTAGACAAAGTTTCTAGAGTACTTCGCCTATGAACTTTGCGGGCAGTGTAGAGGAGCCATTAGTTATTAGGTTTCATGAGTTTTTAGTTCCAGCTGACAAGTTCGGTGACCTTTATGTACTTTTTTGATTTGATATTAATGATTTGATGATGAGTTTATGTTGATTTAAAAGATTCCTTCCTACTTCAAGGGCTTAGGACCGGCAGAAACACGCTATTTATCATGCAATTGCAAACAAAAACATTAAGTACTGTTAGTAAACATTAGGTATGAGAAAAGTATTCTGAAATGAAGCATTTCTGGCGTAGTTAAAAATTTTAAATCAACTTATTTACAGAATTAATTGAGAATCAAAGCTTAAATACCTATTTACAAAATCATGTAACACGCAATAATTGTTCAAAATGCTCACCCCCAGTGTCCACCACGGCCTATCCACTGCGTACCAAACACTTCACTTAAATATTCGCGCACTTGGCGTCCATAGTGAGGTGGCGCACCGTCCTGTTGGAAGTACAAGTCCCTATGAAATGCGAGTGGAATGTCATCGAGCATCTCATTAACCACATGTCGGAGTAGCACCAAGTATGTAGCACTGTTCAAACGACCGTCAATAAAATATGGGCCAAGTAGATGATCACCGATGATACCAGCCCACACATTCAGACTAAACCGGACCTGGAACGAGTCCCGCGTAGTAACATGTGGGTTGTGTTGTCGGTGAGCCCACCAATGTTCATTGTGGACGTTATAAACGCCCACGCGCGTAAACAATGATTCGTCGGACCACAAAATGTTCACGTCCTGATGTTCAAGGAGCCAGTGACAAAAAACTGTCCGAGCGTTATTGTCCTGCGGATGCAACTCTTGAACACGTCGGAAATGGAACGGATGCATTAGTTCGCGATTCAGCAGCTTCCACACTGTGGTATGATGAACACCGAAACGGCGACCGGCTTCACGCGTACTGGCTCGAGGTTCTTCCTCAAAATAATTGAGAATCTGCTCTTGCCGATCAGCTGATAGGCCTTGTGTACCACGACGGACGTTACTTAGATATCGGCGCGTGCGGTTATACTCACGCTGAACGCGGGCGAGCGACTAATTAATTCAAAATTTCAAATTCATCGATCAAAGGCGCCGCCTGAGCCGCTCGCTCCTGCGCGGGGGTTGGAGGGGTAACTTACACGCGCCGCGCCGCCTTTGCCTATGCCTACACATTTGTATGTGCCTACTAAACTGTAGGCAAAGAAGAAACGGTTTTGAATGAACGGTGAAAATGTACCTATGTAGGTAATAGTATTATTAGAATATTTAGAACCGATTCATACGAGTTGCTTTTTAAATTTATTTTATTTAATAATTATTAAGAACTTAATTTTACTGCCCCATTTTTTCACTTAATATTGGTTTAGTATAAGCAGTAGAGTTCCCGTAGCAAATAGAAAAGAATTTAAGCAGAAAAAAAAAGTGTAAAAAAAGGTGTCTCGTTTTATCCCGAAATATCAACGAGTGTAGGCAGTACAGTCATGTGTGCAAGTAATGCACAAATGCAGATCAACATCCTGTATATTGAAGTTAATATTGAGTGTAATTATTTTAACATATGTGGTACCTGCATAAATGTAATGATATATTTTCACATTAGTCGAACTCAGACAAACACCATGTAATACAAAAATCCCTACTAATATTATAAATGCGAAAGTAACTCTGTCTGTCTGTCTGTTACGTTTTCACGCCTAAACCACTGAACAAATTTTGATGAAATTTGGTATAAAGAAAGTTTGAGTTCAAAGGAAGGATATAGGCTACTTTTTAACTGACGACTACCGGCTACTAATTACTTCTAAGCGGATGAAGCCGCAGGGAACGTGTGCTTCAAGCTGTAATCCTCACATTTGAAATCTCAATGAAAACGAATTTTGACAACGCCAAAAAATAGTCGTGAAATAGTCGTAAATAGTCGTACATGTAAAAAAATAGTATTATAGTTTCGGCGTTATAGCTATAGGTTAGTGAGGATTATGGCTTGAACGTCAAGCTGTAATCCTCACCTCTGGTGCAAGCAAACGGTAAATTCTATCGAATTGGTTTAGGTTCTAAAAAATAGTTATGAAATAGTCGTAACGACCTGCCAAATCTCAGAAATATTCCATAAGCGGTTCCCGAGATGTGAAGGTACCCTGGTGAGGATTATGGCTTGAACCTTTGAAAACTTCAAATTTCTCCGAAACGCCTGCGAATTTCGGTTCAAAGTTTGTGCCAAAAAATAGTCATGAAATAGTTGCATGAAGCTATAATAAATTTAAGTTGATTTAATGTGAAAATAAAACTTTTTATTTTCCCTACATTTCTATTGATGTACAGTCGTGTACAAAATTTGTAACTTCCAATGATGCTAGAGGAAGTGACGCGATTTTACCCGCGTAGCTCCCGTTCCCGTGCGAATGTGGGAATAAAATATGTGATGTTATATACCAATTTAAGTGTAAGCAATCGATATATCCTGTCATTGTCTTAAAAACTTATTACTACTAGTCTAGTACTTTTGTAACAAGTTTTAATCATAATTATCACAGTTGTTTCATTCGTGTAATCACAGCAATGTTGTACTATCATATATGTAGGTATGTTCTACTATCATATATGTATGATAGTAGAACATTGCTGTGATTATACGAATGAAACAACTGTGATAATTATGATTAAAACTTGTGATAAGAGTACTAGACTAGTAAGTTTTGATGATGAGGATACAAATCATGAATGATTGTTTTTTGTTTAATTATAACTGCTAGCATGGAAAACGTCTCATTCAAATAAATATTATTATATTAAGCGGAATATTTCCCAATAATCTAATTCTGTACCAATATTATAACGAGAGAAGATTTGATTGTTTGTATGTTTGCATCGAATAGGCTCCGAAACTACTTTCCCGATTTGAAAAATTCTTTCACTGTTGGGAAGCTACACTCTTTCCGGTAAACATAGGCTATATTTTATTCCCGCATTCCCACGGGAACGGGAGCTACGCGGGTAAAACCGCGTGACTTCCTCTAGTATCATTGGAAGTTACAAATTTCGTACACGACTGTACATCAATAGAAATGTAGGGAAATAAAAAGATATTATTTTTACATTAAATCAACTCAAATTAATTATAGCTTCATACGACTATTTCATGACTATTTTTTGGAACAAACTTTGAATCGAAATTCGCAGGCGTTCCGGAGAAATTTGAAGTTTTCAAAGGTTTAAGCCATAATCCTCACCAGGGTACCTTCACATCTCGGGAACCGCTTATGGAATATTTCTGAGATTTGGCAGGTCGTTACGACTATTTCACGACTATTTTTTGGAACCTAAACCAATTCGATAGAATATACCGTTTGCTTGCACCAGAGGTGAGGATTACAGCTTGACGTTCAAGCCATAATCCTCACTAACCTATAGCTATAACGCCGAAACTATAATACGACTATTTTTTACATGTACGACTATTTCACGACTATTTTTTGGCGTTGTCAAAATTCGTTTTCATTGAGATTTCAAATGAAAAAGGTGAAATCTGGGCATATAATGTGCCTCTGCCTACCCCTTCGGGAATAAAGGCGTGACCGTATGTATGTACGTATGTTTCAAATTTTGTTAAAAAGTCCGCAATAGCATAATATGTCTATCTTTTAGGTTCGCTCACTATACAGGGTTACAGGAAAAGTCGTGCTAGATCCGTTAAGGTCGTGGAGTTCCCAATATTTCTGACTAATTTCACTATGAAACACCCTACCCTAAACTTAACCCTGTTCGAGATATTCGACTTTTAATATTTTTATTGAACATTGTCGATTTTTAGGTTACAAATTTTTATTTTTTTATTTTGGGCGCCTTATTTATTATTTTTGTTGCATTTTGACATGTGTAATAAGATGCTCCAAAACGTCAATCATTGAAATAGTGCATAAATTAATTGAACAAAAAAATATTACGGCAGTCGTTCGGCAGATGTTTTTTAAAATATCTACGTTTCATCAGCTATCTAACGACGTATAGCAATGTAGGGTTGTATTTAAATTCATTGAAAAAAACTTAGTTTCAAAAGCGACAGTGGAGAAGAAAATTAATACTTAGCCCTAAAAAGTAAAATAAAACAATAGGAAAAGATGAAATGTCATTTATTAAACAAGGTTTTTACACAACTTTTTCATACTCTACAGTTCATGTTCAACATGGCCGCGGTTATGAATACATTTTCGCATCCTTCTACGGAGACCAGTCTTTACTACTCCAGTGGTCAATGTTGTCCTCATTTGATTGGCTGCGTCCACAATCCTTTCTCTTAATTCTTCCACAGACGAAACTGGATTTGGCTCGCTGTACACAAGACTTTTCATAACCCCCCACACATGAAAATCCATGGGGGTTAAGTCCGGACTTCTTGCTGGCCATGGCAACGGCCCACCTCGTCCTATCCATTTATTTGGGTAAGTTGTGTCCAGCCAGTCTCGGACACTTCTTCTGAAATGGGCAGGGCAGCCATCATGCTGGAACCACATGCCCCTGATTAAGTTTAGTGGCAGATCATCCAGCAGATCATTTAAGTCTCCTCTTAAAAAGTTTTCGTATGTTTCCCCATTTAAAGTGTCCGGGAGAAAGTAAGGTCCAATTAAATAATTGGAGATAATGCCCATCCACACATTGACGCTGAATCGACGCTGGGACCCCGTCACTCTTTTCTTATTGGGATTCTTCAGTGCTTTTGGGGCCCAGTAATGTGCGTTGTGATAATTTGTTATTCCATCTTTATCAAATTTGGATTCATCTGTCCACAAGATGTTTTTTAAAAAAATTGGGTCTTCTATGTCAGCATTCAGCATAAAACTGCAGAAATCTATCCTCCTCGCCGGGTCTCCCTCTTCAACAACGTGTACCGGAGTGTAATGGTACGGGTATAGGCCAGCAGTATGCACTGTAAACCACACTCTCCATTGCGAAAGTCCCAGATCACGGGCAACAATATTAGTGGAAGTAGTTGGATCCGCTCGAAAGCGTTGCACTATCTCATTGTCCTGTTCTTCATCGCTATTAATTCGTGGTCTTCCCAAATCCGTACTTCGTCTGGAAATAGAGCCAGTTTCTCGAAGTCTTCGATAAACTCTGTCAAAAACGGCCACATCTGGCACTCGACGACCGGGGTAGCGAATTATGTATTCGTTGCGAGCTTGCGCAGACACACAATCACAGTATCCGTAACAAATAAGCATATCCGCATATTCCTCAGGTGTATAGGACGTCATCTTCAACACTTCCGTATCACAAGTACAAATCAGAGTCCGGTTAACAAGCACAGTAGTCACAAATAAGAAGAAATGGTCCAGAATCACAGCCAAGTCGAGAAAAAGAGCAAAACGATATCACATCTACTATGTACGAAGCACAAAAGCAGACTAACAACCAAAACAATATCACGTGTTGTATTCCCAACCCCAACCGGTCACTATGTTCTTTCATTCACACTTGCATAAATTGTCACTTGTCTCGCTCGCACGGTGCGTCTTAACTTGAAGGACAATAGGCGCGGGACCATTAGAACTGCTACCTGAAGCGTCCCAACTACTTTTTTTTTCTACGAATTGTAATACAAACCATTTATTTTTATTTTTTTCTAAGCGTGTGAAAAATCCTACATGGATGCTATGTCGGACTCCTACCGCTTAAAAAACACACGCGTGACACTAAAACCGCCAAATCCAGTTTCGTCTGTGGAAGAATTAAGAGAAAGGATTGTGGACGCAGCCAATCAAATGAGGACAACATTGACCACTGGAGTAGTAAAGACTGGTCTCCGTAGAAGGATGCGAAAATGTATTCATAACCGAGGCGGCCATGTTGAACATGAACTGTAGAGTATGAAAAAGTTGTGTAAAAACCTTGTTTAATAAATGACATTTCATCTTTTCCTATTGTTTTATTTTACTTTTTAGGGCTAAGTATTAATTTTCTTCTCCACTGTCGCTTTTGAAACTAAGTTTTTTCAATGAATTTAAATACAACCCTACATTGCTATACGTCGTTAGATAGCTGATGAAATGTAGATATTTTAAAAAACATCTGCCGAACGACTGCCGTAATATTTTTATTACATATCCCTTAGAGAAAAATAAACTTGTTACTATTTTTTTTATTTTCTTAACTTTCACTTGTCTTGTACGACATGTTCTATTAATTTATGCACTATTTCAATGATTGACGTTTTGGAGCATCTTATTACACATGTCAAAATGCAACAAAAATAATAAGTAAGGCGCCCAAAATAAAAATAAAAAATTTTGTAACCTAAAAATCGGCAATTTTCAACAAAAATATTAAAAGTCGAATATCTCGAACAGGGTTAAGTTTAGGGTAGGGTGTTTCATAGTAAAATTAGTCAGAAATAATGGGTACTCCACGCCCTTAACGGATCTAGCACGACTTTTCCTGTAACCCTGTATAATAAAACTGAAGTTTGTTTGTGCTAGGATCTCAAAAACAAAAATAATTTTACAGTTTAGTAGTCCGTTTACTGAGGGTGGCGAATGACTATATAACATCACGCTTAGACGAATAGGAGCGGAACAGCCACGAATAAAATGTTTCGAGAAAGGGGAAAATTTCTTTCTTTTGAGAGCTTCTATTGCGTACGCTCGCTGCGTAAATGGTAAAAGGTACTTAAAAATGTTGTGTTACAAAAATGTTCCTCTTAAAAAGTTATAAAAGTCTCCATTAGCATATACTAATCTTTTAAGGTTAACTTACAATATCATCTTAACATCTTAAGAAGATTTAAAATATGAGCGACGCGTCGACGGGAGTAAACGTGATCTGCAGTGGTAGCCAGTCAACTGAACGATAAAACCGGGCAAGTGCGAGTCGGATTCGCACACGATGAGTTCCGTACGGAACTCTTCCAACGGAAGTAAATGCGACGGGAAACATTTTATCACATAACATATTAATACTATACCTCTATCCTTCTCACTCTCATGTGTCGCAAACGAAGTTGTGCGAGTCAGCTCTAATGAATATAAGCGACGCGACGGGACTAAATGCGACGGGAAACATTATACTACTCAAAATATTAATACCATACCTCTCTTTCTCACTCTCTGGTGACGCAAACAAAGTTGCGTGGGTCAGCTAGTACCTACTTTATAATCCGATCACTACGGAAGAACCGACGTTCAATTCTTAATCTTCAACAAATAAGTGCGTGTGCGCATCAATGAGGCAGCAATACAAGCAGTGTCGTGACTCCGTGAGTGTAACACAAATTTATGTATACCTAATTATAGTTACTTTATTGTGTGTTTTATAAACGACATTACAAATATATATACCTAGTTAAGTACTGTGTTAATATAAATGCTAATTACGGCTATGACTCGGGAGATAAGAGAAATCAGTTATCGATAATTATAATTTATTTAAGGAAGCACAACATAGAGAGGGACAGTGGGTCTGATCACTAACGAACTAATATAAAAAATTAGCTATCTGACCATCCCGTATTTACGTTATTTATTCCGTTCCGTAGTCAGGGCCGTCTTAACCGGGGGTGCAGAGGCGCGGCCGCACCCGGGCGCCGAGCCCGAGGGGGCGCAGGCCGAGCTCTAAACATTTCGATATTTCAATCTCGAAATTAAATGAGAGATTCGAATTGCTAACGGATCACAATAATGTTTTTTCATTCTTGCATAACATTGAGAACTGTAGGAAAATGGAGCCGAATAAAAAAAACACAATGTCTCACAGAAAAATTACAATTTAAAAATACATTAGATATTGACGAGGAAGATTTGTTAAGTGAATTAGAAAATGTTGCCGAATAACACTGCCTGTAACAGTAGCCTAAGAAAAACGGTCTTTTTCAAAATTGTAGTTAATAAAAAATTATCTTCGGTCAACCAAGACCCAAAACAGACTAGGAAGAAAAACTTGGCAATTATAAGTATAGAATCAAAAATTGGAATCAAAATAAACAACATTATTAAAATATTTACCAACTCAAAAGTCAAAAAACTTGACTTTGATTTTAATAATTGAATAAATATTTGAGATTGCCAAGCACGCCTCTATAACAAGTCGAAAGGGCAAAGCTTTCAGAGAATTTTTAGATTAAAATTCAGGAGCACCAGTTAAAAAATGATGACAGCCCTCTGTGTGTGGTCGCACACGCAGTTAGAGTAATTAACAGAAGATGGTGAGAGGAATGAGCTCATTTTTAATGAAATCAGTTTTGTTTTCCGCCAACAAAGAGTTTAAAAAATTATTTGGATTGAAATGAGTGAGGTGAATTTTAAAATATGAAATGGAAAATGAGCAGTCCACACAGAGTTTTTTGGACCAGTTGTGTGCGGTCGTGTTTTGCAGCCTATTAGTGATATCTAATGTCGTGTGACACGGAATCAAGTGAAGAAAAAGTATTTGCAATATTGTATCTTAAAGAAGAACAAATAAAAACGAACTCGCAATGATTCTGACCACTATTTAGGACTGAGCCAGCTCATTACAACAATTTCTGCCACTCAGTCCTTTTATCTCGACCACTTATTGGTAGGAAAGCAAGTACTTGCGAGTTAAACGGATTCAATAATGGGTGTTTCGGCTCGCGGTGAAAACCGGGTATTTTTTGGGAAGCAACAATAAGCACTCACGAGTTTTTTGGACTTCAGATTGGCGTTATCGCCTAAATGACTATGTTACTGTGCGTCACTAGAGATTTCTGTACCATGGCGTTAATTACGGGAAAACGCCTGCGTATTCAATAGTAATTAATTTTGTTAATAGTAATTTCCACATTCGGTAATAATTCGGCAAATAAACCGAATATTCGGCCGAACCCGAACTTTTCAAAACTTTCCAAATTTACCGAATTCGAATATTCGGTGCATCTCTAGTTGAAATAAGAAGAGGTTACACTTATAACTTAAAATATGTTAGTGGTAGGTACCGACCGCGACCTTCGGAACCCTTCGTGCGCAAGTCCGATTCGCACTTAAAATAAAACATTGTTTATTTAATGTAGATTACAGATCTTAGAGAAAAATAAGTAGAATTAATAATAAAAGTTTTATTTGGTTGACCGGTGTGGAGGGGGCGCAGTCTTAGCTTCGCACCCTGGCGCTATATAGCCTTAAGACGGCCCTGTCCGTAGTGAACAAGACACCTTTTTTACTTGAGAAAAATCCTACGTGGATGCTATGCCGGACTCATACCAACTAAAAAACCTCACGTATCCCGCCTAACAGTTTACTATGTCTCTCCGTCAGAGATCCTTGTATTACTTCCTAAAATACAGGATCATTACAGCAGAAATACATTGAAAACCAATTTACGTGCAACAATAATGAAATACAAAATTTTCATATGAATGAATTCATTATATTGTTGCGAGTAATAAAACACCTCGTAACTATATTTTACGATCATATTACTTGTCTAAGTACTAAGTAGGTGTCGACCAATCAAGGCAGGTACCTAGTGTACCTACTACTTACCACTTTGTAGGAAATATCCCTACAAGTAGGACAACCATTCCCAAAAATGACCTTGATTTTGCATCACGATCATAATTTGGGATCTGAAGCACTGGTGGGTGTGAAAGTCCTAGCCACATTTATCATACTACCCTCTTTCGCAATCGTTTGTGACGCGAACTCATTGCCGAAATACCGGAAACATTCAGTCCTACTCAATATCACGTCATAAATAACCTGTAGACTCTAATACTAATGTTATTGACCATGAAAGTTTAAATACTGATCTTGATTTATCAATGTCATGAACTGGTAATACACGTAAAATTTATCTGATGTAAACATGACATACTTAATTTTGCCAATGCAAAAACTCTCCGCATAATATCGATGATAACGATCCAGTCGCAAGCGTCCCTACAAAAACCAAGTGCTTTTCGGATAACTGTCAACCACCTTACTATTTACCACAGCTTTTTTTTTTGAGTGTCATACTCTAGTTCGAATGACGTTTCCTCGATGGTCGTTACCTCGATGTCTCTAGCTCGATTGTACACTTCACCGATGGGTCGTTTCACCGAAAGGTCAATACTTCGAAGGATCAATTCGTCGATGGGTCTTTTCTTCGATAGTACATTTTATCGAAGGGTCGTTACCTCGAAAAATCATCAATATGATTTTTCGAGGAAAAAAAATAACCACGAAGGCTAATGCGGGAGCTCCGCTCCGCTCCGCTCCCGCATTAGCCTTCGTGGTTATTTTTTTTATAACCACACATACAAGGATTTGGAACTTCAGGATTGGAGCAGACAATCCTTGTATGAGTGGTTATAAAAAAAAAAATAACCACGAAGGCTAATGCGGGAGCTCCGCTCCCGCCTTAGCCTTCTAACCTAACCTATCCGAGTCGGGGTGGGCAGTGTCCCTTTTTTTAAAGCGCTGGATGCGGGCTGCTATATATCGGTCATTCTGATTTGGTATATCGTCGTTTATTTTGGAATGGAAAAGTCACATAATTTTGTTGTGTATATTTCGAGGTAACGATCCTTCGATCAAATGTACTATCGAAGAAAAGACCCATCGACGAATTGATCCTTCGAGGTATTGACCTTTCGGTGAAACGACCCATCGGTGAAGTGTACAATCGAGCTAGAGACATCGAGGTAACGACCATCGAGGAAACGTCATTCGAACTAGAGTATGACACTCTCCCGGCTACACCCTTGGAAGGATATCCCTAAGGACACTAGCGGCAGCTGTAAGTGATTTGACGTTGTAATCAGCACAGTAGAAGACATCGCTTCTACTGTGCTGATTCTTGTAGAAGCATATTAAGTACTCAGTCTTCGCCAGATTTAACAACTTCCTTTACGTACTTATGCGTTGCACCATCCTGCTCCAGTTCTAGTTTGTCAGTCAGTCCACGTCTCTCTCTAATGCTCTTACCACTAATGCTCGGTTTTTCGGTCCCGGGCCACCACACCACTAGCTGTAAGCAGTTAACAGCTTGCGGTGGAAACCGGGCGTAACACCAAGCTAATTATGAAAGGAGAGCTGAAAGGACTGCTGCGCCTTGGTGTGACCTAACGGTACCTAAAAAGAGTTTCATGACTCATACTGCGATTCGTACCTTTGAATGAACTCCTTTGAGCCGTGATGCCCACCAGCATTGCGACTATAATATATCTCTGCATTTGCTTCCTACTCTTCCTAGTGTGCGCGTAACCTAAAAATTTGTTCGGACCGGAATTCTAAAAGATCTCAGTCCCGTACACTACCTACTTTTTACGCCGCCAACGACGCGAGACGGTTAAAAAATAAATCTCAAAATAAATATTCTAAATGTAAGTTATAAATCGTTCGACGAAGCTTCCCAGAAGTAACTAAATACCACCCGTCCTGTTAAACTGGTTAAGTTATTAATACAAACTAGAAAAACGTCCAATTAATGTGGTGTATGAAAAATTTAAATGTTTATACGCTAACCCTCATTCGACCTTTGTATAGATTCGTCTGACGATGAAGGTCGTCACAACCACCACCACCACCCACATATGTTTTAGAGCCAAGATGTTGATAGTGATACACTATCAACATCTTGGCTTCGAAATATATATCTCGGCGGCTCATCCGGCAGAGAAACGTCTGTCGGAGGTATGTTACAGAATCCAACATCATTCGGTCCCGGTTGTGATGTATCTTTTAAAACTTCCCTTCCTATTTTTCAGCTACTCTGAAAGTGAAACCATTGATTGGCACGTCAGTCAACCCCCAACGCCTTTGCAAAGACTTCGGAGGCAACCACCGTATATTTCGGCACCAATACCGTGTTAAATCGAGGAAACTCTGACTAAATGATGAAATGCTGCCTGCTTGCTTGTCTGCCACCTTATTAGTATAATGAAGAAACAGGATCCGACAATCAGAAACGAATGCTATCTGGTATGGTCCTGATAGTCAGCAGCCAGAAAGTTCAGCGGTTTCAACAGCACCTCAAATAAAACTGCCGAACTTTCGAACACGCACGAAGTAGAGAGCAGTCATATTAGTAACCTCATTAGGTACTAATATTTTAAATGCGAAAGTTTATTTATAAGTATAGATCCTACGAATTATGTTACATTATTCGTAGTATAGATCACAGAAATCAGAAAACAAAAACCTCTTTTCTGATAGGTATCTGTGGTATAGATGCAGTTTTCATACTCTTGTAGCTCTTTCTACGAAACGTATCTGACTAAAACTTGGTAACTACAGGTTTTTGAAAGCGGGAAAAAAACAGAATTTTACACGGGCGGAGTCGGGTGTTCCTCCTAGTAAATAAATAAAATATATGAAAGGTAATAAAAAATGCGGAAACTGGTAACTAATTCTCGCGAAAAGTGAATCAGATGATAAAGTTGTTCAATATCATATTTTGCATAATTAGGTATGTAGCAAATTTTATAAAGTCGTTTAATAATTTTTTAATTGTTAATTTTTTTTACCAGAAGACACGGAATCACAACCGTGCTACTGAAGGTCTACTTAAAATTAGTGAACACTAAGAACTGGTTACTTATTTACTACCGGAAAGTTTTCCATGACAGCTTAGCTTAACTAAACTAATAATATGTACAGTCATACTGTCTCTGTACTGAAAAGTCAAAACTGTACATTGGAAATATTAAAAAAAAATACTTTTTAATACAGTTGCTCAAAAAGTGGCGTATTACAGGGACGTTTAGCGTTCGGGATGTGGGCTATTACACACTCGTGCTTTTTCTTTACCTTTCCCGCACTAGTGCGCGTTTCCTTTCCCAGCTGTCAAAATAATGTCTGTTTGTGAATGAATTCATGCAAATATTTCAAAAAAAGATACTAACTTGTTTCAATATCAGATTAAAAGTAATTTTAATTAAAATTTAAACATAAATTAATATATGTATCGGCCAAATTAAATTTATAAAAATTAAAAAAGTTGGCTGTATGAAGTGCACTGCCATAGTCTCTACTTAGGAAGGTATATAATTCTTTTACGGTTGGCGCCATTTTGGAAATTCAGGTTTATTGTGTATTTATTATTTTATTAAATTGCTTCATTTTTTCGCAACTGTATTAAAAATAGTTGTTCAATACAACGTGTGGGACTGTTATTTAAACTCGTTCCGACTGTCTACCCTCGCCTTCGGCTCGGGTCAACACCTGTCGTAACTCGTTGTAATAACAGAGATCCCACACTTGTATCGAAAACTACTATTCTGGGTGTTCAACATATGACGAAAATATAGTTGGAAATTTTTTTGTCTGTTTGCATTGCTTTTTTTTATTTGAATGCGTGAGGGAAAATCGTTATGGATGCTATCGACTGCGATGCTAATGACTCCTACCGACTAACAAACCTCACGTAACGCCCAACAGCCTATGGTTGGGAGCCCCGGGTAAGCCCTCGGAAGGATGTCCCAGCTCCAGGACTCTGTTTGCTTTGCTTTGTCCATAAGGATTTCGAAAAGTACTCAATAGATTTGGATCAAATTTTGCACAAATATTAACTAGGGGTAGGGTCTTCAAATAGGCATTATATGATCACGCTACATATCCTAGGGGCTAAGCAGAGAGAAATCAAATTGGCATTTTAACATAATTTTCATGCGTACGAAGTCGCGGACAACAGCTAGTACATACATATACACAGGCGGACAGGCGCAGGTCGCCGCGACCAGCAGTTGACTTCTTCATGCCACCGCGCCCGGCCTTCAACTTGGCTTAACGATTGTCAGTTTACTGACAGCCGGGTTCATTTCGAGATTTCCTTCTCTACGCAATGGATTTTTTTGCGAGTGTTCCCTTAGTCTCTTACAACACCCTTGGGATGTTTGGGGTGGCGACATTTTTGTTCAGTTACCCATCGCAACACGGTTCCCCGAGCGGGCTTAGCGACTGATACTTTGCTTAGCTCCCACAGCTGCAGTGATTATTTATACTTTTTCATGAAGCCAGTTGTTGTGGCTGCGAACAGCTAAGGCGACGTCCTACGTAAGCGAACGAGAAGCGGCGCGGCGCGGCGCGATACCAACAAACAGTTGAAACCTAATGAAGTGTCCTACGTGACCAAACGCAAGTGCGATGCGGTGCGGGGCGGCGCGAAATGAAGCGAACGCGATCAGTTGGTTTGATATTTGCGCGCGAACTGGATGCGGTGCCGCCGTGTTTTTTATAATGTTGGAAATAGAAATTTTAATCAATGCAATCCAAGAACGTCCTATATTATGTGATAAAAGAAGTAAATTTATTATCGTCGATTATGCCTTTCTAAGTATACAATATTAGTCCCACTTCTTTGCCGTGCATACTTCTTGAGTATTTGATACTAGCTGATGCCCGCAGCTTCGCCCGCGTAAATTTTCACTTCCCGTGGGAACTTATTCCCGGGATAAAAAGCAGCCTATGTGTTATTCCAGACTAAAATGTATCCCTGTACCAAATTTCAGCCAGATCCGTTCAGCCGTTTGAGCGTGAAAGAGTAACAAACATCCACACTCACAAACATTCGCATTTATAATATTAAGTAATATTTAAGAAATGAATTTTCTAATAATATTTGTTTCAGTCCGTCCATGACAAATCATCCATCCATCCAAGATCCAAACTGCCACGTCTCTATGGCACCGAATTATAATTCTCCAAAGAGTTCAAGTATCTTGGGATACTTCTAGACAGCAAATTGAACTGGAGTCATCATCTCGAAAACAAAATTAACAAAGCTACGGTCACAGTCTACTTAACAAACATGTCTTTAATTTAGGTGTCACAGACAGTCCCCTTTGCAGGCGGACGAATGCCAGTCACATTCTTATGGAATGTCCGGAACTGGTAAGGATACAGGGCTAGACACTTCGGTACACCAAGGTCGCTCCAGGAAGTCTCCGGCAACGTGAAGAGTCTGCTAGACTTACTGGAGGAACTGGGATGGCAATAGCCATACCAAAACCCCCACGCAAAATAGGCGCAGAAATGACGTTGATTTGCGGAAACCAGCCTCAGAAAATGTGGAACCTAGAACTCCATACATTTTTTTGATCTATGTCAGTTGCATTAGGCTGAGGCAAAGTGCCAACTGAACGGCAGCGTCGCCTTCGATTCGCGTGCACGTAGGACATAGCCGCCGCGTCGCACCGCGTCGCACCGCGTCGCGTTGAATTCGCGTGTCACCGCTTCAGAATCGCGTTCGCTTCGAACCGCCTACCTAGGACGTAGCGTAAGCGAGTCGAGCCCCTCCAATATTTGGTTCCAGTACTCTGACTGTGCTAAAACTTTTGTTGTGCATTGGCACTGGCACATATTTAATTTTTTAGTACCTATTGCTTTATTGACTTTTTTACGTATGAAAAATCCGTCATGGATGCTTACCGACTAAAAACCAACACGTCCCCTACCTAAGCCCTACGGTTGGGAGCCCCGGGCAAGGCTTCGGAAATATATCACCAGGATTCCCAACTGCTTTATTGACATAGCTGGCAAAACTTCAAAACGTTCAAATTTGAGAATTATTAACTTTCAGTGTTATATACTTTATCGATCTTTGGGGCTAACCCAGCCTCACCTGCTAGCGAAGAAAGCTAGGAAGCGAAGAAAGCTAAGAAAGCTAGGAAACTCGGAAGAAAACCCTGTTCTGAAAAAAAATTGTAGAGGCCTGCTTTAAATGGCATCTAGTGTGGACTGTAATGGGTTGATTTGAAACTATAATACGAAACGAAACTGGCATCATACTTGACATTCTCAGAAACAGGCGGCAAAAGATTAACCTCATTAATTATTTAAAAAATAATTATAACTCGTATAACATTAAACACTAAAATTGTCAATCTGATAATTTCTAACGTGGCGGTTCTGAGAAACAAAACATGTTTATTTAAATTATGATGTTCGTTGTGTTAGATGTTTTATTTTTTATTTTAGTTTGCCTACTGTCCTGTCCAATATTTTATAAGTAATTGCTTGTTGGTAATTAGTACCTATGTCTTTTACTACAGTACAGTAGTACCTACATTCAGAAATTTTTATCTTGTACTAGTTTGTAAAATAGTATATAAGAATTGAAAATAAATATAGAATAGTGTCATTTCACCAAAATATTTATTTTATGCTTTTATACAGGTTGACGCAAAATAACTCATTCTATTTTGTTTTTTTTATTATAGATACTTATTAAATGAAAAATAATAATTTCGCATTTACTCGTCTTTATTTGGATCTCTGGTTTTTTTTTCTGTAAAAGGGAAATTATTATGAGCGTCAAGTGGCTACCGCCAGTGAGTATACACATTTGTGACCATTTTATACTATTTTCCATGACTTTCAGCGGGCCGGTACATTCCCTCTATAAAATTCTTCTTAATCCTGAGGCTAAAATTGGCATAAATTCGCGACCTCAATCAAGCAGTATATTGTGGCTAGTGCCAGCTCCACCAAATATAATTTCGGCAGGTTCAACCGGGCGGCAGAATTTATATAGTGAAGAAAGCATTTCCTGGTCGCATAATCTCCCGATTTGGTTATTTGGTCCTTGACCAATTTCTTGTTTTCAACGTGACGGAAAACAATCTACTCCATTTTTTTTTTCATTCAGTGAAATACATTATAACCAAAATAAGGACATACATTTGCGCCACTTTTTATTGATAATGGAACTTCTCTTTCGAAGAAAGTACCCGTAAAAAAGTTAATCTATACCTACATATAATAAAATGATAGAAAAGTCAAAACTGTACATTGGAAATATTTAAAAAAGAAACTCGCTGGGTGTTCAACATAAGATACCGAAGCCGAAAATATAGTTTGAAAAATTTTCGTCTGTTTTCTCTTTGCTTTGTTTTGTCCGGAAGGATCTCGAAACGTACTGAATAGATATTTACTGATTCAAATTTTGGACAAATATTAACTAGAGGTAGGGTCTTCAAATAGGCTATATATTATCACGCTACATATCCTAGGGGCTAAGCAGAGAGCCACCAAATTGGCATTATGACACAATTTTCAAGCGTACGGTGTCGCTGGCAACAGCTAGTAAGTTTGCATTTTAAAGTGTGTACAAAACTAAACATGTGCGTTTCTGACTATAAGGTTTGTATAAGTCACGCATTTTTGCATAACCAAATCCAATTCAATCATTCAGTCAATTTCAGCTTTCTAGAAAGATTTTTCTGATTGGGCCAAGCCTACCCGCTTGTGTCCATTTCGTAGGACAAAATGTTACTGGCGAACTGGGTAGGCAGAGGTATAATAAATAAAATTAAATGAATAATAATAAACGCACACGAATATGAATAGCCGGTGAAGTTAACAGCTACTTATACACTGATAACAAATTTTTGAACTTTAATGGCTCCAAAATTTTAAAATGTTTAATTTTACAGATTAGCTAACGTTTCGTGCATTTCACAAGGTGATTGTTCAATGAAACATAAAGTCATATGGTAATTATGCAAATCGACTTCGATTGAGAGAAAATTTTCGGCACCCAGGAGAGACAATGTCAATCTTGTAATTTTTTTTACAGATATTTTCTGTACTTACCCACTTATTTATTTTTTAAATCTTAATTTGTCATTTTACCGTGTATCTAAAATATTGTAGCAAAGTACCAATACAAATACAACCCCTATTGTAAACATAGGTTGTTGTATAATATGTTTCAGTATAAACTTACCACAGTCGCATACATCCCTTTCTGTGGTTGTACTTCACATAGCACAGACAATAACAATATTAAACTTTGAATCAACATATTATAATTCATATTTTATCTGCACTTTTTAAAATTAAAACTTATAAAATTGGAACGATTTTTGAAATGTCCTTATTTCAATTTGCGCGCGCTCGCTGCTCAATCACAACTCGAACGCGCGTGTCCACGCAAAGGTTTTTATTATCATTGAGGCTTTGGCGCATCATCATACGTCATTATGAGCGTATCAGTTAAATGATGCGAGATGTCTCATTGATTATTCGTACTGCCGCGTTGTTCAAATGTGGTGCTCGCATTTCAAGTAGGTACTTAGTTTAGCTAGGGACGCAGGTAAGATAGCCTTTTTATTGTGTCTGCCTATTTTTTTTATGTGAAACATCTATAGCTGTGGGGTAAACTGATCTTTGCGGTTGGCGAAATTGGCGCCGCTATCTCAGAACCAAATAATGTATCGGAACCATTGAACAACTAATTACCGTAAATAAAAAAAATGTTCACGGAATTTTTACACAACGTTATCTGATCCCAAAGTAAGCTAGGAATAAACAAACCTGCTTGTGTTATGGGTATCAGACCACGGATATTAATACTTATATAGTTTTACATACAAACATATTATACATAGAAACACCCAGACTCTTGAGACAAAAATTTATGGGTCACACAAATATTTGTCTCCGGTGGGAATCGAACCCACGACCTCCTGCGCCGCAGGCGGTATCACTACCGACCGCGCCACAGAGGCAGTAATTAGAACATTAAATTTGATTTTAGAATTTAGGAATTTTAAAACATAATTATAATTTCAATGTTTCAAATCTGTCAGGTTTCCCGTGGCGGCTCACTTTTTGTAACATATTGAACCTTCGACTTATTTCAGCATCACCCTGTGATTAACTGGTGAAAAATCTCAGACATTTAGAGGTCGTATAATTCAAAATTATGCACTACACTCAAGAACCACTTCGGGGTTAGTTTTCGCCGTGGAAGCCGTTACTAAATTCTAAGCTCTAGTTTTGCTTGAGTATTAAAAAACTATACAGAGAGGGGTTCTAGGTTCATCAAACATAATTGTGCTTTATTTTTTCTTGAGGAATTCCTCATGGTTGCTAAGGCCGGCTCATAGATTTTAATTATATTATATTATAAAACCGAAGGGTTAGACAGAAGTATACAAAACACCTCCATTTAATTGTTTTAGTTTCAAATAATAGGCAAGTACCTACCTACCTACCTAGTTAGTTAGCCAATTGCTATGAATTGAAAACAAAATGAAACATTTCTGCGGCTAATCTGGGAAATAGCCTACGATATATATTCTGTTGGGAGTCACGGGACATCCTTCCTGAGGGCTTACCCGGGGCTCTCAACAATAGGCTGTTGGGCGTTACGTGAGGTTTTTTAGTCGGTAAGAGTCCGGCATAGCATCCTACGAGGATTTTCCCTCACGTTAAAAAAAAAAAAAAAAAAAAAAAGAAAAAAAAAAAAAAAAAAGCCTACGATATACAGTGCCTACGACGAGCTATAGCAGTAGGTATCTACAGATCACAGAGCTGTGGGGGGCTACGAGTGCTGCTACGAGGGTTATGTATAACGAGCGGACGTCACGCGGTTTCTCCCGCGTACCTCCCGTTCCCGTGGGAATACGGAAATAAAATACAGCTTATGTCACCCGGGTATAGTGTAGCTTCCCAACAGTGTAAAAATTTTTCTAATCGGTTCAGTAGTTTCGGAGCCTATTCGATGCAAACAAACAAAAAATTTCTTCTTTATAATATTAGTAAAGATAAAAGTTAGATTCACCTTGTAATTTAAATTAATTAGTCTGACACAGGAAGTGAAAATATATTATTTTGAGTCGAAACAAAACTTGATAATTTTTATCACAACAATCTAAAACTAAAATAATATTTTAACGCTTTAACCTTTACAAGCGTATGAGAAATTGGTAAATAAAGGTGACCCTTGATTTCACACACGTTACACGTTTGGAAAAGATAATAAATTTCATCAATTACGGCCCCTTTTATTCTTTCATGAGGAAAATCCTACAGGGATGCTATGCCGGACTCCTACCGACTAAAGACCACACGTATCCTACCTAACAGCCTACGGTTGGGAGCCCCTGGTATGCCCTTCGGAAGGATGTCCCCAGAACTCCCAACAGACCTACGGCTACCACTGAGGCCTATCCCCCGTTTTTGGGGGGTTGTTTGGGTGTTATCTCGCTTCTTAGGAGGGGGGAGGGAGCTCATGTCACGCTGCCGTCTAGGGCCTGCTTCTGTAAGGTCGGTGAGCAGCCCCCTCACCGTCTTCAGGCCCCCGGTCATGGAGACCTAGTCTTGGGTGACAATTAAGGCCCCTGTCTAAAATATTGACGAAAAGAGTTGCAAATGAAATAATTTTTTGTTGTCAATTAGTAAATAAAAACGATAGCCAAAAAAATACATTTTTAATAATAAATAATAATAATATTCTCTCTCTAATCGTTTCTTTGTCTGAAGGACGAGTGTCACGGATGGTCAAAGTTAGCAATAATGGGAAGCCTTTAATCATCAATTATATCTGTATTGATAACACTTGGAAAATGGGGTATGTATACCTATAATTTTTTTTTCACGTGAGAGAAAATCCTCATGGATGCTATGCCGGATTCCTACCGACTTAAAAACCTCAAGTATCCTGCCTAACAGCCTTTGGTTGGGAGCCCCTGTTAAACCCACCCTCTGAAGGATCCCCCATGACTCCCAACAAACCTATAACTCTAAATTACTTGACTCATATTTGAGTCATAATCATAACACTCATAACTCAAAAGTATTTTCTATTACCAGACGACCTCCAAATTGTCTGTATAATGTTTCCAAAGTCGATTAATTTTTTTAAGCTAATATGAATATTAAACGCAACATTTGTTATTATTATACAAGGCTAGCTGTTGGACGTCTGTCATTTTTTTTGTGGACGATGCTTTGAAAACTGTCATAAATATGATTTTTTTTTTAAATATCACAGTCCCATTCGCTTTATGTAACTCAAAACTCATTACTAGTTCCGTAATTACTATGAGATTTATTGTTTTTAAGTTGCTCGAGAACCGCCTTGACCTCGCGTTGCACTCTCTCTACATTGTTGATAAAATTATCTTCCTGTTTAATAAAAATCGGCAAAGCGCGAGTTGGCTTCTCAAAGGGAGGGTTCAGTACCAAAACACAAAAAAATACGTTTGTTGTATGGGAGCCCCCTTAAATATTAGTCTATTTCTGCATTTATGATTTTTTTGTTGTTATAGCGGCAACAGCAATACATCATCTGTGTAAATTTCTGTCTAGCTATTTCAGCTCATAAACCTGATGACAGACAGATATACAGACAACGAAGTCTCTGTAATAAGGTTCCGTTTTTACTCTTTAGGTACGCAATCCTAAAAGTGTGTTGATAACAGCTGTATGGTTACGGCGTGGCGACGTGAAATTTACTCGTGTATTCAAAACAATATACTTGGCTAACTAATGGAATCAGGCGTTACATGGCGGAAATCCATCCTATAATATATAATAAATAATAAAAAAATATAAAAAAATATACTTGGCTCCAGCAGTTGCCAAGCTGCAACACCAGGCAAGAATAGAGCAAAAATTAAAGAGTCCAACTTAGCTGAAATCAGATTGATTTAATTCTAATCCCCTTTGCTTTTTATCCCCATACAAACACCCCCTTTTTTTTAAAGTAAGGGAAAAATCCATCATGGAAGCTATGCCGGACTGCCAGTCGGTAGGCCGACTAAAAACCCTCACGTAACGCCCAACAGCCTATGGTTAGGAGCCCCGGGTAAGCCCTCGGAAGGATGTCCCAGTAATACAAATACCCATTACGTATATAACATACTTTTCTCTTGAGCTGGCAACTTGGTTGGTAGCTTTTCACGCGATGATTCATCAGTAAATTTGTCTTGGTTTATCAGCTTTGGAAATTGGAAAATAGAAATTACCGTCCATGGGCTACGGTGACCAACCATCAGGTGGGCTGTAAGCTTGTCTGCCAACTTAGTAGCATAAAAAGATGTAACCAATCAAAACCAGTAATCGTTCTAGGAAAGAATAACCTTAATGAAGTCGAGTACCTACATATTTCTAAAGGAACTTGAAATGAATCAATAGTTTTTTTTACATTTTTTCAAACAAGCCGTTTCCTCTTGTTTTGTTTGTCATTTTCGAAGTCTTTTGTTATTTGGTTAATCGATTTTGAAGAGAAACCCATTGTTCAGATCGAATTGTTGAGTCGATGATAAAGCCTTTTTTTTTAAACGTGAGGAAAATCCTACATTAATGCTATGCCGGACTCCTACCGACAAAAAAACCACACGTATCCTACCTAACAGCCTACGTTTGGGAGCCGCTTTTTCTTTAGATGTAATAAAGGTCGTAGCTTCCAACTACGCTCTCGGAGTTTGACATGACTATCTTTGCAAAAACTACTCTTTAGAGATTTCTTTGTGATAAAAATTGTTTTGATTACAACAAAATTTCCGGAGACCCTTAAATAAATACGCTACAATATCCTGCTAAACTCAATGAGTGGCTTAGTTACTTCAAAACTAGGTTACATACGCCGAAGATCATCCTTAGACTTACCATCTCACCTGGCTCCGGGAGATATAGCCTAGCCTAGGGACTTCGGGCTTCGACATCTATGTATAAAAAGCCTGAATTTATTGTCATCGCGTACGTTACAACAATAGCAATGCGTAAACGTTTTGCATCTATGCATCATATTGAGCTATGAGTACCGAGCACATGAGGATTTCTTTGTGAATCAATTTATACAATTATGCTAACATTATGCCAAGAGTACGCGCAGGTGTGGTCTGACTACTGATGTACCTACCATTGTTGAATTCGATCGCATTTTTTTAGGTTAACCATATTTGCATCAGGGCCGTCTTAACTGGGGGTTCAGAGGCGCAGCCGCACCCGGGCGCGGAAGCCGAGGGGGCGCCGGCCGAGCTCTAAACATTTCGATATTTCCTTAATTAAACTTTCGCCATTACCCCGTTTCGTACACTTACGTCCTACATACATTAAAATATAGGCATCAACCAATATTAAATAACCTATATGTATCTATTTTTACTTGACACTGCAATCTCGAAATTAAATAAGAGATTCGATATGCTAACGGATCACAATAATGTTTTTTTCATTTTTGCATAACATTGAGAACTGTAGGAAAATGGAGCCGATTAAAAAACAAACACAATGTCTCACCTTACAAGAAAATTTAACATTTAAACATTTTTTTAATTAATAAGATAAGTTTTTAATAAACATTATGTAGTACAGTACTATCATAAATAAAAATTAAACCTATCTAACCATAAATAAAAAACAAAAGGAGAAAGCTAATCATAATATACATACATAATTACATACATGCGTCGTAGAATTCCTCCGCATCATCGCTAACTGGAAACGTTCTCAAAAATACATTAATATTGACGGGGAAGATTTGTTTAATGAATTAGAATTTGTTGCCGAATTTAACACTGCCTGTAACAGTAGCCTAAGAAAAACGGTCTTTTTCAAATTTGAAGTTACTAAAAAATTATCTTCGGTCAACCAAGACCCAAAACAGACTGAAAAACTTGGCAATTATAAGTATAGAATCAAAAATTGCTATCAAAATAAACAACATTATTAAAATACATATTTACCAACTCAAAAGTCCGAAAACTTGACTTTGATTTTAATAATTGAATAAATATATAGAAGAAATATGTATGTACCTACCTAATAAATACCTAATAATTTATTATTTAGCTGTTGTTACAGCGGGAAGAAGCAGATAGACAGTTGAAATTAGAGATGCGCTGAATGTCGGTTGAACCGAATTTGAACATACAGCCGAATGTTTGGAATAAAATGTACCAAACCGAATATTCGGCCGAACTATTCGGTTCAAATCAACGCGGTAAACAGGTCAGTCGCCGTGGCGGGCGAAATTCTTTCGGCACTGCTCGCGCAGCCCTCACCCCAGGGCGCCGATTTTCAATCGAATGACTTGCGTGAAGAAAGTTTAGTCGAAATGTCTTTTGGTCCACCTTGAGTCACAAATATTTCACCAGCAAATCTCCGTCTATGCAGGGAATCGCCACTTGCTTGCTATTATAAAGTGTTACGCTTAGGTCTACAGATCATCCTTCAAGCTATAAAAAATCGAAGTTATCGCGAAGGCCTCTAAGTAGAGGATCGTTTATAATCCTCATAGCACGCCTCTATAACAAGTCGAAAGGGCAAAGCATTCAGAGAATTTTTAGATTAAAATTCAGGAGCACCAGTTAAAAAATGATGACAGCACTCTATGTGTGGCAGCACACGCAGTTAGAGTAATTAGCAGAAGATGGTGAGAGGAACGAGCTCATTTTTAATGAAATCAGTTTTGTTTTGCGCCAACAAAGAGTTTCAAAAATAATTTGGATTGAAATGAGTGAGGTGAAATTTAAAAAATGAAATGGAAAATGAGCAGTCCACACAGAGTTTTTTGGACCGGTTGTGTGCGGTCGTGTTTTGCAGCATATTAGTGATACCTAATGTCGTGTGACACGGTATCAAGTGAAGAAAAAGTATTTGCATATTGTATCTTAAAGAAGAACAAATAAAAACGAACTCGCAATGACTCTGACCACTATTTAGGACTGAGCCAGCTCATTGCAACAATTTCTGCCACTCAGTCCTTTTATTTCGTCCATTTATTGGTAGGAAAACAAGTACTTTGCGAGTTTATTGCGAGTTAAACGGATTCAATAATGGGTGTTTCGGCTCGCGGTGAAAACCGGGTATTTTTTGGGAAGCAACAATAAGCACTCACGAGTTTTTTGGACTTCAGATTGGCCTTATCACCTAAATGACTATGTTACTGTGCGTCATTAGAGATTTCTGTACCATGGCGTTAATTATGGGAATACGCCTCCGTATTCAATAGTAATTAATTTTGTTAATAATAATTTCCACATTCGGTAATTATTCGGCAAATAAACCGAATATTCAGCCGAAACCGAACTTTTCAGAAGTTTCTAAATTTACCGAATTCGAATATTCGGCGCATCTCTAGTTGAAATAAAAAGAGGTTACATTATTATAAAATATGTTAGCGGTAGGTACCGACCTTCGGAACTCTTCGTGCGCAAGTCCGATTCTCACTTAAAATAAAACATTGTTTATTTAACGTAGATTACAGATCTTAGAGAAAAATAAATAGAATTAAAAAGAAAAGTTTTTTTTTGGTTGACCGGTGACCTTCTCACCGGTCAACCAAAAAAAAACTTTTATTTTTAGCAGGGCGCAGTCTGAGCTTCGCACCCTGGCGCTATAGAGCCTTAAGACGGCCCTTGCATTAGAGTTTAATATGGATTAGTTTTTGCATTTTTTATATCTAACTTTAACAAGCTGGTCAAGTACGCGTCCAGTGACGTGCAAAGTACGGTTTCAATCCAACACTTATTAGTATGAAATGTTCAATCTACACAAATACAAATTTTTCCTCTTTGTAATATAAGTTACAAAAAGGAAAAAAAATGTATTTTGTGTGTGTCCGTGTGTGTGTGTTTGTGTTTGTAATGAATAAACTGAAAAACTACTATGCCAATTTCAAAAATTCTTTCACCATTGGAAAACTACATTCACTCTGAGTAACATCCTACTAATCCTACTAATCCTACTATCCTACTATAATATTATAAATGTGAAAGTTTGTGAAGATGTTTGGATGTTTAGATGTTTAGAAGTTTGTTACTCAATCACGCTCTAGCGGCTTAACGGATTGGGCTGAAATTTCGAACAAAGATAGGTTATAGTCTGGAATAACACATAGGCTACTTTTCATCCCGGAAAAATGTTCCCACGGGAAGCAGGAATGGCTATCGAATTTCACGCGGGCGAAGCCGCGAGCGTCATCTAGTAGTCTATATTTTTTTTCCCACATTCTTATGAAAACGGGAACTATGCGTTTAACCGCGTGACATCCGCTGGTAATTTATATTTATACTACCCGTTCGCTCTAACTTTGCCGCTGGCGTAGAGGCGTATACCCGAATTGTTAATTAGACGAAGTAAATTGACAGTAGCTAATGTCACTTCGTCATAGAAAATACGCAACATTGTATGAAGAAGTGACATTAGTTGCTGTCAATTTACTTCGTCTAATTAAAAATTCGAATTTAGTATGGAGCCGAGCGGCAAAGTTAGAGTGAACGAGCAGTATATTCATTTATTACTGGGAACGCTGGAGGCACCGCCCAGAAATATGTTTCGCCATGGGAAATAAGTGTCTACCTCTCTCTTCAGCAAAACTATTTTATTGTAACAACCCTTAGATCATCTAACCACAGGATGCGCCTTACTTAAGCATTGTTTTCTGCCATTGCACATGACCATTTGGTCTTTTGGCTTTATGAAAAGCCTGTACATCAGTACATCATTTTATATGATTAAACTAGTACATTACATTGTAGTTGACTGTACAATAACAAATAACACACAACAGCCATTACGCGTTTGTCGATTAATACATTTTTAAATGCAATGAAATTTTATACGTCTTTGTGTTTCCCCCTTCACTTGTATGAAAACTGGCAGAATATTTTTGTATGCGGTGGTTCGCAAAGGCTAGTCCCGTGTTATATGGTCTAAGTAACAACCACATTATCCGTTGATTCCTAACCACACGGCGACGCACACACATGAAATCAAACAAACCAACACACTTTCATTAAGGTCCAAAAGAAGAGAAAAGAGAGGTAGTCTCGTGACTCCCCAGAGAGGTATCATCTAGGTATAGGGAAGTCAGTATATACCTATCGCTTTTATTGTTCAAGTCATTTTGATAGGAACTTGTAAGGAATTAAACATTTTTTTAAATTAGAGACTGTTTACTCACCTTGTGTATATTTTTTTTGTAAAAAACTTGGCTATATGTATTCGTTTTTTGCAGCGTAATTTAATATTGTTTGTTTCAGTTTTAATGTGTAGGTATACTATACTTCGAGTAAGTATATTTTTTATTAAACTTTTTTTATTGAATTTTCAATGAGCCACCCGGATATTCAATATCGTTCATTCACAATTAAGTAATTTATTCAGAAAAAAATAATCCTTTTCCTAAGTATGTAGGCATACCTAGTTCCAGAATAAAATACCTACTAAAGTATGCGGATTTTTTTGTTCCTTACCTACTTAAAAACTTCAGTATTTCCGATATTTTGAAATTAAATAAAGCGTCAGTAAATATACATTTTATATAAGTACGATTTTGTCAATGTTATGACTTTATAATTAATCACGTTATTCATTGATTCAGTCGAGTAATTATTTAGTGTTTTGAGCTCGGTTTTTGGGTAGGTACCTATTTATTTCTAGATAATGTAATGTTGGCTTATATAGTACTAGCGGACATCACGCGGTTTCACCCGGGTTCCCGTGGGAATTTTGGAATAAAATATAGCCTATGTTACTCAGGGTGAACGGAGCTTTCCAATAGTAAAAGAATTTTTGAAATCGGTACAGTATTTTTTGAGTTTATTCATTACAAACATACACAAATTTTTCCTCTTTATAATATTAGTGTAGATAACCGTATTATGGAGACGTTGAACATAATACATACGGAAAACAACCTAATATAACTATCTGTATACTAATATAACAAAGGTAGTGGAAAGTCATGAAGGAATTTATAACTTTAGTTCCGTAGTTATAAATTCTCAGTCAATCAAAGTTGAATTTCCATGCTATCATATTGTGTCACTTTTACAATCAATGTTACGGGGGTATACTTTTACTTCTTATCTTTATAACTAACTAGCTTTTCCCCGCGGCTTCGACCGCGTAGAGGTCGTCATCGCGTAAAATCATAACCCTCCTTTTGCGAAGTTGGTTAAAAAGTAGCAGAAACTATCCCTGTACCAAATTTCATCTCAATCGCTCCAGACGTTTAGGCGTAAAAGCGTAACAGACAGACAGACAGAGTTACTTTCACATTTATAATATTAGTAAGGATATTACAAAGCTGTGTCTTGTGTACCATGAATTAGGGAATAATTATTTTGATCCTTATCGCGATCATCCTCGCGGGCGCAGCGGCGAGCATCAGCTATTATGAATAGTAATTTAATAAAAATTATTGTCGACATGGCAGGTCAAATTTAGACATTTGAAACGCATTTTGAACAAATCCTGTTCACCTTAGCTCTAAATGTCACAAAATGGGTTTTGACAATATGAATAAATACATTTAGTTGCCGGCAATGAATAATTTAATTATTCATAATTAACAGTAAAGTCAGTAAATATTAATTACTGTCATAGTTTCACCTTCACGCGGTCACTGCAGTTGTATTACAATCTGCAAATATATTTTAAACTAAGGGACCGAGTACATTGCCTTGTGGAACACTGAATGCATCATTTTTATTTGAAGTAAGAGTGTTGCTACCGAAGCATAAAAAGCGTGACTGGAGAGCTGGGACGATGTGTGGCAGTACCGACCCCGGTAAGGGTACATCCTACCATATAAACCCTGTGGTGTTTCTCCTCACCCTATAGTGGGGCCGATGGATAGTAATATGATTATTCGCGTCTAACCGACAAGATACGAGGCTCTTGGAGGAGGAACCAGCTTCCTAAGGAGGCATATGTTATTGTTAGCATGGTAATTGCTCTTCACAATTATTGCTCAAGTAATTTATCTATAACTAGCTGACCCGCGCAACTTCGTTTGCGTCACATAAGAGAGAGTAAATCACCCGTTCCCGTCGCATTTACTCTGAGTGACCAAAAAAACGGGCCGAAACGGGATAAAAAGTATCCAATGTCAGTCTCCTGGTTCTAAGCTACCTCCGCACCAATTTTCAGCCAAATCGGTACAGCCGTTCTTGAGTTATAGATAGTGTAACTAACACAACTTTATCTATACTATCTATACTAATATTATAAAGAAGTAAAGTTTGTGTGTTTGTATATTTGTTAAATTGTAAGGAGTAATCTCGGGATCTACTGAACCGATTTTAAAAATTCTTTTACCAATAGAAAGCTGCGTTATTGTGGAGTGTCATAGGCTATAATAGCATCACGCTATAACGAATAGGAGCGAAGCAGTAATAGTAAATGTTTCAAAAACGGGGTAAAAGTTATTCCTTTTGAGAGCTTCGTTGCGTGTGCTGCGTAAATATTTATAGTTATGTAAAAATATGTACTACAAAATTGTTTCTCTTAAAAAAGTTCTAAAAAAATTGCGCGATAGCATGTGTCTATCTTTGGGTTGGTGCTCAATAATCATTTTAATGGCAATCCATTTTTTTCTGCAATAATGCCACGAGATACCTCTTTCATAAACGAAATTGAATTTAATTTTGTAAATAGTTTTTAACGAGGTGTACAAATAAAGTTTTATTCTATTCTATTCTATTCTATTCTATTCTATTGTTCTTAAAAATAATGCGACGGGACTACACGCGACTAGAAACCTTTCTCTCTCTCTCTCTCTCCCGTAGTTTTGAATATTAACGACGAGACGCTACGGGAGTAAATGCGACGGGAACAGGTAATACTCTCTCTTATGTGGTGCAAACGAAGTTGCGCGGGTCAGCTAGTTTTATATATATATAGGGATATTATGGTGTATGTATTTAGAAATAACTTATAAGTATGTTTATTAGTCGTCTAGATCCTATAGCACAAGCTTATATTACCTTAATTTGGGCTAGATGATGTTGAGTGAGAATGTCCACTAATACTTATTTATTAACAAAAAACAGTCTGTTTCGTTTCATAAACGGTTTTTATTTTCCTTTGTCAGCAGTGCGTCAAAGACACAGTCATGTCGCCAGTAACATCGCCATCAATAGACGCAGAACGCACAGAACTCCTCGGCTCTCTGACCACGGAGCAGCAACAACGCACCAGCGCCAGGGTCATCAAGAAACTGCGGCTGGAACCGCCGGGAGTGGGAGAGAAGAGGCCTTTGAAGAAAGATGGTGTCGATGGTAGGTCTTGCAGTCTATTTTATAAGTTTAACCTTTTTAACTGAGCTATTCAAATGATTATTTATTTATCGAACCATAAAAACCTTGTACGCACGCGTTTACCTCTTACAACCCCGGATTCATTAAGCGGGAGCTAGAAGAGGCACACCATTGGGCCGCCAACTTGAGGACCATCGACCATCGTCGATAATCTTGTGGACTATGAGAGTGGTACCCAATCGTTGAATGGCGCCATGGCTTCCATCAGGTGAGCGGCATCATATTGGCGAGCTAAATAAAAGAAAAGGTTTAGGAAATAGCCATTCTAGACACAGCTAAAACTTGTGTGAGGTTGGAGAGATGCGGATGTTGTGCCTTGATGGAAGATCCAGCAACCACACTAGTTAGGAGAAAGAGTTGGGGCCCTTTTATTGATCTGTGTGGTTTTGGTCAAATGCCCGTGGGGTCACTAGGCTTGTCCCTTATTTTAGGGCCCAACAAACCTACTGGAAAAGTGTAAATTGGATTTGTAGTCACTAGTCATTGACGTGTCGCAAGTGCCTATGTATTAGAATTATGCGAAATAAATGTTTATTAAAAAAATAGTTGTAATTCACTTCTACCTACCCTCTCGGGGATAGGTGTGGTGTGATTATATGTTATGTGATTATATGTATTATCCTGACCTCTTTCCAGAATTACAAGAATGCGATACACCCAACAAGCTGGACGAAAAAGAACTAAAATTCCCCACGGTGAAACAGCGTATGCCCAAAGCGCTATGGTCTACGGACGAAAAGAACTTATTTTTCGAAGCCCTGAACGAGTACGGCAAGGACTTCGACGCGATCACCGCGTACATTTGCGCTAAGATGAAGAAGAAGGGCGTTTCTGACAACTTGAAGGCCAAGACGCAAGTCAGCCATTTTTACTATAGGACTTGGCATAAATTGTCGAAGCATGTGCATTTTGATGAGAGTAAGTACTTTCATTCATACAATACAATACAATACAATATGCTTTATTGTACACTATAAACATAAGTATAATAAGATTACAATATTTTTCTCATGCTATCTTAATTCTTATAATTAGGGTACAATCGGCGCCTTATCGGGAGTTGCGATTTCTTCCTACCTACATTATATTCATTTGATTCATACCTACATTATAAATTTTTAGGGCCATACCCCCAAGGGATATAGGATAAAATGAGATGCTATTACTAAGGCTCTCTCTGTCTGTCACCAGGCTGTAACTCATGAACCGTGATAGCTAGACTGTTGAAAGTATTCTCCTGCCGCTATGGTGCTGTGCTATAAAATCCGAAAAGAATATTTACGGGGCTTTCATAAAAAATGTCCATTTCTTTGCCGTTCTTTGGTACGGAGTTCTCAGTGCGCGAGTCCGCCTAGCCGGCTGGTTTTTTAAAACATGCAGCTACATCGCCAAGATTATTGCTTGTATATTTTCTGCTAGATTCGCAATAGCTAGTGTACAAGTAGATAATTGGTTGTACCTGACTAGGTTCTTGAAATAAATGGCAATTTAGCTAGATAACTCCTTTTATTAAATACTAGCTGCTGCCCGCGACTTCGTACGCGTGAAAATTTGTTATAATGCTAATTTGGTTTGGATTTGAATTCTTTTCTGTCAATCTTTTAGGCTAAGTAGCGTTATAATATGTTTTTATGTATTGCACAACTTCTAAATGCTATTCACGTAAAAAAACTAATTAAAATTATTCAGTAGTTTCTGTATTTTGCTACATTATACACACAGATGTTTATTGTTCTCTGCCAAGCCCCTAAAATGTTTAGCGTAATAATATGTAGTCTGTGTGTAAAACATATCTCTTACTAATATTCTTGCTACGTTTTAGTTAAATCAAACCACCGGCTTACATATTTCATTTCTCTCTGCTTAGCCCCTAGGATATCTAGCGTGATAATATATAGCCTATTTGAAGACCCGATCTATAATTAATATCTGTGCAAAATTTCAACCAAATCTATTGAGTACTTTTCGAGATCCTTCCGGACAAAGCAAAGCAAACAGACAAACAGACAAACCGACAAACAGACAAACAGACAAACAGACAAAAAAATTTGTATCTTCATTTTGGGCTTCGGTATCATAAGTAGAGCACCCGGCGAGTATTTTTTTAAAATATATCCAATGTACAGTTTTGTCTTTTCTATCATTTTATTATATGTATAGACTAGCGGACGTCCCGTCACCGCAAAGAGTGTAGCTTCCCAACAGTGAAAGAATTTTTCAAATCGGTCCAGTAGTACAGTTACAAACAAACAAACAAAAAAAAACAAATCTTTCCTCTTTATAATATTAGTATAGATGACCAAACATCTTCCAAGTCCTGACATACTTATCAATGCTCCAAAAAGGCGGGCTGTCGACAGCAACTGACAGTTGACATCAAGTTGACATTCACTGATATAGTCCGTTCACAGTTATATTACCTCTGAGTGACAGCTCGTCGATCGTTTTCTGTGTATTGGCATTGCATTAAAGTCGCCCTATGAGTGCCAGCCTAAGACATTTTACCGAATTAACTGGAGATTATAACATCCAACCTTAAGCACGAATAGTTTTGTTTTTCATGTCACTATAAACTTAACTTCACTAAGGCAGTGCTCCTGTTACTATGCGATTGTTTTTAAAATTTATTTATTTTTTATGAATTTCTGAAAAAAATAAAACCCTACCACCACTAACGAAGGCGAAGTTGCTGCTTCCACAACGTTCCACATCTTAAATAATGGTCACACCCGGAAAAAACGCCAGAAAAAGAAGAAAGGAAGTTTCGACTAAAATTAAGATTACATGGGAGAAACAAAAACTTATTGGGGTAACACAGCAATCAAGATAGGCAACCTAAGTGCTAGAGGTAATATATCTCTGAACGGACTTTACAACAGCTAGCTATTGAGATTATTACTATCTCATTATGGATAATACGGCTTCATGGCCTTAAAACAACCCTTTCAGATCTCTATTAAAACGTGTCACCGGCTAAAAACATTCACAACTACTCTTACTCGTCTAATGGCTAATAATTTATTTATTTTTTGCTAAAGTGAAGAGCTCGTGGCCCCGCGTTCTCAGAGTTCTGCTAACGATCATTGGAGTCAGCAAAATTTACTATGGCCGGTCATAGATGGGTGACTTTCAGACATTTATTTGCGAGCGTCTCCGTGCTTCGGAAGGCCCGTTAAGCCGTTGGTCCCGGTTGCCAAGAAAATGGCAGTCGTTAAGCCAAGTTGAAGGCCTTTATAGGCGGTTTGAAAAACTCCAACAGCGGACAGTTACAATCAACGCCAGTCCATATCAACACGGCAATACGGCTCATCACCTATTACGTGGGACCAATAAAGGTCTAAAAAGTTGAAATGTGGGCATACAATAATAACATCCCTCGGCCTACCCCTTCGGGGATAAACGGCGTGATCATATGTTTTTGCTGATAACATAACTTACCCTATCAAGTAAGATGCCGCAAATAATTCATCAAAAATTCATTCATTCGGAAACATATTAAGCACAAAAAATTAGCTGTATAATCCTCGATCATTTTAAATTCCACTCACATGCCATAATATTATTATACGTGCTACGAGTATTCTGTAGCTAACTATAACCGCTGTAAAAAATTGGAGATTATCATCTGAAAGGAATCTCTGTTTAAAAGTCGTGAAACTTTGGTATCCTTATTGAGGAATTATGCATATTGAAGACAAAGATATTTAAACTATAAATGACCATAAGGCTAGGGGACTAAATTTCCACATACTATCTACACTAATATTAGAAAGAGGAAAAAAATGTATTTTTGTGAGTGTGTATGTTTGTAATCAATAAACTCAAAAACTACTGTGCTGATTTCAAAGATTATTTCACCATTGGATAGCTACATTCACCCTGAGTAACATCGGCTATATTTTATTCCCATATTCCCACGGGAACGAGAGCTACGCCGGTGAAACCGCGTGACGTCCGCTAGTATATCATAATATTACAAACAGTTATGTATCGGGTAAACGGTCTTCCTTTAATGGACAATCGGCTGTCACTACGGAACTCGCACAAAACAAAATACCATTTGCAGTAGTATATGGATAGAGGTGAAAGTCTCGATATGGCACCTCCCCTCCCAAAGTTAATACGTCATGTTGCTCTATGACCGAAAACATCAAGATAGATATTCATGATCAAGGTCGCCGCTGTAATTATGTGCGATCAATATTAAGTATCGCCATAATGAAGCTTATCAACAATACGTTTCAGCACACGGAAATTATGTTCGCGACCATTAAATGTCACCAATGAAATGGGCGCGCATAATGGCTTCATATAATGCCCCTATAATATATTTACACTTTAATATAATTTGGATTTTTTATAATCATTATGTATATTGTTAGGTGCTTTTTTTTGCTAGATGATGAGGCAGATATGAGTTTGGTTCGAGACAAATAGTTTTGCTTTGAAATATAGATGAATGATGATGGGGAAATGTAGTTGTAGATACAGTTTGCTTCTGCCTATCCCTTCGGGTATGAAGGTGTGGCTATATGTATAGATGTAATTACTCAAAACATAGATTAGCAACACCAAAGTTTGTAGAAATTGACCAGATTTTGCGTAATAAGTACAGAGGGGAGGTTGAATAGTCATTTAGGGCCCAATCAAACTCTACAAACCCCAAGCCAACCTCACGTGCTAACTAGCTTCGAATTTCGCCTTATCTTTTCACTTATATTAGCTCAGTTTATAGGTTTCAAAAATCGATGCGTAGGGCATGTCTACCTCAGTTTAGATAGAAGTCTTTGCGAATATCTTGCTTGGCACCGATTTAAGCCACATGTATGGAAATATGCCATATTATTTTGACATTTATCTTTAGTGCTACGCTCATTTCATTTTTTGACTGCCTCTGTGGCGCAGTCGGTAATGATACCGCCTGCGGCGCTGGAGGTCGTGGGTTCGATTCCCACCGGGGACAAATATTTGTGTGACCCATAAATGTTGGTTTCAAGAGTCTGGGTGTTTATATGTATAATATGTATGTATTTAAAAGTATATAAGTATTAATATCCGTGGTCTGATACCTATAACACAAGCAGGTTATTCCTAGCATACTTTGAGATTAGATAGCGTTGTGTGAAATGTTCGTCAATATTTATTATTATTAATAAAGAAAAAAAAAATAAAGAATAAAAATTTCGTTAGTAGCATGATGATGAAGATACATTAGCCTATGTTACTTCAGACTTTCTAATGGCGTAAGAATTCTTTAAATCAATTCAGTGATTTGAGAGTATATCGATTACAAACAAACAAATTTTACCTCTTTATAACATTAGCATAGATAAGTGTGAATGTTAAACCGTGCTTTTTATAATATCTTTACTTACAGACGTCAAGAAAGTAGCCCAAGAATTATACGCGCTAATAAACTACGGCGAGCTACGTAAGAAGCTAGTGGCAGTGAGCGAGAAGACGTGCTCGCGCCTGAGCGAGATGGTGCTATGCGGCAGTATCGTGGTGCGAGCGAGAGGGCGCAACGTGCGAGTGCGCACGCCCATGTGTCGCGCGCTGCGGAGACTGAACCAGATCACCGGTGAGTGGCACGTGGCGCTGTGGGCTGTAGTGAAGAGTGGGTGATTTGAGGATAGAACTAAGTAAGCTATAACACGATTAGTACCAAAGTGCTTGATATGGTATCGGCAGAAAAACCGATGGCCGATGGAGCAAACGGGTTGTGGAGCAGAGACTGCGATTTAGTAAATGCAAGAGAGGACTTGCATTCGTCAGATGGACGGAGTCGGGCTTGCACTCTTTTTGTCAAGGATATGTGTAACTCAACCCTGAACGCTATTGCACACGGTGCTACCGCCATTATTTTATTATTTTCTGTCTACGAACGCTTCTCCTTCGCTCAAACTGGAACAGCGACGAACGAGGCGACATAGAACAAATGATACAATCAAATTGCACTCGGTGCGTTAGTTTTATGTTGCTTACTCCCGCGTAGTTGTCGCTCCGTTCGTTACTGACAACCAGTATGTGGCCTAAATCCAGGCGCACACTGGGTGATTTGTCGCGACGACATGTCGCCCAGTGTGCGCCTGAATCTGGAGAGTCTCATCGCCGCTATTAGGCGCCTCGCTGTCGAGTGTTGCCCAGAGTAATCGTTCCGTGACTGTATTCTATCACAAATTAGAGATAGTACAGATGAAATCTCATGTATGTACTTGTTTTTACACGTACCCTCTGCTACGCACACTCGCGCACAAATCAGTATCGAAACTACTATGGAAATCTCTTGAGCTCGCGTCTGTGAACTCTGTGAGCGGTGTCTATGTATGCATAGCCTCAGCGAATTTAGTATGTAGGTTTCCTTTTGTGCGCTTGTTGCGGTGGTGCGAAGCGCTCGTGGCCTCGCGGAGTCAGTGTTCTGTGAACGATCACTGCAGTAAGCAACTTTCACTATGGCCGGTCCTTGGATAGGTGACCATCCATGTGATCACTTTGTGACATTTATTTGAGCGTTTCCGTGCTTCGGAAGGCACGTTAAGCCGTTGGTCCCGGTTGCTAGTAAAATGGCAGTCGATAAGCTAAGTTGAAGGCTTTATTTCAACAGCAGGCAGTCACAACCTGCGCCTGTCCTTTTAAATACGGCAATACGGCTCACCACCTATTACGTGGGACAAAATATACAAAGGTGAAATGTGACCATTTATGTATGTTTCCGTCTGTACTATCTGTAATGTTGTATTGTGTGGCGCACAGAGGCGCGCGTGGGCACCCGCGTGTGTTCCCGCGCCACAGCCGTCCTGCACGCGCGGGACGGCGCGGCGTGGGCGCGGGTGCTACGCGCGGCGCACAACCCGCGCGCCGCCGTCACGCTGCCGCTGCGCACCTCGCTCGCCGCGCTCTTGCACGCGCTGCAAACGAGGTGGACGCCGGTAGTATCCTTTTGAATGAAAATTGGAGTGCTCGTAGCTACGATCTGTAATAGGTCCTCTTACATTCCCGCGAGATTCACGCCGAGAACCCGAGAAAAGCACGAGAATCGTAAATGTGAATCCGATCCAGGTTCTCGTGCTTTTCTCGCGTCCTCGGCGAGATTCATGCGAGAATGTGGAGCGCCCATAAAGGTGCAGTTCCACTTAGGCAGAGCGGAGTGGAGCTGTGCTGCGATTCACCAATCACGGTGCGGAGCGGAGAAGAGATGTGGATTTTAAGCCATGTGATTGGTGAACCGCGGCACAGCCTATCTCCGCTCCGCCTAAGTGGAACCGCACCTTAAGGCTAAAGTTAAATTACAAGGAACCTCGTTTACTGCTAGCTAAGAGCCAAGCGGCACGCTTACTTACATTGTCCTAGGTGAGTGACGGGACGCGATGTAAAGCAACGCAACGTTATGCTACATCGCGACCCGTACTTATCAAGTTCATTTCAACGCGAAAAGGGAGATCACAATACACAAAAAAATTTTTCAATAAAAAATAAAACCGACTTCCAACAAATCCTGAAAAATAAAATTTACTTAGCACAAAGTAATATGTATTTTGATTTATCTGGTTTTATTCAATATCATATTGAAGTCGGCGCCAAGTAAACCCATAGGTTTATGTAGGTATTATTCATGGCACCAACTTCAATACTGTATTGAATAAAATCTGATAAATCAAAATACATTTTACTTTGTGCTAAGTAAATTTTATTTTTCAGGATTTGTTGGAAGTCGGTTTTATTTTTTATTGAAAAATTTTTTTTCATTATTTTAAGTGACGGGTGAACCGAAAAATATATCTATCTAGGTAAAAGTTTTCAAACACAAGGTAGCTGCTGTAAATCGTTAAGGATTTCCTTCGACTGTCTTTCGGTTCCATAATCAGATCGACTCCAGATATTCATTAAATTGTAGTACATTAAAGCGCTGAATTAAAAAGTTAACAAATGCACTGGTTGTCCCTACAATTTTCGGTGGTTGCCCTCGATTTCTCCTGGATCCCATCATCAGATCCTGATCTGATTAAAATAGGACCACCTCAGAAGTAAACGCTATTCAAGAAAAAAAACAATTTAAATCCGTTTATAATTGACGGAAATATCGGTGAACATACATAAAACATTGAGAACTTCCTTTTTTTTGAAGGCGGATCTATCAATCTAGGTGCAAAGTTCTCATCAATACAAATCAATCAAGCCCAAACACAAGGTAACTGCTGTAAATTGTTAAGGAATGCCCTCGACTGTCTTTCGACTCTATCATCAGGTCGACCGTCGACTTCAGACCTTCATTTAAGTGTAGAACATTAAAGCACTTAATTAAAAAGTTAACAAGTGCACTTGTTGTCCCTACAATTTTCGGTGGTTGCCCTCGTTTTCTCCTGGATCCCATCATCAGATCCTGACCTGGTGAAAATGGGACCACCTCAGAAGTAAACCCTATTCAACAAAAAAATAAATTTTGAAATCCGTCTATAATTGACGGAATTATCGCTTGACATACATAAAAAAAAATACATACAGACGAATTGAGAACCTCCTCCTTTTTTTGAAGTCGGTTAAAAAAGGACTACTACTTGATATTTTAGCGTTGCATCGCATTGTTGCGTTAGTCGTTCACCTAGGTCCTAAGACAACGTCTTTGTCGTTCACCTAACACACGCGTTACGTCCTATCACAGCGGCCACCTAGCAACTTCCATATGCCTCTATGACACCGAGAGAATAGACGCTCGCTGACTTGTCGCTTTTCAACTCGCTCCATATCATTGAGGCTTTAGCGACTATCCAGGCACCTAGCTACGCATCGTACACAATGATGTAATTGGACGTAACGCGTGTGTTCGCTAGGACCAGTCACTAAACGCGCAGGACCGTGTATAATGGCGTAAATTGGGAGAGGCCTACGTCCAGCAGTGAACTGCTATAGGCTGATTAGATTGATTGATTGAATCATTAAACGAGTCATTTGACTCTTTGCTAGCAGCAAGCGAGCCTCCTTGTAATATGACTTTTGTTAGCTATTAACTAAATCTACCAAATCAAACTCCTGAACTAGCACCAGTCTAGGAAATTCGGGCAGCTATCCGAGAACACCAATAACGTAGAAGACCTGCAGAACGAGCCGGAAGATAACGCAGAAATAAGTCCTCAACTCTGCGAGGAGAGGGAACTCAAGACTGAAGTCGAAGAGCACGTCAGTCCAGAGATCGATAGGACTGTTATGGAAGGTAGGTAGCTACCGGGCTTCTTTCTACGGTTACAAAGTCACACTCAAAGGGTTAAAACGGGTGGCTATTACTGAGACTTCGTTATCCGTCTATCTGTCTTCCACGAGGTTGTATATCATGAACGGTGATGGCTAGAGTGTTGAAATTTTCACAGATTATGTATTTCTGTTGTCGCTGTACAACAAATACAAAAAAAAATTAAAGAGATATTTAACGAGGACCTCATTTCTATTCAACCATAATTCATTTTTTGGTACGGAACTCTCTGCATGCGACAAAAGCTGTGTTTCACACGCTGACATATTGTTTTAGTGGATAGGAGCGGGTTAAAGCGGGAAGTCAGTCTTGCACCACGTCAAGCAGCCCGGGTAAGAGCGAGTGGCATTCTACTGCTTGGTTTTGTAACGAGGAATACATGCAAATTTTTCTGCCTCTTGAAACGGAATGCCCATCCTGCTAAGGCATATCTCTCCTGACCCAAATAGAACATGGGAGCCACCTTGGCGTGTCATGTCGTCTAGCGCTGGACGCCTAGTAAACTACTGGAAAGACGTCCCAGGTTGCCCGGCAGATTTTGCCGGTTACCACCGCGGCCTCAGTGACGCAGCTGTGGGGTTGATTCGCATGTACCGAACCGACAAGCTTAAGCTTAATTTGGGTGTAAGGGGCCCCACCACCACCAAATTTTCGGGGGCCCAAGCGACCTCACCTACACGTGGTGCACCTGTTAACCAACGAACGAGGCTCCGCGAATTTAGGTACCCACATGGTGGCCTAGGCTCCCATGTGGGTGCCAGGTGGTACAAAGTGTTGGTCCGGGGGGGTACCACCGTGCAGCTGTGAAAAGCCCCCCAAGTAACCCAGCCCCGGTTGGGTTGCGTTCGAGGTTCAGCAGCTGCACAGCCGGGCCCGGGGCGATGTTTGATGCAGCAGGGGGGGACCAGTAGGCGCTAAGCGGATTCTAGTGTGGCTGACGGGGGTCGACCCGCCGGCCAGGGAGACCCGTAAAAACGGTTTACCGCTGGCCGCCCGCGGCATAGTATAGGGGCCCAACTGGGACTAACCACCCTGGGAGGCTGCCCCACCAGGCCGCGCATAATCCCGATGTGGTTCGTCGTGCCGGATGGTGACCGGACTGGGACCCCGGCGACCACACTCGGGGGGGTACGGGGGCCCTTCCGTCCGGCGGGTCGGCGTCCGTCTCACCACACAGTCATAGATGAAGCTAGCCTTGTCACTCACTGCTGCAGCAAATGTCACTCCGTCTTCACGTCTCCCTTTCCCAGCAATCATGGCAGTGCAGAAAAGAAAATCAGGTACCACAGCGGCCGCTACTACTCCCAGTAACGTACTGTTTGAGGTGGAGTTCGCTAACATCCGCGGACTCCATGCCAACCTCAACGTCGTCCATCACCATCTAGAGACGGCACGGCCAGCTGTGATGTTCCTAACGGAGACGCAAATACTCCGCCCTGCCGATCAGTCGTACCTTAGTTACCCCGGCTATATCATCGAGGAACTATTTCGAGAAAAAGCCGGAGTGTGCGCGTTCGTTAGGGCGGATGTTTGCCGTCGCCGGCTGCGCTGCCTTGAGGACCCTTCCCTCTCCGTCCTTTGGCTGCACGTAGATCACGACTCCATGAGTCAGATCTACGTGTGTGTCTATCGATCCCACACAGGGACAGCAGAGATGATGAGGCTGTATCAGCACCTCAGCGAGGGGGCTGATGACGCGCAGGTACGGTTCCCGAACGCCGAGTTGGTTTTTCTGGGGGACTTCAATGGTCACCACATTGAGTGGTTGGGGTCCCTCAAGACAGATCCTGCGGGATGGGCCACCCACGCGTTCGCACTCTCCCATGGTCTGACCCAGGTGGTACGCGGGATTACGCGCATACCGGACAGGTCAGACCATGAACCCGCCCTGCTGGACTTACTGCTGACGAGTAATCCAGCACAGTACAGTGTGACGGTTAGCGCCCCACTGGGTACATCCGACCACTGTGTTGTGCGTGCCCGCCTGCAGGTACCGTCCCCTGCAAGGGCAGTAGAGGTGACGCGGCGACTGTGGCACTACTCGTCAGCAGACTGGGACGGACTACGAGAATACTTCGCAGCCGTCCCGTGGAGTCAGCGCTGCTTTGCAGGGAGGGCTTCATCGGAAAGCGCCTCTGCGGTTGCTGGTGAAATCACATTAGGTATGGAATACTACATTCCATACACTGATGTCGCCAGCATCCGCAAAGCCCGCCCCTGGTTCGGGCGTGAGTGCCGTAGCTGTTCAACAAAAACAGGCGGCTTACCGCGCCTGGATCAGGGCTCGAGCTGTGCGCGACCCGAATGTGGCCCGCCTCAAGGCAGCGTACAACAGAGCCACTAGGTCCACTAAGAGAGCCTTCAAGAGAGCGGACGCCCAGCGCGTCACGCGGCTTGGTCAGGAGCTCACGTCACATCCGACGGGCAGCCGTGGATACTGGCAACTGGCCAAAGCCGTGCAGGCCAACTTTTGCAAGCCCTCGCTGCCGCCGCTGCGCTATCCTGACGGATCACTGGCTCACAAGGCCCAAGAGAAAGCGGAAATGCTGGCCAAGCTCTTTGCGGCTAATTCCCGGGTCGATGACTGTAGCAAGCAACCTCCCACTATCGCCAACTGTGGAACCACGATGCCGGAAATTGTAATCCGGCAGTGCGATGTGCGGGCGGTGCTACGGTCACTCGACACGCGGAAAGCCAGTGGTCCTGATGGCATTCCGGCCGTGGTGCTGAGGAATTGTGCAGCTGAATTGTCTCCAACGCTAACACGCCTGTATCGCCTTTCGTATTCGTCGGAAGAAGTGCCGGAGGCTTGGAAGGAGGCGAATGTCCAACCGATCCCCAAGAAAGGGGATCGGTCGGATCCAGCCAACTATCGCCCCATAGCCGTAACCACCGTCATCTGCAAGGTGTTCGAGCTAATCATCAACAAACAGCTCATGCGCTATCTGGAGGATCACTCGTTAATTAACGATCGCCAATATGGCTTTAGGCCGAAACGATCAACGGGTGACCTCCTAGCGTACATAACGCACACCTGGGGTGAGGCTATGGAGAGGCACGGCGAATCTCTGGCTATTGGCCTAGACATCGCAAAAGCCTTTGATAGGGTATGGCATGCGTCGCTTCTTTCCAAGCTGCCGTCATATGGTTTATCGCATCAGTTGTGCCGCTGGTTGGCCAGCTTCCAGAACGGGCGACGGATTCGGGTCCTCTGTGATGGTCAGGCTTCCTGTTTTTTTCAGGTAAATGCCGGAGTACCACAGGGATCGGTATTGTCCCCAACTCTCTTTCTTCTGCATATCAATGACATGCTGTCCCTTGGGTGCATTCATTGTTATGCGGATGACAGTACTCTTCATGGGAGCTATTCTGGCCGTCCAGCGGCAGGGCGAGGCGACGTGGATGAGAAGAGACGACAACTCGTGGCGGATCTCGATCTGGACCTGGGCCGCATTGCCCAATGGGGTTCAGACAACCTGGTCGAGTTCAATGCCAGAAAAACACAGGCGTGTGCGTTTACAGCTAAGAAGTCCCCATTCCTACCCCTGCCCTCTCTTCAGAGCATTACAATTCCACTAAAGGACAACCTGGAGATCCTCGGTATAGACGTCCGGCGTGAGCTCAATCACAAAAACTACATAGAGAGCTGTATTGGTCTGGCCTCGCGGAAACTGGGAATCCTGAATAAGGTGAGACGGTATTTCACGCCACATCAGAGATGTTTACTGTACAAGACGCAGATTCGTCCCTGCGTCGAGTACTGTTCTCACCTTTGGGATGACTCCGCGAGGTACTTGTTAGACGCGCTTGACGCTATGCAGAGACGTGCTATCCGAATAATTGGTTGTCCTGAGGTGACGGGAGGCCTCGAACCTTTGTCGCAGCAAGAACCATAGCGTCCTTGGCTGCCTTCTATCGAATGTATCACGGCGAATGTTCTGAAGAGCTCTTCAACCTGATCCCACCATCTCCTTTCCGATCCCGAACAACGCGTGCCGGGCAGAGATGCCACTCATACACAGTGGAGAGAATCTTCGCCAGAACCGAGCGTTTTAAAAGATCGTTCCTCTGTCGAACTATAAAAACATGGAACGACCTGCCCGCACACGTCTTTCCCTCATCTTACAATCCCGGGTTCTTCAAGAGGAGCGTGAAGAGGCACATCACAGGGCCGCCAACTTGAGGACCACTGTAAGAAGTGGCCCCCAATCGCTAGATGCGCCACTGCTTTCTTACCATCAGGCTGGTGGCGACGTCAATTTGGCGAGCTGAATATATAAAAAAAAAAAAAAAAAAATTTCTTCATTCAATATAATAAGATAACTATATCTCGCCAGACCACAGCAGTAGCAAGCGTCTAGCTCTCCACCTGGGCCCCAGAGCCGACGCGCAGATCCACCTGGCCGTGGTGCGGCCCAGCGAGCAGCTGTCCAGCCAGAAGATCTGCTTCTCGTCCTACCTGGAGAGGATGGGCTCGCAGAGGGACAAGGATGGCAGCGGTGAGTTTTACTGCATACTGTTACAAACACAGATGCAATCAAGTTTCTTGTAAAACTTACATGTTCAAAAATTTTGTACCTATATTTGACTCTAGAATAGCTGTGACCCACGGCTTCGCCTGGTACCCCTGTGGTACCTATTTCACCCATACAGGCCCGTATTTGCAGAAACTTATATTCTTTTACCTTTATTATTACTGTTCCATTCTCTTGGGTAGTTTTTGTGAATCTAACAGCGAAGCTGTGGGGCACAGCTGGTAACAAAAAAAAGATTCATTATTTCTTCTACGGCCTTGAACACGAAACTGGCCGGCCAACCGCTGTCAAATTGCATCATTTTAAAAATATTAGCTAATTGTGTGTTAAAAACGTGGAAGGAATATTTTGAAAGTTTATTTGAAAAAGAGGATATACAAAGGGAGACTCATATTTCGGAAAGGAATGAACTTGAGAATGAAAGCCACTTAAGTATGGAAGAAGTTGTGGAAGCGTTGAATAGTATGAAATTAGGAAAGGCTGCTGGGATTGATAGAATTTCTGTCGAGATGCTGAAAGCGGGTCGTGGCGTGGTAGCTTGCCAGCTGCACCGCCTTTTTAATCTTTGCTGGCGACATGGCAGAGTACCAGAAGAATGGTGCAAATCTGTCATAGTGCCGCTGTACAAAGGTAAAGGGTCACAGCAAGAGTGCAAAAACTACCGCGGCATAAGCTTGCTCAGTGTCGTAGGCAAATTGTATGCGAAAGTTTTGATTAAAAGAGTGATGAATGAAACTGAAGGAAAAATGTGGGATGTACAAGCAGGATTTATGAAAGGAAGAGGATGCACGGATCAGGTCTTTTCATTAAGATGCCTAGCTGAAAAGTTTTTGGCAAAACGTCAAAAAGTCTATTGCATCTTCGTGGACTTGGAAAAGGCCTATGACAAAGTGGTGAGGAATGAACTGTGGTCAACACTGTCCATGTATGGAGTGAACAGCAACTTGATACGAGCCTTGAAATCTCTATACGAGGGCTCCAGTGCTTGTGTCAGGATCAATGGAGCTTGCACAGACTTTTTTCCCATCGAAAAAGGTGTGAGACAAGGCTGTGTAGCGTCACCATGGCTGTTCAACCTATACATGGACAGTTGCTTGAAAGAACTAAAAAAGTGCGCGTATGGATTAAACATGAATGAGCTAACCGTCAAATGCCTCCTGTATGCTGATGATCAGGTAATACTGGCATCATCGGCGGAGGAGTTGCAGTTGATGGTTAATATAATGAACGATGCGCTTAAAAGTAGAGGAATGAATGTTAATGTAAGCAAGACAAAAGTAATGGTTTTTGAAAGAGAGAAATGTATGACTGATTGCTGGAATGGAGCCATTCACACCTTTATGAGCAGTCAGAACGTGTCTAAAAAGGCAAGGATGGCTGTACATAGAGGAGTGCTTGTCCCTACACTTATGCATGGTAGTGAAAGTTGGGTGTGGCAGGAGAAGCATGAAAGTAAAATTAATGCAGTGGAAATGAGAAGTTTGCGAAGTATAGCTGGAGTGACATTGAGGGATAAGGTAAAGAATAGTGTGATAAGGGAACATTGCGGTATGACAGAAGATGTAGTGACTAAGATAGAGAAAGGGATGCTCAGATGGTTTGGACATGTGGAGAGAATGGATGAAAATAGGCTGACGAAACAGATTTATGAAGCGAGAGTGAATGAGCAAACTGGTAGGGGTCGACCTCGGCATACTCATGTCGATCAAATCAATAATCTTCTGAGAAAAGGCCAGGTCAAGAGTACCCTTAACCGAAGAGCATGTATGAAGACACTTATGAAAGTTGAAGAAGCGAAAGTTGTTTGCCAGAATGGTAGCAAGTGGAAAGTCATAGTCTCTGCCTACCCCGTTGGGAGACAGGCGTGATGTTATGTATGTATGTATGTAGCTAATTTATATTTCAACTGTATTCCAGCCAAAATCCGCACCCCAAAACGCACACGCAAAGACAGCGCCACCGACAAAGACAAAGAAGACATTAAAAAGACCAAGCTCGAAGACTCAGAGAGACTGATCAATATTGACGAGACGGCTATAGATGGCATTGAGCTGATGGCCAGCTACAAGAGTCAGCAGGAGGATGAGGAGAAACCCAGCACGGAGGATGAGAAGGAAAGGGATTTGATAGAGGACGATGGAGATAGGTATGTATCTTGAAGTTGTACTTCTATTGGCTCAGATAACACTGCATTTTCTGTTTATCACTTACAAATGCTATCATATTTCAAACAATATAAGCTAATACTTTATAAAATAGCTCACTTCTCCGTGTATGAACGCACGAACGCACATTATATTTTTAATGAATATCTTTAATTTCCCTCCATTGGAATTAACGGTGAGGTGGGTATGTCATATTCGTGTCTACCTAAACCCTCGGGGCGTTCGACAGTAGTGGACATTCAGGTTTTCCGTGGAAGAGCTTCCAGGGTCGTCCGTTCAGTCCCTCCAAAACGGCGGCACCCTGGGGCACCTCATTGCTTGTCGCAGTGACTTAGCATTCGACTATTCTGCTACCCAGTTTAGGGTGAGATAGGTAACCACGGGGTTTAGTGGATGGTAGAAGCGCCCGCGCAGGTGGGATGATGGTGCGTAAATGCAATACTCGTGTTTATCAACAAGAATTTCATGCTTTAATTAAGTTTCTATATTTTACCCCACAGAGACATAGAAAGGGATAAAGACATATCAGAAAGAGACAAAGACATGTCAGAGAGAGATAAAGACATGTCAGAAAGAGACAAGGACATGTCAGAGAGAGAGAAGGACAGTTTCTCCGAAATGGAGGACGATGAGAAATACAATAAGAGCGATACAGACAACGAGAGTGATCACGGGAAGGAGAAGAGCGGGAAAGAGAGCCAGTTTAAAAATTTGAAGGTAATTTACTATTTTTATTAAATTTTTGTTTAAAGTTTTTCCCGAAGGGTTGCATTCTGTCATGTCACCTGTGACATTTCCTTAAATAACTTTCCTTTTTGGTAAAGGCTTTCGAGTCGATAACCTTTGTCGGAACGTCTGTGTCGAAAGTTCCTTACAGAAGCAGGCCCAGGACAACAGCTTGACGTGCGAGATTTATGCACGCCTCATGGGATTATACCCGAACAACCCCTCCAAAGACGTGGGATACCACCCAAAACCCCCTAGGTGGGCCGCGGTGGTAGTCAAAGTTTGTCGAGAATCCTGAGACACCCTCAAGAGGCTAGAGGGATTTAATTTTGTAAAAAAAATATCTTTCATAAACTTTGTAGTTTCCATAGAGAAACTAGCTTTCATTGAGTAAAAACGGTTACAGCCTACTAATATTATGAATTTGAAAGTTTGTGAAGATGTTTGTTACTCTTTAACGGCTGAATGGATCCGACTGAAATTTGGTATAGGGATAGACATATAGTATAGGGATAACACATAGTAATCCCGGGTATAAGTTTTCTCGAGAACGGGAACAAAATGTTACGCCTTAGCTTGTTTGTAACATTAGTAACATACATACATATAGTCACGCCTGTATCCCCTAAGCCGCCCTAAGGGGTAGACAGAGGCATAGTATACCCCACATTTCACCTTATAGTTTTATGTTTCACGTAATAGGTGGTGAGCCGATCGCCTTATTGGAATGGACAAGCGCAGGTCGCCGCGACCCGCAGTTGAAATTTTTTTTTTAAGCCGTTTCTAAGGCCTTCTTCTTGGCCTAACGATGTTCTTTTTCTGACAACCGGGTTTCATTTCGAGTTTTCCTTCTCTACGCAATGGATCTTTTTGCGATAGAGTTCCCTTAGTCGCCTTTTACGACACCCTCGGGATGTATTGGTGTGGCGACATTTTGTACTCTTACCCGTCACGACACGAGACATTAGTAACATAGCTACATAATCCACCCAAGCATTCTCTCTGATTATTTTCAGGTAAAATTCCGCATCCGTCCAAAGAAACGCGGCGGCAGCATCTACACCCTCGTGATGGACAACCCCGAGGAGGTCAAGACCGAGGACTCGAAGACGGAGGAGCCGGCGAAGGAAGATGAAGCCAAGCCCGACATCGACGTGGAGCTGGCGCTGCGGCAGATCCGGCGCGGGTGGAGTGTAGGTGACGCGGGGGAGCTCACTGTGGGGGACCTGTATCTTATGGTGAGGCTCCTGGTAGCTGGTGCTGATGTATAGCATCCTGAAGTGGCTTCCTTCCTAAATCTCGCGAAAAAAGCACGAGAAACGTGAGTGTGGAGCCGTCTCCACACTCGCGTTTCTCTCGCGAGATTCTAGTGTGAATGTGGAGTAGGCATAAGAATCGGTTAGTTTTTGATGTGAAACTCAGACTAACTGATAACTAGACGACCCTGACTTTTTCTGTTAGTAGCTTACACAATGGAATTTAGAAATGTATAAATTTTTCTATCATGCCCAGAATTTTGGCAGGATAGGTAAAGACAACTGCTAGCGTATTTTTCCGAAATTTTAACCAATCTATGCGCTGGTTAATGAGTGGTTGGCGACGGTATCGCACCGCTAGACTTATCTATGTATCTATAGTAATATAAAGAGGAAAGATTTGTTTTTTTTTGTTAGTTTGCTTGTAACGAATAGGCTCCGGAACTACTGGACCGATTTGGAAAATTCTTTCATTGTTGGGAAGCTACACTCTTTGCGCTGAACATAGGCAATATTTTTTATTCCCGTATTCCCACGGGAACGGGAACTACGCCGGTGAAACCGCGTGACGTGCGCTAGTGTAATGAAAATTTACCAGTAGTTTACAGTGGTCCTGAATTTTACGTCTGTGCCGAATGGTGGGGGGAGAGAGGGTGGAGGATGGAAACATGTACACACAGTCATATTTATTCTCGAAACTCTACCACCGCAATAAAGTCTAAAATCTCATATTTCCTAATCTTTCTTAACAGTTTGGCTCCCGATCAAAACTGGAACTAGACTACTGGTGGGCGGAACCCAACCCACCTCTACCACAGCCCCAAAAAACTTCCCCACTCCCGGAAAAAGACAAAAATGTTGACAAACAGAAAGACAAAGTTGATAAATCACCCGATAAATTACCGGACAAAGTGTCGGACTGTGTTAAATCGGACAAATTGTCCGAGAAAGGTACGGACAGTTCGCTGGAAGATGATAAGGGGGCCAGGGAGAGCGACAACGATATCCTGTCTCCGAAGAATACGTACAGCCAGGATAGCAACGACGGCATGTCGGGGGACGAGAGGAAAGGTGAATATAATTATGTTTTATTACTTTTACGAATAAGGGAGCCTTTTAAAGAATTTATTCTATCCTTGTTTTGGTAAAAATATAGAATCATTTCTTTAATCCTACTAATATTTTAAATGTGAAAGTTGTGAAGATGTTTGGATGTTTGTTACTCAATCACGCTCTAACGACTGAACGAATTGAGCTGAAATTTAGTACAGAGATAGCTTATGGTCTGGAATAACACATAGGCTATTTTTCATCCCGGGAAAATGTTCCCACGGGAAGCGGGAACGGGTACCGAATTTAACGTCATCTAGTATATTTTTAACTAGTGAACGCCTATCTTTAAATGGTATTTTTTTGTGTATGGCTTTGTCCACTTTTAAACACACGCTTCTACATGCAGAAAGACAGAAAGGGAATAAGTAATCAAATGGATATAGGTGAAAAGTAACAAATTTCAGTATAACAACATCGATTAAGAAAGGACATTTTAAAAAAAAATTCGATAATTTCATCATTGTTATTTAAATTTCCATCGGTATTAACACTTTATCAGAGTTAACGAAACATTTGCCACGTATTGTTGCGCATTGCCGATGTTTCGGCACGTTATTAATTCATAAATAATAGTAATTTTTTTTCTACATTTCACACAACGCTTTCTGATCCCAAAGTAAGTTAGGAATAACCTGCTTGTGTTATGGGTATCAGACCACGGATTTATTCAAAAGTATATAATACTTATATACTTTTGAATAAATACTTATTAAACATTGAAACACCCAGACTCTTGAGACAAACATTTATGGGTCACACAAATAATTTTCCCCGGTGGGAATCGAACCCACGACCTCCAGCGCCGCAGGCGGTATCACTACTGACCGCGCCACAGAGGCAGTCAAATAAAGATATGCAATCAAAACCACGTGTCGATACTGTAAGCGTTGTATGTCTTGTCTAGTGCGAGTTATTTATTAGTGAAGGTGTAGGCAAATAGTTTGTTGTAGCTCTCTCCCGTGTCACTTGCAACAGTGTCGAAATATCGGAAATACTCGATAATAAATGGCTAATATTATCCCGTTAGTTCTACTATTTGTTCATCATTGTTGTCTTCTTGTGTGAAGCGCTCGTGGCCCCGCGGACTCAATGTTCTGTAAACGATCACTGTAATAAGCAACATTTACTGTGGCAGGCCATGGATGGGTGACCCACACCTGACTACTTTGTGACATGTATTTGCGAGCGTTTCCGTGCTTCAGAAGGCACGTTAAGCTGTTGGTCCAGCTTGCCAGTAAAATGGCACTTGTTAAGCCAAATTGAAGGCCTTTTTTTTTTTTTTTTTTTTTTTTTTTTATATTCAGCTCGCCAAATTGACGTCGCCACCAGCCTGATGGTAAGAAAGCAGTGGCGCATCTAGCGATTGGGGGCCACTTCTTACAGTGGTCCTCAAGTTGGCGGCCCTGTGATGTGCCTCTTCACGCTCCTCTTGAAGAACCCGGGATTGCCTTTATGGGCGGCTTGATCAACACGGCACTACGGCTCACCACATATTACGTAGGACAGTTTCGAAAAAATAGGTGAAATGTGGGCATATAACATGCCTCTGCCTATCCCTTCGGGGAGGAAGGCGTGACTTAAGACCCCTTAGATTTTCAACGTACCTTTCACACCTTCATTTTGACTATTAATATTTCAATGCTAGGAGAACAACTGACCTCCCCGGACCACAAGTCGGTGTCGTCGTCATCCGGCGCGCTCAAGTTGGTGAGCAAGCTCGTCAACCGGCCCAGCGGACCCGCGCCGCCTAACGGGTTCCACCTCATGAGTGACAGGTAATGTGGAGTTTATTGTATTTTGTGTATATGTCACTGTAAACTAGAGGAACCGATAGTCGATGGAGTTCCGGAGTGGAGACTGCGGCTTGATAAATGTAAGGTAGGACGTCCACAACTTACCACAGGTCCAAATGGACCATAGATTTGGATGAGGTGGCAGGGAGTGACCTGGGGGCCTACGACCAGGAGCGAAATGCCACAGGCTGATTTGATTGATTGATTTCGATTGTACGTACTACCCGTTCAGTTTGCCGGTCGCCTCCCATACTACGCCTCTACGCCACCATAAAATAGAAGAACCTATAGCCAATGAAGCAAGTTCTGTGGCTTGGTACACGTGGGGCAGGCACTTCTACCTTTTTCAACTATATCATTATCATGCTCTCCTCTCGCCGGCCTGCTGGAGGAGATTTCTTAAAGAAATAAGCAGTGCCATTGTACTCTGTTTTTTTCCTAACTACATCTCTGTTGTAATACATGTGTGTACATAAATTGTTAAATAAATAAATGGATCATAGACCTGGAGAATGGTCGCAGGCATGATACTGTATTCGGGAGAGGCATATGTCCAGCAGTGAATTGCTATTGGCAGATTTGATTGAATTGTTTTATTAATTGACTGCCTCTGTGGCGCAGTCGGTAGTGATACCGCGCTGGAGGTCGTGGGTTCGATTCCCACCAGAGACAAATATTTGTGTGACCCATAAATGTTTGTCTCAAGAGTCTGGGTGTTTCTATGTATAATATGTATGTATTTAAAAGTATATAAGTATTAATATCCGTGGTCTGATACCCATAACACAAGCAGGTTATTCTTAGCTTACTTTGGGATCAGATAGCGTTGTGCAAAAAAATGTCCGTGAATATTTATATTTATTTATTTATTTAGATAGATGGTAAATGTTTAAGATGACAGTGACCATTAACGCGCGAGGGCGATCGAAAGAAGCGAGTACTGACCGCCGAGCACCAAATGCCTTTATGACTGTTATTTTTTTGTATTTTTTCTTTTACATAGTTACTTAACAATGTAACTGAAAATAATCCGTTAGATTTTAAAACCTCGACAATTTAGAATTTTACAAGGTGAATTATAATTTTATGGCGGATTGCAACTAACAGGAGTAAATGGGCAAATCGTGTCTTTATTACTGATTTTAAACTGCGTATTCTAAAATATTAGTAACAGCAGTCAGAACGATTTGTAATGTTTTTATAGTTCGACGGAGAAACGATCTTTCGAATCGCTCTGTGTGTCTTGATAAAGGTTTATGTGAGTATCGTATAGTTAAGTTGTAGTTGTGACTGCCTTTTCCAGGTTGCGGCGTCTCCTAGCACTGGCGGGCAACCCTCACGTGAGTGCGGCGCCGGCTCGCTGCTGCGGCCACGTGTGTGCGCCCAAGAAACAGGTACGTACAACCCGTTCGCGCTAAGTTTGCCGCTGGCGTAGAGGCTGCTGAGGCGACCGGCAAACTAAGCGCGAACTGGTAGTACACTCACACGCACGCACGTCCACGTGCACGAACTCGTGACTCGCGTAAGTACGTGCACAATAGAGGTTTTTACGTAAGGAAATCTGTCATGGATGCTATCTTTGCGACTGTCTAGTCGTTGCGACTCTTACCGACTCAAACCACAAGTCTCCTACCTACGGCCGGGAGTACCGGGTAAGCCCTCGAAAGGATGTCCCAGTATTGAATACGTAGAGGTATCATAAGTAATTGAAATGCGCGAAACTTATTGGAACGCAAATGCCATACCGCTGTATATTTTTTTCAAAACTGTTTGATGTTTTGAGTGTTTATAATGTAAAATGGTAGATTTAAATATCTAAAAGGTTGTGTGAAACTTTTTTTGGCTGTCGACAAATTTCATAGGAATCTATAGTAAAGATTCATTCAAAGATCTGCTCATTACCTTCAACCAACTTTCTCCATCCAAAGGTTGCCTGTTAAGTTAATGTTAGTTTTTAAGAGTGTTTTATAAGCATGCAGTCCTTTGTTTTTAGGGCATTTTAAGGTTTTTATATCATGTCTACTATTTTTTTAAATTTATTCTTTTAAAACATCATCTATCCCAAAGTAAGCTAATATAAGCTTGAGCTATGGGATCTAGACGACTGATAGACATACTTATATATTATTTCCACATACATATTATACATAGAAAACACCCAAACTCCGAATCAAACATTTGTGAATCACACAAATATTTAGACCAATTCAGCAGGCAGTCATTTGTAAGTTTGATGTTTTGCTCTGTGAATAAACGTAATAAGAAAGGAATCTGTAGCCGACAGGAAGAGGATGCGAATGAACTGCAGACTTTCACTTAATGTCACCGCGTACACCACTTGCGTTTAGTTCAACTATCGTCGAGCGAGTAGTGGTGGTATCCGCGGCCACCGCTATGTAAGAACCCCCCCCCCCCCCCGCGGTCGCCCATCCGCAAGCACTGTACGTTGTGGACAGTTTATTGAGAATTTAACACAAACATACATACAGATAGGTGAGTAAATAAGTACAATACATACAGACATGTTCCTAAATACATAATTGGTTCTATTTTAACTACTTAATAAGATATAAATATTTAATTTACTAAGCTACCATAGGTTTACCCTACCGATACACAAGCAGCGTTTTCGGGACTAATCACAACTATTATTTAATTGAAATTGCGGGACACTTTTGCAATTAGGTAGGTATCTACTTGGCTTAGGTACATTGCGTCGCCAACAGAATCTATAAATATTAAAATGTAATTTTTAAGGTGCGGCCTGAGTGTCCTGACAGCGTCCACGTGTTCCGGCAGCCGCCGCCCATCGCACCGCGACCGCAGCCTGAGGTACACATACTGTCTTACTTCTTACTTCTTACTAATATTATAAATGCGAAAGTTTGTGAGTGTGGATGTTTGTTACTCTTTCACGTTCTAACCGCTGAACGGATCTGGCTGAAATTTGGTACAGGGATAGATTATGGTCTGGAATAACGCATAGGCTACTTTGATCCCGGGAATAAGTTCCCACACGAAGCGGGAACGGGAACAAATTACACGCGGGCGAAGCTGCGGGCATAAGCTAAAAAATAATAAAGCTACATTTAACACATACACAATCTACAGTGAAGAGAATCTGACTCCGAATAGTGTTTCGAAGTTTTTTGCGAGCGCCGAATGTGATTCGCTATGAAAATCGTACTTGTGGATGGAACCGACAGAAATTTCAACGTTTGTGATTCGATTCCATACGAATCGGTGTTAACACGCTCACGGTGAATGACGACAGGCGCATGCCAGAACTCAACATTTTGAAAAATTCTAAAGATCGGTTTTCTGTAAATTCATAGGCTCTGTCCGTGCACGTGTTTTTTTCTTATAACAATCCCGGGTTCTTCAAGCGGAGCGTGAAGAGGCGCATCACGGGGCCGCTGTTGATAGTCTTGTTGAGTCGGTGTCGCATGAGAGTGAAGTGAAAGATGGTGTGTGAAGCTAAGTTATATTTGAACCAGAAACTAAATGCGACCTACTCGCAGTTCGACAATCCCGAGACTGGCGAGTCGTAGTTAATATTCAATATACTTATGTAAAGCTGTGTTCATACTTAAGGTATAAAACTGTGTCCCTATAGACAGACTGTGAGAGAGCCCCAATCGCTAGATGCAATCATGATTTTCCTTAAAAAAAAGAAGTGACGAAATTGCAGAGCGATACATCACTGCGATTGATATTAATATACTGTTGATTGATGACACTTGGTAAAACTTGCTGCACATATTGAAAACGACACTTGTATTGCTCCACAATCTATACTATCTATACTAATATTATAAAGAAGTAAAGTTTGTGTGTTTGTATATTTGTTAAATTGTAAGGGGTAATCTCGGTATCTACTGAACCGATTTTAAAAATTCTTTCACCAATAGAAAGCTACGTTATTGCGGAGTGTCATATATATAGCATCACGCTACAACGAATAGGAGCGGAGCAGTAATAGTAAATGTTTAAAAAACGGGGGAAAAGTTATTCCTTTTGAGAGCTTCGTTGCGTGTGCTGCGTAAATATTAATAGTTATGTAAAAAATATCTATTACAAGATTGTTTCTCTGAAAAAGTTCTAAAAAAATGCGCGATAGCATGTGTCTATCTTTGGGTTGGTGCACAATAACCATTCTAATGGCAATCAATTTTTTCCTACGTTGTTAGCTTTATATTCTGAACAGTACCTACTTTAAATTGTCAATGTATACTTTTCCAAAAGTTTGTATAGAAATTAGCTTAGGGGCTTGTTGTCATTTTTAGTTTTAGTTTTAGATATTGATTAACAATACCTACTATTTTGTCTGTAAGTTTCAATGTTCTCAGACACTATATTATATCATGTGGTTTATACGTGGAGACCTGTAATTGGCTCTCTGATATTTATTATATAAGGCTATTGTGTGCTATTATAAGCTGTTGGTCTCCCAAAAATAAATAAATAAATAAATAAATAAATTAATGCCACGGGATACCTCTTTCATAAACGAAATTGTTCTTAAAAATAATGCGACGGGAATACACGCGACGAGAAACCTTTCTCTCTCTCTCTCTCTCACGTAGTATTGAATATTAACGACGAGACGCTACGAGAGTAAACGCAACGCGACGGGAGTAAATGCGACGGGAACAGGTAATACTCTCTCTTATGTGGCGCAAACGAAGTTGCGCGGGTCAGCTAGTAGTTTATAATAACAAATATTGTGGAACAGTACAAGTGTCGTTTTTAATATGTATCACTGCGATTACAATGGCCGGCAAATTTATTCTGCATTGTCTTTGAACCTAACAAAATTGTTTCTTCAGTACCTACTTGAAGTTTGCTGTCAATATCAGACTATCAGTTCTAACTTGCCACTATAATAACGAAACTTCTGCTACTGTAGTTCATCCTAAAATTCTCAGTACCTGCGAATACACAATTTTCGGCGACCGTGACAGGAATGTCACCTACACCTCACCTGTATTTATTCTCTCCATTACCAGTTACAGGTGTCGAAAACCGGCATGCGCCTGGAGGGTATCCCCCGCTGGCGGCGCGGACGTCCCCGCGCGGCCGAGCGGCGCGTGGTGGTGCAGAGGCTGCTGCCGCTGCTGCCCAAGCTGCCTGCGCCGCCCAGTCAGTCTACTTTTATTTTAGTTGTTAATATTCTTTGATGAGGTTGTATTTGTTGGAAATGAAAAGTGGACCGTAGTTTTATCTTGATTTTAATTTGAATAAAATAAATTGAACAAAATTTGTGCGGCCGACATACGAAGGCGATAAAATTGTAAGTGTCGCTAGTTAGTATCGTTCGTGTCGCGTTCCGTTTTTTTTTTTCGTTTTGTGCGTTTTTACAAACCATCGTTCTTTTAGACGTTTTTGTGCGAAACACTTGTATTTCCTCAGATCATGAAGAATGCGTTGCATTATAACATTATTTTCTAGTGACATAAACTTCATATTTTGCTTTAGTTACACATGCACTGATAGAATCTTTGTAGCCCAAGCACACACCCTACATCCTTAAATCCTTTTACTTAATTCAGAAAAGATGTTTCAGTATTCGTTAATACACATTAGTTATCGATGAGTGCTCATCAGGAATTGCATTATAAGCGGTTTTAGAACAGAGTGGGGTGTCTTCGTGAATGATACGATCTATACAATTGTGCTATGAGAACCTATCAAAATGAAATGAACATACAGTTAAAACAATGGATAATAAAACACGATGTACTAACGTTCCGCAGAGCCGACTCCCACGAAGCAGTCCCCGGAGAGTCCGCCGACGCCCGTGCCGCGGATATTGCCCAAGCCGCCCCTCTACACCTCCGAGTGAGTACCACTACTATACTATCTTTATGGGGTTCTTCAAAAAGGGTCTTAGAAGGTTTTTACAGGGTTAGCAGCGCGAGTGTAGCGCCTCTGGTGTTGCTGGTTTTTTGCTGCACTTAGCCGGACTTCTACCGACTAAATACACTCGTTTGAGTCCACATTTCACCATTTGTGTATCTTATCCCTTGTATAAATGGTGGGTCTATATTCGTGTTGAAATGAACAGACGCTGATTGTGACTTGGCTTCACAATTGGCATATAATCTTCAAAATGTTCCATGTGACGCCTGAGGTTATAGCCTATCAAGTCTGGACTATCGGCCTCCATGACCGGGGCCTGAGGACGGTGAGAGGGTCGCTCACCGTCCTTACAGAAGCAGGCCCATGACGGCAGCGTGACGTGAGCAACTCACACACGCCCCCCCTTAGAAGCGGGATCACACCCGAAACCCTCCAAAGACGCGGCTAGCACCCGAACCACCCCCCGGGCGAGGCCGCATTGGCGGCCGTAGGTCTGTTGGGAGTCCTGGGACATCCTTCCGAGGGCTTACCCGGGGCTCCCAACCACAGGCTGTTGGGCGTTACGTGAGGATTTTTAGTCGGTAAGAGTCCGGCATAACGTCCTTTGAGGATTTTCCCTCACGTAAAAAAAAAGCCTATCAAGTCTTCTAAAGCACGAAAACGTTATGTTATACCCTGCCAATGTATAGGGAGGGGATATGCTAAACAACGCTCCTGGCTTGCTGAACTAGCATTAAGGATCTGGACCCACAGTCCATGCACATATGCTGATCATCAGTTCGCTCCCAATGTCGGTACCTGTCGAAAGTCCTACATTCTACATTTAATTTTAGGCAGTTTATAATTATTGTGACATTTAGAAGTGTTTATTTTTAAAACTGTTTCAATAGTCTCACCTAACAGCTCTCAAATGAAAATGTCAAAAGGGCAAACCGCTCACCAATTTCATATTTTCTTACCACTAAATGTTTCCTCGGCAGCTTATCGTTGTTCTACGTGGTGAGCGAGTCGGGCGGACAGGTGTACCTTCACGACGGAGACAGGAGTATCGCCGTCGCAGCTTCTGCTAATGGCGGCCAGTACCATGCTGGTATGGTTATTTTATTTTTTGTCGATACTAATCCTACTAATATTATAAATGTGAAAGTAACTCTGTCTGTCTGTCTGTTACGCTTTCACGCCTTAACGGCTGGAGCGATTGAGATGAAATTTGGTATAGGGATAGGACTGGAAAGGACATAGGCTATTTTTTAAACGACTGCGCAAAAGAAGGGTTGTGATTATAAGCGATAACGACTTCTACACGGTCATAGCCGCGGAGAAGAGCTAGTACACTATAAAGAGGAAAGATTTTGAGCGTTTGTTTTGTTTCTTTGTATCGAATAGACTCCTAAACTACTGGACCGTACATGGGCTATATTTCATTCCCATATTTGTGTGACGACGGAGCCCCGTGTGGCAAGTTGGCGACGGGAAAGAGTACAAAATGTTTCCTCCCCAATTCATTCCGAGGGTGTCGTAAGAGGCGACTAAGGGAATAATTTCGCAAAACGATCCATTACGTAGAGAAGGAAAACTCGAAATGAAACCCGGTTGTCAGTAAAACGACAATCGTTAAGCCAAGTTGAGGGCCTTATGTTCATAAGGCCTGAAAATTTTCCACAGCGGGTCGTCACGACCTGCGCCTGTCCATTTGAACACCGCAATACGTTCATCACCTATACGTTCATTACATGGGACACCAAATTATAAGGTACTAGCTGACCCGCGCAACTTCGTTTGCGCCACATAAGAGAGAGTATTACTGTAGTGTAGTACTCCCGTAGCGTCTCGTCGTTAATATTCAATACTACGTAAGAGAGAGAGTGAGAGAGAGAAAGGTTTCTCGTCGCGTGTATTCCCGGCGCATTATATTAAAAAAAAAATCGTTTATGAAAGAGGTATCCCGTGGCATTATTGTAGAAAAAAAATTTTTTAGAACTTTTTTTAAGAGAGTAAATTTTGTAGTACATTATTTTTACATAAAGATGAATATTTACGCAGCACACGCAACGAAGCTCTCAAAAGGAATAACTTTTCCCCCGTTCTTGAAACATTTACTATTACTGGTCCGCTCCTATTGGTTGTAGCGTGATGCTATATAGCCTATGACACTCCACAATAACGTAGCTTTCTATTGGTGAAAGAATTTTTAAAATCGGTTCAGTAGATCCCGAGATTACCCCTTACAATTTAACAAATATACAAACACGCAAACTTTACTTCTTTATAATATTAGTATAGATAATGTGTGCGTATACTATGCCTCTGCCTACTCCTACGGGGATAAAGGCGTGACTACGTATGTATGTTTGTTAATTGCCATATTCCCATGTGATCCGGAGCTATGCTGGTGAAAGCGCGTGGCGTTCGCTAGTCTCCACTAATATAATAAAGAAGAAAGGTTTGTTTGTTTGTTTGTTTGCATCGAATAGGCTCCGGAACTACTGGACCGATTTGAAAAATCTTTCACTGTTGGAAAGCTACACTCTTTGCGGTGAACATAGGCTATATTTTATTCCCGTATTCCCACGGGAACGGGAACTACGCGCGTGAAACGTCCGTTAGTTTATTATATTTTAGGCCTTTCTCCTTTTTTACTATGGCCGGGCCGGTCATGGATGGGCGACCACCACGTGAACACTTTGTGACATTTATAGCTATCACGGTTCTTTCCTGAGATGCAACCTCGTAACGGACAGACAGACGGACGGCGAAGTCTATGAATATGGTCTTATTTTTACTTTTTGGGGTACGGAACCCTAAAAAAAGAATTAAGGGACTCCCAGAACTGCTGGATTTATTATATTTAAGTTTGACATCATTGTCGTAAGTAAAGACAAACATTGTATTTCAGACGGCTGCAACGAAGCTGAGTCAAACGGAGTTAAGTTGGAGGAGAACAGCGGCCAAGCTGACGCAGCGGACGTCAAGGACGCCAAGTTAGAAGTTGACGCCGACGCTGACGCTGACGTTAACGCTAACGCTAGCGCTGACGCCAACACTGAGCGTGAGCAGAAGACCGAGCCGGAGGAAGTCGACGCCACACGTAAGGCACTTCACATGACTATAGTTATTACTTCTCACAGTTACGAGGTTACTGATAGATGGCGTTGTATATTTAAATCGTCAAAATGATATCGTCATGGATATCCATCAGGCGGACGCACCTCATGGATCGCGCCTCCGTTTTATTAAGATAATTGTATGTTGGCTTGCCTGCCACAGACAAATTATTTTCACAAACGCTTAGTGGCCTAACGCTATCTACGGGACACGCACAAGGCTGCTTTGGCTGCCCGATGAATGCCTCAATGACATCCGTAGTAGCGGCCTAGAATGCCGTCGTGTCCAGAATCAGTATTATTACATTCTGGCTATTGATTAGCACTTAACGAATTGTAATCTTTATTAATACATTCCCATACTCAGCAGTGCGTCGTCTATTGGTCGATCCAGTGCGACTCCGTCCGCAGTGTTGCCACTGCAAGGTAGAAAATGCTAGAGAATGTAGAAGACGACTGAACGCGTAAAAACGGTGCGTTGTAGTGTCAGCGCCGACTCAGTGTCGGCATCCAATGATGCTGGATACTTTGGCAGTTGTCCTGTGTATGCTGGGTTTTGCGCGGGGTGGGCATGGTGCAGGTCACTATGTCACAGGGTGCGGGCACTTGTGCACAGACTGCATAGTCAGTGGTAGGTGTCTCAAGCCGGGGGAAAAAAAGATTTGTGGGTTGCGTTTTATAATTTTGTGTACATCATTATTATTTTTGTTTCAGTTTATATTTTTAGTTAAATGTATTTTTGTTTGGTTGTACTTGTGTATGCCCATCAAGCGTAAAATTAATGACTTTTCGTTCTTTCTTTTCTATGTGCCAGCGGAGTTCCTGGCCATGGAGTCGATGTCGCTGTCGCCATCGCGGCTGCTGCACGACGCGGGCTGGTTCGACGGCGCGGGGCAGGACTTCTCCCTCAGTAGCTTCCTGGGACACCTGGAGGGACGGCCGCAGCCCGACGCCGTGAGTCTTGTGCCTGTACCCCACCCTAGCTGTAGTTCGACGGCGCGGGGCAGGACTTCTCCCTCAGTAGCTTCCTGGGACACCTGGAGGGACGGCCGCAGCCCGACGCCGTGAGTCTTGTGCCTGTACCCCACCCTAGCTGTAGTTCGACGGCGCGGGGCAGGACTTCTCCCTCAGTAGCTTCCTGGGACACCTGGAGGGACGGCCGCAGCCCGACGCCGTGAGTCTTGTGCCTGTACCCCACCCTAGCTGTAGTTCGACGGCGCGGGGCAGGACTTCTCCCTCAGTAGCTTCCTGGGACACCTGGAGGGACGGCCGCAGCCCGACGCCGTGAGTCTTGTGCCTGTACCCCGCCCTAGCTGTAGTTCGACGGCGCGGGGCAGGACTTCTCCCTCAGTAGCTTCCTGGGACACCTGGAGGGACGGCCGCAGCCCGACGCCGTGAGTCTTGTGCCTGTACCCCACCCTAGCTGTAGTTCGACGGCGCGGGGCAGGACTTCTCCCTCAGTAGCTTCCTGGGACACCTGGAGGGACGGCCGCAGCCCGACGCCGTGAGTCTTGTGCCTGTACCCCGCCCTAGCTGTAGTTCGACGGCGCGGGGCAGGACTTCTCCCTCAGTAGCTTCCTGGGACACCTGGAGGGACGGCCGCAGCCCGACGCCGTGAGTCTTGTGCCTGTACCCCACCCTAGCTGTAGTTCGACGGCGCGGGGCAGGACTTCTCCCTCAGTAGCTTCCTGGGACACCTGGAGGGACGGCCGCAGCCCGACGCCGTGAGTCTTGTGCCTGTACCCCACCCTAGCTGTAGTTCGACGGCGCGGGGCAGGACTTCTCCCTCAGTAGCTTCCTGGGACACCTGGAGGGACGGCCGCAGCCCGACGCCGTGAGTCTTGTGCCTGTACCCCACCCTAGCTGTAGTTCGACGGCGCGGGGCAGGACTTCTCCCTCAGTAGCTTCCTGGGACACCTGGAGGGACGGCCGCAGCCCGACGCCGTGAGTCTTGTGCCTGTACCCCGCCCTAGCTGTAGTTCGACGGCGCGGGGCAGGACTTCTCCCTCAGTAGCTTCCTGGGACACCTGGAGGGACGGCCGCAGCCCGACGCCGTGAGTCTTGTGCCTGTACCCCACCCTAGCTGTAGTTCGACGGCGCGGGGCAGGACTTCTCCCTCAGTAGCTTCCTGGGACACCTGGAGGGACGGCCGCAGCCCGACGCCGTGAGTCTTGTGCCTGTACCCCGCCCTAGCTGTAGTTCGACGGCGCGGGGCAGGACTTCTCCCTCAGTAGCTTCCTGGGACACCTGGAGGGACGGCCGCAGCCCGACGCCGTGAGTCTTGTGCCTGTACCCCACCCTAGCTGTAGTTCGACGGCGCGGGGCAGGACTTCTCCCTCAGTAGCTTCCTGGGACACCTGGAGGGACGGCCGCAGCCCGACGCCGTGAGTCTTGTGCCTGTACCCCACCCTAGCTGTAGTTCGACGGCGCGGGGCAGGACTTCTCCCTCAGTAGCTTCCTGGGACACCTGGAGGGACGGCCGCAGCCCGACGCCGTGAGTCTTGTGCCTGTACCCCACCCTAGCTGTAGTTCGACGGCGCGGGGCAGGACTTCTCCCTCAGTAGCTTCCTGGGACACCTGGAGGGACGGCCGCAGCCCGACGCCGTGAGTCTTGTGCCTGTACCCCGCCCTAGCTGTAGTTCGACGGCGCGGGGCAGGACTTCTCCCTCAGTAGCTTCCTGGGACACCTGGAGGGACGGCCGCAGCCCGACGCCGTGAGTCTTGTGCCTGTACCCCACCCTAGCTGTAGTTCGACGGCGCGGGGCAGGACTTCTCCCTCAGTAGCTTCCTGGGACACCTGGAGGGACGGCCGCAGCCCGACGCCGTGAGTCTTGTGCCTGTACCCCGCCCTAGCTGTAGTTCGACGGCGCGGGGCAGGACTTCTCCCTCAGTAGCTTCCTGGGACACCTGGAGGGACGGCCGCAGCCCGACGCCGTGAGTCTTGTGCCTGTACCCCACCCTAGCTGTAGTTCGACGGCGCGGGGCAGGACTTCTCCCTCAGTAGCTTCCTGGGACACCTGGAGGGACGGCCGCAGCCCGACGCCGTGAGTCTTGTGCCTGTACCCCACCCTAGCTGTAGTTCGACGGCGCGGGGCAGGACTTCTCCCTCAGTAGCTTCCTGGGACACCTGGAGGGACGGCCGCAGCCCGACGCCGTGAGTCTTGTGCCTGTACCCCGCCCTAGCTGTAGTTCGACGGCGCGGGGCAGGACTTCTCCCTCAGTAGCTTCCTGGGACACCTGGAGGGACGGCCGCAGCCCGACGCCGTGAGTCTTGTGCCTGTACCCCACCCTAGCTGTAGTTCGACGGCGCGGGGCAGGACTTCTCCCTCAGTAGCTTCCTGGGACACCTGGAGGGACGGCCGCAGCCCGACGCCGTGAGTCTTGTGCCTGTACCCCACCCTAGCTGTAGTTCGACGGCGCGGGGCAGGACTTCTCCCTCAGTAGCTTCCTGGGACACCTGGAGGGACGGCCGCAGCCCGACGCCGTGAGTCTTGTGCCTGTACCCCACCCTAGCTGTAGTTCGACGGCGCGGGGCAGGACTTCTCCCTCAGTAGCTTCCTGGGACACCTGGAGGGACGGCCGCAGCCCGACGCCGTGAGTCTTGTGCCTGTACCCCGCCCTAGCTGTAGTTCGACGGCGCGGGGCAGGACTTCTCCCTCAGTAGCTTCCTGGGACACCTGGAGGGACGGCCGCAGCCCGACGCCGTGAGTCTTGTGCCTGTACCCCACCCTAGCTGTAGGTGACAAAGTACACTACACTACTAACTGCTGCACGATAGTAAACGCAGCCATACATCGTCATACTTAGTGAAACCTTCGAAACTGTAATCGACTAGACTCTGTCCGAGGAAATGGTTTTGATTGAGACTTTGGATCGTAATCGTATCGCTGAACTAGGAACGGGGAACTGGGAATTTGGTAAATGGAACTGAGACATGTAATTGTTCAAGTTTCCACTTCTGGGGTATCAGTGGTATTTTGTGCATTGCTACAGTAAGTATATTTGTTCCAGGTGGAGACAGTGGTCCAGTCTCTGCTGGCAGAGTCCAGTGTAGACTACGTAGCCAAGTTCGCAGACCTCGCGGCTGAAGTAGCCGCCGAGAGGGACGGGACCGACCCCGCCTAAACCCTGGCACAACTACTGAACCACGGCCCAACAACTGAACCCCGGCCTAACAACTGAACCCGGCCCACCATTTGAACCCCGGCCCAACAACTTAACCACGGCTCAACAACTGAACCCGGCTCAACAACTGAACCCGGCCCAACAACTGAACCCCGCCTTAACAACTGAACCCCGGTTTTTCAACTGAATTCCGGCCCAACAACTAAACCCCCACCTACTGTAGTACCTACTGAATGACTGTTTACTCCTAGAGATGTTGTTGACAAAGATAAACGCCTGATACTTTGCATGTACTAATTTATTTATAAAATATGAAACTCGTCTGTCCCGGAGTTTGCCAGAAGACGCAGGTTCGAGTCCTGCTAAAGACAAAGAGAATAAGCTATTTTTTTATGAATTACTGTCAAATTTCAAACCTCTGAGTAGTATTTTATTCTTCTTGGTGATGACATCAGTTATGTGACGTCACACATGCTGCTTAACAATAAAGTTGTACCTATCCTCTTTCGGGTATAGTCGTGATTGTAAATAGTTCGTTACAATTGTTTTTATTATTGTAAATAAAGTATTTATAGTAATTGTTATTGTGATTCTTAGTTAAGAATATAATCAAATGCATGTTAATAAAATGTTATTTTATTCATTTGTGAACGTTTTATTTTAACATGCCTGTAGTACAGTGGTCTCAAAAAGATTCCTCAGCGCTATCATTGACTGCCTCTGTGGCACAGTGGGTAGTGTAACAGCCTGCCGCACTTGTGGTCCTGGGTTCGATTCCCGGGTCGGTCCAAATATTTGTGTGATGTGTGAAAATGTTCACAAATATTTTATTATATTTTTATTACACTCTGGCTCCGGGTTAGAATACCAAGATGCAGAAGATATTACTTTTGATCCTTATTATATTGGGTTTGGGATATTACTGCAAAGTTTTTTCATACTAAGGTGGCAGGCAAGCTAACGGCATACCTAATGAAAGATAGTCATCGGACCCAGTAAACGTTTACACCAGTGTAGCGCCTCGCTACACTCGCACTGTTGATCCTGCATGAATTTTTGCCAGACCCCTCTTTTTTTTTCTTTTTTTTTTTGTTTAACGTGAGGGAAAACCTCATGGATGTTATGCCGGACTCCTACCGACTAAAAAACCTCACGTAACGCCCAACAGCCTATAGTTGGGAGCCCCGGGTAAGCCCTCGGAAGGATGTCCCAAGACTCCCAACAGACCCACGGCCGCCACTGCGGCCTCGTCCAGGGGGTGGTTCGGGTGCTATCCCGCGTCTTTGGGGGTTTTGGGTGTGATCCCGCTTCTAAGGGGGGGCGTGCGTGAGTTCCTCACGTCGCGCTGTCGTCATGGGCCTGCTTCTGTAAGAACCCCATAATGTAGGCATAAAGATACAATGGAAAAAAGATCAGCTACAAATTGATTGGAATCAATTTGGTGATCTAAATAAATAATGGTTGCTGTTATAACTTATTGTTTTTCGTTACCTTTTATACCTGTGAAAATTCTCAATTTGTTCAAAAGTTATTTATTACTATCGACCGTCACGCGGTTTCACCGGCGTATTTTATTATATTTATTTCCACCGGCGTAGTTCCCGTTCCCGTGGGAGTACGGGAATAAAATATAGCCTATGTTCACCGCAAAGAGTGTAGCTTCCCAACAGTGAAAGAATTTTTCAAATCGGTCCAGTAGTTCCGGAGCCTATTCGTGCAAACAAACAAACAATCAAATCTTTCCTCTTTATTATAATATTATTAGTATAGATTTAGACAAACATGTAATGACTGTTTGGCAACAAAGAATTGCTTATTTAATGAAGCCTATATCTAGGGGTAGTCAACATGGATGACCAACCTAGGTGAATTAAAGATGATAAATAAGTCTACCTAATGCACCTGGGTGAATAAGGTACACTATTTGTTTGTGTTAATACACCAGGGTCAATAAGGTACAAACTATTTAGTACTGTTAATGCACCTGGGTGAATAAGGTAGGTACACTATTTGTTTGTGTTAATACACCAGGGTCAATAAGGTGCACACTATTTAGTAGGTACTGTTAATGCACCTGGGTGAATTATGCAGGTGAATTAAGTCTACGAAAGGATTAATTCTTATTTTCTTTTTTATTTCAATTTATTCTTATACTAGCTGTTGCCCGCGACTTCGTACGCGTGAAAATTATGTTACAATGCCAATTTGATTGCTCTCTGCTTAGCCCCTAGGATATGTAGCGTGATAATATATAGCCTATTTAAAGGCCCTACCCCTAGTTATTATTTATGCAAAATTTGAATCAAATCTATTGAGTACTTTTCGAGATGCTTCCGGACAAAGCAAAGCAAACAGACAAACCGACAAACAGACAAAAATTTTCCTAACTATTTTTTTGGCTTTGGTACCCATCTTATGTTGATCACCCAGCGAGTATTTTTTTTTAAATATTTCCAATGTACAGTTTCGACTTTTCTATCATTTTATTATATGTATAGACTAGCTGATGCCCGCAGCTTCGCCTGCGTGAAATTTTGTTCCTAGACTATAGGTGTCTGTAGGCACCAAATTTCAGCCAGATCCGTTCAGCCGTTACAGCGTGAAAGACGTTCGTTTGGTTGGCCCGGCCCTCCCGGAATTTACGACTTCGGAGTATAGCAATCTACTGTACTCATCACCAGAAACATATGTACCGCTTTCTTTTTCAATGTAACTCTGTATTTTTGGAGAAAAACTCATGAAAAGGGGGCCGGGCCAACCAAACGCTTTCAGCTCGGCCCCCCTTGTAACTCGAAAAATATACAGCCAATTAAAAAAACACTTGAGCTTAAGAAATGTACCCCGGCATCTCGTTATACGTTCCAAAACAGATTTTGTATATTCGTAATATCAAACGATAAATCGATGTAGAAAGGGGGCCGAGCTGAAAATTTTTGATAAGAAAATACGTACAGAAGGACAAAAGATTTTTATTAAAAAACTATAAATATAGAATCTACACATGGTAAATATCACATGTACCGCCTTAGTTTCTAATCAAACTTGCTAAATTTAAAATAAACATCAACCTCAGTTCGTTCAGCTCGGCCCCCTTTAAACGTCTATAGCTTCTAAACTATGACATGTTTCGCTACGAAAAAACTATTTCCTGACTCATATAAAGGAGTACATTCCTTCTAAATGAATTAGGATTCTGTGAAATTAGTATTTGAAAAGATTAATGGGATCAAAAATATCATACAGGATAAATGATAAGGTGACCATGATTTAGAAAATAGTATTTCTAACTGTAAAATTGCGAAAAGTTGTTTAGCCGAATGTTTTTTTGCCAAATGAAAATTTGGGAAACATGCTTTGGCATGTGACACTTTGGATATCGTTTTTTGCCAAACATAAGTAAACCGCGTAAATCGTTAGTTATTTAGTATGCATTATGTAAAGTACCTAACCCTACACAATGCCTACTAAATGATGCAAAAAGAAAATCAATAAAATAAATCACCTTCGTTAAGAACTTCAAAAAACTCCTGAATCCAGATGTTTAGATTGAGGAGCCACTTCATAAATGTAACTTATAAGCTACTAGCGGATGTCACGCGGTTTCTTCCGCTTAGCTCCTGTTTTCGTGGTATTAAAATATAGCCTATGTTCAATGGGAAGAGAATAGCTTCCCAACAGTGAAATAATTTTTCAAATCGGTCCAGTAGCTTCGGAGCCCTTTCGATGCAAACAAACAATTAAACCTTTCCTCTTTGTAATATTAGTATACATTTACCAACTTTTTCCAAAAATTAACCTACACATTTTCTGATTGCCTAGGATGTGAGCTTCCTGTAAAAAGGTGAGGTTCATACGGACAGTGATGCAAAGAATTTTATTTTTCTATTTGTGCAAAAGTGGACATGACATGTTTCAAAAATTACCTCCTGGAGAGTAGTTTAAAACCCAAGCGTACACATCGTATCATGATTCATGAACTTCATATAACTACCTAGTTTACTCGTATCCATCAATTTCAACTTTACTCAACTAGTAGTACCAACTAGGCCTCCGTCACTCGCTACAAGTCGTGTTATAAGCACCTACTCCTAAGCACTGTATACTGTAGTTCGACTCGGCCAGGTTTTAGAAATAAATGCCTACAGCCGCGCGGTACGTAAGCATGCGATAGGGCTGCCCACCTACAGCATTTTAATAATATGTGCCTACTTTGATTTTCTGTTTAGTATTGCGATTGTAAATATGTGCATACATATATTCATATAGTCACGCCTTTATCCCTGAAGGTGTAGGCAGAGGCATAGTATACGCCCACATTTTACCTTACAGTTTTACGTACGCGTATATATAGTGAGCATAATGCAGTTCAATTTTTTCAATCCGCCCACAAGGCCTTCAATCTGTATTAAGGATTGTCGTTTTACTGACAACCGGCTTCAATTTCGAGTAAATATGTACCTTTTTTATTTAAACACTAGCGGACGTCACGCGGTTTAATGTGGGAATACGGGAATAAAATATAGCCTATGTTACCCGCAAAGAGTGTAGCTTCCCAACAGTGAAAGAATTTTTCAAATCGGACCAGTAGTTCCGGAGCCTATTCGTTACAAACAAACAAACAAACAAAAAAACAAATCTTTCCTCTTTATAACATTAGTATAGAAAAAAATACTTTGTGAGTAATAATATAATATCCCCGCAACGGCTGGCGGCGCGGGGCGGCGGCGTGGCGGCGCAGCGCCCGTTATACTAACGATGGAGTGAGACGGGTATAGAAATTTGAAAACGAGTAAGCGGCGTAGACAATAATAATCGGCTTATCACATGTTTCGTCAGTGATAGAATCACGGAATTCAAGTCTTTATAATCATTGCGTTAAATTTTTGATTTACAAAATTAAAACTATTTTTCGATTTGAAAGTTCTAGTCAGTCTCTAGTACACTAGTACTTTTCGTACATTGTCAAGTTGTGTTAAATTTTGGAAGTTCATATTTGTCTCTATGCGTGTAATAAAAATCAAAGGTAACAAAAATGCTGTCAATCAAAGTCATACGGTTTGTTTCTTTGTGGATGACCGATGTTACAGTACACTTAGCGTGTACTGTAACATCGGTCATCCACAAAGAAATGAATACTCTTAAAACATACCTAAATCATTGCTCTCAACTAAATAACTACGAACTGACAACGGAACTAAATGTACTACCTACACGTACTAGAGTTCTGAACTAGTTTTTTTTGGATATTGTACTATAATGGATCGTACCGTTCACTGACTGAGCAAGCACAAGTCTAGTTTTAAACACAAACATACCTACTTCATGTAACTACCCAGTTCACTCGTGTGAATCACTTTGTTTTACTTTAGTCAACTAGTAGTATAGTACCAATTAGTACTTAAGTAAAATCAATTTATAGTCTTACCTTTCGGAGTTTCCAGGTAATCTAAAAAACGTTATCTCTGGGTGCGTTATTGACGAATTCATGCAACCAAAACAAGCACAATAGACTCTAGTTGTCATATTAAATATTTTAGTAAATAAAACACGCGCGGTTACTATCTAAAAAACGACACACCGTCCATTCGTCTACTCGGCACAATCGCCTGCTAACGTGCTGAAAGGCCTGCCGAAAACGAGAATCGTAGGTATAGCTTGCGCTTCGTCCGTTTGTAGGGAGCTACAATACTGGTTAGTACTCTTTATACTGTGTCCTAAGTATGTCGTGAAATAATATTTCGCTTCATTTAGTCATGCTTTTTTTTTTATCTCGCTTCTAACTAATATTCTAAAACCAGCTGACCCCCGCTACTTCGTTTACATCACATAAGGTGTGTGAAAAGAGAGGTAAATAAAATAAATAATAAATAAATAAATATTCCCGGACATTTCACACAACGCTATCTGATCCCAAAGTAAGCTAGGAATAACCTGCTTGTGTTATGGGTATCAGACCACGGATATTAATGCTTATATACTTTTTTAAATACATACATATTATACATAGAAACACCCAGACTCTTGAAACAATCATTTATGGGTCACACAAATATTTGTCTCCGGTGGGAATCGAACCCACGACCTCCAGCGCCGCAGGCGGTATCACTACCGACCGCGCCACAGAGGTATTTCTTCATCAGACTTATCAAGCAGCGTGTGAAACTGCCCTGTTTGCTTAATCATAAAAGAGCTTAAAGATGAAGTCTATTCTAAAACAATCCGGTCAGAATTATTTTAAAAGCCTTAATCAGTAGTTATAACAGTTTATATTTACCGCACATTCAAAGAAACCCTACAACTAATATTTTCAAAATATCTATGTAATAGATTCTTAAAACATACATACATATCGTCACGCCTTTATCCCCGAAGGGGTAGGCAGAGGCATATATAATTTGTCCCACGTAATAGGTGGTGAGCCGTATTGCCGTGTTTTTAAATGGACAGGCGCAGGTTGTGACTGCCTGCTGTTGAAATAAAGGTGAAACTTGGCTTAACGACTGCCATTTTGGAACCGAGACCAACGGCTTAACGTGCTTTCCGAAGCACGGAAACGCTCAAATAAATGTCACAAAGTGATCACATGGATGGTCACCCATCCATGGACCGGCCATAGTGAAAGTTGCTTACTGCAGTGATCGTTTACAGAACACTGAGTCCGCGGGGCCACGAGCGCTTCAAAATATCTATGTAATATATTCTTAAGAGAGATATAACTTTTTTATTTATAAACCTATTGCCATGAAATAAACAGTAAATGTTTAATGGAGCAAACTTCAACCCAATAAAAACATCCTGAGTCATCCTGAGCTGCGTCGCGAGCAGATTCACAGATTGGACTGCCTGTATGTAAATCACTGCTGCAAGTTGTCCAACTCGTTGATAGACGTGTGGCGGTGATTCGCATACCAGCGGCTACCTATTTATTTTATTTTTAGATTAGGTAGTTGCTTTTGTTTATGTTATTTTGTGTGCTTAGGTTAAGAATACTAACATAGAATAAGAAATATTGTTACTAACATAATAAGTCTATAGTGGAATTCAACAGACTTAAAAAATATAGTAAACAAAGAAATTGGATCTCGACTACTCCATAATTACTTACATTTAATTATCAATCCTGATCATAGTCGTTTCAAGGAACTCTAGTTAGATTTATGCGGACATTTCGACACTAATAAACCTTTAGATTATAGAATAATTTCATGAAAAATACTCGGATGGTAAAAATTTAAGACTGTCATTTTTGCTTGTCATTAAATTATTTTTTCTCAGACTTGTTTGTCTTTGCCATAGTGTTGTAAAACTGTTGTACTGGCCAATTGATTTTAAAAGGAGGTCATTGTTATATCAATCCGTCAGTTCGAAAAAATGTACTTCCTTTATATAATATAACTTATTGACCCAGAGAGCGAAGAGTGCTAGTCCACAGAGTATATTGAATATATGGAGATGCGCGTCTTTGCCCCTTTTCACAAGTACCGGTTGCCGGGTGCCGGGTAGGGTGGGTATATGGCCGTGTACTATAGCTTTCACACGTACCGGAGTGATTTGCCCGCCAACCGCTTGCATTCACCGCCGCCGCCGCGCCGGTTACCCGGCACCGGCTACCCGGCAACCGGTACGTGTGAAAAGGCACTTTAAGTTTGGGTCTTCGATTCCACAGTATAGACGATTTTGCTTTCGTCCGTATGTGTGTGTACATGTCAGTTTCGGTCTAGAAGACGCATTTGTTAACCAATTATCTCCAAACTTGGCACACATGTTCTTTGATTTAAAATCATTGATCTACGAAAAGATAAAAATACAACTTTTGTCAAAAGTTTTTTTAATAGGGCGGAAAATAAGGGAGAAAAAGGTCCCCGTTATATATGATGGGATCATAAGGGATATAATTCCTCACAAGTTGTTTTTTCCTGGGCGCTCGCGAGGCCTACTCTTCGCAGAAGTACTTTTAAAAAATTGGGACTAAATAAGTATTTGTGCGACCCAGAAATCGTCAGAAGGATCCGGTTAGGCTTAGTACCGTGTGGAGGAGTAAATTTAAAGAGGCTAACGTTCATCAGCGAGCTGCCAAAAAGATAATATAATGTTTCGAACGCCATAAACATTTAAATATGAATAAAAAGAAAAAAAAAAAGATTCTTTAGGGAAGACTGGGTACGGTTGACGGTGGATGGTTAAAATATTCAGTCCTAAAGTAATATATTATTGTAAATAAATGATTATATGTACTATTAAATTTTCTAAAAGTTTCTTTTTTTAAAGATCCTTTAATTAAATTAATATAAAAAAATTATTGCACATAATATATATTGATATACCGAATTTCATGATTTGATGAATTTGGCGATTGATATACCGAAGTAAATGAATGTACGGTGAACTAGATATAACTCAATGATTATTTACATACATAGAATCAGTATAGTTACAACACTATGATCATAGACAACTTCTGTCAACACATGACATGTTTACATGATTGCTGAGCTGTCCAGAAAAAGACTATAGTTACTTGTGGAATAAATATATTATTATTATAATCAAAATATTTTTATTAAAATCTGAGTAGAAAAAATGTTATGAGTACAAAAATAAGTAGTTACGCTTACTTTTGTAAAGTTAGCTTAAAATAAATGATTTTTATTTTGACTTTTTGTAAAACTGGACATTTTGTAAAACTGGGCATTTTGACACTGCGGAAATTTTGATACATGGGAAAATGAAGCTGTTGAGTTGTTTATTCATTTAAAGATTTACTCAATTTATGCAGCTTTTTCTTAATAATTTTCACTGAAATCATGGTCACCCTACACATACAATATGATATTTTCGATCCCATTTATCTTTTAAAATACTAATTTCACAGTCTCTTAATTCATTTAGAAGGAGTGTACTCCTTTATATGAGCCAGGAAATAGTTTTTTTGTAATGAAATATGTCATAGTTTAGAAGCTATAGACGTTTAAAGGGGGCCGAGCTGAACGAACTGAGGTTGGTGTTTATTTTAAATTTAGCAAGTTTTATTAGAAACTAAGGCGGTACATATGATATTTACCATGTGTAGATTCTATATTTATAGTTTTTTAATAAAAATCTTTTGTCCTTCTGTACGTATTTTCTTATCAAAAATTTTCAGCTCGGCCCCCTTTCTACATCGATTTATCGTTTGATATTACGAATATACAAAATCTGTTTTGGAACGTATAACGAGATGCCGGGGTACATTTCTTAAGCTCAAGTGTTTTTTTAATTGGCTGTATATTTTTCGAGTTACAAGGGGGGGCCGAGCTGAAAGCGTTTGGTTGGCCCGGCCCCCTTTTCATGAGTTTTTCTCAAAGGGTGACAAACATCCACACTCACAAACATTCGCATTTATAATAATACCTAGTTAGATAGATTTCAGAATAACAAATTCATAATCTAAAATAAGTCGGGTTTTCCTTCCTGACGCTATAACTCCAGAACGCACGAACCGATTTCCACGGTTTTGCATTCGTTGGAAAGGTCTCGGGCTCCGTAAGGTTTATAGCAAAGAAAATTCAGGAAAAATTTCAACAGAAAAGCGGGAAAATCATTATTCACATACAGCGCCATCGCGGGCGAAGCTGCGGGCATCAGCTAGTGCATAATAATATGAGCTAAGTCATTTTATTTATTAAATACATTTCTTAATTCAATGGCTAAACTACTACTTGACAGATGACACAACTTCTCTTATAAGCAATTGACATCGTAACTTAGTTCCTTCTTCAGGTAGTCCCAGACTCCCAGCCTACGACGTTTGGATAAACCGAACTACTGTAGTAGGCTTTGTCCTCCTAATACAGATGGTCCAACCAAGACCTGGTAATTCAATGTAAATTTCATCGTAATAACAATTTAAATTTCATCAGGCTGAGCGTTCATGTTCACTGTAATGGCTCTTTTCAGTCCTGTCGAATGTAGTCTACGTAGAGGCCCTTAGTGAGTCTGTATCCTGACAGAATGCAGTCGGCACTATGTAGAATAAAGTTCATGCCTTCCATGACCAGTTGCTTAGGGCTGCTGACAATTTTTGTCATAAGGATTGAGCGTAGATGGTAACATGCGGTGTTATTTTATCGACCAGTGGCTACTACCTGAAGCGTGGTCTTTCATTTTTTCTGGCTAGCCATTTTAGAATTTTGTTCTTCTTTTCACAAATGTATTTTTGTCACACAAAATTTGAATAAATTAGCAATAATACTTCCATAAAGCATATTTGGTTAATATTTTACCAAAATAGCGCTTTTTATTTAACTTTATAGCTATGTAGTAAAATCATCTGTTTGACGTTTGAAATAAAACATAAATGAAAACTTCAATTGTATGTATTGAACTTTCACAAATTATGTGTCAAAATAAAAAGTAATTTACGTATAAAAGAAGAGTATTTAAGGAGTATTGATATTGTAAGCCTCTCGTCATCATACCTCAACCTCTTATGTAATTTTGTTATTCTATGCCCGTATCGACGTTGGGAATAACGATACTTTTTGATTTGTTCAAAGAGAATACAATACGAGATTTTTGTGCTGGACATTGACGTTGACGTACGGACGAGATATAATTTTTATCTTGGGAGAAATAAATCTAGTTAAACTAATAATCTTGCAGTTTTTCTGAGTTGGTGGACTCGATCCTTCAACTCAGAAGTGGGATTATACCAGGCCCACCAGTTATTTTATGAAAATATGGTGTGATATTTTTAATATTCGCACAAAATGGAGGATACCACTACACCGCTTATTCGTAGTAAGGTGATGGTCTGCAAGCCGCGATCAAGAAGACGAACATATGGCAATAGAGAGCATGTGTCACGACGCGCGGAACATCGCAAGAGGCAGCGTGCTGACAGTAGCCATTCTTCGAGGAGTAGCGTTAGTGAAGAACCTGTGCACACTAAGCACTATTCTAAGCGACGCAAGCACCGATCTCGTGAGCGTCGTGGGGGCGTATGCGAACGACAGAGCAAACGTGTACCACGTGAGGCTTCGAGTAGCAGTTCTTCGGGTCGGTGGAGGGATTACGGAGGCCGTCGTGCTCGCAGCGGCCGGAGTACTTCTGCGCACGAGCGTCGGAGCTATGGCCGGCGAGTACTACAAGAAAGCTGTCGCCGCAGGTCGAGTCAACGTCGACGCGACCGCACCCCTCGTGGCATGACGCGGTATAGCGGTTCGAGTGAGGAGTACGGCTCCAGGCAAGGTATGCGGCACCGAAAGGTATGTGAGCCTACTAATAGCAATGATACTCGTACTACGGCACTGTTGTCAGAGTTAGTGAAGTCAATTGTGAATAGTCGCCCTGAAGGCAATAAATTTCCTGTTCTGGGTAACGTTGTACCAGAATTTGATCCAATGGTCAAGGGGCAGACTATTCACACTTGGCTTAATAAAGTCGAAGAGTGTTCTAAGTTGTATAAATGGGGCGATGATCAAGTGATACATTACGCGTTACCAAAGCTATCAGGGGTTGCGAAGACCTGGTATCAGGCTTTACCAACTATGTCGTTTTCTTGGGCGGAATGGAAAAATAAACTTACGGAGTCTTTTCCGAGTGCTGATGACTATGCAGAGTTGTTGACTGAGATGCTATCTAAACGCGTTAAATTTAACGACTCATTGGAGCTATATTATTATGAGAAAATTAATTTATTAAATAGGTGTGATATAGTAGGTAAGCGAGCGGTTGATTGTTTACTTTACGGAATCGAAGACAGATCGTTAAGGCTAGGTGCTAAGGCTTCGAAGTGTCAGGAACCTGAGCAAGTACTGGAGTACTTTCAGTCGATTAAACAGCAACCACGTGACTTAGAAAGAGCAAAGGTGTTTACCGATAAGCGCGGGGTTGCATCTAGTGGCAATAACGCGAACAAATTTTCCAATAATGACAATAAGACGAAATCACAGTCGAGTAACTCTTTGGTGTGCTACAATTGTAACGAGCCGGGCCATTTCAGTTTTAAGTGTACCAAGAAAATATTAAAATGTACTGTATGTAATCGATTAGGGCACGTAGCTATAAATTGTACAAGATTACCTTCGGATAATAATAACAAGGTTAGTAAGGCTATGGAAAAGAATGTTTTGTGCGTAGAAACGGATCGCTTAAATGACGGTAGATATATGGTATTGTTAAAAATAAATGGAGAACCATTGACTGGATTTGTAGACTTAGGCAGTCAGTGCACTTTAATACGACGTAGTGATGCCCAGCGCATAGGTGTTTCGTGGGAAACCCATGCATGCTTACCGGTCTTGAAAGGTATTGGAAGTAGTATAGTATCCCCGTTAGGTGTAGCAATTGTAAAAATCGAGATCCAAAACATTGAAGAACAGGTCCAGATGTTCGTAGTAGGAGACGAGGATATTAAGTATTCTGTTTTGATAGGTCACAGTTTCACTGAAAAACCAGATATTATTATAACAAAAACGAGTGAGGGTTTAATTTTTAAGAAAGATACTGTGAGGAAAATTGCCATAAATTTGAATGAGGACATAAAATTGGAGCCCTTGAAAATGTGTGCAGCGCAGGTTCAGTGTTCTGATACATACTCGGGTTCCATTTACGTTCATGGCTCACTACGGGGTAAGCTGAATCATGAGTTTTACTTATTACCGGGAGAATATGAAGTTTCTAGAGGACATGGTTCCTTATTGATACAGAATGTATCTACAGAATTAATATGCTTAAAAAGGGGTACATTATTAACACGAATTCGCCCCGTAGAACATGTTATGAACGTAAATGCGATAAATTCAGGATCTTCTGAACCGGCTGAGATGCTTAACTTTGATAAGTCGCTAACGACTGACGAAATCGAACAGTTGAGACGCCTCCTAAAACAATACAAAAACTGCTTCTCTAGTGGTTTAAAGGACTTGGGGTTCACGAATGTTGTAGAAATGGTAATCGAACTGGAAGACAGTCGCCCTGTTGTGTATCGTCCTTATAGGTTATCCTACTCAGAGCGAGAATTGGTGCGTACAATGGTGCAAGAGATGATCGAAGCAGACATAGTCTGCGAGTCCAAATCCCCATACGCCAGTCCGATCTTATTGGTTAAGAAAAAGACTGGTGAAAAAAGATTGTGTGTAGACTATAGAGCACTCAATAATAAGACAAAAAGAGAACATTATCCGTTGCCACTGATCGATGATCAGCTGGATAGATTGGCTGGACACTCTTTATTTATAACGCTCGATTGCGCATCAGGCTACTATCAAATCCCGATAGCCGAGGAGTCACAGGATAAGACAGCCTTTGTAACAAACGACGGCCAGTACGCGTTTAAGCGTATGGCGTTTGGATGACCAACGCACCGTCAGTGTTTCAAAGAGCTATTAATAAGATTTTGCCTAAAAGTAAAGTTGACTTTGCGTTAATATTCATGGACGATATTTTGATCCCTGCAAAATCGGTTCAAGAAGGACTAATTAGGTTAGAACAGGTATTAAAACTTTTGTCTGAAGCAGGTCTAACTCTAAAAATGAGCAAATGCTATTTCTTTTACAAGGAGATAGATTTTCTCGGATTTGAGGTTAATGGCAGTGGCATTAAGCCCGGGAGGCGTAAAGCTGCTGCTATATCAGATTTTCCTGAACCGAGAAATGTACATGATGTTAGGAGATTTATAGGTCTGGCTAGTTTTTTTAGGCGGTTCGTGAAAGATTTCGCCCTCTTTGCACGACCGTTGACAGATTTATTGAAATCCAATTTTGAATGGAAATGGGAAGATAAACACAAGCATGCTTTTGAAACACTTAAGCAAAAACTTGTAGAACGACCCATTTTGGCTCTATATGATATCAAGTTAGAAACGGAACTACACACTGATGCTTGTAAATTAGGCGTTGCGGGTATACTCTTGCAGAAGCAACATGACGGAACTCTTAGACCGGTTGCCTATTACAGTCGAAAAACAGCAGTTGACGAACAAAAGTTGCACTCGTTTGAATTAGAGACTTTGGCGGTTATTGCATCTCTAAAGCGATTTAGAGTCTATTTATTAGGTATAAAATTTAAAATTGTTACGGATTGTAATGCCCTCCGAACCACCTTAACTAAACGAGATCTGATTCCGCGAATATCTAGATGGTGGATACAGTTGCAGGAGTATGACTGTGAAATCGAGTACCGAGCAGGAAACCGTATGAGTCATGTAGATGCGCTTAGTCGTGCTCCTGTAACTAATCCTCTACCCGGTGACGAAGACTGTCAAATACTGGATGTCCTGAATATTGATTTAAAAGATTGGATCTCTACAGTGCAGGGAAATGACGACGAAATAAAAAGAATTAAGGAGGTATTACAAGACCCAGAAACTAAAAGAACAGCCGATACTTATAAAAATTATTTACTAAAGGGGGGCTACATTTATAAAATTTTGGAAACGGGCATTCGATGGGTGGTACCACGCGCAATGAGATGGCAGGTTCTTAAAATGAACCATGATGACGTAGGTCATTTTGGTTTTGACAAAACCCTTAGTCGTTTACAAAGTGTATTATGGTTTCCTAAAATGCGCCGTTTTACAAAGAAATATGTATCAGCGTGCATTGAGTGTGCTCATCATAAAACCCCCGGGGGTCGTAAAGAAGGGATGCTACACCCCATTCCTAAGCTTGAGATACCATTCCACACGATACATGCTGACCACTTGGGTCCTTTCGTTCGTTCTAAGAGAGGAAATACGTACATTTTAGCGATTATCGATTCGTTCACCAAGTTTATTAATATTCGACCAGTTAAGGATACTAAAAGTACCACCGCAATTAGAGTCCTCAAGGAGCATTTTAGTTTCTTTGGTTCACCATCCCGGCTAATAACAGATCGCGGAACTTGTTTCACTAGTGGAAGGTTCAAAATTTTTGTGAATAATTCAGGCATTAAACATATTCTTAACGCGGTAGCAACTCCTAGAGCGAACGAACAAGTGGAACGTTTCAATCGAACCATTTTGGACGCGTTGGGTACGAAATGTCACGGTAAAAGCGATAATTTATGGGACGATTACATAGGTGATATTCAGTTGGGGTTAAACACCACTGTCAACAAGACTACCGGTAAGACTCCGTCCGAATTATTATTTGGATGTAGGTTAGTAAGTACTTCTGAAAACGTATTGAACGATGTGGTAGTTGAAGTCACTGATCGTATAACGGGTGAGAATTTAGATAAAGTTAGGGAGGAAGCGAAGAAACGCATAGAAGATCAGCAGCGTAAGTCGGAGGAAAATTTTAATAAACATAGAAAATCCTGTACGACATACAAAGTAGGCGACCTTGTTAGGGTACAAAGAATGATTTATGACAAGGAACACTTGGGTAAATCAAAGAAGTTAGTACCAAAGTTTAACGGGCCTTATCGTATAGTTAAAATATTGGATAACGATAGGTTTTTGATAGAGGACACACCGCTAACTAGAAAGGGCAATAAGAGGTACGAAAATGTAGTCGCATTGGATAAAATACACCCATGGCTTGCATTTCAAAGTGTCGCGAGCGATTCTAGCGATTGCGAGTTAACTGACACTAGCGAATGTGTCGAATGAACTGATTTTAGTACAATGGTAAATTGTAAATAAGTCATACTAGATATCATCTATATATTGTTATGTATAGGAACAGTGACTTGACAACTATGAGGCAGTGCTAAAAGTTAATCTGATGAGTTGTAATAAATTGTATAGACTTATGTAGGTATTGATTTGTGATTTTAAGTGTGATTTGAGCTTGGGCTATGAGCGGTCGGTGTCGAGGCGTAGATGGTCGTAGATTGTAGCAGACTGTGCTCACATGTACGATGTGACATGGGCTATGAGCGGCCAGCGCTTAGACATCGATGTCCGTAGATTGTAGCAGACTGAGCAGATTTTAAATTAAGGTACATGAGCTATGAGCGACCAGCGTGTGTAATCACGTAGATGGCCGTAGATCATAGTAGATCATGAGCTATAAGTAGATGATTAGAATAATTTGAGCATTCAGTTGCTGTGATTTTTTTTTTGGTGCATGAGCTATGAGCGACCAGCGTGTATAGTCACGTAGATGGCCGCAGATCATAGTAGATCATGACCCATGCGATTATAGTAAACTTAGAGTATGCAGTTGTTGTAATCTTTGTCAGCTATGATGTATTTTTGTTATTCTGACTCTCTGTTTCTTTTTATAAATAAAACCTTTGTTAAAACTAGCATAACAATAGAATCATAACAGTGTATAACATGTTTTCGTTTAGTTTTTTTTTTTTCTTTCTTATGTATAACGTGAGAGGACTCACTAACAAGAGGATGGCCGAGCTGTAAGCCTCTCGTCATCATACCTCAACCTCTTATGTAATTTTGTTATTCTATGCCCGTATCGACGTTGGGAATAACGATACTTTTTGATTTGTTCAAAGAGAATACAATACGAGATTTTTGTGCTGGACATTGACGTTGACGTACGGACGAGATATAATTTGTATCTTGGGAGAAATAAATCTAGTTAAACTAATAATCTTGCAGTTTTTCTGAGTTGGTGGACTCGATCCTTCAATATCAACTCCGGAGAAAATCAGCCCCAAAATAATTTTCATTCCCTTTTTAGCTCGTTTTAGTATTTTCAATAAAATACGAAACACGTCTTCCATCAATTATGATACTAATGCTAGGATGCCAAATTTTAAGTAGATCGGACCAAGGAATCACGTTGTCCCATACAAACTTTACTCTCCTTTTTTATACCTTTGAAGGTGGAATTTGCAAAAATGTTAAAATTACTTTCTTCAAATTGAACAAACAACGCTCATGCTTAGTTTCATCATCGTACCATTAACCGTTTAAGCAATCATTGATAATAACTTTGGGTCTAGGGATCGAACCGCAAAATTAAGTTTGGTTCGAATTCTATTTACTTTTCCGCGATAAAAAGTACCCAGTGGTGCCCAGGCTATTAAAGAATAATTATACCAAGTTTCATCGTAATCGAACCGGTAGTTTTTGCGTGATGCCTGAACAAACAGACAGACAGACAGACAAAAATTTTTGTAATCACATTTTTTGGTTCGGTGTCGGTCTAGTAACACCCCCTGCTATTTATTTTTTTGGTATTTTGAATGTACAGAATTTTCACTTCCACAGATTTATTATAAGTATAGATGTATAGATCTTATGTTATTTTTATGGGTGTATAATAAATTTTCAAAGATTTGCTGTGAATATTAGTTATAGCATCATAGCTAGATGGCGCTGTGCAGTGAATTCTAATCGCGATAAGGTTTTATTATGGGTACACTTGAAAGGTAACAGCAATTTCATTCGTAGTAGCAATATAGCAAGGCAATTATTGAATTTTTGAAGTGTTTATGAATGACACTAATTCTATATTTTAATTTTATTTATTACTCATCGACGAAGAATGAACATAAGAGCGAGATAAAAGGAGAGGTGTATAAATATTTTGATTTGATAATTTCTACCATTGATAAATATATTCTACCGATACATAAAGATCGATGAAAATTTTACCTTGTACACTCACAAACTGTGCTCACAAAAGAAATTATTTATAATAAGTAGGTAGTATAGCGAATCTGATGTTGCAAACGTGAATACGCTGCGATGACCACTTTTCCGGTGATCCCGTAAGCTTGTCTGCCACCATTGTAGGTACACAAATTATAGATCTCATAGAGAAAATCTCATGTGCTTATGTACCGTGCGTATACCTTTTGAGATAGCGCTATTATGACATCAGTGTTACCCACTCACGCCAAATGGTTTTACCTGAGAAATAGGTAAATTCATATAAAGAAGCTACTATACCAAAAAATTGGTATTGAGGTAGCTGACACCCCAGATTAAGACATAGGCTACTTTTGTAGTCCAGGTGCGTCTGTTTGAACGTTTATAACCACATATATCACCCCATTGTGAGTAAAATTACAATCCTAACGCCAAGTTGAAGGCCTTATGGGCGGCTTGAAACTTTTCAACTGCGGGTCGCGGCAACCTGTCCATTTCAAGAAGGCAATGGGCTCACCACCTTTTACGTGGGAAATAAAACTCAAAAATCAAAATTTAAAAAACATTTATTTCGCATTTCTAATACATAGGCACTTGCGACACGTCCATGAATAATACAAAAAAAGTTAGTACCACCAGTTCGGAACGCGGCCTGCTTGAGAAAAACTTGAGAAAAAAATTAAGTAGGTATGCAGTTCTTATTTTCTCTAAAATCGATGACATGGTTCCTAAGAACAGATCTTTGTATCTCTTATATTTTACAGACTTGCCCATACTGACCGTTCCGAATGTTATACCCGGTATAATTAACTAGCTTTCTATGTGCGGCTACGCCGGCATTTATGGTCACTATCCGTCTTTGGCAGGAAGTAGCGTTATCTTGATATTCTATAGCCTATGTTACTCAGTGATGTGATAATGTGGGATTCTATTAGTGAAAGAATGATTAAAATAGATCTAGTAGTTTCGGAGCCTATTCATTACAAATAAACAAAACTCCTCTGCTTTTTATAAAATTAGTATAGATTTATAACTTACATGAAAAACAGAGAGTGAAGGAATCGAATTTCCTTAATAAGTCCTTGTTTTTGCCTTCCGAAAACAACAGGATTCAAAATGTTTTGATCAAATCCGAGCATTCTTGTCAGGTTGCCAATGTTTTCTGCCTGTTGCTTGAATCCATAAAACTCTCATAGTTATATCCTCTGGAAACCTAAAAGTAAATAAAACGATAGCTTTAAATTAACAGTTTCAATATTGTTGGGTAAACTTTACCAAACACTGGTCACACTCCCCCGATTATACGGACATTGATGATTGACCCCTAGACAACATGGCCGTCTTAATGTCTTCTCTAGGTTTATTCTCCCTCTACGTTATGTACCTACTTTTTTTTCACACCCACCTTCTGGCTTGGCTACACACACTCGCGCCCAAATCAGTATCGAAAACTCGTCTCAAACCGCCTGACCTCGTCTCTGTGAACTCAGTGAGCGTTGTCTATGTGTGCGTAGCCTCAGCGAATTTAGTAGGTAGGTTAGTAGGTTTCCATTTGTACTATCTCTAATTTGTAGTAGGTAGTATAAAATCCACAATCGAAATACATATATGTATGACTATACCAGAGAATAACTCGTAGGTACTTATATTAAAAGTAAAGTGATTTTTCATGTTACCAACAAATACCATATTATGCACAGTTAAACACTATGTACTTAACTATGGTAACCATACTGAATTAGACGTAACTATGGTAGGTAACTAATACTAGGTAGGTATGTAATGTAAACTACTTCAGTACAAGTTATTCTCTAGTAGGTATGATTTAGATTAAGAAAGTATGAGTGATCAAAATGATTCAGCTAACCACATCCCTTGACCACGACAGTAAACTATAACGCCGTAATCACATTGAACTTAGTCCTTCAGAAAGTAAGGACATTTTCTTTTCAATTAAAAAAAACTTCTAATTTTTATAAAAGCAGTAGCACAGTGGATCCATTAGATATTCATAGCGGGGAAAGACAGTTATTTCTGATATTTTTCAATATTTTAAGCGATAAGGTGTTCATATTTAAAACTGCTCATGCCTGCGGTGTCCCTAATAAGGTCCGGCGCCCACTGCCGGTGTGGCACGGTATGGCACGGCAAGTTGTACTGCGGCATCCCGCGACGTTCCGTGGCATCCCTCACTGCCGGCGTGGCACGGCGAGTTGTGCTGCGGCATCCCGTGGCATCCTGCTAAAGACCCATCCCCTCTGACATCGACCAGTTTTGCTAAGCGTGGATTCGAAGTTGGTTGTGTCATTATGGTTGACTAGGATTTAGTATTAATAGCACTTCTAGCTGAAGAGGAAGAGAGACAAACAAGAACTGTTTGTGAATTCTGGGTGCATAATTTGTGGAGAACAAGACAAACAAAATACCCACGCACGCGCCACTTGATCTTCCCTTGCACCGACCGTATCGCTGCACAATTTTCAACGAGATGATGCGGCATGAAACGACGCACCGCGGCAACTCGTTGAATAAAACGTCATGACACGTCATGCCGCAGTATCTCGCGGCGCCTCGCGACATGCCGCAGCATCCCGCGGCATCGTGGTATCGAAATAAAGTAACATGAATTCTAAACTCAATGAAATAAGTATCAAAATAACTTGATTAGTAATAAAATCCTTTGCCGTACAATGCCGTGCCACGCCGGCAGTGGGCGCCGGCCCTAATGCTGTAAGTACATCAAATTATTAGGCAATGAAAGCGACATAAGTTTGAAAGAAATTGTCGAAGCATTGAACAGTATGAAACTAGGCAAGTCTGCTGGGATTGATAGGGTTTCCGTTAAGATGCTGAAAGCGGGACTCGGCGTGGTGATTTGCCAGCTGTACCTCAACCTTTGCTGCAGGAGTGGTCGACAGAATAGTCCAAAGCTGTCATTGTGCCGCTGTACAACGGAAAAGGGTCGTAGCAAAAGTGCAAAAATTACGACGGCATCAGCCTGCTCAACATCGTCGGTAAAGTGTTGATAAAAAGAGTGATGAAGGAAAAAATGTGGGATGTTCATGTACGATTTAAGAAAGGAAGGGGATGCAGGGATCAGGTCTTCTCATTACGATGCATAGCTGAAAAAGTTTTGACGAAAAGTTGTAAGGTCTTCTGCATATTTGTAGATCTGGAGAAGGCCTATGACCAAAGTGTTGAGGAATGAGCTGTGGTGGTCAACATTGTCTATGTACGGGGTGAGCAGCAACTTGATACGAGCACTGAAATCTCTTTATGAGGACTGTAGTGCTTGGGTCAGGATCAACGGTGCTTGCACGGACCTCTTTTACATAGAAAGAGGTGTAAGACAGGGTTGTATAGCCTATATATATTTTCTTTCATCTTTCTTTGTTACGATTATGTGATGACCCTCAGCCTGGAGGAATACTCTGACTGAATCACACATGGATGGTGGCATGGCATACATCTTGGCAAAAACAAATGTGATTCCCGCTGCCACTGGACATAAACTGAATGAGCTGACCATCAAATGGCTCTTAAATGCTGACGATCAGGGGATCTTAGCTTCATCGGCGGAGGAGTTGCAGTTAGTTATGCATAAGGCGCTAAAAGGTAAAGAAATGACAGTGATTATAAACAAGACTAAAGAAATGGTTTTTGAAAGAGAGGTATGTATGACGAATTGCCCCATTACTTAACCGAGCGAGCGTGTGTGAAAGCACTTATGAATGTAAAAGAAGCGAAAATGGTATGCCAGGATCGTAGCAAATGGAGAGCCATAGTCTCTGCCTACCCCTATGGGAGACAGACGTGATGATATGTATATATTAAATTAATATTTTTATTCCAATTTATAATAATTCTAAGTGTTGGAAAGTGATATAGCGCAGTGATACGCGCATTTTTAAATTTATCGACAAATTCCACAGCAGGCTCTAGTAAAGTGCCACCGCTTTACTAGAGTAGAACTTAGTCCAGCGTCTGTGTACTACAACTACTACGTCTGTGTACAACCCAAGAAACTTATTTAGAAGTATAAGTTCCTTGGTCCAACCTTGGACATCACAGAGCATCGCGCGTCTTTAGTTCGCGTTGCTCTATGTTGGACATACTTGAATACGCTGTTGATAATATATATGGAATCTAGATTTGGCATATGGTCTATGTAACCAAAGCCAGTATAAATTATATGAAAAAAAAAAAAAAAAAAAAAGATTTGTTTACGTTTCGCCCCGTTTCCCGTTTCGGTGTCGAACTTTCGATTCGTCCGGAGGAGGTTATGTAAAACATAAGTGTTGTGCTGATTGTTATTAAAATTATCTATTACAAAAATGCACCAATAGCCCGAGGAATGAAAAATAAACAGATGTGCTTAATAGTGCAACGAATTTGACACAATATTATAAGTTTTTATTACGTATGTAGGCGAATGAAACAAGACTTCTTTCACCATGATTTTGCAATCGTTCATGTAAGTTCCCATAAAATATCTTTATTTTCTACTACCATCAACTTGTGTAGAGAATGTTTTTGAACTATTTTTATTTATCCAAAGGTTGTTTTATTGAAAGAAAGCTTTAGGAATAATTATAAACTAATTTAGGTGCCTTCAGTAATCTGTTCGACATTTTAGGTTAGCTATGCGAATCAGACATAATTTTTTGCTATTAAATGGTTTTTAAAACAATATCAGTATTGTTACATAGCTAATCTATCTATCTATGAAATACATCCATAGTATCCATGGTAACTTTAGGTCCTAGACGATAGAAGAGCCACCAGACTTTGGTTATGAAACCCTAAATATCAGTGCTTTTGGAGTAGTTTTGAATATGTTTACATTTTAGTTTTCCAATTCTAGACAAATACCTACATTACAAGTTATTGTGCTTACTACATCTCGTCTCACTTGTGGTAAATCTGAAAATTAAATCAAAATGAACATGGATAAGTACAGTGCTTTCCTAATTTTAAGAATTAAGGGCCTACCTGACGTCAAATGGATGGAAGAAGATAGCGATATAACATTTCAGCGCGCAAGAAAGAGATAGATGTGCATGGGTATTGTGCGTTTTTAGCAAAATAAATAAATTAAAACCTATAGGAAAAGAGTAGTCTAGTGCAAATGAAGATTTTAATATTGTCTTTCTTATTAAATATAATAAGATATAAAAACAACTCATGAGATCTAGCTTAAAATTTCACAAAGTCAAGGTATTTTCAACACAATAAATCTATCGAGGATTTTGTCAGTAATCGTGTTCCTAGCTTAGAGCGTTTTTAGTTAATGAACTGAAGTTGTCTGTGTTCAAATTTTAATTTATTAAACCTCACGAGTCTTGAGATCTAGATCAAGGTAATAGTGTATTTGGCGTCAGACGGACTCTTAAGGTTTATGAAAACAAACAGTTATACATTTAGTCACACATTTTATCCCCAAAGGGGCAGGGAGGCTTAGTATATGCCCTCATTTCACCTTATAGTTATATGTCCCACGTAATAGGTGGTGGCCCTATTGCCATGTTGAAATGGACAGGCTCAGGTTGTGACTGCCTGCTGTTGAAATTTTAAAGGCCTGCGACTTGGCCTAACAACTGCCATTTTACTGGCAACCAGGACCAATGGTTTAGCGTGCTTCTGAAGCATGGCAATGCTCTAATTAAAAAAGTGTGACAACTTTGTGACATTAATAAATGTCACAAAGTTGTCACATTTTTATGTAAAGCTGACATCTATTTGTATTCTGAGACATTTTTGTTCTTTTAGGCAAAGCAGATATCACATTGATCTTTCTTGGGTCTGTTTAAACTAATACACTCATTTGCAAAAAAAACGGGCACCTAAGCAATGAACCATTTCAAATGTTAATATTGCTTTGTTTGATAATTATAGGTAGTTTTATCCTCACAATTTGGTAAATTAATAATAAAAATTAAAAAAATAATCGTTTTCATCAGTATTTCATAAAATTTTGTTACAATTTATGGGAAATAATGCTAAACCTCGCTAGTAGTGTATGTTCGCTAGTAGTGCATATGCTCATGAAGTAAAAATAAAAAAGGTTTTTTGGTTGGTTTTTCTTTAATAAAGTAAAAGCAGATAAATGTTTAGTATCGAGTGTGACCCCCTCTAGCTAAAATCACAGCTTGAATTCGTCTGGGCATGCTAGCGAGTATATCCCGGATACTTGCTTGCGGAATACGTTCCCACTCCGCAGTAATCACATTCTTCAGCTCTCTGATGGTCTGCGGAGCCGGGTGTACTGATCTCACACACCGTTTTAGAACGTCCCAGATATGTTCTATGGGATTGAGGTCGGGACTTCGAGCTGGCCAATCCAAACGACGAATGCCGACCTCTTGCCCATACGCATTAACATCGCGGGATCGGTGGGCGCGAGCATTGTCATTCATAAAAATCGAGTCTTGACCTAGAGCGGCCAATGCGGGTTGTGCATGAGGAATTAGAACTTCCGTTATGTATTGATGCCCAGTCAGTGAGCCGTTTTCAATGAAGACTAACTCTGTACGTTCCATTAAATTTATTCCTGCCCAAAACATAACAGAGCCCCCACCATAAGGTGTGATTTCTCCGAAACATGCATCTGCAAAGCGCTCTCCTTGTCTTCTTAGCACTCGTCGACGTCGATCTTCACCGAACAGAGATATCCTGGCTTCATCAGAGAACAAAACCCTATTCCAATCTTCTTGAGGTTTACCACTGGTGACCGCAATTCATTTGATCATTTGACGTGTGACCGAAAAAACATTAGGCCATTCTACTACTGATCGAATGAACAATTGACCAATAGAGTTTTTATCGAACAGACATTTGGTATTTTTACTACTGGTCGATTGAACGTTTGGTCGAAAAACAGTTGACTAAAGAATATTTTAACGAATAAAAGCGAAATAAGTAGAATTCGGTTCTGGCACTCGCCGGCCGCTGCCGCGGCACGCTCGCTTCGCTCGCTCGGCTCGTGCGTTATGGTCGCAGTTCTAACCTAACCTAACCTAGCCATTTTGATTCAGCCCTTGTTAAAATATTCTTTAGTCAACTGTTTTTCGGCCAAACGTTCATTCGATCAGTAGTAAAAATACCAAATGTTTGTTCGATAAAAACTCTTTTGGTCAATTGTTCATTCGATCACTAGTAGAATGGCTTAATGTTTTTTCGGTCACACGTCAAATGATCAAATGAATTTCGGTCAACAGTGGTAAACTGATCTTCTTGAGTCCATGATTCACAATTTCTAGCGAACCTGGGCCTGTGAACTCTGTGCTCACGGAGTAATTTGGGGCCGCGGGCCGGGCGGTGACTGCGTAGCGTTTTTAGAATGAAAATCAAAACCGCCCGTTTTTTTTGCAAATGAGTGTATTTTTTTAAGAGGTCTTGCCTACTGTATCACAGAAGCATTGCCTTTTCAGCTAATTTACTTTACAAATAAACAAAACAAAAACGTTTTTTATTCCACAAAAAATTGGTGACGTAGTACATAATTAAGTCTAAATAGAAAGAAATATAACGGCTTTAATGTTAAGCTCTGTTAACCCTTAATAGGGCAGAGGTAAAAATTATTAAAAAACAGGGTTTTGTGTTATTATTTATGTATTTAATAGGACCCTTTTTAACATTATAAATGAAAATTTAAAAAAAAATAACTAGATGTAACGCGAAATTCGGTGGTAATCATTTTACTATAGCCCGTTAACGGTCAGGTATTAGTGGTAATTATTTGACCTTAACCCGTAAAGGTACTAGAAGTAGAACTGCTACAGTCCATAGTTTCTCCTTCTTCTGGAGCGATATGGAAGCTTTTGAAGCATGGTGTAGCACATAAAGCTACTTTACAGATATCGCAAGTAATCCTTGATCGCTTTTGTGTATTTTTCGTGCTGCAAAATCAACATCTCGTAAATTTTCGTTGATCTTCTGGGTAGTATGGCACAGAAGAGCGTCGAATTTCTGCTGGTACACCAAAATTTCCACCTTTTTTGTTCCTGAAAACTATATTAGTAGTTCTTTTTTTGCCTGTGAATCCATCTATAAGACTGCGAGCCAAACGAAGTCTGAAATCTCGATGTGTGTGTACTGTTTGCTTGTGAATTTGTATATAGGCTATGTACGCGTTAATGACAGCTGCATCAAACATGAAATAAAATAAGCGCAACCAGTTGCGCCTCGACTTACGGCCGATTGGATACGAGGCACGGAAGTGATCAAAATGATCCACTCCTCCCATGTTTACGGTATATTCGGCAATAGCAGTGGGGATGGTATTATCTTTCTTGGAACCATCTTTTTGTGTTCGTTTGACCGTAGACACAGATTTTGGGTTGTGTGCTGTAGTTAAAACATTAACCAGTTGAGTATCCATCCACTGTATGGCAGAAACGGGAGCTTTAGTTTTATACATAAACTCGTGCTTTTCAAGTTTTTCCTTTTTTGAGTTTGTTTTTGGGCAACAATTTTTCTGGTAAGCCCTTTCTATTCAAGCGAACAGTGCGATTTTTTTTGCTATATCGGCTGCATTCCTTTCTTTAAAGCACTGTATTTTATAACGCAGGTCAAGTAGTGTACAAATAAAAAAAGTCCCACTGTGTTCTATTGTTCCAGGTCTCTTTTTTATTTCGTCTAATATAATTTTTTTACACACAACACATTTGTATTAGGTAATAGTATCAGGTATTTTCTTTTCATATACCTATTTAACAGAATCCGCGTACATATACAAGACTTCCCGTTATGTATTCATTGCAGCTCATTTGCATTGTTACCTCTTTTAGAGGTTTTAATACTTTACAAAACAAATTACAAATTAAAGTAATAACTAAATAATAAAATAATAACTCTACCTTTTAAAATCTTTAAATAATCAAACGGTTGTAGAAAACATAATGTAATAAAAAATATAATCGAAAAATCAACCAACACCATGATGGTCCTACCCATTTGTGTCGTTTCAGTTTTTGTTTCAACACGACTAAGGGACGTATTGTGCTTAAAAACGAAATAATAGGATTTTTTTCTCATCGAATTCTGCTGTCAGCTTGGCAATAGCTTCATCATTCTTTTTACTTTTCGTTGTCCTCTTACTTATTGATATTTCATCACGCTACAGCCTGTATAAAGAAATATATATTATGTTTAAGAAAAAAAAAACATTTAAAAAGAATAATATGTAAATACATGGAGTAGTAAATAATATTAATCATTGATTTTTTTATATTTCATAATTATTGTACATGATAAGTTATGAAGTATTGTGCAAATTTACCCCCTTAGGGGTAAAACGGTGGTTCAAAGGTACTATGAAATTTATAAATAATTGACTCCACGCGTACGTAGTTGCGGGCGGCCGCTAGTTTGATAATAAAATTATAATATGCTAACTGAAAATAAAACATTTTTTTAAATTTAAGTTCTATCTGTTTTCCATAACAGCTAACCAACCGTCTTCAATATCTTCTATAGGGAGGAATGCTAAACTGGCACATAGCTTAATATATTCTGCTGTCTCTTCGTGTTCCATTAATCCCAAAGATTTTGCTTTCCTGTCTAAGCTTCTTTGAAAGTGTAAAAAACATCCATGGATGCTTGGTTGTGAAAAAACTTCACTTATTGCTAGGATTGCAGACATTTCAAAATCCAATATGAATTTAGATGGGTTGAAGAAGTCGGGTAAATTTCTTTTATTAGAGTGAATACTTTTTTTATATGTATCTTTCTCTTTATTTATGAGAAATGAGAGACAGAGAAATGTGTTTTATGTTCAAACATGGGAACTACGTTAGTATCACTTGTATTTTTGCACCCAATATCTGCATGTATCGTAAAAATTTGCTTGAACGGATATACGGGCAGCAATCAAAAGTACCATCACAGAAAAAACAACTCACGTTTTTTACTTTAGTCAGCCTTCTTAGCAGTAAATATAATAATTCTGTTGTCAGTTCGTTTGTATCGAACAAAATATGTGTTCGTAATTTCTCAGGAATTATGACATCACATGGCTCCTTGAATCTAGTTTTTGGTACTTTTAAAGCTCTGTTGCGATGATCATGTAGTGTGATCTTCTCTTAACATCTGTATAGATTGGAATAAAATTGGAATAAAAAATAAAGGTTTCGCTGCAGACATCGAAACCTTTATTCTTCAACTCAGCAGTTCGCATTTCAAAAAAAAAATTTACTGAAGGGTAATTAGTTGTAACTTCCTTCTTTATTTTGTCCATGACTACACGCACTTCGTTCTTAATGAAATCTGGTTTGCAGTGGTTGGAATGCTTCATTTGTATTTGAGCATTATCACTAATGTTAATAATTTTCTTGTGTCGAATTCTTCTTAATTTCTTTTTACAATTTATCTTCTTTTCGTGCAGCCCACTTTTTGAAGTCTAAGTTGTACGAAATGTGTAAAATGCATTCCATACATCTTATCCACATATGAAGCGAAGACAGACCATATTTATACATATCTTCTCTGATGAGTCTTTTGGATACAAAGTCCAAGTCATACATTTTGCTAGGTGGGGTATTGCAAATACACTCGAGAGCAATGAATCCGGGTCACTTAAAGAATGTTAAAAATCTCGGAAACTAAAAATGATAGGTTAATGCAATAAATTGTATTTAATAGACAATGTAATACTCCTTAAATGAAAGTAAAAAAAAAATGAGTCACCGTACATTTTATTAACACAAAATTACATAAAGAAAAAACTGCTGATCTCTCCTTAAAACAAAAATAGGAAACATGAAATTTTTGAACTTTATTACGATTTTCTTGAATTTTAATACTTCGTATTGCCTCCTCGTGCTTCCATTACTGCGTTTACGCGGTTTGGCATGCTGTACACCAAGTTCCTTATACGATTTTGGGGAATATTCTCCCATTCCTCTGTGAGAGCAATTTTGAGCTCACGAAGCGTGATTGGGGGAGGGTTTCGTTGTTTTACGCATCTGCCTAGCTCGTCCCAAGCATGCTCGATCGGGTTGATATCCGGGCTGCGCGCTGGCCACTCCATACGAGTAATATTCATCTCTTGAAGGTAGTCATTCACAATCCTACCTGTATGAGGTCGGGCATTGTCATGCATAAATATAGCATCCTCACCTAAATTGACCATAAATGGACCAACGTGATCATTGAGGATTTCTTCCACATATCTTACGCTAGTTAAAGAGCCGTTTTCTATGATCACCAGCTCTGTGCGACTTTCAGAAGAAATTCCGGCCCACCACAGACCCACCACCGTAGGCTACTTTTTCTTCGATGCATGCTTGCTTGAATCTTTCCCCTGGTCTTCGATACACTCTGTGTCTTCCATCGTGCTTGTAGAGCATAAATTTTGATTCGTCGGAGAACATAACTTTTGACCAATCTTCAATACTCCAATTTACGTGGCTCTGGGCATACCTTAGTCTCGAAATACGATGCCCACGCTCCAGTTTAGGGCCGTTTGCAGGTCTAAGGGGTTTTAAGTTAGATTCAGCAAGCCGACGTCTTACTGTCCATGCACTTGGGTTACTTCCTCCGAGGCGTCGAAACTGATTGGTGAGTTCAGTTCCTGTGAGAAAGCGATTTCGAAGCATGGTGTTCACCAAGTATCGGTCTTCTCGTGCTGTGGTACACCTGGTTCTGCCCGTTCCTGGTCTGCGTAGGTTAGAACCAGTTTCTTCGTAACGTCGGAGAACTCTTTGTACTGTTGACAGCGACACACCGACAGTCCTGGCTGTATCGCGCTGACTCCGGCCGGTTTCCAGCATTGTAAGTATTCTGGTGCATTCTTCAGGCGTAAGCGACATAATTTCAGCTTGATTAATGAATATAGAGCACTATCAACATGGTTTATGTACCCACATAAATGACAGATTACAAACAAAAGCAACACCAAATGCTGTAATTTCGTAGTTCCATCTTCGAAAGTGGCCCTTTTTCAAATTTGATTTTTTTATGATATAACTTTACAATAACTAAGAAGTTTTAATACCTTCATTTAAGGAGTATTACATTGTCTATTAAATACAATTTATTGCATTAACCTAGCATTTTTAGTTTCCGAGATTTTTAGGATTCTTTAAGTGACCCGGATTCATTGCTCTCGAGTGTATTACAAACAGCTGCTGAAGAAGTATTGGAAACCACAGTAGAAATTTTCCCATCAATCATAGTCATGTACAAAACATGGCTAATATCAAAATTATCTACAATTGTGGGAACAAGATTACGGATTTCTTCATCTAAGGATGCACTTTCCTTCTTTATCAATTAATTTGTTTCTTTTGCAAATATGAAACCAATTGGGCGACAGTAGTTTGTTGAAGAGGGAGCAGGATTTTGCCACAAGATAGTACCACTCTCTTCTTCCAAACGAAGCGGAACCAAACTAATCATGAAAACTGAAGAATCGTCAATTTTAGTGTCGAAGTGTGACTTTTGTTTATAATTACTTTGAGAAGATGACCCGTCAAAACCCCATTTGCTTATTAGTTTTAGCGATTTTTTGTCGGCAGAGTTGTGCTGAATTGTTTTTAATATTCTATTGGTTGTCAAATCTAGAAGCGATTGAAGTCTTATCTTAGCATCAGATTCAGTTACAGTTATGTCTGCCTCTGGAGGATAACAAGTTTTTTAGCTTCCAGGAGCTTTTGATAGGATGGAAGACCATACATTTTCTCTGAAGCAAGAATAGTTCTTAAATTTCGATATTGCCATTTTGACAAATTTGTTGAGGTGTAAAGCGCTAACGTTTTATTATCTGGTAAACACGGTTTGTCAGTTTTTTTTAGCGAATAGTACATCATGTACCATCTCACATTTTTCCTTGTTTTGGCTGAGTTTGTTTTTAGTTGAGTTTTTAGACTCTTTTAATTTGGCACATAAAGCATATAATTCCTCTGTGTGATCTAGAAGTGTTAGAGAACGCCTTTTCTTCTGTTTATTAGATAAATCAACAAACGGTTTTTTACTTGTACCACAACTTAATTGATGAGTATCCACTTGCGTTTCGAAATTTGGAATTACTTCCTCGGCAACTTTAAAAATTCTGCTTAAATCGATATTTTGACATTTTGGCCAAACTATTTGGTATTGTAACCAGTCTGAATTTTTGTTAAAAAAGGTAGTTTGAGCTCTACTGGAAGCAGACCACCTTTTTGAGATATTACTTGAAAAATTACGACAAAATAATTTAATATTATTCAAATCTTCGGAAGACAATTCAACTCGCGTCTAAGCACCATTTTGCTGGCCAGCGGACCTATTGTAATATGTTAAAAATAGCTTGTTATGTGTGAACTAACAGGTTATTGCTGAAAATTTTAATTAAAATGTGGTAGTATCTATGTTTTAATTCTATTTTGAATATTCAAAATGTACCAGGCTAGAATTTGTTCTGAAAAATACATTATTTATGATGCGATTTTTTCTGTCATTATTGAGCTCCAATAACCTCTTTTACAGAGAAGTCTCTTTTTATTTATTTGACATGACGCACACATTATTATGTGCTAAAGTAAGGCTATGATTAAAAAAAGCGAACAATTAACATTTAAAACAATTGTTATTTTCTGCTATTATCTCGAAAAGTACGCAGAGATAAGCAAAAAGTTTCTTCGAGCCAAATACTCAGTATGATTAGTTTTCTAACACATGTGATTGCCATCTCGACGTCGCTTAAGGTTTTTGACAAATTAAATAAAATGTAATTACTCCCATACAAAAAAAAAAGAAATATTTTTTTTACAGAAAAGTATTTGAAGTAGGACAATAATATTTTTTTACCTTATCTGTTATCACTGTATCAACAATAAAAAAAATATCAGGTGACTACTATCAATGTCCACTTTTTTTAAATTGGGCCAGTGTGCGACGGTGAGCTAAAAGGTTGCCAAAGGAGAAAGGTTGTCGTCGTACTTTATTAACTTATAAAAACTTTCAATTACGGTGAAAAAACATTCTACTAACCATTACATATTTCTCTATTAATGCAACGCCAGTTCGATGTGCCATTTTTGTTATTTATGTTTAAATTATACTGATATCCAGCTCTGATCAATATTTTTACCTCTTATTGATTTTATAAATTGTAAACACAAGTTACCACTTGCACTTGAGGTCATTTCCCACTAAAATCTATTAACTTATTTATTATTGTATCCCTCTTGTAATATTCTCATGTAAGACAAATACCATGACATCATGACATTTAAAGTACATTATGTTTTTTCGCCCGTCTTCCTATTTATTACTATCAGCTAGTATTTATTCACCTAGGAGTTGGTACGGGAGAGTTGGATAATACCGAGTCCATACGGATTTGCAGCTATAATTACGAAACTTCTTGATATTTAAAAAAAAAATAGAGTAATCAGTAGGAAATTTATTTAGGTACATATATCGTATAACAAAAACTTCCGAAATTTAAACAAACAGTAATTGTAGTCAATTTACAAAAAAAAGTAAAGGCGCGGTATTGTCAAACTGGTCAGATAATATCGTGCCCAGGTTTGACAAAATCGTGCCCACATTAATTGTACACAAATGGGTAAGTAACAAACGTAATAATAAAAAAATCAACACCATTCTAAGTAATTTTCTTAAGTACGTGAAGATAGGGATCTCTAATTGTTGATTTAGGTATTCTGAAGTTTCTAGCAGCTGTCTTTATTTTACTTCCGTTTCGTATAGCCTCAAGAGCAGCCTTCAAATTTTCGGAATTCCATGACTTCTTCTTTTTCTTTGGCACAGATTGGTTCATCTGAAACAAAGATAATATTATAAAGCTATACCTATTATCGTAATTTCTATATAGGTACTATATTTATTTTCATTAAATAAGTCATATATATATATCAATCCTAAGCGAAAATACCTATTTTGATTAAATTTGAGTAGATATTTTTCAGAGTTTACTTAAAATACCTACTCAAATTTCATCTAAATAGGTATTTTCGCTTAGGATATAAAATGCCACAAACACGTAGGTACCTGATTAACTTTTTGTCGAGGTAATATAAGTTAATGTAAATAAAACATATTTTTCATAGTTTACAATTTCGCGCTCTCGACTGATAATACCGCGCTACCCCCGGCGCGGAATTATGAAACTTGGTCATTTTACTTTTTAACCTCAGCATTATATGAAAAATATTATAGTACCTACGTAAAAACTTTCTGACTTAATTCTACAGTATACAAGCATCAAAAATGTATAGTATCAAAGTATTACAATATAACAGTATTTACTTACTCTTATCGAAAGTTCGCGAAGAATTATAAGGGGTGACGAAAAAAACCTCTACCGCATGCACTGTCTCCGTCGTCGCGCGGACCGTAATGGCAGTGCGCGGGGAAGGGTGTAGGCATGTCCTGCTTCGATGTATACGCGCTGTATCGCAGAACTAGTGGATAGTTTTTGAACTACGCTGAGGCGCGGAATTACCAAGCGCGCGGTATTATCCAACTCTTCCCTACATAATATATCTACCTACTTGAATTTGCGACTTCTACTATAGTCGAATTTTTAATTAGACGAAGTAAAGTGACAGCAACTAATGTCACTTCTTCATGCAATGTTGTTTAATTTCTATGAAGAAGTGACATTAGTTGCTGTCACTTTACTTCGTCTAATTAAAAATTCGACTTTAGTTCAAAAGCGTAGGTAGGTACTTATTATTATGAAAAAATATTAATTATAAATATAAATTAACAGGTAAGGTACCTACATGAAATTATAATTATTATTAATTATAATTATTATAAATTATAATTTATAATTGTATTTTTCACCTTGGGATGACTCCGCGAGGTACTTACTAGACGCGCTTGACGCGATGCAGAGACGTGCTATCCGAATGTCTGGTTGTCCTGAGGTGACAGGAGGCCTCGAACCATTCGCGCAGCGAAGAACCATGGCGTCCTTGGCTGCCTTGTACCGAATGTATCACGGTGAATGTTCTGAAGGGCTCTTCAACCTGATCCCACCCTCTCCTTTTACGATGCCGACCACGCGTGCCGGGCAGGGATGCCACTCATACACAGTGGAAAGAATCTTCGCCAGAACTGAGCGTTTCAAAAGATCGTTCCTCGGTCGAAAGACTCCTCTTTCGACAGAGGAACGATCGTGAAGAGCCACATCACAGGGCCGCCAACTTGAGGACTACTGTCGAAAGTCTTGCGTTCTGTAAGACTGGCCCCCAATCGCTAGATGTGCCACGGCATATCATCAGGCTGGTGGCGACGTCAATTTGGCGAGCTAAATATAAAAAAGAGTGTAATTTTTTTAATTTTTTTTTACAACTCTACTAGGCATTGACGTAAATGAAATTGGACGAACAAAAGACTTGACGAAAAGAGAATTTGTCATAAAATGTAATTTGACCATAAGAGAACTTGTCATAAAGTGTAATTTGACCTTATGAGAACTTGACAATGGAATGACTAGATGAACTGTGATTTTGACCCTGTAATTTAACCCATAAGTGATTCAGCTGCACAAATTTCATATTTCTGTTTGTTGCCGCTGTAACAACAACTAAATAAGGATCTTTTGGCGGGAACTGGAAGGACGCATGTCGCCTCGTTGTAAAAATTAGTGTATTTTCTTTTCATATTCATAAAGTTCGACAACGTGCACTAGTGTTGGGAAGTGATAAAACGCAGTGAACTGACAATACATCCAAAGAAACTTTCAGAAATTTATCCACCGCTTTTCTGAAAGAAGACTGACTTTGACTTAGGGCTGTACTTGACTTTGACTGGACTTAGAGGACGAGAACTAGGACTTATAAATGAAAAATGAAGATAATATAATAAATATAAGACTAGCCTGTATGACTCAAATTGCCTTTGCCTATCCGAAAATGGATAAATAAACTACTACTACTAGTTTTAATAGGTAGGTATGTAACATACATATTTCTTCTATAATATTTAGTCAATTTGCCGGACTTTTGAGTTAGCAAATATTTTAATAATGTCGTTTATTTTGATATCAATTTTTGATTCTATACTTATAATGGCCAAGTTTGTCAGTCTGTTTTGGGTCATGGTTGACCGAAGATAATTTTTATTAACTTCAATTTTTAAAAAGACCGTTCTCCTTTAGCTACATTTACAGGCAGTGTTAATATGTACATAAAGATGTTGAAACGTTAGAAAACACGGACATTAAATTGTTTGAATATTTATAACTTAAAATATCAAGTAGAGTTTTGTCAACATTTGAAAAAACTATTGGCAACAATTCTAACTCCTTAAATAAATCTTCCTCGTCAATATCTAATGTATTTTTAAATGTTAATTTTTCTCGTAAGGTTCGACATTGTATTTTTTTTTTGAATTGGCTCTATTTTCCTCCAGTCCTCAATGATTATGCAAAAATGAAAAAAGAATACTGTGATCCGTTAGCAATTCGAATCCCTCATTCAATTTCGAGATTGCAGTGTCAAGTTAAAAAAATAAAAAAAACTTATTTTAAATTTTTTTCACTGGGTATAAATGGGCTCATCTGCAGTCTCGTAATTAAAATGTCTTTTTCGGGGATGTGGACGAACAGTTTCGTTTAATTCAGTTTCGCAGTCTAATTCTTCAGCAATTAATTTTGAATCAGCTAATCATTTCTTTTTGAATGTGATCAACCATTTGGTCGCAGGTCACAGGCCTCCAATATTGCATAGGCCCCTTAAGATCTATAATTCCATGCATACTTGAGTCCACGTTCACAAAAACTGCACTAGATGGCGCAACTTTACTCGAAGATAATATTGCAAAGAGACCTTAAAATCTATAATATTGTAAATGTTTGAGTTTAAGTGCACAAAAAATGTACTAGATGGCGTATTTTCATTAACCAAAAGATTAAAGAGTTGACATTTTGACAATAATTGCTGTTTATAGTTGCTGTTTCTGCGAAAGATATACAAAATACCCTAATCCTAGGTCCTGATGTCTTTTTATAAAATAGTTAACAAATAAATAGACACTGACATTTTTACACAACGGTATCCGATCCTAAAGTAAGCTAGGAATATCCTGCTTGTGTTATGGGTACTATGGGTACTAGACAAACCACGTATATAAATACTTATATACTTTTAAATACTTGTTACACATAAAAACACCCAGACTCTCGAGACAAACATTAATTAATGGTTCACACGAATTTTCGTCTCCGGTGGGAATCGAACCCACAGCCTCGTGATTCACAGTCAACGTTTCGACCTCTCGAGCAACGAGGCAGTCGTCAGTTATCTCTTACTTACGCCATCGGGTACCATCGGCATCGGTACACAGATTTTTAACCTTAAACTGGGTTAGAAACGCGATTAAGTCGCGCCTCTGGTGTTGCAAGCGTCTATAGACTACGGTGGCCACCACCGACTAGATGGACCGTAAGCTTATCTGTCACCGCTGTTGTATAAAAATAAGAATAAAGGTGAACGAAAATGACAATTACTTAAAATTAAAGTGTTTAATTCATTACACATTATAAAGTTATATTTATGTCCTAGTTTTAAATGCCCAGTAAATAAAGAAGATTTAAAACCCTTTAAAAATTAGACCTGAACTTAGTAAGTTTGTGTTACATTAATCATTAAGTTAATAATTTTAGCAGTTAACTTTTTACTGACGTGGAAGCTTAATAACTCGTTTCCAAATGTGAAAGAAAATTGAAGCTTCTTAACCACTATAAAAATTAAGTGAAAACTGGATCATTAGCATAGTAGGTTACTATTTCATAAAGTATCAAAAAGGTCAAAGTGATAATTGTCATGATATCAGTCCAGTACAAATACTAAGTACAGAATATTTATCATGGATGTATTTTTTAATCAAAGAAATGTTAAAAAGAGAAGACCAATAGTAAAAAATAAGAGTAATCCAGTTTTCACTAACTCGTATGTGCTAAAATTATTAGTAACCTGTATAACCGCATTGAACCGATTAGATTTTCACACACATCAGAACCCCGAATATCATCCCATATCTTTAAACAATGAACTTCTAAGGCCATTGCAGTTCGCTCATTTTCATTTTGCCACCTTTGCACCATAATACCCCATATGTTTTCAAGAGGATTTAAGTCTGGTGACCTAGCAGGCCAAGAAATAACACGAACATCATTATGTTGGTCGAACCACTCCTTAACACTACGCGATCGATTATCTTGCACGTATCTTATTATCGGTAGTTCTTCCTCTGGATACACATTTCGAACGGTAGGCAACATGGTCTCCTCCAGCACATCAATATAATTAGCACTATTTGCTCGACTTGGTATTTTGATTAGTTCTCCTGGGCCGGCTGCACTAATCCATCCCCACATGTTCACCGTGATACGACCAGATTCCCTATTAGCAACTACGTGATCATGACTATATCGCGTGTTATTACGACGCCACAAATTTAAACGCCCATGTTCCAGTGAACATGGGCGTTTAAATTTGTGGCGTCGAAATCCAGTGCGACTGGAGTAGCGTAGTTTTTACGGACAAAAAGTGTTTTAAATCCAGTGATTTAAAACACTTTTTGTCCGTAAAAACTACGCTACTCCAGTCGCACTGGATTTAAAACACTTTTCGTCCGTAAAAACTACGCTACTCCAGTCGAAATCTAAATGTTCTTACTCAAATTGTAATCTTGCCCTTTTGTGATTTTCTGTAAGAAAAGGTTTTACAGCATGTCTTCGATAGTGCAGACCTTCGGAATGAAGAACGCGGCGAATAGTTTCAACGCTCGTATTAAATAAAGCAGCGTAATGGCGCGTTGGTATAAATCCGTTTTCTTCATAGTCCCTTACCATGCTTTGACGCTGCAACGTATTAATAAGCCGTGGTCTGCCAGTTCTATGTCGATGTTCCAAAGAACCCTCCTCTTCAAAGCGTTTAACCCAGAAAATAACGTTCTTTCTCTGTAACAATAGAACATAATTTCTCAATAAGTAGGTAAAGACGGAATATAAGATCTTCATTTTAACTGTCGAAAAATAATGACGTTTACACCCAACTCTCTAGATATTTCTGAAATTTTTTTGCCTAAGTCATGCAAAGCAATAATTTGCGATCTTTTAATATGATCTATATTGGGACGGGTACTCATTTTTTAATTTTTCAATTTTTTTTTATAACTATTCCATGTTTTACAACTCCTACAAAACATTTACAACTCCTACAGTCTATTAAGATATTATTTTAATCTACCCGCAATTTTTTCAACTATTTCGACATAAATAGTGAGTTGTCCTTCCCAACTTATAATCTGTAATAATTGTAAGGGTAGTAAAAAGTATTTTTAAATTTCAAGCTGAGACGTCATTGTCACTGTGGTTGAATGGCAAAACGTTGAAATATATCACCTTCTAGAGTAGAAACGGAAGTGTTTGACTTGAGTTCGATCCCGAGTCTGGGTTTAACTTTTTGTGAATTTACTTTTCTAAGTAAAATGAATTTCGTAATGCAGTTTTATTAAATCTTACTAAAAAGCAGTAATGTAAAAGGCATAATAATGTTAAAACATAATACAACATACTTCAAGATAATTTTATTAATATTTTCAAGTTTTAACGCAGTAGTGCCATCTAGCTCGTGTGTAATGAATCTTTTAAATTCTAGGAACTTACAAAGTTTTATCCGAAAGATGGCGGAAATTCGCATTGCAAAGGAATTTCGTTTCGGATTGTCCGAGTATTTTTCAATTCAATTGTACATGTAATAAATTTCATTATACTTGCATTACATTTATTGTTAAAAATGACAGAGAAACATAATTATTACATAACTATATTTTCATTATTACTATCTAAACTAAACTTAAACAAGGCCCCCATGGCATTATACTTGCATATGGTCACTAAGGTCAATATCATTGTTGTTTGGAATAGAATAGAATATGTTTTTGCTAGGAACTTGTTTCATATTATATGATAGGTTGATATAGTTAGGCGAATTTATGCATATCTTTTTTATATGTTTTTAGAAGTACCTAATAAGTAGTTACACAAAATATAATAATTAATTAATACTCACCCAAATATATATTATCAAGCGAAATGAAACGAGATACACAACATGTAAGTTGTGTATCTGTTTGGAATAATTGTTTTTATTGTGATTATTGCTTTGAGCTCTCAGTTGCTTTTGTATCCTTTCGTCATGGATATAAAGCCTTTCGTCACACTTGTCACAATTTTACCTGGATTGATATTTACGTATAGTTAAGTTGATTGCGTTGATGATTTGGTTGTATTGCTATGCACTTTGCCTAGATGCAGACGATGCAGTACCACCTTGTCCGTTGATTGTATATTTTGTTTGTTTTTGTTTGTATGGTGAGGGGTTTCATTTGTCATCTACTCTACTCATCTGAAGTCATCTGTCAATGTCATCCGCCGGTTTTTTCGCGCGCTCTACAGATTATAAATAAGTGGTGGTTCTGTGGTTCTATGTTCAGCGTCGCGGAAAGACTTTAGGTTGCAAAACTTTGCTTTGCCTTATTTTGCCTTATGGGGGGGGGGGGGGGGAGTGAACCTCCTCATCAAAGGTTGTTTTTTTTTCTGTTATCTTTGAGCTTTTATTTTGTGTTTTTGTTTGTTGTATTTTTTAGTTACCTATAATAATATTAAGATCACGAATTTTAAACGTGTTGTCCTTTGGGACCGGTTGAAAACCAGCGCCGTGTACTTGTGCCCGGCATTATGCTGAACCGGCTCCTATTTTGGTGCAACGACAGGTTCCTTTTTTGTAATTTTTTATTTTTTTTATTTTTACCATTCATAATTTTGTAACATTATGAAATATGTGCTGTTGTTGCAGTAAAATAAAAATACTTTTCTTTCTTTCTTTCTTTTCTTTACATAAAGATGTTGAAACGTTAGAAAACACGGACATTAAATTGTTTGAATATTTATAACTTAAAATATCAAGTAGAGTTTTGTCAACATTTGAAAAAACTATGGGCAACAATTCTAACTCCTTAATTAAATCTTGCTCGTCAATATCGAATGTATTTTTAAATGTTAATTTTTCTCGTAAGGTTCGACATTGTATTTTTTTTAATTGGCTCTATTTTCCTCAAGTCCTCGATGATATGCAAAAATGAAAAAAGAATATTGTGATCCTTTAGCAATTCGAATCCCTCATTTAATTTCGAGATTGCAGTGTCAAGTTAAAAAAATAAAAACTTATTTAAATTTTTTTCACTGGGTATAAAATGGGCTCATCTGCAGTCTCGTAATTAAAATGTCTTTTTCGGGGATGTGGACGAACAGTTTCGTCTAATTCAGTTTCGCAGTCTAATTCTTCAGCAATTAATTTTGAATCAGCTAACAATTGTTCAAATGCAGTGTCTTTGCGGTATTGGCCTAAATCTTTTTGAACCTGATCAACCATTTGGTCGCCTCTGAAAGAATGACGTCAGATTTTTGCAAACTTGTACTAGCAATATTAATCTTTAGTAAAATGTTGTACCTTAAAACAACTGAACATACAAATTTAAAAGACTTTCACTTAGCCATTAATGAACTCGCTATGTTTCTTGTGTCGCTGTCGTACTTGTTTTTAGTAAAAATAGGGTATAATGCATCGTAAATTTTACCCATTGCGGGCGCCAGGCGGCTATGTCAAAGGGCGCACCAAACGTCTTTGGAATGGAGATATTGCCGCGTGCGTGTTAAATTAATTTAATTGTTATGAGTATCGAAATGAGAGCTATTTTACCTTTCATATCGTGAGCATAAATAAATCTTGTAAAATAAAACAAAGGCGTTATACAATATGGCAAACTTAAATTAATTAACAAAAAATCCAACTGTTGATTTAACAACCCGTCCGCTGCGCGTTACCTGATTGCTTATTGATTTAGTGGGTACGATTTCTAGTTATTGCTTACCTAACTTTACTAAGATCGACGTCACTTTCAGATAAGACGTATGCTGGTTTTAACCTATCTATTGAAATAGTAGCTTCTCTGCCTGGAAGTTAAATTACGAAAACTATAGATCTATTTAAAATGCGGTATGACCCCGTGGGTGGAGGTTTTGAAGGTTTACGTACCGTGTCATTTCTAACAAAAACGCATTCACATTTAAATACATCTGGATGTACAAATATGATCTTAAATTACTATGCGGCGATGATGCCGGTTTACAATTTACAATAGTTTTCTAATTTAGCAAATAATTTACAATAATAATGACAAATAAAAATTGAATCTATCTTACCTTAAATTAAAAATAAAAGCAAAAAAAACCTAATAGTTTTCTAATGTTTTCTACTAAGCTACCAGGTTCTGTAAAACCTTGTGTAGACTCATAGAAATCGCAAGGAGGCGTAAGTTTCGCCCAAATGTTAATTCAGCTGTTGAAGTACCACTACAGTCAAACCTGGATAAGCGAGAGTTCAAGGGAGCACAATCTCATTCTCGCTTATAGAGGTTTCTCACTAACCCGAGTTTCTCGCTAATGCAGGTACATGGGTAGCGTTTCTCTCTTATATAGGTACGCAGCAATAACAAGTCACAGCAAGTACGAATGTATTTTATTTAGAACTTATTTACACTTAAAAAAATCCTGGGTTTCTGTTTTTGTATTTTAAATGTTTTTCTCTAACTCATAAATTTTGTCGAATATTGCTTGATCAACAACCGCCGCGTATTCAAAGTACTGATAGACCGTCTCCAACGCATTTAAAGCTAGCTTCATTGGAATGATCTTTATTTCCGTTTCCGGAATCTGTGCCTCGTCTTCACTGTCATTTCCAGCAATACAGGTGTTCACACAATTTTTAACGATATCGTCGGCGGTTTGTTCTCCAGCGGTTGTTACGTCGTCGTCAATTTAAACGAAATCTTCGAAGCTCGGCATTAACATATTGGATTCGTGAGACACAAGCTTAGTCCATTCCTCGTTGCTAGGTCCAACTTCAACATCATTTTCCTTTGGCAGGTCTTGCTCATCTGTACTTTTCCAAAACCCAGCTTTCTTGAAGCAGTTTTTGATAGTAACGTCACTGACTAAGTACCATGCTTTTCTACCAAATTTCATAGCTAGAAGTACGTTATTGTCGGGGCTACTGTTTTCTTCCAGACTCGTAAGAATATGTTTAACGACTTCTCTGAGATAAAAGCGTTTAAAAGTGTGAATGATGCCTTGATCTAATGGTTGAAGTTTACTAGTTGTGTTAGCAGGTAAAAACATTACTTTTACGTTTGCAAATGTTGCTAAGTCCGTATGAGCTGCACAGTTGTCAATGAATAGCAGAGAATTTTTTTTCGGTTTATCTTCATTTGTTTGTCAACTTTTTCAACCAATGTTTAAATAATATCTTGGTCATTCAAGCCTTTGTATTATTGGCATAATCAACAGGTAGAGTCTTGACACCTTTAAAACATCTAGGTCGCTTTGATTTCCCGATGATGAGAAGTGGGAGTTTGTCCGTACCACTCATGTTTACACACTGGAAAAGTGTAAGGCGTTCCTTGCTTTGTTTTCCGCCATGGCATTTTTCGCCTTTAAACGTAAATGTTTTATCCGGAAGGCACTTGAAAAACAAAGCAGTTTCATCCGCGTTGTAAATATCGTCTGGTTCATACCCTTCTAAAAGATTTGGCAGATCTTCAGTCCAGTGGTTGCACACACCTTAGTCCACAGATTTACTTTCCCCAGCTGCTTTTTTGAAAGCTATATCATGACGCCTTTTAAAACCCTCTAACCAGCCGTTGCTAGCAGAAAAGTTCTGAGTTCCCAGTTTTGTAGCAAACTCTTTTGATTTTTCTTTCAACAAAGGTTCAGTTATGGGAATGTTCTTATCGAGAGTTTGTTTTATCCATTCCAAAAGGCACTTTTCGATATTGGGAAATTCAGAAACTCTAGTCCTTTTAATATTTCCATGTCCATCAGAGCACTCAGACTTTATAGAGTCTTTTGATTTTATAATATGTGGATTCTGGTAAATTAAACTCCCTCTGAATTTCTTTTCGCGATTTTCCGGATTCAGACGCATTCACTATTTTAAGTTTATCACTTAATGACAGTACTTTAATTTTCCGTTTTGACATGATGCAGAACAGAACTTTCCTCCTCAATTGATGAACGATGAACTGAGTAAGTCCGACAAACAGGACGGTACACAGGCACACGTGTCCATTTGAAAAGAATGCGATAAAATAACGTTATCTATAGGGAATGCAAATCTCGCGAGATTCGGCTTAGGCGAGATCTCGCGAGATTACAGATAACAATACCGCGAGATCTCGCCAATTACGAGATCTCGCGAGATTGGCAGTTTTGTGTGTTTATTCTTAGAAAGGTATAATCACAATATTTGAATAAATTAGGAAAAACATAATGAGAATTATTTGTAATTAATGTGAAATAAACAAATAAGTATTTTAAAAAAATATGAAAACAAAACTAATTAAAAAAAATACTAAGTATAATATTAATCAACAAAAGATTGTCTGAACATTATTTAACATATTATTATGAATTATTTTAGAAGTAGCTCCTTAAGAACACAAAATGTTCAGAGTAGAATCTGTTAAACGGCTTCTTGTTTATTCAGATAACCAGCCGCTGAGAAGGCTCTTTCCGATTCAACGTTAGTGGGAACAATCGATCTCAGGCAGTCATCAGTCCGTTTTACAGGTTGAAATGCCTTGTATCAGTTCACTAAAACCGCATGTTCTTCCGAAGTCAAAGAGTAGTTCGGATCAGCCTACAGACCTAAGTCGATTGAAATTTTGCTGACACACATCTTGAATCTATTATATGTACCAGTAGAAATCATGTCTGCTAGGCTCGACCATCTGGTTTCAATCGAGTTAAAACTATGTATTTCCCAAATTCTTGCTTAATGTGTATATTTGCAGAGTATCGGTTTTAGTAGGTGATCTTTTAAAAAGTGTCACCAATTTCCTAACTTTCTCAATAATGCCCGCATATTCTGCATCTAGCAGTTCGCGTTCACGCGCAATATTCTATGCTCGAGCATAGAAAATTTCTAGGTTGATGAGTTAGCAACAGTACCTATTGCTAGATATCATGGCATAGTAAGTCAAACCTGGGTGAGAGAGAACTGGATAAGTGAGAACACTATATAAGTGAGAGTAATAGCCAGGACCCGTCATTTTAAGCTCCCAAAACCTCAATTAGCGAGAAACAGAAACCTTTGTAAGAGAGAATCGTTTTTCCCTCATGGACCTCCGTAAGTGAGACTGCTACTTATCTATACCTCTATAAGCGACAGTCTATTTGTCGGCCGAGATCAATCTAGTAAAAAAGGCCGAGATCTCGCGAGATCGAGATTGCATTCCCTAGTTATTTAGTTCCACGAAATAGAATAGGAACAATATTGACGAGGAAACAATACAAAAACAATGGTAGGAAGTTCCACGAAAGTTAAGAATGAGTCATAAAATAGCAGATGTTAAGTTTGTAATTTGATTTGTCATTTGTTTATCGTTTGTTTTGTCATTCTCGACTGTCGCTTATAGAGGTATAGATAAGTAGCAGTCTCACTTACGGAGGTCCATGAGGGAAAAACGATTCTCTCTTACAAAGGTTTCTGTTTCTCGCTAATTGAGGTTTTGGGAGCTTAAAATGACGGGTCCTGGCTATTACTCTCACTTATATAGTGTTCTCACTCATCCAGTTCTCTCTCACCCAGGTTTGACTTACTATGCCATGATATCTAGCAATAGGTACTGTTGCTAACTCATCAACCTAGAAATTGAGTTGCAATCGTTTCATTAGCGCGGTTATCACAAGTGTACTGCCAGCGTTTACTGTTCCGTTTGCTAACAGGTAGGTTATGTTAGTCGGGTATTATATCGTTTGTATTGTAATGTGTGAAAGGTATAATACCGTATCATCCGGTATTATACCATTTAATACGGTATTTTTTTGTATAAAATAACCGTATTATTTGTCTACATATTTCATGCTACAAATAATGAACACGATGAATATCGTGTGCGCTGGGTAATAAAACACAATTATATTTTAAACTCGTATTATTTATTTAATTATAATCTTATACAAAAACGGTTAAAAAAATGCTAAAAAACTTTCCACTATTTAGATACTAAGAGGATCTTCTACCTCCATGTCTAAATCATTTTGGGCTACGTTTTCAAACTCAAACTAAAAAAAAAACATTTATTTCGCATAATCCTAATACATAGGCACTTGCGACACGTCAACGAATACAAAGCAAAGTCATTACCACCAGTTCGAAACGCGGCCCGCTTGAGAAGAACTGGCAAGAAACTCGGCGGGCTTTTCTTTTTGTGCTCTATTTACAATAAATTAACACTAAAAATCACAAACTATTGCTTGAGAATGCAGTAGAAGAAGCAGCCCCAATTATGTTATCCACTGTACGTACTCTCAGCGGAAGCAACTTCATCGTCGCTTTATTCTTGCTTCTGTTGTACTACCGTCTCGAAGACGTAGATTCGAATAAATTGAATCTAATTTCGACACGCGTGTTTCATCTAAACGATTTCCTGATTTTGTATGAATTTATCCAAAGGTACTCCAATTTCTTTACTTGCTGCAGATGACGATCTTCTTGAAGAAACTTGTAATACTTAAGACTGTCATAAAAAGCCCAGTCTTCTCTAATATGTTTGAGTAATAAGTTTCGCAAATCTTTTAATTTTGCGTCTTATACAGGAACTCCATATTCATCAAAGTAGGTTCAATATTTTCAAATGATTTTTCCCTTTTACGTACATTCCCGTAATTAACTATTTGAGACATATAATTAAGTTCACCAATAGTTGCAATTTTATTATTTTGTCCCTTCTCAAAAACAATCTTTTTGAAGCATTGAACTGAAAATGCCAAGAACCAGGTGGTTTCAGTACATTTGTTACGCTTGTCCTCAAGTCATAAAACTGGAAGTCACTCCCGAGTCTTAAAACAGTCCCATATTTTTTTATAAACGTCTAGATATGCCCTCTCCTTGAAGAATGTGTTTCAACGCTTTTTTCTCTTTCATTGACTTTAAGCTTTTGTGGTGATCTTTAATTGCATTAGATAATGTTGAATACTTATTTTGGTTCATCTTATTTACTTGTTCCGAATCTTTCATTGAAGTTTTTGCTCTTTGGTATCTCTTATTGTATTTATTACAGCTTTTTTTTCACCTTTTCCAGTTCTTCATGCTATTTAATATTTTTTCTGTACACTGCAGATCGATCTCTTCGAATTTGCCTTCGACCTCTAGACCGCGGTGAAACTGGAGTTGCTGGCCGTGGGCTAGACGGCCAGCAACTCCAGTTTCACCGCGTAACGTCCATAATTTGTTTAGCAGTATTTTGACTTTCTCGTCGTTTCTTATTTGCCATCTTCCATTTCCGCTTCGCACATCTATGTTCACGCTCTGTCATATCTTTTACGAGTTTTTTTATTTGCGTGATACCTTTCTAGGTGCTTTTTTTAGCTTCCGCATTTTTTGCAGGGTTTAGTTTTAATTTTTGTCTGTAACGACGTTGTTTTTCTGCTTTCGTCAACGCCATTAAGTGTAAAATGTTCTTGCTGAGAAAAAAAGAAACAATACATGTGTATTTTGGTTTAAATAACTTATTAATTACGTTGAAGACAACAGTCAGTAACGCAGTGCAGCAGTTACGCAGTTGTAAATATTCGACAATCTTGTACATAATCACCATATTAAAATAACAAACTGCAGATATTTTACGATTTTTTGTAGCGAATTTTACAATGATCCAGCTATCTATTTTGAAATTATGAGAATTCTCTATTTAAAAGTTAATTTCGCTTAACCCAATGGGGCAAATATATATATATCAAAACTGTCTAAATCTTCATTTTCTAAAACAGATGCTATACAGGGTGTCCCACGGCTATGCCACATGGAGGGAAAGTACCTTAAATTAGCAGCTTGTAAACTCGCTCCGTGTCATGGAGGCTTTACTATATAAAGGTTGGGTGTCGGGATACAAATCAAACGACTGTCTGCTGAATACTATCTCATTTATTACAATGAACATCTTTATATATTATGGTTATAAAGATCTATAACTATACCTTCACACCTTCCCCGAAAAGAAATTAAATAATAATGATAACAATAATTATTATTTAATTGCTAAGTTACCAACATTTAAACATTGCGAAATAAATCTTAAAAGTAATACATTTTTCCAAAAATAAAATTGTTTAAGTTTATGTATTTACTGACAATACCAGCACATATAGTATAGAATGTAAAAAAAAATAAAAGGTATATGTAAAACAATATAAAAAAATTGAAATTACATAAAAATAAAACTAAGAACAATATAATTTTGTTCTATTCTTATGGACTAAGTCTAATTTACCATTTTTTAGTATCTCTACATTTGGTGATACATCTCTAATCACTAGATACGGGCCGTTATAAATACTTTGGAGTTTGTTTCCAGTCTCATTTTTCACAAGTACCAAGTCATTTTGTCTATATGTTATAGGGTTACAGTTACGGTCATACTTTTGTTTTCTATGATATTTACTGTGTAATAAATTCTGATTAGCCTCTTTTTGAGATGTTTGTAGTCTATATTTTAATTCTAAGGGATAATCGTCATGATTATAAAGTGGATCTATTTTATTCTGACTTAAATTAGATGGGATGTTGCATATTTTACCGTATAATAATTCAAAGGGTGTATATTTAGTGGAATCATGCACAGATGTGTTGTAAGTAAAACACCAAAAGGGCAGCCATGTACTCCATGACCCCGGATGGTTATCGGTTTGAATCCTTAAAAAATTACCTAAATGTTTATGAGTATTTTCCAAGGACCCTATAGACTGATGATGGTAGGCAGTTGATTGTAAAGTAGATATTTCTAGAAGTTTACACGTTTATTTAAAAACTGATGATAAAAATTCGGAACCCCTGTCAGTCGCGATTCTGTCAGGAATTCCGTATCTTAGAATAAAGTTATTTACAAAAGTTTTAGCTATTTCTAGAGAACATTTAGTTTTCAAAGGAAATGCTTCAACATACTTACTAAGTTCACATTGTATAGTTAAAATATAAGAATAATTATAATCGTCTCTATCTAAGGGACCTACAACATCTAGAAAGACCTTTTCCATCGCCGATTTGGCTGTGGTTGTAATAACCAAAGGCTCTTTAATATAATGGGAATTATGTTTATGTCTTTGACATTTGTCACACTTTTTTATAAAATTTGTCACATCCTTTTCAAGACCAGGCCAAAAGTAATATTTTCTGATATTTTTATACATTCGTCTTATACCAGCGTGGCCACTAGATGGTAAAAGATGAAAATCATTCAATATTACCCTTTGGTCGTCTTTATCAGTTATTCTTCTAATATTATTTAAAATACATACGCGGGGTCCGGACCAATTAGTGTAGTTTTTTATTTCTAACACTACCTTTTTTATAAAATCATCATATATTTTATTTCGTATAAAAATTAATTCGTACACGTTTATTTTATTACAAAAATATCTCAGCTCTCTCACAAAAGCGGTTGACGTCAGTTGTGATTGAGATGCTGGATTTATATACAACGTCATTTTCGCTGACGAGTAACAGAACACATTATTCTCTAAGTCTATTTCGTTGCAACTACGTAGTTTATTCAACTTATTAAGATCGATAAATTGCAATTCTACAGAAATTTTCGGTTTACTATGAATTTCTACAACTTTCGGTTGCGCAGGCCGATCGTTGGTAGGAACCATAGCACTCGGAGAACTCTGAGAATCAAGCAACTTCCTTCGTTGAGCTCGCGTCATAACCGTAATTAAACCTTCATGCATATTTTTCAATTCAGTTGATGTTATAGTAGGCAGTCGTGACATTGCATCGGCTGCTACATTGTCAGATCCCTTTATGTATTGAATTTCAAAATTATACTCCTCTAGTAAAAGTCTAAATTTCATAAGGCGGCTTGATGGATCTCTCATCCCAAACAAATAAATAAGTGGTTTATGATCAGTTTCAATTATAAAATTTCTGCCGTATAAATAAGGGCGGAAATGTTTTACAGCCCACACAATCGCCAATAACTCTTTTTCGATGGTGGGATAGTTAACGTCGGCTTTGTTTAGATTCCTGCTTGCGAAAGCTATAGGTTTGTTATTTGAATTACACAAAACTGCACCTAGTGAATATTTCGAAGCGTCAGTTTGCAGTACAAATTTATTGTTTTCGGAGAAGTCCGGATATTGTAAAATTGGAGGGGATGATATAATAGATTTCAATGTAGAAAATGCAGTTTGACACCTAGAATCCCAAATAAAGGGCGTATTTTTCTTCGTTAATTGAGTAACGGGATGGGCTATGGCAGCGAAATTTTTTATGAACTTTCTATAATAATTCGAAAAGGCAACAAATCTTACTACTTCCTCTACGTTATTTGGAACCGGCCATTCGCTTAATGCACGAATTTTTTCAGGATCGGGCAATACTCCTTCACCCGAAGTTACGTGGCCTAAATACAAAATATCTTTTTTCAGAAAATTACATTTATGAGGGTTTAATTTTAAATTTACTTGTCGCAATCTATTAAAAACATCTATTAGGTTTTTGTTATGATGTTGTAATGAATTTCCAAAAACTACAAGATCATCTAAGTATACAAGACATTTTTCAAATGTCAAGCCTGACATTGCAACTGACATCATCCTTGAAGAAGAATTCGGGCTCGTCTTCAAGCCTACGGGCATCCTAGTCATCTGGTATTGTGACGAAGCGGAAGTAATGCAATTTTTATTTTCATTTTTACTATTCGAAATTTTAAACTGCCCCGAAGAAAATGCCGTATATTTGCGACTATCCTTATCAAGGTCACATTGATAATATCCACTAGAAAGGTCAAGGGTAGAAAAGTATACAGATCCTGAAAGCAAATCTAAAATCTCGGTTATATTTGGAAGAGGAAATTTATCATCCTGTATACAATTGTTTAGTTTTCTATAATCAATTACTAATCGCCACTTCTTATTGCCGGAATTATCTACTTTTTAGGAACGATTAAAATTGGGCTAGACCACTCACTATGACATGGTTCTATTATACCCTGATGTAGCATATCATTTATTTGTTTATTTACCTCTGATTTCTGTGAGTACGGTATTCGGTAAGGTTTACTATAAACTGGTTGAATATTATTTTTTTAAATTGATGTGGTGGCTATAAATTTTTGTGGTTGTCAATTTATCTCCTGGCAATAAAAATATATCCGAAAATTTTGCACAAATACTTTCAATTGTTAATTGCTCTTCATCATTCAAATGTTTCAAATTTAATGACCTTAATAACTGTTTCACTCGATCCGCATTTATATTTTCACATTTATTAAAACTACATATATCGTACTCGCTACTTCTCTCTATTTTTGGTGTAAAATCTTGAAGCTGAACTGTATTTTCGCTTGTATTTAAGATTAAAATAGGTATCATACCGTTTACAGGTTTTGCCAAAGAACTAGCTATGAAAATTACTTCGCGTAATTCTGATGAACAGACTAGACATTCTTCTGTGAAGGTAGTTTGAATATAATGTAAAGACTCAGATCTTGGCGGCAAGGTCAAACAATTGTTATCGGTACTATTATTTTGCAATGGTAAAATAATATTATTATGCAGGTTTTTCTGTAAAGTCAATGTTAAACAATTAAGATTCAAAACAGCGTTATATTTTGCCAGAAAGTCATGTCCTAAAATAGCATGCGCCTTACATGGTAAGGAATTAAAAACATAAAACTTATGATCTAATGTTTCTCCAGCTAAGTTACAAGTGTTGCTAAGCGTTATATAAACATATCCGATTGCAGTTACTGTGCCTCCGATTCCGCTTATCTTAATGTTTTCTTTATGGATCGGTATGTTTAAGGCACTGATATGTTTATACTTAATAGCGCTTATTGAAGCTCCCGTGTCAACTAAGAATGAGTAATTATAGGTACCAACATATAATTGTATATTACAAGTATTGTCCGTTGAACAAATATAATTATTAGTATTGTTGTTCACGAAAAAAATTTAATTCGTTATTCTCTCTGGGTTCCTCCTCCACAACACGGATGTTTGCATTATGGCGCGTATTTTGATGACCTCTAAAATTATTAGACCTATTATTAAAATTAGGGTACTTACCTCGGTACCACGTCGATCTCCCACGATTGGATGAATTCTGATAGGCACCACCACTTCGGTGACCTGGACTGCCACGATTATTGTAGCTAAAGGTATTATTATTAAAAGTAACACCTCGATTTGGTCGGTTGAATGTCCCAGACCTAAAATTACCGCTATAAAAAGTACCTGAAAACTTATTTCGGTTATTTTTGACCATAGATAATAGATTATTCTCCGATTGCAATGGCGGAGCAACTTCCTCGTCCAACGCAGCTTGTATAGCATCCTTTAAACTTTCAAAATTACGGGCGGCTATTATAGTGCTAAGTCGCCTATTACGCAAACCATCAGCAAAACGCTTAATCGCCTGATTTTCATTTAAAGGGCGTAAAATATTGAGAGATTCGGACTTGCCTCCAGCTTGGGCAATAGTTAAATCCATAAACAGTTCCGTCAGCTCTTTGCCATAGTCATCAATAGACTTCTGCTCCTGTCGCAAAGTCTGCAATTTGTTTTGCAAAGCAACGGCGCTTTTCTTCGGTAAAAGAATCGCTCGCATATCTGTCAATAACGCGTCAATAGAGATATAATTAGACAAAAGTTTCAACTTCGCTACTTGTGACAGTCTACTCTTTAAAATAAAATTAATTAAATTGAACTTACATGTATCGTTTTCTAAAATGGAACTATAGTAATCAATGCCGTCTATTAGTCGCCTAGTAGTCGATTCTTTGTCGTCCATGACTGGTAACAAACTCAAGGCCGTCTTTAAGTTAAACTCCATTTTTGTAAATGATTTCGACTCTACTATTTTACTATTTGAGGCTTTTATGTGAGTCTTATTACAAAATTGCTTAATATCTAAATATAATTCCTTAATTTTATCCCTATACTCTTGAATTATTAATAAATTACTGCTGCAAAATTTGTCATCAAAATTTAAAGAAACATACTGATAATAGACACTTTTTGATTTATTTAATCTTTCTTGTAACAACTCTGGTGTCCTACGATCATAATTCAATTTAATCAAGTTTTCTTTAATTAATTTCAATGTATCTAGTACATTCTTGAGCTCTTGGGCCATAATATTCCATTATAACTACAATACAATTCCTTTAAAGTAACGAAAACATGAAATAAAATTTTATATTAAAAGTTCATTAAAATACGAGTAAGTATGAAAATTAAAATTACCCAGTTACACCACATAATGACCTTGTCCGACACTTTCCGTTCTTCTTTGTTATTAGATAGGTACACACAATCACATAATTTTCTTAGTGTTTATCACAATTTGCCGAATTATTTTTCTGTTCTCCTTCAGACGTAGAGCATCTTACATCATATACAGCTGAAGTATCTCTGCGTCGAGCAAATGACCTCCTCAGATTGTCACGAACTATTTGGTCATTGATCCATCCATGGTGACATTTTTTGTAGCATCGCAAAACGAAGTAGGCGCCGACCAACAGGCACAGTCCAAGAAGAATCACCATAACAATACTTATAGTGGATAGGTGGAATTGTAGCTGATCCGTAGTAGCTCCATTTGTTGCACCAATACCATTTTGGTTAATGGTAAGATCTTGGGGTTTTGAATTTGAATTGCACATTTTTAATTTATGGAAGTAAGTTCACTTTCGGTTCTATATACACGCGCGGCGGCACAAAATACTTTAAGTTACACATTGTCTTAGTAGGCACTTCGACCGAATGCAATCCGAAACCTAAGACATGGCCTGGCAGGGTCGCCATATAAAGGTTGGGTGTCGGGATACAAATCAAACGACTGTCTGCTGAATACTATCTCATTTATTACAATGAACATCTTTATATATTATGGTTATAAAGATCTATAACTATACCTTCACAACTAAGCTCATAAAGATAAAGAAAACCGCATTGCAATCGGTTGAGCGGTTGCTGAGATTAGCGTGCACAAACGTACAGACAAACAGAGAGTTACGATTTTATTATATGTATTGATGGAACATTTGACTGAAAGAAGACATTATTTTAATTTAAAAAACTACTTAAACTCCATTCATAATTTTTTAAATAATTACATGGTTGAGCCGGGAATCGAACCCGCTACACGAGAAAAAAAAATTACCCTGTAGCTTTAGCATACCGATCGAAAGGCTTCATTATAAGGATTATTTTTGCTAAGTAACATAGTGTCAGAAATAAAAGGAAAACCATGAAAGGTCAAGGAAAAATATGAATTAAAAAATTCCAATCTGTTTTTCAATGCTACGTAAAAGCAAAAGTTTATTTAATCATTTTCTCTTTAATCGGTTTCTTTGCTCAGTCAAAAGTAAACCAGCCCTGCCTGCGAAAAAAGTCTTTCTCAAGGGTCAGATTGAAGTACACCATTATCAATTTTGTTATTAGCCGTATCCTTGGCATATAGAGTATTCGATATTTCTTCTGTTGTAACTATTTACTGAATTCAATTAATTTTGTTTCGGCAGAATTTCGAGATAAGCAGTCTTATGAACATTACGAATATGCCCAATTAGTTCGTCGTATTTCCGGCAGGCTTGTTATCCTTTTGACATAGGTTGCATTTCGATTTCCCATCATCAATTTTATTAAACGTTTACACGGCAAGGCTCACAACCTATTACGTGGGACATAAAACTATAAGGTGAAATGTGGGCGTATACTATGCCTCTGCCTATCCTTTCGGGGATAAAGGCGTGATTAAATGTATGTATGTATGTATATATGTAATTTTTTTAAAGAACTGCCAAACTGAACTTTTTGCTTAGGTCCCATTATACCTGAAAGTAAAAAAGAAAATACTATAAGGTACGGTTTACAGCGTGAACTATTTATTGGTGAAACCGGATTCCAGTGTCTGGTTGGATGATGATGATTCTTTTTAGATTTATTTCTTTCCAAGTTCTTCCTTCTTTGTTGCTCTAGCTGTTCAGGTCGATTTATTTTTAAATTTTCTTTCTATCTACGAGTTATTTCAGCGACACTAAGTGGCAATTATGTTGGTATTGATAACCTGAAATAGGGTATATGTATGTTAAGAAAGTGATATTTGCACAAGGCTAGTTTTAATAATAATATAATTATAATAATAAAATCTGGAAAAAGAGGTGGTCGGAAGTACTCGAAACCGGTGGGCATGCATGAAAAGCTTATTGACAATAGAGAAAGCTCTTGAAGTATGCAAGGTAGAAGCCAGATGGCGGGCTGTTGCCATGCCTACTCCCGAGGGAAATAGACGTGAGGACATTTTGTATGGATGTCATTCAAATTTATCCAATAATTGCGAAGAGTAAGTAGCAGCAAACAGACAGTCAAAATGCACACAATAATATAAATGGGAATTAGCGTGATCATGGTCAGCCAGAAAAACTGCGCCAGTCGGCCTGTGAGCACGGCCGGTGTAACCTGGTCGAAACGTCAGGCAATTTAAATGTAAATACCAATACCATGATCGCGTTAATTCTCAGTAGTAATGTTGTATATCATGGAACGCGTAAGTTAAAAAGTTTGTACAAGAAAGTGAGTGTGGTGTGTCGCCGGCCTTATCCGTTGTTGTAACAATAACGGAGGGTAGTTCGACAAGAAGTTACTTCATGGTTTTTGTCGATCCTCGCCTCAGTCGAACCGTGACCACGGGCGCTGCAACGTGCTCGAAACGTCGCACATAGGAGTATTTTCATGTAAAATCCGGTCAAAATATTTAGTGGCTTATTTAATAATAAAACATGGTAATATTATATACTGTTATGTTTAATAATAGTAAAATGTACAAAACATGTATATTTTTTACTTTATTTTTTTTTCTTTCGCATCGTCTTCCTCTGTGTTTTCGTAGCTGTTTATATTCTGTTGTTGATGTTAGTGGTAAAGATGGTAAAAACTGTTGATGGTCGCTCAATTGCCACCATCAGATCATGCGCCTCTTTCGAGAATCTTTCCGTAATTGTGGTTTGGGCCTAGCTCTTGTTGGCGTTGCCACTATTGCTTTTATGATTACTGAAGTATCAGTGTTTCCATTAATGCGTTGCCTGATGCTAGCTGCATATATTATGTAAGTTCTTCAGCGGATATTTGCCTCCACAATTCGTCGCTTACAACGCTTAATTAAGCTTTCAGGTGTTTTTGCTGACCAAACAGATTTGATGTTAGCTCTGTACCTACTAATATTCAGTAAATGGATGAATGATGTTTGCCATTTACTGTTATTACGCAGAAAACGCTCCTTGTTGCCACTGGCTTTGTTTAAATTCGATCTTAAAATACCTGAGAGCACGTGAAGGGCATTCACTAATTTCAATTAACTTTATTTCTATTTTTTTCACATTTTCTTCGATTTTATTACTTTTGCAGTTACGCATAATGTCAAACAAAGCTTTTCTGATGAAAATAACATTAGATTCTATAAAATCTGAAAATAAAAATGAAAACAACATTCAAGTCAAATATAATATCCATATTTCACAATGCCATCTTCAAATCATTGAAAACAAAAATGTTGAACATTATTGAAGCAAAATATAATTGTGTTTATTAAAACAAACCCTAGGCAATATATTAATCGTAAAATAAAAGTGTGACAAGGCCCGACAAATAAACAAAAACACGATTTAAAAAAATACATTTTATGAAATTTATTTCACATATTCTGTTTACCTTTCTGATATTTTTTAAATATTAACACGAAACATTAAGTTATTAATTTTTATATTGAAATAATCTACACACCTTGTACTTCCATATCAGCACTGTTGTTTTTCCATAGTAAATCACACAAAAGTGTAGTTTACAACTCAAATACGGTTAAAAATTACGAACGTCGAGAATTAAGTCATGCGGTTTAGATAACGACTGGGTTCCGACTAATTGTACGAGAAGGCACTACTAGTTACGTTATAAATTTGTGTGCTAGTCGATAGACCGGCTAATAAGCTGCAAAAATATGTGAAATTAGTAGACCTTTATTTTGATCTTAAAATTTGACTTTTGACCGGATTTTACACGAAAATACTCCTACGTGCGTCGGTGTATACAAGCTGTTGATTTGGTCGTGCACAAGCCTCCTTCAGTGCGTAGTGTACTATAGGTATTATCGATTGCAAGCAACACAAACATACGTAGATAACAAAACCCCAAAAATCCTGTTTTTAGTGAAATATGATTTACGAAGAAAAAATCTTCACCCGTGTATTTAATGTTTACGTCGCCGAGCCAACGCTAAAGCGCAAGTCACACTGCCAGCGGGCGGGTGAGCGAGCTAGGCACACTGCGAGCTGCCGAATAACCTACGTGGCTGATGCGAGCGAAGCTACTCGTTTTCGTCGTTAGGCGCGCCCGCTTCGCTAGCTTAACTACCGTCCTCCCCGTTTCGGGTACTCAGACTAGTCGTCGCTTGTCATTCGAATAGCAGTGTCCACGTGTCTAGTCTCATCCGCACTACCCGGTTCGCCCTTCCGTATGTAGTTTTTGGTGTAAACCCCATAGTTTAGCTCGGCAATGTCGCGTAGTTTGCATAACTTCAATATCTCACTTCACCCGCCCGCCTAGCTCGCTCGCCCGCCCGCTGGCGGTGTGGCCTGGGCTTAAAGCTAGACATTAGTAGGTACCTAGATAATGCGGCTACGTATCGCATCTCATGGCTCCTCTACACTGCCCGCGAAGTTGAACGAAGTTAAATGAATACGATAGTGTAAAAAGGCACTTCGGCTTACCCCGTCAAAAACTATACCTCCCCTCAGGCGACTTTATTTGCTGTCGATTTTTGCGCCTCAGTCAATGGGCCCAAAGATGCGGGAAGTGCGTTCACGAAGTACCTCTCTACACTACTTGGCCGACATCGTGTGTGCCGGTGCTTTGCCGGCGCGTGATTTAAGCTATAATTAGTGCTTTGGTGTATGTGATCCAATTATCAGCGTCAAACAGTGGTCAGGAGCAAATTATGTTGTTCCTGGAAACTCTGCCACACAAATTTCTTTGTTCATTACAAACGGCGGCAATGTGCGTGCGCAGGCTACTGACACCACTGAGTGTGTAGTGACGCACTTTTTTCGAACTTAGACAAAGTTTCTAGAGTACTTCGCCTATGAACTTTGCGGGCAGTGTAGAGGAGCCATTAGTTATTAGGTTTCATGAGTTTTTAGTTCCAGCTGACAAGTTCGGTGACCTTTATGTACTTTTACCTTACCTTTACTACCACCTTACTTTTACCTTTACCTTTTTGATTTGATATTAATGATTTGATGATGAGTTTATGTTGATTTAAAAGATTCCTTCCTACTTCAAGGGCTTAGGACCGGCAGAAACACGCTATTTATCATGCAATTGCAAACAAAAATATTAAGTACTAGCTGAGCCCGCAACTTCGTTTACGTCACATAAGTTGTATGAAAGGAAAGGTATTTCTTCATCAGAGTCATCAAGCAGCGTCTGAAACTGCCCTGTTTGCTTAATCATAAAAGAGCTTAATGATTAAGTCTATTTTGAAACAATTCAGTCCACGCCTTCGGCGCGGACTGAATTGTTTAAAAATAGTCTTAATCATTAAGCTCTTTTATGATTAAGCCAACACGCCAGTTGAGGTTCACTCACATTCAAAGAAACCCCTACAATTAAAATTTTCAAAACATCTGGTTCTTAAAAGTGTTATAACTCTTTTATTTCTAAACCGATTTACATAAAACAAACGCTAAATGTTAACTGGAGCAAACCTCAACACAATAAAAAAAACCGCATTGCAATCGGTTGAGCGGTTACTGAGATTAGCGTGCACAACCGTACAGACAAACAGATATACAGACATACAGACATACAGACAAACAGACAAAAATTCTAAAAATCTTTGTTTTGGGTTCTATTGCGTTCATAAAGCCCCCCTATAATATTTTTTCTTATTTATCTTCCATGTACAGACAGCGACCTGTTACGATTTTATTATATGTATTGATGTTAGTAAACATTAGGTATGAGAAAAGTATTCTGAAATGAAGCATTTCTGGCGTAGTTAAAAATTTTAAATCAACTTATTTACAGAATTAATTGAGAATCAAAGCTTAAATACCTATTTACAAAATCATGTAACACGCAATAATTGTTCAAAATGCTCACCCCCAGTGTCTATGCACAGATTGGCGCGGCGCACTAAGTTGCGTTTTAAGCTGCGAAGCACTAGCACATTTGTTTTTATTTGTTCAAATGCCAAAACAATTCTTTCACGTAATTGTGTAACACTCACAATGTCTTCATTGTAAACAAGTCTTTTAATATCTCCCCACAAATAAAAGTCTAAGGGCGTTAGGTCGGGTGAACGCGGCGGCCAGGCTACCGGTCCACCACGGCCTATCCACTGCGTACCAAACACTTCACTTAAATATTCGCGCACTTGGCGTCCATAGTGAGGTGGCGCACCGTCCTGTTGGAAGTACAAGTCCCTATGAAATGCGAGTGGAATGTCATCGAGCATCTCATTAACCACATGTCGGAGTAGCACCAAGTATGTAGCACTGTTCAAACGACCGTCAATAAAATATGGGCCAAGTAGATGATCACCGATGATACCAGCCCACACATTCAGACTAAACCGGACCTGGAACGAGTCCCGCGTAGTAACATGTGGGTTGTGTTGTCGGTGAGCCCACCAATGTTCATTGTGGACGTTATAAACGCCCACGCGCGTAAACAATGATTCGTCGGACCACAAAATGTTCACGTCCTGATGTTCAAGGAGCCAGTGACAAAAAACTGTCCGAGCGTTATTGTCCTGCGGATGCAACTCTTGAACACGTCGGAAATGGAACGGATGCATTAGTTCGCGATTCAGCAGCTTCCACACTGTGGTATGATGAACACCGAAACGGCGACCGGCTTCACGCGTACTGGCTCGAGGTTCTTCCTCAAAATAATTGAGAATCTGCTCTTGCCGATCAGCTGATAGGCCTTGTGTACCACGACCTTGTGCATGTCGAGGAACCTCGAACTGTCGGTGATCCCTTAAGCGCTGTGTGGCGGCAAGCATCATGCGACGAGATGGTATTGGTCGGTCTGGAAACATTTCCCTGAACATGCGAATTGCATCAACAACGTTATTATTAGAAATAGCGTAAAGGCGCACCATTTCCCCAACTCAACGTTACTGTAACGCTTTGACATCGTTACCGGTGTTGTTACGGACGTTACGTAGATATCAGCGCGTGCGGTTATACTCACGCTGAACGCGGGCGAGCGACTAATTAATTCAAAATTTCAAATTCACCGATCAAAGGCGCCGCCTGAGCCGCTCGCTCCTGCGCGGGGGTTGGAGGGGTAACTTACACGCGCCGCGCCGCCACCGCAGGCCTCCTTTGCCTATGCCTACACATTTGTATGTGCCTACTAAACTGTAGGCAAAGAAGAAACGGTTTTGAATGAACGGTGAAAATGTACCTTTGTAGGTAATAGTATTATTAGAATATTTAGAACCGATTCATACGAGTTGCTTTTTAAATTTATTTTATTTAATAATTATTAAGAACTTAATTTTACTGCCCCATTTTTTCACTTAATATTGGTTTAGTATAAGCAGTAGAGTTCCCGTAGCAAATAGAAAAGAATTTAAGCAGAAAAAAAAAAAGTGTAAAAAAAGGTGTCTCGTTTTATCCCGAAATATCAACGAGTGTAGGCAGTACAGTCATGTGTGCAAGTAATGCACAAATGCAGATCAACATCCTGTATAAGTAAATTTTATTTCGCGTGAAGTTCCGAGTTCTATGAGTGTAAAAAACCGCGATAGTTTAAAATAACATTGGTACAAGAAAGTATCCAAAAAGCATAATTTAAATTACACTGGTCAACAGTGAAAAATTTTCCAGAGATTTTTTTTGTTTTTTTTAGTAAAATGAAGTGTGCTGATTACGAAAATACCATGGGTTTCTTTCTAGCAGCTCTAGTATTGACGTTAGACATAAGGTAAAAATTATTACAAAGATATGATTTTTTAAAGATTTTTATTTAGAAAAGCTATTGTGGTTGAGGAAAAATTTTTTTTTATAAGATTTTCTTGAATGCTGTGCCTGTGTAAGATCCCGACAAATATTCCAGCAGTAATCTGACATCATATGTATGTCCCATCTGCCTTGGTAACGTTCTTCCATTGTGCGAATATCCTTGTGAAACCTTTCACCTTGTTCTTCACTATAATCTCCAAGGTTATCAGGAAACCGATCCAAATGAGAATGTAAATAATGCTCATGTTACACCCTAAGTATTTCAAATTAGACAACATGTCATTAATTAATTGGACATAGTTATCTGACTTATGATTCCCAAGAAAATTTTAAATAACTGCAACAAAACATTTCCAAGTCCGCTTTTCAAGTTCATTCATAGATTCAACAAAAGTTGGGTCTTTTATCAGTTGTCTAATCTGTGGTCCATCGAAAATGCCTGCTTTCAACTTTTCATAGCTCAATCCAGTAAATTTCTTCGACAGATAAGCAAAACATTCACCATCTTTGTTGAGGGCTTTTACAAACTGCTTCATAATACCAAGTTTTATATGGAGTGGTGGTAGTAAAATACGGTCTTGATGAACTAAAGGGGGGTTTATTACATTTTGCTTACCAACTGTTACTGAATCCCTCAGTGGCCACACATTTTCAGTCCAATGTTTGTTTTTGTCGCGGCTGTCCCATAAACATATGAAACACGCATACTTAGTATAACCTGCCTGTTGTCCCAAGAGAAAATTGACCATTTTCAAATCTACACAAATTTTCCAGCTATGTTCTTCATACTTCAGTTTTTTCAACACAATAGAAATGTTTTCATACTGTTCTTTCATAGAAGTTGAATGTCCTATAGGCACAGAACCATATTTATTTCCATTGTGTAATAGCACACACTTTAAACTTCTTTTACTGCTATCAATAAAAAGACGCCATTCACTTGGTTTGTATTGTTTTAAACCCATCTTTTGCATAAGACCTTCAATATTATTACAGTAAACAAAATTCTCTTCAGAGGAAAAATATGGTATTAGATCCTTTTCACGAGTACGATAAAATGTAACTTTCGTATCTGTCGTTATTAGGTTTTTTTCTTTCAAACGAGATGCTAAAATTTCAGCAGATTCTTTTGATAGATTTAAATCTCTTACCAAGTCATTTAATTCTATTTGATTGAATGGTTGAGGATTTGTTTCTTGACTGGGTATAAAATCAGAGTCAGATTCAGGCTTTTCTTCTTCAATTTCCATGTTATCTGGTTCAAAACATGTTGATGATGTCGATGGTACTGGCACTGGTGACTGGTCGGTTTGTGTGACAGGCCTCTGAGCAGAAGATAACGTCGGATATGCCCACTTATCCCAGTTTGCAGAGTTGATGCCCGTAATGTTTACCATACAAAAATAACAATCATCATGATGATTACGAGGTTCTCGCCAAATCATGGGTGTCTTGAACTTCAGGGCTGATCTTTTTCCACTTGACCATTGTCGCAAAGAGACAACACAATTTTGGCAAACGGTATTTGGTACCCATGACTTCTGTAGATTGCACATATTCACTCCAAAGTAAGAAAAGTACGCAGATTTCACGAAGGCCGTGATCGTTTTACGATATTTTGCGAAGGTATATAAGCCACAAATAAAACAAAAACTATTTGGATTGTTTAAACAACGTCTTCCCTTCGTAGACATGGTTTTAATTGTGATTTTATTTTAATCTACCCGCTTAAAATTGAGAAATAATGCACCGTCACCTTAAGTGCGGGTAGAATGAAAAATCTCATAAACTAGAGCTGCTACGCCAATACTAGTGTGATATTTTAAATAATCACACCATAGAACTTAAAATGTAATATTAATATTCTTGGAAAATTTTAAAAAGTTAACATCTGTTGGGCAGTGTTATCCTTGTGCATGTGCACTACACAAACTGTAAATCAATTAATACATTTAGGCAATACATACAATACCCTAGCTTTATGAGTTCAGTTTTGTATCTCTGATAGTCAGGCCTATACCTACATGACGCGACAATATGTGACAAAACTGACGTCACACTACACACCTATCATTACCTGAAAATTCATTTTGATCTCAATTTACATAGCATGTTTATTTTAATTGTGAAGAAACTATTTTTTCGGAAAACATTTAATCCACACCAAATAAATGGAAGCTATTAGTGTACTACATTTATGAAAAATAACTTTTGTACATAGACAATTGCCTTTTGTAATAAACGTCGTTAGTCGTAATATTAGGAAGTGATTTTGAAAATCTACAGTTTAGCTAGGAAATCTTTTTGATTTTTGCTTTGTTGTTTAGCTTTCATTTTTCTATCATAAAATACATGAGGTTATGTTAAATAAACTTAATTTAAAATAGTTAATTGTGCTAATTCATTCTGTTTTTCTTCTTCAAGTACCTTCGCTTTTGCTAAATAAGCGTTAGTTTTTCTTCTTCTTCAAGTACCTTCGCTTTTGCTAAATAAGCATAACAAGTACGAGTACTACATGTGTCCATTCTTGGGTAACCAAACGCAATGTCAAATTCTCTGTTAAAAATATGCCTGTGAAACTCATAGGAAACTAGTTTGTCGTCGATACGTCAGGAGAGGAGCTTGTTTATTTGCTGCTGTCAAGCCTGTAGGTACCCGGGCTTCATCATCTTGCGACAGAAAAAATACTTGGTTTGGTCTGAGAACTAACCTGGTTTTATTGGCAACGGCAAGTCAAGATCTTGAGAAGAAATCGCGATATTTGCCAAACAACGGAGGGGTTTGGCAAATATCGCGATTTCTTCTCAAGATCTTGACTTATCCCTATCGATTTCTAAATGAGTATTTTGCTATTGGTCGTATTTTGTGCCATTTATAAATGCCCTAGTAAAATGTAAACTCGATACCTTCTGAGCAATGGTACTCAATTTCTTCGAATTCGGTATCCGATTCAGTTGGAACTTCCGGTTCGTGTGTGCTGTATTCACAATATCAATCGACGGCTGACTTATTGATTCGGCAAAATCACATTCATTGGAAAGAGAAAAGCTGCTATAATTTCTTATTAAAGATAAATAAAATGCTTTAGCTTCACCTCGTAACGCTTTTCTGATTACAGAATAAATTTCATCAACTGACGGCGGTAAATCACTTTTATGTTTCAAAAAATGTTTGTACTTCGTAAATACTTTTTTTGTTCTTCTAATATTACTTAGCTCTTTTTTCCTCGCTGCATTTCGAATAATATTTAATTTTATCACTAGCACTGTATTAATTCCAGATTGTTTTATGTGATTTATTTTATCATAGATAAATAATACACAAATAGCAATACTTTTTATACAATACATGAAAACTTAATCTATAATTTATTTTATGCACACAAATCGTAGACGGCGCTGTTGTGCGCGTGGTATAGTTAATGCTTCTCTTAAAGCAGCGGTAAATCACACCCATCGGCCAGAATTCTTGATTCATGAAGGTGGACAAATTTTGTGTCGAGACCAGTACCGCAAACGAACTGAAATCAACGTTTGCTAGTCCAGCTTCTCCACCCTCACTGTACAGTTAGTCTTAATATTGATGTCACTGGATCAGGACTGTGGTGTGCTATGACATTTGTTGCCGTGCGCTGCACTTGAGGCGTCGTCGTCGGGTTATTTGTTAGCCGAAAGGGTGCTACCTCGTAATAAAGCCATTTCCGCACGCAAATCACGAATGGTGTTTCCAGACTTTTCAAGCTTGGTTGGTTGGCTGTGCATAAACACAAAAACACACAATACGTGTAAAATATTAAAACGCATTCGCACGTCCAAGCACGAGTGTTCACTGGACACAACTCCGATGATCGACGACACTGACGATGACGGTCTGGGGCGCATTCTTGCGCGTAGGAATGCTAATGTTCTTTTTCATTCTATGTTTGTCGTCAACTATCTGAGATTCAAGTCGATTATAAATATACCACTGAACCAATTCAGTTTTGCATAATTTCCTATTGTACCTTGTATAATCAGATTTGTTTAAAATTAATTCTTCAGGCACTTCGCTTTCGTTAATGGAGCCCTTCCTATATGTTATGGGATATTTAAGGTTTATGTTTGTCATCGTGCTCATTAAGGGATTGGGGTCCTTAATGGATCGAGAATTTCTCTCAATAGCTCTAATGTTAGAGATTGTGCTCTCCTTAAGAATTTGGATTGTATCTTCTTTAGCATTTTTTATCTTATCACAAGCCCAAATTAGTCTGCGGATTGTGTTCTGTGTTGAAGAGTATTCTTCCATGATTTTGATTCGTTTACTCTATTATTTTTAAATATACTATCTGTTTCTGCAGAAAAATCTATGTGTGTTGTGGTTCAAAATAACAATGCTTCTTTCTATTTATAAAAGATTAGTTATCAAATTTTGCTTAATAGAAAGTAACCTGTGACCCTGAGCTAAAATGAAAGACTAAGTTAGGAACTCTATTTTCTACTGTACGCTATAGTTACCCCACCAGTATGTTAAGAGGTCGTGTTTCTTCCAGATTGTTCGTGGTTCTGCCGCTGATGTTCCTCGTTTTCCTTATCTTCTGCGCCTTTGTACTGGTACCTTTCGCCTTCATCTTTGCGTCATGGTACATGCGCATTAAGGAACGAAAGCTGACGAGGCGGAAAAAAGATGGACCTAATGTTGCATTCTTTCACCCTTACGCAAACTCTGGGGGTGGTGGCGAGAGAGTACTATGGGTGGCCATTAAGGCCATGCTGACCAGGTTTGTTTAATTACTATTTTTATATCTCATGCTGCTTTTTTATACTATTGAGGTGACAAATATGCATACCTGCGTCCCATTTGATCTAAAATGGCACCGCTCGCCAGACAGGGCTTTTTTTTATTATACTATTCATCTTAAAATTTTGCGTCCAAAGAGCACTTTACGCTAAGGTCCTTTAGGGGCTCTTTTCCTCGCACGTTTTGAATTGTGGGACCATCTCCCTGCCTTGGTTGTCATGAACGTCAGCAGTAAGAGGATTTTTGAAGGTTCTTGCAGAGACGGCAGTGCGAGTGTAGCACGGGTAGCACCTCCTGTGTTGTGTTGTAAACGCCCACAGGCTACGGAGACTACTTTTGATTTGATGGGACAAATGCTTACTGTCACCTCAGTGCTATAAAAAATACAGTTTTTGATGTGACTTCAATCAGTTACATTACCATATCGCTAAAGTAGGCATATCTTGTGTGGGTTTCTAAAGCTTCACTCGAGTAGGCGTGATTACATTTCGACCCTTTTCTCCTCAGGTACCCAGATACAAACATCTTCATATACACAGTAGACACAGCGGAACCACAAACGATTCTCGACCGGGTTCAGAACCAGTTCAATGTGAAGGTAGCACCGAGTCAGATCAACTTTGTACGACTGAGCCTCAAGAGGGCTATTGAAGCGGAATCGTACCCTTATTTCACGCTGCTGTTTCAAAGTCTTGGCTCAATGCTGTTGGGAATGGAAGCATTTATGAAATTGAATCCTGGTATGTGATACCGTTAATTTCTTTAATAGTTATTTATGCCACTGTCAAGCAACGATAGCTGATCAGCACGAGTATTACAATAGCTGTTTGCGGCAGTGGCATACAAAACTTTTTCTACGACCATGAAATAAATTACTACAAAAAACCGTCAATGTTGACCTTTATTAGGAACTAGCTGTTCCCGCGGCTTCGACCGCGTAGAAGTTGTTTATCGCGTAAAATCATAACCCTCCTTTTGCGCAGTCGGTTAAAAAGTAGCCTATGTCCTTCCCAGGGCCTCCATCTATCCCTATACCAAATTTCATCTCAATCGCTCCAGCCGTTTAGGCGTGAAAGCGTAACAGACAGACAGACAGAAAGACAGACAGAGTTACTTTCGCATTTATAATATTAGTTATAATTATAAAGAGGAAAGATTTGATTGATGAAAGTTTATAGAAGATGTTCAGAAGTTTGGATACAATAGGGACTTGGGTCAAGCATAAGATAAGATTATGCTTCACTGTATTAAAAAAGTCAGTGTCCACTATTCATTCATTATACCTAAGGAATGCAATCCCGCAACAAGATTGAAATCCCGGTATTTGCGGGACTGAGCAATCTCAGTCTGCGGGGTTAATCTTGTAGTGCACATATTTGGAGAAAGGGACATTTTGAGAAAAGGACATTTCGCGAAAATGACATTTTGAGAAAAGGATATTTCGCGAAATGGACGTTTTGAGAAAAAGACTTTCGAGAAAAGGACATTTTGGGAAAAGGACATTTTGGGAAAAGGACATTTTGAGAAAGGACGTTATGAGAAAGAACATTTCGAGAAAAGGACATAATGAGAAAGGACATTTCGAGAAACGGACATTATGAGATGAGACGAGCCGGGCCTTCAACTTCACTTAGCTGCCATTTTACCGGCAAAGGGGACTAACGGCTTAACGTGCCATCCGAAGCACGGCAACGCTCAAATAAATGTCACAAAGTGGTCACCCATCTAAGGACCGGCCATAGTAAATGTAACTTACTGCAGAGATCTTTTACAGAACACTGAGTCCGCGGGGCACAAGGAAAAATAAATTATTTAATATTACTTTTGTATTGAGATTATTAAACGGATATACATACTAGACATGCGCAAAACGTTACACTAAAAAGTAATGTCATATGGCATTACATTTTGTACCGCGTCACATTACTTTGTACTATGACTTTTATCATGACAATCTCATGCGGCGGCACAAAGTTCTAAAATATTAATCGCGCGCTACGTGCGCGCCAAATCCAGCATTCGTTCGCATCGCATTACAGTCACAGGACGAAGTGTCGTACGTTGTCCTAACTGAACGTGACTTGGCTAATGCGAATGTACGCACGCACGTTAAGGTGTAAATAAAGTAACGTATGATGTGGTTTATGTGTAATTGTATGCAGTAAAGTAAATTTAATAGTGTTCGAATAGATATTATATATAATAATAGATCTAATAAACTTAATTGAAAATTGTTAGTAGTTAGTTTTAGTTGAATGTGTGCAAGTTAATGAAATAAAAAATACGTTATATAGGTATGTAAAAACAGTTGATCTTCCTTCATACTTTATGTACCTACCTACTGAAAGTAATCTTGTTTTGTTGTAGAAATCAGATAATAAATTGAATTATTATGAATTAACCTATATAGTTAAATAAATAAAACTAAAAGATGTGACTAGTAGTAGGTAGGTATGTACTCCAGGCTTAGGACTGGCAATATCCATGAATTATTAATAATTAATATATTATTATTACCCATGAATACTATTAAAAATAATATTAATGTATTTAAAAACCAACTTTATTTACAATGATCATGCTTTTTTTTACTTTTTTAGAATAGAATGCGCGGTTCTTCATTATTAAACGCTAACTAAACAAACTGCAAAGTATCACAGAGTCAAACATAGGTAGGTACGTAACGTAATGAATACGAACGAAGCAGCATTGAGAAAAAATAGACCTTATTGCGTAAACGTAAAGTTAAAATAAACTTGTCGTCGGGTCGTGCCGCCCGGAGTCGAGTAACGCGTGGCGGCTAGTACTTAACAAATGACGCTTTTTCGCTCACACACGTGCGGAACGGCAACTTGTGACGAGTGACGATTGCATGGAAAGCGCGCGAAGTAAATATCGACATTCAACACCGCAGACGGCACGTTTGTCCCGATTGTACTATATTTTGTCATGATACATTTCGTCGAGTAACGTACACTGTCATGGTACTCGAGCGAGTCACATGACAAGTAATGCATTACGTACGTTACTTACACATGCCTAATACATACATATAAGTAATAAAATAGCTACTGCAAATTATTAGAAGCGCAGAAAACATAGCATGTCAAAACTCTTGTCTGCCAAACGACTCCTAACTTTACATGTCAGATAGCTAGCAAGCAATGTACGAGATAATTGAATACTTTTATAGTACACTAGCGGACGTCACGCGGTTTCACCCGCGTTGTTCCCGATCCCGTGGGAATACGGGAATAAAATATAGCCTATGTTACCCGCAAAGAGTGTAGCTTTCCAACAGTGAAAGAATTTTTCAAATTGGTCTAGTAGTTCCGAAGCCTATTCGTTACAAACAAACAAACAAACAAAACAAATCTTTCCTCTTTATAATATTAGTATAGATTATTCTAATTTACATTCTGGATGGTACCTACAATTATTTAAGTTTAGAACGGGCGTAGAAAAATTTCCTGTAGTATTGGTGGAGTTGCACGGAATATTGATGGTTACTTCGTTGATGCTTTTGTTTTCTATTGCATTTAGTCTCTGATTAGATACTTGAACTTTTCTTTGAACTGAATCGTCAATATATCCCTCGGCCACAGTTGTGGACCTCCACCCGCCGTGCCGTTTTAAGGTCAAAGCCCACTTTAACGACTCCGCTCCCACCCGGCAAAAATAATATAATTCAAATATAGGCTTTAAACATTGCTCTTTAGATATTTTTTACATTGCCATCATCAATTAGCAGACTGCTCGCTTTCAGCGAGCTTACCGCCGTCAGACTGCTCGGGAGTGGACGCCTCGCTGGGCGTGCGTTGTAGACGAGCGGTCGGCGCGGTGCCCGCGCGCTTACTGCTAGCAGTCGCCGCACCGGCACCGATCGCGAACTGTGTCTATTGCGAAAGGCGAGAGCGGTCGGCGGGTGGACAGCTGGCCGTCTGCTAGCTGTCGCCGTGTGGACTGCTGGGTGCGTGCTAGCTGTCGCCGCGTAGACTGCGAGCAGTAGTCTTCTTTTAGGGCAGTGTTGGGTGGGAGTGGTGTTGGAGCGGGGTCGTTAAAGTAGGCTATGCCTTTAAGCTCACTAGCTTAAAACGGCACGGCGGGTGCAATTTTATTAATCGATGCTGGCGGCGATATAGTGATATCGCCGCCAGCATCGATTAATATAGTTGCTGAGGTCCGGCGGAAGCAGTGCCCTGTTTAAAGTTCTGGACTAGGGAGATTCAGGTAGCTATTATTTTTCCAAGGTTTCCGAACTTATTTATTCCGACGTTTTGCGAAGTGCCTTTTTCAGATGTATAATTTAGGAAAAAGAAAAGGACTTCTGCAGGGGTTTGGACGCAATTTCATATATTGTTTACATAACTCCTAATATTTTTCAGTGATAGTAAAGGAGCGGTCTTGTTTTGTTTTCGTGTTAGATATAGTGACAAAAAGTGTAGATTTTAGGTCTTGCACGTCACTCAACTTAAGTCCATGTAATTCCTGTCTTCGGCACGCCCCCATTATACCAAAAATCAATGCGGTCTGTAACAAAATATATATAGTATTTAGTTAAGCATACAAACAAATTTTAGACATTATAATGCACTCGTCGATTAAAATTCATTAAAACTACCTGTGTTAGAAGGCGCTTCATTTATGAATGTGTTTAGTTCAGCCGGTGAAAATATCTTGGATTTTTTTCCTTTAAATCCTTCCGATTTTCTTTTAAAAAAAACGTATAATTTAGAATATTTTGCCAAGTCAATTTGATGGTTTATAATTAAGGTAGATCTCAACATAGAGTACGTTAACCACAGTACCGAAGATTTAAACTTATTTGATAAATCGTTAAAATACACCAACATTACATTTTCAGAAAATGAAGTAGAATTTTTGGTTGCTCTCCATTCTTCCATGAAATTTTGGTAACACTTTTCATATTTTTCCCTTGATTTATGTGTTAGCAATTCTTTTATGGTCTCCATAGCTATTTCTCTCATTTCAGGAGGTGTTAAGGTATTGTCCATTTCGCTATTATCACTGATATCACTCATTTTCAAAATAATTTTATTTATAAGTGCAGATAAATGTTAACAATGGCGCGAAAATAGCGCGGCGCGCGCAATGTTGTTTTGTTGTTATAATCCCACAAGTGAAAGACAAAGATAATTAATCCATACAGCCTAATTACATGCGATGTTTAGTCGTGACGCAAATACGCGCGCTTTTTGACAAAAATGTTGATTTTTTGATGCCATAGCCTATATAAAAAAATAATAAAAAAATTCATTGTAGAACGGTTTACCCGTGTGGAAATGGTCATTGTAACACGACTTGACTGGAATGAGTACTATTGAGATATATAACTTGTTATGTATTAAGCAAATTACTAAATGGTCGTAGAAAATAAGTGTTTCTTATCATACTAATAGCATAGTAAAAAGAATACAAAAGTAAGATGTACCACCACCACTGTAATGGAAGATCTGATATTCCATTCAACTTTGGTCAATGTGTGCGTGCCCCGCTCTTAGATGCTCGTAGACACTGCACTCGCACAATTTCAAACCACGCTTGGTGCGTTTATATAAATTTATTTTTGCGTTTGTTCAAAAATAACTTAATTCTCTCTTTTTATTATAATCGTCACGCCTATCCTTGAGGCATACTAACGCCCACATTTTCACCATGTGTTTTGGCCTACGTGTAGAAATAGAGAGGTGCAGGTTGAAATTACCCACTGTTGAAAATTTTCAAGGCAAAGGCAACCGGGATTTAGCGACAGTCAAAATTTGAATATTTGTTTCAGACGTGTATATCGATACCACAGGCTTCGCATTCACGTACCCAATCTTTCGTTACTTGGCGCAGTGTCCCGTCGGCTGCTATACCCACTACCCGACTATCACGGGCGCGATGATGCGTCGCGTCAAACACCGCATCGTGTCATATAACAATGCTGGCGTCATCGCCAGGAACCCAGTGTTCACGTGGATCAAGCTTCTCTATTATAAGATTTATGGATGGGTAAGTGATTGTAGCCATTTTATTAGACCTGTGTGTCGGAAAGCGAAGCATGGAAACAAAGTGGTCATCCATCCGAGGATCAGCTACAGCGAAACTTACCCAGTGCAGTGATAGGTGAACACTTACTGCTCAGGCTTCTATGAATACGGTACTAAGAGCGAAAAAATATGTAAATGTATTTAATTGTATGTTTCTTAAAAAAATAGCATCTGTGAAGATTTCAGCACTGGCTTTCACTGTTCCTGAGATAGCCTGTCGATATACAGACAGACAGCAAAGTCTCAGTAATAGTAGAGTTCTGTTTTTACCCTTTGGGTACGGATACCTAAAAAGCGCATTGTTTCTTTGTATGACAGTTGTACGGCGTGGTGGGGCGCTGCGCAGACGTGATTATGGTGAACGGTACCTGGACGGAGGAGCACATCAACGAAGTGTGGAACGTTCCATTACGCACGCACCGCGTCTACCCGCCCTGCGAGGTACGTGCTACCGTTCTCAATCGTACTCAAACACACACACACACACACACACACACACACACACACAGTCTTCGTCTCTGTCTCTCTGTCCCATACGTTCTCGCTCTCTCTCTCACTTTCTCACTAACACACTCCCTACAAGACTACTCTCCTGTGAAGAAATTACTTTCCTCATCGCCTTCCTCTCTCAGTGTCACATTGACACAGAGAGGAACACGGTGAGTGTTCTTTGTATTGTGAGGCTTCAATGAACACATCGAATAGATTGTAAACTTTGTATCAACATAAATGATTCTACATTAAATGCCAGGTGTCAGAATTGAAACAGCTCCGTTCGCTGGTGAAGGAGTCAGATCCCATTCGGATCCTATCAGTGGCACAGTTCCGTCCAGAGAAGGATCACCCGCTCATGCTGCAGGCGATGTATGAGCTACGGAACCTACTGGTCAAGAATGAAGCGCTTTGGAGCAAGGTAAGAGTTTCTTCTCTGATTACAGCACCTTCATGACTCAAAAACTGCACTATTGTTTCTATCCATATTCATATTCAACAACGGAAACAATCGAGATAGTACCGATTGAAAATGTGATACCGTGCGCGCGCGTATGAGTGCATGGATGCGTGCGTGTTCCTGCGTGACTGCAGGTTTGTGTGCATGCGTGCGTGTGTGCGCGCGTGTGTGTTACGTGCGTGAATGTATGAGTGCGTATGTGTTCCTGCGTGTCTGTAGGTTGTACGTTTGTTGTAGATAAAACTGGTGCTAGTGGGGTCGTGCCGCAACCCCGTGGACACGGAGCGCGTGCAGAACCTCAAGGACCTGGCCAAGCACCTGGCGCTGGAGGATAGCGTGCAGTTCGTGGTGAACGCGCCGTACGCGCGCCTGCTGCAGCTGTACCAGGCCAGCTCGCTGGCGCTGCACGCCATGTGGAACGAGCACTTCGGCATCAGTACGTACACATAGCTACACCTGCCGTCGTCTCACACCGACACTCTACGTCAACGCGACTTTCCCATGCTGAATTGAAGAACCCCGCTCAGACAGCCCCCATCGTGGTTTACAGATAAAGGTTGGAGATCGTAACATTCGCCCTATTTTCTTTTTGCATATTTTTACAACTCAGTCCCAGGCGCGACTAGTTCAGTTGGTAGAGCATGAGCTTCTTAATCTCGGGGTCGTGGTTTCGAGTTTCACGTTGGGCGCCAATTGTAACGGGTGTTCTATACATGAAATACATTGAGACAAAATGTTAAGTTGTTGTCAAATTGTGGGGCTTCCTGCCGAAGCCGAAGCTGCTCTGTTCAACCATATAAAGGGCAAGTTCAATCGAGTTCAAAGTACTGCTCGCATCTGTGTAATGGTTCAGCTTAAATCGACTAGAAGCGCTTGATTCGATTGAGAAACAAGAGTATTTTCTTTTTCCCTAAGGCATGTCGTACAGCATTGCAGTCTATTGTAATTGTAAACTTAGTACCTAATAAATAGTGTCGAAATTTTTGTAATCCACAATGGCCATGACCTCTAATTCAAAGGAATGATACTTTTTTCGTCGTTACTAGTTTGTCGCCTGTAGAAATGTACTGGCCCTATAAAATAACATGTTCCCTGAAAAATTGACATTTGTCTAGCTAGGTTAATCGTTAACCCATTTTTTTTACAAAATTATGTAAGACCTGTGACTAAATACATTTTTTTTACAAGGTTAGTTGTTGCAATCAACAAATCATCCATGAAACATACTAACTACCCTACCAAAACGAATATTTCTTAAGACTGTATCCATCAGCCTTTGAAAAACCGCTGGACCATTATAGGCTGCCATATGGCATTCTCAAAAACTCGAAATGCCCATCGTCTGTGATGAATGCAGTCTTATGTACATCCTCTGCCCTAATTGATATCTGACGGTACCTACCTTTCAGATCTAATGAAGTGAAGACCTTACATCCTTGTTATTTATTAATAAGATCTATCATGGGCATGGGGTATTTTTCTTTTGTAGTAATTTTATTTAACTGGCGATAATTAACACATAGCCGTTTTACCCCAGAAGAAGACTTATTTTGCAATATTTATTTTATTGCATAAGCAATAATGACAGTACTGGCTATGACGAATTATACCATTTTCATAAGTTCACCGATTAATACACTCGTAATTACTCTCTCTAACTCAGACATTCTATATGGGCGCTGATAGACAGGTTCACTTTATCTCAATTGTATCTCTAGTTGTACACACGAAGTTTTTAGTTGCTTGAGGGTATTTGATAAAAATATTTCATCATCAACGATACGCTAGTTGCCTTTAGGTTCATTACGTCAAGAGACTTTGCTTCAGAGTCTGAAGCTGACGATACGCAATTTAAGTTAATATAAGCTAGTATTATTGTATCTAAACAACTTTGCAGGCGTGGTGGAGTGCATGGCAGCGGGCCTAATAACAATCGCGCACCGCTCGGGGGGTCCTCTGGCCGATATCATAGAGACGGCGCCCGCCTCTCGCACTGGGTACTTGGCTTGCGAACCTGACGAGTACGCCCGGGCCATCCTGGAAGTGATAGCCTTGCCCACAGATCAGAGGAAGAGAATTATCGAGGCTGCCAGGTATTTATCGCTTGTTATCGTTAGGAAGTAATGCTAGCAGTAAATTGTGGTTTGATTCCGTCTATTTGACTGACACCTTTGCATAGCATATAAAATGCACTTGTTTCGCTGTCTGTTCGATTGGATTGATTACTAAACTGCGTTTTAAAACTTGAAACGACACTAAATCGAATTAAAATTATGACTAGAATCAGCCTCCTTGTATACTCGTAAATATTTCAACGGTTTATATTTTTTACCGTAATTCAGTGTAAATAACAGCTTTTCCTTTTTACAGGGCGTCTGTTGACCGGTTCTCCGAGATGGAATTCGAGAAAGCATTCCTAAGGGTCGTGGAGCCCCTCATGAGACTAGATTAGTTTTAAGTGTTGATGAATCAACTCACTTCGTTCCATTAGGTTTAAGGATATTTACTATTGCAATAAAGTAATAAAGTTGAACCAAAGCATATCTTGTGTTTTATTATGTCCATTTGCCCTCTCTGAATTTGTATTTTAATGTTTTTAGGAGTTAAATATTTGTAAGTAGGGGAGAGTGGGGCCATATAAGGAAAAGTGAAAACAAAAACCAGTTTAAGTTACAATCATATACTTTTTTTAGACCCTAATCAGTCTTTCAGTTATCTGTCTGTATGTAATTACAACAAACATTAAAAAAACATACCCGTAGATAATTAAAAATACGTTTTTTTTATAAATTTATCTTTCGCCATATTTACCTCACACATTGGACAATGACAGCTAAAATATCTCCATATGTGTAATGAGAGCTATCACATAATAATAAACTTATTTTTATTCACTTAACAGGAACTTGAACAAACCAAAACTTTAAAATACTTAATCAACAAAATATAATCTAGAACAAAAATAAAAAGTTTATAAGTAATAATAAGTTATTATAAATATTTTAGAGATCTAAACAAAAAATGCAAATATAGTCTTTTGTATCATCGGTAGGAGTCTGGCATAGTGTCCATGAAGGATTTTCCCTCACGTTAAAAAAAGGATCATCGCAACCTGAACACTCAGAGTGAGCCCATTTGCCACAAGATCTGCAACGGTACTATAATTCTGCATTTTTACCAACATCGTTACAGACCATGCATTTACTTTCCTCCTCTGAATATTCAGAATCATCACTAAAAGTGTAAAAATGTTATTTTCATCCCTTCTTTTCGAAAAGTATCACTTTGTACCTCGATAACGGGGCGCAAAATAGCTCTTTTCTGTTAAAAGCTTTTTAGCGGGTGGCAAAATGATTTGAATTTGGAGCTTTATACATTCATAGAAATCGAACGCAAATTGTATGGATTACTGGCTGGTAAGAGTTGGCTGCACAGAACCGCGGTGACCTGTGCTTAAAAAAAAACTAAAGAGCGAATTATGTAAGTGACAATGCATTGAATCCTGAATGGATAACAATTAAAAGCTAACTACGTCGTACAAAACTATTTTTTTTCTCATAGAAAGGGGATGAAAAGAAGAGTATATTACTCGAGAACAAATAACCTTTCCCTCGGGCGGTGTACTTTGAATCCCTCACTGCGCTCAGGATTCTACGTTAGAATCCCTCGCAGAATCCTTCGCTTCGCTCGTGATTCAAAGTAGAGCCCTCGCCGTCAAAATACTTTTTTGCTCCCTTGTTATACAATCTACTATTTCATCGATAGATGATTCCTCAGTTGTGCTGTCTCGGAACAAATGTCTAGTTGCTCTTTTAATGTTTTTTTAGATTCTTAATATTTTATTTAGTAGTCTTAGATATCTGTTTTCGTAATTTCTTTGGTTTATTCTCTTAATTGTCCTTTTTATTATTTTTTTCTCGCTTCTCCTCAAAAATAGTCTTCATGCTGGTCAAAATTTTTGAATGCTGTTAGTATCTATTCGTAGAATTCGTTAATATTTGTGGCCCAAGACTTAAAACATTTAAGATATCGTCAAAACTTGTACAAGGTTGTGAAGAATCTTGTCTTGTATTGTATTGTATTTTTAATAAGAAACAATAATTACATTGTGTGTGGTATCTGTAGATTATACAACAATATTAAAATATTTTAAAAAAATGTTTTGCCATGCCATAAATAATACAGTCTATAATTTAATTTAAGTAGGTAATCAACAAACCATGCTACAAAACAAATGCTGTGAAAATTTTAGTGATGCAACGGAACTGGCATAACGGAAGCAGAAACGGAAACAGACGTCAAAAGTAAATCTTAACGGAAGCGGAAACGGAAACGGAAGCGTTAACACTATGAAAAATAGCACAATTGTATATTTAAAACTTTTTTATTAAATTTGTATTTTAGTAGTCAAAATTAAACAGCGGCAAGTTATATTTAATAAAGAGTAACATGGCCGCTTTTTCACCTTTCAGCCTATTTCGATGTTCTTCATATATTAAACCAGCTCCGCTAAATAATTGCTCACTGGCTACACGGCTGGGGGGAGCTGATAAGTATTGGCAAACTATTGGCAAAATATGGGGGTATTTGTGCGCATTTCCATTCCACCACATAAGGGGATCCTCATGAAGAGGTAGTCTTTTTTTCTTTCTTGTACTCCCGAAGGTGTGACTGTATCTTTAAAAGTAAATTGTCAGTATTGTCACCATCGTCAGCTGTAGAAGAGTCCTCCTCCTGGTCTTCATTTACACTTAACATCGATTCCAATATTTGCAATGATGCTGATGATTTGGAAGTAGAAGGCTGCACTTCAATGTCTTTAATTGCAATTTGAGTTCGGCTTCTTTTGGGGGAAGGTTCGCAATCATGATGACTGCGAACCTTAACCTTTCTTGGATGGAATTGAAATGTCTGGTTCTAATAGTGTTAATCGTCATATTAAGTAATTTAGATTCAACCTGCTCTGCAATGACGCTGGTGAAAAAATGCGATTTGTATCGCGGATCCAAATACGTCGCAATAGTGTATTTGTCGTCTTCGACCAGGTTTCCAAATCTTACACTTGAATTCAATTCATCGCGTAATTTTGTTATAAAATTTATGAATTGTTCTGAAGTATTAGGTTTCGTCTCTTCTTGTTGTAATGTGGTCTTAAGAACTTGAATTAATGGTATGACTGATGAAATGCTGATTTGAGAACTACTTAGATTTCTTATTTTTATGCAAAACGGGATTTCGCGTGGCACTATTTTATTATTAATTAAAGGTTTCGGTACCTTCACTTTCCTCGACGTTTCGACAGGGTTACACCTATCGTGGTCCCGAGGCGACTGGTGCATGTAGGCTGGAGATTCTGCTATGTCATGATGCTGGGACCACGATAGGTGTAACCCTGTCGAAACGTCGAGGAAAGTGAAGGTACCGAAACCTTTAATTAATAATAAAATAGTGCCACGCGAAATCCCGTTTTGCATAAAAATATGTGTTCAACGCGTGTTAGTTTAAAACAAATACTTAGATTTCTTGTTATTTCTTCAAATGGCTGCATTAATTGCACAAATTTTTGAATATTCATCCAGTCTTCGGGGGATATCATCGCGATTGGATTTGCGCTTAGGTACAAGACAAGCGAATCTTTGAGTTTTGAAAACCTTTCCATCATGTAGAATGTGCTGTTCCATCTGAAATTAAATCAAATCAAATCAATTTTACTTGCTAGAAATATGATCAATAAATAGATGGTCACAGAAAATAAAATGTTAGATATTTCACCTAATGATGGCTTGCAAAAATTTATACAAAATTAAATGTCAAAATATTAGTTCTTTTCAAAATATAAATCCAAATTCAATTACCTAATCTTAAAAATATATTTATTTATAAGTACAATCAAAAAACTCCTTTAACTCATAAAAACATTTGCTTATTAGTAATTTAATAGGTATTTATATTTACCTTGTAGGACAATCCTGAATGACAGAAAGAGGAGACTGATTAAGGCGTTCCTTTTGAATTTTTGTAAGCTCTGCCTGTGCGACCAAGGAATGATTGAAATGGGTGGCAATTTTTTTCAATTTAGCAATAAGTTGTAGGAGCCACTCTTGAGATTCAACACCTGCTCGTATGCACAGCTGAATTTGGTGATTGCGTAACTGATATCCTCAAAGCCTGACAACTGCATTGCTCTAACCATGTTGGATCCACGATCACGAACCATGCAGTGAACTTTTTGGCGATCAATGCCCCATTCTTCAAGAATCGTTTGAAACTTTGTTGATATTATGGTGCCCGTATGACGTTCATCCATGACTTCACATTTCAAAATTATAGTCTTTTTGCGAAAATCTTTTGAGATCCCATGAGCAGTTAAACTAAGCAATGAAACAGCAGAATGAAGTTCCGACCATATGTCGCTTGTAAAAGATAACTTGTCAAATTCTTCAAGTAAATCTTTGGTTTTCTTTGCTAACTTATTGTTTTAACTGATTTTTTTTCTTCCTATGTGTGCGACAATTTGTACAAATTGTCGCACACATAGGAAGAAAAAAAATCACGGCCTCTTATCTTGTACTTTGGAAGAGCAGCTTGCATTACTCTACGAAATCCTGTACCTTCGACAAAATGAAAGGGTAAGTTTTGGAGGGCAATCATTACAGCAATCGTACGATCCATTTCTTGAGATTTGTGATGCGATGAATCCCAATAATCCTTTACTTGTAGACTTTGTTGTAATGTTAATTGTCTTTTAGCGTTTTCGGCTGGAGTTAACGTAACCTACAATTACAACAACATAAATTGGTTACGATTACTTCACGAAATAAAACACGTATCCATACTAATATTCGACCACTAGGCCACGCACGACCTCACTTACTCAAAGTTGGTAAAGTAAGTAATAAATAAATATTAACTGACCATTTGTTTTTTCGTTTCCGATGAAAGTTTGACAGCATCATTTAACTTCTCAAACTCTGCAAACCGTTCGGCATGAATTGATTTTAGGTGACTCTTTAAAGCTGTAGTTGTGCGGCCTTTTCGCGAATACACTTTTTCACAAAGTTTGCATTTGGCACTCGAGTCGCCGATTTCATCAAAATAGTTCCAAATGGGACTTGTTTTTGGTTTCATAATTGCACTCTTATTGCACTAAATACAACTAGGTATCAAGCAAACAATAACAGAAGAAAAAACAACTGAAAATGTCACTACTCAGTCACGGGGCGCGGAGATAGTGATGTACAAGACTCGAGGCGTCCGAGTCTCTTTGCCTAGAGCTCGGTGTCGTTTACAGGGCTCGCCTCGTTTGTATGGCGCTCGACGACTCGGGAGTCTTTTTCAGAGCTCGAGCTTTTTTGAAGCCTCGAGTCCTTTTCGAAGGCTTGAGCCCTTTTTGAAGGCTCGAGCTCTATTGAAGGCTCGAGCCTTTTTGAAGCCTCGAGTCCTTTTTGAAGGCTCGAGCCCTTTTTGAAGGCTCGAGCTCTATTGAAGGCTCGAGTCCTTTTGAAGGCTCGAGCTCTATTGAAGGTTCCAGTTCTTTTGAAGGCTCGTTCGTTCGTGTCCCGTGTAGTGACGAGAAAGAATAGAAAATTTCGCCACCCCAAATCATCCCGAGGGTGTCGTAAGCTGCGACTAAGGGAACACTTTGGCGTTCTTTGTAGAAGGTTTGACACAAGAGACTGATATTTATTTTATTTATTAGGGTTCCGTACCCAAAGGGTAAAACCGGGACCCTATTCATGGGACTTCGCTGTCTGTCTGTCTGTCCGCCACGAGGCTGTATCTCATGAACGGTGATGGCTAGAGAGCTGAAATTTTCACAGAGTAGTTGTTTCTGTTGCCAACCAAAATAAAACCAAAAAAATAATAATAATTGAGGGGCGCTCCCATACAACAAACGTGATTATATTGCCATTCTATTTTATATTTTATATATTAAAAAGGGCAACAAGGAGACGCTTGAAATACCTACTCACAGAATATTGAGCTGTGTATTTTCATTAAATTTTGTATAAATAATAAAATTAAAACAAAATACCTAGAAATTTAAGGGGGTGTCCCATACTACAAACGTGAATGGTTAAGTAGGTAAAAGCCTCACATTAAGACGCCCCCACTGACCCATAGCCTTCAGTCGGAGTGCACGGGGAGGTTCCCTGTTTCCATCGAGAGCGGAGGAACATATTCTTACGTGCCTAAAGTCACTAAGGGTGACATAAGGACGGCCGTGCTGCCGCTTAAATCCTGCAGGAACACCGCCTTTGGACCCGACGGCATTCCAGGCCGAGTATGGGTGATGGCTCTTGAGGAATTTGGGCCTCGACTGACAGAGTTCTTCAGTGCATACTTTGAAAACGAAAACGGGGAAACAGCCACTGATCTGAAAGACGGGGCCGGCCGGCAGACTCACCATCCGGGTACAGGCCGATCGTGGTGCTCTGCTTGTGAGGCCAGTCGAGGACGTTTCATTGTGAGCGCAACAAAGGAAGCGAAATCATTTGACATCGCCAACGACACTTTATTATTGTAATTTATAAAACTACTAGCTGACCCGCGCCACTTCGTTTGCGTAAGAGAGAGAGAGAGAAATAGAAAGATTAACCGTCGCTTCTATTCTTATTGCGTGGTTTCCTGTCGCGTGTTCCCGTTGCATTATTTTGACAAAAATTCGAAGATTTAGAAGCCAAATTAATCTCTTTGTAACTTCTTGAATTCTAGTAGAATAGGACGGAAATCGTTAGTAGTTACCCTACGTAATGCCTACTAAATGATACAAAAAACCGGCCAAGTGCGAGTTGAACTCGCCCATGAAGGGTTCCATAGCAGCAAGTAACATAATATAAAAGTTCTTGTAGTTTGTTGTAACTTTGATTGATGTTTTAAGTTTTAACACACGTTCGCAGTGGTAGTGATTTTTCAAGGCGAAAATTGCGATTTATGACGTATTAAAAAAAACTACCAACTCGATCTCGTTCAAACCAATTTTCGTTGGTAGTTTTTATGGCAATGTACATCATACATTTTTTTTAGATTTATCATTCTCTTAGTTTAGAAGTTAGAGAGGCGGGGTTGTCACACATTTTTCCACTTTGGAAGTGTCTCCTGCTCAAACTATTCACTTTAGAAAAAAATGGTTTTAGGAACCTCAATAGCATATTTGAAGACCTATTTATAGATACCCCACACGATGGGATTGATGAAAAAAAAAATTTGAGTTTCAGTTCTGAGTATGGGGACCCCCAAAATTACCTGCTCCGTTTCGCATCCGTTTTTGCTATTTCGCTACGGAACCCTAAAAACCGGCCAAGTGCGAGGCGGACTCGCGCACAAAGGGTTCCGTACCAAAGAAACGGCGAACATCACTTTTTGTTGGATGGGAGCCCCCCTTAATCCCCCCTTTTTCTGACTTTGGTATTTGTTGTCATAGTGGCTACAGAAATATATCATCTGAAAATTTCAACTCTCTAGCTGTCACGATTCCTGAGATACAGCCTCATGATGGACAGATAGACAGACGGACAGCGAAGTTTCATGAATAGGGTTCTGTTTTAGGGTACATACATACATAGCCAGGCCTTTATCTTCGAAGGGGTAGGCAGAGGCATAGTATACGCGCACATTTCACCTTATAGTTTTATGTCCCACGTAATAGGTGGTGAGCCTATTGCCGTGTTGAAATGAGCAGGCGCAAGTCGCCGCGACCCGCAGTTGAAATTTTTCAAGCCGCCCATAAGGCCTTCAACTTGGCTTAACGATTGTCATTTTACTGACAACCGGGTTTCATTTCGAGTTTTCCTTCTATAGCAATGAATCGTTTTACGAAAGTGTTCCCTTAGTCGCCTCTTACGACACCCTCGGGATGTATTGGGGTGGCGTACTCTTACTCGGATTTCAAGGTTGTAAATCTCGATCAGTATCTAAGCCAGTTTTTGTTTTTAAAACATATAAATAAACTAAAATTTTCATCTACGAGTATAGCGCCTCTGATCGTTTGTATTATTTCTGTATAAAATGAGAAAGTAAGTAATGATGGTGATACTCTGTGTTAGTCGGATGAACGTATACACCCTCTAGAACTTTTTCTTTATAGGTAACTCCTAGCCAGTCATGTTCAGGTTCTCCTTCTCACAAATATATTTTTGACATACAAATTAAGAAGGTAATTCCGCATAATGAAGGGCATATATAAATAAAAGACACAGTTTTAAAATTGATATTTGAATGTTTTGACATTTATCAACAAACGATTTTTTTAAATTCGAATTCGATTGAGCTTTCAAACTTGTGTCAAAAAAAAATATCCAATAAGTACCGGTTATGGAGTATCAATATGAACTATGCGGCAAATCCCTCCGAAAATATTTTTCTACCCTATTTTAACCATGTCATAAAATAAATTTCAATAAAATACAAAACACGTCACCTATCAATTCTATTAAAGATGCTGTATGCCAAATTTGAAGAAGATTGGACCAAAGAATTACGTAGTTCCATACAAACTTTGTGACCCTTTTTCACCACCTTAGGAGTTGAATTTTAAAAAATCCCTTCTTATTGCTCGCCTACGTCACATAAGGAGCATTTGTGTAAAATTTCATGCTTTTAGACTCAGCGGTTTAGGCTGTGCGTTGATCGTCAGTCAGTCAGTTCTTGTTTTTATATATATAGATAAAACTATATTATTGTAATTTATTAGATACTCTTGCTTTTTTAACGTATCAAAACATGATTAGGAATACTTTGTTCGATCGAAATTGCTCTCGAAAAATGAGAAATATTGCAAAAATCTTAACAAGTAATGTCCTTTTTGTATCTAAATAAATGAGTTTAATCCTCATAAAAACTTGTCTTAAAATAGATATAAGTAGATCTTTAGAACAATATTTAACGGCTAGATTTTTTCTTAAAACCCCTCAGATTTTATAACAGTAATATAATGTATTAGAATCGAATGAAATCCGGCAAAAGCGTACGCTGGAATTGTTCGAATTGCCTTAGGATTTGTCAAGGTCGAACATTGCAGCCTTAAAGCAAAATTTGAACTGTATTCTTTCAAGCCCCTAGGATAAGTCGTAACCAAAATGTGGGGACAAATTTAGGACATCCTCCAACTTAGCCGGGGAGCTATGCGCTGGATGGATTTTTTTTAACGTGACGATAATCCTACATGAATATACTATGACTCCTACTGACTAAAAACCTTCCCTTCGGTTGGGAGCCCCGGGTAAGCCCTCTAAAGGACGCCCCAGGACTGCGCTAGATGGATAGGTAGAGACCTCATGGTTTTAGTGGGTCCAAGGCCGGTATGACGTACGTGTTTATTAATTGGCCCCTTTAATAATAAAAAGAGTAAGTAGCGTGTTGAAGCGCAAATCCGAAACGTTTGTTAGATTTGGGCCCCAGACTGAAAACTTTAAGTATAACCTGAAGATTTGAGACGATAACACTAACGCTAACGGTAGCCAGTAAATGTCAGTCGTTAAACCAAGTTAAAGACCTGATAGACTTAAAAATTTTCAAGAGTAGGCAGTACCTACGCCTGTCCATTTCAACACGGCAAAACGGCTCACCGCCTATTACGTTTCGTGGGACGAATTATAAAAAGATGAAATGTAGGCATATAATATGCCTCAAATACCCCTTTGGGGATAAAGGCGTGATGTTTAAAGTGATTTAATTTATGTATGTCACTGTAGCCAAAACTCAACATTTTCCAGTAAAGTTGTATTTTTAAGAATTTTCATTATAAACTACGTTTGTAATTTTGCTCTCAGAAACAAAAATACAGAGGGAATCATGGCTCGTAACGCAGAAGCACGCGGTGTACACTCATTCGTGTGAGAAGCAACTTAACCATACGTTGACAGCCGACATTGTTGTTGAAAGTCCCCGCAAAGCATTTGCTATACGAAAGCATATGACGACACAACCCGTAGACATTTCTGCCTCAATAGTATTTCATTAAGTTAATAGAAGACTGGTTCTATTTTACAACTTCAATACATAACAATCCTTCCGGGTGCACTGGAAGTCCATTCGTTGTGAAAGATCCCTCTTGCTAAGAAAAAAGTTGATTCACAAATCTAAGACTTCCGTTGGGTGCCGTTTACAACTGATGTCCCCGTACCTACAACGAATGAGTACCTTCAAGCTGGATAAAAAAAAACACTTGTTCTACACTGCACCAGAGGTTCAAGGCTGTCAGTTACCTCAGGACAGCCTTTATTGTGAATATCACATCGCTGCATGTACAGACGGAGTCACTGCTGGGAGTTATCCAAAAGTTGAGAGCAGTATTCTTAATAACGAATCTGCGCCATGTACAGGAGACTCTGTCTTGTGCGGCATGAAAAATTGGCAGCCTTTTTTACTTATTCAAGATTTCTAGTTTCTTTGGGACTGGCCCAATACAGCTTTCAATGCAGATGTTATTGTTACACCACGCACATCTATCAATACCAAGGATGTTGAGATTGCCTTTCATTGGTGTTAAAGTTAGCAAAAGATGGCCGAGTGCCAAGACTGCGAGGAGCGCAGCGAGGACACAGTGCTCCATACATTGGCGGAGTGCAAGGCGTGGGAGCAATAGCGCCAGGCCCTCGTGGCAGTTCTGGACGTGGACACTCTCACTCACACCCGCTGGAGGTCATGGTCTCCAGCGGGAGTAAGTGGGACTGCGCTGCCTCTTTCTGCGAGCAGGTCATGCTCGTGATAGAGGCGGTGGGGAGGGGGCTGGAAAGAACTCTCCCACCCAAGTTCCGCAATTGGCGGCAGGAGCGCCGCCGATATGTCTTCGCCTAAGACTATCTGCCTACATGACCGGGAGCCTGAGGTCGATGAGGAGGCCGCTCACCGTCCTTACAGAAGCAGGCACGTCCTTACAGAAGGATTCACGCACGCCGCTAAGAAGCGGCATATAACCCGAAAAACCCAGTCTGTTGGGAGTCCTGGCGTCGCCTTCCGAGGACTTACTCGGGGCTCCCAACCGTAGGCAGTTAGGCAGGATACGTGAGGTTTTTTAGTCGGTAGGATCCGGTATAGCATCCATACAGGATAAAAAAAAAGCTAGCAGAAGAGAGGGTTGCCTTGCCACCAGCAAACAGTGAGATTTTCAAACATTTGCTGAATATAATGGCAGTTTGATCGATGAACGTCGGCTGGCTACTTCTGACCCTCAAGTTGGCGGCCTGGTCACGCTTCACTTGTAGAACCCGGGATTGTAAGATGAGGGAAACACGTGGGCGGGCAGGTCATTCCAAGTTTTTATAGTTCGACACAAAAAGGATCTTTTGAATCGCTCAGAGGCGATTAAGGGAACACTTTCGCAACGCGAAAGTCTTCCCAGTTGCCACACGGGCCAGTAGTTTAGTAGCATGATGACAATTTTTTTTACGTTAGAAAAGCCCTACACGGATGATATGCCGGACTCCTATCGACTAGAAACCACACGTTACCTGCCTTATGCCTACGATTGGGAGCCCCGGGGAAGCCCTCAAAAGGTTACCCTCAGAATGGATCGGTACGTGATCCATTACGTAGAGAAGGAGAACGCGAAATGAAACCCGGGTCAGTAAAATGACAATCGTTTAAAGTCAAGTTGAAGGCCTTATGGGCGGCTTGAAAAATTTTATTCATTTCAACACGGCAATAGGCTCACCACCTATTACGTGGAACGTAAAACTATAAGGTGACTATAATATGTAGGCTACTAAATTAGATCTAGACACTTTTGAGTTTTTACTCCCACATACATACAGAATTTAATTTTTCTCTGCCAAACCCTTAGACTTAGTAGCGTGATAATAATAATTAATAATTATGAAGTATAAATAAACCTATCCGCATGTAAAAATTAAACTAAACCTATTTCGTAATAGTGTCTTTTGCCCATATATTATACCTACAGATTTTAATACTTCTCTGCCAAGCCCCTAGGCTAAGAAACGTGATTGAATATTTACAATATACTTAATCTTTAAGCTCATTTATATTAAATAGCTAATCCCTGCGGCTTCGACCGCGTAGAAGTTGTTATCACGTAAAAGTCGTTATCGTTTAAAATCATAACCCTCCTTTTGCGCAGTCGGTTAAAAAGTAGCATGTCCTTCCCAGGGCCTCGAACTATCCCGATACCAAATTTCATCTCAATCGCTCCAGCCGTTTAGGCGTGAAAGCGTAACAGATAGACAGACAGACAGAGTTACTATCGCGTTTATAATATTAGTAGGGATTAATTTATTACTTAGTTACGGCTTGCTTTCATTTTAAGACTCGAGCATGTTTTACGGCTCTTTTGACGACTTGAGTTCTTTTGAAGGCTCGAGCTCTTTTGAAGGCTCGAGCTCTTTTGAAGGCTTGAGCTCTTTTGAAGGCTCGAGCTCTTTTTGAAGGCTCGAGCTCTTTTGAAGGCTCGAGTTCTTTTTGAAGGCTCGAGCTCTTTTGAAGCCTCGAGGCATGGCTCAAAAAAGGCGCGGCTCGGTTAGGCTCGGGACTCCGAGCTTACCGAGCTCACTGAGTCTTGCTATTCCGCCTCGAGGCTTCAGAAATAAGACTCGACGCCTCGAGGCTTGTACATCACTACCGGAGATGCGCATAGTGAACTAAAAACAATAATTAAATAAACGAACGAACTCGTTGTGACACGTATGTCGTTTGTTTACCGCGCGCCCCTCCCTCCCAAAATACGCGGAAGGGATTCGGCAATTATCGGCAGCACGCGCTCCTGGACGCTCGACGCTCGACGCTCCTCATCGCTTTCTCCCCGCTTCCGTTCAGAGTTCTGTTATAAAGTTTGCGGAACCAGAAGCAGAAACGGAAGTGAAAAAACATGCGGAACTTCTGCAGTTGCGGAAGCGGAAGCAGAGTTCTGTTGCAACACTAGAAAATATCTACACATCCAATTATTACAGCGAAAATAATTATAACAATAAAAAAGTCATCTTATTAAACCACAACAAGTCATAATATTTCAAAGAAATGTCAATTTAGGTCCAATGAAAATGTCTTCATGTTGCTCTACAAATCCATTCGCATTATGCACGTCAATAATTTATTCAGGAAGTCAATAATACTACAATTCGTCTAATGAATACAAGCACCGTTCAATTAATAATTGTTTCAATTTTTCTTTCAATTCCGTCTTATACAACAGCTCTTTAATTTTAGTGCCCAATTTATTAAATAGTTTAATTGACATATGGTAGGTGCCTGAATTTTTTCAAAAGGAAAGCCGGTGAAACAAATATTATCCAGTTGGTCACACCTGTAGTGTAGGTATTTTGCGTATTTATTAAACGGTGGCGCGCGGCGGTGTAATGCCTTTTGTGTTTTGTTTGCCACCTGTACTATACTCGTAAGATCCATGTACTTAATTTAAAACAATGTCTTACGTGCATGATAAATTGGCTTATAAAAAAGTATCATAAATTATCTACTGATGACTAAAAAGATATTCAAATTTACACTAATCATGTTTTAAAATTATTCTACTACTCTCTGCAAGCTCATACCTACCTATTTCAAATTGTCTCGATTGAAGTTAATTGAAAATAATTCATAAATTTGGGACTTAGACGCGAAATAGGTATAGGTACTTCTAATGTTTTTAATAATATGTATGGGGGTGTTTGCTGCTGGTATGTGGTGAGTGGTAATCAACCACTAATAATGTTCAAACACTTACGTTCAGATAGTTTTTATAGTTTTTATCGGCAGTCTTTTCGTACACCAGGCCAAACGTAGCGCTCAGCAACCAGCTTGGCGGTCGCGTTTGCACCTGGGTGACTGAGACTGTGAAGGCTTTCAAATACCCGTCTCCTCAGAGACTTGGGGATGAAAGGTCTAGGAGAGGCTCGGCTCACATCACAATAGATGTCTGTATGGCTGTTATCGACTCTCATCTTCTGTAGCCGGAGTGATGATTCACCAGCAAGCAGGTGTGACAGCTCTTGATCAGCAGCTTGTGATGAGGCGAGCAACTCATAATCAACGGGTGTCTGCAGTTCATCAATACGAGACAGTGTATCGGCAACTACATTGCTTTTACCAGATATGTGTCGTATATCAGTTGTGAACTGTGAGATGTAATCAAAATGACGGAACTGCCTTGGCGAACAGTTAGCTTTTCTTTGATTAAAAGCATAACTGAGTGGTTTATGATCGGTATATACTACGAAGTGTCTAGCCTCAAGCATATGGCGAAAGTACTTGATGCCTTCGTAGATCGCCAATAACTCACGGTCATAGGGGGAATATTTTTGCTGAGCCGGGTTGAACTTTCGCGAAAAGAAACCTAGAGGTTGCCAGGTGTCATTTTTAAACTGCTGCAATACTGCACCCATTGCCAAGTCAGATGCGTCAGTGACTAACGCCAGTTTGGCCTGTGCATCAGGGTAAGCAAGCATTGCAGCTTGAGATAAGCTGGCTTTACAGTCATTAAAGGCTAATAACGCTTCCTCTCTAAGCTCTATAGGATGTGATCCCTTAACGTTGCCAGTGAGCAATGCGTTCAAGGGAGCCTGAATTTTAGCAGAGTAAGGTAAAAATTTCCGGTAAAAATTAATCATCCCGAGAAAGCGTCTAAGTTCCTTGACTGTTTTAGGTACGGGGAAGTTGGTAATGGCTTCTACCTTTGATTCCAAAGGTTTGACGCCGGATGACGAGATCTTGTGACCTAGAAAAGTTACCTCAGCCGCTCCGAAAACGCACTTACCAGTGTTAAGAAGTACACCGAACTCCTTCATCCTAGCGAACAGTTGACGAAGGTGGGCCTCGTGTAGGGTCTCGTTGGCTGAGTAAACTATAAAATCGTCTATGTAGCAATAGCAGAAGTCGAGTCCTCGCGTCATCTCGTCGACAAACCTTTGAAAAGTTTGTCCCGAGTTGCGCATCCCGTACATCATAAACGGGAATTCCCATAACCCGAAAGGGGTGGTTATTGCCGTCTTGGGAATGTCCTTTTTATAAACTGGCAACTGGTTGTAGGCTTTCGTTAAGTCTATGGTCGAAAAAACTTTACAACCAGCAATATTATGGCTGAAATCGTGAATATGCTTAATAGGTAACGATCGGGAATAGTGCGAGCATTGAGTAACCTGTAATCACCGCATGGTCTCCAACCGTTATCCTTTTTCGGCACGAGGTGAAGTGGAGATGCCCATGGACTCTCCGAGGGGCGCGCTGTACCGTTGGCAAGCATGAGCTCAAATTCACGCTTGGCTATCTTCAGCTTATCCGGGGCTAACCTGCGGGGAGTGCAAAATACGGGAGGGCCGGGTGTGGTTCTGATATGGTGAACTGTGTTATGCTTGGGTACTGTTGGTGTGCCTGAAGGTCGTGTTATCTCAGGAAACTCGTGTACAATACGATGAAAGCGCGTGTCACCTGTTATAACCTTAACAGAGCAAATATTAGTATTAGCAAGTACAGCTTTTGATGACAATGTTGTTGTGTTATCAATGAGACGTTGATTTCGAATGTCTACCATTAAATTATAAAAGCTAAGAAAATCAACGCCGATAATAGCTTTCGTGACACTTGCAACTGTGAATCGCCATGCAAAGCTACGTCTTAAACCTAAATTTAAGCTAAGCTCTATATAACCAAAAGTATCAATAGCAGTCCCATTAGCAGCACACAATTGAAAGTCCGTTTTATTACGACGGTCCCGAAGCGCGGATCGAGGGTACACACATAAATCGCTACCAGTATCGATTAAAAATTTAACGTTCAAGGAGCGGTCGGTGACGAACAGGCGACCTCTATTAGGTGGACAGTCGCTAGTCGCCATTACTGACTGTCCCTGGAGTTTCCCGCCTTACCGAAGTCGCAGGGCTTAATACACCTGTGAGCCTTGACGCCATGAGTTGCATGGTACCAGCACGTGGGGTACTTTCTGTAGCTTGAGGTTGATCGGGTCTGAGAGCGAGAGGACGAACGTCGTCGTTCGCGAGGTCTCGAGCGTTCACCCGAATAGCGCGATACCCTGGTATGGTTATCCAGCTTCTGCGCCAGCACCTCAACCATTCGTTTCAATTCAGCTATCTCTGTAGCAGTGCTGGAAGCGTTTGGCGAGCTCGTTGCCATACTTGCGACGCTCATGGGTGACGTCACCTCCTGTATTCTGTCTGCTAGGTCAGCTAGTTGTTCCAAAGAGTGAGTCGTTTGAGATGCTATGACCGTCTGAATATTATTAGGCAAACGGTTGGTCCAAATAGACTTCAAGAAGTCGTCCGGTACTGAAGGTCCAGCTAAGTCCTGTAGGTGTCTCAGGAACTGGGAAGGTTTGCGGTCTCCTAATTCTTCATGGGTCAGTAGTTGTTTGACCTTCCTCTCGTGAGATGCTGATAATCGCTTTATTAATTCAGCCTTAATCTTTTCATAACGATTAGCGTGAGGAGGATTGATAATGATATCTTTAACCGACTTTGCATATTGTAAATCTAAATGGTTTGTCACATTATTGAACTTCACAAAGTCGTCGGTTATATTAAAATTCTCAAACTGACCTTCCAGTAATGCAAACCATAATTCTGGGTCCTCCGGTGAAAATGCGGTAACCTTAAGTTTCAGTGGACGCGTCGACGGTGTGTCGACACAAGTGGACAACTGCACTTTCCTTGCCTGACGCATGGTAACACCTTTTGTCGATACGGTGGTTTTATCCGACCCGTCACTATCACTCATTGTATTAATGTTCGTGTTTTACGTGGGTCACCAGTTATGGGGGTGTTTGCTGCTGGTATGTGGTGAGTGGTAATCAACCACTAATAATGTTCAAACACTTACGTTCAGATAGTTTTTAATCACAGGACACAAAGACACAGAAGAATAGTGTTCACAAGCACAACAGCGAAATAAATATAGAAGGAGTAGAAACAAGATAGATTAAAAAGCGATAGTTATTAGAAAACACATATAAAACACTTTTTGTATAAATCGTAAGCGGGTGCGCGGACTAAATGGTTACACCAAGCGACACGGGCTTCGCGCGGGACAGGCATTTAACGACTGGCGGCGCGTGCGCATTCCTCAAGCTGAGAGGGCGTCGCCGTAGAACAATGGGGACTAGTTTGGTGCGTTTGTCCACTGTTCCGATATTTATTTTATCGACACGTTCTGCATTATAATAATATTATAAGTAAATACTTTTGTAATAAATATATTATGTATGTATTATTGATATAATATAGTTTATAGTATATTTTTATGTTATATATTACGTAAATATATTATATGTCGCCACACCGAGAATTACTAATTAAAATCTATTTGATTATAAATAGATTAAAACCATTACAATGAGCAACTTTACTGATACCTTACTATTTTGTGATATAAGGTTCGAATAGAAATAGTTGTAGAATTTATCAACACTGATTTGTATAACTTGATGTAGTGGTGAACTAATTAGGTTACCTAAGTGTTATGTGACTATGTAGGTTCGTAAGAACCTACAATAAAAACTATTGTTAAATTCTTATTGACAATTATTACGAATATTGTCGACATTTAAAAATGTTTTTAATCAAAACATGATTTTTGTTATTCCTATAGTTCCGGCAATGTTCATTTTACTGAGAATGAATTAATCTTTGTATTTTAACGATTTTATTCAATTTAACAGTTTGTTTGACTAATTAAATTAATAACTTTATTTCTCAAAAATAAATTGAACCACATTTCTTTGATTTAAAAAGAAAACATTAAATATCAAGCCACGTGTTTTGTGAGAACAATTTGAGTGGCGGGGATTTATAAATAGACAGTGGTTGTGGCTGAGGGCTCACTTTGCTGCTGGAATTTGGAGAGAAAACATTGTGAGTAGATTCTATGTTGGTTTTAATTTGGAATAAAAATTATGTTGTAATAACCTACTGGAAGTTAAAAGAGTGGCCGGAGTTTTATTGCCAGGTTCTTTTTTCTACAAATATTCTATGCCATGCTTCCTCATGAACATTCGTCCATTGCCACTTAGCGCCTTATATAGTCAGTTCATTAAGAGAAGCCACAGCAGGAGCGATATTTGGCGAGCGGGAGTATTCAGCGCGACAACTGAATAGACGAATTTGTTTAGCATTTGTCGGTACCAGAGTTTTTAGGCTTAACCTTTTTAGGGCTAGGACGCACTTGACCGTTCTGTACTAAATTTTTAGCATGCTCAATTGACCGTTAAAAGAAAAGGCATTATTCTATGATGATTGGAAATCCTGGTTTACGGAATGATATTAAGACTCTAAGCACAGATTAGTAAATAGTTACTGCTCTAGTGACAGAGCTTGGAGAGAAAACCTACGGTATTTACCACAAATATCAGAAAAATATGTACTGATAACGTCATCTATACAAACCTATGCTATACTACCTTTGTGGTCATTGTCTGAACTCAAGAGGTAATTTTATTTTTCTGTGTTTTTAAGTCATCTTCGATATCAAGGTTACCTTATGCTATCTAATAAAAATAGATTTGAACCTACCAACACGTCTAAAGTAATCATCTTGTGAAATGTGCCATTCAATTTCTACGTTCATTCTATTATCTAGAATCTAGACAGACTTAAGATGCTCGTAGAAACAACAGGAAACCTATGCCACCAAGTAATTTTATTGACCACACGTTTTCGGTTTTCCGGCAAACTGTATGAGATTGACTCACGAATTAACAAGCACTTAACCCCGCTATCAAAGATGGTATTATTAATTACCTTACCTATCCTCACACGCATTGTGTTCAAGCTGGACTAGTTAAGAACAGAGTTCATATTATAGGTTATGTGCTTTTCGCGGCGATAGCAGGTTCCAAATGTGTAAACGGCTTTTGATCAAAATGAATAAAATTCAAGTACCTATCTACTATAAGTTTGTTCGTATAACCGTTGTGTTGGCCGGGTTATTGTTGCATTGGGAACACAAGTTTCTTTCAACCGTACGTTTATCCGAATCTGTTGTAGTAGCTTCAAAACGTCACTCACGAGAGGTATGACCGGACTTACTACAAAAATTACAGTAAGAAGCGTTTCCACTATCAATGGAATATTTTAACAGTTTCGGTGGTGGTTGTGATCAATTCGCGTTTGAACGCTTACATAATATAGAAGAGGTAACATAACCTATCATCGCTGCTACTGCATCGCAATTTTGTAACCACTAAGCTGGCAGACTAGCTTATGGTGGCCCCACCGAGGACGCGGTAACTAGCCAGTTGTCAACCTATGTTAGCGCGGCCCTTCAGCAGTCTAGTTATTTTCATACGTATATCGTAGTCACTTGATAACATAGTTCGTTTGAAACAAACAAAAAAAAACATGATTACATCAATTGCAGTCGCCAACGCGACGTTACCGCCTAGGTATATGAGGGTAGAAACACATCGGTACTTAATCATAACTTTCTTTTGTTGTTTCGACAGGCGATCACTCATACATTACTTCACTGTGATCATATTAAAATAAAATTCAGGTGGTACATTACCCCTTTGCTGTTGTAGCTGTGTGACGGTGCTGGTGGAAGACTTACTAGCCCCAGGATCTCGCACTGCCGCGGAACACGCCAGCGGGGCACCCAAAACCTCGTGGTGAGCTACAGCTTAGGTTAGGTCATCTGGCGCATTGGCGCTGACGCTGACGGCACCGCACCCAGCGAGTACTTGATTCTCAGAAACCACAAATTGAAAAATCTGGTGAGGTATTTTCATTTTAGTTTCTTCAGTCTAATCGGTATTAAAATGCTAGCTGAATTATTAGACAAATGATGCTATTGGGACGTGGAGTCACCAAATTAGCTACTAAAATATTTAAATGAAAAGATGCTATTGGGGCGTGGAGTCGCCAATAAGCCACTAATATCCCTATCCTGAATCATATTATTTATTTATTATTTGTATTAAGCCACAAAAAGTGGATATCCCAATCCTGAAAGAATAGTGGTCCCCTGTGTAACACGGCGTACAAGACCGCTTAGGGCACAGCATCGACCTTACCAACATCCCCTAGGGCCCCTGTCTTTGACAGCATCGACCTCTCCCCTACATATCCTTACCCATATATAAAAAAAAAAAAAAAAATTACTGTTGTCATGTGGAATGAGCAGTAAGAACCACTAAAAGTGGATATCCCAATCCTGAAAGAATAATGGTCCCCTGTGTAACACGGCGTACAAGACCGCTTAGGGCACAGCATCGACCCTACCAACATCCCCTAGGGCCCCTGTCTTTGACAGCATCGACCTCTCCCCTACAAATCCTTACCTGTGTACAAAAAAAAAAAAAAAAAAAAAAAAAAAAAATACTGTTGCCATGTATTTACATGTGCGCAGGACCGTGTGTTGTGGCGTCATTTGGGAGAGGCCTACGTCCAGCAGTGGACTGATATAGGCTGATTTGATTCATTGATTGATGTGGAACGAGCAGTAGTAGCATTCAGTGAGCGCATCATAACCAGCTCACCGTCTTCATTAACTATGAGCGGTGACACTCTACATGCTACCACGATGTAAGGTTATGACCAATGGAATTATATTTGCTTAACCAAGTTTTTCTGGTTCCGTGTACTGTAGAGCTACCAAGCCTCAGCTTTTAATATTTATTTTGCAGATCTAGACCTTAACACACGATGCAGAGCACGCATCGCCGATCAGTATGGCCGTGTCGCCACACCGAGAATTACTAATTAAAATCTATTTGATTATAAATAGATTAAAACCATTACAATGAGCAACTTTACTGATACCTTACTATTTTGTGATATAAGGTTCGAATAGAAATAGTTGTCAACACTGATTTGTATAACTTGATGTAGTGGTGAACTAATTAGGTTACCTAAGTGTTATGTGACTATGTAGGTTCGTAAGAACCTACAATAAAAACTATTGTTAAATTCTTATTGACAATTATTACGAATATTGTCGACATTTAAAAATGTTTTTAATCAAAACATGATTTTTGTTATTCCTATAGTTCCGGCAATGTTCATTTTACTGAGAATGAATTAATCTTTGTATTTTAACGATTTTATTCAATTTAACAGTTTGTTTGACTAATTAAATTAATAACTTTATTTCTCAAAAATAAATTGAACCACATTTCTTTGATTTAAAAAGAAAACATTAAATATCAAGCCACGTGTTTTGTGAGAACAATTTGAGTGGCGGGGATTTATAAATAGACAGTGGTTGTGGCTGAGGGCTCACTTTGCTGCTGGAATTTGGAGAGAAAACATTGTGAGTAGATTCTATGTTGGTTTTAATTTGGAATAAAAATTATGTTGTAATAACCTACTGGAAGTTAAAAGAGTGGCCGGAGTTTTATTGCCAGGTTCTTTTTTCTCCAGCTCTACCTATTGCGTTGCGAATCTGGCAGTAAATGTAGATTGTGACTTACATGAATAAAGATTTTTCATTTAATTTCATTTTATTTCATTGGCGTTCCATTTGCTTGTTTTTAGTACCGTGTTTCTGAAATAAATACCGCCTAAGTATTTATTTCACTATTATTTAACTAGATATCCATCTATAAGTGTAATAAAGCATAAAGCAGAACCGATGACCTACTCCAGGTCAGCGGGCCTGCGCTTTTTAAAAACAGCTGCCGCATGTCTACTCCGACATATATGTTTTATTATTTACATATGTATATATTATCTATGTTCTATTAAATGCTATATATGTGTTGTGTGTATTATGGAAGCATGCCACATATGCATGTACTAGCTAATGCCCGCAGTTTCACCCGCGTAAAATTAGTTCCCGTGGGAAGTTATTCCCGGGATAAAAAGTAGCCTATGTGTTATTCCAGACTATAATGGATATCTGTATCAAATTTCAGCCCGATCCGTTCAGCCGTTCGAGCCTGAAAGAGTAACAAACATCCACATTCACACTCACAAACTTTCACATTTATAATATTAGTAAGATTTCAAGTACCTATAGAGTATTAAAAACCGCGATATTTTACAATACAAAATTGAAATAAAAACATACTTCTTATCTATTTTTTCAAAAATATATGACAAAGTGATTCTATGGAACAAAACTGCTTTATCATGTTATAAACTATTAATGAAACATTCAGCCAAAATAAAGGTTATTAGGTATCCCAAGCCATTGAACCAATATCACTAGCGTATTCTGAGATACCTACTTGATAAATATAAAAAAACTGACCTTTATTTTTTATCGAACCCGTAATACCGAAGGCCTACGTCCATCAGTGAGCATTGTATGCGACTCCAAAACAATAATCATGTGTACAGAAATCACAACAAAACACAGGACACAAAACACAATTTTACACACTTTCACGATGTATTTAGTACTTGAAGTAGATAATTATTTATAATTAACTAATAAACAGCACAATACTTTATAAAGTCAATTGAAACTATGTTATGTTTTTTTATTATTCACGGGAAACGCATGTGAAATGAAGTAATAACAACACATCAAATTAAAAACACACTTCGATGCAAAACGTTTCGACGTGCGTTAGGTGCATTTAAATTGGTCGAGTTTTCAAGTCAAATACGTTGTCCTTTTCTATTAATATGACTGTCTCAGGTGTAAGCCACGAACTCATGGCTTACTTTAGGCGAAAATCCACGAATCAAATCTTGAAAAAATGTGAGAGAATAGGACGCATATATACATTTGCGTAGTACTAACGAAGCAGACGCAAAATGATCAGGAAGCCGGGCTTACCGCGTGATGTCAGAGATAGGGTCTTTGAACTTTGACTCGAAAATTTATTGCTATGACTTTTGTAGCAGGGGTTGAGACGAAAATGCCGACTTATCATGTAAATTTGCAAATATTTTTATATTTGAATGAGTGTTCGAGAATATATAATTGTGTTTATTAGTTATGAGTAAATATTACATGTCACTGCCCGATCTGAAAAGGGAAGCCACAAGGAATGGGCTTGTACGAACAATTCGCCACTGGTAGGTGCCCTGCTTTACTATATTGAGATGCGGAATGGTCTTAGTCTGAAAATCCTTCCTCCTGGTTTTCTCTCTAACTTGTCTTTCCTCTTCTGTTTCATACGTGTGTATATATTTTGCGAAATTTAGTAACAATACGAGTATATACAAACCAGGTCCGGTGAGGATTTTCACGCTACTAATATAACTTCTACATGATTCTTGCTGTCTTATTTTCATCATAGTTCGAATAGTCCTTTTCTGTAGTATGAACGCCTTTTGCATGTTGTAATTATAACTACCCCCCCAGAACAATATACTGTACCATAATTTTGACTCAACTAATGCATAGTACACCTTCTTCATAATGTCAATATCTACATAATTCCTTAAAGTTCTTAATGCGTAACACGCTGAGCTAACAGAACTTTCTACACTAGCCAATTCATCTTTCCAATTCAAATGACAGTCCAAATATACACCAAGAAATCTAGCTGTCTGTACTGTATCTATTTTATCTTCCCCGTTACTACATACCAGGTGGTCATTTGCTCTAGCTGTAGTCTTAAATTACATTAACTTAGTTTTACTTGAGTTAACCAGAAAGCCGTTAGCTGCAAACCAATCATCAAGTAATTTAACTACTTCATTTACTCGCATTTCTAGGTCCTTCATATTTTCTGCTGATATGATAGCATTAGTATCATCAGCATAAACCACTAAATGTGTATCCTTTACTTTATTTTCCATGAAGTTTAGCATATCATTTACAAAAACAATAAAGAAAATTGGACCTAAAATCGATCCCTGAGAAACGCCTGTGTCTACGTCCAACAATTTTGAAGTAAAACACTGTTCGTCTTTTTTGAGAATTTGTCTGTTACGGGTTTGAACACAAAAGTTATCGTTAACAGCTTTGACCTCAACAAACATTTTTCTATTTTTTAAATAAGATGTCATAAGCTGTAAAGGTTTGCCTCTCACTCCATAATGCTCTAGTTTAGTTATTAATAATTTATGATCAACAGTATCAAACGCAGAACTGAAATCTAAGAAAAGACCCGCAACCTTATGTTTTTTTATTTAACCTGTCCCTAACGTCACTCACCAACGCGTCTATGGCCTCCTGTGTTCCAACATTAGCTTGATAACCATATTGTCTGTGAAATGTGTTTTAAATTTAGGTGACTTAGGAGTCTGCTTTTTATTATTTGTTCAAATATTTTTGATAGCGTAGGAAGCAATGAGATTGGCCTGTACATTTGGGGATCCTGTTTAGATCCTTTTTTATGGATTGGAATGACTCTCGCGATCTTAAGCTGGTCCGGAAATATACATTCTGATACACATTTATTAAAGAAGGCACACAGCGCGGTTTCGCTAATATGTCAATGTTATCTTTTAACACTGTGATAGGCAATTCATCATATCCACAAGATCGCTTGCATTTCATACTTTTGATTTGGTTACTTCTAGAGTTGCAATATGCTGCCAAACTATGTCATCTTGAATCCTATTTGTGCTTTCATGTAGTATACCTAATGCAGGTTGCGAGTTGTGTATGGTTATTTTGGATTTAGATGTGAACTGGTGAGCAAATCTATTAGCAACCTCTAGAGGCTCGGTTACAAGTTTATGTTCTAACTTCAACGTAATTCAATATATGTGGTTTATTTCTTAATCTATTTACAACCTTCCAAATACCCCTAGAGTTATTACCCAGTGATTTGATTTCAGCTTGTACGGCCAACCTCTTGGCTCGTTCAATTATTTTTCTGTACAAATTTATATACCGATTAGCATAGTTAACTATGCTGCAGTCACTATTTCCCCCTTTGTATGATAGTAAGAAACGTTTAATTTTGTTTGACACCTTAATGCCCGCTGTAATCCAGTGCAAGCCAGTACTACGCTTTAAGTTTACCTGTGTATCTTTTTTTTTTCAATGCAGTTTTATAAAACTGGTTTAAATTTTTAATAAAACTATTTAGTCCTACTTGACTCCAGTCATAGTTTAGCAATTTATTTCTAAATGTGCTTTTGTTCTTACTACTAAATGATCTTTTCTTTACATAAATTGTTGGGTTACCATTATTACACCGCTCATTACTGGGCAACACCACACTACATAATATAGCAGCATGTCCGTCCGATAGGCCATTGTTATCAACTTCACATTGTGAACTAAATGTATTCGGTAAATTAGTAATTATATTATCAATGCAGGACTGCTTGTCACCTCTCATAATTAAGAAGAAGTCGCTGTTTGTGAGTAACTGTAGCTGTACCTATTGTTTCCGACGGTACCAATATCATCGTTAACTGTGTTGTCATCGTGTTTTTTCTGATCAAGAGCAATAAAATCTTCATCTCCAAAAACTGATTGGAAAAATCCCGGTTGTTTTAAAGCCAGATATTCCCTTATCTAAAGATGCTACTTTGAATAAGCTTTATTAAATAGTCAAGCTCAAATCAAAAAGGATTCAATTCTATTGTTGGGTTGTCGATAACAATGTCCGTTTTGTTTGTATTTATGCATGTAATAAAAATGAGTCCTTTTCAACGTTGACTAAAGCATGGGGTATAACAATGCCGTCGGCTAGCGTTTGTTTTTCGACTAATGCTGTACCGAAGTTTATATTACTTGAATTACATTTAATAATTGTTTCGGAGCGGCTATTGAGAGTGTGTTTAGAAGAAGATTCGTTAGGGACAGTTTTTTCATTTAAAAAGTGTAATTTGTAAGTCTTGTCACGCAATCTCATGGTCTTAGACTGAACATAGAGTTGGCAATTGAATTTGGACAGGAAATCGTTACCTATTATACCATCTGCTTTTATGTTTACATTAGCTACATGAAATTTGAACTTAGGTAAGTCGTCTAAAGATATCTCGGAAATGCCTGAGGTAAGATTAGAGGTAAGAGTAAATTGCAGCAGACCGATAGCTGTAAGCCATTTATTAAAAAGCTGCGTATTATGACCTTACCCTGTATATATTTATATGAAATAATTGTTTTTGTACATCAAAATAGGCATATGTTCCAGAATTATAAGAGCAGTCGCCATAATCACAAAATCTGTTGCCCTCAGCATAAAAGTACTCTATTTAATAAAAGTGTATTCTGTATGGGGCCTCGAATATATAATCACGTACCTAAAGTTTTACTACAATTAAATAGTAATAATGGATTTAAGTTACAACTTAAGAACATTTTGTTAAATAAGGCATATTATGACGTAGATGAATATATAAAGGACGTGTTTTGACTATGTATACAAAGTAATATTTATTTGACATTATTTGACATTATTTACTGTATTTCTTGTGATTATTTTTTCAATTTATTAATAATATTTTAATGATGTACTAATTAATCTACTAATAATAATATTATGCTAAGTTGCATGCTCAAGGGCTGAATATGGCGGACTCAACTTATGCATCTAAATGTTTTTATGTAATACCCATATTCGCAACAAATAAATGAATAAATGAAATAAGAGTTGAGGATTGTGTACTTGAAATGCCTACAATGGATACTATTTTGGATTTGTCTAAAGGAAACGACCCTATTTTGTCCCTTTTAATTACTGAGATTCCTGCTCCGGTTTCTACCAATAATGTAACAGGTTTACCTTCGATATGGAACTTACATTGTAAGAGATTTTCAGAAGGAACGTCGTTTAGGGATGAAATCGAAAAGGATTCGATTTTAAGTTGAGATTTGGAATGTTTGGATTTGGTTTTCAGGGATTTTGATTTAGATTTGGTATATTTGGTAGATTTCGTAGTTTTATAACTAGGATCAGAGTTAGAACAATTTGAATTAGTAGGAGTCGAATTATGGTTCGCAGAGTTAGTATTAATTGAAATAGTGGAATTTAACTTAGGGCTAGTAGAAATTGAATCATTATTATTAGAATTAGAATTCGTAGACTTATGGTAACTAGGGATAGAGATAGTAGGATTGGTATTAATTGAGTTAGAATTATTGGAATAAGAGTGAGTAAAATTAGAATTAGAAGATTTTGTAACTTTAGCGGGAAAACCGAGAGTTTGGGGCTGGTTACCCTGTCCGTACGGTTCACCTATAAAACTAGTATTTGTTTGGGTAGATGCGTCCCTAAATCGTTTGCTATAATTGGGCGCGTTGCGAGGGCTTGCCCTAGAATTGGAGATTGTCTAGTGTAGACAGTAAGTCTGTCTCTGTTGAGCGGGGCATCTGGGCGACTTCCAACGAATCGCTCAGTTCGCTGGTCGCCCAAGAGTTTAAATTGTGGACTGGGGCCGAAGGAGCCGGCAAAGCACGTGGTGCTTGAGCATTACGGTTATTGTTGTATGCTCGTTTGCGGCATTCAGCCATAACGTGTCCCGGATTTTTACAATAACTACACGTTTTGTATTGATATGTGCCGGGTGGACGAGTTTGGTTCTGTGAAATGACGGGGTGGTTATTAGGACGAAATTGACCGTATTGTGATGAAAACCGGTTATTATTACTAAATGGTGGGCGTGTTACTGCTTTGTAACTATTAATGGGTCGCGGTGCGTTTAATCGGAATAACGACTGTCGTGCGCTGGTCATTGCACGAATTTTATCTTCTTGGATAGCGAAACGTCCGGCTTCGTTAAGGGATGTGAATCCTTGTGTACGAAGCATAGTCCCTATGCCGGAACTAAGTCCGTTTACAAAGACGTTAAGTGCCGTTTCTTCAGTGGTCGCTATTCGACCCGATAAAGTGTCGTTGTCGATGTCTGCGTTTAATTTTTCTATAATTTCACTACGACATAGATCAACTCTATGGAAGTATTCGGTAATAGACTCGTTTTGTTTTTGGAAAAGTGACTGTAACTCTAAATTTAGATGTGATATAGTCTTAACATGTGAAAACCCGTCTATTAAGAAGTTGCGCAAGTCATTCCACGAATTAAATTGTTTGCAGTGGAAATCTGACGCGCCTGAACCTGTGATATTATTCAAGGCAAATACTAATAAAATTTACTTTTGTTCTGCACTGGCTAAATGAAATGCTGAGTCGCAGTAACGTATGAATCGGTAGACTTGGTCAGAATTACTGGTTTCAAAAGTGGGAATTAGTTTGAGAAGAGTGGCAATTTCTAGATGCATGGTTGTTGTACTGTTATACGAATTTGCGAAAAATGAGGATAAATTGGAATATAATTCAGAGGGTTCGTCTTTGATTTTCTTTGACATTGAATATATGCAATAAACACGATAGAGGAGATTTAGGAGAGCAAACTAATAATGCCACTTACCACAGTAACAGTATGATGTGGGCTCGCATGGTCCGGCGAATATTCTTCAAAGCCTGCAGCTACCACACGTCGTTTCTTCTCTTCTTTGGGCGATGTTGTCCCGATGGTGAAGATTATGACGCGTGTTTATCTTCGTCTTAACGCGTTATTTGCGAATCCTACCGACTGCGCCAGATTTGTTATGTGGCAAAGACATGATTAGGCTTTTTAAAACTATATTTAATTCGCTAATAAAATAATACAAAACTTATAATTTACAAGAACTTAGAAATACGTTAGATTTAGAAGAATGAGACGGAGACGGAGATCGGGAGCGAAGTAAACGAGGGATGCCGGGATGTCGGTTTATAAAGGATACAGTGGGGCGGGGGTTGGTGAGACAATGACTCTATTCGTCGTCGGGAATTTAGGGGTAACCAATACATGATAGAGCTTATAATACTAGATAACTTTATGCAATACAAAATATGTGATCATAACTATTACAATACTAGGTGACGTATCCTATATTAGATAACTAAACAATACTAGATGCTAGATTCGGGGTGAGTCAGTGGGAGCTAGACCATTATATAACACGCGTCCCGCTCAGGGTGTGAGCGGGACGTCTTGTTATGGGTCTCAGAAACTGGACGTCCCGCGGCAACCCTACTCGCGAGCGCTTATTGTAGGTTTATCATGAACTCTCAAGAGCTGTCTATTCGTCTCATACAATTATATGGTGAAAACAAGATTTTGTAGGACTCGAAAGATCCACGATGACATAAGATGCTCAAGATGATGATGAAGATGACATAAGATGAAGAGAATTAATTATGATCAAGATGCTCGGGGACTTTTGATGGCTTGGCCTGCCTCGCGAGGCTCGCTTCTGTGTTCCGGGGTGATGTGCGAATCTGAGATGTAGAGGCTCGCGAGCTTGGCTTCGCGAGCCACTACATCGAGCCCATGCGCTCGGTCTGGACGCGGCTATAGACGAAGACAAACCTGCGGCATATTTGCCACAGACTGCGGAATTTATGTTGAAAATTTTTCTCCTGCTCTTTCGTCGCAGCCCCTTTCGCGGGTATAAAGTGCTAACATGGTTTTCCAACGAGAGAATAACTATAGGGTAAACTTGTCTTATTCGTACCCCTTAATGGAAAACAGTAATATTTTCAAAATTAGTAAAAAAACACAGTATATTCTCTGAAAAAAATGTTTATTTAGGATACCTTTTATTATAATCATAATCAACTTCAAACAATCTTATAAACTTATTAGAAATTAACAATTTTTAAATACTTAAAAAAGTACGATTTACAACCATTCATCTTAAATAGTACTTAAATTGTGCTTAAATCGTACTATGAGATTTACAGTTGAGATTTTTATATTTCTCCAGGGATATAATGGATAATAATGTTAAAACATAATATTAAGTAAATAAACATTAACACTTAACAAAATCTACGAATGGTTTTCGCCAATTCTTTACTATCATCACAATTGTAGACTGTGGTTTTGTACAGGTACCCGCGCAGAGTTTATGCACCCATTCCTCACATTGAGTACATTTAATCATACTTTCTTTTATATCCTCTTCGCATATTTTACAATACCAGCTATCATTTCCATCTTTATTTTGTTTTTTATTTTCTTTTTGTGTCATTTTGGTAGTTTTATTCATCTTTTCACTAAGGTTCTTCGTTACGGTCTTTTTCTTGGATTCTTCTATTTTGTTCTCGGAGCTCCTTTTTATAAGGACTTTCTTTCAGTGTTGATGAGAGCACCCGTAGTTTTTCTTTTTATGCCTTTGGACTTGCCTCGAATGGCTCGCTATGGAGATATCATTTCCAATACCTCTCTAACAGTAAAACCTCTTACAACCATTCTTCATTATTAGAAACGTTCGTTGTGGTTGCTCGATCGATACGAAGTGTCAGCCGTCTCTTGCCGTTCTAAATTACCCACTACTTCAATCTGAGAGCTTATATCCGTCTTCCCTGTTGAAAGTCTTGTGCTTCTTTATTTCAACTGCTTCCCGAACCATCCTAGGGTAGGAATGTCGGTCGGTAGACAGGATCTTCGGATTGTGAAGTCTACCGAAGAAGAACATAGGAATGCCAGAATTGCAATCTGCTATTGCAAGCATCATCCCCTTCAACTGTTGAATTCAAAATATGAGACATTTTCCAAATGTCCGCATCTGTTGAATTCAATATTTGAACACTTTTTCCTTCAAACAGTTCGGGCTCTTCTAGCTCAGGCTGTACTATCCCGATCCTGCTCAAATTTTTATGGAGTGTTCTTAGACAGAAACGGGACAAGTATGTAGTACATTGTATGTCTGTCTGTCACAGCTGCACCTCATGATTCTCGTTTAAAAAGCGCCCTCCATCGCGCACCATTCCGCGCGGCTAAGTGACGACGACCGGTACTGTGTTGCGTGTAATTACATTTGTGTTTGGTGTTTTTTACTTTCAAAACTTAACAAAATCATGACTAGGTTAGAGTTTTTATTCGTAGATTGTGTATTTCATAAAGATTTTGTACCTAAAATAGTTATTTTCAACGAACATTCATTGTATTTTTACGCGCCGTCGGCGTCACGGAGGCGCGGCGCCAAGCCCATACATTTGGATGAAATACAAAGAATAAATACTTTAATGATGACAATCTATCGTTATTTTATGTATTTTTATGTATTCTTTTATTGTTTTCAAGCATTGAATGTAAAATCTACTTCAATAATTTTGTGTAAAATTGGGTCGAAATTCTCGATCATTTTTTGCAAAACTTTCAAATTTCAAATAATTCTTTCTGAAATATATTTGTATGCCAGCATACCTTTTTTTTATGTTTATCGATTAGGAAAAGTCATGTAGCTGTAGATTGTAAATTTTTTTGAAAAAAAACACACAAAAAAAATTCAAAAAAAAAAACAAAGTTACGACCACCCTTTTGGGCCCCTTTTTAAGTGCTTGGTTCATTGTTCAATTTCTAATAAACTAAACACGATTGTCAAACAAAACTCTGTGTAAAAAAAATTTAAGGACCATACTTACGAATAAAAAAAGAATGAAAGCCACTTGAAGCACAGTTTTCTCAGAATCATGGCATGAACTTAACCTTTTTTTGGCGGTCGGCGGTCGGGTCGCCGAAATGAGTCGTATTTTGAAAAGCTTGTAAATAAAAAAAAATGTATGACGAGTTGTATTGTGTCTGTTGAACATTGTGAAATAGGATGTATTTAAAAAACTAAAAAAAAAAAAATTTGGAATTTTACATTATTTTTTTTTTTTTTACAATTTTTGTAGAGAAAACTGGTGAAAAATTACAAATTCTTTTTTCTAATAGAAATTTGTAATACATTACAAGGCAGAACTGGTCTTATCTATCATTTTATCATTAGCTTGTTTCATAACGATTCCAGTGAGGTAAGTATTTTAAATGGCTACCATAGAAAAGTTATGAGAAATCGCCATTTTAAGAACATCAGCCGACGCCGCTCGCGCCGCGGGACGCGGGGTAACAGACGCGCCCACAGACGCGGGGTCGACGCACACAGACGCCCCACACACGAAGGGTGTCCTCACTCCATTGTGCTTGATTTGTCTTCCTCTTGTATTTTTGTACCTTCTAAAACTTTAGACAGTTTTTGCCCGTTGTGGATTCTTTGCCACTTGACCATTTCCTGGTCCCAGGCATCCTTGAACGGCTTGAAAACCGCCAAGTCCAGCGGTTGCAGAATGTGACTGGTATGGGGAGGTAGTTTTAAGATTGTTATATTATGTTTGTAACGCTTTTTCGATTACAGCCAATTGTATATGAGTACTGTGACCATCATATATGAGAAATGTTCGCTGAGTCGTATCACCAATCATCTGAATGAAACTTTTATCAATGTAGTCCAAAAAGGCTTGCGATTCTATCCAGCCATTTGATGTGGCTGTATACAACGTGCCAGGATACACTAAATCAAAAGTCCACTTACTCCATATGTGCTTTCCTTTTATGAATGGAGCTCCTTTCTCACCAGCAGAGTTGCTCGCCATCAAAACTGTCGTATTTGACTTTCCGGAGGATGATGTTAGTCGAAGGAAATACCCTAATACCTATAACTTGTTTTTTGGGATCGCTGCAGTAGCTGGTTTAATCGAAATCGTATATTCTTTCAGGCTTGTCATGAAGCCTTAACACATCCATCACTCTTTCAAGCATGTTATAAAATTCTTGTACGACGAATAGGTCTGCGGCTTTCTTACGAGCGACCTTTACAGCAGCAGTTTTTAAAAGTTTCAGAAACTTACTAATATCTTGTCTTTCCTTTTCCTCCAACTTGTCAAAATTTGGATTAAGAACGCAACAAATTTCTCTCCTCGCAGCTAATTTCAAACCTTTATCTTTATAAATTTCTAAAGTTTTGTCCCAAAGGACAGCTCTTTGTTCCGCAAGTGTAATTAAAACTTCCGGTGTTATATTATTCGCCATCATGGATACACGTTCACCATGCGCAAGAGCCTGACTAGTTCTGACACGCACAGAGCAAAGTGAGTACGGGCGTACAGGTGTGAGGAGCGCGCGAGTACGAGGGGGAAGGGAATACACGTGTAAACGGCAAGACGATATTTTTATCGTGGCTACGATAGATTTGCGGTTACTATTTAGTCGTAACGATAAATTTATCGTTTTACGGTTGTCGTGCTAGCCGTTCCCACTGTCACGACAATCTGTTGTCACTGCAAAAAATGTCGTAGACGACAGTAAGTCGTGTCGTTCTATATGTAAACACCTCCATTCTTAACATATAACCACTATTTAGAGATAGTACAAATGGAAAACTCATTTATGTACTTTTTTTCACACCTACCTCTCTACATACACTCGCGCACAGATCAGTATCGAAAATTCGGTTGAGACAGCCTGACCTCGTGTCTGTGAATGAGTTGTCTATGTGTGCGTAGCCTCAGCGAATTTAGTATTTAGGTTTACATCTGTACTATCTCTAATTTGTGATATAACTTTGTCGTCACGATGCTTAAAATTATACGAATATCTGTCGTTACGACAAAGTGGGAACGCGCCCTTACGGTTATAACCGTACTGCTATATAATGTATGGTAAACATGTCGTTATGTGACAGTTCAGCTATAGCCGTTTCTAAATAATACACAACCCCCGCAGTGATTCTCTACTCTTTTTTTGAGATTGTAATAGTTAAGGGTACAATGAGGTTGACATCTTCCATTAGGAATAAAAACCCCTAAATAAATATTGAATAAAAAAAAAATTGTTTACCTACGTGAAAAAATAAAGAATCATTACAAGTTAAATACAAAAGTTCTCAGTCGTAGGTTTGTACATATTTTATATGCCATTTTTTTGCATAATTCGCCACAGTTATCACTGTCTATTGGTAAACCACCTGACATTATTGTTAAGACGACATGTAAATCGTCAAGTAACCATTGACCGAGGTCCATAATTTCAGAAAACATTTTTCTATTTTTATTAGACATAGCCATTCGTGCAGTATTCCCATCATTTGTTGTGTCGGAATTAGGCTGGACAACATCTGCCAGTAAGCCTAATTTTGCGCTCACCTGTTGTTAAATGGCTTTTTTCGCTCGTCGACCAGCTTTTTCTCTGCAGATTTCTCGGATATTCTCCATTTTTTACTCTTTTTTTATACGCTAGATGCAAAAGGAATTCTAGCATACGGATCCATGCGTTAAGTGGACTCACCCCATTTTTGAACCCTGTAATGTCAACTGGTTGCTGTTAAGACAGGTTAATATTATTGAATTGTGTTGCAGTTAAGCCAGAATATGGACTACACAAGACATGGACAACGAAAATTCAGCTGATATAAGTGAAAGACTTCTTATTTGGTCTTTCCTTTTTGATTTCTCTGACAATATTAGTTCTGTGGTTTCTTTTCTATATTGCACGCTCACTGGTCTGCAATATCTGTAAGATTGAGGGGATGATTTTTCTTCAGTATAACATAGTTTGATGTTCTTAAAACTAGTGGAATAAATGTGGTGGCCACTAGGCTATTTTCTTCAACACCTTCATTCAGCATTGGAGAAGGCCGGTTTATATAATGACTGCCCTGTGCTCCCATTAAAACCCAAATTCCCCTCCAAAACACATTCCACCTCTTTTAAAGAGTTTTGTTCACAGTATAGTATGATATCTTCTTAATTTACTTTCAATATTCTGTTAGAAGTATGTTATAGTAGGTTTTGGAAGGGAGCTGAGGCTTCTCTTTCCGATATTTCAATATTAGTGGGATAGCAGTCTTTTTTTGCTTTATAATAAGGAAGAAAAGCTGGAAACCCTCGATCTTTAATATCAGCGCTTAGAAAATTATAGGTTTCGATAGATAATTTTCTGGCAATTATCAGTGACAAAGCTTCTTCGGGAGTATACGGCCTAGAACAGTCATTTACTTTTTCCAATATATTGGACGGCGTATTAGGACCTTCAAAACAGGCGTGTTTTACCTTTTATATGTCTTTAGCTGCCTTCGATAGGATTCAAACACCTTCAAGTGTTAGTGATCCAGCAAAAGATTTTATTTTTGTCAGTGGCTCTTGTTCCAGTTGCGACTGTAGTTCGCGACGTGATCTTAATTGTTGTCGTGTGCTTAAATTCATAAATAGATTTGTTTTCGGCGTCAAAAATAGTTATTTTATTACCCTAAGCTCTCCTGTCATCATTATGTGGCCTAACCAACTTTTATGTTTTATTATTCAACATTAAAAACGCACCGAGCGCGGTATGCTTATGTGCGAGTGTAGTGCCGCCGATCGCACTTGTACTCGTGGGCCGCGCTCTCGTCGTTGTCGCAGCCGCACACGGGCCCTGGGACCCTGCTCATACAATGATGTGATCAAAATTCCAAACGTTAAGAAATTATTATAAAGTTGTTTATGTTTATTCAAATAACAGTGGGGAATGAAAGTATAATAACATACAACTTTATATTTCGTCAACTGAAGCATCAGATTCACTAAAAAAAACTCCCTAATTCCTCTAAAAGCATATCTGTAACCTGAGGATCAAACGGTTTTCTTTTTACAACTGATGAAGGTCTAAGATGTGTTAAAACAGGGTCAGACGAAATAAGTAGACGGTAGAATGTATCTTTTAAGTTACTTTGTCTTGAGATTTTTCGAGTCTATATATTTTAAAGTCCTTGTTACGTGCTCCCTGCGCTTCTTCACAAACTGCCCAATTGGTAGTAAACAACTAAATATAATTATATCCCCATGAATTAAAATTTTGTGTAATGTTGTAGACATTGGATACCATGGATAAAGAGAGATATATTTCAGCAGTATTCAGACAAAATGATTTCAACTTATTGGTATCGATTTTAAAACCACTTGATATTGTTTGCAATATTATAATAGTCTATGAATTGTTGCCTAATTAATACCAGTAATTAATTCTGATAGATGACTATTTTGAAAACTTACGAGCCACATTTCCGTCATTGGTGTTTCCGTAGCCTGGTTTGGGATTATCCACAATTGCACATTTGACATGACTTTTCTAAATTCGGCTTGTATTTGTTTTTTATTTTCCTCTACCACACTTTCCGTTTCTATATTAATACGCAGAGTTTGTGTCGGTAATTTATAGACCAAGTGCAAAAGACATTCAAAAAATCGTATCCAAGCATGAAGTACAGAGATTCCAAATGACAAATACTCGTTCTCAACGGTTTCTGGAGAATAGCTGCTAAGTTATTAAAATCCTTGGATGTGGCGTCATAGCAACGTAAAGTACACAGCATGTTTTGCCATCAATCATAGTAAAAGAGGCGTGTGTGTGATGCTGTATTCTTTTTCATTATTGATCTGATTTTCTATGCTGTTTTTTTTCTTTTTTTGTAGTTGTGGAGATGAAAGCAGTGGATTTTGCCATAATACGACAGTTTTTCCATTTTCTTCGACACCTATCAATCGAAGAGGATCTAATGATGACATAAATATATATTTATCATCACTAGTTTCTGCATGTACTGCGTGTGGCTAGAGCTACCATCAAAACCCCATTTAAAGGGTAAAGAAATGTTATTCGAACTGGTACTTTTAACTGCTTCTTTTAAAGTAAACATTAAATGATTAACTGTGTGGTCCAATAGCGATTGCATAGGAACCTCGCTCTCAATTTCAGTTATTGTTATTCTGTACGGCAGGCATTGTTATTTCGCTTTACGAACTAGTTTATAAGAAGGAAATATATCCTTGGCGTAATTTCTTATAATATTATATTGCCTCCTGCTTAACTGAGCCTCCATCATTAAAGACAGTGCTTGTTCGTTCAGTTCGTAACATTCAGGAATATTTTTTTCGGAAAATGTATTTGGGCTGATTAATTCCTGATTTTTTTTGGCTTCCATGCGTATTCCACTAGCTCGCAAGTTCATTTGTGCTGCATATGCTAACTCTTCATTAGAATTGCTATAACGCAGTCTGCAGTTTTCCTGCGTTTTGACTGGTCACTACAATCTTCGAAAGATTTCATCGGCCGTTCTGGACTAGGCTTCTGATTCTGATTGAACTGGGTAACATTCTCCAACCAAGTTTTTTCAGACTCGAAAAACCTTTTTTGTGTCTACCACATTTAATAATTCCATAATTCATTGGTAGGGACTAAATATTTTAATTTTATACTAACGGCATAACGCCTAAGGGCGTCTTCAAATTAGAGGCGTGAAGAAGCGCTTCAGTGGTGCCACAGTGGTGCGCTAGACGCGCCACCTCTAGTTTTCATACAATATTTAGAAAAGCCGTTGAAGCGCCACTGACGGTGCCATGCGAACTGCCAACTGCGCAAATTGAAAACGATCACAAATGATTGATTCAGTACAAAAAAAATCGTACTATCACACATAATTAGGCATAAATCCAAAAGTATTAATCGATAAGGTTTATAAAAAAAAAAACATTAGAATATCCATACCATGTCCAGTTGCATATGTGGTTCACTTCAATTAAATATGACTTAAACTTGGTAAAAAAAAATGTTGAAATTATTGAGTAAGAACTCGCGTACGTTCGTCAATAGCAGTGATTAATGTGAATAATCAACTTTGCGTTGATGCACTGAACATAAGATAGCAGTTACTGATTCAAAGTTAAATACAAACGATATGATACATTTGTTAGGGGCGAGGTCAACGCACCACCCTATAGCTACGCAATTATGCAAGTACTTACGATCTTGCACAATATAGATATCTAGAACCTATTCAACCATATGCGTGTTCTCTGTATGCTGTGCTGACTGCAGGGATTACTGTACACTGGGAGTGACTGCCACTGGCCTTGCCTTTCAATAAAAATGCTAATTTACCAATAGAACTCAAACTATATTTTGCCAATAACACTAATATTATTCTATCTGGTCTACAACCACTCAGGCGGGCCAGCGCGCAGTAACTGGCCCGACACGCATTCATCGCTCATTCACAGAACTGCTGACAGACAAATTCCTTTACACTTACATTGTAGGTACAGCCGTAGGTACACATTCTTAAGTCTACCCTTACGTAGTTAATTTTTTGAAATTCTCTCATTTTAAAAATCGATTTCTGAGCACTACGTTGTATGAGAGGGCCCCAGTGTGCGCCCGCCGTTCCGCTCGCCGCTAACATCCAGTTAGAGGCCTTATTATTTTAAGATTGTAGTAGTTATTGTTGGCGCTGGATGTGAGGCAGCAGCGCAAGGAACGGTGGAACGTTATTCCAGCTCACACGTGGCAACCTGGTGTACCGTGAAACTTATGTGTTGGCGACGGTGTGTGTGTGTCTTAGTGATGGAGCATCAAATAAAAGGTTATGCGATCTGCAGTTCAATGATCTATTCATAAAACTTGGGACTTATTGATTATTCACAATTAAATTAAATACTTAGCGAAAATATGATCCAGTCAAGTCGAGCGCAAGATAAACGAAAGGGAAGAGACGTCATATTGACAGCAGATGTCAATAACAATATACGCACTAATCAAATGCCATGCAAAGCTGTAAGTACTGTATACGTACCTGTAACAAACAAACAATAAATAAATAAATTGAAATTGAAAGCAAACCACACTATGTCTATACAGCCTAATGTACGGATTATCATTTCAACAGTTATAACACCTACCTACCACCTCTGTAAATCCAATAGCAAATTCTTTCAGAAGTCTGACTTGCCATTCCTAACGGTCACGGGTAATCAGTTTTTGCCCCGTTATTTTTGACACTAGTTTTATAATATGCTATTCTATTTAAGACAGTGGTACCTACCTATTTTAAAAGGCTTTGTTACTTGCAGTTGAGGTTGACACGAACAACGTCAGTAACAACGCTCGGATGATTATGTATCACAACTGCAACCACTACATAATTATCTTCGGCTACCCATTTATTATTTAGAACTCAATAAGTAACCAAAAAGGTAATAATAAACAGACCCAATTTAATGGCACGATTTGCCACTAAATCCGAAGTAAATAACGAACAATAATTTATTATTATTTCTTAAAATACACGATAATATCACCACAATGCAGAATTTTTTCTTTAACTATGATCATGCTAGCATGTATGGTTAGCATTTTTCTATGTATGGTCATCTATAAGCTATAAGTCATCATCATCATCATCATATCGGCCTATGGCAGTCCACTGCTGGACGTAGGCCTCTACCAAATTTCGCCACAATACACGGTCTTGCGCCATCCGCATCCAGTCAGTCCCTGCGATCTTTCAGGTCGTCCTGCTATCTGGTCTATAAGTGCTTCAAGAAAATAAAAAATGTGTTTATACTGACCCTGTTAAAGCCCATGGCTCTAGCCGAACGTTGGCTGCACGTAGTGACAATTGTGGATGTCGTCTTATAAATCCAGACAACTAATCCTCTTCCGCTAGTTTATAAATTCTATTGAAATAATGGTCATTATTATTGGCTTCTGCAAATTGAAACGCTAAGTGACGAAGATCCTTGTATGTGAGGCCAAACAAACGTTTTTCCATAAATAAAATATGGTTCACTAAACTTTGTACACTTGTAAGGCTGAAAAAATTGGTTGGTGTATCGTCCCAGGCCCTTGCATGTAGAATAATCTAGGTCATTATTTTGTCGGAATTTGTTCACCCGATCTTGTAATGTAGATTTGGGTACCTGGTATGTCGGAGCCGCTCTCCAATACCCCTTACTATCCTGAAATACGGGCTGAACAGCTTTTTCTCCTCTGGACTCGTGGTCCCCTTGTGATGTTCCCCTGGGGGGACCACGAAAAATCGCAAGCGCTCGTGGTCCCTCCGATTCACTGTTGACCAATTTAAACGGATAAGAAGTAATATGGTATGCTACCGGCAGACTTATTAAACTTTTTCTCCCAGACTCGTGGTTCCCCTTGTCAGTTTGATTTCAATAAAAGGAAATAGATAGGTAATAAAATTTAAAACTATAGAATAGTAGGTATTTTAAAAAATTGCTAAATTCATCGTACTGTTTCTAGAAAATGTCCTACGGTGATTTCATTATGTACGAGTTGCATTGGTAAATCCAGTATTTCCTCACCTTTATCTATTTCTATTATCCTTCGCGCCGTTTGAGAGTTCCAATTTTTATCTAGTAATCCATTGTTTTTTAGTTCATTTAATAATTTTGCTATGTTAAGATAGTTTTTGTTGATCATATTTACGAGGAATGCCAATTTTCCATAATGTTATTAGTTCTGTCTCTCTTATTAGTCACACACCACTTGTAACTATTGTTTTTTCACGTAGGGGAGACCGGGGCAAGATGAGATACCTAAGAGAAAAAACGACATAAAATGAAACTGTTTATTAAACTTCCCTTACAACAAACACAACACTTATAGTTTTAACTAACATAATTATAATATTTTAAGGAGCTAAATCACATATTTTTTTGGCAAGTAGTAATTAAATGGCACATGTCAAATATTTCGTCTTGCCCCATGATCGGGGCAAAATGGGAAACGATATGGGGCATAATGAGTATTATGTCAATCTGGTTGGCAGCGTTCACATATTATTATATGCGCAACTTCATCATCCTTGTCTACACCTGCGCAGGAATTATGAGCCTAACCCTTGCATATGTTATAAATATATACCCACAATGAATGCAAGGACAATCATTTTCATCATTCATCAATCACATTGTTCATGAGTTCTGCAACTGCAGGATTAGCAGAAATACCTTTTTGTACTGAAATGAATGCTTCAGCTTGGATCACTTCTGGTATTGCTGACCTGGAAAGCGGGGGCTGCATATTTTGATTTTCAGATGGTAGAGAATCAATCCAGGTGGTGTAGGTTCCCGAAAAATATCATTGTAAGCTATAATAGTGGACGATGTTTCTTGGGTTGCCTCTGAAGAAGTTGAGGTCGAAGTTATTATGACCTGAGATGTGGATGCTAGATGCTAGATTCAAATAGTCAGAAGTCAAAGTCTTGGTGTTTGTTGTTTCAGCAGTTATGAAGTCTGCATCTGTAAATACATTTCATCAAGTGGCCATATACCACATTTCCCAAATCCTGTTTTATAGGCGTCCTAATTTTTTTTGCCGAAATCATTACCTGTACCAGAATCAGCATCTTCATTACATCGAGCCTTTCTCACACGACGTTCCTTTTTAACTGAAAACAAAAAAGAAACTTAATATTAAAAAGGTCAAAATTCGAAACATTTTATCTACACATATGGGGCAAAACGGGATAGTATCCCGTTATGACCCGACCTTTTTGCCCCAACAGACATATTTTGCAAATATAACAACAAATTTTAAACTACAAAATAATTCTGAGAAAAAGTAATATCAATTTGTTAGTTTTACACTACTACAATAAGTGTGCGGCATAATGTTACAATAGCGTTGACACTTACCTTAGTGCACATCGATCCAGAACAGAAAACTTCGTAAAAATTCCTATACAAACAGTTTTTGTTTGCTGTGAAGCCAAAACACGAAGTAAGACGCGCACGCCGCTCGGACTCGTGTGACGCGACTGAATATCGACCGAATGGCGTTGAGTTAGGATCTATTATGTTCACCATTTAGGCACACAAGCATACTTCCCGTCCTGCCCCGAGCTTCGTTTTGCCCCGGTCTCCCCTATTTCATAAATAATAAAAATTTTTCATCATTTTTATTGTCACAACGCTGCTCAATATAATACCATCCTTCAGGGACCTTATCTAATGGTAGAAGCGGTAAAATAGCGCATAAACCGACTATGCGAAGGTAGAAGTATCCGCGATCTTTTGTCAACATGAGTAATTAAATTCTTGACATCGATGACGTCCATCACTAGAAAGCGTGCGGCGCGGACTGAGCTGACCAGTGTTGCCAACAAGTCCAATGAAGAATCTGCTAAAATGGTATTAAAATTATGCCAACTGCTATAAGAAAATGCTAAAAAATATGCTAACATTTCTGAATGTCAAATAAAATGTCTTAAAATTTTAAAATGTTTATTAACAACATATATATTCGACCTCTTATACAATTTCCACTCATAATAATCAGTTCTGATGCGGCACATTTTTGCAATTATCATTTACTACTAGAAAAGTGATTATGTAAAAATCCTTAATTCTTTATTTTTAGTGCGTTCTCTTGTAGCTTCTTAAGACTACATTCCCCCGTATTATGATAATCGACCGATGTCCGTTTTCGGCAGTTTATCAATGGGAGCGATACTATAGCGATACTATAGTAATCTATCGCTTTTTTCGAGAAGAAGGTGGGTTTAATGTCCTGTATTGCCACGCTAACTGGCGCGGACTATGGAACCAAATTATCATTACCAGTTGCATTTTTTAGCAAGGCATGTACTCCGTTGTTAGTACCTGTCATCACTGTTGCGTTATCTGTACAAATACCGATCATTTTTTTTTATTCCATTATTCAAAACTAACAATAATCCTTTAATACCGTTGACTATGCTTTTTGCAGTGCCATCTTCAATCTCGACCAACCCTAAGAATGTGGATATTATAGTTTTTGAAGATCAGCTGAAATATCTGATCGAAACTCCCAACATTTTACTTACAGAAATATCTGTGGATTCATCGAGCAGAAGACTGTACTCTTGGTCTCCCAAATCTGACACAATTTCTTTAATAAAATGAGGCGCTAAAACATTTTTTATTATATTTGTGCATTTTCTACGATGAATTTTCAAGGCTCCACTTTCGCTATCTCCGAATTGGTGTTTACATAAATCAGACAAATGATCGACAGCCATAATCGAACAATGTGCGCATACAAACATAGCTAGTGAAGATTCTGCTCTCTGGGTATTCAGACCTTTTTTCACTGTAGGAAAATTAATTGTTCTTTGACTTTTCACCGGCTCTACAGCTTTTTTATGCTTCGCTGATAAAATATGTAACTTTAAACAATTGCCCGCCAATTTGGCCACACGTTTGGTTCAAAGCTGAACGTGTCAGGCGCTCGCAAATTAATTTTGAATACTTGTTTCGTTTCTTCTTTCGCCATCATTATCAAATATTTTTCTTTAATATTTAAATAGATATAATATGTACTGAATTAATGATCTTTCTTACTGGTCGATCGAGTTCGCTTCGAAAACGGTTCGAGTCTTGTTTGACTATGACGCGATTCAAAATACACAGATAATTGAAAATTACATCTATGTACTGATACTTATTTATACTGATATGATACAGTTCTTAGTGGTCATAGTCATAGTCATAGTCATATCTTTATTGCCAACCAAGTGTACATATATAGGTCTTAGTATAATATAATTGACACAACTTAGTTGCCCTTTTCAGGCATTGCAAAATAGTAAGTACATATTTTTGTTTGAAAAGTAGTTACATAAGTTTACGAAGCGCTCGTGGCCCCGCGGACTCAGTGTTCTGTAAACGATCACTGCAGTAAGCAACATTTACTATGGCCGGATATGGATGGGTGACCACCACGTGGACCACTTTGTGACATTTATTTACGAGCGTTTCCGTGCTTCGGAAGGCACGATAAGCCGTTGGTCCCGGTCGTCAGTAAAATGACAGTCGTTAAGCCAAGTTGAAGGCCTTACGGGCGGCTTGAAAAATTTCAACTGTGGGTCGTCACAACCTGCGCCCAGGTCGGCAGCGCGTGTGTAACGCCTCTGGTGTTGCAAACGTCTATAGGCTACGGTTACCGACCTTCCGGTGGGCCGTAAGCTTGTCTGCCACCTAAGTACACTCGAGAGCAATGAATCCGGGTCACTTAAAGAATGTTAAAAATCTCGGAAACTAAAAATGATAGGTTAATGCAATAAATTGTATTTAATAGACAATGTAATACTCCTTAAATGAAAGTAAAAAAAATATGAGTCACCATACATTTTATTAACACAAAATTACATAAAGAAAAAACTGCTGATCTCTCCTTAAAACAAAAATAGGAAACATGAAATTTCTGAACTTTATTACGATTTTCTTGAATTTTAATACTTCGTATTGCCTCCTCGTGCTTCCATTACTGCGTTTACGCGGTTTGGCATGCTGTACACCAAGTTCCTTATACGATTTTGGGGAATATTCTCCCATTCCTCTGTGAGAGCAATTTTGAGCTCACGAAGCGTGATTGGGGGAGGGTTTCGTTGTTTTACGCATCTGCCTAGCTCGTCCCAAGCATGCTCGATCGGGTTGATATCCGGGCTGCGCGCTGGCCACTCCATACGAGTAATGTTCATCTCTTGAAGGTAGTCATTCACAATCCTACCTGTATGAGGTCGGGCATTGTCATGCATAAATATAGCATCCTCACCTAAATTGACCATAAATGGACCAACGTGATCATTGAGGATTTCTTCCACATATCTTACGCTAGTTAAAGAGCCGTTTTTTATGATCACCAGCTCTGTGCGACTTTCAGAAGAAATTCCGGCCCACACAAGTACAGACCCACCACCGTAGGCTACTTTTTCTTCGATGCATGCTTGCTTGAATCTTTCCCCTGGTCTTCGATACACTCTGTGTCTTCCATCGTGCTTGTAGAGCATAAATTTTGATTCGTCGGAGAACATAACTTTTGACCAATCTTCAATACTCCAATTTACGTGGCTCTGGGCATACCTTAGTCTCGAAATACGATGCCCACGCTCCAGTTTAGGGCCGTTTGCAGGTCTAATGGGTTTTAAGTTAGATTCAGCAAGCCGACGTCTTACTGTCCATGCACTTGGGTTACTTCCTCCGAGGCGTCGAAACTGATTGGTGAGTTCAGTTCCTGTGAGAAAGCGATTTCGAAGCATGGTGTTCACCAAGTATCGGTCTTCTCGTGCTGTGGTACACCTGGTTCTGCCCGTTCCTGGTCTGCGTAGGTTAGAACCAGTTTCTTCGTAACGTCGGAGAACTCTTTGTACTGTTGACAGCGACACACCGACAGTCCTGGCTGTATCGCGCTGACTCCGGCCGGTTTCCAGCATTGTAAGTATTCTGGTGCATTCTTCAGGCGTAAGCGACATAATTTCAGCTTGATTAATGAATATAGAGCACTATCAACATGGTTTATGTACCCACATAAATGACAGATTACAAACAAAAGCAACACCAAATGCTGTAATTTCGTAGTTCCATCTTCGAAAGTGGCCCTTTTTCAAATTTGTTTTTTTTATGATATAACTTTACAATAACTAAGAAGTTTTAATACCTTCATTTAAGGAGTATTACATTGTCTATTAAATACAATTTATTGCATTAACCTAGCATTTTTAGTTTCCGAGATTTTTAGGATTCTTTAAGTGACCCGGATTCATTGCTCTCGAGTGTAGTATAAAAAAAAAAAACAAACATTTCTTTAATATTATGTTACAAGAATAATTCAATATTTAACCTGTAGGTAACTATAATTATATCTTGCCGACATATTTTTATTACAATATTATATAAAATTTATACCGTCCTGATCTTGTGCTGCTGTTAATTTATTTATTTATTTATTTACACTTTATTGCACGCCAGATAAAAAACTTAAAATAGGAACATTTGTTAAAAAGCAGTACAATGGGCGGCCTTATCGCTAAAAGCGATCTCTACCAGGCAACCTTTGGATGGAAAAAGTTGGTTGCAGGTAATGAGTGGTTGTTGTTTGGCGTACTTCTAATTACAGTGTTTAATTGAGTTTCGTACATCATAATTGTCATTTACTTGCTATACTTAACATATAAATACGACATAATATATACATATTATATATCTATGTATTATTTACACAAACATACTCTATACAAATATATATCTATAAACAAATATATATCTATAAATAAATATATATATATATATATAAATCTATAAACAAACACATAACCATAAATAAATTTATATACACACATACATATAGCTAATCTACTTTGATAGATAGTGTTCCTTAACCATATCTTTAAATTTCGTAATTGTCTGCGCTCGCCTTATTTTTACGGGTAGTCGATTCCATAGTCGGATCGCAGTGACTGTAAAAGATTTGTCATAAAAAGTTGACGAGTGAGACGGCATCTTCAATCTTAAGTTTTTCGATGACCTCAGACATTTCACATGCGTATCGCAAAGGAACTTGAATCGTTCCTTAAGATAGGAAGGAGTTGAAGGGTTAAATAATATGTTAAACAGCTGTGAAAGAATATGAGCATCCCGGCGACGTCGTATGGGTAACTATCCAAGCTGCGTTCTGAAATGAGAAACGTGGTCAAACTTGCGTAAGCCAAAAATAAACCTGATGCAGAGATTCTGATAACGCTCAAGTTGGTCTAGCTGGTTTTCGGCAAGATCAGGATAGCTGACGTCTGCATAATCTAATATAGGTAACAGTAACGAGCTGGCAAGTGCAATTTTGGTGGTCATGGGTAGGAGGCATTGTAGTCTACGCAATGAGCCCACCGACGCAAACATCTTACGACCCACTTCCTGTATCTGTGGCTCCCATGATAGTGTTGAGTCCAGATATATCCCCAAATTCTTCACCTTATCACTAATGGGAATAGTTGTGCTATCAAAAATTACCGGGGGGATATCTGACCACTCAATTTTTGATCGAGTTCTGGAGCTGCCCAAGATAGCAACTTGAGTTTTCACGGGATTCACCTTGAGGCCATAAGAACTACTCCAGTCGCTTATGTGCCTTAAATCTCTATTTATGATTACAACAGCTTCCTTCAATTGTTGAAGTGGTGCTTGACAGTATATTTGTAAATCATCTGCATAAAGGTGGCAAGAAGAAGAAATATGAGTTGTGATGGAATTTATAAAAATTGAGAAAAGCAAAGGAGAGAGAACGCCACCCTGGGGTACGCCAACGACAGTATTACACCAATTTGAGAACGAATTTTCAATACATACACGTTGCCGGCGACCGCGCAGGTAACTTTGAAGCCAATCAATCACTGTTGGAGATATATTAAGAGAGCGGCAAACACATAGCAATACATCGAAATCAACGGTGTTGAACGCATTACTGAAATCTAATAATGCAAGTAATGTCAGCTTTCCAGCTTCCATTCCACATCGGATATCATCAGTAATTTTGAACAGAGCTGTACCAGTACTATGACCCGGACGGAAGCCGGACTGAAAGGGATTGAGGATATTATTTTTGCTGAGGAATCTACTAATTTGTAAGTGTACAAGACGTTCGAGGACTTTAGATAGGAATGGGAGTATGGATATGGGGCGGTAATCAGTGAAAGTTATTGGTTTGGTCTTTTTAGGAATGGGAATTATGCGACTGTTTTTCCATGAGGTTGGGAAGACACCCCTGGTTATGGAGTAGTTGAAAATGTGGCATATAATGGGAAGGAGTTCATTGAGGATGGGAAGGACCATTTGACGACTGATACAGTCTTCACCGATTGCCTTCGATGAGATTGATATGATTGCCCTCCTAACATCACAAGCAGTAAATAGGTTAAAGACGAATGGGGGATAGTCGGGTTTTGGAAGAGATGAAAGAAAGTCAATTGTTTGTTCCTTAGTTGTCCTATCAAAGTTGGACGAGGCAGCAAAATGTTGATTTAATAAATCAAGATTTAAATCCTTAGGCATTATATCTTGTTGTTTTCTTCCAACCCCCAAAGACTTGAGAAATTTCCAGACTTTTCCTGAGTCGCTATTTTGTATATTATTGTGAATGTGTTGGCGTTGTGCATTCCTACACACCTTGTTGCAGTGATTACGTATTGAGACATATCTGTTATAGTTGTTTTCGTTGGGTCTTATTTTATATTTAAATTTAGCAGCCGCCTTTTTACGCAATTGATTTTTTATTTCTGCAGTAAGCCATGGGGCTGGTGGATGCTTCATTTTGACAGCTCGGATGGGTGCATGCTTATCATACAGTTCAGTGATGACTGTGCTGAACATATTCACCTGTTCATCAGTCGACCCCGAGGTGAAAAGTGGACTCCAATCGACATCATTGATATCCTCACGTAGACTTTCCAGATCCATACCACCAAAATTGCGCTGCATGAGAATTTTTCGCTTAGCTTTTGGGATACGGATTTTGTAGGACAGGAATAGTAAATCGTGTAAAGAGAATGCATCAGCAGGGTATTGACCATGCTTCACGACGTGATGCCTGGAAGATACCAAAATTAGGTCGATAAGACTGGGTTTACAATTTGGGACGTTATGTGTTGTATTTGAAGGAAGAATGGATAGGCTACAGGAATTGGCAAGGGCATGAAAGGCAAAGGTACAGGAGTCGTTTTTGACTAAGCAAGCGTTAAAGTCACCCATAATGATCACATGACTGCAAGAAGGCATTAGATTTACCAGCAAGGTTTCAAGAGAAGAAAAGAAATTTACACTGGATAAGTTACAATAGTATACGCCGAGAAGGACTTTAGTGTGATTGAGTTCAACTTCCAGAAACAAACTTACATAACTTATAATGCTTATTAAATATATATTTTACATAGAAAAACATCGAAAAGAAAAAGCTACGACTACAATTTTGAACCCAAGATTCAAACTGTGGGTCTCAACACGACAGTCTCGTAAACTCGTCACTGCACCACCAAGATAGATAAGGCGTTTTAGGTTTAGGCTGTTTAATTGATACAAAAAAATATTATTTTATTATGTAAATTGGTTATTTGTGCTTTGTTTCCGTGTACTCTTTTAATGAGTAGAAACATTTTTTTATTAAGAAAGTTTTTAGTTTTTTATTGAATAGTGAAATTTTGGTTTCTGTTTTTATGTGAACAGGTAAATGATTATAAATTCTTACAGCCATGTAGTAGGGGCTCTCGTTTAACATTTTGATTCTTGATAGTGGTAGATATAGTCTGTCTCTGTGGCGTGTATTTAAGGTGTGAGTGTCTTTTATTTTCGTGAAGTGATTTATGTATTTGTGTACGAATATGCAAATGTCGAATATGTATAACGATGGTAGTGTGAGGATGTTATATTTAATGAAATAGGGCCTACAACTGTCACGATTATCAATCTGGGCAATTATTCTGATACATTTCTTTTGCAGGATAAATAAGTCCTGAAAGTTTACACTATTTCCCAGTACGCTGCACGGTGGGCATAAAATCGGCTCTCATAGACTTAAGGATTAACATTTTTTGGTGTCGGTTTTGGGCGGATATTGGTTTCATTAGTTATTACTGTATACAAAAATGACTTCTGGGTCAAATCAGTCCATAAACCAATTAATTAGAATTTTTTTACGAAAACTTTGTATGGAGAAAGTATGAAAAATTCAATTTTCTCTGAAACGGCAAGGAAAACCGTAATATCCTCACAGATGGTTTTAGGGCTAATTATTCATGATTTTTTTAGTGTACAATATATTACGGTTATAATTGCCGTTTTTTTTTTAAAAATCATTCAAATTTAAAATGTTATTTTTAAGCATGAAACGGGGTTTTTGGGTTGAAAGGAGAAAAACAACTGACATAAAAATTATTCATGTACTTATAATCGATAAATAACCAAACAAAGCAGATATTAATATAAACTTGAATAATATGAATACAAAAAACACATTAAAATAAATTGCACATGATCGTCATGAGCAAAAGACATGTTATTTATTTTGACATGTATTAAATACACACATAATAAATAGTAAAATAACATACAAAATTAAAAAAGCTTTATACATACTAGAACAAATAAATCATTACATTATTACTAATTTTCCTTATCACTATCGTTATCCGAGTCCGATTCTGAGTCAGAATCCAGATTAGATATGTCCAAAATGTCTAATTCAGTTTCCTGAAATTCAATTAAACTGAGAGTTTAAGGGAAAAAAGTCTGTTTTTTCTTGGTATCTAACTTGGGCCTATGTGCACTTAAAAAGGGATCCGAGGAAACAAGAAGCATAATCAGGATATCTTGATTAGAGGCCTGCCTGCTTCTCTTGCGCGAATGATGTTCCCTGAACCTCCTAAAATCTTTGTTACGAGACTCTGAAGCTTCTTCTGAAAGAGACCCTATTGGTACAATGGCATTTCTCTCGATTATCTCAGCTCCGTGGATCAATAGTTTGTGTACTGTAGACGACATGTAGTACCATTTGTATAATTCAACGTACTTTTCAGCTGTTTTGCGGGCGCATATTCTTTAAATTTGGGTGTGTTGATTTTCTCCCCAGATGTTATTGACTGAAGAATTACAGCAAATCTTCTAATTAATTCTTCATCCAGACCAGTAATAGCTGCTATGATATGAAATTAGTAAATAAAAGGAAACAAGTGATTCATTAATGAGGGTCTTGGAACTTACATAATAACTAAATAGTAATGAGGGTAGTTTACTAATGATGAAACATGTTAACTGTAACGTTGTAAAACAACGGGTGCAGATATTGATTAAGATTAGGTGATTAGAATTAAAATTTGGGTCAACATATGAAAGCGCCATCTACCGAGTAAGTGTCGCTACGACGGAAGCCTTGATTCGTAGTTATAGATGCGGTCTTGACGATTGAGTAGTTTCGAGTGGTGCCGCTAGAGGCGCTGTACAAACATATAAATACGACCGCGCGCGAATTTCAAAGACCATTATTAATAAAAAATAAATCTAATCAAAGTAAAGAGAAATTATAGGGAGCGAAGTACTCCCGAAGTGATCAGTGATTTAGCTGCAAGCGTCAATAACCCCATCATTGGGTGAGTTAAATTAATTATAATGTAATCTAGATTTTAAAACAGTGAAAATTAACGGCTGTTGGTCAACCCTGTTATGGGAGGGTAGATTACAGGGGTGTGAAAAAATGTCTCTGTAAAATTAGAATATAACCAAACATTGTAAGACCCCCGATTCCTGAAATGGTTAACAGGAGTCGGCTGTCTTAGCAATAGGCGGGAAAAAGGGTTCAAGCTAACCCCTTTATCTGGAACATTCCAGGGTTCACCCTACGGGTTCGAAGAAACAGTCCACCCTACGGGTTGTCAAGTTCCACCCTACGGATTGGGTAAATCCACCCTTCGAGTTCTACGAGAACCTTCCACCCTACGGGTTGTCAAGATCTACCCTGCGGGCTGCGGAAATCCACCCTACGGGTAGAGAACACCGTGCCAGCCGAAGTTGTGGACGGCACGGCTACGTCGCTGACGGCGTCAATCCAAGAAGGCCAACCCAAGAAAAGTCGAACCCTGCGAAATCCTTCGGGAATCGCTAAAGCCCTTGCTGCCTGAAAGTACCACACCCACGACCCCCAAGTGCTTAAATCTAATTCGAATAAATTATTAATTTTTTATGTTCTAAATTCTATCTTTTCATTTCTCTCTCTTTTCCTGAAAGCAACAGCATTTCATAACGTAATAATGTTATTGATTTATTTGTTCTAGTATGCATTCAATGAGACGAAATGATTCAATACGTGTCAAGTAAATGACATGTCATTTGCTCATGACGATCATGTGCAATTTATTTCAATGTGTTTTTTGTATTCATATTATTCAAGTTTATATTAATATCGGCTTTGTTTGGTTATTTATCGATTATAAGTACATGAATAATTTTTATATCATCATTTATATCATTTTTTCTCCTTTCAACCCAAAAACCCCGTTTCATGCTTAAAAATAATATTTTAAAGGAGGATGCCAGGGTTTCTATGAAATTTGGTCCCACCTTCCAATAGCTACGTGTGTTGCGACGCTGGATAGGTACTTTTGAGCTGAAAAAAAGTTACTAGGGCGCCAAGTTTAAATGTTAGTTCCGTTCAGAGTTATTCTTTTTTTAAACATAGTGGTTTTACAAGATTCAAAAACAATATTAAATGTTTTATATTTCAAAAATGACAATTTTAAACATACCTTATCGTTAACACATGTCACACGATAGGTGGGTCAGCCACCGTATCAGGTCTAAATGTACTGATTACCGAGAGAGGATTGCCAAGGAGATAACTGAGAACGATATTTTTGTCGATACAATACAGCAGTTGATCCTGCGTTTATTAAAACAAACAATATACAAACAGATTTACAATATAGCTAGTTACAAAGTAGGGGAGGGTTCTTCGGTATCCCCTAGACCACCAGATCCCGTGATGTCGCGTAGTAGGAGTAGGTACATCACCTGAAAGGGCAGCCGTGGTAGTGAGAGAGCGCCGCGACCGCTTGCAGGTCCTTATAAGGGGCGAGGAGTTGCCGAGGGGCGAGGGGGTGTAACCGTGTGCGCGCGCCGGCGCGTAGGCTGCCGTGACGTCACCCACATGCTTTTTATAAATAAAAGATAATATATTTTAATAATAAACATTTATTTATTAATGATCATGATCTACAATGACGTCATTTAAAAATAAGGCTGAGCCTACAAACGCCTCGTGTCTGGCGTATCCCAGATACCAAACTATTGAAACAATATGCGCACAGGTTCCTACTGTACGTCGTCCCGTCATGCAGGTACAATATCTTTGCAGAATATTATTATCGTGAACCAATAAATATCAGTAGTACATTCTAGCTCTCACGTGTCGCGACTGTATACGACCACGTTCTTACGTGGTCGTATACAGTTATACAGTTTGGCATTGATGGTGATGCTTGGCTCTTGCCAAGCATCACCATCAATGCCAAAATCAGGTAAATCATCTAGTGCTGCTTCTCGGTATACTTCTATTGTATACATTCCATTTTGCAGATGTTCGCTGCGGTATACCGTCACAATACCAGAAATTATAATGCCTTAACTCAAAATATCGTAGCCCAAAATACCCGAAATCGAAATATCAATATTCAAAAGGCAAATATTTATAACATAAGTAATTTAAAATGCCTTACGCTCGAATAACCGAAACCCAAAAAATAAATTTATCAAATATGTTCAAACACAAAATACCTTTTTTTAACATGATTTAAATCCTACATGGATGCTATATATCTGTGAATGGTTAACATCCCGACTCAGAGTATCCCGACTCGGATAGGTTAGGTTAGAAGACTAAGGCGGGAGCGAAGCGAAGCGGAGCTCCCGCCTTAGCCTTCGTGGTTATTTTTTTTTTGATTTTTCGTTAGCCCACTGTAGTACTTTTGTAACTCTGAATCGAAGTGTTTTAACATGAGGTAAATCCTACATGAATACTATGCCGGACTCCTACCGACTAAAAACCACACGTATCCTACAGAACAGCCTACAGTTGTGAGCCCCGGGTAAGCCCTCAGAAGGATACCCAAGGACCAACAGACCTACTACTACTAGACTACACTAACATAGCTTTAGCCCTCTCAAAAACAACTCTGTTCACCCGTTCCGAAATCCCATTTTGTTGTGGGCGATATGGAACATTGGTCTGGTGTATAATACCTTCTTGGTTAAGATAGTTAAGCAAGTCATTATTACAATATTCTGTTCCGTTATCAGAACGTAAAATCTTGATGGATAGACCAGTTTGTTTTTCTACGTTTGCTTTAAATAATTTAAAAAGTGAACTCACTTCATACTTGTGTTTCATTAGAAAACCCCAGGCTTTTCTAGTGCAATCGTCGATGAATGTCAGCAAGTAATTGGCACTCTCGAAGCTTTTCACATGCAATGGTCCAGCAACATCTGAAGTTATAAGGTCCAATAGTTTGGCAGCAGGACCGCATAGTCAAACATCTTGCCTAATAGACATGGCACACAGCTGCTTGGCACGTTGTCCTGTTCAAAAACAACACCAAAACATTGACCACCACCACTAAGAATACTAATACCTTTATTAGATAAATGGCCGAGACGCTTGTGCTAAAAAGAAGAAAACACATTGACAACAGCATTTGCATTATCTGTTCCTTGTCTAGAACACAAGGACTTGAAATCCAATTCGGAGATACGCTCAACATCTGCCACATTCATGACATAAAGTCCATTTACTCTATTTCTAGAAGCAATTTGGTCACCAATGATTTTTAAAACTTTTATAAATCCTACACTTATCCCTATTAAATACAGCAGTCTAATTATATTAGTAACACTACGAACAGACAAATCAGGTACATAAAGAACATTATTATGCCTTATATTGGAAGAAACATTTACATTACCTATTAACTGGCCTTTAAGTTGCTTGCCATTAGCAATTGATACAGAACTATCATAGTTTCTCTTACCAGATAACATATCCTCCCGACAACACGTGTGACAGGTAGCTCCGTTATCAATAATAAACTTATTATCACAGCTGGTATATGCAGTTGCTAGGAAAGCACAGTCATCACTAGAGTTCTTCTTCTGATGTATTTTGTTCTTAAAACAGCGCTTAGAACTGTGCCCCTGTCGGTGGCAATAGTCACAAATAATAGTAGGTTTCCTCTTATGGACAAAATAGGCTGATGATATAGCTGACGTTAGGCGTCGGTGATCCTCTTGTATTAGACGAGCTCTAACTAATTGCCCGTCAACTAAGCCTGATACAAGCACATCAAACTCTTGAGGTAACCCGTTCAACAATATCTCAACAATCTCACAATCCTCTATGGTTTTCCCATGTCATGTAATTGATGTACAAGATTCATTGTATGTTCAATGTATTCAGACATATTACTGTGGTGTTTGTATTCAACTCTATGTAGTTGACGGAGTACCTACTAATACTCTTCTGTATAAATAAACCTTTATGTTCGAAGGCTTCAGCTATCTGAGTCCACGATTCTTTTGAGGTTTTACATTGTCGTGCTTACTGACAAAGACTTGGGTTTATGGTTAAGCATATGCGAGCCAGCGCTCGGCTGTCGCGTGCACCATCGGTGTCGGTACTGTCGGTTCCCAAAACACATTTCTACAAATCTTCTAAAGTCAACAGCATCTTTATAGCAAACTTTCAACTCACGTAATTCGCCACGCCATTTAGTTTCTCAATGGCCGTCATCTGAATTTTTGTCGAATCCATCCTGAAATGTGAAGTTTACAATAAATATTCAGGTATTTCTCAATAAGTTTAAGCTGAATCAATAACCTGTTTGAAGTTCGAAAGGTCTGCAGGATCTAACTTGTGCAGCAGGTTCAATCGAAGTGGAATAAATTTTGCGACCACCTTTGTTGAAGTAACAAATAATTACAAACTTACTGTGATGATGAATTGAGCGAAAAGAACTTCTTCTTGTACATGTCAATATATTCATAATAGTAGTAGTACAAGATGTTATACAAAAATATTTAATGATTCTCAAGAGTGTAACGCCGCCATTAAATCACTATGACAGTTGACATAATGAAGTGACGTAATTTCCGAGTGTATAATAGAGAGTGCGAGCATTTTGTCGGGTCATTCTGTACTGTATACTAAGACTAGCCGAAGCTCTGCCCAATTTATTGTGTGTCTATACGGAGAATAAAGTAATTAGCAGAGTCCTGAAGTGTTTAATTGCCCCTTCTGTTACAATATAATAATCATCACAGATATAATAATCGATTAAATAAAGTGTTGTAAAATGTCGTCCATTCAGTAGTAAACCAAAAAGCAGAGAGAGGCTGCACAGAGCAATACGTGCAAAGAGCATAAATAAACGAATGTATGAAAAATAGTCATTCAGTAAGTACAGCATACCTACACGTTTGTAGTAAAGTCGAGGATATACACGATTATATTTCTAACAAACTATAGGAATGGTTGACACATTAGGTGCACTTTCTCGACTGAAAATTGTTCGAAGTTTGCGAGCAATCTCAGCATAACTTACCAAAGTTTTGTAATAAGTCCTCACTATTATTACGCGTTGTTCTTTCGAAAAGAGCTCCATTTGTATTCTTTGTATTCGTCGGAATAAATAAATGAGATAGCTGTTAAATCACAGGGTTGCCACTTGCACAAAAAAAACACTAAATATAAAAAGTTCAATCTTACTGAGACACCCTTTTTTTTTTTTTTTTTAACGTGAGGGAAAATCCTCGTAGGATGCTATGCCGGACTCTTACCGACTAAAAAACCTCACGTAACGCCCAACAGTCTATGGTTGAGAGCCCCGGGTAAGCCCTCAGGAAGGATGTCCCGTGACTCCCAACAGACCTACCCAGGGGGTGGTTCGGGTGCAATCCCGCGTCTATGGGGGGTTTCGGGTGTGACCTCGCTTCTAAGGGGGGGCGTGCGTGAGTGCTCACGTCACGCTGCCGTCATGGGCCTGCTTCTGTAAGGACGGTGAGCGGCCCTCTCACCGTCCTCAGACCCCCGGTCATGGAGGCCGATAGTCCTCGGCGAAGACACGTCGGCGGCGCCCAGGGCGCCGACTGCGGAACTCGGGTGGGAGAGTTCTCTCCCGCACCCGGCCCGCCGCCTCCTTCGCGAGCATGACCTGCTCGCAGAAAGAGGCGGCGCAGTCCCACTTACTCCCGCTGGAGAGCATGGCTCGCACCATGGCCTCGAGCGAGAGAGTGTCCACGCCCAGACCCACTACGAGGACCTGTCGCTGTTGTGCCCACGCCGTGCACTCCACCAGCGTGTGGAGCGCCGTGTCATCGCTGCGGTCCTCGCAGTGCTGACACTCGGCCGTGGTTTCCCGGTGTTTTCGCCACAGATACCTACCGAAGCTACCGTGCCCGGCAAGCATCTGTGTCAACCGGTAGGAGAGAGCACCGTGTCTTCTCTCCAGCCACTCGTCCATGACCGGTCTGACGGCCGCGATTGTGGCGAATCCCCCCTTTGGTTGCTCAAGTCGCACCTTCCATGTCTCCACGGTTTCCTGGTGGAGCAGGGTCCGCTGGGCCTCGATTTCTCGAGACGCAGGCCTTTGGCCCCGCTCCAGCGCCTCCTTGCGCCATCTGAACAGTGACGCAAGGGCTCTCGCTTCCAGGTCCCATGGAGGGGTCCCGGCTAGGAGACATGCCGCCTCACCGGAGATCGTGCGGTATCCTCTTATCACCCTGACGGCCATCACTCTCTGCGGGCTCAGCAGTCTAGCCTCATTGCTGGCCGTCAGGGTCTCCGCCCATACGGGAGCCCCCTACATGGCCATGCTTCGCACGATCCCCAGGTACAGCCTCCTGTAGGGAGCATTGGGTCCCCTGATGTTGGGCATCAACCGCGCGAGTGCGGCTGATGCTCCCCTCAGTTTTGGGACCAAACTTCGGAAGTGATACTGAGACACCCTATATAAAATGATAGGCTCGGTTCAGATATAACCGTTAAGTCTTTTTTCCAACTAACACATTAAAGTGAAGTTATCGCGGAATAGAGTAAGGGTCAGGTTTCGTAACAGCATTTAACCGTATGTAATCCCCAGATGGCCTAATTCCCCCGTCCTTCTTGGGTACCACGTCTAACTGGCTGGCCCATAGAGACTTGATGGACGACAAATTCCTTATTCGGCCATGATTCGAAACTCCTCCTTGACTTTGGTAAAGAAGGTAAAGGTCTGGCCTTTGCGTATATCGGTGGGCCTCTAGTTTCGATATAACGACATACCGAGTGTTTTGGTATTTCTTAATAAGAAATCGGCCTGGTTAGATCGGGATAATTTTCTAGTTACTTATGCCATTTATTGCTACAATTAATCGATTTAATAGATGAATCACATGTATTGTTCTTAACCAAAGATGCAAAAGGACATTTAAATTGGTAATTTGGTCTCTCAAGGTTCGCGCGCTTAAATCTACTAACAACTTATAATGGCTTAAAAAGTGAGCTCCTATTGTACGTTGTTTGACAGAGGCTATTATAATATATACAGAGTGTTACAGAAGGGGTATATCAACCCGAAAGGGGTGGTTTCGGCTGGTGGTCTAGAACGTATTCTGTCATATTTATACCAAAGCTGAAAGATAGTCTCATCTCCATTATACCTACTGGTAGAATTTATAGTCGTTCTGGACGGGTCCAGATTTAGGACCTCTATCATTAAATCACTCGCTCTCACTCGCTTCGATTATTCATTGTCATTCTTCAATGAATGAAACGCCGAAACATGTGATCAGTTCATTGACCGAAAGCATTCGCTTTTAGTTATTAATTAATAAAAGACTCCACTTTCCTCTTCATACTCAATACGGGCTTAGGACCTTCGGAAATACTATATTATTGTGCTGTTTAACGATAAATTAATAAGGCCTATGTTCTAATAATGAAAATAAACGCGAAGAAATATGGACTGCGAGTATTTCAGACGTATTTAAAAAAAATGAGATATTTACATAATAATCAACTTAAATATCTTGACCTATTTACAGTTTATTTACACTTCCCTGTACCTCATCAACTGCTGAAAATGGAGTCCAGAACGTTCGATACATAAACGAACACGTTTTATGCTATTGTCTTAACTTTTTTTTCACTATTACAAAGGCGTCCACTATCACACTCCGTAATTCGTAATTCATCACAAGTTTCTTACGTAAGACCGGGGGGGGGGGGCCTCAGGACGGTGGGGCGGGGGGTACTCACCGTCCTTAGAAAAGCAGGCCCAAGACGACAGCGTGACTTGAAAGATTCACACACGCCACATGTCCCAAGAAGCGGGGATAACACCCGAACAACCCCCCAAAGACGCGGGCTGGCATCCAAACACCCTACATGAGGCCGCTGTGTTAGCCAAGGTTTGTTGGGAATCCTGGGGGTCATCGTTCCGAGTGCTTACCCGGGGCTCCCAACCGTAAGCATTAGGTACGGAACGTGTGGTTTTTAGTCGGTTAGCATCCATGTAGGATTTTCCTCACGTTAAACAAAAGTTATTCACGCACTGTTCGTTTGAATATTCGCACTAATGTGACGACGACTCATTTATGAAATTAGACGAACGTTCTGCTCGGGAGGCGCAGCGGCACTACTATCTGCGCGGCGCCGCCGCGTCGCCCAAGACGTAACTAGCCGAGTACCTACCCACGTTACTAAGCAACGAGTCCACGTGGACTTTGATTTGATTTGTCGAATTCTCCCAGCGCGGCGGCTCATCTTTTAGTGATTGGAGCGTTAAACATTGAATGCAAAATTATAGTAGAAAATCTTAGTAAGCGTATTCCGTCAAATTTAAAGGAAGAACCACGAGTTCTCATTTTGATTTCGGCAAACGATATAGACTTTGACATTTTCGTATTGTTTTTTGTGGATTTTCAAATTGACACTGCCGATCGGTTCTGTTATCCAAACTGTGCCTAAACCTTTCCGTTCCAGAACAACTATAAATTCTTCCAGTATACACGAGAAGGGTCTTCTAAAATGTTGAAGAAGTTATCGTCTTTTAAGTGTTGTTCGATTTGATTGAACCACTGCCTAATGTTTGCTTCAGAGACATTGGCACTTGCTGCTGTAACTGCTTATGAAGTCCTTATACATATTTCAGGATGATGACTGTTGATCGATGACACTTGGTTGAACTTGCTGCACATATTGAAAACGACACTTGTGCTGTTCCAAAATATTTATAATAATAAACCTGACCGGTTTCGCTTCACAGCATTTTCAAAGGTCTAGTCCATTTCGTCGTGTACACCAAATCAAAAGTGCACCCAATGTCCAAAAAACACGCGAAAGTCGATATATTTAGAGAGTCCAGAAAAAAAAGCCAGGTCAAAACGGACAAATGGGTAACAGAGTCCAGTATCAATGCCAAAATCGTAAAAAACCTATAAAACGCACACAGAAAGAAACGAGAGCACATTCACGCGACTACGGATAGAAACGGAATGCGAGATGACAGATGGCGCCGTCGACGCTCGCTGAACTGTCATGCATGTCATGATGAGTCATTTCGCACAATCTCGGTCCGTTTCATTGTTATATTTTGTATTTTGTTTTTGTTCTTTTTTATTTTGTTTTATGACACATGAAAACATTTTACAACAAATCATGTTTTAAACAATAAATAACTATAATTAAAATGTAATAATTATTATTTATAAAGACACGTTTAACAAAAAATAACGTTCCGTCACACGTAACTTCAAGCACGTATAAAAAAAAGACTACGTGTCACCTAGACACAAATAGGGTGTCATTTGAAAGGGGTGACCAACCCCTAAAAAATGCCATCCTTCCTTCCCCGCTACCTGGAATGCGTGATTCAAATGCCGACCCTAACCCGGTGTATTCGATTCCACCAGCGAGCTACGAGATGTTACTTCTGCTATTTCCGGTGTTTTGGTCGCTTCCATGACCTTGTCCGCTGTAACCGCTAGACCTGCCAGCTCCTTTGTCTCAGTCACCGTAACAATTGCCTGCACTGCCGTAAGAAGATGGTCGTTCGTGTCGGGTCCGGTATTTCCCCCCGTGCCAAATCCGTCATGCGCCGAAGTAACTGAGATGGTTTTTGAGTGCCTAAAACTATTTTGCTAAGAAGTTTTTGAATCTTCCGGGTCTCCGATTCTTCAAAAACTTGCGTAAATCTATCTTTCAGCGTTTGACATTTTTAAGTTTCCGGTGGTGAAAATAGTTAATAGCTAACCTGTTTGATGGCGTTCTTCTTCAGTTTTTGTGACGATCAAATTGTGTTTGGCGGCGTCACTCAACTTTTGACTGTCGGTGGTGGCCGACAAACCAGAGTCGCGCTTTATCCGTCCAAAATTCGGGTATCCTTAACGCCGTTTAGCTCTCGGCCTTGACTACCAATGCCGCAACGTTAGTTGCTGATTGAGGGTTCATTTTTAATTAAATTAACACGAAACGTGAATGTACACTCCACTAAATTACTTTAATGGTATTAATTCGGTCGGGGTCACCACTGTAGGAGTTAGCTCCTATCAAGTATCAGAAAGCAGTAAGGTTCAATAATAAGTCAAGGCAAAAATTTCCGTTCATTCCCCATGACACCACCAAGTTGTACCAGTGGTGTGTGTCATGGGGAACCGTCGACTTTAATATGCCATAAAGTGTTTAAACACACATGCACGCGCATGCACATCGTTACACACACTCATCACACACACCCATGACACCACCAAGTTGTACCAGTGGTGTGTGTCATGGGGATCCGTCGCCTGTGCCATAAAGTGTTTATACACACATGCACGCGCATGCACATCCTTACACACACTCATTACACACACATACACCATACATAAATAAAGGTGCCGACTAAAATACTTTTGTATTTGTTTTCATATACATATTTAGCCAAAGGACATTCATTCACTGACCTGCACGAAAGCTTAAAGCTAATTATTATTGTAGAATATCTACTCGTCCTATAGCTCGTTTAATAATAATGCACATGTAAAGTAATTTGGAATGAACTATCACCAGAAATTGTGCCTGAATTAACAGAACAGCGATTAAAGCAAATCGCAATAGAGTACGAATCTAAAGCTAACTTCCCTCACTGCATTGGCGCCAGTGTTGTTGTGCATACGGCAATTGCCGTAATATACGGTATTCCGATATCGATTAAACCCAAAAGTAAGTGCCGTATAATAAAATACGGCAATTGGAAAAAACAATCACCCAAAAGTGTTTACACATTGAAATGACATCATAAATAAAAATAAAATAAAATAAAATTTATTCCCTTTGAAAGAACAATGGCAGTTTCCCTTACTAGCAATTGTCTGACACAAAAGATGAGCGCACATAAATGAAAAATATGTCGAACGTTTCAGTTTCGCTAGTAAATTCCATAAATGAATTCAATTTCTTTCGCTCTGACGGCGGCGGTCCATTTCAACACGGCGATGGGCTCACCACCTGTCACGTGGGACCAAATTGCACACGGTGAAATGTGGGCCGGTATAGGCCTCTGCCTACCCCTTCGGGGATAAAGGCGTGAGTATATGTATGTATGTATGAATTCAATTTCCATCGAGAAAGCCGGAAAATAAAGATATTGTGTTTTGATTGTTAGGTTATGTTGTCGTACTTAGTCTCGCCATACCTATCTATTTGTTCAAACACTTTGGTGACTACAGTATTAGATAACCTACTGGAGTGTTTCTCGGTGGTCATACTGTCATGTCAGAACTTTTATTTTATTAAATGTATTCCTACACATTTTGACAAACTAATAAAAGATCTAGTAGCTATATAAAGTAGTAGCAGTACCTAGTAGTAAGCAATTTGCTACAGATGTAACTGTTGTTAGAAACTTTATAGTAGGTACATACAGGAGTGGGGTATAGATTTGTTGTCAAAATGATCGTGAGTTATGTCTTGAAAGACAAATAAAACCACTATTTTTCATTTCACTTCACATCTCGGCGCAATATGTTTACACATATAATGCAATTAACACATACGGTGCAAGTAGGCCTCAATTTTCTTTCACGATCTTCCATTATCGAAGAACAACAAATCCAATTCACAAAGAAACAGTCCAGTAGGGAATAGCACAAGGTCACGCAAAAGCAATATCAAGAGTCCTTTGGGCACGCATTAGTCACACGAGGATGTAATCGGAGTCCATAAAACAGTCCAGGGTCAGAAATATTAAAGAAAATCAGAAAAAACACACAAAACAATACTTTCGACAAAAAGCGCGGAGTATTCTGTGATCTGTCAAAGTGACAAGGTAGGAACGCACAGTTTGATTGGCTGGCTCACGCGCCTAACGGCTGTTATTATACTCTGTCCATTATATTAACCGTCTTTTGACAGCTCGCGCCCATGAAGTTTCGTATTGTTTACGTCAAATTTTTAAACAAATATTAGTGTACTTCATGGACGGTTACCGCCCACTTAGTGATGTGCTACACATAACGATTACTACGATTGTGCCATAGATTAGAAATAATCAGTAAAAATAAATGCTATAAAATTTCTTCATAATTATATTAATAAGGTGTAATGTGTAATTTGAACAGAAAGGAAACAATTATAAAACATTTATATTTATTTTATTAAACTGACTCGTCAGAATCTTCATTGGAACTTGATTGGTCCGATGAGGAGTCTTCGGTAATATTTATGATTAGCTCTTGTGTGCATAAATTATCAAATGCAATGTCCCGGTCCCAATCAGACATTATGACTCTCTTAGTTCTCTCCACCACACTCGCCCAGTTTTCGGTCGTCACGTCGGTGCAAGCGTTTTCTAGTAATTTTAACATTTTATTCGCTGTGAATGGGGGGCTTGTATTGCTTCTTGCAGCATGCCCCTTTAACTTGTGCCCATATTAGTTCAATCGCGTTGTATTGGCAGTGATACGGAGGAATTCTAAGGACGATATGGCCGTATTCTGCTGCCATTTCATCGATTACATACCGTTTTGTTTTTTCTTGTTTCTTAATATTTTTAATAATTCTATTTTTAACATAGAATCGTCTACATTTTCGCCTTTATCGCGTAGCCAATTAATTATTTCATGTTTTTTATTGGCTTGTGTTGGCATTTTATCAATTTGGCGAGAGTGGTAGGGCGCGTTATCTATAAAAATTATTGATGGTTCTTCCAAGGATAAAAGCATATTCTTAAACCACTCTTCATACACCTCCGCATTCATTTCCTCGTGGTAATCGCCAGATTTCTAAGATTTAAATGCCAGCATTACATCTGGGATAAAACCTTTAGCTGTACCTGCGTGGCAAATAATGAGGCGTTCGCCTTTACCAATAGGTACTGCGGAGGTGGAAGCAGCAGTGTCGTCAGTCCAGGACCGAGATACGGTGTGGTTAGCGTTGAGCCATGTTTTATCTGTAAAGACAACATTTGTCCAATCTTAATTTTTTTTTGCGTCTTTTAAAAAGTCACATCGTGCCAAAGCAATATCGGTGCGTTCCATCAATATTTTTCTTTTATTGGACTTTTTAAATGAAAAGCCAATTGTTTTCAAAACTTTGGGTAAAGATGATTTTTCACCACGAAACACACCATTTCTTTTCAAAGAAACAGTAAGATTTCTTAAAGTTAGAATTTCTTTTTTCAGATAATAGTCATATACATGACGGCGAATGGCGTCAGCGTCAAAATTGTCAACATTTGTAACATCACGAGGCCGGCGTTTACTTTTAGGTGAAGAAAGCTTGTTATGTTCTAAGCCGCTCTTGCCGTAGGCTTCGGTAGTAATTTTAGTTACACTTGAAAGATTGATACCCAATGCGGCCGCAACTCAGTTTCGCACTTGCGAAATTGGTATAAGCGGACCGCCATTTTGATTTTCTTGCTCAATGTAATCATGAAGTTTAAGCACTAATTCCCTCGATTGTCCTTTCAACACACGTCCTTTCGGCATTGCGAAAAATAAAACTTATCTACTTGAGGTATGAAATAAAACTCAGCGAACGTAAATTTGTGTGATTAGCACGGGGGTTAGGTTGCGAGTGACAGACCACGTCAAAATGGCGACCGGGCGAACGGTTGATTAATGTTGCAAGTTGACTTATATAATTTTACGATTTTACGATGCAATTTTTACAGTATCTAATATTTAATTATTATATTAATAAAAAATACGCATATACATGGATTTATATTTGTTTACAAAAAATCTAAGAGAATCGCTTATTTTGTTCACGTACCTAATTCGATTGATTACTTTAGTACAATCGGAATGGTATCACATTTGAGATACTTTTGTACATCACTAATTTTGTCAAACGTGGAGCTGTCAAAAGACGGTTAATATAATGGACAGAGTATAATCGTTGAAAATCTTTTAAAATGTAGATTTAACGCCGGCTTTTATTGGAACATTTAGATACTAGTAAAATCGCAAAATAAACAATTAATTGCCTTGCCGTAACTAATATTTATGGGCGTTTGTAAATTATCAGACAATTTTTGCCATTGTTCTTTAAAATAAAAATATTTAGGTTTGTCAAAAATCCATGGTCCAACAATTCTTGACACCGAAGTGGGCACGGGCAGCAGTAAACAAACCAGGCCGAAACTTTGTTAAAAACTCCGAGATGACAATCCCTGTCCCCTTCAATGATGTTTTGTCCCAAATAATTTGTCTGCGCTCAACTTTACTAAAACGAACAAGCACTGAACGTACCTTATTCTTTAACCCTCCCAGCCTGTGGCAGATATTAATGTGCGTGATTGGAAATCTTGCAATCTTGATAATTTTAAGCATAGCTTCTCGTTTGGACTTACTGCAACACCATGAAGTAGTAACACCTTCCGTCTCATCAAAGTTTCATGCCTGTCCATCCCAAGAGCAAGAAGTTCTATCTGTGTCCTCATTCTGGACAATGCCTGCCACACAAAACCCTTGAAGTCGTTGTATTCACGGGTCAGCTCAGCAAGATCCGTGGTTGGTGGTGTTTTTTGCAGTGTTTCATCATAGACACTCATCCGGGAACTAAACAGCTCCGCCAATTCCTCCATGTCCTTCGATAATTTGACATCCATAGTGAAGATTAGACAACAGTGCTCAAGTTGATGCGACTTGTGATAGTGCGAGTTGGATAACACTATACTGCAAACGTGAGTTGTTTTTATGCAAGTTTAGTGCATTCATAAGTATGTAAATTTATATAAATAATAAAAATATAATAAAATTAACTGGAGCAAATTTTCGCGTATATATCTCCTGTCATCAACATCCAATGTCCTGTTATCAACATCCTGTCAATTCATATCAATTAGCTCTCGCTAAGGACAGGCCCTCCTCTTTTCTTTTACTTAGATCTAGGTGACTTTTCATAAACCCTTTAAACCGATCCCAGCCTGCTTGTTTCTTTTCGTTATTGAATCGATGTGGCAGTGCTAGTTTATCTGCAAAGTGCAATAGACTGCAGTCTTGATTGTTCTAGAGGAAATCCGATAGCTTCGAGGCGTTTAATGTGCGCTACAAGTCTCAATTTAGTTTTATATCATAATTCAGAAGGCCTACCTATTTTCTGCTTGCTTTTCCATCGTCTCACGATGTGTCTACGTAAGGTTCGTGACGGTATTTCATATATCCGGCTAGCTTCATTGACTCCCAGTTTCTTGCTTGTGACATCTTCTATCGCTTTTATCATATTTTTTCCGTCCATTTTCTGGGATCTGTAGCTTTTTCCTTTCCCATGTCCTGATATATAATAATTGATCAGAAATACTTCAAAATAATGACAAAAGAATACAGAAATAGGGCACATTACCCGAAACAACCCAGGGCGCATTAGCCAATTTTCGGGGTAATGTGCCCCACTTGACTTCGACAGAAAAGTTTGCCTAAAACGAAACGTAATTGTAGGCATACAAAAGATCAAAGAGGTTAGTTTTAAAATAAAACTTTACTTTAAAAACGTAAAAAAATATGAGGCAAATATTTTAACCTCATGTACACCACTGGTACAACAGATATGAAACAAATTCAGATTAGGGTAGTCTGGTCTAGGAGTACGCACTTAAGGTTCAAAATATTCCAAAGAATTAAAAATGATATGTATGAAATCAAATAGTCATTTATTTCGTCTACAGTTTAAACATCTTTCATAAAATAACGCAAAAATCAACATAACTTATGTTATATCTCTCAAAAAAAAAATTATCAGAAATAGAAAATGCGTACTCTTACAAGCACTGTTCGATAAGAGTACGCATATATGTCGATAAGAGTACGCAGGTCGAAAATGTTTTTTTTTTATTTGCAGAGTTCGCAAATAAAACCTCCCTGACCCTCATAATTTGTACAAGCCTCATGCCACCACTCGGAGCAATTCGAGCATGCTATCCAGTCTTCCGTCGGCGGGTCCAAGTAGATTTCAGTACAAGCTGGACATTTCCAAACCTTTTTTTTGGGTGTTTTCTTTGGCACTTTAATGTTTTTTTTGGACTTCTTAGGAAGATCTTTTAAAACTCGAATTGGTACCTTCTTTGGTACTTTTTTGCAGCCAAAGACTCTTCAAGAGCCAGCTTGTATGGAGACCCACTCAAAATATTTGATTTTGTCCTTTTGCGATTAGATCTTGAAATAATCTCCGCTCGTGGTAGTGGGGCTAAATTTTCGATCGATACATGAATCGATTCTATATTTTGGATACCAGCAAGAGGTGTACGCGCTCTGCCTGACCCAACCAAAAGCTCATCAGATATAATATTTATTGTTGAACAAGAGGGCTGTGGAGAATTGTTAGCAGCGGTATTTTCATCGGTAACATTTTGTTCCACATCATCAGTTCGTTTTTCGTGAGATTGTGACGAAGGCATATTTCCTGGGAAGTCCTGAGCGCCTGTCCTGAAATTCTGTGCTCCATTAGATTCGGTTAGTGGCCTCTCAGTTACGGCACTGGCTAAAAAGTCTTCTCCGAAAATGTCCGGGTTAACCCATATATGCCCAGAACTATTTATTTTGACTTCGATTTTTTGTTATTTTCGGTTATGTTATTCGTAATAAGTTCCTATGAAGGTACTGACAAGATTTTATTTTTTTATAATTCGTTAAGTAGGTATTTTGGAGGTGTTCGAAAACGAAACAATGGGCAAATATGCTACATTCGACATAGGTAAATAAAACAGCAATGTCATTTGATTATTAAATGTATGTACCTATCTATGTATTAAAAAATAAATGAAAATGAAAAGCAGTAAAATATTTTGAATGTAAGTTGACTTTACATTTTTGACAAAAGTAACTGTAAGATTTTCACAGTAGGCACATCGCAGTCTACTTGGTGCGCGGCAAATCATGTGCTCGGCAAATCATGTGCTCGGCATTATGTTTTCGCACTGAAGTAGGTACGGTTGTCGTGACTCATTTGTTAGGTCCTGGACGCTGCTTATCGTTGCCGTACTTCTGAAGTAATGTTCTGGCAATGCTACGCCGAAATTCCAGCGTATCTACATTGCTTGAATAATTTCGAGCCAGAAAGTTAGCATTATTGATTGCAACATCTAACAACCAAAAGAGTATAGGCATACACCACTTTTTACCCCTAATTGCTATACGATAGGCTCCAACATTGGCATACAATCTATCTACACCTCCCATAAAACGATTATATTGGAATACAATGTTGGGTTGTGGTACATTCACCCTTTGTTTTTGGGCAGCTGAAAATCTTCTTGCAGTTCGCATAGGTTCCACGCCAAATTCACTGGGCAATAGAGTCACCACACTGTTATCATTCCAGCGCACAGCGCAAAATTCGCTGGTTAGGTCAACTCGGCTATCATGGTAACCCTTCGGTTCCTTCACCCATGGCCACCATGGCTCCATCCAATATCCATTACTTTTGGCATCAGCTCAGCTGGTGCCAAAAGTTGTCGACGCCATAAATTATCAAAATTTATGTTTGTTTCATCCCCCGAGTCCGAATCTGACACTTGGCGATGGCCAAGTGTCATCACACTTGGCGATGGCCAAGTGTCATCGACCCTCCAGGAGATGTCTTGGAGGGTCGATGTAGAAGTCAGCACCTGTCGTCTCATCGTCCGAATCTAAATTATTGAGAAAATCAATGATTTCATTCGTAGTAAGCTGATTACTCCGTCTAAAACAAATAAAAGTTATTTAGTACAAGACTCGCCAGTATATTTGCCCGTTGTATCGTTTTCGAAACACAAAAGTTGAGAGGTCGATTTAGGTATTTATAAATTAGAACATATTCAAGCAAAATACATCAATATAATGATAATTAATCTATATTTACTAAACCACAGTCAAAAGTACCTAGTATTACCAAAATAAAAAAATAGTTACTTCTTCTTGGAAAACGACATAATTTTTTGGCGAAGAATTACACGTTGCAACTTGCACTACCATTATTTGCATCAAATGTCAACAGTAACCGGAGTTCTTCTTACAATTAATAGATAGTTTCATAAACTTGCGGTAGAAGGCCTTTATTTACATTTTAATACAAAAACCAATGTTCTGCGATGCTTTAACGACGGTAGTAACTCGTGTTTCGTTTTCGAATCACTGGGCATATATGGGTTAAAAGGCTGAATTCCGGATACTTTAAAGCTTTGGATGGCATTTGCAGGAGTAGCTGCTTTAAGGTAAGCTGGAGTCAAAATTTGGGCGATTTGGTACACAGTTATCACTCGACCAGGATGATTACGCATCCATTTTTCACATTCTGCAGCATAAAAAACCTTAAGACTATTATGAACACAGCGGTCGAGTGGCTGAGTTTTGTGACTGCTGTGAGGTGGAATTGTCAGCGCATGAATATGATTATCTCGTAAGAAATTCACTGCGTCTAAGGTGCAGTGTGACGTATGATTGTCAAGTATTAATAAAACTGGATTTTCTTTACTAGGCTTTGCATGGTCCTTAAAATGTGATAGCCAGTCAACGAACAAAGAGCTGTTGATATTACTGGTGTCTGACACCATTCCAATAGAGGAAGGTGGGGCTCCGTCTAAAAGCTCGGCCTTCATGCGTTTACGCGGAAAAATAAATGCTGGTGGAATGAAATTACCAGCAGCGTTGACCGCATTGACAAGTGTGACATTGACGCCACGTTCAGCACTTGAAATTTTGTTGACACAACGCTTCCCTCTAGTGGATATCACTTTTGGTACCTTATTTGGCACTGTGGATATCCCAGTCTCATCCATATTGTATATTGAATGAGGAGGGAACTTGTATTTTTCTAACAACTTCGACAAATTTTCGAAATAACGATCGCATTGCGGCTTATTAAAGCCTATAGCACGAGCAACACTCGTTGAGGTTGGTGCACGAAGCGACAAATCTAGCCTGAGCCTAAGCCACTTACCAGCCATTCTTTTTTCTAGGTTGAATCGATGCTCTAAACCATTTATTTCTGCGAAACGAAAGGCAATTTTTCTTATCTTCTGCGTGGTCAATCCATAAAACATATTGTCGATTTTTTTTATGTTATTGCACAGTTCTATTTCCATTTCCATGGAGAAGGTTTGGGAGTATCTCCCTAAACATGAAGCTGGAGACGACCTCTTCAATCTCTTCCGTAAGGTGGCTTCATGCATCCCCAATGAAAATGCAACTGCCCTCTTCGATTCACCTGCGGCAACGCGTTTCTTTGCCTCAAGCCATTGTTCAGGAGTACAAAGACTTCTGTCAGTCTTTCTTTGACGTCTAGACGTCCTGTATACAAAATATATGAATTACCTGACACATCGTTTGTTTGTATAGAATTATAAAATACGACAACAAACCCAACTTTTTAAAAAAATGTGTAAGAGTACGCGCGTACTCCTACAAGGTTCTTGACTGCGTACTCATACACACACTAGCCAAATAGAAAATGAGCGGAAGGCAACGCCATCTCTTAGAATTTATCGCAATTACGCTCAATACAATCTTTAGGCATCGTATTTGACTACTCATCACTTTACTTTGTTTTTACGAAATAATTACAGGCTGGTCCCAAAAATACTTGCAAAATGATAAAAAAGTTTAAGTTTTTAAGTGAAAATCATTAAACTTACGTTATTTCTGTGTTTTCAGCCGGTTTTGTTTTTTTTTTTCGCACAGCACGCGTTATTACAGTTGACATCAAAATACGACTGAAGTTAACCGAGTATCGCAAACAACTTCACGGGTATTGTTGTTGCGTACTCTTATCGAATGCGTACTCTTAGACCAGGCTACCTATCATACATAGGTACTTTTTTGTCACTTTTCTTCACCTAAAATAAATAAAAACCAGCACTGTGTTGTTTAATCGCCGCCATACTGGTGTCACTGGCCCGTTCGGATCAAATTCACGCTAAATTCAAAATACATCTGTCAGTTTTGCAAGTGGGGCACGTTATCGACTGGAGCACGTATGCCTGGTTTAGGTAACGGATACACTAGGGGACAAATGGAGCAACATGTTGCAGAACATGTACCTCAACAACTACGTGAAATGTGCCGAGATACATGTCGCGGAACATTTTGTCGACCACACTTCTCAGTGTTTATAGAAATGTCGCCCGAGGAGGTTGTGGCTATTAGTGCTGCGTACATAGTAATTATATCGAGTGTGTTGAAACTTAAGAGAAAGAGAAGGTGGTGGATGCGGAATTTCTGATTACAACGAGAAAGAAGAGTTAATATTCTTAGTGATCTCCGAATGTCTGACGGATCGTTTGTGAATTTTACTCGCATGTTATCATCTGATTTTGAAACTTTATTGCAAATGATCGCACCTTCCATAGCCAAACAGGATACAATATTACGGAACGCTATTAGTCCTCATATCAGAATAGCCATTACATTGAGGTACTTGTCGACTGGAGATTCTTATGCTTCTTTGTCGTACACTTTTCGAGTGTCAAAACAACTATAGTATCCGCAATACGAACTGGCACTTGGGGCCATAAATGTCACTTTCTGTAGGGGTTGAACCATGTCGATAAAATATTTAAGAATTTGTCGATATGTCGTAATCTGATATTAAGTGGGTAATTTGCTTTTAGTTATAAATATGAAATTAATAGCAAATAAGATTTTACATAAACTGATAGCGGGAAATTAATTAAATTCCTCGTAAGTGCAGTCAAGTAAAATAATTGCAGCTGTGGTCATTCCTGTAGTGGCCAGATTAAGCGGACATATTATTATGTAATAATAATAATAATAATGACGACTGGTAGCTTGGTCCCTGTACCCGATGCCGGTGGGATACTATATCTTATATTTTTAAATGCACTTGTTTGTTATATCTATATTTAAAAATGTAATTTGTAAGTTAATTAATTAAATAAAGAGAATAATAATACTTATATTTTTTTAAATACATACATATTATACTTAGAAAACACCCAAACTCCGAAACAAACATTTGTGGATCACACAAATATTTGGACCGACCCAGGAATCGAACCCAGGACCTCCAGCGCCGCAGGCGGTATCACTACCGACTACGCCACAGAGGCAGTCTCAGTGCGTGGAAAACCAATAATTTGAGGGTAGATCTAAATAGTTCTTCCTCACATACGGATCATTGACATCGCTTCATCAGTCAGTTTGTAACCACGGTTGGTGTAATCTGTTCGTAAAACTATATATCATAATGGAAGACTTTTGCGTAACCAATTTGACCAAGTTAAGCGGTGATATTAACCAACAAAGCCGTCAGATAATTCTCAACGTTTATAAATGTTTAAGTGTGTTGAAAGAAGATCCTGATGTGATAGGGAAAATTAATTTTCAACAACCCAGAAAGCTGGCTGCATTAGTTTGTGGAACGAGCGAACGAACTGTTTCTCGAATTCGGGCAGAAGTTGAAGAAACGGGGTCACCGACTGTACCGAGACAGAGCTACGATAAACCTACTACAGTTGCCAGTTTAGATGACTTTGATAAGTCGATTATTAAAAGAATTGTAACTTCGTTTTATGCGAATGGAGAGTATCCCACAGTGCAGAAAATTTTAGACGTAGCCAAGGAAAAAATAGCCGAATTTAAATGTTCAGAATCATCGATGAGGACTATTATTAAAAGTTTAGGATACAAATTCAAAAAAACAATGGATGGAAGAAAAACACTAATGGAACGCAGAGATATAGTTTGTGCTAGAACGGACTTTTTACAGAAATTGGACCATTTACGAGCCTCTGGAGACCAAAGACCGCGTTTTTATTTAGACGAAACTTGGATCAACCAAAATCACTCCCGCAAGCGAATGTGGCTCAGTAATGACAACGGAGGATTTAATACCCCAGTTGGTAAAGGTGGAAGATTAATTGTGTGTCATGGTGGATCAGCCAAAACGGGATTTATTACAGAGGCCAAATTAATATTTAAAGCCGTTAAATCGACGAATGTTGATTACCATTCAGAAATGAACGCAGAAACGTACATGAAGTGGTTTGAAGGATTTTTAAAATTATTGGAAGAACCGTCGGTAATAATATTAGATAATGCCAGCTACCACACAAAAGTGTTACACCCGATCCCTAATAGAACATGGCTGAAAAAAGATATTCAACAGTGGCTGAACAAAAATGAAATTGAGTTCTTACCAAGGATTTTGTAGAGAAACTCTTAGAAAGAGTGAAGTTAAGTAACCCAAAAAAAATATACGCAGTCGATCAACTGGCAAATGAACACGGTCATGAAGTGATTCGACTTCCCCCCTACCACTGCCAGTATAACCCTATAGAGTTAATATGGGCTCAAATCAAAGGAGAAGTTTCTACAAAAAATTCCACCTTTAAAATGGCAGATGTTGAGAAGTTGCTGCATGAAGCTATCGACCACGTGACAACAGAAGACTGGGTTAAATGTGTTCGCCACGCTGAAAATCTCCAGAATGAAGACCTAGCTAAAGCTCACTTCATTGACACCCACCGTCTTGTTATAAATCTACAAGACGACAGTGATAGTGAAGACGAGTATTAATGGCGTTCCCAATAATTTATTGATTTTTTTTGTTAAGTTTTAATATTATTTTGATGAAAGTCATGTAAATTTGAAATTTATTTTAGTTAGTAATTCACCTACTCAACCTATTTATTTTAATATATTTATTTCTTTATTTATTTATTTTTTATTTAATTTACTACATTTGTCTTAATAAATCAATGCTGATATAAAAATAAATAAATCATATACAAAAAACATTCATTACATTACTTTTGTCGATACTATTACGGAATACGATAGATTACCTGCACAGCACTATGCGTGTTAGTTCCGGTCCATAAGACTGTGTAGGTGCGAAAGAGATAGCACGAATCCGATGATTTATGGCCCAACGTGCCAGTTCGTATTGCGGAAACTATAATACGTAAAATAGTACCAGAAGTTTGTAAAAAAGCGATAAAAAAAATTAAAGGTAAGTTAAAGAAAATGCATGCATTTTATTTATAATTGTATTTTAATCTTCAGTAAAATAAATTTTAAAGAGTACAAGATGGATATAGCGATCAACGTAAATTAATTAGTATTAGTGCCATCAATGCTATTAGTGCTCGAGGAATCCATAGTTGCAAGTATATTTTGTATAATATGCTCTTTAGAAGGTTCGGGGCTAATATCACTGGATGCAGTGCTATAGCCCTGTTGAACAACTGGCTGCCTTTGATTATTATAACTTGTACGGTATTTTCCTGAGCGTGCATCAAATAAAATATTATTAATATAATACACTCGAGAGCAATGAATCCGGGTCACTTAAAGAATCCTAAAAATCTCGGAAACTAAAAATGCTAGGTTAATGCAATAAATTGTATTTAATAGACAATGTAATACTCCTTAAATGAAGGTATTAAAACTTCTTAGTTATTGTAAAGTTATATCATAAAAAAATCAAATTTGAAAAAGGGCCACTTTCGAAGATGGAACTACGAAATTACAGCATTTGGTGTTGCTTTTGTTTGTAATCTGTCATTTATGTGGGTACATAAACCATGTTGATAGTGCTCTATATTCATTAATCAAGCTGAAATTATGTCGCTTACGCCTGAAGAATGCACCAGAATACTTACAATGCTGGAAACCGGCCGGAGTCAGCGCGATACAGCCAAGACTGTCGGTGTGTCGCTGTCAACAGTACAAAGAGTTCTCCGACGTTACGAAGAAACTGGTTCTAACCTACGCAGGCCAGGAACGGGCAGAACCAGGTGTACCACAGCACGAGAAGACCGATACTTGGTGAACACCATGCTTCGAAATCGCTTTCTCACAGGAACTGAACTCACCAATCAGTTTCGACGCCTCGGAGGAAGTAACCCAAGTGCATGGACAGTAAGACGTCGGCTTGCTGAATCTAACTTAAAACCCCTTAGACCTGCAAACGGCCCTAAACTGGAGCGTGGGCATCGTATTTCGAGACTAAGGTATGCCCAGAGCCACGTAAATTGGAGTATTGAAGATTGGTCAAAAGTTATGTTCTCCGACGAATCAAAATTTATGCTCTACAAGCACGATGGAAGACACAGAGTGTATCGAAGACCAGGGGAAAGATTCAAGCGAGCATGCATCGAAGAAAAAGTAGCCTACGGTGGTGGGTCTGTACTTGTGTGGGCCGGAATTTCTTCTGAAAGTCGCACAGAGCTGGTGATCATAGAAAACGGCTCTTTAACTAGCGTAAGATATGTGGAAGAAATCCTCAATGATCACGTTGGTCCATTTATGGTCAATTTAGGTGAGGATGCTATATTTATGCATGACAATGCCCGACCTCATACAGGTAGGATTGTGAATGACTACCTTCAAGAGATGAACATTACTCGTATGGAGTGGCCAGCGCGCAGCCCGGATATCAACCCGATCGAGCATGCTTGGGACGAGCTAGGCAGATGCGTAAAACAACGAAACCCTCCCCCAATCACGCTTCGTGAGCTCAAAATTGCTCTCACAGAGGAATGGGAGAATATTCCCCAAAATCGTATAAGGAACTTGGTGTACAGCATGCCAAACCGCGTAAACGCAGTAATGGAAGCACGAGGAGGCAATACGAAGTATTAAAATTCAAGAACGTCGTAATAAAGTTCAAAAATTTCATGTTTCCTATTTTTGTTTTAAGGAGAGATCAGCAGTTTTTTCTTTATGTAATTTTGTGTTAATAAAATGTATGGTGACTCATATTTTTTTTACTTTCATTTAAGGAGTATTACATTGTCTATTAAATACAATTTATTGCATTAACCTATCATTTTTAGTTTCCGAGATTTTTAACATTCTTTAAGTGACCCGGATTCATTGCTCTCGAGTGTATTTAGCCATAATTACACTGTGTTCGTCATTTAATGCACGTTACTCAGTTCCTACGTACTGTCCATAAACATCGAATTCATCTCGGGGCATCATTCTGTTTTTAGCAGCATGCAGAACTTCATAAGCCTCCTCCAATCTATCTTCATTGGGGTGGCTCCTCTTGCGAGTTGGTCGCGATGATGAAGGTGTTGGTGCAGGGGTTGTGGGTTGCTCTGCTTGATCAATGGTAGATTGCGATTCTATTTGATGAGGAGATTGAAATTCCGGAACGGTAGATTGAGAATGTAGAACGACATCTTCATCCGGAGACGAAATCGTGTTTTGGCTTTGTGGACTCTGAAAAATTAATGATATAAATATTAAATCAATTGGACTTGGCTTGGACTGTTCAACGCCTGGACTACTTTCCTCCACGACCTCATGTCCCAGGACGATCATATCTATGAATATAAAACGTCATATTAATTCTAATATGTATATTAATATCAAATTAGAATAATTATTAAAACTATTCAGACGAACGTGGGGAGTCCTGGGACATCCTTCCGAGGGCTTACCCGGGACTCCCAACCATAAGCTGTTGGGCGTAACGTGAGGTTTTTTAGTCTGCAAGCCGAAAGTCGACTTGGCGAACTTAGGGTGAATTACGAACTATATCAGCATCAGGTGTACAAGGCGTACCCATATTTAAAAAATCGTACGCCACAAGTTTCGGCTCCTCTTCAACTAGGACCACTGGTAGCTCGGATGCAAATTGCTCAGGTCCTGGTAACTCGGGCGCTGGTAGCTCTCGTGCTGGTAGCACAGGTGTCGGTTCTTCCGGAGTCGGGGTCCGGGATGTCTCCATTAACTGGCAAGCGTCCCGCTCTGGGGATGCCTTACTGCAAATTAATTATATCATAATAATCTCATACAACAGATCAGTTCAACTGTTAGCTTGAAAGTGTAATAAACATACTTATAAACTTTTGCATTATTAATAACACAATAAAATAGTAAGATTACCGTGCTTGTTTCGCGGATTTTGCTTACAAACCCGCGGGTGCAAAACCCGTTGAAGTTGGACTTGTTGTTTTCGACAGGCAAACTCCTGTCGAACTTCAGCGGGCATGTTGTTAAGGCGGCGCTTCTTCAGAGCTTTTTCAGCTCTGACGTGAACCAACTCCTCACTGTATAAATAAAAAACACTTATTATAACCCAAATCTAGACACAATAGACTGCCTTGTAGGTCTAGAGTTCGTAAAGTGCGACTGTGGGTTACGAGGTTGTGGGTGCCATTCCCATCAGACAAAAGTTAATTAATTAAATAATCTTTGTCTTGCGTGTCTGGGTGTTTCCATTTATACGACAAATTTAACGCCCGTAAACACTATCACACTTTTTTGTTCACTTTTGTAATTTTAATCAATTTAATTTAACAGAGCAACAGATTATTGTAGTTCACTGCGGCAGTGTTGCCATCAGTATCATATTATTCGACGCAGGGGTTTACGCTTACCACATTTTGGCTAGCATGAGATTCTGATTAAATAAGGTATCCAACAAATACCTAATTTGCACCTTTACTTTTTGTTCTTGTTTCTTTTTTGCCCGCTGTGTTACTACGCTAACTCCATATGGGAAAAGTTTTAGGAGAAAATATAAATGTTATTATAATTTTTGCATAGAATATAAAATCCCGTTGGTAAATATTAGCTATTATTTTGATACCATTTTTTCTTTTATATCTTTTTATTTTAATATAACAGCCTTTTTAGGAGTTATCCGTTTGTTCTTGTCTGTAAAAGGATCTGTTCTGGGAGTTATCTAGTTTGCCCAGTAGATAAATGAAACGAAAAACTTGAATTTTACTTGAACACCTGCCATTGTAATGCGTACCTGTATTTCGCTAAAATAAAGTGAATTGTTTATTACGAAAAAGTTATAATTTAAATTTTAATTAAGTATAAGGTATATTTACGAATCGTGCGGCTCATGCCCAACATCAGGGGACCCAACGCTCCCTACAGAAGACTGTACCTGGGGATCGTGCGAAGTATGGACCTATACGGGGCCCCGGTATGGGCGGAGACCCTGACGGCCAGCTATGTGGCTAGATTGCTGAGCCCGCAAAGGGCAATGGCCGTCAGGGTGATAAGGGGATACCGCACAATCTTAAGTGAGGCGGCATGTCTCCTAGCCGGGACTTCTTCATGGAACCTGGAAGCGAGAGCCCTTGCGTCAATATTTAGATGGCGCAAGGAGGCGCTGGAGCGGGGTCAAAGGCCTGCGTCTCGAGAAATCAAGGCCCTGCGGTCCCAGCCCACCAGGAAACCGTGGAGACATGGAAGGTGCAACTTGAGCAACCAAAGGGGGGATTCACAACAATAGCGGCCATCAGACCGGTCATGGACGAGTGGCTGGAGAGGAGACACGGTACTCTCTCCTACCGGTTGTCACAGATGCTTACCGGGAACGGCAGCTTCGGTAGGTATCTGTAGCAAAGACACCTGGAAACCACGGCCGAGTGTCAGCACTGCGAGGGCAGCGATGACACAGCGCTTCACACGCTGGTGGAGAGCACGGCGTGGGCGCAACAGCGCCGGGTCCTCGCGGAGGATCTGGACGTGGACAATGTCATGGTCTCCAGCGGGAGTAAGTGGGACTGCGCCGCCTCTTTCTGCGAGCAGGTCATGCTCGTGAAAGAGTCGGCGGGAGAGAACTCTCCCACCCGTGTTCCGCAGTCGGCGGCCTGGGCGCCGGCGCCGCCGACGGCCTGAGGACGGTAAGTGGGCTGCTCACCGTCGTTACAAAAGCAGGCCCATGACGTCAGCGTGACGAGGTATTCACGCCCCCCCCCTAGAAGCAGGATCACACCCGAAAACCCTCAAAGACGCGGGATAGCACCTGAACCACCCCCTAGGCGAGGCCGCAGTGGTGGCCGTAGATCTGTTTTGAATCCTGGGACATCCTTCCGAGGGCTTATCCGGGGCTCCCGACCTGACCGTTTTTAGTCGGTAGGAGTCCGGCATGGCATCCATGATGGATTTTCCTCTTCCATTCGGAAATTTTCCATTTTGGTTCTAGCAGAGCAGTTTGAGTAGATGACGCTAAACACTGAGCGGTTGATACATTACTATCTGAAGTACACGCAAAACTTGATAAAGGAATGTCATCCTCGGAGTCTGATTCTTCGGTAGCTGTTGTCCGCAACACTGAGGGTATATCACCAAGCACTATCTCGATTTGTTGGCCATTGTTGCATTCTTCGTCTGATTCCGCACTACAGACACTCTCATTATCTGAAGGTATATATTCGAGAAGGTAGTCTTCGATGTCATTCTCATTAAGGATACGCGGCATTCTGAAAAATAACAAACTTATTAACGCAAAAATAAAAACTTTCGCTAAAGTATAGTATACTGTACAAAACCTACTATAGTCACAGTGGTTAGTATCCAAACCACCTCATTAATTAGGTTATATAAACAAAATTATAATAGATACTTATATATTTTTACGAATACATAGTCAAAGATATCATAATTAACAATTAAACACAAAAGTTATACAAAATAAACAACCTTTTTATAGAATTTAATAACAGTCCGTCGAGAAAACCGCACACAAACACTTTTTCAAATTATTATAAACTAGCGGACGTCACGCGGTTTCACCCGCGTGGTTCCCGTTCCCGTGGGAATACGGGAATAAAATAAATCCATGTTGAATTTTCCCTCACGTTCCAAAATAAAGGTATATTACGAAAGGCTATTTTGTTAATTCAGGCCTTCCTGCGCTGATTGAGTAATGTGGTATCTTCGGCTAGTTTAAGTTTATAAAAGATTTCGCCAGACGGTGCATACTTAAGTTCTCGTATGTCACTAACCTGCAAAATAAAAAGATAAATAAACGTATAAATAAAGTAACAAAATTGGTTCTCCCATTTTTTGGTAATTTTAACCATCCATTAATAATAATTCTAAATAATTTATGTACCTTTGGGTCTCCCTTCATTTTTCCTGGTCTATTATGGAGTTGTAAAATTGTATATTATCAATTTTTTGAATTTGATATACCTAGTTCAATTACTTTACTTTTGTTTTCTCTGCATTTTTGCAGATATGTATTCTGCTATCAAATTGATCACTTGGTTTTCGGGTTCAGAATCAGTATCGCTATAATCAACCAATTTTATAATTAATTCAGGAGGATGTTATCATTCAAATGTATATTATTGAGAAGCCAGCCAAAGCGATTGAGTGACATAAAAGACAATACATACGAATCATGTTAATCAGGGGCAGAAGACAGTAGTCTTTATAACTAGGGATGTTTTTATACCTATCACCAAATTTAACGCAAGAAACACTTTTATTTCTCTAGGTGTTATGGGAATGTAAGGCGTTCCTTTTTGTGTAGCATAAAGGTTAGTTTGAAAGCAGATTATTTCTACCATGTCATCTGACCAAAACATGCGAAACAGTGTAACGTTGTGAAACAACGGGGGCAAATATTGATTAACATTAGGGGTTTAGAATCGAAAATTAGATCAACATATGAAAGCGCCATCTACCGAGTAAGTGTCGCAACGGCGGAAGCCTTATTCGTATTTAAAAAGCGGTCTTGACGATTGAGTAGTTTCGAGTGGTGCCGCTAGAGGCGCTGTACAAACATATATAAACAACCGCGCGCGAATTTCAAAGAGCATTACTAAAATAATCTAAATATACTAGTCGCGAAGGCGTAGGTGCATCAGAGTATAATTTCATTGAAAGTGAAGAAACATAGTAAGGAGCCAAGTACTCCCAAAGTGATCAGCGATTTAGCTGCGAGCGTCAATAACCCCATCATTGGGTGAGTCAAATTAATTATAACGAATCTAGATTTTTAAAACAGTGAAAATTAACGGCTGTTGGTCAACCCTGTTATGGGAGGGTAGATTACAGGGGTGTGAAAAAAAGGTCTCTGTAAAATTAGTATATAACCAAACATTGTAAGGCAACCGACTCCTAAATGGTTTAACGGGGATCGGCTGTCTTAGCAATGGGCGGGAAAAAGGGTTCCAGCTAACCCGTCTTCTGGAACATTCCAGGGTCCACCCTACGGGCGACAAGTGTTCGTCCACCCTACGGGTTCAAGAAGTCCACCCTACGGGTTCAAGAAATCAACCCTACGGGTTGTCAACATCCACCCTACGGGCGACAAGCGTTCGTCCACCCTACGATTCAAAAACACCGTGCCAGCCGAATTTGTGGACGGCACGGCTACCTGGCGAACTGCAGCGGGCTACAGGAAGACCAATATTAGGATAAGTCGAACCCTGAGGGACCTTCGGGAATCGCTGAAATCATTGCTCCCCGAACGCGAACCACGACCCCGAGTTTGATTTTAAATAAACCGGCATTTTATATTTCTACATTCTTCTTTCATTCCTCTCTTTCAATTTCCTAAAAGCTCACAGCTTTTCAGTGGCGCCCATATCGTGGTTTCGGGTAGCGAGAAAGCGATTTCCGACGGGAGTCGGGAGGTCATAATAATAAGATATTTTAATCTGTGTAAAATAGTCTTAAGAGTGCCCGTTAGCGGGGTAGTTTCCCTCAAAATTAATATAACTACCCAGGAATTTGGCTCTCCTGACCTCTGCTGCCAACTTGTTCTTTCCGGCTTATTTTGTGTGTTTTTTTAGTGATTTTAGACAGATTTCGGCATAAACAAGAACAAGGCAAAATTTGAATTTTTCTCAACGTAAATTGTAATTTTTCCAAATTTTAACGGTCCCCAATTTATTTTTCACACCCTCAAATAGTATTTTATGGTGGAAAAATTTTTAATTAAATTTAAAGTAACAGTTTTTTGTTTTGTGTCAATTTTAAATGGTACTTTGTTAAACTCTGAAGTAAAACTTCTAATTTGAAACGCTTACATTAGTTTTCGTAAGTGAGTTGTATTGCCTATTTTCATCGTAAAAGTAGTCACAGGATATCACCACCACAATTTTATTTTTTTACGGCGTCAAACCGCCTCAATTTGTGTATTATTTTGTTGTATTTCCTATATGTGAATTTACAGCGAGACCAACAGCCGATAATCACACTTCTGGGTAATAATCCCTATTGAAATTTCACTCTAGTAAAACGGTAGAACAAAGATTTTACAAATTTCACTTCACGTAAATTATAAAAGATTCATAATTGTTTCACTTTTCGAATTACGTCGAATTCTGATACACTGAAATACAACTGTAAGAAAAAACATTCCAAACGTAGATCACGCAGTGAAAACATTCTTGCCATAACAATAGTAAACTAATAACTTTGATTCGGGTTCTGAATAAACAACGGCAGATGTTGCTTTCATAACGTTTACGAGTAAGTTGATTAACTAGCTCGATAGTTGCGGAAATTTTTTTATCAAACAAACTGTGGGTGGAATTGAATAAAATACACTCCGGACACCAACAGTCTGATACAAGATATTTCCAGAATCGTCCAAGTACGAATCGGTTTTTCAAACAATTCGAAATATTCAAGGGTTCCGTAGTGGTAAGGAACAATTTACATAAAAGGTTGGTTACTACTATATAGTTTATTTCAAGAACCGTCCAAGTGCGTATCGTCTTTGACACAGTTCATAATAATTAAGGGTTCCGTAGTAATAAGGAACGATTTAAAAAAAAAAAATTAGTGGTACGAGTTAAAATACAATTAACTCTTAGTACGTTCGTGGGAATAGTTACATTTTAATAAAAATAATATTAACGTCAAAAATTATATTAATCGATTACGGTCAAACATTTAGCTAACTTCATCAACCCATCATCATACACCTCACTTTCACTACTTACTGCTTCGGATTAGATTACATTCAAACACAGACAGACAGACAGACAAGAATATCTAGTAGGGTCCAAATTTTTATTTGAGTGAAGGAACACTAAAAGGTAATATTTCCAAACTTAAGATTTCCTAAAGCAAATACTAAGTTTTATAAAGGTTCAAATTATAATTCAGTTCAACGAACCCTAAAAAGTAGAATTTATTTTTTCGTTATTCTGCGGGTGTATCGAAAAATATTCACATTCCTTAACATTCAAGAACGTAAACAGACAACGATAAGGGCCGTCGTTCACTACAACAGAATTCGTTAGCGAACATAGCGAACATTCGTTGTTTACATGAAATTAACTTTTCATATAAAATAAGTAGCAGATAAATACACTATACATTGGTAAATAATCATCATCACTAAAGATTCCCGGCAATAGTAATTGAAATAGTCAGTACAATGGCATTCAAATCAAATTTCACATCACTTCCAAAGGCGGAACTTGCATATGAAGTTAAGATCCGGGGAGAGGAACCTGGTTCAACGGTGGCAGCCCTCAGGCAACAAATTAAAAAACTAAAGATAACCACGGACGAAGAGGACTTACAGGTCTCCCCTTTGGATTTGGAGGAAGACTTAGTAGGGTTGTACTCCTCGCTGGCCGTGTTGGAGAAGAATGTGGCGTCCCTTCAGGACAAGTACAAACTGTCATTATTGGCTAGCTCCAAAGCCTTATGTGCTCACATGGAGTCTAGGTTTGCTAGAATCATTCCCCCAGAGGAGTCAGATCTAAAAGAAAGATACGACGACTTTCATCTCACTTTCAAAACTACATACAAGAGATTGAAAGCCATATCCGAAAGTTATTCGCATGCATCAAACACCAGCTAATTTGATGATGCGGACGAGAGCATTGCTGCCCCTACCAATGAAGCGCAGGAGGCAGACACCCTCGCGGACATTAAAGAGAAAGCAAATAGCAACAACCGGAAAGAGAGTCATTTTCCAAGTTTTCCCGTAAAATATGAGCGATGCTCTCTTACGGAACTTTCCAAATTCAGATACGACGGTAATTCGCAGGTACACTCTTTCATCGAACGGGTGGAAGATTTCAAACAAGCCCGAGAAATCGACGACAAGAGATTGTTAACAGCAGCCTCTGAATTATTCACCGGCAACGCTAGGCATTGGTACCGCAGTAATCGCGATAAATTTGCGTGCTGGCAAGATCTAACGAATGCGCTAATACAGGATTTCGGAGTCAGTAACTACGAAAACCGGCTATGGCAGGAGATTCGACAACGCACTCAAGGAAACGGGGAAGGCATAGTAGTGTACCTGGCCATTATGGATGGAATGTTTGCTCGACTAAGCAACAAGGTGCCTGAAACGGAAAAGCTACACATTATCTTAAACAACATCAGACCCGTCTACGACACCATCCTGGCAACCAATGGAGACATAGTCTCATTGGAACATTTAAAGAACATAAGTAGAAAACATGAAGACATGGTGGCACGCAGAGCGTTCTTTACAGAGCCTCCAACAGCATCTGAAGGGATGGTAGCAGCGGAATTCGCATTCACAAACAGGAAGACTGCGAGCAAGACCTCAACAAATACAAGGCAAAGTTACAACAACTTCAACAGAAACGGCAGTAACTTCCCAAGCAGCAGAATTGCAACCAACAACTACGGGAACAATAACGCTTACAGCGCAGGTTACAACCGCGACAGTCGTAACTTCAGATCGCAAAACACTGTGGCGGCGACAACATCGGACGACACACGGCCATGTACGAAGTGTGGGTCCAGATACCACTCAACTATGGCATGTCGAAATAGTAATGAGCCATATTGTTACAAAGGTGGAAGAAAAGGAGTAAGGGCTACAGAATGCACATCGTGTAAGGTACAACCAGATCAAGCACACAGATACACATACCACAACAAAAACTTCAATCACAATTTCCATAAATCAGCCACTCAAGGGCGCCGTAATAATTCGGAAAACTAAGAGGGAGATATGGAAGTCGGAATCAGCAAGACGGGGTCGCTGATAAAGCCCTTCAAAATCAAGAAAACGCACTTACAGTTCAGAAGGAATCTTCTATACTCTCCCCATTACCTACAAATGACCCCAGGCCTTACGCCAAAATAACAATTATGTCAAACCCACAGTTAGAAGCATATGGATTGTTGGACACAGGAGCCGCAATCACAATTTTAGGTAACAACTCACACAGAGTGTTACAAAATATAGGATATAAAATAGAGGAAGACACAAGTACAACGGTTACAACGGCCGGCGGACACGCAACCGTAGTACAAGGAAAGGTAAAATTACCCATCAAATTCGAAGACAGAACTCACATAATTACGGCGTATATAGTGCCTAACATAACCACAAACCTAATTTTAGGTATAGATTTCTGGCTCAGATTTAACCTATGTCCCAAGTACTTCGGACATATACCCATATTAGTGGACGATGACCCTAAATTGTCATTAATATCCGAAGAGCAAAACAAACTGTATGACTGGCGTAGTCTCACGCAACAACAACGCTTAATAGCAGAAAAAATGATATCCAAATGTGCCGAAATATCATATGAGAAAGTAGGGCTAGGCAGAACACATCTAATAGAACACACAATAGATACGGGAGACAGCAAGCCAATCAAACAACGTACCTATATAATGTCCCCTGAGAAAACACGCATAGTATCAGAACAAATAGACGAGATGCTAAAGGCTGACGTCATCGAGCCTAGTCAGAGCCCATGGTCAAGCCCCGTACTAATCGTGAATAAAAAAGACGGCAAGCCCCGTTTCTGCCTGGACAGTCGCAAGCTCAATGCAGTCACAAAAAAGGACGCATACAGCCTGCCATACATATCAGAGATATTAGACAACTTGAGAGAAGTGAAGTATCTAACAACACTGGATCTCTCCAAAGCCTTCTGGCAAATTCCTTTAGCACCAAAAGACCGGGAAAAAACAGCCTTCTTCATCCCAGGACGAGGAGCATACCATTACAAGGTCTTACCATTTGGACTAAGCAACTCAAGCAGCTCACAACAAAGACTAATGGACAATCTATTTGGGCCACAATTTCAAAACAAGGTGTTCTGTTACATAGATGACATAGTGATAGCGTCATCTACATTCGAAGAACATGTGTCACTCATTTCAAGAGTTCAACAAATATTAAAAAGGGCAAATCTAACCATCAATCTGGAGAAATCTAACTTCTTCAAGGACAGGCTAAAGTTCCTGGGGTACATCGTGGATGGTCTGGGTCTCAGAACAGATCCGGAGAAAGTCAACTCAATCCTGAAATTCCCGGTACCAACAACAAAGAAGGACGTTAAGAGGTTCTTAGGCACTGCGTCATGGTACAGACGGTTTATACCCAACTTCAGTACGATTGCTGCACCTCTTAACAAACTGACTACAACAAAGAAAGGAGCCCCGGCATTTCATTGGAACACAGAGGCGGAAAGAGCGTTCATGGAACTAAAAGCACATTTAATAAAAAGCCCGGTACTAAAATGTCCAAAATACGATGAACCATTTCAGGTACACACAGACGCAAGCAACTTTGGCATTGGTGCCATGTTAACACAACTACACGAGGGAGTAGAACACCCTATAGCATATATGAGTCGGTCACTGAGCGGGCCGGAAAAGTATTATAGTGTAACAGAACGAGAATGCTTGGCGGTGATAGCCGCATTGGAACATTGGAGATGCTACCTTGACAATGGTCACAAGTTCATGGTGTATACTGACCATTCGGCACTAAAATGGTTCATTTCATTAAACAATCCAACCGGCTGGTTAGCTCGTTGGGGCATACGGCTTAGCTGCTTCAACTTCGAGTTAAAGCACAGGAAGGGCAAAGACAACATAATACCAGACGCATTGTCACGAGCTGTACCAGTGTCTACCATATCCACGAAACAATGCAAAGTCACCGACAGCAAGGACGAATGGTACATTAAAATATGCAACGGCGTGACTAGCTTACCGCAGGCATACCCCAACTTCAAAATGGAGAACGACGTACTATACAGACGAACTGACATAAAGGACTTTGTAAACAATGAGTTCGAGTGGAAAACGGTAGTACCACCCGAAGCGAGAAACGCAGTATTTCGAGAAAACCATGACTCACCTACAGCCGGACACTTCGGTATTTTTAAAACATACCATAAAATAAAGTTACGGTATTACTGGCCGGGGCTATATAAGGACACGGTAGGCTATGTGTCATCTTGTGAAAAGTGCAAAGCACACAAACATGACACTCAAGCATCCATAGGTAAGATGGGCCGTCCCAAACAATGCTCTCGCCCGTTTCAGACAATTTCGACTGATCTAGTAGGACCCTTACCGGTCTCTAAAAAACAACACGTATACATTCTCGTCGTCACGTGTTGTTTCTCTAAATATTGTTTAGTCTTCCCACTACGCAGAGCTACCGCAGAACCAATAGCCAAAATACTAGAGGACAATGTTTTCATGGTGCACGGCATACCACAAACGGTATTAATGGATAACGGTGTCCAATTCATAAGCAAAGAGTTGAACACATTATTTACGAAATATAAAATTCCCAACATCAACTTCACACCTAAATACACACCCCAAGTAAATACCGTAGAACGGTACAATAAAACTATAATGACAGCCATATCAATATTTACCAATAATGACCATCGATCATGGGACATACATATCCCAAAAATCCAATTTGCGATAAACAACTCGATCAACGCGTCCACCGGTTACACACCAGCATATTTGGTTCATGGTAGGGAATTGGTAACATGCGGGTCACATTACTTACAAAATGATGACCCAAGTGAACTTAACCTATTGCCTAGAAACATATACGCGGAGAACCTAGGATATCTCGCAGAGGTGTTCAACACAGTACAAGAGAACCTCTGGCGTAGCCATCTAAAGTACGCACACCATTACAACACGAGACACCGACACGCACAATTCGAAGTAGGCGACATAGTGTGGAAAAAATGCTATTTCCAAAGTGATAAAGACGCATACTTTTCTAAAAAACTGGCCCCCAAATTTATCAAATGTAGGGTCAAGGAAAAGTTATCAAATTTGGTCTATATCCTGGAAGATATGACAGGAACAAACCTAGGAAGTTGGCACGTCAAAGACATAAAACAACATTCGGTATCGTCCATTGCATCGGTGAGACGAATAACATAAACATTCCTCAACTATGCGTGCACGAATGCAGATAACGGTAAAGGCCGTAACACACTGCGCTAAGATGCGTATGCGAATAGTTTATAGAGTACATCAGTACAGTTACACAATAGTGTTTTTGATTTTTTTTTGGGAAAATTTAAGGGTGTTAGCACACCGTCATATAATTTTAGTACTTAGGTGGCACATATAGGTACCACAATTCATGTCATGTTACACGCATACATGTTATCATACGGAAGTTTCACAATTACACTTACATAATAATTAGGTAGTAGATGGTCATCACATATTCATCACAATTATCTTCACACACAATTCCAAACACTTCATAAGCAGTTTTTTTTTTGTTTGTTTGTTTACATAGTGACACTTGAACTTCATGTTGTGACTCCCAAAGGCGGAAGTAGGAGTCAAACTGGTTACAGGCGAATCACTTTCGTAGATTAGAGAAAGTGACTCAAAGGTCTTAAGTTTTGGTTCCCGACCAAAGCTGACGGGTTATTATATAGCATAGAATGTAGTGTGACACTGGCCTTAGATGCAACGATAAATAACACGTTTACATCAACACGATTACGTCAGCAGCTTACGCGCAAACAAAACAAAACTTGCACAAGGGAGATTTCATACGTACATACATACATATTATTTATTTAAGCACGCACATACATTTTACACTGCCATGGTGGCACACAAGGGTACCATATGTTTTTGGAGATTTGGCATAATGGCCAGAGAGCGTTTATCTTTGTTATTTATTAGGGTTGACATAATAGTCATAGTCAACATTCTTCTACTAAAGTTGCGAATAAGCACTTAACTTTGTTATTGCTACTAAGATTGCGAATAAGCACTTGTTTTTTATTTTATTTTGTTAAAGGGCTAAAATAGCCTAGTAATTAGTTAGGGACACTACACACTACACACTACACACGACTTTCAAATAAGTACACATAACAACGTGACAAACACATGCCGTGTTCGTCATGGGGACATAGGGGTTGATTGGCATCACGGAGGATTCTGAGAGTAAATTATTTCTATCACTTTTCTGTTTCTTGGTTTAGTTGGGAGTTTTCTGTTAGTTGGAAGCATGAGTCTATCCCTAACAGAGTTCGTCGGTTACTGTTAGTTGGCAGCATGGTCTTGCCCTAACAGAATTATGTTGTAGGTTACTGTTACGAGGAAGCATGAAGCTTACCCGAACAGATTTATGGTTTAGGTTTATTACTGTTACGAGGAAGCAAGAGTCTTACCCGAACAGATATATGGTGTACTGTTATTTGGCAGCATTTGTCTTGCCCTAACAGTCTTAGGTGTAGGTCACCTTTATGTTTATGTTCGTCATATGGCTACTCCTACCACTCGGAAGCTAGAGGCTTGCCCTGGGGGATAGTCCATCCTATGATTCGGAAGTGCTACACTAGCCCTAGTAGGATGTTCTTCTCTGGGACGGTTGTATAAATCCCAGCCTTCAGCAAAAAGCCTTATTATACACACCCCACTTTCAGGCGGTGCGTATTACCTGAACCTTCAACCCAAAGCCTCAAATACGTCTTTTCTCTTTCTGTCCTATAAGATCCTTCAGAATCACCCAAATACATCCTGCGAGTTGGTTTCATTAAGGTTAAGGCCGACTCTTCGCTATACCCAGCATCACCTCATTCACACAGCACACTAACATACACACACACATAGACGAGTAGTAGGTATTATGTTAGGGGCGTTCGAGGACGAACGCAGCGTTTGACGCGTTAGGGTACGTCAAACGCTCACCGGGGAGGGGGAGTATGTAACGTTGTGAAACAACGGGGGCAAATATTGATTAACATTAGGGGTTTAGAATCGAAAATTAGATCAACATATGAAAGCGCCATCTACCGAGTAAGTGTCGCAACGGCGGAAGCCTTATTCGTATTTAAAAAGCGGTCTTGACGATTGAGTAGTTTCGAGTGGTGCCGCTAGAGGCGCTGTACAAACATATATAAACAACCGCGCGCGAATTTCAAAGAGCATTACTAAAATAATCTAAATATACTAGTCGCGAAGGCGTAGGTGCATCAGAGTATAATTTCATTGAAAGTGAAGAAACATAGTAAGGAGCCAAGTACTCCCAAAGTGATCAGCGATTTAGCTGCGAGCGTCAATAACCCCATCATTGGGTGAGTCAAATTAATTATAACGAATCTAGATTTTTAAAACAGTGAAAATTAACGGCTGTTGGTCAACCCTGTTATGGGAGGGTAGATTACAGGGGTGTGAAAAAAAGGTCTCTGTAAAATTAGTAAATAACCAAACATTGTAAGGCAACCGACTCCTAAATGGTTTAACGGGGATCGGCTGTCTTAGCAATGGGCGGGAAAAAGGGTTCCAGCTAACCCGTCTTCTGGAACATTCCAGGGTCCACCCTACGGGCGACAAGTGTTCGTCCACCCTACGGGTTCAAGAAGTCCACCCTACGGGTTCAAGAAATCAACCCTACGGGTTGTCAACATCCACCCTACGGGCGACAAGCGTTCGTCCACCCTACGATTCAAAAACACCGTGCCAGCCGAATTTGTGGACGGCACGGCTACCTGGCGAACTGCAGCGGGCTACAGGAAGACCAATATTAAGATAAGTCGAACCCTGAGGGACCTTCGGGAATCGCTGAAATCATTGCTCCCCGAACGCGAACCACGACCCCGAGTTTGATTTTAAATAAACCGGCATTTTATATTTCTACATTCTTCTTTCATTCCTCTCTTTCAATTTCCTAAAAGCTCACAGCTTTTCAACAGTTGTGTAGGCGTCAGACCTTCATTGCCTGTATATTCACCCGGCTGTTCCATTCAGAATTTTTTCTCCCATTTTGGTTCTAGCAGAGCAGTTTCAGTAGATGATGCTAAACACTGAGCGGTTGATACATTACTATCTGAAGTACTAGCCAAACTTAATAAAGGCATGTCATCCTCGGAGTCTGATTCTTTGGTAGCTGTTGTCCGCAACACTGAGGGTATATCACCAAGCACCATCTCGATTTGTTGGCCATTGTTGCATTCTTCGTCTGATTCCGCACTACAGACACTCATTATCTGAAGGTATATATTCGAGAAGGAAGTCTTCGATGTCATTCTCATTGAGGATACGCGGCATTCTTAAAATTAACAAACTTATTAACGCAAAAATAAAAACTTTCGCTAAAGTATAGTATACTGTACAAAATAGTCACAGTGGTTAGTATCCAAACCACCTCATTAATTAGGTTATATAAACAAAATTATAATAGATACTTATATATTTTTACGAAAACATAGTCAAAGATATCATAATTAACTATTAAACACAAAAGTTATAACAAAATAAACAACCTTACCCTTTTTATAGAATTTAATAACAGTCCGTCGAGAAAACCGCACACAAACACTTTTTCAAATTATTATAAACTAGCGGACGTCACGCGGTTTCACCCGCGTAGTTCCCGTTCCCGTGGGAATACGGGAATAAAATAAAGCCTATGTTCACTGCAAGGAGTGTAGCATTCCAACAGTGAAAAAAATTTTCAGATCGGTCTAGTAGTTCCGGAGCCTATTCGTTACAAACAAACAAACAAAAAATCAAATCTTTCCTCTTTATAATATTAGTATAGATACCCACGGACGCACTTTAGCGCCAAAGTTTTGCAGTGCAACAGTCAACAATGGCATAAAAAGGCGTAATAGTTCAATAAGATTTCAATAGATGGAGTTAAAATAAAAATTCATAAATAGGTGACTAGTTTACTAACCACCAAACCTAAAAGAGTTGGGTTAGTGCTATAAATTTTATAGAGAGTGGTCTAATACGCCACAAAACTTTAATTACAATACAATGTTTTGGATACAACCTTTTATGCGGAAATACAAACTATTGCTATCTCGTTATCAACTAAAATGGGAAACATTACCATTTTTAACCGACTTCAAAAAAGGAGGAGGTTCTCAATTCATACCCTATTTTTTTTGTTTGTATGTTACGCGATAGCGGCGCCAATTATGGATGGATTTTTTGAAATTTTTTTGTTTGTTTGAAAGAGGCTACTTCTGAGGTGGTCCCATATCCAGGGTATCAAGTCCTGATGCTGGGATCCAGGAGAAATCGGAGGGCAACCACCGAAAATTGTAGGGACAACTAGTGCGTTTGTTAACTTTTTGATTAAGTGCTTTAATGTACTACAATTTAATGAAGGTCTGGAGTCGATCTGATGATGGAACCGAAAGACAATGAAGGTCTGGAGTCGATCTGATTCCTTAACGATTTACAGCAGTTACCTTGTGTTTCGGCTTGATTGATTTGTGTTGATGAGAACTTTACACCCGTCACTTAAAACAATAAAAAATAGAACCGACTTCATACAAATCCTTAAAAATAAAATTTTACTTAGCACAAATTATGTATTTTGATTTATCAGATTTTATTCAATATAATTTAAACCTACATTTTTTTTTAATGTACATTATCCTCCTAAAAGTAAACACATTTGATGTAATAGACTGCAGAATATGAAATCAAAGCTTCGAAAGCCCTTATTTGTTACCTACTTACACCTTTGGGTGTTGAGACTTGTATAATATAATAGACGAAAGTGATTTACGCATTTTATATGATGACCGATTTACTACGGCTCAGTGTTGTGTTCTTTAGAGGGGCATATAGTAGAGTCTACCTGTCAGTTTATTACTTTAGTATGAGTGGTATTGTCAATAAGAGTAAGGTCGGAAATGAAGGTTCTCAAATTATTGTGTGTGGTTGTCATCAAAGTGTGCATGGTTCCCGTGTTACAAGTTGAAGTTATGCTGTAGTAGTATCCTCGTCTATTGTTCCATATCGTTATTTATTATCGTTCCTCGTCTATGTTCTACGATTTTTTGTAGTTTTCGAGATATAATGTTCTGCATAATTCCCTATTTTTTTATTATCGATTAAATTTTTTACATTTTGTATCAAAGTTAGGAAGGAGATTATTTTTTCCATAATACTGCAATCAATAGGCATTATAATAATAAAAAAATATCCAAGAAAAGTCGAACCAAAAAGTAGAAAGCCACGTGGACACGTAATTATACAAAATAACGAAAAAAAATTATATCTCGAAAACTACAAAAAATCGTAGAACATACATGGGGGTTAAATCGATAGGTATGGAACCCTGCTACCAGCTAGTGGCGGCTTGACACCCTAAAAGAAACACCCAGTATATGTCGCAGAACGAAGATAAAGCACCTTAATTTAACTACAACGCCATCTCTTATCATTTTTGGAAACGTCAGGCAGTTCGCTTGAGTGAGGTCGATACAGAAGGTGACGTTGTCAGCCTGACAGATGTCAGTTGTCTATGTCATGTGTGTTGTGTCATGTTGGAGAGGGAATGTGCACTGTGCGGAGCGCACAGACCGGACACTTACGAACGAGACGTGGTAGAGAATAGTCGCTTTTGGAAAAGGGCTCGTTGGTGAACGGTCTCCTTTCTGTATCGAACTAACTGCGTTTCCATCCGTTTCAATCCGCGTGGTTAACTGTGATTTTTAAGTTTATTGTTTGTAAGTACTACAAGATTGTAACCTTATTTCGTGCCTACAACCTACCTACCTACGACAATGAATTGATCCATGCGGTCCATCCTGACTCCGACATATATATATATATATATATATATATATATATATATATATATATGCACACAGATAAGATACGCATATCTGTAGGAATATATGACACTACTGTTAGCCGCACGTAACTCGTAATCACACTAAAGTTTTTAAATTTCACAGATGATTTGGGGAACACACAGACATCGCTTCTGGTCTCGATGAGAAATCTTGTTCTTGTCTCCCGATCGGTTACGAATTAGCGACCTGTTATTCGACAGTCGTCAGTCGCCATCACTGACTGCCGGTCTCTTTTCCTGAAAAATCGCAGGGCTTCCTACATTGTGTTGATTTGTCACCGAATCTATGATGGTACCAGCAAACCGGGAACTGGCGATAATTCATACAATGCTAACTATTAAACTTTCGCGTTGCATGATATTAAAAACTATATAAAACAGGTATTAAAGCGATCATGCATACCTTAAGATTGAGGCTTGACGTTTCGGCTGGGTTGCACCAGCCGTGGTCACAAGCAGTCTGCTTGTGACCACCAATATATTAATTCATACAATGATCGTCTGGTAGGTATTCGCTCCCGTGACTGGCTTTGATTTCGATTTCGGGTGTGGCCACTATTTCTAGATCGCGACAATAACTAACATGGACAGGAGTCCATGTTAGTAATTTTTCTGTTTCCCCCATTTCCATTTCGTGACCTCTGAGTTCCATAAGTTCACTGTTCAGTTCTGGTGAAGTATATGACTAGTTCATAGGTAGGATTTCTATCTTTATGATCTCAGCCTGTATAGTCATATCACTAAACTTCTGTTTCTGCGAAGTAATTTAATGTCTGTTCCCTTTATTATGCAGTTGCTACCTAGTTTCAGTAATGCTACTATTGGTGAGAACCTCAGACGTTGTATCAGTCCCGTCAGTCCCGCATATGACTGACGAAACGGAATTCGCAACGAAAGAACAGGTACCCACAAATCTCGGCACATCTCGGATTTGGTTTCACACTGTTGTGATTCATGGTTCCTGAAACATTTTTTTTAAATCTTACATGTGATAAAATAGAAAATCAATCGAATATGCCTTGTTCTATGAGTACTTAATATCGATATAGGTATCTATGCCACTCTCACCCACTCAAACTAATTTTACAAAAAGGTTTCTTAATACTTATAATTCCAGAGTCACAATTTGGTTCTCTCTTTTCCGCTGATTAAAAAAAATTGTTCTAATGGCAGGGCAAATGCAAGGGTTTTCATTGAATTATGGAATAATCAAAATAGGCGGCGTATGATTCACGGCCGAGGTTTTAATATTATCTGTGATATGAATTACAAGCTTTTTATTATTGCATTTTCTGATGTTTGATAATTTAATTAAAGACGATGTCTGCACCCTATGTGCAGTTACTAGAGCCAAAAGTGTAGTAAATTTTCTTGTTAATTTCTCGAAATAAAGGCCTTCATTAGGGTACCATTTACTTAGATAATTCTAGCTAGATTATACAATAGTTAGATCCCAAGTAAATAATTTAACTTAGGATCCATCTCCGTTGAAATAAGCTTCATGGCAGTTCTTACAGTCTCCAAGTTTAAAATGCGGCGCAATGATATACTGATTTAATGATTTTAAAGACATAAATCTATTCTTGCCGCGCCAATACTAAGAAGGTGGTCTTTCTAAAATTAAGACTTAATCTAACCTTTCTACCTGAGATTGAGGCTTATTTATTGGTAATTTATGCTGAGTAATATTACTAGACATTGGAATTTGCAGACCGTTAACCCAAGACAGGATTATGGCATCTTTTGTGAAGCGAGATCAAATTGTTAATGAATAATTTCAATTTACCGGCCTATATAATAGCGTCGTCCACCTCAGTTAGCAACGCACAGTGCGGTTGTGTTGTCATGGAGCACAATGTTCTGTCGCACGTCGCACTGGTGCCTGCTTGCGCCCACCAGCCGTCGAGTTCCGTGTCGCGTGGTATGCGACGTGGCTGCGACGGTGGCAGGCCCCTTAAACTCGGCACCTGTTCATGAAATAGCTTTTATGGATTTTAAGTAGTCTTGAAGTTCATTGCCAAACAGTAAATTGTCACGCTTGAGGTCCTTCACGTTATCCTTTATTTCCTTATTGAGGCATGACAATGACTATCGGCCACCATGACCGGGGGCCTGAAGACGGTGAGAGGGCGGCTTACCGTCCTTACAGAAGCAGGCGCATGACGGCAGCGTGACGTGAGCAATCCACGCACGCCCCCCCTTAGAAGCGGGATCACACCGGAAACCCCTCAAAGACGCGGGATAGCACCCGAACCACCCCCTGGGCGAGGCCGCAGTGGCGGCCGTGGGTCTGTTGGGAGTTCTGTGACATCCTTCCGAGGGCTTCCCCGGGGCTCCCAACCACAGGCTGTTGGGCGTGACGTGAGGTTTTTTAGTCTGTAGGAGTCCGGCATTACATCCAGGAGGATTTTCCCTCACGTTAAACAAAAAAAAAGGCATTACAATGAAAAATTCCTGCTCGCCTGTCTCCCCATAATGTCCATGACATGAGAGTCGGCCAACTACACTGAGAGATTATAATATGTAGCATTTATTCTCTTCATTGCTAGCATTATTGTTTAGGATTCATGTCATTATGCTGGCATTATGACAGTAGAAAAAATCTTTTGCTTTTCAGTCAAAATAATATCCCTCTTAAAGGCACCTTCATTGACCGCTGCCTTAATCTCGGGATTGAGTACCGGAGCTTAGGATAATTTTAAATTATCAGGTATATCATAACCTTTTAAAAGATTTGGTTTCATCTTTTAACCCGTTAACCAGGATATCAGACCACCATGTGGACATCTGCCAGGATGTCCTTGTGGATATCTGCTCCGAACAGTTCTTTCTTCACAGGTTCATAAAACATAATATATAGCATTATATCTCTATAGTGCTTGGAGCCGGCGCATCACTAGCTATCTTAGAGTCCGGCGCGGACTTAGGTACGTTGATAAATAAGTCCTCTGAATGTAATGATGTATCGAATGGATCTTCGAAATGGGCTCCTAAAAACCTTTATCAATGATTCTGTAGCTAACCACTCAATATAAAATCGTGATACAAACTCGCGGTTTGCACTAATGATAGTTGATTTAATTCTGGTAGTAATTATTGTATAATTGATGAATTTTATCTATTAAGTACTAATGTAGTTCTTAAGTTAAATTGTACTTATCTAACATTATGGATCTAATGGTTTGAAATAAAATGATTTAATTTTTTTATTTATTTTAATGAAACTCGTAGCATCGAAAGAAATTTATGACATCCTGGATTATGTTCCAGAATTCTATATGTGCCTCGTGCCTTCACGCAACTTTTTTATTTTTTTTCCATAAGAAACTTCCTGCCCTTCACGCGTGATGTCGTGACCAAGGAAATATGGATTCATATAAATATATATATACAGCGAATATTCGCTATCTGTTATCCGGCCAAAGTACTATCCGTTTAATCTCTGTCGTCGTCTATTTCTATCGTAGTCGGTCGAGACTAGAGATTAAAAGAGATACGAGAGGAATTCTTATTTCCTTCCACAAATGATATATTTTTAGTAGTCTCCTCAAGCCACGCAAAATATATGTCAGAAAAATGAAAGCACGGGAAGGTGACAGGCGGATGATGAAATCATGACATTGTCTTACCATCTTCTACTAAAAATGGAATTACTCTAATTACTGCCGGGTGGCAGCAGAGTCGTGTAAAGGTCAAAGCCCACTTTAACGACTCCGCTCCCACCCGGCAAAAACAATATAATTCAAATATAGGCTTTAAATATTGCGCCAGAAAGAACGGCGGTGAAGAAGTTCGTGAGTGTGTAACAGTCTTAATTTTAGGTTCCATGTTTTCTCGGTCGTATGAGCTAAAGTAACGTAAGAGCTTAAATATTCGTCATCTGTGAAGATATCTGGTATGAATGGGAAAATACCAGTAACTGAAAAACTATTCTGAACGTTTCTGGGTGTCATTACATTTGGGTAAGCACTGGCAACATCCTGCCAAATCATAAATGGTGAATGGCCGCCCTGGGTGACCAACCATACAATTATCACATGCAGTGTTATAATACGATTTCATAGCTCCAAATATTATTCTATCTACTGCTCGTTCGCTCTAACTTTGCCGCTCGGCTCCATACTAAAGTCGATTTTTTTATTAGACGAAGTAAATTGACAGCAACTAATGTCACTTCTTCATACAATGTTGCGTATTTTCTATGACGAAGTGACATTAGCTACTGTCAATTTACTTCGTCTAATTAACAATTTGGGTAAACGCCTCTACGCCAGCGGCAAAGTTAGAGCGAACGGGTAGTAAAGGTTGCAGTTTCTGAAAGGTGGGGTGGTATTACCCAAGAATTTTAATGTAGTCCATATCAATGCACAGAGCATTCACGCCCATTTCCCAGAGATGCAGACGGCTTTTGGTTGTAGAAATATCCACGCAATTCTAGTTTCAGAAACGTGGCTAAATCCTTGTCTTCCTTCTATTCCTTATACTTTACCTCATTTTCATTTAATTCGTAACGATCGCACTACCAAGGGTGGTGGAGTTGCGATTTACTTACGTGATTATATTAACTACAACGTCCTGGAGATGTCACCTCAGCCTCCGCCCTCGAATGCCGGGGAATCCATATTCATTGAGGTGGAATTGTATCACACCAAAGTGTTACTTGGTGTCTATTACTCCTCCTCTTCTGAAATTAACTTCTTCTCATCTTTTGAAAGCTTACTAGAACGTCTCTCTCCCTCATACAGCAACACCATAATTTTAGGCGACTTCAACACCTGCCTACAAAAAACTGATCCTCGTTCGCTTGCACGGGCCTCTACTTTCTCTAGCATTGTTCACTCCTCTAACTTGTCTATCCTACCTTTAAATGTCACTCATCATTTCCCAAATTGTGCTCCATCCCTTATTGATCTCATCCTTGTTTCTTCCACTGAATTAGCTGTCAAGCATGGACAATGCACAGCTGATGAATTTTCATACCATGACTTAATCTATCTCTCATACAATCTTCGCCCTCCCAAATCTAAATCCAAAATCCTCATGCAACGCAAATTTGGTGGCATGGATGTTGATAAACTACGTGAGGATGCTTCAAACATTGATTGGAGTTCACTATTGCAAACGAACTGTATTGATAAAAAAGTTAGTATCCTAACAAATAAGTTAATTGAACTCTATGATCAACATGCTCCAATCCGTGCAATAAAGGTGCGGCACCTGCCGTCGCCTTGGCTTACAGATGAAATCAAAGCTCTTATTGCCAAAAAAGCTGCAGCCAAATGTAAGTTTAAGAGTCGGCCTACACCTGAAAACCGTGAAAAATATATCCTTAAGAAACCTCTGCAGCAAGGTGTGTAGGAAAGCACAACGCCAACATATCCATAAATCGGTCCAGAACGGGGACCCTGCGAAGGTATGAAAATTTCTTAGAACACTTGGAGTTGGAACTTTGTTGGACCTAAACAACAGGAAATCCCAAAAATGCTTAACATCGAGTCACTAAATCAGCATTTCTGCTCGTCTTCGAGTTATGATCAATCGAGCAAAGCTAGTACTTTACAATATCTTTCATCAATTCCAACTCCTTCCTTCCAACCGTTCTGTTTTGAACAATTATCTGATTGTGGTGTTAAGAGGTGCATAATGTCGCTGAGTTCCAACGCTGTTGGCACTGACTGCTTGAGTCGTAACATGATCGTGCCTATTCTGGACGAAATCCTTCACATACTGTGCCATGTCTTGAATCACTCCTTATCTTGCAATGTATTTCCGACAACGTGGAAAGAGGCACAAATTACCCCTATTCCTAAAAAGCCGAACCCCAAATTCTTTTCTGAGTATCGTCCCATAGCCATTTTACCTTTCCTTTCGAAAATCCTCGAACGTCTTGTACACGGCCAACTGAGCTCATTCCTCACCAGAAACCTCCTCCTTAACCCTTTCCAATCAGGCTTTCGTCCGGGATATAGCACGACTAGTGCATTGATTAGTATTACTGATGACATTAGGCTGGGCATGGAGAACGGGAATCTCACTGTACTATCCCTACTCGATTTTAGCAATGCTTTTAATACAGTGGATTTCCAAGTCCTGTTTGGCATATTGCGCTCAATTAACATGTCTCCAACAGTAATTGATTGGTTTCACAGTTACCTGTTCGGACGACGGCAGCGTGTACGCATTGAGGAATCATTTTCCTCTTGGTGTGATACGACTGTGGGCGTACCGCAGGGTGGCGTTTTACCTCCTTTGCTTTTCTCTATTTTTTATAAATTCCATCTCAAAATCTTTACTTTCATCCTACCACCTTTATGCAGATGATTTGCAGATATATATGCAAGCTCCAGTCCATGAACTCAATGAGGCTATTTCAATTATCAACTCGGATCTAAGGCGAATTTGTAAGTGGAGCAAGCAGTATGGACTTAGCGTGAACCCCTCCAAAACCCAGGTCGCTGTAATCGGAAGTTCCAACATGGTGTCACGAATAGATAAGGCACAATTGTCTGACATTATGTTTAACGGAGTTGTGTTACCTATTAGCACAACTGTCAAAAATCTGGGCGTTCTGATTGATAGCACGCTTTCTTGGCGACCCCAACTGCAAGAAGTTAGCCGAAAGCTGTTCGCATCTGCAGGTTCATTACGTCAACTTCGTAATTTCTTGCCAAAAAAGGCCACTAAAATTGCGCTTGCTCAATCGCTCCTCCTTCCCATGCTAGATTATGCCGACGTCTGCTATCTCGATATCACTGAAGAACAACTTGATAAACTTGAGCGCCTACAAAATTTCTGCATAAGATTCATATTTGGATTACGCAAATATGACTATGTTACCGAATACCCCAACATGCTTGAGTGGCTTCCAATTCGCCTTCGACGGAATGCTCACATCCTTTCTATGCTTTACAATATACTGTTCAATCCACATTCCCCAACTTATCTCAAAGAACGATTTATGTTCCTTAATGACACACATTTAAGATCCTTGCGGTCGTCGGAATCTTTGGTACTGGTTGTTCCTGCTCATTCGACTAATTTCTTTGATAAATCGTTCACCGTACTGGCTGTACGATTATGGAACACACTACCTGTAACTATTAGACGGGCCCAATCTCTAGTTATTTTTAAGCGTTTGGTGAAGGAACATTATTTGACTTTGTAGAGGTTTTTCTAAGTTATATTATATATTGTAAGGAGGTCAATAATGTTGCATTGAGTCATATTTATGAGAGTATCCTGGCTATGTGTATTTAGATGTATTTATGTAGGTATGTATGTATGTATGTATGTATGTATGTATGTATGTATGGATGTATGTATATATGTATGTATATACGTATGTATATATGTATGTATGCATGTATGTATGATATGTACTTTGTGTATGTAGGTATGTGCTTATGTAAGTATTTATGCGTTTAGTGTATGTATTGCAACTATCTATTGCTTCATATTTCTGCACCAAAAACTACCCATCTGACTTACAATTAACATCTTTTCTGTCCATCCCAAGGTTGCCTGTCAGATATTGCTGTACAGCGATAAGGCCGCCCTCTGTACAACATTTTGTAAACATTTTTTTGTAAAACTAGTTTTAATATGGTGTACAAATAAAGTTTATTCTATTCTATTCTATTCTATTGTCAAAAGATGTATACCATTATTTTTGCAAATAATTATGGAATCAATAGAAATGTGGGATTCGTGGTTATCAAATACAACGAGACATGGATTATCCTTGCTTCATGTTACATGACATGGCACCTTCTCTGGTTTTGTAGACTCTGGACACGCTTCGGCCGCCTAGGAAACCGGAGTTTGGTAACTGGTTTCCATTAAGGATTTTTTAATACGTCTACACAACTGGTTACCATGAAGGATTTTTTAATACTTCTACGTAACTGGTTACCATGTAGGAGTTTATAGTATGTCTACGTAGCTGGTTTCCATCAAATAGTTATTAAGTATAGTGGCAACAGAAAGGCATCATCAGAGAAAATTACAACTGTCTAGCTTGTACGATTCATGAGATACAGCCTGGTGGCAGACAGATCGACCGACGGACGGACGGCAGAGTCTAGGTAATAGGGTCCCGTTTTTACCCCACGGGTACGGAAACATAAAAATCGACCCGTCCGCAAGTTACTGCTGGTTTTAATTTGTTTTCTTGTGAAAAACCTGACTAAGTTGGAGAGTTATTTTTAATTTTTGTTTTATGTTTTATCATTCACAGCTTTTACAATTTATAAAGTAGATTAACATCGTCTTTCCTAGATATAACCATATATTTTGTCTTTATCTTCAGACCAAACCTTTGACTGATTAGCTTTAGTCTATCCCCCGTTTGTTGCAATTCGGACACTGTGCAAGTGTACATGCTATCCAAAATGTGGCATAGCGGAAATTGTTAAAACTACTGCTGTTTATCTTTACTACGCAATCGAGATAATGTAAAGATTCTGTTATTATAGCTACTGAATACAAATAAAAGAGAACCGGTGACAGAATGCAGCCCTGTCTCATACCTTTTTGTACAGAAACAGCATTGGTTTCGTCTCCTACTCTGACTTCCGATTCCAGTACACGCTCCGGGTAAAATGGCGATCTCTATCGTCAAGGCTAATATCCTTCAGTAAATCTATTAGTCGACCATGCAACACTCGATCGAAAGCCTTTTCATAATTAACAAAGCAAAGATAGACATCCTGCTGTATGGTGGAGTGCACGGCGTGGTTGCAACAGCGCCAGGTCCTCGTAGTGGGTCTGGACGTGGACACTCTCTCGCTCGAGACCATGGTGCGAGCCATGCTCTCCAGCGGGAGTAAGCGGGACTGCGCCGCCTCTTTCTGCGAGCAGGTCTTGCTTGTGAAAGAGACGGCAGGGCGGGAATGGGAGAGAACTCTCCCACCCGAGTTCCGCAGTCGATGGCCTGGGCGCCGCCGAGGATTATCGGCCTCCATGACCGGGGGCTTGAAGATAGTGAGAGGGCGGCTCACCGTCTTTACAGAAGCAGGCCCGTGACGGCAGCGTGACGTGAGGAACTCACGCACGCCCCCCTTAGAAGCGGGATCACACCCGAAACCCCCCAAAGACGCGGGATAGCACCCGAACCACCCCCTGGGCGAGGCCGCAGTGGCGGCCTTGGTTCTGTTGGGAGTCCTGGGACATCCTTCCGAGGGCTTACCCGGGGCTCCCAACCATAGGCAGTTGGGCATTACGTGAGGTTTTTTAGTCGGTAGGAGACCGGCATAACATCCATGAGGATTTTCCCTCACGTTAAAAAAAAAGACATCCTGCTAAATATCTCTACACTTCTGGACCGGAACCTGAACAGCAAACAGTATCTTCCTTGTTTGCCAAAATCGAATTGACTGTTCGCGTCTTTCTGCGAATAGGTCATGCTCGTGAAAGCGGCGACGGGGAGGAAGCGTGATAGGACTCTCACACCACACCCGAGTTCCGCAGTCTAGCTACCGCAGACTTGTCATCGTCCAAGACTGTCGGCCTCCTGTTCGTCATACTTTACCTTATTGTTTTCAATTTAAGCGTTTATAATCACAAAAAGAAAGTAAGTACCTTCTAACTCTTACTCCTTTCGTCGTCAGTTTCGTAGAAGACTTATGTGACCTAAGATATGTACTGCTTGGTAACCAGTTACATAGCAGTATTAAAAAATCCTTCATGGTAACCAGTTGTGTAGACGTATTAAAAAATCCTTAATGGAATCTGCAATGAATTGAAAAACAAGTTACACATGTGATCTAGGTGGATCAAATCTCCCATAGTAAATTGTATCAATATACCTTGAGCTAGTTGAGGTTATAAACGAAAATATTTTCAAATCTATACTAAGATCAAAGAAGAACTTCCCCCGCGCCACAGCTGTCATTAGAGTTGGCGTGTGTCGTGAGGGAACATTTGCTTAGAATAGCTCATTCGTCACACAAATATTCATGCTAGCGTATTTTTAATGTAAGTTACGAGTACAAATTGAAAACGAATCATTTGTATGGAGGAAACCCCATACAAATGAGCCCTGTGCTATTATTATAATGCTGAAGAGTTTGTTTGTTTGTTTGAACGCTAGGATCTCAGGAAATACTAGTTGTAATTGCAAGCAAGTGCTTGTGACACATCCTTGCCCGCTGCTTTTATCTGGGATATTTTTATGTCATCAGTCCCCAGGTATTGATGACATAAAAATATCCCAGATAAAAGCAGCGGGCAAGGATGTGTCACAAGCACTTGCTGATCTTGTCAATGCCAGTGTTTTGAGTGGTTTGTATCCCGACGTTTTAAAAATAGGATGTGTTAGGCCGATATACAAAAAAGGTCCCAATACCAGTTACTCAAATTACCGGCCTATTACACTTTTGTCCGCTATAGACAAAATCGTCGAAAAATATATTAGCCAGGAAATACACAAGTATTATAAAACGAGTGGGGTCATTAATCATAATCAGTACGGATTTCAACCTGGTAAAAGTACAACCGAACTCCTTTCAAAATTCACTGACGAAATAAATACATATCTAAACGATAGGATGCACGTACTGGTGCTGTTTATTGACTTCTCACGAGCGTTTGATACATTAAATCATAAAGAACTGGTTAGAAGGTTGGAAGCCACTGGAGTACGGGGACCATTGCTTTCGTGGTGCGAAAACTATCTACAAAACCGAAAACTCACTGTTCGATTAGAAAACACTTATAGTGACCTCAAGGATGTTACTGAGGGAACAGCACAGGGATCGGTGCTCGGGCCACTTCATTTTCTTTGCTACGTCAATAACATGGCTAAATGTTTAAATTCATGTACATGTTATCAGTTTGCTGATGATACATGCTTAATCAGTGCCGACAAAAACCCACAAAAAGCTGCAGAACGCTTGCAATCAGATTTTAATATCCTTTTGAGATGGTGTCACGACTCAGGATTAGTACTTAATGCAGACAAGACGCAACTCATGCATATCAAATCCCCACACCTCAAACACTCTCCATATGACAGTCTGATTGCACACATCCACAGCTGTCTACATGGGTCACCGCCATGCCAGTGTAACTGTCCGCTTATAAAAAATGTTGATAGCCAACGGTATCTGGGTGTGATCATTGATAGCAAACTAAACTGGGGCCGCCATGTTGAATATGTTTGTAATAAACTAAGACAGTTTCTTGCAAATATAGTTATATTAAGAAATCGTATTCCGTATAAAATCAAGTTAATGCTGTATAACTCTCTAGCTGAGTCTTATATTCAATATGGATTGAGTAGCTACGGTCGCACTTATTACACATACCTACAAAGTATTTTTAGTCTTCAGCGAAGAATTCTCCGTAACATCGTTTCAACAAAAATTAAGCAACAATTTGACAATAACGATAATGGCCTATTCAACTATTGCAAAATCTTGCCAGTCCAAAATCAAGTTCAGTATATGTTACTCAAAGAAAACTTTTTTAATCAAAAATTTCGAACCAAAATAAAACATTCTGTATATACTCGGGCGGTAGCTCGAAACCAGTTGTGTACGAGTGGCGCAAACAATATGTATGGCGAGCGAACGACTGCGTACCTAGTTCCTAGACTCATTAACGCACTGCCGCTAAAATTTCGAACTATAGACAATGTTGTACCTAATTTGAAACATACATTAAAAAATTATTTCATAGAAGCACTATTGTAAATTTATATTATCAACAATGTAGACTAATTAAGTAGCATTAGATACAAACCGCAGAGGTTTTTTATAATGCTTAAGTACATTTTGCTATTAATAATTGTTTATATGATAAATAAATTAAAAAAGAAAAAAAAAAAAAAATCAAAAATTCTTTTACAGTTCGGTAGTTCATTTATCGAGGCTGGCTATGTAGCATCACGCTACAACGAATCGGAACGGAACAGTAATGATAAATGTTTCAATAACAGTTCTCCAGTCACACTGTTCTCCAGTCATTGAAGAAATAAAAAGAAAGCCACTGGTAACTTAAATCTAGAATTTATTGCATTCACAAATATGACTAAAGCCTGTGTTGCTAAGGGTAAACTGTCATCTTGAAACCCAGCACCGGTATCTACATTGCCTTTATATTTATTTATCAAACTATCCGAGAACAAGCCCTTTCGCACAGGCATTTCATCAATGCTTAAACTGACAACAAATCTTGTTTGGATTGGAGTTTGCTATTGCTTTCAAAGTGTTCAAGGATTCAGAAACAAGACCTGGTTCTATATCAACTTTTCTAAACCATCTAGATAAAGTTCCGGGGTGGGGTAAACTGTATTGAAACTTGTTCGAACGAAATTGTAAGCACGAGGAGAATAAAATTGAAGTTGTAGTGCAAACGACCTTAATTCAGGTAAGTAAGATTTCTTTAATAGTATCAGTTTTAGCCTTTTAAAAATATCTAACAAATAAATTTAAAATTGATAAAATATGAACGACATCGAAATTGACCTTACTCCTTAGATCAGAAATAATTTGTGAAAATGTTGACACTTTCTTTTTTAACCTAATCCTTTGCTGCTGCAATGATCTAATTTGCCTTTTTTTTTAGAAAGTTTTAGTAAATTTTTTTCATCTCATATTTTTTTAGAGATAATCATACACGAATTGCACCCTGGTGCAATGTTGTTCGAAAAGGAAGTTATATTTTGAGAAATTTTTAAAGAGATTATCTTACACTTTCATTATTTACCTATGAACTTTCTATGAATAGAGTAGGAATTGCATCCTGGTGCAATGTTGTTCGAAAAGGAAGTTTAACTGCATATTGAGGTTCAAAGTGCTTTGAATTATAACACTAGAGGGCTTTGGTTTCCAATGTTCTTGATTAATGCATGTTAACCAAATACCTTTTCTAATGACATCCCTAGGAAACCTAAACAAAAACAAGATTAACATGACACTTTTCTCCAGTCCACTGTTCTCCAGTCATTGAAGAAATAATAAGAAAGTTATTGGTAACTTAAATCTAGAATTTATTGCATTCACAAATATGACTGAAGCCTGTGTTGCTAAGGGTAAGCTGTCATCTTGAAACCCAGCACCGGTATCTACATTGCCTTTATATTTATTTATCGAACTATCCGAGACCAAGCCCTTTCTAAAAACCATTTCATCGATGCTTAAACTGACAACAAATCTTGTTTGGATTGGATTTTGCTATTGCTTTCAAAGTGTTCAAGGATTCAGTATAAATATAAACAATAAAATATTCAGTAAAGCTATAAATCATAAAATAGCACCTGAACTTGATATTGTAAAGTAAAGCATAAATAAAATAAATAAATATATTAAATACGAGGAGGACAGACCATTGAAACATCTATTTGCTAGTTTCCATAGTAACACACTGACTTTATTACGAGGTCCATAAAGGTGGTTTGACATTTGCATACATACTTAACATTCCTCCCCTTAGTTTAGAATACACTTTAACAAACTAAACTAAAAGCTGCTAAGCTAGTAATAGCTTCACACAGACGACTATCACAGTCAAAAGAACAGTTTATAATTAACTTTTGGCAAATTGCGCTTAACACGTGGTGTTGGCTCAGACTCAGTTGCCTGCTGTTGCTGGGACGCTTCATCATTGGGCGAACCCGGCAAAGCCTCCTGAAACTCCTCTTCCTCCCCTGAATTTTCCGATGATGAAGGCTGGATACTTGTGACAGGTGAAGTAGTACCTGCAACCTCTGGGGTATACTGAATGGTCTCACAAGTGTTGGGTTGTGAAATCTGGTCCGAGGTTTGACAGCCTCCTGCTACTTCCGGATCTAAGTCTATGCTTATGTTATCATCGCAATCATTATTACCTTTATACAATATTATCTGGTTTTGGTGCTTTTTCACTACGGCCGAAGTCACCATGTCTCTAATTAGGTACAACACTCTTCCCATTTTCTTAATCACTATTCCTTTGCACCAGGTGAATTTTGCATTTACTGAATAATTTTTATAAAGAATAATGTCGCCGTAGCTAAACGGCTGTTTATTTTGTCCTCCTGTCTTATTTTGCAAACACTGTTTACGGTGAACAAATTTAGAAAGAGCCGTGGATGAAGATGATGGTAATTCTGGTCTGAGTAAATCTAACCGCGTTCTAAGCTTACGACCGTAAACCAGCTCTGACGGTGACACACCGGTCATTGTGTGAATGGAATTTCTGTAGTCAAATAAGTATTTTAAAAGATTTCTATTAAAATTTCGCCCCCCATTACTAAGCAAGCTGGTTTTAATACCCTTTTTAACTATCTTTACATAGCTTTCAGCCTGACCGTTGCTAGCGGGACAGTACGTCGGCGACGTCACGTGCAAAATTCCGTTCACCTTACAAAAAACTTCAAAATCATGCGATGTAAACGCTGTACCATTGTCGCTGACTAACGTATGTGGAATACCGAATCTCGACATAAACTCGTATAGCTTTTCAGTCGTCGCTGCCGTTGAGGTACCAGACTTCATGTCATAAACCTCCACCCACTTACTATATGCATCAACCATAACTAAAAATGAGTGGCCGTTAATCGGCCCCAAAAAATCTATATGCACTCGGTAAAATGGCTTAGGAGGGTATTTCCAGTGCGCAATCGGCGCCCGCGCCGGTGACGCCCGCATTTGTACACACACATCACATGACCCAATCATACGCTCTAAAGCCGTATCTATACCTGGATACCAAAACCGCGAACGTGCCTCTGCCTTTGTCTTGACTATACCTAAATGGGACTGATGTAATTCTCTTAAAATTTTGTCACGTAGTACATCCGGAATTTCAACTCGATCCCCGCAACCACTACCGTTTCTGTCATCGGTTCCCCTTTACGTGAACGAATGTTAAAACACTCACCATCATCATCGCTCTCATCCACCGCTCCCGAATCAATGTATTTAACTTTTTTACACATCCTTCCTAAGTGTCCCGTAGCCTTACATTTTCTACATTTATACTTCGTGAACCGACACTGGGATGTCTCGTGATTCTGATAGCCGCACACCTGACAACGTATTTTGTCCACCGCCATAGCTGAACTCGACGTCGGAGTCGCTTCTCGATCTGATGGCGGTGTAACTGTCACCTCTGATCCCATCCTCGTCGCCAATATTAAATACGAGGAGGACAGACCATTGAAACATCTATTTGCTAGTTTCCATAGTAACACACTGACTTTATTACGAGGTCCATAAAGGTGGTTTGACATTTGCATACATACTTAACAAAATAAATATTCACGGACATTTTCACACTACAATATCTGATCCCAAAGTAAGTTAGGAATAACCTGCTTGTGTTATGGGTATCAGACCACGGATATTAATACATAAATACTTTAAATACATACTTATCATACAGAGAAACACCCAGACTCTCGAGACAAACATTTATGGATCGCACAAATAATTGTCTCCGGTGGGAATCGAACCCACGACCTCGTGATCAACAATCACACATTGCGACCTCTAGACCAACGAGGCAGTCAAAGCGTAAGGTATCAATCAGTAGAGTTATTTAATATCCTTCCTGCACACCTAAAAGAGATCGTATATAATACGACAATATTTAAAGCACAGTTGAAAATTTCTTGTTGGACAAATAGCCGATTTGAAGGCAAACAATGACTTTTAATTGATTTTATTATGTAATTTGTCACAAGTGTGTTTTATATTGTGGTATATAATTTTTTTAATGGTTGTATTAGAAGACTTATTGTAATGTTAATTGGATAATGTACTAATTAGGACGCTGCATTAATTTCAAATACAATGTAAGTTGTTAAAGAAATAAATAAATCAGATGAAATAAATCAAAGTAACAAAACCTGGTTCTATATCAACTTTTTTAAACCATCTGGATAAAGTTCCAGGGTGGGTAAAACTGTATTGAAACTTGTTCAAACGAAATTATAAGCACGGGGAGAATAAAAATGAAGTTGTAGTGCAAACGACCTTAATTCAGGTGAGTAAGATTTCTTTAAGGTACCAGTTTTGGTCTTTTAAAAATATCTTACAAATAAATCTATGTGTTAATAAGTTTTTTTTTTCTTATTTTTTTTCAGAAAGTTTTAGTATATTTTTTCATCTCATACATTTTGAGAGATAATATCTTGCAAATAAATCTTTGTTCTTAACAGGTAGGTATAATTGATAAAATATGAACGTCATCGAAATTGAGCTTACCCCTTAGATCAGAAATAATTTGTAAAAATGTTGTCACGTTCTTTTTGAACCTAATCCTTGCTGTGCTGCAATGATCTAATTGTTTTTTTTTCTTATTTATTTTTCAGAAAGTTTTAGTATTATTTTTTCATCTCATATTTTTTGAGAGATAATCATACACGAATTCCACCCTAGTGCAATGTTGTCCGAAAATATTTTGAGTTATACTTAAAGAGATAATCTTACACTATCTTTACTCCCTCAGGAGCAGTTCACCAGATTCAGAACAGATTACCTCAGAACTTTTTATGAATAGAGTAGGAATTGCATCCTGGTGCAATGTTGTCCAAATAAGAAAGTTTAACTACATATTGAGGTTCAAAGTGCTTTGAATTATAACACTAGAGGGCTTTGGTTTCCAATGTTCTTGATTAATGCATGTTAACCAAACACCTTTTCTAATGACATCCCTCGGAAACCTAACCAAAAAAATTATCAACATAACTTTTGAAGACTGGCCTGCGTCTTCTTCTGGAGGTTTGCCTGCATGAACCTGTATGGAGGCTTGTTCCCCGGGGTCTCCTTAGCAATACTGGATGTATTAGCTATCCTATCCCATTTCTCTTTCACTGGGCACATGTCATCGAAGGCGCTGTGCCTTGTGTTTCCCAGCCTTTCCCTTCTGCAGTTGCAGCAGAATGGCTGCGCTCCGACAGCATACTCCGGGCACTGCGCTCTTAAATGAGTCCCACCGCAATGACTGCAGGTGGGCTCTGCCGTCTTGCAGTACTACCTACTGTGTCCGTACCCTAGGCACAGGGAGCACTGCATCAAAGGTGTTGGATCTGCAACCCTCACGGGCTGCAGATCAACATGCAGTCTCCCTGCGTCCAGGGCACGGGACCAAACTGCAGGGGAGACCCTAAGAACAACATGGCACGTATGGGGATTTCGCGCTGTCCTCCAATAAAGTACGGTCATCCGGTCCTGCTCTGCAATCAGACCACCGAAAACCTTACGGTTTCGTGCCCTGATTTTTTCAAGCAGGACTTCGTCCTTGTGGATTTTTAGGACGCCGTACAGAACGAGCAGCGCGTCCCTGTTTTTGATTTTTTCGACACAGAGGCCTTTCCCCCCGAGCGTCTGCTGTGCCCTCTCTCTTTCATCCTTCGTCTTGTACCCAATTATGACCTTTCTATCCTTCGACTTGCGTACCCTTTCAACTTTCACCCATTCATTATCCTCATTCGTTTTTTTTCTCAGTCTTTCCGTGACCTACTCTCCTGTATCGGTGTCGACTTCTGACGTCACTACCACCGAGTGTAGCGCCGTTGGCTCTGGATTCTGTGGACAGTGGCTATGTCCCACCACTGCTCCGGCATAAGTAGCTGGTCTATTCATCACTCTCTCTCTCTCTTTCATCCTGTTTCTCTATTTTTTTCTTTCACTTCTGCTATCATTCTACCATTTTCTTTCAATATGTTTTCTCTCATACCCTCTCTCGATTTTTCTCTATCATCTTGTTTTCCAATCCTCTCTCTCAAGTCGTTCATAATCCTTTGGTTTTCTTTCAATTTTTTTTATTCTCTTCCATCTTTCTTAAAATCGTCTGGTTGGAGCCTGTCATACTCACACTCTTTCTCTCATTCATACTTTCACTCATTCTTACCTCATATTTTCCGCTACCTTTTCTTTCCTCTTCATAATCGTTAATGATCTTTAGTAATAAGCTAGCTCTTTCTTCAATTTCCAACTTTTAAACTTCACTTCGCGTTTTAATTTTTTTGCTACTGTTACTCCTACTTGCTCCTTAATAATTTTAATGCACTCAGTAGTTTTTGCATATCTATTTAGCATCGTTGAGGACGATGACGATCGAACCGCTGTTTCCTCTTTGGGCCTTTGGGACAGCGACAGTTGTTTAGGCTGGGCTGTCTCGCGGGACTCCAGAGCGTCGACGCTTCGTCTAACTGGCCCCAGGGGCCGCCTTTCTATTGGGGAGCTTTGCGTTTTATTTGGTAACCTTGCGGAGGAAGTTGGTTTATTTACCGGTGTTCTGTGCCCAAACATTTTATATTTTTCAAGTAGAGATAGATGGTCGTTAATTATATTAAAATAAAAGAGTAAAAAAATTTTTGTATCTAGGTAAGATAGAAATATGTAGCGTACGCGGTTAACCTAGTCTGACCGATCTAGAGCTCTGGGTCGAGTCGTGTGTATGTGTGTGTATATGTGGATGCGGTGTCTGTGTTGTGAGTTTGAGTTTATGATGTCTGTAGACCTACGTATGTGTGTGTAATGTGGGTAAAGTGGTGTGTGTATGCCGCCACAACCAACTCGAAATACTGTTGCAAGATTCAGTTTCTAGAGGTCCCAATAAAGATTAACCTATTAATAAAAATATTGCCAATAGGACAGCTAACTTAAACTAAAGTATAAATATGTATGTATAAAATAAAGAATATAGAGTGTCACAATATTATGCTCTATACAGAGCAGTCCTTTGTTTTGGTGTAGGAAAACGCTACACCTTTCTCTACTGTAGCCCTGCTACGTCAACTTTAATAATTTTGCCAATAGAGGCTAGTCGAATCTAAAACTATGAAAAAAAATCTATGAAAATTTGGACAGAAGTCCAAAGGAGAACGCCCAGAGATCGTTTCTTTTTAAAAAGCCTTAATAAAAAGTGTATGGCCATCTAAGTAAATTGGTAAATCATGTAATATTTTTTTAACAATCTTTTAATTCAATCGATCAAAATCTTTTGTGGCGTTTTAACTTTGATTATAATTTGTGGTTGTATCGTTTGTACGCGCCGCGGACTAACCAAATGAATGGTACTGACGTGACGAAGATGGCCGCCAATCGCCAATATCAATGTGTGGGGCGGGGCCTACATTTCGGGGTTCATGCAACAATGTCGTTGAGATCATAGATTTAGTATTGATAAATTCTAAATCTATGGTTGAGTTGGAAGTAGGTACTATTAATAGCAGATTATTGCATTTTTTATATAAAATACCATACTAACTATAGTAAAAATCTAGGCTGGTGATATATTATTCACCGTGTTGCGAGCATATTAGACATTTGAACGAATACGAACTGTTAAAAATTGAAAAGTTTTTAACAAAACGTCTTTTCGGTAACGAATGTGCGGTTTTGCAGTAGATCTGATAAAAATGCCACTCATCCTCTTTAATTTTCGACAAACTCCAGAGACACTCCTAGTAAAGTCCCACCGCTTTACTAGAGAAGACAGTCAGTCTTCTCTAGTAAAGCTTGACTTAGGACCGTACTTGACTTTGAGTGTCCTAAGAGGACGAGGACCGATAAAAATGACATAAACAGCTGAATATTAAATAATACAAGAATTGGCAGTATGGTTTTAAATACCTTTGCCTGTCCTTTGGACGAATAAAGCAACAACAACAACAAGGAAAAATGACAGTTTAAAATGTTTATCACCGAAGGATTTTTCATGAAATTATTTTATTTAAATTGGTGTGAAATGTTTATATAAAACAATGTATGGTTCCATACAAAATGATTATGATCAGGATTGATATTTAAATGGTAAGTAATTAAGGAACAATCGAGATCCAATTTGTTTATTTACTACATTATCTCAATAAGTTGATTTGTGGTAAGTAAATACATTTTCAGGGTTTTTTATAAGTGTGATGGAACTATTACTTTTATCTTTTTTGAATTAAATCCATGTTCATCAATGTAACGATTACACTTTTTGGACAAATTGATATGACGGATTGATGGACATTTGCTTCAAAACTAACCTCTAATTTGAACAGCAAAACGAAGAATGATAGAAAACCCTACAAAATAATAGATTTTTTTTTATTTCCTATGCAAGTACGATATCCATCCAATTCAGTCTCCGATTTTCGCTGTCATACTAAATTATTTGTTATGAAACGGCGGTCCATTGAAAGATGGGCAATCGCCTTTGTCCTAATCTAGAGCTAATTTATAGTCACCCCACCTGTCTCGGAGTCCTCCCCAGCCTAAATAATAAGTTTTGAGATGGTAAAAGTTAAAAAAAAAATTAAAAAGAAAAAAATATTTATTTAGTTAATATGTACATACAAAGACCCAATTAAATGATATGCCTACTAATCCTCCATATAACTATCAGAGCTGGCCTCATCACTATGTCTATCTTTTACTACCTCGCTACAAAGATATGTAGGCATCCTCAACATTCCGACAACAATGACATTAAATGTCTCAGCTCGTCTCTTAGATTTTACTCGGAGATTAGTAATGACAGGATCCGAAGATAAAAGCAGCCAGTGAAGAATATCGGTGATAGTGTTTATTCTGGACGTTTTTCTAGAGTGATATTGTCGCAATTTCTTATAATTTTTGTGGCTCGCTTCTATCACATCTTCTGATAGTTGGCCCACAGGAAGTGTCAGAGATTTAATAATGTCTGCGCCATGAATTAAAAGTTTATGAACAGTTGCACTCATTTTGTACCATCCATATAGATTGATTGCCATTTCAGCTGTGGCGGTACAATATGTCCTAAATCTCTCTTCGTCTATGTAATGTCCAGAAGAGATGATACACAAAATATTTGCAAATTTTTCAATCAATTCTTTGGACACACCTGTGATACGAGAAACCAGTTCCGGGTTTTTAAAAAAGTTCTTGCGGTATTGCCATCATTACTATTGCCTCCTCCTTGCTTTGGCTGGTCAACAACAAGACCCATTTCTGAATAAAAGTCATTGCAGATTTTATTTTTTCGTGTTTTCACTTTTTCCTGTGCTTCTTTACCTCTTGCTTGCCATTGCTGCAACACCAATTTATACGAAATATGCAATAAATATTCGAAGCATCGGAGATGAGCATGTAAAACTGAGATACCAAATTTGTATGTATCTTCGTTACATGCTCTTTTCTTGATATTGTCTAAGTCGTTCATTTGCGTGGGTGTGGCTTTACAGATGTTACACGCTTGTGTGCTTTTGGTTTCTGCTAAGATATTCACTGTCTTGGCATCTAGCATTGTGCAAACAGGAATGTGTTTAAAATGTATCGTTCTGAGAATAATAGTTGTGGGCTGCAACTGCCTTATTTGCTGCTCAATCTCGTGGTACTCTTCTTTGGTGTTTTGGTCATTCTCTTTTTTTAATTTAAAAGATATTGGACGGCAGTATTTGGTAGAAGATGGAGTATGATTTTTCCAATATATTTTTTTATTTTCTCTCATTTCCGACAATTCCAGAGGCACGATTGTACATAATATTATGTTGGAATCAGCTTAAACTAAGTTATTCGAAAAGGTTTGCTTGTAAATGCTGTGACCTCCACTACCATCTAGGCCCCACTTATAATAAACATCCAGAGTATAGTTATTGTCGTCAATGTTAGATACAATTACTTCTGACTGTACCTGAGCCAGTTTCCGTATAGTGTGGTCTAAAAGATCTTGTAACGGTACCACAGCTTCATTCTCAGTAACTCTTAAATTCGACGAATAACACTTAACTCTTTCCTCGAGGACCACATGGTAAGAGGGATATATATCAGCACCTCTTTTTTTTGCTCCTAGACGCATTGTTCCATATTCGTTTCTGGTTAAATTAATCTCTAATATGAGTCCTAAAACTTCCTCGGTACTATACTGCACCAAATTTACAGAACACGATAAAGCCTGTTCCATTTTTTCCAACCTTTTCGGGGTTGAACTTAGCGCAAGTTTCAAAACATGTGCTGTCTTTCTTTTACCCGATTTCACCAGACTTCTTTCAGTCGCCAAACCAAGTTTCTCAGTAGTAAGATCTGACTTGTAGACATTTCAATATTATATTTTTGTCATCGTAAATAGACAATCTGGACCCGCGGGCGGTCCAACATGCTGTCGCTTGATACCTCTATCTAAAATAAAAAAAGAATATGTCATCATTAGCTACCAACAGAGATCAATAACTAAATTACTTCTAGACTGAAACTCAAATACTTTAAAACCTGAACATAAACGCCTACCTGTTGCTGCTGTCGCTGTATGAGATCTCGAACTACTGCTATTTCCAACACATGTCTACGCAGTCAGTGAATGTTCAAACCACAATTAATGCACCGTAAATGACCTCTTGGCACTACAGCTCCAGAAGATTGTGAAGAACTCGAGCCTGGGTCATTGTTTAAAGCAGCTAATGTCGTGTCCAAATTCGTGCCAGGGTTATCGTGAGAAGAAGCAGCGGAGTCCATGTTAAAGCCGTAGTCGTCAGGGTTAGATGTATCGTCGTGGTCCATTCATAATGCTATTCGTTATTAAAAGATTTACAAAAGTGAAACACTAGCGTACGTACAGTATTTGAAGTTTGAAAATCTTCGGACAGTTTTTTGAGTTTTTTCTTAGTACATGTCGATGTTGCAACATACAAAATAAAACATTTGTTAATCGATTTCACAAATTTCTCTATTAATCGATTCATTAAAAATATTTAAAAAATATGTCCATGTTATTTGCTATATACCATATTCTTGGGCGTCTAAGGCCATATTCTGACATCCCCCTTTAGAAGGATACCTTATTACTTAATATATAAAGTAAAATAGCAAAAAATCACATTTGTTGCATGGGAGCCCGCCCCCCTTAAATATTATATTTTTGTATTTTTGTTGTTATAGCGGCAACAAAAACACATAATCTGTGAATATATCAACTCTCTAGTTATCACCGTTCGTGAGTTACAGCCTCGTGACGGACAGACAGACAGACAGACGGACAGCGAAGTCTCATAAATAGGGTCCCGTTTTCTACCCTTTTGGGTACGGAACCCTAGAAAGCGATTTGTTTGAAATCCTTGAAGCAGGGAAAAATAAAAGATTCACATCGGTATTTTTTGTTTTTGCTCATTGCCGTTCGGCAGATGTTTAAGTATTCAGCAGGGGCATGGATGGTTTGGTTTTTCAGCCGCTTCTCAATCATGGCATGCATGCTGTCCACCTCCATTTGCGTGTGCCCAACCTCGATTACTATGGTACGGTATTTATGAGTTATTGTTAAGTTATAATATATTGACACATTAATAAAGACATTACTGAGAACTACGTTGCGGTTTTGAAAGGTACAACCATCAGTATAAAACACGATGTGCCGGTCCTTGTCGTTCATTTGAGGCAGGCTCCTACACATAAACACGATACGACGTCGCGTCGTGGAAAAAAAACAGGACATCGTAACGTAATTTGCCACGCACGATACACGGCGCGATGCCGTCGATACAGTAAAAAAATGATGTAGGTCATTTTTGGAATTTGTACATCAATACATAAAAAGTTACATCATTTCAAAGTGGCTCCTCAATCCAAACGTTTGGATTCAGAAGTAAGTTGAATTTCTTAACGAAAGTAATATATTTTATAGATTTTCTTTTTGTATCATTTAGTACGCATTATGTAGGGTACCTACTAGCGATTTCCGCCCTCTCCTACTGGAATTCAAGAAGCTACAAAGGCCAAATCTAAAAAGCCAAAGTACAGGGCTAAAAAGCCATAGTAAATAAATTTAAATTAGTTGATTGAAGCAACTGATGCCATACCAAATGATACAAAAAGAAAATCAATAACATAATATATCAGTTTCGTTAAGAAATTCACCAAATTCCTAAATCCAAACGTTTGGATTGAGGAGCCACTTAGAAATAGATGTAACTTTTTATCTAGTGATGTTTCAAATTCCAAAAATTGACCTACATTTTTTTTTATTGTGTACTAAATAAGGAGTGAGTTTTATTTAAAAAGTAGAGGTGGCTCCTCAATTCATACGGACACGCCTTACCCGGTGTAACCTGGTAAGGCAAGGCTATGTAACTGGTTTGAAACTCTACAGAAAACTAGATGCATCAGCCACATTGTAAGATCTATCTTTTCACTTTGACCGACTAAACCAACCAACTGTTGTTGTACAGAATGAAACTCAATCAAGGACTTTATTCCACTCGGACCAACCACAACTGCTTGATAACATGTATTTTTTTTGTAGATGCACTACCTACTTATCTGTATAAACCAAACTCTGTAATGCTCTATTGTTTGTTCTAGTTACTCATCTTCATTTTGTACACAAAAAATGAATCCAAAATCCACTGGTGTGGTTATACAGTCTGAAAACAATTTCCACATCATTCAAAGGTTGAGTTTTTGGTCTATCATGGTAACTCTCTCTACTTCTGGCTCTATTTCTTTTTTTTTAGTGCGTTAATCTGAAACTAAATAGAAAGTAATTGTAGACATTTATGATACATCCGCACGCCCTTAGGTATAGTAGGGCCTACTCTATGCATGGTGATAAATACAATGGAATATTTTGTTCATTCTTCCTTGAAGAGCAGTGAATAATTTGATTATCTGATTATTGAAGATGGACTACTTTATGTGCAGTTGAACATCCACTCAAAAGGTATAACATCAGAAAACTCTGATGTTATACCTTGGAACGGCTATCTGGATACCTGTTCACCTCTACTATTTTCTTGCCTAGTCAGGTTCTCATTCACAGTAGCCCTAGTAAAGTTAAGGCATCTCTCACAAGTGCGGTACAACTCTTGAAGATATCTAAAACAAAAAATATAGGAATAGGTATGTAAGTTTAAATAAAATGAATTTGAAGTGCAAATATGTACCTTGTAACTTGCTATAACTTATTTGAAGGCACCCTGCCTTCAAATAAGTTATATTTACTCTATCATGTATTTAACAGCAATCGGTTATCGTACGAGGATTAAAGTAATGCTTACAATAATTCGAGGATTCACCCAGCTTCAAAGTAGAATAACCTTGAGTTGAGAAAAGACGGTATGTAAAATCGCTTAAAAATAGATAAATGTCTGTTTTCGGGCTCTTCTAATTTTGCCATAATCTCTTCTTCAAATGTATTGACATTTGTCCTTTTTCGTGATAGCTGGGGGAGAGATGGACTTTTATATTTTCTTTTTGGATCTCCAAATATCCATTGGCTTAACTTGTTTCATGTGTCGTAAGTCTACATGTTCATCAACAACTTTTTGATACTCTTCATACAGCTCTGGTTTTCTGCTAAGTTTTGTTTCTAAATAGTTGAGCCTTATATCTGCTATTCTTTTGTGTCCACCATATTGGCATTCCGGATCATCGTTTGTAAATGGCAATCTGACAAGGTATCTTCCGTCTTTATTTTTTATCCCGATTCAATCCCTAATAATGTATTTGATCCCGATCCTCGACTTTGCCTTGATGACTGCCGTTGCAACAAAACATTTTAGCTTTGATGTTGTCCATTCTCCGTAAAATTTGCTGCAATGTGTGTGTCCGAGTTGGTTGTTATAGCTTTCTCTGCTGTTATAGGTCGATGAGTACTTCCAGCTGTTGTGTTTGGTATTGTCGTGTCAGGGGTAGTGCTTTCTTCCTTGATAACGTGCAAAATCGAATGATGCCTTCTGCCAAATTTCCCACAATTGGTCGTCTGTCTGCAATGTTTGATTGCATGATTTGATCCAAGACAGTTAAAGCAAAGTCTTTTGATTTGAACACATTCATATCTGTCTCAAACTTGCTTTGTAACATGTACCATATTTTTGCAACGTATTTTACTGATTTTAATCATCTCGAAGCCTCTAAACCTGTATTCTAAAAACTCTACTAATTGGGCCTAAGTCTATAATTCTTCACACGAGCTTATTTCATATTCGCAGTTAGTGAGATTCTTGGTCCAACTTAGATACAATCATATAAACCATGATGGCGTCCCATGTATCTGTATTAATGCCCATGTTATTGAGACGCTTTAAGCAGGATGACAAAGTATCCAACAATTTTTTTAGTGTAAGGGATGATTTATTCTGTAGCGGCTTCATTAAGCAAATTGCTTTATTAATTCTGTAACTGTAGTCTTATTGACCGACTTGGCACTCTTTTTGGTTTTGATTTCTTGTTCTCCGTCTTTGGTATTATTTTTATGCTAGTGGATTTCCGTTTCCGACGTTATTTTGATCGCCTGATATCCAATTATTACATGTGTCATACATACAATCGAAATTGTTTACATCAGAAGCTACTGTTTCTAAGAGTGTATGCGAATCATGAAAATATATTATGATGATACAGTGCTGCTATTTTTAAATATTCATGTTTGAATGCATAATGCAGAGGCATGTATTTCGGTTGTGTATGGCTGGACTTAAAACGTAAAAAGGTTTTAATCGACAAAATGTGAAAAATACTGCAACGCTACCTTCTTTCTTGTACTTATCATATAGAGCTCGCAAAGATCCATTAAGATACCTTATTTGCTCGTAATTTTTCTTTAACGTTTTGCACTCACGTTTGCCTGCACTAACATCGTCTGTAAAGTAAAATTCTGAAATACGTTTCACAGATTTTTGTTTTCTAACCCTTACACCTATTTGCTTCCAAACCGATGTCTGTGCTTTTAGAGCTCTGTTTGGTTCTTTCACAGATATTTTTTTGCAATGTTCTTTATCGAGTCCTCTGTGCTGTTTTCACATTTTTTGTAAGTTAACTTCGAAGAAGCTTCTAGTACTTTTTTTCTGGCTTTTATTTTAGTAAATAAAATAAATAAATATTTACGGACATTTTCACACAACGCTATCTAATCCCAAAGTAAGCTAGGAATTACTTGCTTGTGTTATGGGTATCATACCACGGATATCAATTATACATAGAAACACCCAGACTCTCGATACAATCATTTGCGTATCACACAATTTTTTGTCTCCGGTGGGAATCGAACCAACGATCTCGTGATCCACAGTCGCACTTTTCGACCTCTAGACCAACGAGGCAGTCAAAATCAGTCTCTGTTTTTTTTTCATCTGATCACCTATATTGCATCCTGTATGTTTTTTTCTTGCTGTTTCGAAAGCACATTCTAGATATGCAATACTTTGTGCTTTGTCAAACTCTTTTTTTTTGCATTAGAATTTGGAGCTCTATCATTGTGGTATGATATGCATTCTCAAGCACAAGCACAGAGTCCGGTGGAAGATTCGGTACCAGACTTCTTTTAGCCACTTTTAATAGTTTTCTGCATTCATGTTAGAGTGATAATCACCGGAAACACTATGTGTCAATAGTTGGCACAAACCCGCTTTCTGAACCAGCATGTACTGTACAATGATAATTCTTTGTCCTTTCGATAGATTTTTTTACGGCGGTCCATCTTTAGTATTCAATCCTTTGTATTTCACATGATTGGTTAAGATATAGCGCTCATCTGTATACACAATTCACCGATTTTCTCGACGGTATTGGAGTATTTTTTTAGGTAATTGAATAGTCGCTTCTGAACATCATGCCTCTCCATAATTACACGTCTGTTATCCACCGTTTTCGCCATTGCTATCCCAACTTTAGCAGAACTGTACGAAGAGTCGAAATACTTCCACCATAGTTAAGTTTCTCTTGAAATATTCTTTTTAGCTTTAGAAAGGTAGGGAACTGGTGATGTTCTACATGATAATTTTGAATAGTTGGACGTTCAAATTGTCTAAATCCAACTTCTTTGCACGTTTTTTGAGTTCTTTATACGGAATTTTGAGTCAGTTTCTTTTCCTTCAGTAATAGGTCTTTACATATGAAATTGCCGTTATGTAAGAAAAAAATTAAAGGATTTAATATAACTATTGTAACGTGACGGAGTCTACTCGGGGAGTTCGCACTACCACCCCTGCCTTCTGTTACGCTACAGTGTATAGATGACAAAAAAGCTGGCAAAGCCACGTTAGAAATTTTGTGGATCCCTAGCCCACTATATTTAACCTTCGGTCCGTAGCGTCGGGTCTTTGAAAGCCCGAACATTACAAAAATGCAAAATTTACTTTTTAAATCTATTGTAGCAGTGCAGTAGTTTATGTACCCTTCTAAGCTAGATTGCAGTTGGCGCGGACAGTGGCTAACTTCAGTTCGCGCATAAGGGCATAAACTGCGTTACGCGTGTGCACGCACGTGAGCACGTCGCGGGCCACGCTTCTGGTGCACGCACGTGAGCACGTTCGCGTGCTTATGCGCGGGCATCGGCGCGTGCATCCGCGTATCGCAGTTTTCTCAGTACAATTTTGACGTTGGAGGTGTACAGTCGAGTAATTATGGATAAATTAATGTTGTATTATTTATCAAGACGACGGCGACGACGAATTGCCAAAAAAAGACGCCAGCCAGTAAGCCCGTACGTTGAATCTAGGTTACTGTGCGGGGAATTCGTGGTGAAGTTTGGTATATTAAGAAAAAATGAAAGGTTTTTTTTTCAAATATTTTAAAGTTTCATTACAAGTCTATGATGAATTATATTCAAAACTGGAGCCCTATTTGAAGACTAACAATCTACGATTGAAATCTACGTCAATCGTATCACCAATGGAACGATTTGCAATGACATTGCGGTAAGTAAAGACATTTCGATATTAATAATCATCTTTATTCATGTAAAAAAAACAGTCATTATTTAACAAAAGTTTAGAACACTCATATTTTTTTGCCAATTTATGTAAGTCACATTACTGTTTAGCCACATCAAGCCAGAAAGAAGAAGAAGTTCTTATTGTTTCGGCAGTGACACCTGAATAAGGCTTAAAATGTTTTTCTTGATGTGGTGCACTGTGTTCTTAGGGCCGAAACACATAACCGCACACTTATTAATCATCATATTAATCCCAGTTTATTATATTTATTAATTATATTTTGTTATTTCTAAATTACACAGTTTTATCGTTTTCGTTTTTTTTTATCTATACCTACTTATTCACTTATTTTTTTATATAATCACAACAGTCATCACAGTGTCTTGCATAAACGTTACGTTACAATTAGTTTTTGATTATTCATTTGAAATACACTAATAAAATCACAGGTTCAAGTTTAAAATAAAAAAACACAATAACAGTTAAAACAGTACAATAAGTCTAAATGTCTTAATTATAATAATATACCTACCTTACAAAGTATTAATTATAATGACGCATATTGATTGCAAGTTTTTACATAATATGAATATTTCCCTTATTAATTATTCCCTTCTATTACTAGATCGGGTACTAATATTATTTTAAATTCTTATTTATCATCACAATCATAATCACAGTTTACTACATAAAAGATTAAATTTAAGAAGAGGATATATGAAGGAGCAATTCTATGAGTAGGTTCAAAAAAAAGGTCCATTAAGTAAAAAAAGGGGTCTATTGATACACTTTTTTATTTGACCCCAAAATAGGGTTTAAGATAAAAGTGTCCGAATCGACCCCGTTTCTTTCCTTATGAACATTACACCTCAAGGCTTGTAAACTTTTGGCGAATGCCCTTGTATATCATAATAATTGCACATGAGACCAGAAAAATATAAATATAAAATTGCGCTTTTTACTAACTGAAATAGTTCTTCATGTTCTTCTCTTTCTTTTGTTCTTAATAATTAAACAGTCTTAATCAAATCTTCAAAGTCTTTCTTGTTACCTATTTATTCATTGTTCGTGTCTGATCTTATATTTAAGGATTCTAAATCATTCGATACCGTATTTTGCGTTAATGAAAGGTCATCAATGGTAATAATCATTTCTTTTTCTATATCAACCAAAGCTTCTAATACTTTTGTACGAAATAATAATTTTTTAAAGCAACTCCATTTTTTTTATAGTTGGTAATAATGACTTAAAAAAATTCAAGTCTTCGTCCATATTATCTGCAGTGTTATTCTTCACGCAATTTAATAACTCTAATTCGAAATCAGTTGGCGATTCGCACTTACGTTTCTTGGAAGATCGTGTTTCTTTGGTAACGCTGGAGCTGGTGCTAGGTACATTAATCAAATCTTCTTCAATAATCGTATTATTTTGTGAAGTTCTCGGTGACGCGTTTTGCTCTACTGACTGATTAAAATCGTCTGCCGATTCTTCTCCTTGAGTATTCGAGTTTGAATCTAAAAATGACAGCATGTCATAGTAAATGTATGTTTTATATGCCCTGGAACCGGAGCCTGATTTAAGTTTTTTTTAGAAGACCTCACTCTTATATAAGTGTCTCTTGTAGTTTTCCATCTTTGCTGCAGCTTTTTCACTGAAACAATAACACAGGTATTTTATTTTATTACAGATATTTAGTTAGTGGACATACCTTCGTCGATATTCATCTGGCGTATCAGACAGGACTAACCACGGTCAGAAAAATAGTAACAGAAGTTTGTCAAATTATAATTGAAAGGTTAAAGGAAGAATGTATACCAAAATTTTCCCGTGCGCTATGGGTAGAGACTGAAAAAGGTTTTTTAACGCAAGCCCAGTTTCCTAACTGCATAGGTGCAATAGACGGAAAACATATACGCATTATAAGACCTCCACATAGTGGTTCCCTCTATTACAACTATAAGCATTACTATTCTATTGTACTGCTTGCAATGTGTAACGCCAACTATGAGTTTACCTATATAAACGTGGGAGTGCAGGGTAAAGAATCTGACTCCGCAATTTTCACACAAAGCCGATTGTACGAACAAATCAACAATGACTTAATAGATATTCCTCCTGCCAAAGCATTGCCCGTAATACACAATGATAAACCAACCAACACTGCTGCAACCGCAGCTTTGCCCTATATTATTGTAGGAGATGAAGCATTCGGGTTATCTAGCCATGTCATGCGGCCATATGCTCGAGCTCTCGATTTAAACTACAAAAAAAAAATTCAATTATAGGTTAACGAGGGCGCGACGTTATATTGAGTGTACATTTGGTATCATGGCTCATAAATTTCGCATACTCCATCGTCCATTGAACGTTGGAAAAGACAAAGCAATTTGTTTTCTTAAAACAATTTGTATTTTGCATAATTTTATAAGATCAAGAAGTCAAATTAATGACTTTCATGATATTGTCATTATACCAGACCATATACGTTCAGTTCGGGGGTTAATTGGAAATACCCACAGAGATTCGTATACATTACGCGATAACTTCGCAGATTATTTCGTTGCAGACGGACAGCTGTCATGGCAAGATCGCAGTATTTATTGAAGATAGTTAGCTTTTTTATAATTTATGTACATTCAATAATTGATTTTTCACGGTTTGTTACCACACATTTTTTATTAACATAGCAGGCATATTTTAATAATATACCTAATGATTTTATTTGTTAAATTCATCGGATGTAACCAAATAACTTAGATTGTTGTAAACTAAAGTTGAGAGATGTCAAAGAAAAACCTACAAAACTACAAAACGCACGCTTATTTTACAAAGTTACTAGCCCAATTCTAAAACCAATATAATAAATATTTTAGTTGATAATTGTTTTATTTATTTACCTACCGATCCACTGTTTCTGCCCTAAAATGATTTTGAACCCTAAATACACCGATAGTGTGAAGTAGTGTGAAGCTCGCAGTCGTGAACATACTGGTTGTCTCGTGACGCGCAAAATGGCGGCGACCGCGTGGCCGAAAGAAAGAACTTTGGAATTTATCGAGCAATATAAAACCATACCAATATTATGGGACATTGTTCACACGAATTTCACAATGTTCAGAAATACGCAGTATCTCTGCACTAGTTTTGAATATAAGCATGATTTTATATTTACATAGGTAAATTATTGTAAATATTCCGAGTTTTAATTTTATAGTTGGATTAATTGTTGAAAACATTTAATTGACACAAATACAATGAAATAACTAATTATACAGGATGAATTTTTGAAAAGGGATTGGATGGCCAAATCTGAAACTATAAGGAATAGCGAAAAATGCTGAAAGGAGTCACGAGCCCGATTTTGATGAAACTTAAAACCTCATCATTAGATTTTTGAAAAACTCATAATCCTAGCTGGGAATCGAACTTGTTGATTTTGAAAAAAAAAACACCCTTTATTATTACACCATACGATAGAGTCGCTGTTAAGGATTAAATTTTGCAAAGTAATGATATACGCCAAATTTAAGGAACATTTGGAATTTTAATAGAATGCATATTTCATGTAGGTACCTAATTTTTGTATCATAATTTGTTTCGTTCGAAATCCCAGAAAACATCGTAACTATTCCGTGTTTTAAATTATGCTCAGAATGATTTTTTAAAGAATATTCTCAACGGAATCAATAATATTCCTTAATTATTCCTTGAGGTTTCGAATCCAGCTATGTATTGCAAAGATTTTGAACAATTAATCAGTTAACGTAAGAAAAATAAAATGTATTTTGTTAAAGATGAGCTCTTTCCTGTAGTTTGCCGTATATCATTACTTCCCAGAATATGATCCTTAATAGCAACAATATCGTATGGTGTAATAATAAAGGTGTGTTTTTTTTTTCAAAATCAATGGATTCGATTCCCAGCTAGGATTATTGGTTTTTCAAAAATCTAATGATGAGGTTTTAAGTTTCATCAAAATCGGGCTCGTGACTCCTTTGAGCATTTTTCGTTATTCCTTATAGTTTCGGATTTGGCCATCCAATCCCTTTTGAAAAATTCACCCTGTATATAACTAATTGCATAGATTATTAAAAATAAAAATTTGGCGCAAAGAATAGTTTACCTAACCTACGTTATTATAAAATAAATAAAGAGTGTAGGTACTTACCTTGTATGTTTTTTTCTGCTTCACTCCAGTCATCAAAATTTTCAAACAGTACTTTACAAATGTCTAGCCATGCTTTTGATTTAGCGTCCCGGTCTTTAAATATTTCGCTTGATTGGTCCCATATGGCAGGACGACACTGAACTTCAACAATTACCCTTTCTGTATCAAAATTTGTCATTTTTTGTTATGGGCCGGGCACGCGCGTGCGGTCGGTTCGAGATAGCGCTGTCAACTGAACAAGCACGCGCGTGCACCCGCTAGCGGGCTTCGCGCGTGGACCCGTCCAACGTGATGCGTGATCACGTCGCGTGCATGCGTGCCCCGTTGCACGGAAGTATCACGCGACGGGCGCCCGACGGGCTCACGAGCGTGTGCACGCGCATGGGCAAGCGCGGGTCGTTTTTGTATGTACACGCGAGAGGCACGCTTAACGCAGTTTATGCCCTAAGGTAAGCGCCGTGTGATACGGAGTAATACGGACGTGTTTTGAACGCACGGGCTTTCAAAGACCCCACGCGACGAGCATTAAATTTCGTAAAGTTACTATTTTTTTTTGGTTTATTTCTTTTATATTTTATGTTACAAAGTATATGATGTATAAATCTATATGATGCCAAAAAAGTATAAAGTAAATAATTACGGAGTAGATTTCTTTATTTTATTTATTTTTTGTAAAAGTGATCTCAGAGAGAGAGAGAAAAATAGGACTTTAAAAGCATTAATCGCACTCACTGTCTCCATATCCTGTGCAAGTAAATACACATCCGGTGATGTAGGCGGGTCCAGAACGTAGGCCGAGACTGGAGCCGAGGGATGTTTTGTCTGTAAAGCCGTAAGGGTGTCTGTTGTATCTGGAGACAGTACATCACTTGAAAACAGGAGTCGTGCGGCTCCTTTTAAATCTCCGTCGCTAACTTTTGCTTTTACCAGCTTGTAACATTATAAATCTTTTTGTTATAATTTCCAGTAAAACAGCAATTTTGAATCAGAAGTGTGGGGTTAGTACAGTTATTAAATTTGTTATTTTTAAAATTGTACTTTTTGTTTTAGTACCTTTGGCAGTACACAAGAGATTTTCATTATTTTTTTAAATAATTATACGAGTCCATACAAGTAAACTCTAAATTTATGTAGATCAGGAGCTCATATTTAATTAACTTCTGTGAAGCCCAGTTCCTTTTTCCCCGCAACTTCACTTCACATTCATGATTGAAAACACTCTCTCTGTGAATGCTGAAGTGGCAGGAACAGACAGAATATAGCATTTTTTTTATTGAATACAGTTTTCAGGTCATGTTTTCAAAATATGTTGCCATTTTCTGCAGTGGATTTCTGCAAAAAACTCTGTATTAGTCAGTATTTCACCTTGAATCTTTTTAAAACTATAGCTTCTGAATATAAACTGTCCATGTCTATGTTAAGTTATAGGCTAAATTCTAAAGCGGTTTTTAACGATATTGCTGATAAAGAAGACAACCAGTTGGCGTTACTGAAATCAAACCATTTGTGTAGCAAAGTTTTTTATTTTATTTTGAGCTAGTGGTGGTATTTTATATAATAATTAGTTAAAATAAGGATAAGTGATTTTAGTAAGAATTGTTTCTGGCCTGCCGCAGCGCAGTTCTAGCGCTTCCATGACGGTATGTGGAGCCATATTTCCGATAAGAAAGAATTAGTGCAATATATTTCATCATAAATTTCTTCAAATATATCCACTTTCTTATTGCTTTCAAAATCTTCATGGGCTTTACAAAACCCTTGAGTTTATTGCAAAAAAACATTTGTAGCTGATTTTGAGCATTATACTTGCTGCCGAGAACATTATTTTTTACAAATCTTTCCCTTCCTTTCCTTGACGGGGGAAATTTTATTTCCACTACATAGTCACATGTCAATCCATCTGGAGAAGCACCAAAATAAGGCCAATCGGGTTTGCATCCAACAGTTTGCATTTAACATTTTTAACATTTTCTTCATTTCGCCGGCTGTTTGCAATCTCTTACATAGTCCAAGTGCTTATCTGGGAGGGTCTGGATAATGAGATTCTTTGCGCACGCTTCCATTTTTTGCACATTGTCAGCCTTAAATTCTTTAAGCTCAGAACTATCCTTATCATACTATATTACCAATGCGCAACCTTTCTCCTCCATAAGCCCTTCTATTCTGAATAACCAGTTTGAGATATTTCCGTTTTCCAATTGCGGAATATTCCATTTGCACTGAAAACTATAAGCAGCCATTTTTTATTCTTTTTATCTAACGCGATTTTATAACTTTTTTATTTTCAAAGTTTCTTTGTCATTTGACTTACATTATAAATGCCCATAACTTGCTGAAAGTGGAGTAATTGGGCTGCTTGTTCTCATTAAATAATAATAGTCCGATAGCACTTTTATAACCAATTTTATTTTTTTGCCAAAGACCACAAGAGCTTTTTCTTGTTACACATCACGAGTAGAAGAGGGACGAGGTTTGCATTTACAAATTTGTGCTGCCTTGTTAGACAGTGTTGCCATACATAATATTTATTTATATTCACAACACATCCAAATTCGATTACGAATGTTACGACGATCGGAGGTATAGGGGCTCCTTTCGCCACAATGAACCACAGAAAAATTCCGATCGCGACTGCTGTATGATCGGCGGAAATTATCTGAAAGACCGGCACGCTACCCTCATGTGAAACAATCATGCACTGGTACAAGAAAATTCAGCCGCATCGCGCTTGGTATCGCGTTTAGCTATGCCGCCAGTTGCATTAATGAGAAATATTGCATCGGCCTTTCCTTTGCAACGTGCTGTATATATTTGCTGCTGCTCGAGAGTCCATTAGATGAAGAAGAATTTTTCCAGTCCGATTTTATGGTCCAGTTTTCATATGGTGTAGCAAATTCAATGCGGGATTGCCGAATGTCAACCCGTATTTTTTAAAGGAGCTGTTGTTCTTTCGTCTTTCGCAAAACTTCTTTGGTTGGAAGAATCGGTGGATTTTAATCCACCGATCTGACCTCCGAAAAAGAACCTGAACATTTTCATTCCGGGAAAATGTTCTCACGGGAAGCAGGAACGGGTCCCGACTTTGCGGGCAAAGCCGCGAGCATCATCACCTAAATCGTTTTTCTTTTTATCTAAATCCTTTTTTTTTTCGTCTGAGTTTTCTATTCTTTAACTTCTTCCACTCATTACAGTCTTTATTTTTTCAGCGTTTTTGACCTCCAGTTAAATCACCATGGAATATATTTTGTGAATTAGTAGATGATCCTTGAACAGCTATTACGTTATCACCATCACTCAAAGAGGACGACGGCTTGTAAGAACTAGAGGAGGAATCGGCATAAACATCAACTACATCTTCACTATGGTTGTCGTGAGGAATATCAGAAGAGAACAAATCAGCTTGAAGTATCAAACGACTTTCAAGTAGAGCTTCTTTGCTGTTTTCAGATATTTCTTGAAGAGATTGAAAATTTAGATCTAAAATTAGGGTAATGTAACGTACCTAAGGACATTTTTCAGTACTCCAACTTTAACTAAACCCACCTCGGCATAAAATTAAGATATTTATGTGGGAGTTACAGAAAATACTATATCAGGTCTGGTAAGTACTGCTAAATACATCAGGCTGCCAATCAGCTGTTGATAAGGTAATTGACTATTACAACTTACACTTTTATCTAAACTTAATCTAGTCTCAATAGGTGTGTGCACAGCTTTACAATTTTCCAAATTAAATTTCTTTGACAATGTATCAATATACTGCTCCTGGTCCAAAGTTATTAAGCCTTTTTCTGTATCTACATTCACCCTCATACCTAAACACTGCCTAACACTACCTAAGTCTTTTATTTTGAACATAGAGGATAAATCTTTTTTAAGGTTATTACTTTCTACTAAGTTATTTGAAAAAACAAGAAAATCATCAACATATAAGGCTATGAAAATTTTATTGATACCATTAATCTTGGTATAAAGACAAGGTTCTAACTGAGACCTTTTAAAACCTAGGGTCTCCAAAAAACTATCAATTCTTTGATACCAAGCCCTAGACGACTGTTTCAAGCCATAAATAGCTTTCTTAAGTTTCAGTACCTTATTATTTTGACTGTCACAAATAAAACCTACTGGTAATTGCATATAAACAGTTTCTTTCAAAAAGCCATTAAGGAAAGCTGTTTTAACATCAAGGTGAGTTACATCAAGCTTCATCTGAGCTGCCAGGGCAAATAGCAGTCTCAGGGATGAATGCCTTAACACTGGAGAAAAAGTTTCATCAAAATCGATGCCAGGTTTCTGAACAAAACCTTTAGCTACTAATCTGGCTCGATATGTAACATTATTATCAGAATCTAACTTACGTTTAAACACCCATCTACAGGGCACGACAGTATGCTTGACTGGTAAGTCCACAACCTCCCAAGCATCATTCTCCTCGAATGATTTAAGTTCATCACTCATAGCTTGAGTCCACTGAGCACTTTCTGGTCCATTTAAGGCCTCATGCACTGATAGTTCACTATAGTCCACTTCACTACATGCACTGACACTAAAGCCGTACCGATCTGGCTTTTTACGAGCACGAACCTCTTTACCGACTGCTGTTGGAGCTTCACAACTCGGTTCCTGGTCCTCCGGCAATATGGTGGGATCTTGAGTTTCTGTAACATCTACAAACTCATCTTCCTCAGAACTGGTGCTGCCTGAATCCTGGCTTACTGCAACCCTGTCTGATCTAGGACTAGACTCTAGTTTAGTGAACAACTCTGGTCCACTATCACTGGTGTCTCCCACTGTTCCTGTCAATGCATCCGGCATTTCTGTCTTCACTGACAGCTCTGTACTCGACTCATTTATATTGATTGGAACTTCTGATACAACATTCCCCTCCTCAATCACAACAATGTCCCGGCTGGTCATTATTCTGTTATTGTTGGGATTGTATATCCTGTAACCCTTGACATCATCGGGATAGCCAATCAATATACATTGCGTTGCCTTTTTGTCCAACTTGAGTCTCTTTTCCTTCGGTATATGTGTCATAACTTTACTACCGAATATGCGTAGGTGACTAACATCTGGTTTTTCACCTGTCCACACTTCAAATGGGGTTATGTTGTTTAATCCTGTAGCGATAGATCGGTTTCGTAGATATACTGCAGTACTCACTGCTTCTGCCCAATATATTTTGTCCAATCCCGCATCAAACAACATACACTTGGCTTTTTCTACCACAACTCGGTTAAGCCGCTCACAGAACCCATTTTGCTCTGGCGTATAAGGGTTTGTCTTCTGATGCAATATTCCTGCTTGATCTAAATGTTTAGCAAACTGCTTATTGCAAAATTCTAACCCATTATCAGTTCTAAGAATCTTTATTCTTTTTCCTGTCTGGTTCTCTGCCATGTTCTTAATACTTATAAATTTCTCTAAAGCTTCATCCTTGGTCTTGAGAAAGTAAACAAAGACCATTTTGCTTTTATCATCTACAAACAACAAGAAGTATCTGGATCCCCCCAATGATCTGGTTTCCATGGGACCACAAATATCACTGTGAACCGTGTGTAGCAGTTCCTGGCTTCGGTTACCGATGTGTGTGAATGGTAACCGTGCCTGCTTCCCTTCACAACACACTACACAGTTTGTTTGATTTACATTAGACCTCCCGGTGTATGTCATGCCAATAACTGCACCATCTCTCATTCTATCGAGATCAGCACTGTTCAAGTGCGCGAACCTTCGATGCCATATACGGCCAGACACCGGTGTAAACAAACAATCCACTTGCTTTGTATTCAATTTATAAACACCATCCACTAAATCTGCTGTCGCTACTAATTCATTACTGCTGTTATATATCACACACTGCTTGTCTGTGAATCTAACTTTATTTCCCTTGTTAATGATTTGACTGACGGACAATAAGTTTGTAGCAAGGCTTGGCACGTACAAAACCTCCGTGACTGATATTTCGAACTGTTGATTTCTTGCTATTGTTGTTAACTGTGTTACACAGTGCTATTCTATGGCGTTCGCCGATGCAGCATTCAACCAAATCAATTGCAACATATCTAGATCACGCCACCCAAATATCACGCCACCCGAATAATGATGAAGCTGCACTTCATGACGCACTAATAATTTTCGTTAGTTAATAGCTATTCAGAATTGTCATTCCATATTCTAGCACCGAATAGGTTTCACTAGTAATAAGTAATTAATTGTAATTTTTCATTTAATATTTTAATTAAAATTAATTAAATCAGTTTTGGTTTTTTTTTCAACTCTCCGAGTGCAGCCTACGTATCTGGCGCAGTCGGTAGGATATTCGCGGGCCGGTTCGCGAGCCTTAGGGATCTCTAAAATCGTTATCCGCGTTCGCGAGTCGCCCGGGTGGCTTTCAAGCTCCGTCCAAGAATATTCGAATCTACGTACCAGCTGCAGCTCCGGCAGAGGAATCAAGAAATCGATTCACCGAGAACCAGAATGATATTGTAAGTACATTTGATTTACTCAAGTGTTGCTTCCTTTTTATTCCTAAGTATTTCCCCGCTACTTCAAGATTTTTCCCAGAAGAATCCCTAAGCCCCGGGAGTCTACATCGCGTACGGCTCGCTGGAGTACTATAGATATTAGTAGAGAATTAGATAGTTCTAGTAAGAGTGATACTGTAAAAATGGCCCACGACCCGGATACGATTTATAAGACGCTTCGTATGGTCCCGGAGTTCGACGGCAACCCAAACATATTAACAAGATTTATATCTATTTGTGATCAACTTGTCACTCAATTTGTTAGTAACGTACCAGGTAGCGAATTAACTAACCTTTGTTTAATTAACGGCATTTTAAATAAAATAAAAGGATCTGCCGCTACGACTATTAATTCAAATGGTATACCCGACAGCTGGCAGGGCATTAGAACAGCATTAATAAATAACTTTTCCGATCAACGAGACGAAACCGCGTTGTATCGAGACCTTTCTTTCGCTACGCAAGGAAATAGGACACCTCAAGAATTCTACGAACATTGCCAAACGCTATTTAGTACTTTAATTACTTACGTTACGTTACACGAGTCAATTCCCACTACAATTGAACCAAAACGCATTCTGTATAAAAAGGTTACTATGCAGGCTTTCGTGAAAGGTTTAAAGGAGCCCTTAGGATCTCGTATAAGATGTATGCGACCCGACACCATAGAGAAGGCATTGGAATATGTTCAAGAAGAATTAAATGTGATTTATCTACAGGAACGTAGCGATTTTCAGAAATCTTCTAGTAACAGTAAACCTTCTAACCAGTTATTACAACACGCTAATCATATGGGTCTCGAATTCAAAACTTTCCCGGTCCTGTTCCGAACTGGCCAACCCCTGTAGGAATGAGACCTATGCAGTCGTCCCCTCAACCATTTAAATTTAATCCTAATATGAACACGCAATCGCACCACCGTATGCCCACGCGCACCCAACAAATGTTTCAGGCATTACCACAATCGTACAACCCCCAAAGCAATGTTTTTCGATTACCACCTAGACCTATACCACCACAAAATCAGAATTCCCAGGTCCCAAAACCTATGAGTGGTATACAGCATTTTACGCCTAAGCCTATGATATCGGGACACGATTGGCGTAAAGCAGGCAACCCGCCACCAAATAATTATTTTAAGAGTCGTGAAATGAACATGAATGAATGCGCGTCGTACGAGGAGTCATATTACCCAGCGGAGTATTATTACGAGCCGGAATACTATCATAATGATTACAACTTTTATGAGTATGATTCATACGGTCAATTAGAGTGCAACTATGATTCTACGTATAGTTTAGATAATAATTTAGAGAATGAAGTTGAACCGCAACCCGGTCCAAGCTCTTCTAGTCAGGATTTTCAGAAGACTCCCATTGTAAAAAAGCCAAAATAGAGATTAACCTTCAAACCCAACGTCAGTTACCGTATCTATCTATAGCAGATCCACCTTTAAAGCTCTTAATAGATACCGGTGCTAATCAGTCATTTATTAGTCCAGAAGCTGTGGAAAAATATTACTCTGGCTATCCGTTAAATTACGACCCATTTGAAGTTACAAACGTGCACGCAATTAGTAGAAATAATTATTCAATAACCATACCTTGCTTTCAAGAGTTTAATAATTTAGAAAATATTAAGTTATTCATTTATCGTTTCCATAATTATTTTGATGGTTTGATAGGGTTAGATTTGTTAACTAAGTTTGAATCTAAGATAGATTTAAAGGATTTAAGATTGATAACTAGATCATCATCTAATCCAATTCAAATGTATAGCTCATGTAATGTAAACCTCTACGAAGATATCATTCCTGCCCAATCTTCTAAATTAGTTAAAATTCCCATTGACACCCCGGACGGTGCAGTATTTGTTAGCGAACAGACTATATGCAATTGCATTGTTCGTGAATGCATTACAAATGTAAGAAATAATCGTGGCTATTTAGAAATAGAAAACCCTAGTTCTAACGATATAATAATATCACTCGACCGGCCAGCGCATGCCAATTTATTTAATGTTGAGTGCACGCGCACCGAACAGTACACTAGTAATACACGAGTTAAGGATGTTTTATCTCGTTTACGCACCGATCATTTAAATGAAGAGGAAAAGGCCAATCTTACTGCCCTCTGCTCCAGGTATAGCGACGTATTCTATATAGAAGGTGAAGCATTAACGTTCACCAATCAAATTAAGCACCGTATTAAAACAACAGATGAAATACCCGTTTATACCAAAAGTTACCGTTACCCGTTCATTCATCGTCAGGAAGTTAGGGACCAAATATCTAAAATGTTGGATCAAGGAATAATTAGACCTTCCGATTCAGCGTTGAGTTCACCTATTTGGATTGTACCTAAAAAGATGGATGCTTCAGGGAAACAAAAATGGCGTCTTGTTGTCGATTTCCGGAAGGTTAACGAGAAAACCATCGATGACAAGTACCCAATTCCGAACATTAACGACGTTCTTGATAAGCTAGGCAGATGTCAGTATTTCTCAACTCTAGATTTGGCCAGTGGTTTTTACCAAGTAGAGATGGACCCTCAGGACATTCAGAAAACAGCTTTCAATGTAGAACACGGCCATTTTGAGTACCTTAGGATGCCTATGGGACTCAAAAACTTTCCCTCAACCTTCCAAAGAGTTATGGATAACGTCCTCAGGGGTCTATAAAATGAGATATGTTTAGTATACCTCGATGACATTATCATTTTCTCCACTTCTTTGGCTGAACATATGATCAATCTGGAAAAGGTCTTTCAAAGACTACGAGAATCGAATTTCAAGATCCAAATGGACAAGTCCGAGTTCTTAAAGCTCGAAACTGCCTATCTTGGACATATAGGGAAGGAATAAAACCTAATCCAGATAAAATCAGTGCAATAGAAAGATATCCTATCCCGAAAACCCCTAAAGAAATTAAACAGTTTCTTGGTCTTGTAGGCTACTATCGCAAATTTGTCCCCGATTTCACTAAAATAACGAAACCCCTCACTCAGTGCCTAAAAAAGGGTAGAAAAATTGTTCTAGAGCCTGAATACGTAAATAGTTTCGAGAAATGTAAGACGCTGTTAACAAATGATCTCATTTTACAGTACCCGGATTTTAAGAGAGAGTTTATACTCACAACTGACGCCTCAAATGTAGCCATTGGAGCTGTTTTATCCCAAGGTACTATCGGATCTGATAAACCTGTGTGTTATGCGTCTCGAACCCTCAATGATAGCGAACTCAACTATAGCACTATAGAAAAGGAACTTCTCGCTATAGTGTGGGCTACCAAGTACTTTAGACCCTACTTGTTCGGTCGTAAATTCAAGATAATAACGGATCATAAACCCTTACAGTGGATGATGCATCTCAAAGAACCAAATTCACGATTAACGAGATGGAGGCTTAAGCTTAGTGAATATGATTTTAGTGTTATATATAAAAAGGGTAAGTATAATACAAACGCTGATGCTTTATCTCGCGTAGAAATTCATAATGAGGACACCAACACCCTAATAGATGAAATATTCTCCATCATGCCTAGTCCTACAGAAAATCCACCATCTATAAATTCATCCACGGCTACCGTACATACTAGTTTAGAACATCCCATATTAGAGGTACCAATCACAGATGAACCACTTAATAAGTTTCACCGATAAATAAGTCTCACTATCGTAGAAGATGTCAAACGTAAACCGGTAGTTTCAAAGCCATTCGAAACTCACACGCGTGTAGCGATTCAGATATCATCAACTAACTTAGAAAATGATGTAATTAGCGCTATCAAAGAATATGTGAACCCCAAGGTTAGAACTGCCATTATAATAAACCCCCCTTTAGGAATGTATTCGGTCATACCCATAATACAAGACAAGTTTAAAAGTTCAGCTTTGAACCTTGTCTTAGCGAAAACTGAACTCGAAAACGTGAAAGAGTATCTCCGACAACAAGAAATTATTGCTCACTATCACGATGGGAAAACAAACCACCGCGGCATTACAGAATGCTATCTTTCCCTGTCCAGAAAATATTATTGGCCAAAAATGAGAGATCATATCACCAAGTACATTAATGAATGTATTATCTGTGGTCAAGCTAAATATGATAGAAGACCTATCAGACCACAGTTTAATATTGTACCTCCCGCAACAAAACCATTCGAGATAGTTCATATGGATTTATTCACCGTACATAGCGAAAAATATGTTACTTTCATAGACGTTTTCACTAAATATGGACAAGCATACCATCTGAGAGATGGTACAGCCATAAGCGTATTGCAATCCCTACTACAATACTGTACTCATCATGGAGTCCCTTCGACATTAATTACTGATAACGGTACCGAGTTCACGAATCAGTTATTCTCTGAATTTACTCGTCTCCATAAGATAAATCACCATAAGGTTTTACAATATTCACCTAACGATAACGGGAACATTGAAAGATTTCACTCAACTATCCTTGAACATATTCGAATTCTAAAGCTACAGCATAAAGAGGAACCCATAGTTAATCTAATGCCGTATGCTATTATTGGTTACAATAGTTCCATACATAGTTTTACCAAATGCAGACCTTTCGACTTGCTAACTGGTCATTTTGATGCTAGGGATACTTTAGACTTGGACTTAACACAACAGCTATTACAACAGTACCTGCAGAATCATAAGGCACGGATGCAACAAGTCTATCATATCATTAATGATAAGTCATTAGCAGATCGGACCGCTTTGATTAATCGTAGGAATAAAGATCGCGAACCTGAAATAGAATATATTCCCCAACAACAAGTTTTCATCAGGAACCCTTCCGCTAGTCGTCAGAAAACTGCTCCCCGTTATAACCACGATACTGTCTTAGCTGACTTGCCCATCCACATCTACACGTCTAGAAAACGCGGGCCTGTTGCTAAAGCTAGATTAAAGAGAGGCCCTAAAACTCCAAACTTGTTACAGGATACTACTATTGCTAATCGCTCGTGAGATGCGGTCACAGGAGATAAAACTCGAAAGTTTGGCTGATGGACCAGGCATATTACCCTATAAACTTGGACCAACAAGGATGACAACACATCATCATGTCTTTCTACAGTATATCGAGTTAAGAGATATTGAGAATCAGATCATAGTTTTAGAAAAACAAATCTTGAACTTCCGAACCCAGCTTAGTAACCATACTTATACATTATTCGAGCTTCAGATTAATTATCTTATAGGAAAAATTAGTAAATTATCGAAACAGTTACAATCATTAGAGCCCAATCGTTTTAAAAGAGGTCTAGTATGTGAAATTCAACAGACTCTAATAATATAGTAAACAAAGAAATTGCTTCTAGACTGCACCATAATTACTTACATTTAAATACCAATCCTGATCATAGTCGTTTAAAGGAACTCTAGTTACATTTATGCGGACATTTCGACACTAATTTACCTTTAGATTTTAGAATAATTTCATGAAAAATACTCGGATGGTAAAAATTTTGAACTGTCATTTTTGCTTGTCATTAAATTATTTTTTCTTAGATTTGTTTGTCTTTGCCATAGTGTTGTAAAACTGTTGTACTGACTAATTGATTTTAAAAGGAGGTCATTGTTTTATCAATCAGTCAGTTCGAAAAAATGTACTTACTTTAATAATATAACTTATTGACCGAGCAAGCAAAGAGTTTCATTATATGAAACATACAATTTATATAATTTGTAACACAAATTGTACGTAAATTACGTACAGTCGAGTCGATTTTAAACGTAAAACTCAACGAATCTCAGTGGATACAGGCAACTCTCCCCATTCGGCACGGGGGCATAGGGGTGCGATGTGCGCGGGATGTGGGTGTGCCTGCTTTCTTGGCGTCGGTGCATGGGGTAGCGGACCTCGTCACTTTAATTCTTCACTCTAATGGTGACGGGGCGACCGTGCCCTTTGCAGCCGATGCTGAGGCAGCTTGGTATGCCCTCAGTTCAGCGACATCGATCCCTGCTGACCCTCACGTTCAACGCGCTTGGGATGATGTTATCAGCCGGAGCGTTAGGGAACGCTTGGTGGGTGTCGCCACGGGGGTTGATCTGGCCAGGCTGCTGGCTGTTTCGCAGCCGGAATCTGGGGCATGGTTGCACGCGCTGCCTTCACCTCATTTAGGCACCCTGTTGGACGACAATTCTTTGCGGGTGGCAGTAGCTCTCCGCCTGGGCTGCAAGGTGTGTGAATCCCATATATGCACCTGCGGTTCCACGGTGGGAGAGGGCGGCCACCACGCACTGAGTTGCCGTAGGAGTGCAGGTAGGTTTCCGCGTCACCATGCTCTCAATGACATTATCCGGAGAGCTTTTGTTTCGGTAGATGTGCCGTGCCTGTTGGAGCCACCCGGCTTAAGTAGGTCCGACGGTAAGAGGCCAGACGGTATGACTTTGGTACCGTGGAAAAATGGCAGGTGCCTTTTGTGGGATGCCACGTGCGTTAGCACAGTCGCTCCAAGTCACCTCAGTCGTACCGTCTTGTCTCCAGCAGCTGCTGCCGAAGACGCCGCGAGTAAAAAATGTATCAAATATGCGGCTTTAACAGAACGATATTTATTTTCTCCCTTCGCCGTGGAGACGATGGGCAGTTGGGGTGCAGATGCAAAGAATTTAATTAAGGAATTGGGACATAGGTTAAGAGTTAAGACAGGAGACTCTCGCTCCGGATCGTATCTGGTGCAAAGGTTGGCCATCGCTATCCAGCGTGGCAATGCCGCCAGTGTAATGGGCACCTTTGCACCGGATACGTTAAGGGGCGAGTTATGTAATTAGAATTAAGTAGTTTTAATGAATTGCATTTGAAATTTAATTAAGAAATGTATTTATATTTTAATCTGAAACTAAATAGTAAGTAATTGTAAAATTTAATTAAATTGTGGAATATAAGTTTAAATTTATAATTATAACACAACGCTGTCTGATCCCAAAGTAAGCTAGGAATGACCTGCTTGTGTTATGGGTTTCCGACCACGAATATTAATACGACCACGGATATTAGTAATTAACATTACTAATTAAAAACGGACATTAGTAATTAAAAACGGATATTAGAAATATAATAACATTATCATAACCTTTGATAATGTTATTATATTTCGATTTCCGGCCATTAAAATGTAGGGTTTGAGTTTGAATGATATAAACTTTATATCATTCAAATTCAAACCCTACACTTGAAATACCGAAGTAAATGAATGGACGGTATACTAGATATAACTCAATGATTATTTACATACATAGAATCAGTATAGTTACAACACTATGATCATAGACTACTGCTGTCAATACATGACATGTTTTCATGATTGCTGAGCTGTCCAGAAAAAGACTATAGACGGCCTTGGTTCAGTAATTAAGAGTATAACAGGTAATCTCGATTATACAGATGCCTTAAAGTACAACAATGCTATTACAGTTTTGCAAAATAACCAAGAAAAACTAGCAAACGAATTTAATAATCACATTAGTCTGAGCAAAGAATGGATGTATAGGCATAATAGTATCGTAGAACAACTAGTTGAAAATCAGGGAAGAATTAATAGATCCATAGAAATACTGTCTAATGTAACGATTATGACTGGTGACCTAATTGACTACGCACAATTTGGACAACTATTGAATATTATAACGGAAAACGTTAACGACCTAGGTTTAGAGTTAATTAGAATAGAAGATATGCTAGCATTTATACGTGCCTCAAGCACTCATCATTCGATGATAGATATAGATACTTTGAAATCGATGTTAGATAAATTACATAAAATATATAATAGAGACGAGGTTTTATCATTAGAATTAAGGGAGTTTTATAAGATAATAGTACCAGGATCATATTTTAATGAAAAGAAAATAGTTATAGTCTTCAAATTTCCCATAGTTTCTAAACATACATATACTTTATATAGACTATCTATTGTACCCAATAAAAGTAACCGAGCCCTTATCCCCACCTATCCCTTCATAGCAACCAATGAGGAATCATTTGTATATATAGAAGCAGAATGCTCGAAGTTTAACGACTGGTATCTCTGTGACAAGGAAATTTCTAATCAAATCCGTACAAAGTCTGATTGCATCCAGGAACTTATAATGAAACAAGCACTTGCCGATTCCTGTCAACTTACCGAAGTGTTTCTGAACAAAGAAGCAATGGAGAAGTTAGATGACCAGCACTATATCCTGTTGTTCCCACAACCAACGAAAGTACAACTAGTATGTGGTAGAGAAGATTTTAATTCAGTGCAAGGAAGCTACCTTGCTACGATCCCTATCAATTGCTACATGCGGACAAGCGACCTAACCATTATTAATGAAAATGATGAAATTCAAGGCCAACCAATGAACCTGATGAACATTCCTTACAACATCAAGAAACAGGAAAATAGAACTCAAATTCACCTTAGCTCTATTGATTTGAAAGGACTACAAAAAATCCAGAATTAAGTTATGATGAGCCAACCAGTACAATTGGATCCCATCCCGAATGATATCATATATCACACGACTGTACCTTTTTACGTCATACTATCAAGCACAGGAGTTTTAATCACTGCTTTCTGGATCTACCGTTACAGAAGGAACAGAGGAACTCTTAAGACAGATACGCCTTCTAACTGCAATGAACCTATCTATGCAGTACCAGATAGAACCGGAAAGGAAACCATCTCTCAAGAGGATGTCCCAGCAACATTTTCTCTCAAAGTTCTAAAATAGTTGCTGAAGTGCGGGTGGAGATGTTACACAGTGCTATTCTATGACGTTCGCCGATGCAGCATTCAACCAAATCAATTGCAACATATCTAGATCACGCCACCCAAATATCACGCCACCCGAATAATGATGAAGCTGCACTTCATGACGCACTAATAATTTTCGTTAGTTAATAGCTATTCAGAATTGTCATTCCATATTCTAGCACCGAATAGGTTTCACTAGTAATAAGTAATTAATTGTAATTTTTCATTTAATATTTTAATTAAAATTAATTAAATCAGTTTTGGTTTTTTTTTCAACTCTCCGAGTGCAGCCTACGTATCTACTGTATATCACCACAACAATCAACTGCAATTTTCGATTTGTCAGCAATGACAATCTCCTCCACAAGTGGTTGATTTGAAACATTTTTCAACCAATGTTTTCTAGTTGTCATGTGCATGCTGGCTCCTGAATCAATGTACCAGTCCGTAGGATTAAACTTTGCACTGAGAAATACGGCACTAAATGCATTCAATTTCTTCTTATTTTCTTTAAATCTACACTGATTTTTGTAGTGCCCTTGCTGTTTACACTTAAAACATTTTACATTCATTTTGGATGATTCGGGTTTATTCACATTGACATTTGCGCTTGCACCGCCGCCATATTTTTCATTCTGCCAACCTTTTGAATAAAATGCGGCTTGGTTACTTCCGGCGCTAACTTCACTCGAGTCATCCATGTCTATAAGTTTTGACTTGATTGCGTCAGCCGTGATATCTATGCCTGCATGTTCTATAGCCATAATCATGGGTGCGAACTTTTCGGGTAGACCCGCCAAAAGTAAAGATCCTACCCACTCCTGACTAATTATGAACCCGGTATTATTTAACCTTTGGCTTGTTTCCACTATAGCAGTCACATATTGCTCCATGGATTCTCAATTTTCACGCCGAACTGAAATGAAATTTCTTAACAGCCCAATCCTTCGCGTGAAACCGGTATCGTCGAACATTTTTCGAAGTTTCGTCCACATGCCCAAAGCGGTGCTTTCGGTTTTGATATGTACAAATAATGCTGGATCTATTGTAAGGATTATCTTAGCCCGTGCTTTGGCATCCGTAGATTCACCTTCTTTCTTAATACAAAGTTCCATACCTTCTAGGATGAGATAATTTTCGACAGCGAACGCCCACGCTTCATAGTTTTCTCGTCCTTTCAATTTCGCGATACTTGTTATTATATTTCCGGACATATTTAACTATTTTTACTCAACTTCTTATAAGAAAACGTCAGGCCCATAACCTGTAGGATTTTAATAGGGAAACTAGGGAAAACTGCAGTAAAAGTAAACGACGTGATGCGAGTTAAAGAACACTGTATTCGCCATTAAGCACAAGTACAGGAAGTGACAAACCCTTTTATAACACTATGTTAGTGAGGCACAGATAATAACTGCATACAGCCTACACTAATAATACTTAAATTATTTATACAGCTATAGATGACATGTTATTTTGTTATAATTATTTACATCTAATAAACAACAATTTTGGTAACGGTCGTACCATCTCTGGAGTGACGATAGCATTTTCATCTTTTAAATTTGACTTAATACAAAGTTCCATACCTTCTAGGATGAGATAATTTTCGACAGCGAACGCCCACGCTTCATAGTTTTCTCGTCCTTTCAATTTCGCGATACTTGTTATTATATTTCCGGACATATTTAACTATTTTTACTCAACTTCTTATAAGAAAACGTCAGGCCCATAACCTGTAGGATTTTAATAGGGAAACTAGGGAAAACTGCAGTAAAAGTAAACGACGTGATGCGAGTTAAAGAACACTGTATTCGCCATTAAGCACAAGTACAGGAAGTGACAAACCCTTTTATAACACTATGTTAGTGAGGCACAGATAATAACTGCATACAGCCTACACTAATAATACTTAAATTATTTATACAGATATAGATCACATGTTATTTTGTTATAATTATTTACATCTAATAAACAACAATTTTGGTAACGGTCGTACCATCTCTGGAGTGACGATAGCATTTTCATCTTTTAAATTTGACTGTAAATTTTGGTACGACGGTTGGTTTTCAAGAGGATTCAGATCTTATTTGAATAGACTCAACATCGGCACTAAAAGGTTGTTCGTCTTTTTCTCCTGGAATGGGAATTGATGGCTCTGGTTGCTAAGCATTGAGCAAAGCCATCGTCTGTAATTATATTGTCATTAAATGGATAAATTCCTGTCGAGTTAAATCCATACTTTTTGGTACAAAAGATGTTGCATAATATGACATATTATTCAATGCAGCCGAGTCATAAATTGTTACTGAAATGCCAGGATGATTAATCATGTGCAGAGCAGCAGCTTTGATGTATGCAGTTTTAAACGGGCCAAGTACTGTCCATAGATAAAAATACATTGTACCTTGGGACGCGTCCCCAGGTACAAACAAAATCGTGAACCAAGGTACAAACACAGCAATATTGAAGCAAAATACAAATATCTCAATTTTTAGGTTAGAAATCGGTTTCGTTATTTGACAAATAGCAAAAAGAAAATAACTAAAAACAGACATGTGATATCAATTTGTCAATAATGTGCATGCGTAATATAAGTAAAACAAGTCAAAAAACTAAAAAAAACTTACTTTTTTCTTCAAAAAACTTCAAGTTGTCATCACAGTCCACTCGACGCCGGTATGATTACGTAACTTACTAGTGTCGTTGGGTGAGAAAAATACTACGCATATGGTAGGGTTTTATGGTTTTAGTGTTACCAGTTTTTGAAATAAAAACAATGTCCCAAGGTACAAGCGTCCCATAGTACGTTACATTACACAGATGACGCCCTTTCTTTAATGTTGTGTGTAGTATCAATGGTGAGATTTGAAACAGAAAGAGATTTTACCATAAATAATTTGGGATGTTGCTCGAAAAATATAAAATCTTCTTTGACTTTATATTCACTTTCCATGTAAGACGTATCAGCACTAGGGTTGAAAATCACAAGTAAAATACATGTATTTTTCAATCGGACTTTGTATTTTTCAATAAAATACAGAAACTTTCAACGCGACCCTACGATGTATCTTTCGAAATTTTCCGTTTTTTACATGTATTTTACATTGTATTTTTCGCTGTTTTTTTAGGACTAGTAATAATAAAATAACTCAGCACCTTTCTTTCCATATAATAAAAAATCATGAAGTTATTAATGACAAAAGAATGTTGTGTTTTATATTTTCCGGCAATTCCATTTTCTTAATATCTTCTTCCATGTTATTATACTGTAATACAGTAATAGTACTGTTTCTATTGCTCGGCGGAGTGATCAAAATTATGGCAATACCTACCCATATAGCGGAATCCTTGACGGCTCGCAACGTGACTGGACTGCATAGTCCGCTGAAGTCAATGGCAGTCAGAGTGATAAGAGGGTACCGTACGACCTCCGTCGAGCCGGCGTGTCTCCTAGCCGGGACCCATCCATGGGTACTGGAAGCCAGGGCCCTTGCATCGCTGTATCAGTGGCACAAGGAGGCGCTGGAGCGGTATCAGAGGCCTGTGGCCCGAGAAATCGAGGCCTAAAGATCCTTGCTCCGCCAGGAGCTCATGGAGACATAGAAAGTGCGACTAGAGCCACCAAAGTGGGGACACACTACAATTGAGGCGGTGAAGCCGGTCATGAAAGAGTGGTTGGAGAGGCGCCATGGCAGCCTAACCTACAGAGTGTCACAGATGCTTACCGGGCACGGGTGCTCTGGAAAGTATCTGTGGCGCATCCACCGGGAGGTAACAGCTGAGTGTCAGCAATGCGGTGACTGCAGCGAGGAAACGGTGCAGCACACACTGGTGGAGTGCTCAGCTTGGGCACTGCAGCGCCAGGAACTCGTTGCGGGCTTGGACGTGGGCATTCTCACGCTGGAGACCATGGTGAGGGCCTTGGTCACTAGCGGTGGAAAGTGGGACGCTGATGCGTCTTTCTGCGAGCAAGTCATGCTCCAGAAAGAGGCAGTGGGGAAGGAGCGGGAGAGAAATCTCTCTCCTGAATTTCGCAGTCGGCAACGGGGTCGTCGCCGGTTGCTGTTCGCCCAAGACTATCGGCCTCCATGACCGAGGGCTTGAGAACGGCAAGTCGGCTGCTCGTCGTTTTGAATTAAATTTTGTTTTGAATTGTAGAAACCTTTTTTTTTGTACAGTATAGTTAATAATAAATACCGTAAAATTTTAATAAATAGTGCCATATCATTGTCTTTTTTCATTCACTGTACTTTATGAAAAATACATTGATTGATACACGTATTATACATGTCAATTTGTATTTTTCAAATATCCCTAAATTTGTATTATTACAAAGTTACATGTATTTTACTGGAAAGTTTCAAAGTTTCGAAAAAAACAAATGAGTATCTTTCGCCATTTTCATCCCTAATCAGCACCTGAGAAATAATACGAATTGGTAAATCTAAGTAACATGCCCTATTTAGGGACTTTACCGGCATACAATAAACCAACACAAAGTACCTACAGAACCATAATTCGTGGACTGCACAAGTTGTTACTCCATGTGGGGATCCCACAAGCTCATGTTGTTCATAAACTTTCGCATTTATAATAGTAGTAGTATAACTTACGTGTAATGAAGTCGGATAATTAACGTTATTAAGGCCATACCCAGGGCTAACGACCTTGAGCAAATGGGCGATATGACTCGCTAACATAGAGTAGCGCAACTACAGAGACATCAGAGTAAAAGAACCACGGAAGAAGAAGAAAAATAGTAGCGGAAATGCGTTCCTCGCTTCACGAAATAAACAAGAAGCTGTGAGACGGTTTCACCCGACTGCCCCTCTCTAAAACGTTTATTGTGAGAGTTCAATCCGATTGACGTTGTCATTTTTATTTTATTTCAAACTTTGAACAAATGATCTACGTGACCTAGTGACGTAGTTTAATGCAACAGTCACAGACTACAGACAAAGTCTCGCCATAAGCCCCTCTGCACTCTATTTTATAGAGAGAGGCGAAAAGTAAATTAAAAACAAAGGAACGTTTGTATTTCAATTTTCCTTTGTTTTACACTACACTTAGTAGTAAAAATACACTGCAAAAAATGTGATTGATCATTAGAATTCACAAAGACGAATGTTCATATATTCATTGTTTTGTACTTAAATTATTACAAATCCAGAAAGGGGGGTCTTCCACTCGCTTATAATTTTTGTTACTTTTGGAACAAAATTTCATTTCATTTTATTATTACAAACAAACAAAAATAGACGTAAACGCGGTTGCGAGGGTCAGCTAGTTATGTATAAATAAGAAGCGCTCGTGGCACCGCGGACTCAGTGTTCTGTAAGCGATCACTGTAGTAAGCTTATTCACTATGGCCAGTCCTTGGATGGGTGACCATCCATGTGATCACTTTGTGACAGTTATTTGAGCGTCGTTTCCGTGTTTCGGAAGGCACGTTAAGCCGTTGGTCCTGGTTACCCGTAAAATGGCAGTCGTTAAGCGAAGTTAAAAGCCGTTTTGGCGGCTTGATTAATTTTAACAGCAGGCAGTCACAACCTGCGCCTGTCTATCTCAACACGGCAATACAGCTCACCGCCTATTACGTGGGACAAATTCTAAAAAGGTGAAATTAGGGGACATAATAATATGCCTCTGCCTACCCCTTCGGGGATAAAGGCGTGACCAGATTTATGTATGTATGCAACTAGCTGACCCTCACAACTTCGTTTACGATGAAAGGGGAGGTATTTCTTCATCAGACTCAGCAAGCGGTGAGTGAAACTGCCCTGTTTGCTTTATCATAAAAGAACTTACACGTCGAGGGTGTGGACTGAATTGTTTTAGAATCTATTCTAAAATAATTTATTAACACTAAATATTTAACACTGGACTTAATCATTAAGCTCTTATAATGATAAAGCTAACACGCCGGTTTAGATTTACCCTCACATTCAAAGGAACTCTTGAATTCTAGGTTTTGAGAAGTTGAGATGTCTCTAACTCCTGAACTTCCTCGGATCAATTTTCATTCAAATCAGTAGTTTCGGCGTGATACGTATTCGGAATACAGACGGACATGAAAATTATAACTTCATTTTGGCTTAAGTAGGTATCGATTAGAGAACGCGTTCTTTTTTTTTAAATAGCTTCCATGTTCAGACTCTCGACCCTCAACAGTTTTAATATTATGAATAGATATAGACTAGCAAGAAACTCAGCGGGCTATTCTTTTTAGTGCTCTGCTTACTATAATATAGACTTAAAAAATCATAACAAATTGTTTGAGAATCCAACAGAGCCAGCAGATCATTTCCAGACTTACTTGTCTATCAAATAATTGTATACAATTTTTGGTCCCAAGCAGGATTCGAACCTGCGTCTTCTGGTTTGCCGGACCAGACGGCCTCACCATTGGACCAACGAGACACTGCTCTTTCACTTTATTACCTTAACCAAGTTGCCGGTAGATGGTGCCTACGTCGCCCAAAGACGTAATAAGCTGAAAAAATTACGGTTGAGAGCAGTGTCTCAAAAAAAGCAGTGTGTTAATAATAACTGTAATATAAGTATTTTCATCAGTTGTCTATATCCCTTTGCACAAAGATATAATAGCTTAAGTTGTGTGGGAATGTCCACAAATATTTCTTCATTTATATCTTTTGAAACGATTAAGTACCGCTTACAATTTTAGCATGACTATCTTTCGAAGTAATTTAATAAAACAATACATAAAATAAGTTCAAATGTATTATATTCTCATGTAATGCAGTATGCATTGTGTAACTCGAGCTCTGTTACACGCATTACTCTGTACATGAATGAAAATATAACATTTTACGAGAATATTTTGCAGACCAGAGCGACACACTGAAAAGCTGTAGCTTTTCGGGAAGAGAATAGCAGAGAGAAATGATAAAAAGGATTAAAATTATTACAGACGATTTATTCAAATAGAAACTCGGGGTCGTGGGTGTGGTCAAGTAGCAATTATGCAAGTGCGACTTCCGATGGTCTTCGCAGGGTTCCGACTTATCTTAGTTTTGGCCTTCCTGAAGAATGCTGCAGTTGCTGATGTAGCCGTGCCGTCCACAACTTCGGCTGGCACGGTGTTTTCAACCCGGAGAGTAAAGTATTTCCTGTAGCCCGTAGGGTGAACCTCTGGAACCCGTAGGGTGGACGTTCCTGCTTGGAACCCGAAGGGTGGATGTTCCTTCGTGGAACCCGAAGGGTGGACCTTGGAATGTTCCAGATGACGGGTTAGCTGGAACCCTTTTTCCCGCCTATTGCTAAGACAGCCGATCCCTGTTAACCATTTCAGGAATCGGGTGCCTTACAATGTTTGCTTATATTCTAATTTTACAGAGACATTTTTTCACACCCCTGTAACTACCCCCCTAAAACAGGGTTGACCAACAGCCGTTAATTTTCACTGTTTTAAAATCTAGATTACATTATAATTAATTTAACTCACCCAATGATGGGGTAATTGATGCTTGCAGCTAAACCACTGTTTACTTAGGGAGGATTTCGCTCCCTATAACTTATATTTTATTTCGATTAAATATATTTACTGACACACAGACGCCTTCGCGACGAGTATAATTGAATTTTACGAAAAATGGTGCTTTGAACTTCGCGCGCGGTCGTATTTATATTTTTGTACAGCGCCTCTGGCGGCAAGTCGGGTCCCTAAGTCTGACGTCACTTGGTAACGTCAGTGCTGTGTAGATGAGACTAGTTGTCGGCAGATGGCGCTTTCATTTATTTTCACTAAATTTCAATTTTAATCATCTAATATTAATCAATATCTGCACCCGTTGTTTCACAACGTTACATACTCCCCCTCCCCGGTGAGCGTTTGACGTACGATAACACGTCAAATGCTGCGTTCGTCCTCGAACGCCCCTAACCTAAGACCTACTACTCGTCTATGTGTGTGTGTATGTTAGTGTGCTGTGTGAATGAGGTGATGCTGGGTATAGCGAAGAGTCGGCCTTAACCTTAATGAAACCAACTCGCAGGATGTATTTAGGTGATTCTGAAGAACTTCATGGGACAGAGAGAGAAAAGACGTATTTGAGGCTTTGGGTTGAAGGTTCAGGTAATACGCACCGCCTGAAAGTGGGGTGTGTATAATAAGGCTTTTTGCTGAAGGCTGGGATTACTACTAGGGCTAGTGTAACACTTCCGAATCATAGGATGGACTATCCCCCAGGGCAAGCCTCTAGCTTCCGAGTGGTAGGAGTAGCCATATGACGAAAATAAACATAAAGGTGACTTACACCTAAGACTGTTAGGGCAAGACAAATGCTGCCAAATAACAGTACCATAATTCTGTTCGGGTAAGCCTCATGCTTCCTCGTAACAGTAACAACTCACAACATAAATCTGTTAGGGCAAGACCATGCTGCCAACTAACAGTTAACGACGAACTCTGTTAGGGATAGACTCATGCTTCCAACTAACAGAAACTCCCAACTAATCCAAGAAACAGAAAAGTGATAGAAAATAATTTACTTGCAGAATCCTTCGTGATGCTAATTAACCCCTATGTCCCCATGACGAACACGGCATGTGTTTGTCACGTTGTTATATGTAGTTACTACCCGTTCGCTCTAACTTTGCCGCTGGCGTAGAGGCGTATACCCGAATTGTTAATTATACGAAGTAAATTGACAGTAGCTAATGTCACTTCGTCATAGAAAATACGCAACACTACAAGAAGAAGTGACATTAGTTGCTGTCAATTTACTTCGTCTAATCAAAAATTCGACTTTAGTACAGAGCCAAACGGCAAAGTTAGAGCGAACGAGCAGTATTTGTAAGTCGTGTGTAGTGTGTAGTGTCCCTAACTAATTACTAGGCTATTTAGCTCTTTAACAAAATAACATAAAAAAACTAAGTGCTTATTCGCAACCTTAGCAGTAGTAACAGAAACTAAGTGCTTATTCGCAACCTTAGTAGTAGATTGTTGTGACTATTAAGTCAACCCTAAAACATGACGAAGTAAATGCATCTTTTGGCCATTATGCCAATTATCTAAAAAAAACTGGGACCCTTGTGTGCCGCCATAGTAGTAAAAATGTATGTGCGTGTGTGACTATCATGTCAACCCTAATAAATGACGACCGTAAATAATATTTGGCTATAACGCCAATTATATAAATAAATGGGACCCTTGTGTGCCACCATAGTAGTATTTTATGTATGTGCGTATATCATTGTATAGTATGTATGTATGTATGTACGTACGAAGTTAAAATTGTGTAAGTTGTGTTTTGCTAGCGCGTCTAATGTTGACGTAATAAAGTTGATGTAAACGTGTTTTCTATCGTTGTATCTAAGGCCAGTGTCACACTACATTCCATGCTATATTAACCCGTCAGCTTTAGTCGTGAAACAAGACTTAGGACATTTGAGTCACCTTCTATAATCAACGAATGTGACTCGCCTGTAGCCAGTCTGCCCCCTCCTTCCGCCTTTGGGAGTCACACAACATGAAATGCAAGTGTCACTATGTAAACAAACAAAAAAAAGTGCTTGTTAAGTGTTAGGAATTGTGTGTGAAGATAATTATGATGAATGTGTGATGACTATATACTACCTAATTATTATGTAAGTGTAATTGTGAACTTCCGTATGATAATATGTATGCGTGTAACATGACACGAAATGTGGTACCTAAAGTGCCACCTAAGTATTATTATTCTCTTACGGTGTGCTAACACCCTTATATTTTCCAAAAAATAATTATAAAAACACTATTGTGTAACTGTACTGATGTACTATATGCGCTATTCGCAAATGCATCTTGATGCAGTGTGTTACGGCCTTTACCGTTATCTGCATTCGTCTTTGTAACATTGAGGAATGTGAATATTTTTCGACCCACCCGCAGAATAACGAAAAATAATTTCTTCTTTTTAGGGTTCGGTGAACCGAATTATAAATTGAACCTTAATGAAACTTAGTATTTGCTTTAGGAAATACTTAAGTTTGGAAATATTACCTTTTAGGGTTCCTTCACTCAAATAATAAATTGGACCCTTCTAGAAATTAATTGTCTGTCTGTCTGTCTGTGTTTAAATGTAATCTAATCCGAAGCAGTAAGTAGTGAAAGTGAGGTGTATGATGATGGGTTGATGAAGTTAGCTAAATGTTTGACAGTTTTAATGGATTGATGCAAGTTTTGACCTTAATCTTGTTTTTATTTAAATGTAACAATTCCCACGAACGTGCCAATAATTAATCGTATATTGACTCGTTCCAACTAATTTTTTTTTTATAATAGTTCCTTACTACTACGGAACCCTTAAATATTACTAACTGTGTCAAAGACGATTCGCACTTGGACGGTTCTTGAAATAAACTATATAGTAGTAACTAATGTTTTATGTAAATTGTTCCTTACTACTACGGAACCCTTGAATATTTCGAATTGTGTAAAAACCGATTCGTACTTGGACGATTCTGGAACTATTTTGTATCAGACTGTTGGTGTCCGGAGTGTATTTTATTCACTTCCACCCACAGTTTATATGAAAAAAAAAATTTCCGCTACTATCGAGCTAGTAAATAACCATACTCGTAAACGTTATGAAAGCAAAATCTGCCGTTGTTTATTCAGAACACGAATCAAAGTTATTAGTTTAAAATTGTTTTTTTGGCAAGAATGTTTTCACTGCGTGATCTACGTTTGGAATGTTTTTTCTTACAGTTTTATTTCAGTGTGTCAGAATTCAACGTAATTCGAAAAGTGAAACAATTATAAATCTTTTATTATTTACGTGAAGTGAAATTCGTAAAATATTTGTTCTACCGTTTTACTAAAGTGAAATTTCAATAGGGATTGTTACCCAGAAGTGTGATTATCGGCTGTTGGTCTCGCTGTAAATTCACATATATGAAATACAACAAAATAATACACAAATTGAGGCGGTTTGACGCCGTAAAAAAATAAAAATTGTGGTGGTGATATACTTTGACTACTTTTTACGATGAATATATGCTATACAACTCACTTACGAAAATTAATGTAAGCGTTTCAAATTAGAAGTTTTACTTCAGAACTTTAACAAATGTAATGTTTAAAATTGAAAAAACTTTTACTTCAAATTTACTTAAAAAAATTTCCACCATAAAATAAATACCTGCGGGTGTGAAAAATAAAAATGGGGACCGTTAAAATTTGGAAAAATTACAATTTATGTTGATAAAAAAATTCAAATTTGGCCTTGTTCTTGATTTTGCCGAAATCTGTCTAAAATTAATAAAAACACACAAAATAAGCCGGAAAGAACAAGTTGGCAGCAGAGGTCAGGAGAGCCAAATTCCTGGGTAGTTGTTAATTTTGAGGGAAACTACCCCGCTAACGGGCACTCTTAAAACTATTTTGCACAACTTAAAATTCCTTACAACTATGACCTCCCGACTCCCGTCGGAAATCGCTTTGTCGCTACTTGAAACCACGATATGGGCGCCACTGAAAAGCTGTAGCTTTTCGGGAAGAGAATAGCAGAGAGAAATGATAAAAAGGATTAAAATTATTACAGACGATTTATTCAAATAGAAACTCGGGGTCGTGGGTGTGGTCAAGTAGCAATTATGCAAGTGCGACTTCCGATGGTCTTCGCAGGGTTCCGACTTATCTTAGTTTTGGCCTTCCTGAAGAATGCTGCAGTTGCTGATGTAGCCGTGCCGTCCACAACTTCGGCTGGCACGGTGTTTTCAACCCGGAGAGTAAAGTATTTCCTGTAGCCCGTAGGGTGAACCTCTGGAACCCGTAGGGTGGACGTTCCTGCTTGGAACCCGAAGGGTGGATGTTCCTTCGTGGAACCCGAAGGGTGGACCCTGGAATGTTCCAGATGACGGGTTAGCTGGAACCCTTTTTCCCGCCTATTGCTAAGACAGCCGATCCCTGTTAACCATTTCAGGAATCGGGTGCCTTACAATGTTTGCTTATATTCTAATTTTACAGAGACATTTTTTCACACCCCTGTAACTACCCCTGTCGGAGACATATCGTCGCCAGCAGGACGACGCAGGGGCATCCAAGACGCGGGGGGTCCACGCGCCCCGCTCACCGAGCAACAGCTGTGCGGCCGTCAGTCACTACGTCAAAAAACACCGTCACCTCAACACGCGCACCTATATCTACCTACCTATACGTCTGTGATTTTGTACAATCAACCGTTATTATAAGTTCACCAAGAAACCAGCTGTTTCTCTTGCCACCACCTGCAAGACCCAGAGCACGTCGTCACCACATGGTCCTTCGAGAAGAAAAGAAAAAAGAATTCCAGCAGACAGTGGAGTAACGGTTTTTTGGAAAAAAAAAATTAACAGACACCTTCAATCGTCGCAATTGGACAAGCAGGTCATCTCGATCAAATTCGGAGCCCAGTTCCAGTCAACGATCGTCGGAAAGGCATAGGATTGGTGCGGAAATTTCACAAAAAACCAGAAGACATTCAGAAAAGCGATCAGTCGTAAGGGTCATTTTCATCGGGTCACAGCCGAGTAGCAGCCCAAGTGAAGCCCAGCGACATCGTTTTCATCAAAGGAATATTCTATTTACGGCGAAATCAGAATAGCCAGATTGGATGCGAAGCGTGCAGCATACGTGAGATCATTCCAATTTCATTACCTACTAACATTAGTCGCTTATTACTAACCATATCCCTAGTCCGAGTAGTTAATATCGCAAACCACAGTATCGTCCCGTAGCTGTCTATCTCGTAGTGCTAGCTACATAACCATAATTATATACCTCGGCGCAGTAGATATCAGCGTAGATCAATAGTGTTCTGTGCTTTAACATTACAACTAGTGTCTTTAACATTTTATAAAAACGCCTACTTATGTATTATTGTGCCGTACATAACAGTAGAATACCGATCTATTAATATCAGTGAAAGTTAGTAGTGATTCCGTTAATTTTATTGTGCAGTGTAGAATAATAATTAGTTCAAGTAATTTGCAAATTTATTTTTTTAACTACCTACATTTTTTTTCCCAAATTGTAAAACTATTGTCTTTTTCAAATTAATAGTGAGTTAAACCGTAGTTAAAAGTTTTTGCCGACAGCCAAAAGTACCTCCTTTTAAATTTATATTTTTTATTCCGTTTTCAAACGGTCATTCAACCCACAATAGATTGATACCTACCTATCTATTGCAATCAGCTGTTCGCTTGCCAGTTACGTATGTAACATTTCTTTTTACTAGTCATACTTGGCCCTTCACTTTTATTTTCGTTCTTCAATTCTTTTTAACTCGCAACCATGGCTGATGAAAAAGTGAAAGAACTGGTAAAGAGGCGTGCTGCTTTAAAGTCTCAGTTGACTCAATTTACTAGCTATTTGACGCCTATAAAAACATGCAAACAGCTTAGCGATGAACAGTTAGCCGAATTAGAGTTGAAAGTTGATAAATTGGTTTCTATATATCCTATTTATGATGGATTTCAGAGTGAATTGGAGTACTTGGCGGCTAAACCAGACGAGCAATATTCTGATCGCGACCAGTTCGAGACCCAGTACTACAAGCAGCTAGCAGCTGCTCGCACAATCGTAGCTACGCACCGCAGTCAGAAGACTGGAAAATCTGAGGTCGGTTCTGGTGATCAGCTCACTGTGGTTACACAAAGGCAAGGTAATGTTAGATTACCTAAAATTAATTTACCTCATTTTAGCGGCGGTTATCAGAATTGGTTGGAGTTTAAGGACATGTATGTGTCCTTGATTCATGAGGAGAAAGGCATCAATGATATCAACAAATTTCATTATTTACGTAGTTCTCTTCACGGCGCTGCTGCCTTGGTAATTAGGAGCTTGGATTTTACAGGCAGCAACTATGAGGAAGCGTGGAAATTATTATGTGACAGGTACGACAACAAACAGCTACTAGTTACTAATCACATACAAGCTTTGTTTAACATTGAGTCGGTGAGCAAAGAGTGTAGTAAAAGCCTGCGTATGGTTGTGGATGAAACAAGAAAAAATCTGAGGTCTTTAGCAACCTTGGGTCAACCTATTGAACACTGGGACTCATTAATTATCCACATCATGGCGTCAAAGCTAGATCCAATTACTAATAGGGAATGGGAGGAACATAGGAATTCTCTGACTGAGCCCCCTTCTTTAAGCACATTCACTACCTTCGTTTCAAACCGCTGTAACCTGTTGGAGACGCTCGAGGAGGCAAGGGTGTCTCATGCTAGGGTCACAACTAACAATAAGCCGAAGAGTTTCGTAGTAGCTTCCAGCAAGGCTAAGCCGGGACTTAGATTTTCACTTTCCTGTCCATTGTGCAAGCAATCACATAATTTATTTAGCTGTGATCAGTTTAGGGCATTATCCATTGATGCACGCATTAGAAAGGTCAAAGATTTAAAACTATGCGTGAACTGCTTACGTCCAGGCCATTTGCAGGAAACCTGTAGACTGGGAAATTGCAAATATTGCGATCAAAAGCATAATTCTCTCGTCCATTCCCACGCTGAAGAATCTAGTACCCATAGTGAACACTTAGCATTATCGAGCACAAATCACGAATTTAAACCAATTTCCTCATCATGTAATGTATTACTTTCCACAGCATGGGTAAAGGTGACGGATCATTTGGGAAGGTCGCACGGCGCCAGAGTCTTACTAGACAATGGAAGCACGGCCAATTTCATTACCAAGGATCTTTGCGGTAAGCTTAAATTACCTATTCGTAATGTAAGCTCAAGCCTGGCAGGTATAAACAGTCAAACGTCAATCATATCAGAGTCTTGCTCCTTGCATTTAGAATCTTGTGACGGTTCATACACAACGGACATTGATTGTTTTGTCTTGCCGAAAATCACACCATTCATACCGCATTCATACATTGACATACAAAACTTACCTGTACCATCAGGCATTCACCTAGCTGACCCGTCATTCAACATTCCATCTGAAATTAATATCCTCGTGGGAGCAGAAGTCTTTTGGTCAGTGATAGGTCATAGTCGCATACAGCTAGGTAAACAACAGCCAACGCTTTTCGAAACAAAGCTCGGTTGGCTAATATCAGGCGCACTACCACAGTCAATTGATAGCAAATTATTGTGCATGTTTACACATGATAAACACACAACACACACACACACCACAGACCTCACACGTTTTTGGGAACTAGATTCAATCTCACCAAAATACAATCTCACTTCCGAAGAACGCCTATGTGAGCAGAACTTCATAGACACAACAAAACGAGACAGCAACGGCCGTTTCATTGTGTCCATTCCATTGAAAGCATCCCCTAAAGCATTAGGAAACTCTTATGACATGGCCAAACGACGTTTCTTGTCATTAGAGCGTAGACTCAACCGAGAACCGGAACTTAAGAAACTTTATGTGGATTTTATGAACGAGTATGAGGCATTAGGTCACATGACTAAATCTCCTATTCTCTCAGATTCATCACCATACTCATATTTTCTTCCACATCACGGCGTGTTTCGAGAGTCCAGTACAAGCACCAAATTGCGAGTCGTCTTCGACGCCTCAGCGGTTACAACATCAGGCAAGTCATTCAACGATATTCAGGCTGTAGGCCCTAGAGTTCAGGATGATCTGATGTCTATTCTATTGCGGTTCCGCCAACATAAATACGTCATATCAGCTGACATAGAGAAGTTTTTCAGACAAATCAATATTGAGGAATCTCAACGGCCTCTACAGCAGATTCTATGGCGATGCGATCCTTCTCTGCCCCTTATAGAGTATATTTTGAACACAGTAACTTACGGGAATTCAGCTTCACCATACATCAGTACAAGATGTCTGACTGAGCTCGCGAAGCAGGCATCTACTACACAAGCGCAACGCGCCATTCATCATGATCTCTACGTGGATGATCTCCTGTCGGGGAGTGACTCCATCGATTCCACTATCACCCTAGGCAGAGACATCATCAAAACTTTGGGGTCAGCACAGTTGACTCTACGGAAGTGGCAGTCTAATAGCCACGAAATTCTAAATTCAGTGACAAATCAGACTACAACTTCTTCTAACACAGTGAGTTTAAGCATTGACGAACCTAGTAAAACTCTCGGTCTCAATTGGCGGTGTAACACAGACACACTCACTTTTTCAATAAATTCACCATTACACACAAACACTATCATTACAAAACGTCACATACTGTCTATAATTGCACAGATCTTTGATCCCCTAGGACTAGTTTCACCAACCATCATGGAGGCCAAGCTAATCCTCCAAAGGCTGTGGATTGATGGGTGTTCTTGGGATGGAGAGGTGCCGGCAGAGGTTAAAAAGCTTTGGCTAAAGCTTACTGAAACTTGGCCTCATCTGAACACACTTAGTATCCCACGGTGGGTTGTATGTGACAATCCTTCATCTATAGCTTTACACATTTTTAGCGACGCTTCCGAACGGTGTTACGGCGCTTGCATTTACATTCGCGCCGTGGCAGGCGATGGCTCCATTCATGTAAGTCTACTTACCTCCAAGAGCAAGATCGCGCCGGTTAAGGCTACTACTATCCCAAGGTTGGAGCTTTGCGGAGCTTTACTCGGTACAAGACTATGTACGAAAGTTCTGGAATCCCTAACAATAAAACCTGATAGTTGTATCTTTTGGTGCGACTCAATGATAGTTCTGGGATGGCTGTCATCGTCCCCGGCTTCTCTTCAGCCTTTTGTCAGGCATCGCGTTTCTACTACTATCCCAAGGTTGGAGCTTTGCGGAGCTTTACTCGGTACAAGACTATGTACGAAAGTTCTGGAATCCCTAACAATAAAACCTGATAGTTGTATCTTTTGGTGCGACTCAATGATAGTTCTGGGATGGCTGTCATCGTCCCCGGCTTCTCTTCAGCCTTTTGTCAGGCATCGCGTTTCCGAGATCCGGGAAGGTTTTGGTGATCACACATGGCGCTACGTGCCCTCAAAAGAGAACCCAGCTGATCTGATCTCACGTGGTCTTAGCGCTGACCTCATAGGTCAATGTTCCTTGTGGTGGTCAGGTCCTTCCTATCTGTCTCTTGATGCCTCTCAGTGGCCGTCTACACCTAAATCAGACAGCAATGTTCCACTACCGGAGCTATTGAGATCACACACACAATACAATGCATCATTTCATACAAACACAATTACTCAGTCCAATGAAATCAAATATAATCAATTAATTTTGAATTTAATCAACAATTCATCTAATTACACTAAATTACAACGTACTATAGCATATTTATTTAGATTTGTAAATAAGGCTCGTAATAATAATTTAAGTCTAGGCTCAACTCTAACAAGTTCAGAATTGTCGTACAGTGCTGACTTTATTATTCAAACATGTCAGAGGGAAATGTTTCCCATGGAGTATGATCTGCTCTCATCGGGAAAATCTCTTCCCAAGAAAAACCGTCTTATTTCTTTATCACCATTCATCAAATCAGGAATCATACGTGTAGGAGGAAGACTGGACAACTCATACTATGATTACAATGTAAAGCATCCGATTCTTATATGTAGTCAGCATCATATTACTAAGTTGCTATTCAATACCTACCACTTAAGATTATTTCATGCTGGACCACAGTTATTATTGTCGTCATTACGACATAACTACTGGCCTTTGGGTGGCAGGAACCTTGCAAAATCCACAGTACATAAATGCGTCAAATGTCAACGTATCAAGGGTCAAACCGTTCAACCTATGATGGGTAATCTGCCAAAGGAACGGGTTCAGTTAGAGTTTCCTTTCCTCGAGACAGGCACGGATTACGCCGGACCAATTCTGATAGCCGATCGTAAAGGTAGAGGATGCCGACTCATTAAATCCTATATCTGTGTATTCGTTTGTCTAGCCACACGGGCAGTTCATTTGGAGCTTGTCTCGGATCTTACCAAGGAAGCTTTTATTGCAGCACTTAACAGATTTATTGCTCGTCGAGGTAAACCGAAAACCATCTACTCTGACAATGGTACTAATTTCGTAGGAACATGTAACGCGCTGGCTGACATTTTAAAGCAGGACTACTCATCCGAAATGGCAGAGTCAGGTATTAATTTCTCTTTCATTCCAAGTTATTCTCCTATGTTCGGTGGGATATGGGAAAGTTTAGTACGTAGCGTTAAAGGACATTTGCGACGTATACTAGGTCTTACACATCTTACCTTCGAAGAGATGGCTACGTGTTTGATACAGGTTGAAGCCATATTAAACTCTCGTCCTCTTACACCCTTATCCACAGATCCATCTGACCTTTACCCTTTAACTCCTGCCCATTTCCTAATTGGAAGGTCTCTCACTGCTTTGCCTCATCCAGAAGTAACCAGCCAGAACATTGCCAACCTAAAGCGATTCGAGCGCATAGAACACCTAAAACAACAATTTTGGAAAAGGTTTTCTAACGAATACATATTTTACCTCCAACAGAGGACCAAGTGGGCGCACTCCGAAGGAACCCTTGAAGAGGGATCTATGGTGGTCCTGAAGCAGCCAAACACGCCGCCTCTCATGTGGCCAATGGGGCGCATTGTTCGTCTCATACCCGGGAGAGACGGAATAGCTAGAGTCGCCGATATCAAGACTAAGACAGGTATCGTTCGACGCGCTTATAATACTATCTGTCTCCTTCCAGTCACACACTGAATTTGAAGACAAGTCTTCAACCCCGGGAGCATGTCGGAGACATATCGTCGCCAGCAGGACGACGCAGGGGCATCCAAGACGCGGGGGGTCCACGCGCCCCGCTCACCGAGCAACAGCTGTGCGGCCGTCAGTCACTACGTCAAAAAACACCGTCACCTCAACACGCGCACCTATATCTACCTACCTATACGTCTGTGATTTTGTACAATCAACCGTTATTATAAGTTCACCAAGAAACCAGCTGTTTCTCTTGCCACCACCTGCAAGACCCAGAGCACGTCGTCAACAACCCCCCTAAAACAGGGTTGACCAACAGCCGTTAATTTTCACTGTTTTAAAATCTAGATTACATTATAATTAATTTAACTCACCCAATGATGGGGTAATTGATGCTTGCAGCTAAACCACTGTTTACTTAGGGAGGATTTCGCTCCCTATAACTTATATTTTATTTCGATTAAATATATTTACTGACACACAGACGCCTTCGCGACGAGTATAATTGAATTTTACGAAAAATGGTGCTTTGAACTTCGCGCGCGGTCGTATTTATATTTTTGTACAGCGCCTCTGGCGGCAAGTCGGGTCCCTAAGTCTGACGTCACTTGGTAACGTCAGTGCTGTGTAGATGAGACTAGTTGTCGGCAGATGGCGCTTTCATTTATTTTCACTAAATTTCAATTTTAATCATCTAATATTAATCAATATCTGCACCCGTTGTTTCACAACGTTACAACACGTCCGTCTAGCAACACGACTCCCCCCGCACTAGATTTTCGGGCGAGCGCAGGGAAGCAAGCAATGTGATGTATTCTTTGAATACATTATTAGTTATAATTAGTTAAAACTTATACTAATTCAAAATTGAAGAAAACCATTTTATAGGTCTATGTTTTCTTTAGTCTCTGATATAAATTTTATTATCATTCATTATTATATAGATGTCATACAACAGCTTCTTTTAAAAAAATATGGGCTATTTCAATGATGTTTTACTAATTATTTATAATAAATACACAATTTCTGATAAAACCATCTTTTGACACACATCTTTTAGATTTCAAATCAACTTTTGGCTATCATTTTTCGTATACTAATACCGAGAAGGATGTCTTCATTTGCACCTCTTTTTCGCAAACTTTGTCAAACAGTCCCCTTAAAATAAGGAGGTAGACATATCACTTACGTTTTGTTACTGTTTCTTCTCTTATAATATTTTTTTAACTAACACTTATTGACGTCTCAGAATAAAACTTTTGAAGAAATACCTACTGTCTGAACTTTTCGTAGCAATAACCTGGAGAAATGAAATAAATTTTAAATTTGACAAGGAAAATGAATTGACTTAGGTACCTTAGTTTTGATAATCTCTCCAAATATATTCCAATTAGTGGCAAATAACAATAAATTGTTCAGGAGCAAAACGAAAACAGACCGTTTTAATTACGACAACCATCATCAATGTGATTTTTTCTGGAACTAAATCAAATCAAAACGCATGCATTATCTTTGTCTCGCTCTATCGAATGGCGATGAGCGCGACGCAGTGCCGCTTGTAGCGATCGTACGAAGTTAATCAGTCGCATTATAGAGCGCGCCCGATTGTAGTCGGTTGTCGGTGCAGTTAAGGAGATATTTCCATATAATGCATACGAACAAATGAATTCCGTCTCTCAGTAGGTATCTTCACATAACTCCTTTGTCTCGCTCTATCGAATGGCGATGAGCGCGACGCAGTGCCGCTTGTAGCGATCGTACGAAGTTAATCAGTCGCATTATAGAGCGCGCCCGATTGTAGTCGGTTGTCGGTGCAGTTAAGGAGATATTTCCATATAATGCATACGAACAAATGAATTCCGTCTCTCAGTAGGTATCTTCACATAGCTCTAGAAACTTTTTAGTTAACAAATGTTGGATAGAGGTGAATTCAATCCAAGTGAATATGAGTTTTATTTCTATTATATTAAAAAGTAATTTTAGACTAAAATGTCAATTAGGAGGTGTCAGATTGGTACTTCATCGACGAAAGGATATAATAAAACAACCATTTAGTAAAACAAATGACTATTTATTCACCAGTACCAGCCGTGGTATATAGTATAGTTTTTCAATTTTGAAGGTTATGGCCGGCACATAATTTGCAAAGCTGTCGACCTTTTCAAATACATTTCGTCGAATTTATTCATAATCTCGTAAGCTGAACTCAATCACGTACATATTCTAGCTGCCTGGTCGTTATTGCCCTGTAAATATAATTTGTGGCCTGAACATCACGTTCATCCCATGTGGCACTATCGGAACTCATTTTGGGTCTCGTGGCGACATCCTTACACTTCTTGAATTGTAAATACGGATCTTCTAATTACTATAATCTGTTTCATCGAATACGGGAATATTAACATCGCTATTCTTTGACGTCATGTCTTTCTACGTTTACAGCAGTGTTCCATTCAACCGAAAGTTATCTCGATACAAATTGTTAATTTCACTTTTATTTTTATAACCACGAATTTACTACCATATTGTTAAAATGTAAAACACATACTTTTTATAATAATCTCCTTTTATTTCCATTTAACACTTTATAACAAAACTTTGTTTACTTATTAATCACCGGACCGGCGGAACACGCCGATACCAGAGAGTAGCCATGGAGGATTCAATCGAAAGTAATCTCGATACAAATTGTGAATTTCACTTTTATTTTTATAACCACGAACTTGCTACCGTATTGTTATAATGTAAAACACATACTTTTTATAATAATCTCCTTTTATTTCCATTAAACACTTTATAACAAAACTTTGTTTACTCATTAATCACCGGACCGACGGAACAGGCCGGTACAAGAGAGTAGCCATGGAGGCGAACCATAAACATAGACAACTAAAGAATTATTATAGAACTAGCTGATGCCCGCAGCTTCGCATGCGTGAAATTTTGTTCCTAGACTATAACATATCTCTGTAGGTATAGAATTTCAGCCAGATCCGTTCAGCCGTTACAGCGTGAAAGATTAACAAACATCAACACTCACAAATATTCGCATTTATAATAATACCTAGTTAGATAGATTTCTGATTAACAAATTCATAATGCATAATAATATGAGCTAAGTAAATTTATTTATTAAATACATTTCTTAATTCAATGGCTAAACTACTACTTGACACAACTTCAGTCTCTTCTAAGCAATTGGCACCCTAACTTAGTTCCTTCTTCAGGTAGTCCCAGTCTACGACGTTTGGACAAATCGAACTACTGTAGGCTTTGTCCTCCTAACACAGATGGTCCAACCAAGACCTGGTAACGTAATAACAATGTAAATTTCATCAGCTGAGCGTTCATGTTCATTGTAATGGCTCTTTCCAGTCCTGTCGAATGTAGTCTACGTAGAGGCCATTCCCGTATTTCACAAAGACTTAGTGAGTCTGTTTCCTGACAGAATCCAGTCGGCACTATATGTAGAACAAAGTTCATGCCTCCCATGACCAGTCGCTTAGGGCTAGGGCATTTTATTGACCAGTGGATACTACCTGAAGCGCGGTCTTTCATTTTTTCTGGCTAGCCCTCTTAGAATTTTCTTCTTCTTTTCACAAATGTATTTTTGTCACACAAAATTTGAATAAATTAGCAATAATACTTCCCTAGAGCATATTTGGTTAATATTATTATACCAAAATAGCGCTTTTTATTTAACTTTATGGCTATGTAGTAAAATTATCTGTTTGAAGTTTGAAATAAAACATAAATGAAAACGTCAATTGTATTGAACTTTCACAAATTATTTGTCAAAATAAAAAGTAATTTTAGTAAAAAGTAATAGTATTTAAGGAGTATTGATATCAACTCTGGAGAAAATCGACCCCAAAATTATTTACATTCCCTTTTTAGCTCGTTATAGCATAAATTTCAATAAAATACGAAACACGTCTTCAATAAATTATGTTAATAATGCTATATGCCAAATTTTAAGTAGATCGGACCAAGGAATCACGCTATCCCGTACAAACTTTACCCTCCTTTTTTATACCTTTGGAGGTGGAATTTGCAAAAATGTAAAAATTACTTTTTTCAAATTGTAACAAACAACGCTCATGCTTAGTTTCATCATCGTATCATTAACCGTTTAAGCAATAATTGATAATAACTATGGGTCTAGGGATCGAACCGCAAAATTAAGTTTGCTTCGAATTCTATATACTTTTCCGGAATAAAAAGTACCCAGTGTGGTGCCCAGGCTATTAAAGAATAATTATACTAAGTTTCATCGTAATCGAACCGGTAGTTTTTGCGTGATGCCTGAACAAACAGACAGACAGACAGACAGACAGACAGACAGACAAAAAAATTTTTAATCATATTTTTGGGTTCGGTGTCGGTCTAGTAACACCCCCTGCTATTTATTTTTTTGATATTTTGAATGTACAGAATTTTCACTTCTACAGATTTATTATAAGTATAGATATAAATGTAATGCCAACAAGTACACTAGTCGCAGCGATACTTATTAAACATATAGGAAATAAGGCTTTAGATAAAGCCATTTTATACACCGGGCAGTGTAGTTGACTAATATTGTCTGTAGTACACGTACTTTACAGTTCTAGCGAATGAATCGTTGTATGTTTCACTTCAGTCGGCTTACGTGTAACTTTTGATATCACCATAAGTAATGTCAAACGAAGAAAAAAGAAACTTTTGATATCACCATAAGTAATGTCAAACGAAGAAAAAAGAATATGTGTATCTACGAAGATTCTTGACGTATACTTGCGTGCGAGCTATCGGTGTAAAGGTCTCAACGCGGCCAACTCGATGGTGGTTGTTTAGTGGTGATCTGACTCGTGCGCGAAGATATGGTGGTTTGAAGATGTAGTTTTTGTGATGCTTTGGCTCCTTAGGGTCCTGACGTATCCTCAATCCTCAAGTGTGGTATTGGTGCTTAGGGCTCGTCAAGGCCAAACTGCCCGGTGTTATAAAGAGTTCCAATAAAGATGGCATAATCTTTAAATTTATTTAATTTCAAAATTTCTTTACATAAAGTTAGTGACTTTGCTACACGTACGCTTAGCGGCTGTGTAGCGAGCTTTACTTTCATGATTTGGTTTCGAAATGATATGACGCGAGCAAGCTAGGCGAGGTCGCAGTGGTAGCCGTAGGTCTGGTGGGAGTTCTGGGACAACCTTTTGTTTGCTTTATTTTATAGATCCATTATTTCCATCAAACATCAAACGTTTCCGTTCAAATGTATTTCTGACTAATTTTATAGTATGGCAATGGTCCAAGAAAATGCATACCTTTACCAAAGTAGAGGGATGAGAAAAACCATTTTTAACTATTTAAATCCGTCAAACAGCATCCTCAAATTTCAGCTGACTTTAAATTTGTGGCACAACCATCGAACGTAATATTCACAACAGCCACATTACCTTCATGACACTTTTTTAAACAAATTGTTACTAAATTGGCTTTTTGAACCGCAGTACTGACGAATATTAGAAAGTAATCAACTGGCAATTTCCAATTTTTTATTCAACGAAACTAACATAAATATCAGAGCTTGAGTTGCTGTAGTGTCTTCATCGTCACCTATGACTGGACCTTCACCAAAGTTGACTCCACCAAGTTTGCGCTCTTTATGAAATAACTTTTGAGATCTAATTGCAATCTCATCAAAAACTAAAGAATATATCACAGGCTATTCGTTTCCCTGACTTTTCTTTTTTAACACACTACAAGCTTCTTCAGTGAAACCCGGTTCAGCGTTCACCGTTGAGTATCACCTTGTTGTATCGTCCTTGTTGGAAAAGCATAAAAAATAAAAATTACTTAAAGTTAAATAAGATTATCTTAAAATTAATTTCTTTTGCCGATGCACCCCACGCCCGCGCGGTAAGGCCGCCTTTCAGCATTATGTCGCCACGTGAATGAATGCATTTCGCTGACCCCACGCAAAGACGCTGTTTTTCAAAAGAAAGAAAGAAAGAAAAAGTATTTATTTATTTCCTAAAAGCAGTCTTAGGAAAGCCGTCTTTTTGTTTTTACTATAAGATTCTTTCTGCGTATCGTGACGGAATGTTACATAGTTGTAGATTAAACGTATATTGAAACTTTCCAGAATCTTTGACCAAAAAAAAACAACGAGCGATACTAACAATTGTTTATTACACTTTACAAAATTTAGAAAAGTGCAAAAAAAAATTTTAATCACTGTAGCTATCACTATTAAATAAATGTTAATAATATTGCAAAATTCTACTTCTTGTGTATTTCCACGAGATGTAGAAGATCGTTCTTCATTTTTTGGGCCGCCCAACGGAGTAGCCAATTGCTTGGCTATAGATAACGGCTCGTCGTTGTCATCATCTTTGTGTAACAAGTTCCAATTATCTATACTATTATTATAATGAGGAAAGATTTGAGTGTTTGTTTGTTTGCATCAAATAGGCTCCGGAACTACTGGACCGATTTGAAAAATTCTTTCAGTGTTAGGAAGCTACACTCTTTGCGGTGAACATATTTTATGCTCGTATTCCCACGGGAACGGGAACAGCTCGGGTGAAACCGCATGACGTCCGCTAGTACGATATAAAAGCATTTTTTTCTGCCTTGTCTGTAGTCTATCAATTTCGTTTGTGACTATGTATATGCGCATGCGTTCTCAATGATCGTTCAATGGCTGCTGAAGTACAGGGATCAGTTAGAATACGTAGGAACGCGTTCAGAGAGAAATAAGAACACTGATGACTATTACATTAAAATTATATTGGACGAGAACAAACATACAAGTAAATTAATTAAATTAAAATCGATTAAAATAATGAAGCAAACTTGTGATATCAACAAACTCAACTGCTAACATCAATAAAAATAGGCCTCCGCCGACGAGTTGAAAATGGTTTTGTACCAGAAGGAAAATACAGGCCAGCGGCACCTCACTGTCTTGAACTGGAATTGATAACAATATGTTTTAATTTAGGTAAAAAATGTTTATGATTTTATCGCCTCACTGCCTGACACTTAATTTGACAAATCTGGTAAAGGAATTCCAAATTACTTTCTACAACACGGATAAAAGTTTGTAAATTGATGAGATTATCACCTTGTGTATTTAAGTTGTCTTGACAAACTAGAGAAATTGTAAAATGTGCAGCTGAAGTAAATTAAAAGTGGGAATTTGATGTGTGTACACCTGTGAATTTCCTCAGAGTACCAAATGAGTATGCAGTAAACAATGAACTGCAAATACGTCTAATTGTATGTATTTGTAACAAAGTGGGAATTTGAAGTAACCCTATGTTGTGATAGTAGTAAAAAGTTGCAATAAACCTATGAATTTCATACTAAATAAGTATGTACTTAACTGCAAATACAGTTTATTGTGTGCATTTTTTAAAAAGTGGAGATGTGACGTAAACCTATGAATCACATACTAAATAAGCATGCACTGACCTGCAAATACAGTTATTTGTATGTATTTCTAAAAAAAGGTGAAAATTTGAAGTAAATCAATGAATTACATACATACTAAATAAACATGTACTGAACCGCACATACAGGTATTAGTATGTATTTCTAAAAAAAGTGGAAATTTGGAGTAAAACAATGAATTACATACTGAATAAACATTTACTACACCGCAATTACAGTAGGTATAACAGTATGCATTTCTAAAAAAAAAGTGGAACTTTTAAGAAAACCTATGATGTAGGTATGTACCTGCATAGTCTACCAAACAAGATATGTACTTTTATGTGTGATGTGTTTAAATGTAATTGCAGCAGTACATATGTATGTACATTTGACTGCCTCTGTGGCGCAGTCGGTAGTGATACCGCCTGCGGCGCTGGAGGTCGTGGGTTCGATTCCCACCGGAGACAAATATTTGTGTGACCCATTAATGTTTGTCTCAAGAGTCTGGGTGTTTCTATGTATAATATGTATGTATTTAAAAGTATATAAGTATTAATATCCGTGGTCTGATACCCATAACACAAGCAGGTTATTCCTAGCTTACTTTGGGATCAGATAGCGTTGTGTGAGATGTCCGTGAATATTTATTTATTTATTTATTTATTTATTTATTTATATGTACTGCTGCAAATTATATTTTTAATTTGTATTTCTAAAAGGAAATAGAATAACTGTGATTAAGGTTAGAGGTAGGTATCCAAAATAAAAGTTATTGTTTTATATTTTGAGAAACCCGCTAACATTTTGAAAATATCTTTTAATTTTAATGACCTCGGAGTAAGAAATATGAAGCTCAAAAAATGAATTGTACTTTACTACGAAAAATGCTTGTAGCAAGTAGGAATAAATGTGAAACTCGAGCAAGCTCAACGGGGAAGGGAAATAAAAAGAAAATGATGGAATGGGCAAACCTCCCGTCCAGAAGCCGACCAAACCCTTGTTCTGCCTTATATATTCCCTTCTGCAACCGCCGTTGTCGATTCCAAGAAATATTAAACTTCTTCAACAAAAGTTTTTGAATTTCCAAAGATTTCAAAATGGATGTCTTCACAATGAATTGCAAGTTCGTGCATTGCACCTCCGCACAATAATTGTTTTCACGGTCGCCAAAATTGTTGAGGATGATATAAGAATAAACCTTGGTTCTTGAAAGTTATGTTTTAATAATGCAGCTAGTACATGGTAGACTTGTTAGCCATACAATTAATATTAAAGTAATGAGGAGCGAGAGACGCGCACCGCGTGCAGCCATGACTATAACGGTGGTGAACCCGGCGCAATACAGAAGCTTCATAGCTGGTACACAACTGGCGTTAAGTATGGCTTCTTAATTTGTTTGCATAAACACCGTGAAAAAACGTCTACCACGCTGCCATTTTCTTCCTCTTATCTCATTGAATTCGACACGTAAATTCTTAATTTTGTTAGTCATACGTTCTAGTTCATCATGTAGGCCAGGTGATCTTGAAGTTGACGCCGAAGGCACAGAAGTTGCGGCTGAAACTTTGTTGGAACCCAAATTCTCCACGATTTTGTCGGCTAGTGCGGCGAGTTCGTCTAATTTTGTTTCTTGAGCGACTGATAAAACTGCCTTTACTGTGCTAGGCAGTCTTGATATCTATAGGCGTTTCAATGCTTCTGAGGATACTTGAGTATTTGTAGCCAGTTCTGACATTCTCCTTAGCAATGGCGATGGACGTTGTGTCCCTAAATCCATTTTTGAAAGTATTTTGTTGAATTGTCGCTCAGCACTTTCTTCGTAAGCTGTTGTCAAACGGTCTTCATATTATGCGGCGTAATAATTAAGTCGTATACCTGCTGTAAGGCATCTCTCCTAAGTTTCGCGCCTACCTGTCCTTCCAAAATTCGGGAATCTTTGCGGGAACGGAAATCACTGCTAAATCTGTTACAGTTTGTGTGGCTTGTTGTTCTTCCTTTTTAGAAGCGTGTGTCATGGTGAAGTACTAAGAGTTCGGTACCTGGTTCACTAAACGACTAATCTAGCCTGCACGCGGAGGCTTTGCAGGGAGTCACTTCCAGCCGATGTCCTGGTTCACTGGTTCAACGAGTAACTGTTTTTCAAGAGTTCACTATTTTTAACACTGTTCTATCAAGTTCACTAATTTCTCGCACTTTTCAGCACTTTTTTTTCAACTCGGGGTCACCATTTTAGTGAATGTCTTTTGTGTAGGCAGTAGAGGATCTGTGGCGGCGGAGCTGCTCACCACGTATCTGACTTGCTAATATACTTACTCTCAGCTGCGATAGTCGGCTGCTTGTTCTAGGGGCGCCTTCGATCAATAATACAACAAGGTCGCGAACAAAATGAATGTAAAAAAGTGTCCCAAGTCGTTACGTAGTTATACCTATATTCTATTAATTAGCAATCCTAAATAAATAATTCAAGACGGTACCACATTTTAATGTAAAATGTACCCTAATTCTATGCACAGTAAGCATAAAATACCATGCCACTGATATATCAGTTAAGTCGTTTTATTCCATATCTATGTTTGTAATTCAATGCCGCCCCATTGTCGCCCGCTCCAGAATATAAATAAAAAGAACAAAGTCATGGAGCCGCATCAAAATATTTAGTAAAACTTTTATTTGTATCTGCAAATTGTGATGTTATAATAAGTATGTATGTTTTTCCATGTCTTTATTTTTGAAGTAAAACTTCTTTAGGCGCGACTAGGTAGTAACTCAGATTTATTTTCTGACGGAAGTAACGCTTACATATATGATATTAATAAAATAAAATGATAAAATGATTATAAATTAAAATTAATAATAAATTGATATTAATATAACATAATTTGCCGTCAATGGCAAAGAAAGAAGAAAGAAAGAAAGAAAAAGATTTTTTATTCCACTTAGAAAATACATAATAATGGCAATAAAAAAAATAAAAGTAATAACACAGAAAGTAGAATAACGGCCACCTCTCAGCGTAATGCTGTCCACCTGCGCTAACAGGCAGACAGCACTGATTTTCAGAGGTGGCCGGACCCCACTTGACAGGGGCACCCTTAATTTAAATAAATATCCTAATATAATTTTTTTTTTCTCTTTTTTTTTACTATCACGCGAACATATGACAACCTATTATTTTAAAAACATACAGAAAACACAATGACAAAAACCATAGATTTATATTTAGAGCTGGCGACATTCACTACTTCCGTCTCCGAGAGACACCACACCAGACGCAGCCAACCAAACCAAACCAACGCGCCAGCGATGTTCTTTTTTTTTTTGACACTGACGAGACTGACGTATTCAAAATCTTTTCACAGAAATAGATTTAAGTTTTCTGTGAGAAATAGTTACTTATTGTTTATTAATTTAATTGTAAAACATGAAAATGACAGAAAATGCATGCTGCTGTGCTATAATGTGTAGCACTACGATTCATAACAACGTGCACACTATCCTTCAAGAAGCGTCGCTTATCTGTTATCTATCAAGAAATAACAAACAACGCTGTTATCAACAAAAAATTGCCGCTGCCAATCGTGAGTAAATCAATAAAGGCATTAAGTAGTGTAACATAATCTTCTGCGCGCACTTAAAAAAGAAAATATGTAACATGTACGCAACAAATGTGACAATGTGATACGTTATGATCCTACTCAGATAAACACTGCAGTTTAATTAAAATACCTACTAAATTATTAATTACTACATATAAAATTAAGAATATTTCACTACTTACATACATTTAACATTCAGAGCAAACAGAAAATATTTATTCCATTTAAAGACTATTAACCTTTACAAAAATTTGTTTCAGTACAACTATTATAACATTTTAGGCAAGTAACGGAGGCCCCCACCTTGCTCACCCACATCACCCCGGCACCCCAGCCGCATGTCATGCTTCAAACCCACCCCATAAGCCAGCCAAAGAAAGAAGGTATGTATGTTAAAAAACATTTATCATTTAAACTCCTCCCAGGATAATTTATATAAAAAGATATGGTATTGAACAATTAGGTAGGTACACAAAATATATAAATAAATAAATAGTATTGAATAGTATACATATTATTTGAATAATGTTATTAATATTATAAATAAACTAATAAATTGATATTGATTAATGTTGTAACAAGAAATTATAACATCACAAAGACTGACATTGCTCCATCATATACAAGGTCCTGAGACGGCGTACAAATGTCTGCTTTGTTTTCAGGCTGCGGACCGGTGGGGATAGAACATTCCAGCAGCTTGTGGCCGAGTGTTTAAACGTGCCTCTAAAGGCAGCCGTCCTATGAGCAGGAATTGACAAGGGAGGTACTTTTGATCTTCTGCTGTAACGCTGCTTGTCATATCTCCAACTAAGTTTCTCGTAGAGATAAGTAGGTCTCTGTGTTTTAACAACCCCAAACAGTAGGCTAGCCAAATGGAGCCTCCTTCTGGCTGCCATTTTGAGAATTTGTAGCTTATTTATATAGGGAGTTACATGGTTTCTCCTGGGAATATTTGTACAGAAACGAGTGCAGGCATTCTGAACTCGTTGTATAAGGTTCTCTGTCCTCCCAAGCAGACAAGGCCCATACACTGTGTCACAGTAGTTAAACTTTGATAGCACAAGACTATCAACTAGGGTCTTTCGTAGTGGCTCACTCAGAAACTGTCGTATTCCATAAAGGACCTTTAATCTGTAGAAACAGTTACTGACAACCTTCGTTATATGAGCTTCAAATCGCAACTCTGAATCCAAAACTAGTCCAAGACTGGTAGCAGTACTAACTCTCTCAATATTTTCGCCCTTCATAGTAATAACTGGGTTTAGTGACACAATATCTTGGAACTGTTTTCTGGACCCTAACACCATGAACTTTGATTTGGAAGGGTTCAGCATCAAGGAATTTTGCTCTGCCCATATAAGCACACTTTCCAAGTCATCATTGATTGCAGCCACCGCAGTTGCTGTCTCAGTAGGCTTGAAGGACTTGTATAGCTGTACATCATCTGCATATATATGATATTTGCACTTCTTGATTGACCTAACTATATCTGCGCTATACAATATGTACAAAAGAGGTCCCAAAATTGACCCCTGAGGTACACCCCTGGTTACTGGGCTAGGAGTGGAGGTAATCCGGTCACCACCCTCCCTTAAGATCTCCACACATTGCGTCCTATTTTCCAGGTAACTATGGAACCATTGTACTGTTTCTCTGGCAAATCCGTAGTATGACAGCTTTGAGAGTAGGAGTGTAGTATTTATCGCATCAAATGCGCGCGAAAAGTCCAAGAGCACCAGGATAGAACCCTCCCCCTCATCCCTAGCCTCGAGTATATTGCCCACTACATCAGCCAATGCGGTAGCCGTACAAAGAGTTTTAAGTACTTCAATCGCGCGTAAAGGTTACTCGCACATACTTTTTTTTTTATAAAGTGTACATTATGTGCTACTTATGTATTAAGTATATACTATAGTACTAGTATTTTTTTAAATAGGTAAACAAACTTCGATCAACATTACTACAGTATATTGTTGATTGAAGAAAATAAGCGAAATAGGTACGTAAATCCTATCCTACTAATCCTACTAATATTATGAATGTAAAAGTTTGTGAAGATGTTTGGAAGTTTAGATGTTTGGATGTTTGTTACTCAATCACGCTCTAACAGCTGAACGGATAGGGCTAAAAATTCGAACCGGGGTAGATTATAGTCTGGAATAACACATAGGCTACATTTCATCCCGGGAATATGTTCCCATTGGAAGCGGGAACGGGAACCAAATTTCACGCGGGCGAAGCCGCGAGCTTCAGCTAGTATTATAAATGTGTAAGTTTGTGAAGATGTTTGGATGTTTGTTATTCAATCACGCTCTAACGGCTGAACGGATTGGGCTGAAATTTGGCACAGGGATAGCTTATAGTCCGGAATAACACATAGGCTACTGTTCATCCCAGGAATATGTTCCCACGGGAACCGGTAACGGGTGCCGAATTTCAAGCGGGCGAAGCCGTGAGCATCATCTAGTAGTACACACATTTATGCTGCATGTTTACCCACGAAATGTATTATTAATATATACTACGATTACGGGAAAATAAAATTGACCAAAGTAATATGCGATAGTTTATTTTGACCCTGCATAGTTTCTAGCTATAACTCTAGTACTAACTTCAATTCTTTTACATTTCTTATGTTTTCCTAAATTTAAAGTGAATGGTATTAAGTTTTCTCTTCCATTTAGGCACCATTAAAGATAGTCTAGACGTCAAGACCTAACAGGATATGACAAAACACGTTCTGCTGGTGACATGTTGTTCCATGGGGTATGATTCTATATTGGTTTAACAATGTTCTTAAATTTTCCTGTGTAATATTTCTATTAGTTGACGAACTTGCATCCATTGTCACATACCCTCGGCTAGGGTCAAGTAGGGAACTTTGATACGAATTTTTTCGAAAGGTTAAAAAATAATCAATCAAAAGAATATTTGCAGACACCGAAGCTAGGTTATTTATTATAATTATATTACTTGTGTGTTGTCGTATTTTTATTATATGCTAGTAAAATGAAACTGAGATATAATTTTAAAAAAGGACTAATAATACCTGTTTACAGTGGCTCATACCCATAGTACACAGTGGCTCTAAAAGAGCACAGTGGCTCAAGGTAATAATTAAAATATAAAAAGTTATTTTAATCAACTTTATGCTATTTATTTATTAAAAAATCTGTTTACAAAGTATATTTTCTATAAAAAATGAACAATGTTTAATAATAATCAGTCTACGTTAACGTCATCACAGTCTCTTAATCTCTCTCTGTCCAAAGGTTGCCTGGCAGAAATTGCTTTCAGCAATAAGAACGCCCATTGTATTAAGTTTCTAAATTGTAATACTACTCTTTGGCGTACAATAAAGTAAACAATAAATAAATAATTAACATAAGTTTTATATGGAATCAGTCAAACATATAATTTAAGCTTACTACCTTCAAGAATAAAAAATAATCACTAACATACGAATAATTGGTAAAGATAGGAACAATATAAAAATAATCCTGAATGAACTAAAAGGAAATTCAAAACAATCACAATTAAAAAAATTAAAACAATAAAAATGTAAAGTATCAAAATAATCTTCATTTGGAAATAATCAACAAAATGTATATCAGAATCTGCTGATCTAATGTTGTGCGTATTGCTGTCTTTTTCTTTGCATCGTTCTTTCTCTTTTTGGAATTTTTTCTTGCTCCAGCATTAATTTTAAGGTGTATCTGTTGCGATTAAACTACATCCCAGTTTCCTTCGTTTTCTGTTTGTTTGCCTTGGCCCCGCTTTGATCGGGTCCCTAAATTCAGAAGAACTTATAAAATTGTCTTTCTTGCTAGATAACGTATCATCTACAGTAATATTTTTACTTGTGCCGTCATCTTCAGCAGCAAAGTGAGTTTTTGAAAGAGCTTCAGGAGCTGTCTAAATTTTTTGTGGCTTGCAAGGAAGACGGTCCAAAAGGTTCGGCAAACTCGGTTTTACTGTGGCAATGGATATTCATCTACTAATCGTATTAACTGTGGGTTGATTGTCACTTTTAAATCACCACAGAAGCGAACCAAAATTCCCTATTGAACCGTTCTTTCGATTACTTTGTCTACCTTAGCTTTTAAATTAAAATTTACTAGTCTAGCTCTACAAAATATTGGTTTAGACCCTTTCTTTAAATACAACTCTACTAGGCCCCTTTTAGTTTTTTTTTAAATTACAGTCATCAAATATAAACTTTAATACTTAGTTAAAGTACTATCTAATTTTGAAGTTAGGTTACTAGAATCCTTATTATATTAATATGATTAGCCTGTAATACTCTACCAGATGTCTTCTGAGGGAATGAGCGCAACCACTGTCTTCCAAACAGCAGCATTTTCTCAACTTCAGACATCACAAACAACCTTAAAGATTTTCTTGTCCCACCGTAAACCGTCACGTACACCTCAGCAAGTGATACATACATACATACATAAACTCACTTCTTTTCCCTCAGGGGTAGGCAGAGACAACAGCCCGCCATTTGCTTCTGTCCTTACATACTTTACTAGCTTCCTTTACATTCATTAAACCTTTCATGCAAGCCGGTTTCGAGTGCTTTTGACCTACCCTTTTTGTAACACATCTCTAATTTGATTGGTGTATGTTCTACGAAGTCGACCTCGGCTTGCCTGCCCACTTACATGTGCCTTCCATACTTGGTGTGTCATTCGTTCGGTACTCATTCGTACTAAAGTTCTCTCAAAGCAGACCCGTCCCCCCTAGATACGTGGGACTGCCTCTTCATGTTAGGAAGATGGGAGGGTTCCCCCTGTTTCCCCGGTACCTCCCTGGGGTAGTTTCATGAGTAAATCTGCCTGCATTTCTCAAAACCCTCCACCTGACTTCAAGGTATTAATCTTCCTGGATGACTTGAGAGCGCCGTTGACCAGGATAGGTTCATCCGCCGCTTTCTTTAATGGACTCTCAGACCCAAGAATCCATCACAACTGAGGACCTCTACTCCTCCTACCCCTCAACAACATCTCGCTGTCGACCGGCATCCCTCGATCCGCCACCTGAGGACGCGCTCTCTAGGGTTAAAGCTTCCCCGAGAGAAAGCTAGTGATAAAACAGCAAGTGATAAAACATTTAAATTGTTATTGGAGTAACTACGCAGCTGCACATCTGCAGTTTTCAGTTGGATGTTAGGGAATTTGTCAGGTCCCTTGTTTCCATAATCCTTTCCCGCGCCCTTTCATCGTTTAATCCACAAGTGAATTGATTTCTTAAAGCAGTTTCCAAAAAAAACCAATATTGCACGTCGATGCTATCTTGCGGAGCGCAGCTATGTATCCTTTTACAGACTCGCCTTTCGTTTTTTTTATATGATGGTATTTATACGAGTAGTGCTCCGCTATCTCCAATGACTGCATATCAAAATGGTCGGACAACTTTCTTTTAAATGTAAAATTCCATTTCATCTGGCATTTCTGGAGATAATAAATCGCATAATGTATCATATGTAATAAGTACGCACGTCTTTGATCTGTTTCCTTCACTTCGTAAATTTTAAAAGCTCCGAATCCTATCAATCTTGAAAATTTAGATTTTTGATCGAAAAATTCAATGAAATTTGGCGGCACGCGCCTGTTTTCCTTGGTGCTCGGCGCCATTGTAATAAGACACTTTATTTCACTGGTTTACGCATTTATTACAAATTTAACGTAGTTTAAACATTATCCTTATTGTAATACCAACACGTGGTCTCGTAGCAGTCATTGCAATGCTTGCCATAGATCAGGATGTTTTTCATAGACCATACAGGTACATCGAGTATAGTCTGTAAACTACCACAGATAATAAATATAACAGGTGAAGTAAGGATTTTTTTTGTATGTCCCCAAGTAACATAATGAAAAACCTAGCTAATATAACGAATTTGACGTACTGTTTTTTACCCCTTTACAACCTGATATCACCTAAAGTAATTACGGTCCTTTTTTCTCCTACGTTCTTCTTTTTAGACGAAATGGTGTTTTGAATTCGTATTTTCACATTTAAACAGATATTCAATACGTCATTTGAGGAATATAATATACACTCGAGAGCAATGAATCCGGGTCACTTAAAGAATGTTAAAAATCTCGGAAACTAAAAATGATAGGTTAATGCAATAAATTGTATTTAATAGACAATGTAATACTCCTTAAATGAAAGTAAAAAAAATATGAGTCACCATACATTTTAATAACACAAAATTACATAAAGAAAAAACTGCTGATCTCTCCTTAAAACAAAAATAGGAAACATGAAATTTTTGAACTTTATTACGATTTTCTTGAATTTTAATACTTCGTATTGCCTCCTCGTGCTTCCATTACTGCGTTTACGCGGTTTGGCATGCTGTACACCAAGTTCCTTATACGATTTTGGGGAATATTCTCCCATTCCTCTGTGAGAGCAATTTTGAGCTCACGAAGCGTGATTGGGGGAGGGTTTCGTTGTTTTACGCATCTGCCTAGCTCGTCCCAAGCATGCTCGATCGGGTTGATATCCGGGCTGCGCGCTGGCCACTCCATACGAGTAATGTTCATCTCTTGAAGGTAGTCATTCACAATCCTACCTGTATGAGGTCGGGCATTGTCATGCATAAATATAGCATCCTCACCTAAATTGACCATAAATGGACCAACGTGATCATTGAGGATTTCTTCCACATATCTTACGCTAGTTAAAGAGCCGTTTTCTATGATCACCAGCTCTGTGCGACTTTCAGAAGAAATTCCGGCCCACACAAGTACAGACCCACCACCGTAGGCTACTTTTTCTTCGATGCATGCTTGCTTGAATCTTTCCCCTGGTCTTCGATACACTCTGTGTCTTCCATCGTGCTTGTAGAGCATAAATTTTGATTCGTCGGAGAACATAACTTTTGACCAATCTTCAATACTCCAATTTACGTGGCTCTGGGCATACCTTAGTCTCGAAATACGATGCCCACGCTCCAGTTTAGGGCCGTTTGCAGGTCTAAGGGGTTTTAAGTTAGATTCAGCAAGCCGACGTCTTACTGTCCATGCACTTGGGTTACTTCCTCCGAGGCGTCGAAACTGATTGGTGAGTTCAGTTCCTGTGAGAAAGCGATTTCGAAGCATGGTGTTCACCAAGTATCGGTCTTCTCGTGCTGTGGTACACCTGGTTCTGCCCGTTCCTGGTCTGCGTAGGTTAGAACCAGTTTCTTCGTAACGTCGGAGAACTCTTTGTACTGTTGACAGCGACACACCGACAGTCCTGGCTGTATCGCGCTGACTCCGGCCGGTTTCCAGCATTGTAAGTATTCTGGTGCATTCTTCAGGCGTAAGCGACATAATTTCAGCTTGATTAATGAATATAGAGCACTATCAACATGGTTTATGTACCCACATAAATGACAGATTACAAACAAAAGCAACACCAAATGCTGTAATTTCGTAGTTCCATCTTCGAAAGTGGCCCTTTTTCAAATTTGATTTTTTTATGATATAACTTTACAATAACTAAGAAGTTTTAATACCTTCATTTAAGGAGTATTACATTGTCTATTAAATACAATTTATTGCATTAACCTAGCATTTTTAGTTTCCGAGATTTTTAGGATTCTTTAAGTGACCCGGATTCATTGCTCTCGAGTGTATATTATGTATAGAAACCACATCTATCTCGGTATAAATACATTTGTGAAAATGGTATTTTTCTTTTGATACGGGTGCAGTTGTGCACTTTGACATTTCTCACAAGCAGCAAAAATCTCACTCCATAACACAGCCAGCAATGTAAAAATTACTTGTTTCGATGGCTTTGATAGAAGTGTATCAGGTAATCCCAAATCATATTTACAATCAGTTATAAACTATAAATCTGTCATATCTCGATCTGTTTCATCAGCCTTGGATCCATAGTTGTTAAATTGGTTTGGTCAGCAGATGAAGAACAGTGCAATCAATTAATGTTCTCTAAATCTAAAGGAAAACAATTACCTTTAAACGTTTTTCGTAGTTACATATGAGTAAATAGCTTGTTATAAATGGCTTTGAACTGCAATGCGGATAGGTTATTGTAAAATAAGAGTTAAATAAGTAAAAGGAAATTAGATATTTTGCCAATATTATAAAAACATCAACAAAAAACTCACTAATTCAAAAAGTATACAATATATCTGCGTATACTTCAGCATCAATATAATTTTGTTGATATGATATGAATTGAGAAATAATATTTGATCTATTTTTTTTGTAGAAGTCGGACCGTCTTTCGTTGGCAAGCAATCCCGCTTTAGAAAAAAGCCGCTCTGATGGAACGGACGTGGCAGGTATACACTAGTGTTGAGTAAGAAATGAGTTTATAACGAGTTTTGTAAGAGTCACCTGATTTTTGTACTGAGCCAGTACAATGTCCTACTTCAAATGAGGCGGGGTGCCTCGAAGTACACTAATGACCAATGTATTCGAAGTTGTAAGTCTGTCATAAGAGGCAAGGTGTCACACAACTCGAAGCATTAAATTTGAAGTTGCGAGTATATCATCTATAAAAATAACGTAGGTACTAGACAAAGTGTGATAGGGTGTAAAATGTTTTTATTGGAAAAATATCCTTACATATTAAAATTTAAAAATAATAATTGGTTAACTTTTTACCACTCAGGCTTTTTCTCCGTTCCACAAGTACTTGGACCGCTTTAGAAAAAATGCGCTCCGAAGGCACGAAAGTCGCTACAATACATAGCCTTTTTAAAACCCGTTTGTAGAGCCCAGGTATGCTTCTTTTTTCGAGAACCACCATTTTGTGGGATCTTCGGATCTAAGTAGTTGTTCTTCGAGGTATTTGTCGACCTCTTGTCTATAGTACTCCCTGCAGTGGGGTAGGCGTTTCTTATGACATCACGCATTTGTTTATCAAAATCATCAAAAATACGGCATTTGTGCTCCAGGGGCGGTGATGAAGTAGTCGGTTGAGTCTGTTGTGGCTGATTAATTAGAATTTGATCGATAAATGCTTTCAATCTTCTACATGCTCTATTTTATGCATGTTCATTGTTGAAGCCAAATCTTTTAAATCGCGGATCCAACAATGTGCTTGTAGCAAATATATCATTGTCTTCAGTACCCGAGAACCTAGTAGTGATTTCGTTGCGTAAAATTTGTGTCATCTGTTTATCGGAGTCCGGATGTGTTGCCGATAAAAAGTCGATACACTTGTTCTTAAGCGCATTTGATATGAGTATAACCTGGAAAGAGATGAAAATCTAATATCAATTCAATTACGAGAATAATTCTTACAAAAAATATTTTACCTATTTATCATGCAAACATTTATGTGCCATTTTGTAAAGGTTATTATTATTATTTTCTTGTGGGGGACGCCGGCCATGCCGAGCGGACGATCCGACCGCCTATTCTGCTGCCCATTTCGTCCATTTCCCCAGCCACCTCTCTGGGATTAGATTGGGTATCCCAGCATTCTTCACGGCGCCCAGTCAAATCTTCTAGTATCCTTGCAGAATCGGACTATCTGATCAACCTTCAAAAGTTCCAGATCCTCTTTGTTCGGTCTGTCCGTGCCCATAGTCTCCCATCTCCTTAGAGAGTACATTGGGCACTCAGCCAGTAGGTGGAGACTGGTCTCTTTTTCCTCCATTCTGGGCATATGGGGTCGTCTTTAAGTCCTATCACTGTCATGTGCCTGTTTAGACGACAGTGTCCTGTTATTATCTCAATAACCAGCCTCATATTTGCTCTGGTCAATTTAACCAGTTAGCTGGTTCTTTTCGCATCCATGCCTTTGATGAAGATCTTTGACTGTCTCATTCCAGTCGATGATCTCCATCGGCGGTTGGTTTCTACTGTTATGCTCCTGCTGATTACTCCCTTGGTGATTTTGTGAGCGATGGGAATCCCAGGCTCAGGTCCCACCAAGCTTTCTTCTGCTCCCTTTCGGGCTAAATTGTCTGCTATTTCGTTGCCCGGGACTCCCGCGTGCCCGGGCACCCAGCCTAGACTCACTTGAGTGCTTTCCGCCAGCCTGTCGAGTGACTCTCTGCACTCTTTGACAATTGCTGACATTATCTCTTCTTTATTCAGTGCTTTCAGTGCCGCCTGGCTATCGCTATATATGGTTGCCTTTCTGGTCTTGTGACGGGAAACCATTTGCGCACACTCCGTGATGGCGCTGATCTCCGCCTGAAAGACGCTAGCGTATTTGCCTAGGCTTATATGTCTATTGATCTCAGTTCCGTTTTCGCATTTGATGTACACTCCAGAACCGGATTGCTTTATTGACTCCATTCTGGAGCCATCTGTGTAGCAGATAGCGCCCTTACCGTCGTCTATCTGCCAGTGTTCCTATGTTCCTATGTGAACTCTATATTTTTGTCAAGGATCCTCTCTTTTCTGATAAGATCATTGTTGATTAGGATCATTGACATTTTGTCCTCATATGCCTTGCTAATATTTGCATGTCCGCCGTCTGCTGGGGTCACCCTCCATAGGCCCATGCTCTTTAGCTTGAACCACTGTTCAACAGCTTTCTTCTTTACTTCTAAGTCCAGGGGATGCAGCCCCAGAATGATCTCTAGCGCGGCTGTTGGTGTGGTCCTCATCGCACCCGTGGTCATCAGGGTCGCTAGCCTCTGTACCTTATCTAGTTTTGTCTGATTTGTCTTGTTGGCGGCTTTGTGCCACCATACTATTGCTCCGTGTAGGATTCTTGGTAGGATTATAGCTTTGTATATCCATATTACTGTCGCAGGTCTTATCCCCCACGTTTTTCCCATTGCACTTTTACACTGCATTAGTGCCATTTCGGCCCTTAAGCATGTGCTTTCAATGTGCTTCTTAAAGGTTAGTTTGCTGTCCAGAGTGACTCCCAGGTATTTTATTTCGTTTACCACTTCCAAGACCTGGTCATTCAGTCTCACCGGATCAGCGCTATTAATCTTTATTTTGTTAGTGAATAGTACTACTTTAGTCTTATCTGGGTTTAAATTAAGACCTTTGCTTTTGCACCATGCCAGGGCCACCTGATTTGCTGATTAGCTCATCTATTAGCAGGCATCATAGTAGCGGTGATAGGCATCCCCCTTGTGGGAATCCTCTACTGGCCCGTACTTTAATCGTGATGCCTGCCATCTCTGCCTGTATCAGTCGGTGTTTTAGCATGTGTTTCACCCATTCTGATATATCTCTGTCAATTCCTTCGCGATTTAGGGTGGCCTCTATTGATTCAGGGGTGGCCATGTCAAAGGCCCCTTCTACATCAAAGAAACATCCTAATGCGTACTGTCTCGCGTTTATTGACCTCTGCACCCTACTGACCAGGCTATGGAGGGCAGTGTCCGTTGATCTGCCCTCCATGTAAGCATGTTGATTTGCGTGCAGAGGATTTCCGCTCTTATCTATTTGTTCCCTAATCAGTCGGTCTAGTATTTTTTCTAATATCTTGAGCAGGAAGGAGGAGAGACTTATGCACCGGAAAGCCTTTGCTTCCTGGTAAGAGGGTTTTCCCAGCTTTGGTATAAATACTGCTCTTACCTCCCTCCATGCTCTTGGGATGTATTTTAACTCAATGCTGCAGTTGTACATAGCAAGAAGGTCTTGAGCTATGTAGCTTATCACTGTCTGTAGCATCTTTGGGAATATACCGTCTGGTCCTGCCGCCTTGTACGGCTGAAAGGACCTAACACTCCATTGCAGGTGTTCCTCAGTTATAATGCTATTCGGCCTTCTTTCTCCGATCTCGATGACCGGTGCAGCCGATACGGTGTCGTCTTTGTGTTCTTTGCATTCTGGAAAGTGCGTTTTGAGCATAGTTTCCAGAATCTTTGCAGGTTCGGTAATGAGTTTATCCCCCTGTCTTATGCTGCCTAGTTATAAAGGTGGGTGTGTTGCCCACATTTACTATCTCTAGTTCAGAGGAGCTTAGAAACTCTAAAAGTAGTTCTCCCTTCTTGTTGCAGTCTGTGCTGCCCCAGGCCATGTGATGTGCGTTGGCATCACAGCCTACAAACTTACTTGTAAAGGTTAGCAAGTATATGTTTTCGCTCTTCCCAAAATTGAAATGAATCCTTCCTTCTTTCAAGATATAGCATATCTTAATATTGCTTTAAGACTAGGCGCCGAAGATATCGGGATTTGTCGTGTATCATCAGTTACTCTTTTATCGAACACCTCCCACAGTTCATCATCACCAATAGATACTGAAGTAGATGTAGCTAGTTCCTGACGATTCTGTTGTACCTTGTCAGACGAAAGAACCTGATATAGCGCCAACTCTTCAAGCACGTATTTTACTGCATTTTCTGCAGCACTTTCGAAAACAAAAGTTTTTTACTTAACATGGTGGTCGAGAATAATTAGCCTTTGCTGCCGTTCTATTTATTTTCGTAAACCTTTTATCTACTACTGCCAGCAGTAAACTCTGTAGATGTTTACCTACTTCGATGTTGGGTGTTTTCTTTTAATTATAGTATTTTGTATATTTTATCAAATACACAATCTATGTAATAAAAATGTTCATTCACTTACCCAGTCATGATTTTAAGTATCCAAAGCACAAAATATCACCACACTGCTATATTTTATTATATTTATCTCACTTGCCGTGACGCTCCGAACCGTAATGGCGCTCGAAAAAGTGTCCTCGGAAATGTAAAAAAAAGGCAGTAAACTATGTCCTACAGACCTCCAATGTTCTACATATCTATGCCTCACTTTCATATGAATACTCCATGCTCGTAAGAGCAGGATCGGACCACGTTTAGCGAAGCTATAATCGACTAAATCGGAGACGAAATGAAAAAGCGATAAAATCGAATGGACATAAACGGTATTTTTTGACACCCAGCTTTAAAATCGAATCGACATCAAAGAGGGCAGAGGTATTATAATAGATTAGGTTGAATATAACTCTCCAGACATCGTGGAAATCGACAGATTGCAAAATGTTTCATTCTCCTGAATCCAAATTTGGAGGAGGGCTATCTAGAAGTGGCAATGTTGCCGCGAGGGGGATTTTTCTCGTACGAGTCTCTCAAACATGTAGATAGTTGAATTCCACCGTGCTTGTACGTCTTGTTTCAGTTTTGTTACTTCTAAATTCATTTGAGTAACATGTCTCTCAACGTATTAGAAGATTTTATACCTTGTTTGAAATATGTGACAATATTACGACTTTTTGTTATAATTTCCAATATATCATCATTTTTTAAATGGTTCGTACTCTCATTGTCTATAGGCCCCTCTATGCAGATTATAACTGCCAGATTTAAGGTATATGCCACGCTAAAAAGGTTTCTTTTATATAAAAAGTCGCGTGCAGTTTTCTTCATGCTGGACGCATTGTCTGTGACTATGCTTACCACTTTATCTAATATCTGCCACTCTATCTGAACAGTTTTAAAGCGTTGGCAATATTCAATGATGTATATTGTTCCAAGAGATCTGCGGTAGAAATTATTATGGAATGCAATTTGGTATTTATAATAAAATGCGCAGACTGTTGAAACCTTTTTGACTGTCAGAGCTCCATATGTCTGTAGTCAATGCAAAATCGGATACATCTTTTAATTTATGTTTAATTTCATTACTACATAAATCGTATTTATCATGCAAGAGTTGTGAAAGTTTTGTTCTGGAGGGTAAGACATAGTCCGTGTCCGGGTTTAAACAATGTGTGTACTGCCTGAAGCCTTTATTTTCCAATATTTGCAAAGCTTGTAATAATTATAAAGTTGTTTAACCCTTGTTTGCAAAAATAAAATAAAGAATTGAAAACAAATCATTTTCTATAATGACACAACCACTGTTTTTGTATGTATTTTAGACTCTGTGTTCATTAATCGGCGCATGTTCAGTTAGTTGGTTTGAAGTAGATGGTGATGAGCCACTCTGGCGCTCGGCCTGTCACGCGACACCTTGCCTCCAGCGCTCAACCCGTCCGCACGCGTTTGGCGGGAACGGCGCGGCGGTTGCGCGCCGAGCTTCACAAAATTAATTCTTACTTCTTTTATAGGAGTCGTACTACAGAAATACTTACTGTTGCATCATGCTGGATAACTGATGAAAATAGCTAAACTAAATCCGAGGATACCCGATGTGTAATGGATTAATAAAATGTCGCTGAAAATTACGATGGGGAAAATGAAGGAGTAATATAAATATACACACAAACACTTCTTTATCAAAAAAAAAAATCAGCCGCGAAGCGATAGCGTCGCGTCAGAATGTGTGTACAATGTGTGTACTATACGTACCTTTGCGGCCATTTCTATTCTTATTTTGAAATCTCTGACCAAAAATATTCATGCAACTAAACAAAAAAAAATTAAAAAGAATGTAGTCTATGCTATAATAATCAGGTACAATTAATCACGTAGAATGAAATTTCAGGTCACAATCGATTCCCAAAGGGCCGTAGTTGTTCTAATAAATGATGCTACCTAATTAAAAAAAAAACAATAAAAATTTAAATTATAAATTAGTAAATGTCAAATAAAAGGTCAGCTTCACATAATAAAAATTTCAAGGGCAGAATATTTAACTGTAAATTATTTAATAATACCGCCACCAAGAATGAATCGTCACTTACCTTATTTCCCGTTCTTCCTTATGCTCTGCTAGTTCTGATGTTGCTGTTCTGTTTGCTTGTCGCTTCCGACAAGCAAACAGAACAGCGCTGATGTGTGGATGGGTTGCCGGCAATCCACCACAGGCGCACACACTATAGTTACGAACCGCGTCCGAGATCTGACTGGTTGGGTCGAACGAATCAATGGCAGTCCACGGGCGCACGGTGACGGGCGCCCGGCGCCTGGGTGGGGCGGGGAGCCGGCCGAGTGACGAACACTCCCGAGGACTGCGTCCGAGTTGCCGAAACAATAGATATATAAATAAATATATAAATAAATAAATATATATAATATAATAAATAAAAAAAATATAAGCAGAATAAACTAAAATATTAAATACTTACCTCTCATCTAAATGGCGGCTCACGATGAAAGGACAAAAAAATTATTATCACATTCAACGCGTGATTTTTAATGATTTTTATTTTATTGTTACTCTGCAGGCTATGGTTATCATTAGATAAACTCTTCCTGCATTTTTTCCGACCTGGATACTACAGATATGAGAAATAATGTTAGGCATTTGATTGGATATTTGATTAACTAAGCAAAAGGACAGAAACATATAAACTTGGTCATTATTATGACCACAGGCACTCAAAATAAAAGAATTTCTGTTCTTGCAGAGCAAGTAAGGCCAGGCGCGCACTACGGTTTTAGTTTTTGCGACACGATTTTAGAATCGCGCTGTAATTTATCGCAGGAAATTCACTGCGCGCACTGCGATGAAAATGTCGATGAATTGTTCATTCTCAACATGAATTTCGTACGAGTCGCTTGTCTTGCCTTGCTTCTTCGGAGGAGTAGGAAAAAGAAAAAAAGAAACTATCAATATTGGACGCATCCTTTTACGGCTGAAAGACATATCAAAGGTTTTTTTTATCTAAAACATAATGAACTTCGCCTATATCCTAAAAAATTCTTTGGCTATTATAGAATGAAGATTCAAACATTTGACAAATTACTGAAAATTGTTGGACCTCTTATTGAATATAAAAATACAAGATGGCGGAATGCAATCTCAACTGAAGAAAGGTTGTCAGTCACCCTCAGGTAAATAAAACAAATTCTTATATTCGTTCTGTAAGTATTTTTTATTATAGCGACGCCAATGCAACGTCGTAGCAATCCTCAGAATCGTTTGAAACCACGGATTCAGGAGAATGCAAATCATTTGCAAAACGTTCTAAATAGTAATTGCAATTTTCCTGGAGCCGGGGTTGTTTTGTTAAGAATTGATTACCATGAATCACAATATTTCTTGGAGTGACAAAATTAGAAGCAGATGTTCCCGGCTCAGAATTAATATATGTGGCATTTGTTCTCGGGTGCATAGGTGAAGCCAGCATCTGACCGGGGTGCATGGGCTGCGATACAGTTTGCATCATAACTGGCTGAGACACAGAAACATATGTTTTGGCTCTGTTCATAGCGCTTAAAATTTCCATTTTGGCATACAATTTCTGATCGTCACTTAATTTCCTAAGCATTGGTATTAACATTTCAGCAAAACTAACATCTTCGTCAAAGTTTTTTTCGCTTTTTTCACGTAATATATCCAATAGTTCTGCATCAAAATCTCTGTTTCCTTTTTGTGCTTTAGCTCCTGTCTGTGTCTTCCGTAGATGTATAGAATGTCTAGTGTCTTGCTTTGGCGGGTTATTTTCCTCATCGGACTGAAGGTCAGATTTCGCGCATTCTTCCATAGATTTGACGCTACCACTAGTGTCCCTAGGACTTTTAACGGCTATCAAGAATGAAAGTTGATCGAAGTAAATGTACTCGCGTTTCTTCTTCCCAGCTTGACCAGACACACTTTTCTTCTGCGAAGCTAATTCTCTTGAGAAACAATCTTTTAAGTTTTTCCACTTCTTCTGTATTTCAGCACCTGAATAGTAATAGTAGTTTATTTTTCCACTTTGGAAGTGTCTCTTGCGCAAACTATTCACTTTAGAAAAAAATTATGTTAGGAACCTCAATAGCTTTTTGAAGACCTATCTATAGATACCCCACACGTATAGGTTTGCTTTAGGTGGCATGACTCTTTCCCGGGATGTGTCCTTGACACTTGGACGCGAAGGCCGTTGTGTCTTCGATTATATGGCGCACAAAGGTGTTCGAAGGCTCACAGGTCTGCGCCTCGAGGGCCAAAACATATTTGAGACTATAGAGGTACCTAGTCAACATTTCGGGAACCGAAGTTGAGTTCAGGTTTATATTGACTCGGGGACGTGTATTACTGAAGATAGTTGAACGTGACAACTCAGCCTTAAATGGAACGCCTCAGAGCGAGGTAACGTCAAATAAAAATTGAGCTTTAGTTCTAAGTATGGGGACCCCCAAAAATTGCTTTTTTTTCTATTTGTATGTGAAAATCTTAATCCGGTTCACAGAATACATCTACTTACCAAGTTTCAATATCATAGGCCTTATAGTTTCGGAGAAGTGGCTGTAACATACTGGCGGACAGACAGACAGACAGACATGACGAATCTATAAGGGTTCCGTTTTTGCTATTTGGCTACGGAACCCTAAAAACGAGCCGTAGGTGCGAGCGAGTTTTTTTATAGTATCACACGAGTGTTATAAGACCAAGTTATGTAGGTACAGTGTCATACACTACTTATCTACTCTCATACTATATATAATACATAAAATTTAATAACATTGCAAATAAAACGCTGAATATAACAACAAATTTATTTTTACTTGTAATATTTATTATTATTCCGGCGCCCGCCGGCAACTGAGGCACTACCTTTTTTAAAGTAGAGGTTCAACCTTCTTGGTCCAGCTGGAGGTTGTATAGGTACACCTATACATCCTCCAGCTGGACCAAGAAGGTCGTTATGATTAAAAAGTTATTTTTCAACACCCTTGCTCATAAATTGATTTTTATCACATGCCTTTTACACTCATAAACCATGTTATTAAACACTTGTGCCTTTTTTTTCTTGATCGCACTAGTGTTTTATTTTATATTCCATCAAATTAAGTTTGTACCTTTCTGAAAGATATTATTTACGCATTCTATTTGCTCTTAATTTAACTGGGTTATAGTTTTATTTTTAAATCTTTGAAAAAAGTATTGACTTAGGTACGTTTCGTTTCAACATCATGACCAAAAATAACACTATTTTTGTAAAAATAAGAAGGGTATGATATTTGAGTATGATAAATTTTCAACAACTTATTTACTTACTTTAATTAATAACTCAACGTAAAACTAATTTATAAATACATAATATTAGATTTTTAGCATTTTTGCCTTTTGGCTGTTTAGCGTTTGTTCGTGCCTACTACGCTCCAAGAGCTAACACCCCGCGCGCAGAAAAAATAATATCAGCGCGGAGCGCGCCTTTTTAACAAACTTTCCGTCTGTGCGACTCTGTGCAGTCTATGCTGTGAGCATTGTTTATTTGAGTATGAATAATTATAAAATTTGTTTTTTTTTTACTCGTAAGTGTGTTGAAAAACGTCGTGAGGTTTGGTTATTACACTCTCGGTTTCCTTGCAGCCCTCGCTTTACTCCACCTCGAGTGTAATGACCAACATACCACACTTGTATCATAAATAACTATAATGATATAGGTGTCCATACATACAAAATCTGATTAAATAAATCTTTTTTTTGGGCCTGTGCGTAATGTTTGTCATAAGAGTTTTGATTTCATTTTTATAATCTTTGTATTATAGTATCAGAGTAGATGAACTCTGTAATAATGGTCAAAACGCCGTGAAATCAACCCGACGCAGATGCCTTTGCATGCAATTTATTTAACTTATTATTTTAATTTCTACTCTGTTTTGTTTTTCAGGTACCTCGCATCGGGAAACAGCTTCTACTCGCTTTATTACGAATATTTATTAGGAGCTACCACAATTCGAGAAATAGTTGAAGATACTTGTGAAAAGCTATGGTCATGTTTGCATCTACTTTACATGCCCGAACCAAATGAAAACCATTGGTTAAATATTTCTGAGGGCTTTTTTAATAGAACAAATTTTCCTAATTGCTTAGGAGCAGTGGATGGAAAGCATATAAGACTCGAGAGGCCAAGTGGAGCAGGTTCAGAGTTTTATAATTATAAACAGTATAATTCTATAGTTTTGATGGCTATAGTTGATTCGAATTATACATTTACCATGATAGATGTCGGCGCATATGGCAGCGGTAGCGATTCTACAATTTTTAAGCAAACTAATTTTGCAATGATAATTTCATTGTAAAATAATAGGTTAAATGTACCTAACTCAAGATGTTTACCGAATGATACAAATGGCCCAGAAATGCCGTTTGTTTTAGTTGGAGATGAAGCATTTTCACTCTCAAAACATGTGATGCGACCAAATCCCAGACGGAATTTATCAGTTAAACAGAGAGTGTTTAATTACAGGCTGTCAAGGGCAAGAAGAATGGTTGAATGCGCCTTTGGAATTTTAACAAATAAATGGCGTATCTTGCATCGATCTTTAGATGTGAAAATTGAGTTTTGTGACAAAATAGTAAAAGCATGTTGTATCCTGCACAATTTTGTACGAAAATATGATGGGATAAGATTCGAAGACCAATTGTACACGTGTAATCTAAAAAACATGAATCCTACGTCCACACGACCTACAATTAACTGTATTGAAAAACGAGATTATTTTGGAAGCTTCTTCACTTCTCCTATTGGATCTATTCCTTGGCAATACGATAAAATTTAATTGTTACTAAATCCGCGCATCACAATAAAACTTTGTTTACATCTTACCTTTCTTTTTCTTTTTATCATAAGTGAGTTCGTCCCACTTCGGTATAACGTTATGACAAACCTCCTCCCACAAACGTGTCTTCAATATGCGATCGCTGTATGACTTTGAGTATTTATCCCATAAAGGTGATCTTCCTTCTATTTCTATAATTAAATGGTCAACATCTAGCGTCTCGTCCTGAGACTGTATTGGGGAAACAGGTTCCGACATGTTGACGCTTGGAGAGAGAGCGAAATGCCGACTGACCGCCACCGCGGGGTCCAGGGTGCGATTTTATTATCGCAGTGCGTGCGGAGCCATACAGCTCCGTATCATGCAATTCAGTTTTGCGACAATCGCGTCGCGAGCAGTCGCGGCAAAATGTGACAAATCACAATTTTAAAATCGCTGCGATTATTTTGTAGCATATGCGCTCGCTGACATATAAATACATACGTTGCATTTTGGCGACAGAATTATCGCACGAGAAAAAATCGTAGTGCGCGCTTGCTCTAATTCAGAAAAATAATGCCATTTTATTTGGCCAGTCACAATTTTTAAAAACGTTCTTGCTCTCTGGCATGTTCCGAATAAGTTTTAGCATGTGGCATGGATCTAAAAAAATAAGCACTTTTTATCCTGTAGCAGAATGAAAAATTAAATTACTAAAATTTTTCTCTCTCGAAGCAACAGCAAGCAAATTAGACATGGAAATTTTTGATGGACAGCCATCAAACGTACTTGAAACAACTTCTGCAGCAGCTTCATGACAATTTATCTGCTGCTAACTAACTTTGTATTTTGTTCTGCTGAAACGCCATTGACCAAAAAATATCCTGCTGGTAACTTCCAACTTTCATTGATAGCAACTAATAAAAATACTAAAGTTTGCGTTCCTAAATTTTTGACATTAGCAGCATCTCCGTCGCCAAAGTCAACATAACCACGAATCGTAATTTCGTCGAATATTAACTTACAAAATACTTCTCTGAGACTTTATAGAGTTTCCTGTCGTAAAATTCTAAAAACTTTTTCAGTAAAACCCGGACAAGCATCAACACAGCTATACCATTTTATTAGCGTAGTCGAATAGTAGTAGTATAAAATGAATCTCGTACGAATGCTTTCGACGAATAAAAGTGCTAAGTTAATGCGAATGACTGAAGATTGGCTAAAATATCAACATAATACTGAAGCGATTTTGCTACCTGTCTTTTACAATAATTTGAAAGCTTCTGCCTACCTTTAGTCGAATAATAATTATTTCTAACAATAGAGTTAGTGTCAATAATATTGAACTTTTTATTAAAATATGCAATAGTGTTTAATGTCAAGTTCAATTGCTACCTAAGCCTATACTCTGCAACTGGCATTGATTTACTGTAGGGCAGTGTATATATTGTAATATTATTTAGGTTTAATGAATCTAATGAATCACAATGCTTTACAAGGTCCGGTTTTGTTATATTGCCCCTGTTTCCTATAAAAATTACCAAATTATCCCTACTTTGAAATTTATGACTACATAATTATAGACTTCATAATTTGGGTATATATGATGCTGAAGGCATGCAATAATTTATAAATGACTGTACCTGGGTAAATAAGTTTAATTTCAAGCCCATATCTTTTCCAATTTCATCACTGAACATAATATTTTGACTCTCTGTATTATTAGTGGGTATTAAACTAGGACTGTTTTCCGATTGGTTTAGTATACTACACAGCTGATCATGAGATGGGGTGTGTGGATTCTTTGGCTCTGAATGGCTGCATTTGCATGTGCATAAATAATATATTAATAATAATATATTTGTAGAGGCTGTCTACGTGTAGGCAGGAGAAGGTTAGTGGTGGCTGGGCTACTCACCACGTACCGGCCTTGCTGCTATACTTACTGCTGCAAAGTCTGTTGCGTGATCGTAAGTGCTCGTACAGAATGAATCGAAGGTCATGAATGAATACTACTGGAGTTAGCGAACCGAGTGTATTTCGCGAGCAAACCGTTACATGTCCTGATCGGACCAAGGGAAGGAATTGACTGCCGGGGCACCGCCACGCTCTTAATACATGCAACTCGGTAATCGGATTGCATCAGCCGATGACGTAATCATGGCGTGTGTCCCCACAGACATCCCCTTCTCACAAAAAGAATTTAGCGAAAACTTAAAATACTTTCACTACTTACATTATTTAAAGTTACAAGTTAGAGTGCAGAATGCACACAGGAATGCGCTGCGTTTGCACATTGTGTCGCTTCGGCGAACGATGAGTGACGTAATATTAGTTATCAAGTTACGAGTCACAAAGTTGATACTGTGTTTAATTAAAGTGAGTTGTTACAATGTTCTTTATACAAATAAAGGTCGCAAACAATCTTATGGTAACTGCTATTGAAGCGTACGATTACAGCATCCCACATCTAAAATAAATTTAGAGATACAGATTACTGATAGTTTTAGCATAATTATGATTGATATAACATTGTAAATATTTTCAGAAATTACCTTTATACATTTTGTTGTTCCTGACAATTTTGTATCTGTCCTTTTCATTTCTTTATGTACCCAATTTTTAGTTCTGGTGGGACATGCACCGCAACATCTATGTGCTATGAATAGTAGGAGTATTGTAACAATCACAATAGTTATGGTGCCATAAATTTTCATGTAATTTTCTACCATACTGGTACTGGCTTGTTTCGCACCGTTTTGGGCAATAATGATCTCTTCTTGCTTACTATAAGTTTTACCCATTTTGAATATAATTTTGAAATATGACAGAAAAATCGTGTTACTTTGACTCTGTACTCTTTTGAGTTATGAGACTTATTAGTGACAATTTTAATGTAATTTTAATGATTAGTCGATTATATTGCTTTAGTTAATTAGCAATAAAGGTTTCAAATAGGAACCTACTTTTTGGTTGTGATTTCGACATTTCACGATTCGCAACAAGAGCTTGATTTCTATACTAGTAATAATATAGGATATGCTTGCTAGTTATTGTTATGAGAAGTTTTAAGGTAATATAGTTGTAATATTCGGTAAGTATATCTAATTATAGATTAAATCTGACAGGCTGCTTAACTATTCTGCCTGTTCTAGTTGTGCGACAATTTGGCATTGATTGAGATATTTTACTCTGTTGACAATTTTCAGTAAGGCTATGGTCACTAGTTACAAGGTTTGTACTTTTAGATACATCTACACATGCTTCTGCCTCTTTTAATATGTAGGCTGGTTTCAACCTATCAATGGATACATAAATGTTTCTACTTGGCAAACTTATTTGAAATATCTTATCAGTTCTACTTATGACGCGGTAAGGACCTTCATAGGTAGGGGTCAGGGATTTTTTTACCATCTCGTTTCGCATAAACACATGAGTACAAGTGTTTAAATCCTTACTTACGAATTTTTTTCTAGAATCACTTGCAGATCTCGAATGTGGTTGTAATGCACTGATAGTCTTTCGTTACTTATCTATATACTCATAATGACTGCTAACCTGTTCTTTTTGGTGGAAAAAATCTGACGGTAATCTTAGTGATTGTCCGTAGATCATTTCTGCGGCACTAACTTTTGTATCAGTTCTCAGAGCACTTCTTAATCCTAGCATAACTATAGGTAATTCGTCTGTCCAGTCTGTATTGTCAATCATCAAGTGCTGCTAATGCGTTTTTCAGCGGGCGATGCCATCTCTCTATTCGACCATTGCTCTGTGGATGGTATGCGGTTGTATGAATTTTATGAATACCTAAAATTTTCATTAATGAGCTAAAAAGATCACTTTCGAACTGTCTGCCCTGGTCTGTGGTAATTCTCAGCGGGCAACCGAATCTACTAATCCAAAATTTGAATATAACTTTTGAGACCGTGTCAGCTGAAATGTCTGAAACTGGGATTAAATAAATAAATAAATAAATATTCACGGACATCTCACACAACGCTATCTGATCCCAAAGTAAGCTAGGAATAACCTGCTTGTGTTATGGGTATCAGACCACGGATATTAATACTTATATACTTTTAAATACATACATATTATACATAGAAACACCCAGACTCTTGAGACAAACATTTATGGGTCACACAAATATTTGTCTCCGGTGGGAATCGAACCCACGACCTCCAGCACCGCAGGCGGTATCACTACCGACTGCGCCACAGAGGCTTGCTTCTGGCCAACGCGTGAAACGGTCTATAATAGTTATACAATATCGATAACCTTGACGTGATGTTGGTAAAGGACCTATTATGTCCGTATGTATATGTTCGATTCTAGTACACTTGGGAAATTCGCCAAAACCTGATATAGTGTGTCTACTTATTTTAACTTTTTGGCAAGGTATGCATGCTTTGGACCATGTTGTAATGTCTTTGTTCATTCCAGGCCAAAAGAATTTTCTACATATTAGTTTTCTCGTTGAACGAATACCTGGGTGACTTAAATTGCGAATACTGTCAAAAGCTACTTTTCTGAAATTTTTAGGCAAATAAGGTCTGGCATTTTTAGTTGAGACTTCGCAATATATTTGTTTATCTGAATATGGTACTACTATGTGCTTGAATTCGAGCTTATTGTTTGATAAGGTTGTACCTAAATGCTCCTCGTCCTGTGCGCGAGCTAATTCGTCGAAATCTAGGCTTGCGAGACAAGCTATAGACTCAACACGCGATAACGCATCCGCTACTGTGTTATCGGAGCCGTTGATATGCTGGATGTCGCTGGTAAATTCACTAATGTACACAAGCTGCCTAATTCTACGCGGAGTTTCTTTTATCTTTACTAATTTTTGTGAAGGCATATATTAAAGGTTTGTGATCTGTAAATATTGTTAGTTGTCGTCCTTCGAGCATATTTCTGAAATGTAACATAGACATGTATATAGCGCTAAGCTCTTTATCGTATGTACTGTATTTTTGTTGAGTATCAGACAGTTTCTTTGAGAAATATCCTAATGGATACCATTTGCCGTGTACTTTTTGTTGTAGTACTGCACCTACGCAAGTATCAGAGGCGTCAGTCATCAATGCTAACGGTACTTCCTCCCTGAGGTGAGACAATGTAGTAGCGCTTTTTAGGCTGTCTTTACCCTGCTCAAAAGCTTGAAGGCTTCTCTCGTCCCAGACGATTTGTGTTTTGTCCTTTTTCTTGGAATTATGCAAAAATGTATTAAGTACTGCCTGGTATGATGCTGCATGTGGAAGATGCGACCTATAAAAAATTATGATACCTAAGAATCTGCGTAATTGCTCTACGGTTTCTGGTCGTTTATAGTCGGCAATAGCCTTAACCTTGTCCGGCAACGGGCTGATACCTTTTTCCGACACTAGATAACCTAAAAATTCGACGTTCGGCTGACCAAATGAACATTTATTAATATTTATAGTAATTCCTAATTTATTAAATACGTTAAATAATTTCCTAATGTGTTCTTTGTAACCTGCTTCAGTTTCTGATGCTACGAGTAAGTCATCTATGTAACAAAAGAGTGCGGACTCACCTTTTCCGTCCGTGTTTTCAATCTGCTCTAAACCTTTGAGGACTTGCTGGTCCATAAACCTTTGGAAAGTCTGAGAGGCGTTACGGAGACCGAAGCTCATTCTGGGAAATTCCATCAGGGCAAAAGGAGTGCAAATGCTGGTCTTCTCTATGTCTTCTGCTGCTACAGCTATGTTATGATAAGCTCTATTTAAGTCTAATCTAGTAAAAACTTTCTTATTATGTAACATGTAAGTAAAATCCTGAAGCCTGGGCACTGGGTAACGATCAGGCTTGGTGATAGCGTTCAGCGCTCTGTAATCGCCACATAGTCGTAAGTGTCCGTCTTTTTTCGGGACTACGTGTAGCGGACTAGACCATTCGCCATTCCCTGGTCTGCATATACCTAACTCCTGCATTTTCAAGAATTCGGCTTTGACCTTCTTGTACCGGTCCGGGGGTAGTGGCCTTGGACGCGCACATACCGGGGCACCGGTCGTGATGATATGGTGATATACGGAATGAGATGGCTCTTTATAAACTATGGGCTTAGCAATACTAGAATATTCTTCTAAGATATCTCGATATGGATTGTCATTTTGGATACCTTTTAATGAGGGTTGCATGTGTTGTACGATGGACCCTATTACACATAAGCTAGTTACACTGTCAGTTATTTTCTTATTATATAAGTCTACTACTAGTTTATAATATTCTAGGAAATCTGCACCTATAATAGCTTGTTTAACATCGCAAATTATAAATGTCCATTTCAAGGCTCTACGCAATCCTATGTTTAATTCTAATGTTTTTATACCGTAACTTTTGATTTCGGTATTATTAGCTGCAAAAAGTTTATAATTTATATTGACTCACCGGTAAGACGGAGACGTTGGCGCCAGTGTCCACAGGAAAACGTGTTCCAGTTTTTCTATCCCTTATACATAGACGGTGGTTACCTTGGGTGTCTATGCAGTCGCCCACCGGATTAGACTGCATGCTTGCTAGTTTTCCGCCTTGTCATCCTTGTGTCCTGGGTTTTGACGTGGTGGCTCGGTCTGCTTCCAATTGCACGGTTTCTCACAGTTTCTAGCCTGATGCCTGAATTTGAAGTGATATTTGCAGAGCCAGTTGGAGTTTCCAGGTGTACGTGGACGTGGACCTAAAGAGCGTGATCGCGATCTGTTCGTGTAAAAACGTCTACCACGCTGCCATTTACGTCCTCTTACGAAACTTCGTTAGAACCCAAATTTTCAACGATTTTGTCGGCTAGTGCGGCGAGTTCGTCTAACTTTGTTTCGTGAGACACCGGTAAAACTGCCTTTACTGTGCTAAGTAATCTAGATATCCATAGGCGTCTCAATGCTTCTGTGGATACTTGAGTATTTGTAGCCAGTTCTGAAATTCTCCTTAGCAACTGCGATGGACGTTGAGTCCCTAAATCAATTTCTGAAAGTAATTTGTTGAACTGTCGCTCAGCACTTTCTTCGTAAGCGGTTGTCAAGCGGTGTCTGATAGCTTCATATTTATTTTTCTCCGGCGGCGTAATAATTAAATCGTATACCTGTTGTAAGGCATCTCTACTTAGTTTCGCGACTACCATGTTGAATTTAGCCGTGTCACCTTGTTTTTGCGGATCCATAATTGAGTCGAATTGAGCGAACCATAATTTAGGCATGTCCTTCAAAAAATTCTGGAATCTTTGCGGAAACGGAAATCACTGCTAAATCTGTTACAGTTTGTGTGGCTTGTAGTTCTTCCTTTTTAGAAGCGTTCGCCATGGTGAAGTAATAAAGTTCGTACCACCGGTTCACTAAATGATTCACTACACGAAAAGTCTAATCTAACCTTCACGCGACGGCTTTGCAGGGAGTCAATTCCGGCCGATATGTCCTGATTCACGGTTCACTGATTCTAAAGAGTCACTATTGTATCACTGTTCGGTCAAGGTCACTTTTTTTTCGCGTTACTTTTCGGCACTTTTTTAACTCTTTATTACCACTGTAGAGTAGTGTTAAATTTTCAGCACTTTTTTTCGACTCGGGGAGTAGTGTTAAATTTTCAGCACTTTTTTTCGACTCGGGGAGTAGTGTTAAATTTTCAGCACTTTTTTCGACTCGGGGAGTAGTGTTAAATTTTCAGCCTTTTTTCGACTCGGGGTCACCATTTGTAGAGGCTGTCTACGTGTAGGCAGGAGAAGGTTAGTGGTGGCTGGGCTGCTCACCACGTACCGGCCTTGCTGCTATACTTACTGCTGCGAAGTCTGTTGCGTGATCGTAAGTGCTTGTACAGAATGAATGAATACTACTGGAGTTAGCGAACCGAGTGTATATCGCGAGCAGACCGTTACAAGTCCTGATCGGTCCAAGGGAAGGAATTGACTGCCGGGGCACCGCCACGCTCTTAATACATGCAACTCGGTAATCGGATTGCATCAGCCGATGACGTAATCATGGCGTGTGTCCCCACAATATTTATTCCTCAAGTAACTAGACTTATTATGTTAGTAACAATATTTCTTATTCTATGTTAGTATTCTTAACCTAAGCATACAAAATAACATAAAAATAAAATAAATAGGTACCCGCTGATATGCGAATCACCGCCACACGTCTATCAACGAGGTGGACAACTTGCAGCAGCGACTCACATACAAGCAGTACAATCTGCTCGCGACGCAGCTCAGGATGACGTTGGGGCTGGCCCGCACTCGGCGCACCAGGGACTAAAAAATTTTTTTTTTGTTTGTTTTTATAAAAAGATACAAAAGAGAAAAATAAAAAATATAAAGCAAGCATGAGTAAAATAAAAGGAAAAACCTCGCAGTTTAAGTTAAGGTCGGAAAACAAATTTTAAAACCGGGAATTGTAGTCGTCTATTAACGACATACGAGATACTGTTCTGTTAATAATTGCAGGATCGTATCTGTGATCTCGCATATATTTAATATTAAGGTACCGTTGATACGCATGATGTTCTGATTTCTCAAAATTTCTCATTATCATAACGGTCCGTGCAGAGTATAAAGAATACGGTAAAGCCATATTCGAAGGGTTATGGATTTTCCTAGTTTTATTTAATAAAACTAGGAAAATCCATAATTAATTCGAGTATAAACCTTGAGGCCTAACCTTTAAGCACTAAACAGGTGCGTTATTTACTCTATTTCTTAATAACTAATTCCTTGGTAGCAAGAACCAATTCTTTACAAGCATTATCAATATCTGCTTTAGAGGGTTTGGGTTTTGGCGGAGGTACCCTCTCTCTAGGTTGTGGAGGTACCGTTCGATCGCTTGATTTGGGAGCCGGTGGTGGAATACGTACTCTAGGTTGAGGTCTATCTTAACTTTATTCTTTGGTTGAGGAGGAGGTATCCTCTCTCTAGGTTGAGGTGGAGGAACCTTTACTCTAGGAACTGTAGCTGAACCAGAAGGCTTAAGGTCAAAGCCCACTTTAACGACTCCGCTTCCACCCGGCAAAAATAATATAATTCAAATATAGGCCTTAAACATTGCTCTTTAGATTTATTTTACATTGCCATCATCAATTAGCAGACAGCTCGCTTTCAGCGAGCTTACCGCCGCCGCACCGATCGCGAACTGTGTCTATTGCGAAAGGCGACAGCGGTCGGCGGGTGGACAGCTGGCCGTCTGCTAGCTGTCGCCGCGTGGACTGCTGGGTGCGTGCTAGCTGTCGCCGCGTAGACTGAAAATAAAGACTTATTTATCATCATTAGCTCCAATCAAATAAGCTGAACCCGATACAAGATATCCAAACTCACTATCCGATCGAAATTTGTTTCGCATAAATTCATCGAACTCAGTAAGCTGATTGTTCATATCAGCGTTTACAATTCCAGACACAAATGCGATAATAATAAGAATGCGATACATCTTACTCGTTTATCTGCACATCTTAGTTTAAATGCACATCTGTTTAATTTTTCTGCACACTAGGTAACTCCACTAATTTACTGAATGCAAACCAGAAAATTAAATGCTGCGCAAAAAAACCAATTGATTAACTAAACACTACTAACACTAAACTAAACATGTCCTACTTAAAAAAAATTAATATTACTTAGAACGAGATGGCCTTTTTAATCGAGTTCACACGAAAAATGTGGTTTGTACATCAAATATATGATTTGTAAAACAGAAATACGAATTGCATAACAAAAATACTAACTTGCACTCTAAATTGTACAATCTTATAACGAAATAGGTTAGGTTAGGTTAAACTTTTATTTTTTGGATCAATAAACTTTAATTTAGTAGAGGTGACTGATTAAATTGGGGTTTTACTTAGAATAAACGATGTTCCTAAGAGTAAATTAGGCGATGGTTTTCCTTAAACAGTTTGAATATTTTTGTTGAACTAAGAAATTGTTAGATATACATACTATTTTGATAATAGTTATTCGTTCAGTAAAACAGTTATGCAAATACCTAACTCAGTAACCTACTAAGGCATATCTAACTCTTTTGTTGTTTGGAAGGGCGGAAAGAAGAGGAGGTTCGGGGCGCTCTTTTTTGCGACAGGCTTTTCTGCTTCCAGCTCCTTCTGGACAGATTGGAGTTCGCCTTTATGGTAGACAATCTCGTCGTTCATTTTGAGGGAGACAAGCTCCCTCACGTGTTCTAGGATGGAACCAGACGCGCTCCTGAGCCCCTGGACGCTCTGCCCCTTCAGGCGGTAGGACTTGTACGCTATCTCCTGTGTGTACGCACAGGCCTTTTCTACCGCCTTTGATAACTGTTCAGATCTAGGTCCCAGTACAGTCATCGACGACGCTGCCCCTTCCGTCGCGGATAGTTTGCGGTGGTAGGAGAGTCGCCTCTCCTCCCACCGCCTACTTTCCTCCTCGTGCGCGAGCTCCTGCTCCGCCTGGAGTTCAAGCTCACGCTCCTTGGCCGCATTGAGGTCGGCCTTGGCTTTCGCCAGGCCGACGTATTGCTCTGTCGCGGGTGGGCGGCCGCTTCCTCGTTTACCGGGCTGGCCCCGGATGGTATTGGAGCCAGCCAACTCGTCTCCGTCACTGTCCGACTCCCTAGGACTTTTGCTGTTGCAGCGTTTGCGCTGCCACAGCCTTGGGGTCGGAGAGTGACGGGACGAAACCGTCTTCTTTGACTTGCAGCTGCTGTCGGCCTCCGACAGCATCTGCTCGTCACACCGTAGAGTGATGGCGTCGCAACGCGACAGCGCCACTTTTACTTCTCTGGGACCCGAGATCAGGGTCCCAGGCCTCATCACTCTTCTTTCATCATCCAGATCGTTCAGCATTTCTTCGTCCATGTTCAGTTCGCCAGTTTCCGTTTTTAAAAATAAGTTTTCGTTTGTGTTTTAGTAATGTTTTCAATGCTGTGCATTACCACGTACCGACTGGAGCCACCAGTCGGATGGTTACCATGACCTTAAGGATTACGGAACGCGAGGAGGGTAGCTGGACCTCACCAACACCGACGCAAGTGTAGACCTGTGCGCGAGCAGTAGGCCTACGCTTCCTTGACTCTCCACGCTTCTACCGGCCGTAGCCGGGAGCGGACGGCAACAAGCTGCGTCGCGACGCTGCTACGTCTCTGGGAGATGCCGAAGGTGAAAAATTATGTCGTCCAACGTCTGTTCGCGCCATAACGCATGTAACAGAACATTTTTACAATACATATATTCACACAATACAATAAAAACATAAACACATATACACTCAAGGTCTTTTATTCAAAATCGTCAACTACACTCGAGAGCAATGAATCCGGGTCACTTAAAGAATCCTAAAAATCTCGGAAACTAAAAATGCTAGGTTAATGCAATAAATTGTATTTAATAGACAATGTAATACTCCTTAAATGAAGGTATTAAAACTTCTTAGTTATTGTAAAGTTATATCATAAAAAAATCAAATTTGAAAAAGGGCCACTTTCGAAGATGGAACTACGAAATTACAGCATTTGGTGTTGCTTTTGTTTGTAATCTGTCATTTATGTGGGTACATAAACCATGTTGATAGTGCTCTATATTCATTAATCAAGCTGAAATTATGTCGCTTACGCCTGAAGAATGCACCAGAATACTTACAATGCTGGAAACCGGCCGGAGTCAGCGCGATACAGCCAGGACTGTCGGTGTGTCGCTGTCAACAGTACAAGAGTTCTCCGACGTTACGAAGAAACTGGTTCTAACCTACGCAGATCAGGAACGGGCAGAACCAGGTGTACCACAGCACGAGAAGACCGATACTTGGTGAACACCATGCTTCGAAATCGCTTTCTCACAGGAACTGAACTCACCAATCAGTTTCGACGCCTCGGAGGAAGTAACCCAAGTGCATGGACAGTAAGACGTCGGCTTGCTGAATCTAACTTAAAACCCCTTAGACCTGCAAACGGCCCTAAACTGGAGCGTGGGCATCGTATTTCGAGACTAAGGTATGCCCAGAGCCACGTAAATTGGAGTATTGAAGATTGGTCAAAAGTTATGTTCTCCGACGAATCAAAATTTATGCTCTACAAGCACGATGGAAGACACAGAGTGTATCGAAGACCAGGGGAAAGATTCAAGCAAGCATGCATCGAAGAAAAAGTAGCCTACGGTGGTGGGTCTGTACTTGTGTGGGCCGGAATTTCTTCTGAAAGTCGCACAGAGCTGGTGATCATAGAAAACGGCTCTTTAACTAGCGTAAGATATGTGGAAGAAATCCTCAATGATCACGTTGGTCCATTTATGGTCAATTTAGGTGAGGATGCTATATTTATGCATGACAATCCCGACCTCATACAGGTAGGATTGTGAATGACTACCTTCAAGAGATGGACATTACTCGTATGGAGTGGCCAGCGCGCAGCCCGGATATCAACCCGATCGAGCATGCTTGGGACGAGCTAGGCAGATGCGTAAAACAACGAAACCCTCCCCCAATCACGCTTCGTGAGCTCAAAATTGCTCTCACAGAGGAATGGGAGAATATTCCCCAAAATCGTATAAGGAACCTGGTGTACAGCATGCCAAACCGCGTAAACGCAGTAATGGAAGCACGAGGAGGCAATACGAAGTATTAAAATTCAAGAAAATCGTAATAAAGTTCAAAAATTTCATGTTTCCTATTTTTGTTTTAAGGAGAGATCGGCAGTTTTTTCTTTATGTAATTTTGTGTTAATAAAATGTATGGTGACTCATATTTTTTTTACTTTCATTTAAGGAGTATTTTTTTTTTTTTTTTATTATAGACCCATCACCCTGAATATCATTCCGTTCGACTCAAGTCGCTGATGATTGTTCCACTTCTCATAGTCTAGGTGATTTGCGATGCAGACTCTGGAATAATCCTTGAGTCCTTGTCCAGATGTGTTGTCCATTAATTTCCCAGTTAATGTCGTCAAATCGTCAGCCATTGTTAGCCCCTTGAACAAGGGAACAAAGTTACATTTGATCAAATATTCCGTTATCACAAAGTATTCCCTGAGCTTCCAAGACATCAATGTAAAGAATCTCCCGATTCTCTTCAATTCCCTCTCTTTCCCTTTTAAACCTATGACCAGATCTTCTCTACTTATCCCATACCTATCGACATGCTCGAGGAACTCCTTCCAGTTGGTTGCCTCCGTCTCCAAAAATGTGTTTTTATCTTGTCTTGCCTGATCTCAATTACAGGATTATGACCAAGCACATCCCCTACCTGTTTTCTTGTGCCCAGCACCATATACTTGGTCTTAGATGAATTCAGTACCAGGGAATTCCTTTCTGCCCACATCACTACATGCTTCAAAGAGTCATTTATTATATTAACTGCAGACATTGTTTCAGTTGGCTTGAACGACTTGTAAAGCTGGACATCGTCAGCATACATATGGAACCTACAGTTATCTAAAGAGTTTACTATGTCTGCACTGTATAGAATATACAGCAATGGTCCCAAAATTGAGCCCTGCGGGACACCCCTAATAATCCGGCGAGGGGCTGAGCGTGCCCTGGTTCCATCGCCCTTCTGTATCTCCACACATTGCGACCTATTGGTAAGGTAGCTGTGAAACCATTGAACCGTTTCACTGGTAAATCCAAAATACGTAAGCTTTGAGAGCAGTAGAGTCTGATCTATGGAATCAAAAGCGCGGGAGAAATCCAACAAAACTAGAATGGATGCCTCCCCCCCCATCCCTCGCCTCAAGTACATTTCCGACTACATCGGCCAGGGCAGTGGCAGTGCCTCGACCCTTACGAAATCCAGACTGCAACTCTGGCAGTAAACGGTTCCCCTCAAGATACTCCATCACCTGGGTATGTACCACCCGCTCAAGTATCTTTGAGAGGCAAGGAAGGATGCTTATGGGCCTCAAGTCCTTGTAGCTCTGTGGATTATTGTTTTTTGGTATAGGGCGGACTATAGCGCACTTCCAAAGTTCGTGAAACTTGTGAGATGCAATGGAAGCATTCACAATGTCCGTCACTGCCTGAAGGGCTGATGGCAGGGTCATACACAGCATGTCTCGGCTTATCTCATCTATGCCCTCCGCATTGGTACCTATGCTATTTATTATTTTATTTACCGTCTCACTACTGACTGGCTGAAGACTAAATTCACTAGTCGTACACCTACTGTATTCAAAAAATGTTAGTTGTGAGATAGTAGTAGTGGAGGCTCCCGGAACGTCAAGGAATGCAAGATTGATTTTATCAGGGTCATCAAAATGATCGGGTAGCAAGACTTCCTTATGGTTTGGGAAGATATCCAGCTTCAAATTCTCCCAAAGACGCTTGGGATTCTGTATTTGATCATTTATATTGGTCTTGAAATACGCCGATTTTTCGTTTTGAAGGGTCTGCTTCGCCAGGTGCTTCAACTCCACATAGTAAGCCCGGTGTTGCTCTAGTCTAGTATTGCGATACCTCTTTCCTGCCCGGTCCCGCAGACGGAACAACAAACGAACATTGTCTGTGATCCAAGGAGTTGGACGGGCCTTAAATATTCTAGTTTTGCTAGGAGCATGCAGACTAAACAAACATACTACATAGGAGGTCAAGGAATCAACCATCGTATCTACGTCCCGACCACTGCCACATACAACCCACGGTACGGCATCCCTATCCTGCTCAAAAAACTCTTTAAGAATGTCGCGTAATGGTCTATATGTGATCATCCTCGTTATCGGTTTGGGCCTCCTATATACCGTGTCACACGTTACAAAAGCATGTCGCCCCAACTCACAGATGCGATCCACTACAACACCACGTGTCTTAATGTCAGTGCTGACTACATCAATAAGCGTAGCTCGCTCCTCTGTAAAATGTGTCGGTAAATTTACATACTGCACTAAACTCATATGCGCAAGAAAAGCCCTAAGTCTTTTAACATCGTCTGCGTTATCCTTGAGCATGTTCACGTTAAAATCGCCTAAAAGCATCACATGGTCAAAAGGTGCAAGAGCTGTGATACTATCAGTCATAGCACCAAGAAACACGTCCAGATCAAGCCAGGGTGGGCGATAGGCTGCACCAATCAGCAATGTTTTGTCCATAACGCTTCTCATGATGCGTTATGGACAAAACATTTTTCATAACGCGTAATCCACATCTGTTCTACTTTGGAATTTATAGGGTGTGCCCTAGTTTTTACACTCATCCCAACCCTGACATAGAAACCCACTCCCCCTCCTCGGCCTTTCTTAATCCTTTTTGAGCGCGGTACATGTCGAAGCTTATAGCCTTGCACGGTGGGGGCCTTATCTTCCCTACCTGTCTGCAACCATGTCTCATTAATAGCCATGATATCAGGAGCATGATTCAGCATGGCCACCCTGAACTCATCATGCTTGGTTGACAGAGACCCTACGTTCAGCAAACCAAATTTTATATATTTAGTTTTTATCATTTTACTTATTTATATATAGTAGTACAACTATCGGAATTAATATGTATTGTAGTAAAATAAATTTAAATGTAAATTCTGACTGTAAGTGTATTGTATGAGTTGTGTGTGTTCCTTCCGTATTAAAATCCGTTAATTCATTATGTATGTGTTGAATATGTATGTAAGTCTGGATTGTATTGCATTGCACCATGATTATGTATATAAGCAGCCGTTCATGTTCTCTCATGAGATCCTGAAAAATGTAATACACACATCCATAGCGCGCATCCATAGCATGCATCCTTCCATATAAAAACATATTTAGTATCTGTAGGGATTTGTTTGTTAAATTGATCATTGCTAGTGCCAACTCCCGCCACAAGCCAACCAACGTGTATAAAATATCCAATATCTGAATATCTTCCTCTGCCCAGTATCGGGGTGCATACCTGCGCTGACATCAGACCCCAGTAGAAGCATCCCATAACACTAACCCGACCCTGAGCCTTGCCACTCATAATGACGTAGTAAAACAAACAGAGAGTTACACAAATAAAGTCTGACTTAAATCGAGATAAGGAACTTAAATATAGATTACTTAGAACCAACTTGTTGTCCAAAAAGTGAATGGAGATCTGCTTCTGATCGGAGACGATGAGTAGGATCCCCGGGCTTTCTACAAGCCAGGACGTGACCACGCCTCGTCCATACAAATCTCCAGCCAGCGGCGACACCGGCCTCGCGGGCCTGCCGAAACAACTGCCTATTCGCCTTCGTCAAACGCTCATTGACATAAAACCGGCCAGGCCTAGCGGACGATCCGCCCGCCACAATACCCTCCGTGGTGACCGTGCGGCGCGCACGCGGTCCCCTCAGCAGCTCGTCGCGCAGGTCACGGCGCGCCAAGCGCACCACCAACAGGCGAGGACGCGGCTCGATTGCTCCCTAAGCGCTTGTGACATTAAGGTGGCGCCTGCCGACGCGCTCCGCGCTGACTATGTCACGCTCATCAACTGCGACGCCCAGCTTCGTCCCTATGGCCCTAACGATGTGAGCCGGGCTCTCTCCATTTTGCTCTGGCACATTTGATATCTCAATATCATTGGCCAAGAGCTCCTGGTCCCGGTCGTTCAGCTCCCTACGCAGACTCTCGATTACTTGGTCGACATCAGTGGCACAGGCGTTGGATGCCTCAGGTTTCCCCTCCAGCGCAAGCAATCTGGCCTCGAGCACGTCGATCCTGGAGTCGCATACTCGCACGGACTCCCTTATGGCCGCCATCTCCGTCACCATTTGTGCCCTAAATGCGTTTACATCCATTCGCAACTCCCGTATCTCCCGCACGAGCATCTGGAAATCCTGCCCCTGAAGCGAGGCTCGCGAGTCACCCGAGACGCTCCCACCCGCAGACTCATGTGTGGACGACAACAAATCATCGACTGGTGAGTCATGCATAGGCCGTCCATGACTCCCTGACTCGTTCTGAGATGGTCGGACAGGCGTGTCATCGTTCTTAGCCTTCCTTTCCGCACTAAGCTTGCACTCAGGGCAGCACCAGTTAGCCGGTACACTACCCTTTCCTGATACGTTTACGCAAGCCTTGTGGTACGTCTCCAAACACTGCTCACATTTGAGACACTTTACGACATCTGCTGGTGAGACAAAGCGACGACATCCTCCGCACTTCATTGTAATCTATTGGCTCAAAATAATATGCAATGAATCGACTAGATGACGCCCTGCAAGCGGCAGGCGCAGGGCACGTAGTACCTAGCTATCGACCCGTTGATCTGCAGACCCGTTGAATTGGCAACAGCTGTTGACAATCAGCTGAGCACCGAAATGTTTTTGTTGATTCACCCACACAGACACACAGTAAAACGAAAAAAAAAATGCTTTGTTTATAGATCTATCAGTCTTTATTATAATTACTATGAATTTAAATTGTTTACACACAATCACCATTTATTAATTAGTTCACCAAAGTTCGTGTAATGTTTTTTATTATCTGTTTTCTTACCACTTTTAGCTCTCTCTCTCTCTCTCAGTCATCACTTAACACAGTGTTTTTATTTATAACTGTTATTTTCACACGAGTAGCGATGTATCCACCCACGTACTAGACTTATATCTACAATATTATTGTTTCTGTATTGAGGATTATATGCACTTTGTATTCCTATACTATTTTATTACGCTCAGCGATACAAAACACGTCTTTACAGATCAACAGCGCCATCTGTCGCTAATAAGCCATTTGTTTTTTGTTATAGATTGTAAACACACACAGTGTCAGGTGGAGGAGACAGATGGCGCTAGCTGTCACGTAAACATAGGCTCTGTAGTGAAATTGTATAATTAAATGGTAAATCCAAGTGTTTGTGTGTAAATGTTCCGCAATATAGTAGACTTACTTGTGGTGACTTTCATACAGTGTTGGTGATGAGTTGCAGTGTATTTAAAAACAGTTTTTACTGAATGTATACAAAGTTTGGTGACACTGTGACAGTGGGATAAATACAAACAACAGGAAGTGAAAGTGACATTTAATTTAGCATAAGTTTAAAAACAAACATTGGATACGACACAAATTTACAAATAAACATTAAATAATCTATTATATAATAAATAATTAACAATATAATTAAATAACGAGTGATTCGTGGGTGTCTGGACATTTTACAATTTTAATTTAACCTGATAGTACAAAATTAATAACAAAGGTTTCTGCATCGCGGGGAGCGCTGGCGACATCTAGCGTTGAGTGGCACAATAATTGAGAAGATTGAAACATATAAATAAGATGAGCAAGTGTGGAGGTTGTGGCCGTTTCACATCACCGGCTGACGGCGCGGCAATTAAGTGCAAGAAGTGCGCTAGTGTTTTCCACAAAGTTTGTGTGGGCCTACCTGTGAAGGGAAATGTACATGCGGAATGGCTCTGTCCGGAGTGTAAGAGTCGAGCCGTAAACAGGCGTGGGAACGACGATACGCCGGTTCGTTTGGCTCATCCTAGCGGTGCTAGCGGTTCGAGTGAAGGTCGAACGTCGTCGCCTGAGTCCGCCCCGATGGTGGTGCCATCGTTAGAGGCCACGCGGGAGGAGACCTCGGGTGGAGATTTTCGACTTCTGATGGAGGAGATCAGGGCTTTGCGTGCGGATGTGAAGTCGTTTCAGCGTCGTATGGAGCTCGACATGGCCGCTATAAAGGTGACTGTCCAAGCGTGTAACGCTCTCATGGACGGCATGGAAGCTAGGCTGCTGGCGTTGGAGGACAGAGGCATTGACCGTGTCTCTGATACAGGGACAAAGGGGTCGATTGAACGCGTGGTGGAGGACCTCAGGCGCGAGCTGAACGACAGGGACCAGGAGCTACTGGCAAACGACGTCGAGATAACGCACGTGCCAGAGCAGGCTGGAGAGAACCCGGTCCACCTGCTTATGGTCATAGGTGACAAGCTGGGGGTATCAGTGGACGAGCGCGACATCGTCAGCGTGCAGCGCGTCGGCGGGCGCCGGCTGGACGCCAGCAGCGCGGAGGGGCCCCGAGAGGCGCGCCCGCGCGTGCTGGTGGCCCGCCTGGCGCGCCGCGACGTGCGCGACGAGCTGCTGAAAAGGGCGCGCGTGCACCGCGGCGCCACCAGAGAGGGCGTCGTGCCGGCCGCTGCCCCGCGCCGTTTCTACGTGAACGAGCGGCTGACGAGGACGAACCGCCAGTTGTTTCGTCGAGCGCGCGACGCCGCCGGTGCTGCCGGCTGGCGGTTTGTGTGGACACGGAGGGGGGCCATACTCGCCTCCAGGGGCCCCGGCGATGCTACCCACCGCATTCGATGTGAGGCGGACCTGTCGAAATTATTCGGTGACAATGTGTGTGATAAATAACTTATTCATCTTATTATTATAAGTGTTTATTATTATTACTATTATTGAATTTAATTGTAAGTCTATCCTTATGTCAATTTTGTTTATTACTAGGTACAGAACTTGCATTGTATGCGCAAGTGGAGATGGGGAGCAGGATTTAATAAATCAAAAACAATTATTGTACACAACTCATGCAGAAGACATTGCAAGTGATTATAATCGTGCAATCTCGTATAACCTACTATTAATGAGAGTATTTGTAACATTTGACCGACAGGATGATTTTGATTACAGGTATTTGCTACATAAAAGTTTGCCAGTGCCAAAAATATTTCCACATGTATTTAAAAATTATTTGATTTATAATTCTATATTTGTACAGTCCTATCTTCACATTATTTGTTTATTGTATCTACTTATAAGTATCTGTTTTACAAATGATTGCACATAAATATTTAAAATTCGGTCTATTGAATGCAGGCTCTCTCTCAACTAGGCAGGACGAGTTTAGGGTGGCTATGCTGCATCATTCTGTGGATATAATGGCCATTAACGAGACCTGGTTGAAGACTGACCAGGAAGCCAGGGCTCCTGTGGTTCAGGGCTATAGGCTTCGTCACATACCTAGGCAAATGAACATTAAGAAGGGTCCGGGTGGCGGAATTGCTTTTTATGTGAGAACGGGAATTAATGTTAGAACTAGGATACACCCCATAAATCCAAATGTTGAGCAAATGTGGGTCACCCTCAGTATTTTGGGAAAAACACTGCTCATAGGCACCGCGTATCGCCCTCCCTGGCTGGACTTGGATGTATTTTTGGGTAGTATCACTAATAGTATAATTGCCTTGGCCCCATATGACCATGTGGTGCTGTTGGGAGATCTAAATGTGGACATGATTAAAGAGGGTGAGAGTGGTGCAAGGAGACTCTCTGACTTTCTCACTTATATGAATTTAGTTCAGGTGGTCCAGAAGCCAACACATTTCACGGACGGCAAGGCAACCCTCATAGATGTCATATGTACAGACATCAGGACACGAAGGGTGACATTGGACCACATCCCGGAGTTGGGTCGCCATTCGTTTGTGGTGTGTGACACTGTACTAAAGAAAGCCAAGCCTAAACCAAGAACAATCACCTATAGGCCTTTGAGGGATATTCTAGTTGAGCGCTTTGAAGAGGATAGGCAGAGTTTTCAGTGGATGTTGGCCGGTGATGGACGGGGTGTTGATGAAATGGTCTCATCATTTATTTCCTATGTGCTGCATTTGTTCGACCTTCATGCGCCAATTCTAACAAAGACCTTTAGAACGCCTCCTACGCCGTGGATCACTGACAATGTTCGCCTGTTGTTCCGTCTTCGGGACCGTGCAAGGGCTAGATATCATAGTACAAGGTTGGATCACCACTACAAGTACTACATAGATCTCAAACATTTGGCAGAAAGATCTCTACACAGTGAGAAGTCAGCTTATTTCGGAGCCCACATAAATTCTAAAATCAGGGAACCTAAATTGTTGTGGCAAAATCTGAAGACCACCATTCTGGCAAAGCATGGAGAAACTCTGCTGCCTCATCATTTTGATGATGCTGAGGCTATAAACAAAGCTTTTTTGAGTGTTCCGGGGGATTCCAGGTTGACAATTTCACAGTTGACTTATTTTGAGTTTAATAGGTGCACTCCGGAACAATTCACTCTGAAGCCAGTCTCTGCAGATGAGGTGAGCAGGATAATTGATGGCATCAAAACAAATCATGATGGGATCAGTCAGGGGATGCTCTCTATGGTTCTCCCGTCAGCACTGCAAGCCGTGACTAATATTGTAAATACATCCATAGTGACAAATAAATTTCCTGATCTGTGGCGCTGTGCAGTTGTTCGACCGATAGCGAAGGTTAATGATCCTCGGCACAATAAAGATTTGAGACCTATAAGCATTTTGCCCTGTATATCTAAGGTTCTGGAGAGAGTGGTGCACACACAAATGTTAGAATACCTGGAAGTAAACAACCTGTTGCCTGAGCACCAATCAGGCTTTCGTAAGGGACGAAGCACAGCCACCGCACTGGCGGATGTAGTGGGCAACGTTCTTGAGGCGAGAGATGTGGGCGAGGGATCTATCCTGGTACTCCTGGATTTCTCCCGTGCATTCGATTCCATAAATACTACACTCCTGCCCTCAAAGCTTTCATACTATGGTTTTGCCAGAGAAACAGTGGAATGGTTCCGCAGTTATCTAATGAGTAGGTCGCAATGTGTGGAGATTCTAAGGGAGGACGGTGCCAGGATTACGTCCACTCAGAGCCAGATATACAGGGGTGTACCTCAGGGTTCAATTTTGGGGCCACTTTTGTACATATTATATAGCGCAGACATAGTCAATTCAATCGGAAATTGCAGATATCATATCTATGCTGATGATATACAGCTTTACAAAACTTTCAAGCCAACTGAAGTGGCAAGTGCGGTATATGCAATTAATGAGGACTTGGCAAGTGTGGCGTCATGGGCGGAGTGTAATTCTCTGATGCTCAACCCATCAAAATCAAAATTCATTGTGCTAGGTTCTAAGAAACAGGTTCAAACCTTTTTGGCACTGGACCCTGTTATTAGTATAAGAGGTGAAAATATTGAAAGAGTTGACACTGCTACCAGCCTTGGACTAGTCTTAGACTCAGAGTTGCGGTTTGAAACAAATATAAATAAAGTAGTGAGCAACTGCTTTTACAGGCTAAAGGTTTTATACAACATAAGGCAGTATCTCAGTGAGTCTTTACGAAAACTACTAGTTGATAGTCTAATACTCTCAAAATTAAACTATTGTGACACAGTTTATGGCCCCTGTCTACTAAAGAGGACAGAGGATTTAATACAGAGAGTTCAGAACGCCTGTGTCCGTTTCTGCACTAACATTCCCAGAAGAAGTCATGTGACTCCCTTTCTAAATAAGCTTAGACTGCTTAAAACGGAAGCCAGGAGGAAGATACATTTAGCTAGTTTGTTATTTGGGGTTATTAAAAAACAAAGTCCAACTTATCTTTACGACAAACTGAGCTGGAGATATGAGAAGCAGCGATTTAGTAAGAGATCAAGGCAGCCACCTCTGTCACTTCCCAGGCACAAGACTGTAGCATTCAAAGGGTCATTCTGTCACGCGGCTGCTAAGTGCTGGAATGTCCTCTCACCACCGGTTCGCAGCCTGAAAACAAAGCGAACATTTGTAAGACGGCTCAGAATTTTGTATATGAAAGAACAGACAAATTCAATCTAGAACTGATGAGCACTTTCTGATTAGGAAAAAAAAAAATATATACACATAACATTTCATACCAGTTGTGACTTTTATCATATTATTCAGTTATTCATGAAATTATTTTATTAAAACTATTTAAAATCAATTCTATAGAAACAAAAAATAATTATAACAATTATTTACTTTTAAGTATGTATTTCATTTATATTTATATGATAGTGTATATATTATGATAGTTAATACCATTAATTAACATATTTTAACATCCTGGGTGGAGAATGGATGATTGCTCTTACCTTATTTGATTGGCAGTCGCGTATGGTGAGTGGAGGCATGGTGTACGGCATGATGTGAAATAGCCAGGGGTTTCTGGCTGTGCCTGGGGCGAGTGGGACGATGGTAGGTGCGGCCTGTTTCCTTTCATTTCATGCCTGAAATGGACAGAGTTGGTTATGGGTTGCGTCCCAATACTCAGTTGTACCTAAGTAAACATGTTACTGTTTGATTCTCACTGAGGTATTTATTATTTATTAATAACTATTTGTGTTAGAATGAATGTACGGCATCGATTCGGTATTTTATGCTTACCTTTCTCACAGCGTCGATTGATAATCTTTATCGGCTTCTATGTACATAAATGAACATCTTCGAGATTAGGTTATTGCGAACGATACCGATCTAGAAATAATTGTGAACACGCATTGAATTTTTATTAAAGCACTGATTGCACTAAACACAACAACGGAACATAGATTTATATTAAACATATTACACACACGTTTATCTATAATTTATTTAATATTTTTATAAACATATCAATTCATTAGGTAATTACTTGTAATCTATACCACTAAACAGACACACATACAACAACCTAGCTTACAAAAGTTGGCATACGCTGTTTAATGTTTATTTTTGTTGTTATCATTGGTTAAGGATAGTAAACTGGTTTATTTAAGTGACTAAGTACAAAATGTATTCTGTGAATAATGTTTGACATAGAGAAATGGCGTAATTGCGTGGCGTCTACGGAAGCGGAAGTTGCCAGCCCTAATTAATATTTTCTATATTAAGGGGTCCCGACACGATCGGTTGGCGGTTGTCAAGCGCGTTAAAAATAATGTGATACGTCGCTGCACTGAGGCAACTTCCTTTCATGTTTAACGTGATTGACAATTGCAAGGCATGGTCGTGTCGGGAGTCCATTCGTCTTTATTTATATAATAATATTTTGTAATGTTTGCGTGATTGGCGCTAGTTGTTTTTTGCTTTTGTTTCTGAAAATCTTAATAAATAGTGTCTCTGTCTTACCGTCGCATCCGGCCGTCTCTGAAAATCAGCGCTGTCTGCATGTATCACATGCGGACAGCATTACGCTGAGAGGCGGCCGTTTATTCCACAATGTATGCGATATATTTAAAAAAAAATGTGAATGTATTTATTTTTAAACATTTTTTTTTTGTTAGATTAGTGGTGGTGGTGGCTATGAATGTGGAATAAAAAATAATTTTCTTTCTTTCTTTTCTTTCTAGGTAACAGTACAGAGTTGTTATAGTATCTAGCAATATAGAAAATGCAACTATGCAGCGACCCCGTTGCACTTCTTAGTAACAAGCCTTACACGCGGAGACAGAATTGCTGACGCGAGATGACGCAATGCAGCCGTACTTACACGTGGAGACAAAACTGCTGACTTGATGAGGCGATGTTCGTCACATGCAACCGGATGCCAGTTTTACCCGATACTCGTGTAATAGCCGTAGATCATTCTGATTCTAACATCGGTCGGAACCACTTACTTTTAATTGTAATTTCTTTGTAATTTTTGTATTAATTAAATTTAGTTAAAAATCATTTTGGTTTTTTTTGGGTCCTCCGGCAGTGACTTCCTTATTTGGCGCAGTCGGTAGGATACTCGAGGCGTCTCGAAATAGCTAATTAGGGTGGTTCTCGCATCGAATATCGTACCCTTACCGCTAAATCGCTACCGCCATCGCGAGCGATCGCGTTCGCCGAGTATCCTGAAAGAAGAACCTGACGTCGTGCCCTGAGGAGAAATTCAGACATCGATCCCAGAGGTGCTGAAATGCAGTTGATGTAAGTACACTAAAATTGTTTTTGTGTGTTGCTCTCAACTTCCCTTTCCTATACTACCCGTTCGCTCTAACTTTGCCGCTGGCGTAGAGGCGTATACCCGAATTGTTGATTAGACGAAGTAAATTGACAGTAGCTAATGTCACTTCGTCATAGAAAATACGCAACATTGTATGAAGAAGTGACATTAGTTGCTGTCAATTTACTTCGTCTAATTCAAAATTCGACTTTAGTATGGAGCCAAACGGCAAAGTTATAGCGAACGAGCAGTAGTTAGTATTAGTAATTAGCAATCATTTTTCACCCTAAGCAAACTACTCCCAGAGGGCCTGTGCGCTCTAGAGAAGCACGTAGGTTAGACTTAGATTCGAATAGAGATATCAGCGGAGATTCTAATAGCATTAGTAATAGTTTAAATAGCAGCGTTAGGTCTGTAAGTCCCGAATTTAACACTATGGCAGACGCAGATATAATTTATAAAACCCTACGTTTAGTGCCAAATTTTGATGGGAATCCGCACATTTTGCCAAGATTTATTCAGCTTTGCGACCAAATTGTTTCTGAGTATATAGATGCTAATCCTGGTAACGAATTAGCGCGGCTGTGCCTTATTAACGGTATATTAAATAAAATAACCGGCCCAGCCGCTCAGATTATTAACGCGAATGGTATACCTGAAGATTGGGCCAATATCAAAAAGGCTTTGATTAACAACTTCGCAGACCAACGGGATGAGACCACACTTTATAACGATCTTATGCTAGCTACCCAAGGAAATGTTTCTCCCCAGGAGTTTTATGACCGTTGTGTTTCATTATTCTGCACTATCATGACATATGTCACCCTACACGAGACGATACCTACCACCGTAGAAGCCAAGCGCGTACTATACAAAAAATTAACTATGCAAGCATTTGTTCGCGGCTTAAAGGAACCTCTAGGATCTCGTGTACGATGTATGCGTCCTGATAGCGTTACCCTTGAATTCGTACAAGAGGAAGTGAACGTAATGTATCTAATAAATCGAAACGACACCGAAAGGAAATCTGGTAACATACCTAGATCTTTGCCTTTTCACCCATGAATAATTCTAGTAGTTTACAACAAAAACAGTTCAATTCAGCTGTACGAACCGGGCCTGTTAACAATTTTCAGCCACCGCAGCAGCTATGGAAACCAAATACTTTTCAAGGCAATGTGCAACCTTTTAACAGTTTTAATAGGCCTGGCACTCTCGGTAACGGTGTAGGTATGCCCACGCGCACGCAACAAATGTTCCGAGGGCCACCACCAGGGTATAATCGCTTCAACAACAATTTCCAACCGCAACCTAGAACGTTCCAGCAGCCGTATACGGGCCCTAAGCCTATGAGCGGTGTTAGTCACTTTGTACCGAAAGAAAAACCCTCCTTCGGTCAAATAGCAGGTCATGACTGGCGCAAAAGCGGTAACCCGCCCCCTAACAACTATTTTAAGTCAAAGGAAATAAATATGAACGAGTGTGGTTACCACAGTGAACAACACTATTACCCTGATTATTTTGACGAACCCAATTGTAACTTGTACGGTGATGGCACGGAATATTACAATGTAGAGCCAACCCCTTATACTTATTATGAGAATCCTAACCATGGTTACCCGGAACATAGCCAGCCTTGCGAAAGTCCTATTCCGGGATCTAGTTCTGAACCAGAGCAGGATTTTCAGGAGCGCGGGATATTAAGCAAATTAAAATAGAAGAAAATCTCCAAACACAAAGGCAGCTCCCATATCTGCAAATTTCACAGCCGCCCCTAAAACTATTACTTGACACAGGGGCAAATCAATCATTTATTAGCCCAGAAGCTGTGAATCAATTTTATAATAATTTTCCCCTTAACTACGAACCTTTTGAAGTTACGAACATCCATGGGTCTGCGCGAAGCAATCATACCATAGATATCCCGACTTTTAGCGAATTTCAAGAGCCCAATTACATGAAACTATACGTTTTTAAATGTCACTATTATTTTGATGGAATTATAGGATTAGATTTGCTAGAGAAATGGGAATCTAAAATTGACCTTAAAGATAAAGTGTTGATAACACGTAATTCCATTAACGAAATCAAGATGTATAATTCACGTAATGTTAATCTCTACGAGGATATTATACCAGCCAATTCATCGAAATTACTTAGAGTACCCATTAACTTTCACGATGGAGAGGCATTAATACCCGAACAGAGAATTTCTAACAGTATCATCAGAGATTGCCTTACCACTGTAAAGAATAACCGCGGATTTTTATAAATTACCAATCCAACGTCTAACGATGTAATATTTTCAATGGACCGAGCCGTACAAGCAGATGTTTATAATACTCAGTGTGATGCAAAATACTCTCACCGAAGTCCGCATACGTACATAGATCAGTTTCCCGAACGTGCAAAATTTGTTATCTCTCAGTTACGTACCGAACACCTTAATGTGGAGGAACGGGCTAATTTAGAGACTCTATGCAGTAAATACGCCGATATATTCTACATAGAGGGAGAAGCCCTGACTTTCACAAATAAAATTAAACATAAAATTCGTACCTCGGATGAAATACCAGTACACGGTAAAAGTTATCGTCGTACCATAGGGACGAAGTTAGGAGTCAAATAAACAAAATGCTGGAACAGGGTATAATTAGACCCTCCGAGTCCGCCTGGAGTTCACCTATCTGGGTAGTGCCAAAGAAGGGTGACGCGTCAGGCAAGACTAAGTGGCGTCTGGTCGTAGATTTTCGTAAGCTAAACGAGAAAACCTACGACGATAAGTACCCTATCCCGAATATAAACGATGTGTTGGACAAACTGGGAAACTGCCAGTACTTTACCACCTTGGACTTGGCCAGCGGATTCTACCAAGTTGAAATGGACCCGGCGGACATCCCTAAGACCGCTTTTAATGTCGAAAATGGGCACTATGAGTTCCTGAGGATGCCAATGGGCCTTAAGAACGCACCATCATCATCTCAGCGCGTCATGGATAACGTTCTGAAAGAACTGCAGAATACCGTTTGCTTGGTATACTTGGACGATATTGTAGTCTTCAGTACTTCGCTCCAAGAACACATGACCATTTTGGAGAAAGTATTTAAGAAGCTACGCGAATCCAATTTCAAAGTCCAGCTAAATAAGTCCGAGTTCCTCAAACTAGAAACCTCTTTCTTAAGCCATGTAATAACCAGAGAAGGCATTAAGCCACAACCCGACAAAATAATAGCCATCCAAAAATACCCAATCCCGACTACACCCAAAGAAATCAAGCAATTCTTAGGTTTAGTCGGCTACTATAGAAAGTTTATACCTGATTTTGCCCGTATTTTTTTTTTTTTTTTTAATAAATACATTTCACACAACGCTATCAGATCCCAAAGTAAGCTAGGAATGACCTACTTGTGTTATGGGTATCAGACCACGGATATTAATACTTATATACTCTTAAATACATACATATTATACATAGAAACACCCAGACTCTTGAGACAAACATTTATGGGTCACACAAATATTTGTCTCCGGTGGGAATCGAACCCACGACCTCCAGTGCCGCAGGCGGTATCACTACCAACTGCGCCACAGAGGCAGTATTACCAAACCCTTCACTCAGTGTTTAAAGAAAGGCAGAAGAGTAGTAATGACCCCTGAGTACACTGAAAGTTTCGAAATGTGCAAGACGCTCATTACCAACGATCCGATTTTGCATTACCCTGATTTCTCAAAAGATTTCATCCTGACTACGGATGCTTCTAACGTTGCTCTTGGCGCTATCCTATCACAGGGTACTATAGGCTCTGACAAACCCGTGTGCTACGCTTCTCGCACTCTAAATGAGAGCGAAATCAACTACAGTACGATTGAGAAAGAGCTTCTCGCTGTAGTCTGGGCAGCCAAATATTTCAGACCCTACCTATACGGTAGAAAATTCAAAATAGTAACAGATCACAAACCACTCCAGTGGGTTATGAACCTGAAAGAGCCCAATTCTCGACTGACCAGATGGAAGCTTAAGCTACCTGAATATGACTTCACTGTCATTTATAAAAAGGGTTCTAGCAATACCAATGCTGATGCTCTTTCTCGCATCCAAATCCATAACGAAGAAACGAGCTCTATGGCAGTGAACGCATCCGAACGTCCACCCTCAGAAGGCGACTCATCAACCTTAACTGCACACACCAGTCAGGAAAACCCTATACTTGAAATTCCTATTGTTGACGAGCAACTAAATAAATTCCATAGGCAGATATTCATCACTGTTGTTGGCGACCTCAAAAAGCGCCCAACAGCATCGAAGCCATTCGATACTCATACTAGAACTTCTGTACAAGTATCTCAAACTAATTTAGAAGATGATATCGTAAATGTCATCAAGGAATATGTCAATCCTAAAGTGAAAACAGCCCTGTTAATCAGTCCTGCCTTATCCATGTATGACATCATTCCTATCATTCAAGAAAAGTTTAGAAGTTCTTCCATGAATTTAGTTTTGGCCAAAAGAGAGGTAGAGAATATTAAGGAATATCTACAACAGCAGGATATTATCAAACATTACCATAATGGGAAAACTAACCATCGTGGCATCAATGAGTGCTACTTAGCCCTATCTCATAAGTATTACTGGCCAAAAATGAAGGAGGACATAACTAAATTTATTAACAACTGTACCGTTTGTGGGCAAGCCAAATACGATCGCCACCCAATTAAACCACAGTTCAACCTAGTACCACCTGCTACTAAACCATTCGAAACCATTCACATAGACCTTTAGAGTATCCAAACGGAGAAGTACTTAACAGTAGTGGACGTGTTCTCGAAGTATGCACAAGCATACCACATAAGAGATGGTACAGCTGTTACCATACTGCAGGCTTTACTAAAGTTTGCAACCCATCATGGCTTACCACTAACCATAATATCGGACAACGGTACGGAATTCACCAACCAATTGTTTGGCGAATTTGTAAAGTTACACGGAATTAATCATCACCGCACCTTAGCACATTCCCCAAACGATAATGGCATTTCTTTTTTAGAGGAGCATGCAGATCAAACAGATTAATCACATTTGAATTAAATGTTTGAACCATGGAGTTCACATTCCCCATACTACCCAATCCAGCCCATGGCAAACAGTCCCTGTCCATCTCAAAGTATTCCATGAGAATATCCTTAATGGGCCTGTAAGTGATTGCTCTAGGTTTTGGCTTACTCTTTTTAAATATTGCGTCACACACCACAAATGCATGGCGACCCAACTCCCGAATATGATCCACCGCAACATTGCATGTCCTGAGGTCTGTACATACTACATCTATTAGAGTAGCTGTCTCAGTTGTGAAATGTGTTGGTGTTTGCACTATCTGGTTCAAACTCATACAACTCAAAAAGTCCCGCAGTCTCCTTGCCTTACTCTCATCTGCCACCATTAGGTCACAATTAAAATCACCCAATAGCACCACACTATCATATGGACCCAAAGCGACCAGACTATCAGTCACACTGCCCAGAAACACATCCACATCCAGCCATGGGGGGCGATAGGCTGTCCCCACAAGTAGCCTTCTTCCGTGCATGGTCAGCGTGATCCACATCTGCTCGACACTTGAATGTATAGGGTGCTCTCTCGTACGAGCACTGATACCTGTCCTAATATAGAAAGCAACACCTCCACCTCTACCCCTGCGTATATTTAAAGGTCGCGGAATGTGTCTCAACCTATACCCCTGCACTGTAGGAGCACGACCCTCCTCCCCCGTCTTGAGCCACGTCTCATTGATTGCCATTACATCCACATCATGATGAAGCATAGCCATTCTAAACTCTTCCTGTTTAGTTGAGAGAGAACCCGTGTTTAGTAGACCAAATCTTAGGTATTTTCTCACAATCACTTCAGAATCCAACATAGAAATATATAATAAGTATAGCTCCTTAAATATTCCATGCAATAACCAATGTAAACATTGTACTTTAAATATTGTAAAATAAATATTATGTTAATATAATTTAAAAACAAACTTAGAAATATATAATATATGTAGCACCCTAAATATTCCATGCAATAACCAGTGTAAATACACTCGAAAGCAATGAATCCGGGTCACTTAAAGAATCCTAAAAATCTCGGAAACTAAAAATGCTAGGTTAATGCAATAAATTGTATTTAATAGACAATGTAATACTCCTTAAATGAAGGTATTAAAACTTCTTAGTTATTGTAAAGTTATATCATAAAAAAATCAAATTTGAAAAAGGGCCACTTTCGAAGATGGAACTACGAAATTACAGCATTTGGTGTTGCTTTTGTTTGTAATCTGTCATTTATGTGGGTACATAAACCATGTTGATAGTGCTCTATATTCATTAATCAAGCTGAAATTATGTCGCTTACGCGTGAAGAATGCACCAGAATACTTACAATGCTGGAAACCGGCCGGAGTCAGCGCGATACAGCCAGGACTGTCGGTGTGTCGCTGTCAACAGTACAAAGAGTTCTCCGACGTTACGAAGAAACTGGTTCTAACCTACGCAGACCAGGAACGGGCAGAACCAGGTGTACCACAGCACGAGAAGACCGATACTTGGTGAACACCATGCTTCGAAATCGCTTTCTCACAGGAACTGAACTCACCAATCAGTTTCGACGCCTCGGAGGAAGTAACCCAAGTGCATGGACAGTAAGACGTCGGCTTGCTGAATCTAACTTAAAACCCCTTAGACCTGCAAACGGCCCTAAACTGGAGCGTGGGCATCGTATTTCGAGACTAAGGTATGCCCAGAGCCACGTAAATTGGAGTATTGAAGATTGGTCAAAAGTTATGTTCTCCGACGAATCAAAATTTATGCTCTACAAGCACGATGGAAGACACAGATTGTATCGAAGACCAGGGGAAAGATTCAAGCAAGCATGCATCGAAGAAAAAGTAGCCTACGGTGGTGGGTCTGTACTTGTGTGGGCCGGAATTTCTTCTGAAAGTCGCACAGAGCTGGTGATCATAGAAAACGGCTCTTTAACTAGCGTAAGATATGTGGAAGAAATCCTCAATGATCACGTTGGTCCATTTATGGTCAATTTAGGTGAGGATGCTATATTTATGCATGACAATGCCCGACCTCATACAGGTAGGATTGTGAATGACTACCTTCAAGAGATGAACATTACTCGTATGGAGTGGCCAGCGCGCAGCCCGGATATCAACCCGATCGAGCATGCTTGGGACGAGCTAGGCAGATGCGTAAAACAACGAAACCCTCCCCCAATCACGCTTCGTGAGCTCAAAATTGCTCTCACAGAGGAATGGGAGAATATTCCCCAAAATCGTATAAGGAACTTGGTGTACAGCATGCCAAACCGCGTAAACGCAGTAATGGAAGCACGAGGAGGCAATACGAAGTATTAAAATTCAAGAAAATCGTAATAAAGTTCAAAAATTTCATGTTTCCTATTTTTGTTTTAAGGAGAGATCAGCAGTTTTTTCTTTATGTAATTTTGTGTTAATAAAATGTATGGTGACTCATATTTTTTTTACTTTCATTTAAGGAGTATTACATTGTCTATTAAATACAATTTATTGCATTAACCTATCATTTTTAGTTTCCGAGATTTTTAACATTCTTTAAGTGACCCGGATTCATTGCTCTCGAGTGTAGTATCAGAGTAGATGAACTCTGTAATAATGGTCAAAACGCCGTGAAATCAACCCGACGCAGATGCCTTTGCATGCAATTTATTCAACTTATTATTTTAATTTCTACTCTGTTTTGTTTTTCAGGTACCTCGCATCGGGAAACAGCTTCTACTCGCTTTATTACGAATATTTATTAGGAGCTACCACAATTCGAGAAATAGTTGAAGATACTTGTGAAAAGCTATGGTCATGTTTGCATCTACTTTACATGCCCGAACCAAATGAAAACCATTGGTTAAATATTTCTGAGGGCTTTTTTAATAGAACAAATTTTCCTAATTGCTTAGGAGCAGTGGATGGAAAGCATATAAGACTCGAGAGGCCAAGTGGAGCAGGTTCAGAGTTTTATAATTATAAACAGTATAATTCTATAGTTTTGATGGCTATAGTTGATTCGAATTATACATTTACCATGATAGATGTCGGCGCATATGGCAGCGGTAGCGATTCTACAATTTTTAAGCAAACTAATTTTGCAATGAAATTAGAAAATAATAGGTTAAATGTACCTAACTCAAGATGTTTACCGAATGATACAAATGGCCCAGAAATGCCGTTTGTTTTAGTTGGAGATGAAGCATTTTCACTCTCAAAACATGTGATGCGACCATATCCCAGACGGAATTTATCAGTTAAACAGAGAGTGTTTAATTACAGGCTGTCAAGGGCAAGAAGAATGGTTGAATGCGCCTTTGGAATTTTAACAAATAAATGGCGTATCTTGCATCGATCTTTAGATGTGAAAATTGAGTTTTGTGACAAAATAGTAAAAGCATGTTGTATCCTGCACAATTTTGTACGAAAATATGATGGGATAAGATTCGAAGACCAATTGTACACGTGTAATCTAAAAAACATGAATCCTACGTCCACACGACCTACAATTAACTGTATTGAAAAACGAGATTATTTTGGAAGCTACTTCACTTCTCCTATTGGATCTATTCCTTGGCAATACGATAAAATTTAATTGTTACTAAATCCGCGCATCACAATAAAACTTTGTTTACATCTTACCTTTCTTTTTCTTTTTATCATAAGTGAGTTCGTCCCACTTCGGTATAACGTTATGACAAACCTCCTCCCACAAACGTGTCTTCAATATGCGATCGCTGTATGACTTTGAGTATTTATCCCATAAAGGTGATCTTCCTTCTATTTCTATAATTAAATGGTCAACATCTAGCGTCTCGTCCTGAGACTGTATTGGGGAAACAGGTTCCGACATGTTGACGCTTGGAGAGAGAGCGAAATGCCGACTGACCGCCACCGCGGGGTCCAGGGTGCGATTTTATTATCGCAGTGCGCGCGGAGCCATACAGCTCCGTATCATGCAATTCAGTTTTGCGACAATCGCGTCGCGAGCAGTCGCGGCAAAATGTGACAAATCACAATTTTAAAATCGCTGCGATTATTTTGTAGCATATGCGCTCGCTGACATATAAATACATACGTTGCATTTTGGCGACAGAATTATCGCACGAGAAAAAATCGTAGTGCGCGCTTGCTCTAATTCAGAAAAATAATGCCATTTTATTTGGCCAGTCACAATTTTTAAAAACGTTCTTGCTCTCTGGCATGTTCCGAATAAGTTTTAGCATGTGGCATGGATCTAAAAAAATAAGCACTTTTTATCCTGTAGCAGAATGAAAAATTAAATTACTAAAATTTTTCTCTCTCGAAGCAACAGCAAGCAAATTAGACATGGAAATTTTTGATGGACAGCCATCAAACGTACTTGAAACAACTTCTGCAGCAGCTTCATGACAATTTATCTGCTGCTAACTAACTTTGTATTTTGTTCTGCTGAAACGCCATTGACCAAAAAATATCCTGCTGGTAACTTCCAACTTTCATTGATAGCAACTAATAAAAATACTAAAGTTTGCGTTCCTAAATTTTTGACATTAGCAGCATCTCCGTCGCCAAAGTCAACATAACCACGAATCGTAATTTCGTCGAATATTAACTTACAAAATACTTCTCTGAGACTTTATAGAGTTTCCTGTCGTAAAATTCTAAAAGCTTTTTCAGTAAAACCCGGACAAGCATCAACACAGCTATACCATTTTATTAGCGTAGTCGAATAGTAGTAGTATAAAATGAATCTCGTACGAATGCTTTCGACGAATAAAAGTGCTAAGTTAATGCGAATGACTGAAGATTGGCTAAAATATCAACATAATACTGAAGCGATTTTGCTACCTGTCTTTTACAATAATTTGAAAGCTTCTGCCTACCTTTAGTCGAATAATAATTATTTCTAACAATAGAGTTAGTGTCAATAATATTGAACTTTTTATTAAAATATGCAATAGTGTTTAATGTCAAGTTCAATTGCTACCTAAGCCTATACTCTGCAACTGGCATTGATTTACTGTAGGGCAGTGTATATATTGTAATATTATTTAGGTTTAATGAATCTAATGAATCACAATGCTTTACAAGGTCCGGTTTTGTTATATTGCCCCTGTTTCCTATAAAAATTACCAAATTATCCCTACTTTGAAATTTATGACTACATAATTATAGACTTCATAATTTGGGTATATATGATGCTGAAGGCATGCAATAATTTATAAATGACTGTACCTGGGTAAATAAGTTTAATTTCAAGCCCATATCTTTTCCAATTTCATCACTGAACATAATATTTTGACTCTCTGTATTATTAGTGGGTATTAAACTAGGACTGTTTTCCGATTGGTTTAGTATACTACACAGCTGATCATGAGATGGGGTGTGTGGATTCTTTGGCTCTGAATGGCTGCATTTGCATGTGCATAAATAATATATTAATAATAATATATTTGTAGAGGCTGTCTACGTGTAGGCAGGAGAAGGTTAGTGGTGGCTGGGCTACTCACCACGTACCGGCCTTGCTGCTATACTTACTGCTGCAAAGTCTGTTGCGTGATCGTAAGTGCTCGTACAGAATGAATCGAAGGTCATGAATGAATACTACTGGAGTTAGCGAACCGAGTGTATTTCGCGAGCAAACCGTTACATGTCCTGATCGGACCAAGGGAAGGAATTGACTGCCGGGGCACCGCCACGCTCTTAATACATGCAACTCGGTAATCGGATTGCATCAGCCGATGACGTAATCATGGCGTGTGTCCCCACAGACATCCCCTTCTCACAAAAAGAATTTAGCGAAAACTTAAAATACTTTCACTACTTACATTATTTAAAGTTACAAGTTAGAGTGCAGAATGCACACAGGAATGCGCTGCGTTTGCACATTGTGTCGCTTCGGCGAACGATGAGTGACGTAATATTAGATATCAAGTTGATACTGTGTTTAATTAAAGTGAGTTGTTACAATGTTCTTTATACAAATAAAGGTCGCAAACAATCTTATGGTAACTGCTATTGAAGCGTACGATTACAGCATCCCACATCTAAAATAAATTTAGAGATACAGATTACTGATAGTTTTAGCATAATTATGATTGATATAACATTGTAAATATTTTCAGAAATTACCTTTATACATTTTGTTGTTCCTGACAATTTTGTATCTGTCCTTTTCATTTCTTTATGTACCCAATTTTTAGTTCTGGTGGGACATGCACCGCAACATCTATGTGCTATGAATAGTAGGAGTATTGTAACAATCACAATAGTTATGGTGCCATAAATTTTCATGTAATTTTCTACCATACTGGTACTGGCTTGTTTCGCACCGTTTTGGGCAATAATGATCTCTTCTTGCTTACTATAAGTTTTACCCATTTTGAATATAATTTTGAAATATGACAGAAAAATCGTGTTACTTTGACAATACTCTGTACTCTTTTGAGTTATGAGACTTATTAGTGACAATTTTAATGTAATTTTAATGATTAGTCGATTATATTGCTTTAGTTAATTAGCAATAAAGGTTTCAAATAGGAACCTACTTTTTGGTTGTGATTTCGACATTTCACGATTCGCAACAAGAGCTTGATTTCTATACTAGTAATAATATAGGATATGCTTGCTAGTTATTGTTATGAGAAGTTTTAAGGTAATATAGTTGTAATATTCGGTAAGTATATCTAATAGCGGCGTTTTCCCTGAAAGAAAACGCATATTAAAATACTTACCTAATTCGAAGCTTATATAATGAGATAGGCATATCCGTTACCCGTAGGCTTATCTTACTCATGTTTGATGACGTATTTCCGTCGACTCAGCAGGCAGGGAGCGCCACCTGTGAACTTATAAATGCAGATGGCTTCCATTTTGTCCTCATTGGCTTTTATTCACCAGGCAGATTTAAAAAGTAAGCTTCGAATTAGGTAAGTATTTTAATATGCGTTTTCTTTCAGGGAAAACGCCGCTATTAAAAGTACTTGACCGTAATTCGAAGCTTATATAATGAGAAATGTTTGTTTTCGCCTGGTGAGTGACGGAAACGCCAATGTGATTCTAATTTATTTTTTGGGAAAATAATATTACAGAATGTTGTATGTATGGTATCTAGATTTATAATCTTTACCACATTGAACAACTTAATATGTTATCTTAAATAGACTAAATAAGGAATCTTATATAAGGAGTAGTAAGTTTCCTTCTATTGACAGGATTAAATAATTGCGTATTATTATTATATTTGATTGGTGGTAGTTGCTGACATTATTACCAACCCATCGTCAATTACTTCGTGTTAGGATTAATTTAATCTTACCACCACCACCAATTCTTAGAAGCTGCTGCTGACCGGGTAGTGCCGGGGCTAGAATTGTTGGAGTACCTCTCACAGTCATAGTAAACTATTTGACTGTGTAGTCTCATATCGGTTACTCTGATTAACCTAATTTCTATCTAGCATAAAGGATTCAATTGATTAGTCGTAGGTATTATCTTTGTTTACAATAGTTTTCCAACCAGATTGTCTGAAATGAAAATGATCAGTTTCGGACTCTGATTCGGGCCTAAAGTAGTACCTATGACGTGAGTTAAAACAATCGAGCAAAGTTAGATCGTGGATGCGGCGACCTAAGCATAAAATCACTATGACGAGATACTTGAAAAATGTTCTGTGTATCAATACTTGGTAATATTTAACTAAGTCATCAATCCCAATATCAATCAATATGTGACTTAATTTTCTTTTAATTTTTCAAAGAGATCGACCAAGATATGTTTAACCAAAACATGCGAACTATGTAAGGTTGACTAGCGGTTTCTATATTATCAAGTACAGCAACAACAGATTTATGTAACAGAATCGTATTATATAATAATCATGAATAAAATGCAAGTCGGTTAAAACTGTAAAATTTATAAGTATCTTAAAAGGTAGGTCTCCAGGAGCTCAATAGTAGAAGCGTTTGATTATATATCTGTTATTTACCTCTTCGCCCCCCCCCCCACATTTCACTACTCCACAGATTCTCTATGTGAGGTGGTGGGAGACCTGTCGAGGTGTTTATTAGAAGGAAAGAAATAATGTTTATTAGGTTCTTTTGCAGGTTCTGCAGAAAGAATGGAACTTACAGAGCTCTCTCTTTGAGACTGCCCTCTATTAGTACCTCGTGCCATCGCGGCACAACAAACAAACAATCCTGTTGACCGATTAAGGTGTGACAGCATCTTGGGTATTAAAAATGGTGGTGGAAGTAATATCCACACATTACAAACAGGCCTATCATGTAGTGTTCTCCATTTCATAATAGGAATATTGTTTGTAGGCAATCTTGCCTTAGTGGTGTTTGAAGCAAGGATGCTCACGAAAAATACCCGGAGGAGCTGATACATAATTATGGTATCGGCTCGGAATGCCAATTTGATGTCGGACAATTACACGCACGCTGACGAGTTAAGTTCGTCAAGGCAATTGATTTGGTCTCGTCCCTCTGCGGGGGTGGACTACAACTGCTTTGAATGAGTACAGACTGTAACACAGTACCGGTATATGATTTCGAATCATGTGTAAGATTGTCAACATCTCTCTTCGATGCAGTGCAATCTTTGTTATTCTGGGCCCTCGAGCCTGTTAGAGAAATGTTTTCTAGCTGGGCTCCCAAGCGAAATCTGACGCGTCCGTGGTAAGAAAGCATCTCGGATGGAAAGCTTGTAAAATTGTCGAGAACCGGTAATTGCGGACCCACTATTGGGGTTCCACTTGTACCACTCCGTGCACTACTATTTTCTTCAGTGGGTTGTCGGTTAGGGGATTGACCGAATGTGACGCTGAGGTAAAGCTACCTCTAGGCACTGCGAAAGTGGTAAAAATTCAAAAGACCCACCAAGTTTGAATTTTCTTTAAAAGAACTAAGTTTCTTTGATTTGGAATTAAATAAATCTTCCTTTTATGTCTAATATCTTTTCTTTTGGTATTGGACTTTCAGGTAGTTCTATGTCTATCGCATAACGATATGAGGGGTTTCTTTAGGAACCTATTATTGTTTTCTCCCAATTGTCTAACCATCCCTGGGTTTGAAGAGTTTTCAAGGCTATTTGTACGTGTCTGTGAAGAGTAACAGGATTTTGATGCGCAAAATGAGATTTTGTGTAGGTAGACGAGAATTTGAATACTCTTATTCTATAGAAATCGAGGCACCCAGATGGTGAGAAACGAAAATGTTTTGGGTGCGGTTTACCCGAGCGGAAGACAAGAATGTGCTCTGAGAAAGAATAATGTACACTACATCAGCTTTACCATGAAAATAAGCTTGACTGAGATGTATTTTGCACATCCAATCTCGTGGTTGGAGGAAATCTGGTAAACGGAACATGCTGAAAGATAGAACTATTCTGTTTCACAAAGGCGTACAATGTCCTAAAACTGAATTCTGGGCGGATGACCCATCGCTATTTGAAGTTAGGAAAAGTGGAGAAACCAAACTTGGTGACAAAGGAACTAGCTTTAGAGTGCCTTGAGCATTCATCTTTTGAACCATTGCACAATGTGGTCATTTCAGTTAAAAAGGAAACCTTTTTAAAAAAAGTTCGTTGTATGGATTCTTAAGTATTTAAAGCAATCAGTATTCCACCTTAGTCAAGTTTTCCATAGCATTTTAACTTAAAGTGAAAATTTTACAACTTTGTCAGGACGGGACTTGAACAGAGTTCGGTGTAAATTTAAATGTGGGAAGGTTATCAGTTTTGAGCAGGATTCGAACCTGTGTCCTCTCGAATACCGTGCAGGACGGATTGGAGTTTCTGGATAAAGGGAATGCGGTACCCTTTTATAAATTTAAAACTTTTTGGTACTCTCGTTCCTTACCAACGTATTTTGTACAGAGTTAACTGACCGACATAGAATGACAGGGTCATATCATTTAGTGTTTCCTTTGCTGGTGTGGCCAGAGGATGTTAGACCTCTCCTCGTCTCTTTGAGAGCCTCGAGCTCGGAAATTTCGTAATGGAAGGGACATCCTTGCATGGTTACTTAGTATGTTATCGTACGTCTGGTTACTATCGTATACCCAATTATTATAGATATTATACATACCCCTCGAGGGTGGTAACTGGTTAGTGTTTCCTTTGCTGGTATGGGCAGAGGATGTTAAACTTCTCAGTCTCTTTGAGAGCCTAAAGCTCAGAAATTTCTTAATTGAAGGGACATTTACTGTCGTATGCCCAATTATTATAGATATTGTACACACCCCTCGAGAGTGGTAACTGTAATACAGGCCTAAAAAGGCTCTTGGTACAATGGAATCTGGACTCCATTCGATGAAGATCTGATCTTGACGCCTGATCCTCTCGAAGGCTGGCGTAATGATTTGGATGAACTTTTTTCAGGGTCATCCTTTTTGGAGATCGAAGACCAAAATGCATGCCTTCCAGAGTGCTGTTGAAAAGGCTTCAGCCTCGAAAATGTATGTGTTTGAAGGTGATATTTTATCAAGGTTCATTTTTAAGAATTGGGTCTTTTACAATTCTGAGGATAATATATGAAATCAGATCTATGGCCGCAGGCCATTTGTAATAAATTGATAAAAAAATATCCTATTATTAAAGTAGGTCTTCAATTTTGTCATATATATTTTCGAAGAAACTTAAGTTTTTCAAAAGTTTCAAAATACAACAGGTTTTGGCAGCAAAAGCCTTTTGACAGAAAGAGCCTTGTCAGCTTTTTCAAAATGTAGCAAGGATTCGAATTGTCGGATCTCCCCGTTTTTGTCTAGGTTGACGAACCCAGGACTATGATTTTACAATAGTGGGTATCAGCATATTATCTTATCTAGGCAATTTGTCGCCAAAACGTGTCTATCAACCTCTTAGGTTATACTGTGTCTTAGGATCTTAGGTAACCGAAATCTCTTTTAATGCTGTCCCTATATAAAATACGAAGCAAGGATGATTGGCTGTTTCTATCATCCTCGTAAATTAACCTCTGATCTGTGAAGAAATTTACACTTGGTCAGGACCAGTGTTAGGTAAATGAGAAATAACTCACCTATTTCCATCATCTTTATCCGGTTTAGTGGAACGGCTTCTCTTACTCCACTTACGACAATGCACGTGGCGTCGCGATCGCCCTTATTTGAAGTTCGAGCTAAATGAGCTGGAATTGTAGCTATTTGACGTACCTAATACAGTAACTGGAGCTCAGAGCGCGCTTCTGAAATACTCCACTTGGAATTAGCTCACTTTCTAAGGATGGAGGATTCATTTCTATCAAGAAACCAAACTAAAAGAAATAGTATTATGTTAGGTACCTAAAATTTAAGTACTACTTTCATGGTGAACATTTAGTTATTACTTTGACACACTCGTACGTATTCAGAAACTTGGGATGATTACGATTTTACCCATAATAGGCCATATTTTTACATGTATAGGAACATCTAGTAATTAATGTGCCTTTATGTGGGTAGGTATAAAAATATTTTGAAAATATTTTCTATATTCGGCGGTACTGACGCTGTACATACACGAAGCAAATAATATCTAAAAAAAAAAGTATTAGTACCTATGAATACAGTCTATAAAATCAGTTTGATATTAGCTGTAACTAAAGACATTAAATAAAAGAAACTGCAACCTCGAAAGGTTTACGTGCTATTTTAAAATAATAGGTTATTTCACGTTATGACGTATCACACTCATATGTGATCGTAAAAATATGAAGTAAAAACATACCTGAGACTTAAACGAACGGTCAAACCGTTAAATATGTCTGTAGGTTCACTTACTTCAATCACAAGTCACTTGTTTTAGATTCACTGTATATTCAAACGAACGGCAAAGCCGTTAAATAATTATTTCTGTAAATTCACTTACTTCATCCCAAGTCACTTTTTATAACTTTACTAGGTATATAACTAGTAACTAGAAAAAATAAATGCACTAGCAGGTGTTCCTGCTATAACCTTTTGCTACGGGAATCAAAACGCCAATGAGGACAAAATGGAAGCCATCTGCATTTATAAGTTCACAGGTGGCGCTCCCTGCCTGCTGAGTCGACGGAAATACGTCATCAAACATGAGTAAGATAAGCCTACGGGTAACGGATATGCCTATCTCATTATATAAGCTTCGAATTACGGTCAAGTACTTTTAATTATAGATTAAATCTGACAGGCTGCTTAACTATTCTGCCTGTTCTAGTTGTGCGACAATTTGGCATTGATTGAGATATTTTACTCTGTTGACAATTTTCAGTAAGGCTATGGTCACTAGTTACAAGGTTTGTACTTTTAGATACATCTACACATGCTTCTGCCTCTTTTAACATGTAGGCTGGTTTCAACCTATCAATGGATACATAAATGTTTCTACTTGGCAAACTTATTTGAAATATCTTATCAGTTCTACTTATGACGCGGTAAGGACCTTCATAGGTAGGGGTCAGGGATTTTTTTACCATCTCGTTTCGCATAAACACATGAGTACAAGTGTTTAAATCCTTACTTACGAAATTTTTTCTAGAATCACTTGCAGATCTCGAATGTGGTTGTAATGCACTGATAGTCTTTCGTTACTTATCTATATACTCATAATGACTGCTAACCTGTTCTTTTTGGTGGAAAAAATCTGACGGTAATCTTAGTGATTGTCCGTAGATCATTTCTGCGGCACTAACTTTTGTATCAGTTCTCAGAGCACTTCTTAATCCTAGCATAACTATAGGTAATTCGTCTGTCCAGTCTGTATTGTCAATCATCAAGTGCTGCTAATGCGTTTTTCAGCGAGCGATGCCATCTCTCTATTCGACCATTGCTCTGTGGATGGTATGCGGTTGTATGAATTTTATGAATACCTAAAATTTTCATTAATGAGCTAAAAAGATCACTTTCGAACTGTCTGCCCTGGTCTGTGGTAATTCTCAGCGGGCAACCGAATCTACTAATCCAAAATTTGAATATAACTTTTGAGACCGTGTCAGCTGAAATGTCTGAAACTGGGATTAAATAAATAAATAAATAAATATTCACGGACATCTCACACAACGCTATCTGATCCCAAAGTAAGCTAGGAATAACCTGCTTGTGTTATGGGTATCAGACCACGGATATTAATACTTATATACTTTTAAATACATACATATTATACATAGAAACACCCAGACTCTTGAGACAAACATTTATGGGTCACACAAATATTTGTCTCCGGTGGGAATCGAACCCACGACCTCCAGCACCGCAGGCGGTATCACTACCGACTGCGCCACAGAGGCTTGCTTCTGGCCAACGCGTGAAACGGTCTATAATAGTTATACAATATCGATAACCTTGACGTGATGTTGGTAAAGGACCTATTATGTCCGTATGTATATGTTCGATTCTAGTACACTTGGGAAATTCGCCAAAACCTGATATAGTGTGTCTACTTATTTTAACTTTTTGGCAAGGTATGCATGCTTTGGACCATGTTGTAATGTCTTTGTTCATTCCAGGCCAAAAGAATTTTCTACATATTAGTTTTCTCGTTGAACGAATACCTGGGTGACTTAAATTGCGAATACTGTCAAAAGCTACTTTTCTGAAATTTTTAGGCAAATAAGGTCTGGCATTTTTAGTTGAGACTTCGCAATATATTTGTTTATCTGAATATGGTACTACTATGTGCTTGAATTCGAGCTTATTGTTTGATAAGGTTGTACCTAAATGCTCCTCGTCCTGTGCGCGAGCTAATTCGTCGAAATCTAGGCTTGCGAGACAAGCTATAGACTCAACACGCGATAACGCATCCGCTACTGTGTTATCGGAGCCGTTGATATGCTGGATGTCGCTGGTAAATTCACTAATGTACACAAGCTGCCTAATTCTACGCGGAGTTTCTTTTATCTTTACTAATTTTTGTGAAGGCATATATTAAAGGTTTGTGATCTGTAAATATTGTTAGTTGTCGTCCTTCGAGCATATTTCTGAAATGTAACATAGACATGTATATAGCGCTAAGCTCTTTATCGTATGTACTGTATTTTTGTTGAGTATCAGACAGTTCCTTTGAGAAATATCCTAATGGATACCATTTGCCGTGTACTTTTTGTTGTAGTACTGCACCTACGCAAGTATCAGAGGCGTCAGTCATCAATGCTAACGGTACTTCCTCCCTGAGGTGAGACAATGTAGTAGCGCTTTTTAGGCTGTCTTTACCCTGCTCAAAAGCTTGAAGGCTTCTCTCGTCCCAGACGATTTGTGTTTTGTCCTTTTTCTTGGAATTATGCAAAAATGTATTAAGTACTGCCTGGTATGATGCTGCATGTGGAAGATGCGACCTATAAAAAATTATGATACCTAAGAATCTGCGTAATTGCTCTACGGTTTCTGGTCGTTTATAGTCGGCAATAGCCTTAACCTTGTCCGGCAACGGGCTGATACCTTTTTCCGACACTAGATAACCTAAAAATTCGACGTTCGGCTGACCAAATGAACATTTATTAATATTTATAGTAATTCCTAATTTATTAAATACGTTAAATAATTTCCTAATGTGTTCTTTGTTACCTGCTTCAGTTTCTGATGCTACGAGTATGTCATCTATGTAACAAAAGAGTGCGGACTCACCTTTTCCGTCCGTGTTTTCAATCTGCTCTAAACCTTTGAGGACTTGCTGGTCCATAAACCTTTGGAAAGTCTGAGAGGCGTTACGGAGACCGAAGCTCATTCTGGGAAATTCCATCAGGGCAAAAGGAGTGCAAATGCTGGTCTTCTCTATGTCTTCTGCTGCTACAGCTATGTTATGATAAGCTCTATTTAAGTCTAATCTAGTAAAAACTTTCTTATTATGTAACATGTAAGTAAAATCCTGAAGCCTGGGCACTGGGTAACGATCAGGCTTGGTGATAGCGTTCAGCGCTCTGTAATCGCCACATAGTCGTAAGTGTCCGTCTTTTTTCGGGACTACGTGTAGCGGACTAGACCATTCGCCATTCCCTGGTCTGCATATACCTAACTCCTGCATTTTCAAGAATTCGGCTTTGACCTTCTTGTACCGGTCCGGGGGTAGTGGCCTTGGACGCGCACATACCGGGGCACCGGTCGTGATGATATGGTGATATACGGAATGAGATGGCTCTTTATAAACTATGGGCTTAGCAATACTAGAATATTCTTCTAAGATATCTCGATATGGATTGTCATTTTGGATACCTTTTAATGAGGGTTGCATGTGTTGTACGATGGACCCTATTACACATAAGCTAGTTACACTGTCAGTTATTTTCTTATTATATAAGTCTACTACTAGTTTATAATATTCTAGGAAATCTGCACCTATAATAGCTTGTTTAACATCGCAAATTATAAATGTCCATTTCAAGGCTCTACGCAATCCTATGTTTAATTCTAATGTTTTTATACCGTAACTTTTGATTTCGGTATTATTAGCTGCAAAAAGTTTATAATTTATATTGACTCACCGGTAAGACGGAGACGTTGGCGCCAGTGTCCACAGGAAAACGTGTTCCAGTTTTTCTATCCCTTATACATAGACGGTGGTTACCTTGGGTGTCTATGCAGTCGCCCACCGGATTAGACTGCATGCTTGCTAGTTTTCCGCCTTGTCATCCTTGTGTCCTGGGTTTTGACGTGGTGGCTCGGTCTGCTTCCAATTGCACGGTTTCTCACAGTTTCTAGCCTGATGCCTGAATTTGAAGTGATATTTGCAGAGCCAGTTGGAGTTTCCAGGTGTACGTGGACGTGGACCTAAAGAGCGTGATCGCGATCTGTTCGTGTAAAAACGTCTACCACGCTGCCATTTACGTCCTCTTACGAAACTTCGTTAGAACCCAAATTTTCAACGATTTTGTCGGCTAGTGCGGCGAGTTCGTCTAACTTTGTTTCGTGAGACACCGGTAAAACTGCCTTTACTGTGCTAAGTAATCTAGATATCCATAGGCGTCTCAATGCTTCTGTGGATACTTGAGTATTTGTAGCCAGTTCTGAAATTCTCCTTAGCAACTGCGATGGACGTTGAGTCCCTAAATCAATTTCTGAAAGTAATTTGTTGAACTGTCGCTCAGCACTTTCTTCGTAAGCGGTTGTCAAGCGGTGTCTGATAGCTTCATATTTATTTTTCTCCGGCGGCGTAATAATTAAATCGTATACCTGTTGTAAGGCATCTCTACTTAGTTTCGCGACTACCATGTTGAATTTAGCCGTGTCACCTTGTTTTTGCGGATCCATAATTGAGTCGAATTGAGCGAACCATAATTTAGGCATGTCCTTCAAAAAATTCTGGAATCTTTGCGGAAACGGAAATCACTGCTAAATCTGTTACAGTTTGTGTGGCTTGTAGTTCTTCCTTTTTAGAAGCGTTCGCCATGGTGAAGTAATAAAGTTCGTACCACCGGTTCACTAAATGATTCACTATACGAAAAGTCTAATCTAACCTGCACGCGACGGCTTTGCAGGGAGTCAATTCCGGCCGATATGTCCTGATTCACGGTTCACTGATTCTAAAGAGTCACTATTGTATCACTGTTCGGTCAAGGTCACTTTTTTTTCGCGTTACTTTTCGGCACTTTTTTAACTCTTTATTACCACTGTAGAGTAGTGTTAAATTTTCAGCACTTTTTTTCGACTCGGGGAGTAGTGTTAAATTTTCAGCACTTTTTTTCGACTCGGGGAGTAGTGTTAAAGGAGAACGCCCAGAGATCGTTTCTTTTTGAAAACCCTTAATAAAAAGTGTATGGCCATCTAAGTAAATTGGTAAATCATGTAATATTTTTTTAACAATCTTTTAATTCAATCGATCAAAATCTTTTGTGGCGTTTTAACTATGATAATAATTCGTGGTTGTATCGTTTGTACGCGCCGCGGACTGACCAAATGAATGGTACTGACGTGACGAAGATGGCCGCCAATCGCAAATATCAATGTTGATGCAACAATCAAAGAGAATACAATACTACGTAACAATGTCGTTGAGATCATAGATTTAATATCGATAAATTCTAAATCTATGGTTGAGTTGGAAGTAGGTTCTATTAATAGCAGATTATTGTATTTTTTTAATATAAAATTGCATTCAAACTATTGTAAAAATCTAGGCTGGTGATATATTATTCACCGTGTTGCGAGCATATTAGACATTTGAACGAAATACGAACTGTCAAAAATTGAAAAGTTTTTAACAAAACGTCTTTTCGGTAACGAATGTGCGGTTTGATCTGATAAAAATGCCACTCATCCTCTTTTTTCGACAAACTCCAGAGACACTTCTAGTAAAGTTCCAACTCTTTACTAGAGAAGACAGTCAGTCTTCTCTAGTAAAGCTTGACTTAGGACCGTACTTGACTTTCAGTGTCCTAAGAGGACGAGGACCGAGAAAAATGACATAAACAGCTGAATATTAAATAATACAGGAATTGGCAGTATGGTTTTAAATACCTTTGCCTGTCCTTTGGACGAATAAAGCAACAACAACAACAACAAGGAAAAATGACAGTGAATTTTTCATGAAATTATTTTATATAAATCGGTGTGAAATGTTTATAATATATAAAACAATGTATGGTTCCATACAAAGTGATTATGATCAGGATTGATATTTAAATGGTATAATTAAGGAACAATCGAGATCCAATTTGTTTATTTACTAGATATATTATCTCAATAAGTTGATATGTGGTAAGTAAATACATTTTCAGGGTTTTTTATAAGTGTGATGGAACTATTACTTTTATCTTTTTTGAATTAAATCCATGTTCATCAATGTAACGATTACACTTTTTGTACAAATTGATTTGACGGATTGATGGACATTTGCTTCAAAACTAACCTCTAATTTGAACAGCAAAACGAAGAATGATAGAAAACCCTACAAAATAATAGAATATTTTTTATTTCCTATGAAAGTACGATATCCATCTAATTCAATCTCCGATTTTCGCTGTCATACTAAATTATTTGTTATGAAACGGCGGTCTATTAAAAGATGGGCAATCGCCTTTTCAGCACTTTTTTCGACTCGGGGAGTAGTGTTAAATTTTCAGCCTTTTTTCGACTCGGGGTCACCATTTGTAGAGGCTGTCTACGTGTAGGCAGGAGAAGGTTAGTGGTGGCTGGGCTGCTCACCACGTACCGGCCTTGCTGCTATACTTACTGCTGCGAAGTCTGTTGCGTGATCGTAAGTGCTTGTACAGAATGAATGAATACTACTGGAGTTAGCGAACCGAGTGTATATCGCGAGCAGACCGTTACATGTCCTGATCGGTCCAAGGGAAGGAATTGACTGCCGGGGCACCGCCACGCTCTTAATACATGCAACTCGGTAATCGGATTGCATCAGCCGATGACGTAATCATGGCGTGTGTCCCCACAATATTTATTCCTCAAGTAACTAGACTTATTATGTTAGTAACAATATTTCTTATTCTATGTTAGTATTCTTAACCTAAGCATACAAAATAACATAAAAATAAAATAAATAGGTACCCGCTGATATGCGAATCACCGCCACACGTCTATCAACGAGGTGGACAACTTGCAGCAGCGACTCACATACAAGCAGTACAATCTGCTCGCGACGCAGCTCAGGATGACGTTGGGGCTGGCCCGCACTCGGCGCACCAGGGACTAAAAAATTTTTTTTTTGTTTGTTTTTATAAAAAGATACAAAAGAGAAAAATAGAAAATATAAAGCAAGCATGAGTAAAATAAAAGGAAAAACCTCGCAGTTTAAGTTAAGGTCGGAAAACAAATTTTAAAACCGGGAATTGTAGTCGTCTATTAACGACATACGAGATACTGTTCTGTTAATAATTGCAGGATCGTATCTGTGATCTCGCATATATTTAATATTAAGGTACCGTTGATACGCATGATGTTCTGATTTCTCAAAATTTCTCATTATCATAACGGTCCGTGCAGAGTATAAAGAATACGGTAAAGCCATATTCGAAGGGTTGGGATATTTAATAAAACTAGGAAAATCCATAATTAATTCGAGTATAAACCTTGAGGCCTAACCTTTAAGCACTAAACTTATTTACTCTATTTCTTAATAACTAATTCCTTGGTAGCAAGAACCAATTCTTTACAAGCATTATCAATATCTGCTTTAGAGGGTTTGGGTTTTGGCGGAGGTACCCTCTCTCTAGGTTGTGGAGGTACCGTTCGATCGCTTGATTTGGGAGCCGGTGGTGGAATACGTACTCTAGGTTGAGGTGGATCTATCTTAACTTTATTCTTTGGTTGAGGAGGAGGTATCCTCTCTCTAGGTTGAGGTGGAGGAACCTTTACTCTAGGAACTGTAGCTGAACCAGAAGGCTTAAGGTCAAAGCCCACTTTAACGACTCCGCTTCCACCCGGCAAAAATAATATAATTCAAATATAGGCCTTAAACATTGCTCTTTAGATTTATTTTACATTGCCATCATCAATTAGCAGACAGCTCGCTTTCAGCGAGCTTACCGCCGCCGCACCGATCGCGAACTGTGTCTATTGCGAAAGGCGACAGCGGTCGGCGGGTGGACAGCTGGCCGTCTGCTAGCTGTCGCCGCGTGGACTGCTGGGTGCGTGCTAGCTGTCGCCGCGTAGACTGAAAATAAAGACTTATTTATCATCATTAGCTCCAATCAAATAAGCTGAACCCGATACAAGATATCCAAACTCACTATACGATCGAAATTTGTTTCGCATAAATTCATCGAACTCAGTAAGCTGATTGTTCATATCAGCGTTTACAATTCCAGACACAAATGCGATAATAATAAGAATGCGATACATCTTACTCGTTTATCTGCACATCTTAGTTTAAATGCACATCTGTTTAATTTTTCTGCACACTAGGTAACTCCACTAATTTACTGAATGCAAACCAGAAAATTAAATGCTGCGCAAAAAAACCAATTGATTAACTAAACACTACTAACACTAAACTTAACATGTCCTACTTAAAAAAAATTAATATTACTTAGAACGAGATGGCCTTTTTAATCGAGTTCACACGAAAAATGTGGTTTGTACATCAAATATATGATTTGTAAAACAGAAATACGAATTGCATAACAAAAATACTAACTTGCACTCTAAATTGTACAATCTTATAACGAAATAGGTTAGGTTAGGTTAAACTTTTATTTTTTGGATCAATAAACTTTAATTTAGTAGAGGTGACTGATTAAATTGGGGTTTTACTTAGAATAAACGATGTTCCTAAGAGTAAATTAGGCGATGGTTTTCCTTAAAAAGTTTGAATATTTTTGTTGAACTAAGAAATTGTTAGATATACATACTATTTTGATAATAGTTATTCGTTCAGTAAAACAGTTATGCAAATACCTAACTCAGTAACCTACTAAGGCATATCTAACTCTTTTGTTGTTTGGAAGGGCGGAAAGAAGAGGAGGTTCGGGGCGCTCTTTTTTGCGACAGGCTTTTCTGCTTCCAGCTCCTTCTGGACAGATTGGAGTTCGCCTTTATGGTAGACAATCTCGTCGTTCATTTTGAGGGAGACAAGCTCCCTCACGTGTTCTAGGATGGAACCAGACGCGCTCCTGAGCCCCTGGACGCTCTGCCCCTTCAGGCGGTAGGACTTGTACGCTATCTCCTGTGTGTACGCACAGGCCTTTTCTACCGCCTTTGATAACTGTTCAGATCTAGGTCCCAGTACAGTCATCGACGACGCTGCCCCTTCCGTCGCGGATAGTTTGCGGTGGTAGGAGAGTCGCCTCTCCTCCCACCGCCTACTTTCCTCCTCGTGCGCGAGCTCCTGCTCCGCCTGGAGTTCAAGCTCACGCTCCTTGGCCGCATTGAGGTCGGCCTTGGCTTTCGCCAGGCCGACGTATTGCTCTGTCGCGGGTGGGCGGCCGCTTCCTCGTTTACCGGGCTGGCCCCGGATGGTATTGGAGCCAGCCAACTCGTCTCCGTCACTGTCCGACTCCCTAGGACTTTTGCTGTTGCAGCGTTTGCGCTGCCACAGCCTTGGGGTCGGAGAGTGACGGGACGAAACCGTCTTCTTTGACTTGCAGCTGCTGTCGGCCTCCGACAGCATCTGCTCGTCACACCGTAGAGTGATGGCGTCGCAACGCGACAGCGCCACTTTTACTTCTCTGGGACCCGAGATCAGGGTCCCAGGCCTCATCACTCTTCTTTCATCATCCAGATCGTTCAGCATTTCTTCGTCCATGTTCAGTTCGCCAGTTTCCGTTTTTAAAAATAAATTTTCGTTTGTGTTTTAGTAATGTTTTCAATGCTGTGCATTACCACGTACCGACTGGAGCCACCAGTCGGATGGTTACCATGACCTTAAGGATTACGGAACGCGAGGAGGGTAGCTGGACCTCACCAACACCGACGCAAGTGTAGACCTGTGCGCGAGCAGTAGGCCTACGCTTCCTTGACTCTCCACGCTTCTACCGGCCGTAGCCGGGAGCGGACGGCAACAAGCTGCGTCGCGACGCTGCTACGTCTCTGGGAGATGCCGAAGGTGAAAAATTATGTCGTCCAACGTCTGTTCGCGCCATAACGCATGTAACAGAACATTTTTACAATACATATATTCACACAATACAATAAAAACATAAACACATATACACTCACAAAGTCTTTTATTCAAAATCGTCAACTACACTCGAGAGCAATGAATCCGGGTCACTTAAAGAATCCTAAAAATCTCGGAAACTAAAAATGCTAGGTTAATGCAATAAATTGTATTTAATAGACAATGTAATACTCCTTAAATGAAGGTATTAAAACTTCTTAGTTATTGTAAAGTTATATCATAAAAAAATCAAATTTGAAAAAGGGCCACTTTCGAAGATGGAACTACGAAATTACAGCATTTGGTGTTGCTTTTGTTTGTAATCTGTCATTTATGTGGGTACATAAACCATGTTGATAGTGCTCTATATTCATTAATCAAGCTGAAATTATGTCGCTTACGCCTGAAGAATGCACCAGAATACTTACAATGCTGGAAACCGGCCGGAGTCAGCGCGATACAGCCAGGACTGTCGGTGTGTCGCTGTCAACAGTACAAAGAGTTCTCCGACGTTACGAAGAAACTGGTTCTAACCTACGCAGACCAGGAACGGGCAGAACCAGGTGTACCACAGCACGAGAAGACCGATACTTGGTGAACACCATGCTTCGAAATCGCTTTCTCACAGGAACTGAACTCACCAATCAGTTTCGACGCCTCGGAGGAAGTAACCCAAGTGCATGGACAGTAAGACGTCGGCTTGCTGAATCTAACTTAAAACCCCTTAGACCTGCAAACGGCCCTAAACTGGAGCGTGGGCATCGTATTTCGAGACTAAGGTATGCCCAGAGCCACGTAAATTGGAGTATTGAAGATTGGTCAAAAGTTATGTTCTCCGACGAATCAAAATTTATGCTCTACAAGCACGATGGAAGACACAGAGTGTATCGAAGACCAGGGGAAAGATTCAAGCAAGCATGCATCGAAGAAAAAGTAGCCTACGGTGGTGGGTCTGTACTTGTGTGGGCCGGAATTTCTTCTGAAAGTCGCACAGAGCTGGTGATCATAGAAAACGGCTCTTTAACTAGCGTAAGATATGTGGAAGAAATCCTCAATGATCACGTTGGTCCATTTATGGTCAATTTAGGTGAGGATGCTATATTTATGCATGACAATGCCCGACCTCATACAGGTAGGATTGTGAATGACTACCTTCAAGAGATGAACATTACTCGTATGGAGTGGCCAGCGCGCAGCCCGGATATCAACCCGATCGAGCATGCTTGGGACGAGCTAGGCAGATGCGGAAAACAACGAAACCCTCCCCCAATCACGCTTCGTGAGCTCAAAATTGCTCTCACAGAGGAATGGGAGAATATTCCCCAAAATCGTATAAGGAACTTGGTGTACAGCATGCCAAACCGCGTAAACGCAGTAATGGAAGCACGAGGAGGCAATACGAAGTATTAAAATTCAAGAAAATCGTAATAAAGTTCAAAAATTTCATGTTTCCTATTTTTGTTTTAAGGAGAGATCGGCAGTTTTTTCTTTATGTAATTTTGTGTTAATAAAATGTATGGTGACTCATATTTTTTTTACTTTCATTTAAGGAGTATTTTTTTTTTTTTTTATTATAGACCCATCACCCTGAATATCATTCCGTTCGACTCAAGTCGCTGATGATTGTTCCACTTCTCATAGTCTAGGTGATTTGCGATGCAGACTCTGGAATAATCCTTGAGTCCTTGTCCAGATGTGTTGTCCATTAATTTCCCAGTTAATGTCGTCAAATCGTCAGCCATTGTTAGCCCCTTGAACAAGGGAACAAAGTTACATTTGATCAAATATTCCGTTATCACAAAGTATTCCCTGAGCTTCCAAGACATCAATGTAAAGAATCTCCCGATTCTCTTCAATTCCCTCTCTTTCCCTTTTAAACCTATGACCAGATCTTCTCTACTTATCCCATACCTATCGACATGCTCGAGGAACTCCTTCCAGTTGGTTGCCTCCGTCTCCAAAAATGTGTTGAGGACTTTCCTTGACGGGATTGGTTTCTTGTTTCCAGACCGGACATGTGCGACAACTTCTGACCTACTCATTGAATGGCTTTTGTCTGCATATATCGTGGAGGCGTCAATCATGTCCGGGATCTCAAAACATTTTTCGAGAGGGAGTTCGTGCCAGTGGTCTCCGAAGTCTATTATCTGTTTCTGAGTTGGCCAGGTTCGATTCTTGATATGTTCATGGAAGGGGTGTTCTTTATTGAGGATCTTGATGTCAACATACCATTTCTTTGTCTCTTTGAATTTAGACTGTAGCACGATATATGCTAGATCGCTTGCCAGCATGCTCACATAATGGAGATCGACATCTTTCTCCATGTTGACTTGAGCTTCTAGTTTCTTTAATCCATCTAAGTACTCCACAAAAGGATGTCCCCAATGCCTGAAAGACCCAAAATAAGTCAGGACCATGTTTAGATTCGTCTCCTCATTGATATGGTCTGACAGGGCTCTGATGCGAACATTTATATTGGACAACTCATTGATGGACTCTTCCACGTGGGCGCCGAAGTTCGGGAACTCGGGAATCAGTGGTCGAAATTCCCTAGCCATCTTAGTCATCTTGAGGTTGCACATCGGCTCTATCATCTTGATAATGTCATATCCGTTGTTACCGGACTCGGACAGCAAATTGTCTCCCAGAGAATAAAATTTTTGAAGCTTTCTCCAATCATTTTGATCAAAGTTATTATCAACTCGGTCGACTAAGGCCAATAACGCATGGAATCTAGACGAGAATATATCTTTTATCATCAATACCATGTTCCTTGAGCACAGCCATTTATGCATTGAGAAATAAACATACTCCCCCGAGACTGTGACCATTCCCCAATTCTTTGATTCTATGGTCACACTACCGGACTCGTCTCCCTCGATTAATAAATGGGGAATCGATCTCAAGAGATTCTTCCTCTCCTCGAGTGATGATGCATTTAGTACAAGAACAATTTTATGGAAATCCCAGAAGTGAGAACCCCAAATCAGTATTTCGCGTGGTGGGAGTCCTGTCTTGGGATTGCGTATGGATTTTCCAGTCCAGCCCTTGAGAAATGCATTCACGACCTCATAGGTCACTGTTGAGTCCTTTACAGTTTGACTGACAATTGACAAGAAGTCTGGATCTACATCATATCCCCTCCTAATAGATTGGAAGAAAGACTGGTGGAATTTGTCAGTGGTGAGAATGGAAGTCTTGTTTACATGTAGCCTGTCGAGAGAGTCCCGTAATTTGGTCCAATCCTTGGTGTTCAACCTCTCCTCATATTTGCGACCCTTAAAATACAATAATATGTTATCAATCTCGTCTGGAATCAGGGGTGAATTTAGTGAATAAACCTTGTTGTTGAGACCTTCCATCTTCTGAGGATTGTTTATTTGTGGTGTCGCCTCATCTTCCACGAAGTCGGGAGGGTCTTCAAACACATCTAGATAGTCTAGGTTCCCGATATCCGACATTTTATTCAGATTACACAATTAATTTAGATGCTGAATCGATACAAGTCACAATTTAGCAGATTTCAACTATTAGTGATGTTCTACATTGTCTATTAAATACAATTTATTGCATTAACCTATCATTTATAGTTTCCGAGATTTTTAACATTCTTTAAGTGACCCGGATTCATTGCTCTCGAGTGTATTTTAACATAACTCTAACAACACAATGACAACAATAATACAAACAACAAACAAAACAAAAAAGTGTTTTATTTCACAAAAAATGGTGACATTGATTATTACAAACTAATTGCGTAAATAATTACATTAAATGTTGAAATGTCACCATATTGCGGAATATGGCCCCCTCTCAGCTTGTTGCTGTCTCACGGTCAACGTGATAACAGCACTGATTTTCTGAGGAGGCCAGTTGGGACAATGACGAATAACATTGTAATAAAAAAAAAAAGTACATTTTCCCTACTTCATTACACAGAAAATCTAGTCAAGTACCTGAGTGCTTAAAACAAACAAAAAAAATAAAAACTAAAATAAAAGGAACAGTGGTGATAAACTTCTAACACAAAAATAATTTTAATACACACAGCATGGTACGGTTAGGTACTAACTAAATTAGTCATGCTGTCAACATTTCGACAACATGGCCGAATAGTTTTAAACTCCTTCGCCTCAATTTTTTCAGAAACAAAATCTAAAAAAAAGAAAACCTTACGTCAAAGTCAAAAACATTCAATATTAGCATAGAGTAACTGATTATTAGGTACTGTACATAAAACCAACAAGTATTTTTTATCTTTGTTTATATAAAATTCTAAACTAAAACTCTTGCAGTGATCATGTTCTTTGGATTACCCAAATACATAGCAAAACAAACAATGCGTGCAGCATGTTCTGCATCGTTATCTCAGCAAGTCACCAACATTGATATTATTGCATTCTTTTAACATTGTAATTGTAACTCTGCCAGTCAACCACAGGAGGATCTAACGCCGAACAGAGGCATGCACCCACGTAGTCGAAAAATGTTTATCAAAGCAAGAACAACGATCATGGAAGACAAATAAACTAAACAATGAACCATAAAATATACTATAATGTATAATTTGTTTATGTGGACTAGGTAAGTGTACACTACTGTTTCATATTAAGCAAACTGTAACTTCAAACTTTCAAGTGACAAAAAAAAAAATTCTTTTCTTTCTTAAATATGTTTTGCAAAGCAGATTCTCTATTCGAAACCCTTATTCGGATAGAGAATCTGCTTTGCAAAACATAGTAATGAGCAGAATTACAGTAGGTACACTGCACACAGTTTTTGTAATATTTTCTGAAAGAACTACCTATATGAAGAATCACTAGCCAAGAAATCTACTTTTTATTGATATACGAGTATTTAACTGGGTGCCTTCATCACACTTCGGTCCTGGGTGCTTTCATCATATTTGTTAGCACAATTTTAACCTAACCTAACCAACTTGTCTGAATGCTTATATAGGGGTTACCTTATTCCCCTGTCACCTGTCTCGCAAATTCCGTAATCCATGTCGATTTTGGCAGTGTGGCTTCAAGAAAGCAACCAACCAATTAAGAACACAAAACCCCAGGCCGAACATCAGCAATCGCTAATCATGAATAAAATCACCCACAAAACTTTGCAGTGAACTTTCCTTATTATTGAAGTTTGTGGACATTCATGGACATTCTCACATAACACCAACCAGCTCAATCCAAGCAAATATGAGCTCTTGCTATAGTATCCAGACAATTGACAAACACACCCATATCTTCCCACGTACATACACATCATTCACATAACATACATACACATTTTAATATAAAAATAAATATATACTTGCATGGCTAGAATAATTAATATATGTAGTGGATTATTCACAACCCACACTTAGTAAGATCTTCAGCATTATATATTAATAATTTTCCCACTTACTCAAAATCATGCCGCTCAAGTTATTAAAACAGTAATTCTCTCATCATCATTCATACTTTTTTATTTCTTTTCTTTTTTTAATAACCCTAATTTTTTTTTAATTTTTTTATTATTACCCTTCCATATCTAATTGCTTTTCTATCAAACACTTAAACACTCACTACTCATGAGCATAATTGCTCTATCATGTACTTTCTTTTCAAGTGTTTGATAAATGTTCTCTTTGTTTTTAGGCTCCGCAACGGCGGAGAGAGGGTATTCCAGCAGTGAGTTGCGGCGTGTCTGAAGCAACCTTTAAAAGCTGCCGTCCTAAACCTGGTCAATGAGAGGGGTGGCACCAAGGACCTCCTGCTGAATCTCTCTTTCTCATGCCTCCAACTGAGTTTTTCAAAAAGATAAGTTGGCCTCTCAGTGTTGATTACGCCAAACAACATTCCGGCCAGATGCAGCCTTCTCCGAGCCTCCATCCTCAGCAACTTTAGTTCATTTATGTAGGGAGACACATGGCTTCTTCTAGGGATATATAGACAAAATCTAGCACATGCATTCTGAACACGCTGAATCAAAGTTTCTGTTCGTTTCAAAAGACATGGACCATAAACGGTATCACAATAGTTGAATCTAGACAGAATAAGGCTATCGACTAGAAGTTTTCGCAATGGCACACTTAAATACTGTCTTATATTGTAGAGGACCTTAAGCCTATAGAAGCAGTTGCTGACGACCTTGTTTACATGGGCTTCAAAGCGCAATTCTGAGTCAAGAGTGAGACCAAGATTGACGACTGTATCAACTCTTTTTATCTTGTCTTGCCTGATCTCAATTACAGGATTATGACCAAGCACATCCCCTACCTGTTTTCTTGTGCCCAGCACCATATACTTGGTCTTAGATGAATTCAGTACCAGGGAATTCCTTTCTGCCCACATCACTACATGCTTCAAAGAGTCATTTATTATATTAACTGCAGACATTGTTTCAGTTGGCTTGAACGACTTGTAAAGCTGGACATCGTCAGCATACATATGGAACCTACAGTTATCTAAAGAGTTTACTATGTCTGCACTGTATAGAATATACAGCAATGGTCCCAAAATTGAGCCCTGCGGGACACCCCTAATAATCCGGCGAGGGGCTGAGCGTGCCCTGGTTCCATCGCCCTTCTGTATCTCCACACATTGCGACCTATTGGTAAGGTAGCTGTGAAACCATTGAACCGTTTCACTGGTAAATCCAAAATACGTAAGCTTTGAGAGCAGTAGAGTCTGATCTATGGAATCAAAAGCGCGGGAGAAATCCAACAAAACTAGAATGGATGCCTCCCCCCCCATCCCTCGCCTCAAGTACATTTCCGACTACATCGGCCAGGGCAGTGGCAGTGCCTCGACCCTTACGAAATCCAGACTGCAACTCTGGCAGTAAACGGTTCCCCTCAAGATACTCCATCACCTGGGTATGTACCACCCGCTCAAGTATCTTTGAGAGGCAAGGAAGGATGCTTATGGGCCTCAAGTCCTTGTAGCTCTGTGGATTATTGTTTTTTGGTATAGGGCGGACTATAGCGCACTTCCAAAGTTCGTGAAACTTGTGAGATGCAATGGAAGCATTCACAATGTCCGTCACTGCCTGAAGGGCTGATGGCAGGGTCATACACAGCATGTCTCGGCTTATCTCATCTATGCCCTCCGCATTGGTACCTATGCTATTTATTATTTTATTTATCGTCTCACTACTGACTGGCTGAAGACTAAATTCACTAGTCGTACACCTACTGTATTCAAAAAATGTTAGTTGTGAGATAGTAGTAGTGGAGGCTCCCGGAACGTCAAGGAATGCAAGATTGATTTTATCAGGGTCATCAAAATGATCGGGTAGCAAGACTTCCTTATGGTTTGGGAAGATATCCAGCTTCAAATTCTCCCAAAGACGCTTGGGATTCTGTATTTGATCATTTATATTGGTCTTGAAATACGCCGATTTTTCGTTTTGAAGGGTCTGCTTCGCCAGGTGCTTCAACTCCACATAGTAAGCCCGGTGTTGCTCTAGTCTAGTATTGCGATACCTCTTTCCTGCCCGGTCCCGCAGACGGAACAACAAACGAACATTGTCTGTGATCCAAGGAGTTGGACGGGCCTTAAATATTCTAGTTTTGCTAGGAGCATGCAGACTAAACAAACATACTACATAGGAGGTCAAGGAATCAACCATCGTATCTACGTCCCGACCACTGCCACATACAACCCACGGTACGGCATCCCTATCCTGCTCAAAAAACTCTTTAAGAATGTCGCGTAATGGTCTATATGTGATCATCCTCGTTATCGGTTTGGGCCTCCTATATACCGTGTCACACGTTACAAAAGCATGTCGCCCCAACTCACAGATGCGATCCACTACAACACCACGTGTCTTAATGTCAGTGCTGACTACATCAATAAGCGTAGCTCGCTCCTCTGTAAAATGTGTCGGTAAATTTACATACTGCACTAAACTCATATGCGCAAGAAAAGCCCTAAGTCTTTTAACATCGTCTGCGTTATCCTTGAGCATGTTCACGTTAAAATCGCCTAAAAGCATCACATGGTCAAAAGGTGCAAGAGCTGTGATACTATCAGTCATAGCACCAAGAAACACGTCCAGATCAAGCCAGGGTGGGCGATAGGCTGCACCAATCAGCAATGTTTTGTCCATAACGCTTCTCATGATGCGTTATGGACAAAACATTTTTCATAACGCGTAATCCACATCTGTTCTACTTTGGAATTTATAGGGTGTGCCCTAGTTTTTACACTCATCCCAACCCTGACATAGAAACCCACTCCCCCTCCTCGGCCTTTCTTAATCCTTTTTGAGCGCGGTACATGTCGAAGCTTATAGCCTTGCACGGTGGGGGCCTTATCTTCCCTACCTGTCTGCAACCATGTCTCATTAATAGCCATGATATCAGGAGCATGATTCAGCATGGCCACCCTGAACTCATCATGCTTGGTTGACAGAGACCCTACGTTCAGCAAACCAAATTTTATATATTTAGTTTTTATCATTTTACTTATTTATATATAGTAGTACAACTATCGGAATTAATATGTATTGTAGTAAAATAAATTTAAATGTAAATTCTGACTGTAAGTGTATTGTATGAGTTGTGTGTGTTCCTTCCGTATTAAAATCCGTTAATTCATTATGTATGTGTTGAATATGTATGTAAGTCTGGATTGTATTGCATTGCACCATGATTATGTATATAAGCAGCCGTTCATGTTCTCTTATGAGATCCTGAAAAATGTAATACACACATCCATAGCGCGCATCCATAGCATGCATCCTTCCATATAAAAACATATTTAGTATCTGTAGGGATTTGTTTGTTAAATTGATCATTGCTAGTGCCAACTCCCGCCACAAGCCAACCAACGTGTATAAAATATCCAATATCTGAATATCTTCCTCTGCCCAGTATCGGGGTGCATACCTGCGCTGACATCAGACCCCAGTAGAAGCATCCCATAACACTAACCCGACCCTGAGCCTTGCCACTCATAATGACGTAGTAAAACAAACAGAGAGTTACACAAATAAAGTCTGACTTAAATCGAGATAAGGAACTTAAATATAGATTACTTAGAACCAACTTTTTGTCCAAAAAGTGAATGGAGATCTGCTTCTGATCGGAGACGATGAGTAGGATCCCCGGGCTTTCTACAAGCCAGGACGTGACCACGCCTCGTCCATACAAATCTCCAGCCAGCGGCGACACCGGCCTCGCGGGCCTGCCGAAACAACTGCCTATTCGCCTTCGTCAAACGCTCATTGACATAAAACCGGCCAGGCCTAGCGGACGATCCGCCCGCCACAATACCCTCCGTGGTGACCGTGCGGCGCGCACGCGGTCCCCTCAGCAGCTCGTCGCGCAGGTCACGGCGCGCCAAGCGCACCACCAACAGGCGAGGACGCGGCTCGATTGCTCCCTAAGCGCTTGTGACATTAAGGTGGCGCCTGCCGACGCGCTCCGCGCTGACTATGTCACGCTCATCAACTGCGACGCCCAGCTTCGTCCCTATGGCCCTAACGATGTGAGCCGGGCTCTCTCCATTTTGCTCTGGCACATTTGATATCTCAATATCATTGGCCAAGAGCTCCTGGTCCCGGTCGTTCAGCTCCCTACGCAGACTCTCGATTACTTGGTCGACATCAGTGGCACAGGCGTTGGATGCCTCAGGTTTCCCCTCCAGCGCAAGCAATCTGGCCTCGAGCACGTCGATCCTGGAGTCGCATACTCGCACGGACTCCCTTATGGCCGCCATCTCCGTCACCATTTGTGCCCTAAATGCGTTTACATCCATTCGCAACTCCCGTATCTCCCGCACGAGCATCTGGAAATCCTGCCCCTGAAGCGAGGCTCGCGAGTCACCCGAGACGCTCCCACCCGCAGACTCATGTGTGGACGACAACAAATCATCGACTGGTGAGTCATGCATAGGCCGTCCATGACTCCCTGACTCGTTCTGAGATGGTCGGACAGGCGTGTCATCGTTCTTAGCCTTCCTTTCCGCACTAAGCTTGCACTCAGGGCAGCACCAGTTAGCCGGTACACTACCCTTTCCTGATACGTTTACGCAAGCCTTGTGGTACGTCTCCAAACACTGCTCACATTTGAGACACTTTACGACATCTGCTGGTGAGACAAAGCGACGACATCCTCCGCACTTCATTGTAATCTATTGGCTCAAAATAATATGCAATGAATCGACTAGATGACGCCCTGCAAGCGGCAGGCGCAGGGCACGTAGTACCTAGCTATCGACCCGTTGATCTGCAGACCCGTTGAATTGGCAACAGCTGTTGACAATCAGCTGAGCACCGAAATGTTTTTGTTGATTCACCCACACAGACACACAGTAAAACGAAAAAAAAAATGCTTTGTTTATAGATCTATCAGTCTTTATTATAATTACTATGAATTTAAATTGTTTACACACAATCACCATTTATTAATTAGTTCACCAAAGTTCGTGTAATGTTTTTTATTATCTGTTTTCTTACCACTTTTAGCTGTCATCACTTAACACAGTGTTTTTATTTATAACTGTTATTTTCACACGAGTAGCGATGTATCCACCCACGTACTAGACTTATATCTACAATATTATTGTTTCTGTATTGAGGATTATATGCACTTTGTATTCCTATACTATTTTATTACGCTCAGCGATACAAAACACGTCTTTACAGATCAACAGCGCCATCTGTCGCTAATAAGCCATTTGTTTTTTGTTATAGATTGTAAACACACACAGTGTCAGGTGGAGGAGACAGATGGCGCTAGCTGTCACGTAAACATAGGCTCTGTAGTGAAATTGTATAATTAAATGGTAAATCCAAGTGTTTGTGTGTAAATGTTCCGCAATATAGTAGACTTACTTGTGGTGACTTTCATACAGTGTTGGTGATGAGTTGCAGTGTATTTAAAAACAGTTTTTACTGAATGTATACAAAGTTTGGTGACACTGTGACAGTGGGATAAATACAAACAACAGGAAGTGAAAGTGACATTTAATTTAGCATAAGTTTAAAAACAAACATTGGATACGACACAAATTTACAAATAAACATTAAATAATCTATTATATAATAAATAATTAACAATATAATTAAATAACGAGTGATTCGTGGGTGTCTGGACATTTTACAATTTTAATTTAACCTGATAGTACAAAATTAATAACAAAGGTTTCTGCATCGCGGGGAGCGCTGGCGACATCTAGCGTTGAGTGGCACAATAATTGAGAAGATTGAAACATATAAATAAGATGAGCAAGTGTGGAGGTTGTGGCCGTTTCACATCACCGGCTGACGGCGCGGCAATTAAGTGCAAGAAGTGCGCTAGTGTTTTCCACAAAGTTTGTGTGGGCCTACCTGTGAAGGGAAATGTACATGCGGAATGGCTCTGTCCGGAGTGTAAGAGTCGAGCCGTAAACAGGCGTGGGAACGACGATACGCCGGTTCGTTTGGCTCATCCTAGCGGTGCTAGCGGTTCGAGTGAAGGTCGAACGTCGTCGCCTGAGTCCGCCCCGATGGTGGTGCCATCGTTAGAGGCCACGCGGGAGGAGACCTCGGGTGGAGATTTTCGACTTCTGATGGAGGAGATCAGGGCTTTGCGTGCGGATGTGAAGTCGTTTCAGCGTCGTATGGAGCTCGACATGGCCGCTATAAAGGTGACTGTCCAAGCGTGTAACGCTCTCATGGACGGCATGGAAGCTAGGCTGCTGGCGTTGGAGGACAGAGGCATTGACCGTGTCTCTGATACAGGGACAAAGGGGTCGATTGAACGCGTGGTGGAGGACCTCAGGCGCGAGCTGAACGACAGGGACCAGGAGCTACTGGCAAACGACGTCGAGATAACGCACGTGCCAGAGCAGGCTGGAGAGAACCCGGTCCACCTGCTTATGGTCATAGGTGACAAGCTGGGGGTATCAGTGGACGAGCGCGACATCGTCAGCGTGCAGCGCGTCGGCGGGCGCCGGCTGGACGCCAGCAGCGCGGAGGGGCCCCGAGAGGCGCGCCCGCGCGTGCTGGTGGCCCGCCTGGCGCGCCGCGACGTGCGCGACGAGCTGCTGAAAAGGGCGCGCGTGCACCGCGGCGCCACCAGAGAGGGCGTCGTGCCGGCCGCTGCCCCGCGCCGTTTCTACGTGAACGAGCGGCTGACGAGGACGAACCGCCAGTTGTTTCGTCGAGCGCGCGACGCCGCCGGTGCTGCCGGCTGGCGGTTTGTGTGGACACGGAGGGGGGCCATACCCGCCTCCAGGGGCCCCGGCGATGCTACCCACCGCATTCGATGTGAGGCGGACCTGTCGAAATTATTCGGTGACAATGTGTGTGATAAATAACTTATTCATCTTATTATTATAAGTGTTTATTATTATTACTATTATTGAATTTAATTGTAAGTCTATCCTTATGTCAATTTTGTTTATTACTAGGTGCAGAACTTGCATTGTATGCGCAAGTGGAGATGGGGAGCAGGATTTAATAAATCAAAAACAATTATTGTACACAACTCATGCAGAAGACATTGCAAGTGATTATAATCGTGCAATCTCGTATAACCTACTATTAATGAGAGTATTTGTAACATTTGACCGACAGGATGATTTTGATTACAGGTATTTGCTACATAAAAGTTTGCCAGTGCCAAAAATATTTCCACATGTATTTAAAAATTATTTGATTTATAATTCTATATTTGTACAGTCCTATCTTCACATTATTTGTTTATTGTATCTACTTATAAGTATCTGTTTTACAAATGATTGCACATAAATATTTAAAATTCGGTCTATTGAATGCAGGCTCTCTCTCAACTAGGCAGGACGAGTTTAGGGTGGCTATGCTGCATCATTCTGTGGATATAATGGCCATTAACGAGACCTGGTTGAAGACTGACCAGGAAGCCAGGGCTCCTGTGGTTCAGGGCTATAGGCTTCGTCACATACCTAGGCAAATGAACATTAAGAAGGGTCCGGGTGGCGGAATTGCTTTTTATGTGAGAACGGGAATTAATGTTAGAACTAGGATACACCCCATAAATCCAAATGTTGAGCAAATGTGGGTCACCCTCAGTATTTTGGGAAAAACACTGCTCATAGGCACCGCGTATCGCCCTCCCTGGCTGGACTTGGATGTATTTTTGGGTAGTATCACTAATAGTATAATTGCCTTGGCCCCATATGACCATGTGGTGCTGTTGGGAGATCTAAATGTGGACATGATTAAAGAGGGTGAGAGTGGTGCAAGGAGACTCTCTGACTTTCTCACTTATATGAATTTAGTTCAGGTGGTCCAGAAGCCAACACATTTCACGGACGGCAAGGCAACCCTCATAGATGTCATATGTACAGACATCAGGACACGAAGGGTGACATTGGACCACATCCCGGAGTTGGGTCGCCATTCGTTTGTGGTGTGTGACACTGTACTAAAGAAAGCCAAGCCTAAACCAAGAACAATCACCTATAGGCCTTTGAGGGATATTCTAGTTGAGCGCTTTGAAGAGGATAGGCAGAGTTTTCAGTGGATGTTGGCCGGTGATGGACGGGGTGTTGATGAAATGGTCTCATCATTTATTTCCTATGTGCTGCATTTGTTCGACCTTCATGCGCCAATTCTAACAAAGACCTTTAGAACGCCTCCTACGCCGTGGATCACTGACAATGTTCGCCTGTTGTTCCGTCTTCGGGACCGTGCAAGGGCTAGATATCATAGTACAAGGTTGGATCACCACTACAAGTACTACATAGATCTCAAACATTTGGCAGAAAGATCTCTACACAGTGAGAAGTCAGCTTATTTCGGAGCCCACATAAATTCTAAAATCAGGGAACCTAAATTGTTGTGGCAAAATCTGAAGACCACCATTCTGGCAAAGCATGGAGAAACTCTGCTGCCTCATCATTTTGATGATGCTGAGGCTATAAACAAAGCTTTTTTGAGTGTTCCGGGGGATTCCAGGTTGACAATTTCACAGTTGACTTATTTTGAGTTTAATAGGTGCACTCCGGAACAATTCACTCTGAAGCCAGTCTCTGCAGATGAGGTGAGCAGGATAATTGATGGCATCAAAACAAATCATGATGGGATCAGTCAGGGGATGCTCTCTATGGTTCTCCCGTCAGCACTGCAAGCCGTGACTAATATTGTAAATACATCCATAGTGACAAATAAATTTCCTGATCTGTGGCGCTGTGCAGTTGTTCGACCGATAGCGAAGGTTAATGATCCTCGGCACAATAAAGATTTGAGACCTATAAGCATTTTGCCCTGTATATCTAAGGTTCTGGAGAGAGTGGTGCACACACAAATGTTAGAATACCTGGAAGTAAACAACCTGTTGCCTGAGCACCAATCAGGCTTTCGTAAGGGACGAAGCACAGCCACCGCACTGGCGGATGTAGTGGGCAACGTTCTTGAGGCGAGAGATGTGGGCGAGGGATCTATCCTGGTACTCCTGGATTTCTCCCGTGCATTCGATTCCATAAATACTACACTCCTGCCCTCAAAGCTTTCATACTATGGTTTTGCCAGAGAAACAGTGGAATGGTTCCGCAGTTATCTAATGAGTAGGTCGCAATGTGTGGAGATTCTAAGGGAGGACGGTGCCAGGATTACGTCCACTCAGAGCCAGATATACAGGGGTGTACCTCAGGGTTCAATTTTGGGGCCACTTTTGTACATATTATATAGCGCAGACATAGTCAATTCAATCGGAAATTGCAGATATCATATCTATGCTGATGATATACAGCTTTACAAAACTTTCAAGCCAACTGAAGTGGCAAGTGCGGTATATGCAATTAATGAGGACTTGGCAAGTGTGGCGTCATGGGCGGAGTGTAATTCTCTGATGCTCAACCCATCAAAATCAAAATTCATTGTGCTAGGTTCTAAGAAACAGGTTCAAACCTTTTTGGCACTGGACCCTGTTATTAGTATAAGAGGTGAAAATATTGAAAGAGTTGACACTGCTACCAGCCTTGGACTAGTCTTAGACTCAGAGTTGCGGTTTGAAACAAATATAAATAAAGTAGTGAGCAACTGCTTTTACAGGCTAAAGGTTTTATACAACATAAGGCAGTATCTCAGTGAGTCTTTACGAAAACTACTAGTTGATAGTCTAATACTCTCAAAATTAAACTATTGTGACACAGTTTATGGCCCCTGTCTACTAAAGAGGACAGAGGATTTAATACAGAGAGTTCAGAACGCCTGTGTCCGTTTCTGCACTAACATTCCCAGAAGAAGTCATGTGACTCCCTTTCTAAATAAGCTTAGACTGCTTAAAACGGAAGCCAGGAGGAAGATACATTTAGCTAGTTTGTTATTTGGGGTTATTAAAAAACAAAGTCCAACTTATCTTTACGACAAACTGAGCTGGAGATATGAGAAGCAGCGATTTAGTAAGAGATCAAGGCAGCCACCTCTGTCACTTCCCAGGCACAAGACTGTAGCATTCAAAGGGTCATTCTGTCACGCGGCTGCTAAGTGCTGGAATGTCCTCTCACCACCGGTTCGCAGCCTGAAAACAAAGCGAACATTTGTAAGACGGCTCAGAATTTTGTATATGAAAGAACAGACAAATTCAATCTAGAACTGATGAGCACTTTCTGATTAGGAAAAAAAAAAATATATACACATAACATTTCATACCAGTTGTGACTTTTATCATATTATTCAGTTATTCATGAAATTATTTTATTAAAACTATTTAAAATCAATTCTATAGAAACAAAAAATAATTATAACAATTATTTACTTTTAAGTATGTATTTCATTTATATTTATATGATAGTGTATATATTATGATAGTTAATACCATTAATTAACATATTTTAACATCCTGGGTGGAGAATGGATGATTGCTCTTACCTTATTTGATTGGCAGTCGCGTATGGTGAGTGGAGGCATGGTGTACGGCATGATGTGAAATAGCCAGGGGTTTCTGGCTGTGCCTGGGGCGAGTGGGACGATGGTAGGTGCGGCCTGTTTCCTTTCATTTCATGCCTGAAATGGACAGAGTTGGTTATGGGTTGCGTCCCAATACTCAGTTGTACCTAAGTAAACATGTTACTGTTTGATTCTCACTGAGGTATTTATTATTTATTAATAACTATTTGTGTTAGAATGAATGTACGGCATCGATTCGGTATTTTATGCTTACCTTTCTCACAGCGTCGATTGATAATCTTTATCGGCTTCTATGTACATAAATGAACATCTTCGAGATTAGGTTATTGCGAACGATACCGATCTAGAAATAATTGTGAACACGCATTGAATTTTTATTAAAGCACTGATTGCACTAAACACAACAACGGAACATAGATTTATATTAAACATATTACACACACGTTTATCTATAATTTATTTAATATTTTTATAAACATATCAATTCATTAGGTAATTACTTGTAATCTATACCACTAAACAGACACACATACAACAACCTAGCTTACAAAAGTTGGCATACGCTGTTTAATGTTTATTTTTGTTGTTATCATTGGTTAAGGATAGTAAACTGGTTTATTTAAGTGACTAAGTACAAAATGTACTCTGTGAATAATGTTTGACATAGAGAAATGGCGTAATTGCGTGGCGTCTACGGACGCGGAAGTTGCCAGCCCTAATTAATATTTTCTATATTAAGGGGTCCCGACACGATCGGTTGGCGGTTGTCAAGCGCGTTAAAAATAATGTGATACGTCGCTGCACTGAGGCAACTTCCTTTCATGTTTAACGTGATTGACAATTGCAAGGCATGGTCGTGTCGGGAGTCCATTCGTCTTTATTTATATAATAATATTTTGTAATGTTTGCGTGATTGGCGCTAGTTGTTTTTTGCTTTTGTTTCTGAAAATCTTAATAAATAGTGTCTCTGTCTTACCGTCGCATCCGGCCGTCTCTGAAAATCAGCGCTGTCTGCATGTATCACATGCGGACAGCATTACGCTGAGAGGCGGCCGTTTATTCCACAATGTATGCGATATATTTAAAAAAAAATGTGAATGTATTTATTTTTAAACATATTTTTTTTGTTAGATTAGTGGTGGTGGTGGCTATGAATGTGGAATAAAAAATAATTTTCTTTCTTTCTTTTCTTTCTAGGTAACAGTACAGAGTTGTTATAGTATCTAGCAATATAGAAAATGCAACTATGCAGCGACCCCGTTGCACTTCTTAGTAACAAGCCTTACACGCGGAGACAGAATTGCTGACGCGAGATGACGCAATGCAGCCGTACTTACACGTGGAGACAAAACTGCTGACTTGATGAGGCGATGTTCGTCACATGCAACCGGATGCCAGTTTTACCCGATACTCGTGTAATAGCCGTAGATCATTCTGATTCTAACATCGGTCGGAACCACTTACTTTTAATTGTAATTTCTTTGTAATTTTTGTATTAATTAAATTTAGTTAAAAATCATTTTGGTTTTTTTTGGGTCCTCCGGCAGTGACTTCCTTATTTGGCGCAGTCGGTAGGATACTCGAGGCGTCTCGAAATAGCTAATTAGGGTGGTTCTCGCATCGAATATCGTACCCTTACCGCTAAATCGCTACCGCCATCGCGAGCGATCGCGTTCGCCGAGTATCCTGAAAGAAGAACCTGACGTCGTGCCCTGAGGAGAAATTCAGACATCGATCCCAGAGGTGCTGAAATGCAGTTGATGTAAGTACACTAAAATTGTTTTTGTGTGTTGCTCTCAACTTCCCTTTCCTATACTACCCGTTCGCTCTAACTTTGCCGCTGGCGTAGAGGCGTATACCCGAATTGTTGATTAGACGAAGTAAATTGACAGTAGCTAATGTCACTTCGTCATAGAAAATACGCAACATTGTATGAAGAAGTGACATTAGTTGCTGTCAATTTACTTCGTCTAATTCAAAATTCGACTTTAGTATGGAGCCAAACGGCAAAGTTATAGCGAACGAGCAGTAGTTAGTATTAGTAATTAGCAATCATTTTTCACCCTAAGCAAACTACTCCCAGAGGGCCTGTGCGCTCTAGAGAAGCACGTAGGTTAGACTTAGATTCGAATAGAGATATCAGCGGAGATTCTAATAGCATTAGTAATAGTTTAAATAGCAGCGTTAGGTCTGTAAGTCCCGAATTTAACACTATGGCAGACGCAGATATAATTTATAAAACCCTACGTTTAGTGCCAAATTTTGATGGGAATCCGCACATTTTGCCAAGATTTATTCAGCTTTGCGACCAAATTGTTTCTGAGTATATAGATGCTAATCCTGGTAACGAATTAGCGCGGCTGTGCCTTATTAACGGTATATTAAATAAAATAACCGGCCCAGCCGCTCAGATTATTAACGCGAATGGTATACCTGAAGATTGGGCCAATATCAAAAAGGCTTTGATTAACAACTTCGCAGACCAACGGGATGAGACCACACTTTATAACGATCTTATGCTAGCTACCCAAGGAAATGTTTCTCCCCAGGAGTTTTATGACCGTTGTGTTTCATTATTCTGCACTATCATGACATATGTCACCCTACACGAGACGATACCTACCACCGTAGAAGCCAAGCGCGTACTATACAAAAAATTAACTATGCAAGCATTTGTTCGCGGCTTAAAGGAACCTCTAGGATCTCGTGTACGATGTATGCGTCCTGATAGCGTTACCCTTGAATTCGTACAAGAGGAAGTGAACGTAATGTATCTAATAAATCGAAACGACACCGAAAGGAAATCTGGTAACATACCTAGATCTTTGCCTTTTCACCCATGAATAATTCTAGTAGTTTACAACAAAAACAGTTCAATTCAGCTGTACGAACCGGGCCTGTTAACAATTTTCAGCCACCGCAGCAGCTATGGAAACCAAATACTTTTCAAGGCAATGTGCAACCTTTTAACAGTTTTAATAGGCCTGGCACTCTCGGTAACGGTGTAGGTATGCCCACGCGCACGCAACAAATGTTCCGAGGGCCACCACCAGGGTATAATCGCTTCAACAACAATTTCCAACCGCAACCTAGAACGTTCCAGCAGCCGTATACGGGCCCTAAGCCTATGAGCGGTGTTAGTCACTTTGTACCGAAAGAAAAACCCTCCTTCGGTCAAATAGCAGGTCATGACTGGCGCAAAAGCGGTAACCCGCCCCCTAACAACTATTTTAAGTCAAAGGAAATAAATATGAACGAGTGTGGTTACCACAGTGAACAACACTATTACCCTGATTATTTTGACGAACCCAATTGTAACTTGTACGGTGATGGCACGGAATATTACAATGTAGAGCCAACCCCTTATACTTATTATGAGAATCCTAACCATGGTTACCCGGAACATAGCCAGCCTTGCGAAAGTCCTATTCCGGGATCTAGTTCTGAACCAGAGCAGGATTTTCAGGAGCGCGGGATATTAAGCAAATTAAAATAGAAGAAAATCTCCAAACACAAAGGCAGCTCCCATATCTGCAAATTTCACAGCCGCCCCTAAAACTATTACTTGACACAGGGGCAAATCAATCATTTATTAGCCCAGAAGCTGTGAATCAATTTTATAATAATTTTCCCCTTAACTACGAACCTTTTGAAGTTACGAACATCCATGGGTCTGCGCGAAGCAATCATACCATAGATATCCCGACTTTTAGCGAATTTCAAGAGCCCAATTACATGAAACTATACGTTTTTAAATGTCACTATTATTTTGATGGAATTATAGGATTAGATTTGCTAGAGAAATGGGAATCTAAAATTGACCTTAAAGATAAAGTGTTGATAACACGTAATTCCATTAACGAAATCAAGATGTATAATTCACGTAATGTTAATCTCTACGAGGATATTATACCAGCCAATTCATCGAAATTACTTAGAGTACCCATTAACTTTCACGATGGAGAGGCATTAATACCCGAACAGAGAATTTCTAACAGTATCATCAGAGATTGCCTTACCACTGTAAAGAATAACCGCGGATTTTTATAAATTACCAATCCAACGTCTAACGATGTAATATTTTCAATGGACCGAGCCGTACAAGCAGATGTTTATAATACTCAGTGTGATGCAAAATACTCTCACCGAAGTCCGCATACGTACATAGATCAGTTTCCCGAACGTGCAAAATTTGTTATCTCTCAGTTACGTACCGAACACCTTAATGTGGAGGAACGGGCTAATTTAGAGACTCTATGCAGTAAATACGCCGATATATTCTACATAGAGGGAGAAGCCCTGACTTTCACAAATAAAATTAAACATAAAATTCGTACCTCGGATGAAATACCAGTACACGGTAAAAGTTATCGTCGTACCATAGGGACGAAGTTAGGAGTCAAATAAACAAAATGCTGGAACAGGGTATAATTAGACCCTCCGAGTCCGCCTGGAGTTCACCTATCTGGGTAGTGCCAAAGAAGGGTGACGCGTCAGGCAAGACTAAGTGGCGTCTGGTCGTAGATTTTCGTAAGCTAAACGAGAAAACCTACGACGATAAGTACCCTATCCCGAATATAAACGATGTGTTGGACAAACTGGGAAACTGCCAGTACTTTACCACCTTGGACTTGGCCAGCGGATTCTACCAAGTTGAAATGGACCCGGCGGACATCCCTAAGACCGCTTTTAATGTCGAAAATGGGCACTATGAGTTCCTGAGGATGCCAATGGGCCTTAAGAACGCACCATCATCATCTCAGCGCGTCATGGATAACGTTCTGAAAGAACTGCAGAATACCGTTTGCTTGGTATACTTGGACGATATTGTAGTCTTCAGTACTTCGCTCCAAGAACACATGACCATTTTGGAGAAAGTATTTAAGAAGCTACGCGAATCCAATTTCAAAGTCCAGCTAAATAAGTCCGAGTTCCTCAAACTAGAAACCTCTTTCTTAAGCCATGTAATAACCAGAGAAGGCATTAAGCCACAACCCGACAAAATAATAGCCATCCAAAAATACCCAATCCCGACTACACCCAAAGAAATCAAGCAATTCTTAGGTTTAGTCGGCTACTATAGAAAGTTTATACCTGATTTTGCCCGTATTTTTTTTTTTTTTTTTAATAAATACATTTCACACAACGCTATCAGATCCCAAAGTAAGCTAGGAATGACCTACTTGTGTTATGGGTATCAGACCACGGATATTAATACTTATATACTCTTAAATACATACATATTATACATAGAAACACCCAGACTCTTGAGACAAACATTTATGGGTCACACAAATATTTGTCTCCGGTGGGAATCGAACCCACGACCTCCAGTGCCGCAGGCGGTATCACTACCAACTGCGCCACAGAGGCAGTATTACCAAACCCTTCACTCAGTGTTTAAAGAAAGGCAGAAGAGTAGTAATGACCCCTGAGTACACTGAAAGTTTCGAAATGTGCAAGACGCTCATTACCAACGATCCGATTTTGCATTACCCTGATTTCTCAAAAGATTTCATCCTGACTACGGATGCTTCTAACGTTGCTCTTGGCGCTATCCTATCACAGGGTACTATAGGCTCTGACAAACCCGTGTGCTACGCTTCTCGCACTCTAAATGAGAGCGAAATCAACTACAGTACGATTGAGAAAGAGCTTCTCGCTGTAGTCTGGGCAGCCAAATATTTCAGCCCCTACCTATACGGTAGAAAATTCAAAATAGTAACAGATCACAAACCACTCCAGTGGGTTATGAACCTGAAAGAGCCCAATTCTCGACTGACCAGATGGAAGCTTAAGCTACCTGAATATGACTTCACTGTCATTTATAAAAAGGGTTCTAGCAATACCAATGCTGATGCTCTTTCTCGCATCCAAATCCATAACGAAGAAACGAGCTCTATGGCAGTGAACGCATCCGAACGTCCACCCTCAGAAGGCGACTCATCAACCTTAACTGCACACACCAGTCAGGAAAACCCTATACTTGAAATTCCTATTGTTGACGAGCAACTAAATAAATTCCATAGGCAGATATTCATCACTGTTGTTGGCGACCTCAAAAAGCGCCCAACAGCATCGAAGCCATTCGATACTCATACTAGAACTTCTGTACAAGTATCTCAAACTAATTTAGAAGATGATATCGTAAATGTCATCAAGGAATATGTCAATCCTAAAGTGAAAACAGCCCTGTTAATCAGTCCTGCCTTATCCATGTATGACATCATTCCTATCATTCAAGAAAAGTTTAGAAGTTCTTCCATGAATTTAGTTTTGGCCAAAAGAGAGGTAGAGAATATTAAGGAATATCTACAACAGCAGGATATTATCAAACATTACCATAATGGGAAAACTAACCATCGTGGCATCAATGAGTGCTACTTAGCCCTATCTCATAAGTATTACTGGCCAAAAATGAAGGAGGACATAACTAAATTTATTAACAACTGTACCGTTTGTGGGCAAGCCAAATACGATCGCCACCCAATTAAACCACAGTTCAACCTAGTACCACCTGCTACTAAACCATTCGAAACCATTCACATAGACCTTTAGAGTATCCAAACGGAGAAGTACTTAACAGTAGTGGACGTGTTCTCGAAGTATGCACAAGCATACCACATAAGAGATGGTACAGCTGTTACCATACTGCAGGCTTTACTAAAGTTTGCAACCCATCATGGCTTACCACTAACCATAATATCGGACAACGGTACGGAATTCACCAACCAATTGTTTGGCGAATTTGTAAAGTTACACGGAATTAATCATCACCGCACCTTAGCACATTCCCCAAACGATAATGGCATTTCTTTTTTAGAGGAGCATGCAGATCAAACAGATTAATCACATTTGAATTAAATGTTTGAACCATGGAGTTCACATTCCCCATACTACCCAATCCAGCCCATGGCAAACAGTCCCTGTCCATCTCAAAGTATTCCATGAGAATATCCTTAATGGGCCTGTAAGTGATTGCTCTAGGTTTTGGCTTACTCTTTTTAAATATTGTGTCACACACCACAAATGCATGGCGACCCAACTCCCGAATATGATCCACCGCAACATTGCATGTCCTGAGGTCTGTACATACTACATCTATTAGAGTAGCTGTCTCAGTTGTGAAATGTGTTGGTGTTTGCACTATCTGGTTCAAACTCATACAACTCAAAAAGTCCCGCAGTCTCCTTGCCTTACTCTCATCTGCCACCATTAGGTCACAATTAAAATCACCCAATAGCACCACACTATCATATGGACCCAAAGCGACCAGACTATCAGTCACACTGCCCAGAAACACATCCACATCCAGCCATGGGGGGCGATAGGCTGTCCCCACAAGTAGCCTTCTTCCGTGCATGGTCAGCGTGATCCACATCTGCTCGACACTTGAATGTATAGGGTGCTCTCTCGTACGAGCACTGATACCTGTCCTAATATAGAAAGCAACACCTCCACCTCTACCCCTGCGTATATTTAAAGGTCGCGGAATGTGTCTCAACCTATACCCCTGCACTGTAGGAGCACGACCCTCCTCCCCCGTCTTGAGCCACGTCTCATTGATTGCCATTACATCCACATCATGATGAAGCATAGCCATTCTAAACTCTTCCTGTTTAGTTGAGAGAGAACCCGTGTTTAGTAGACCAAATCTTAGGTATTTTCTCACAATCACTTCAGAATCCAACATAGAAATATATAATAAGTATAGCTCCTTAAATATTCCATGCAATAACCAATGTAAACATTGTACTTTAAATATTGTAAAATAAATATTATGTTAATATAATTTAAAAACAAACTTAGAAATATATAATATATGTAGCACCCTAAATATTCCATGCAATAACCAGTGTAAATACACTCGAAAGCAATGAATCCGGGTCACTTAAAGAATCCTAAAAATCTCGGAAACTAAAAATGCTAGGTTAATGCAATAAATTGTATTTAATAGACAATGTAATACTCCTTAAATGAAGGTATTAAAACTTCTTAGTTATTGTAAAGTTATATCATAAAAAAATCAAATTTGAAAAAGGGCCACTTTCGAAGATGGAACTACGAAATTACAGCATTTGGTGTTGCTTTTGTTTGTAATCTGTCATTTATGTGGGTACATAAACCATGTTGATAGTGCTCTATATTCATTAATCAAGCTGAAATTATGTCGCTTACGCGTGAAGAATGCACCAGAATACTTACAATGCTGGAAACCGGCCGGAGTCAGCGCGATACAGCCAGGACTGTCGGTGTGTCGCTGTCAACAGTACAAAGAGTTCTCCGACGTTACGAAGAAACTGGTTCTAACCTACGCAGACCAGGAACGGGCAGAACCAGGTGTACCACAGCACGAGAAGACCGATACTTGGTGAACACCATGCTTCGAAATCGCTTTCTCACAGGAACTGAACTCACCAATCAGTTTCGACGCCTCGGAGGAAGTAACCCAAGTGCATGGACAGTAAGACGTCGGCTTGCTGAATCTAACTTAAAACCCCTTAGACCTGCAAACGGCCCTAAACTGGAGCGTGGGCATCGTATTTCGAGACTAAGGTATGCCCAGAGCCACGTAAATTGGAGTATTGAAGATTGGTCAAAAGTTATGTTCTCCGACGAATCAAAATTTATGCTCTACAAGCACGATGGAAGACACAGAGTGTATCGAAGACCAGGGGAAAGATTCAAGCAAGCATGCATCGAAGAAAAAGTAGCCTACGGTGGTGGGTCTGTACTTGTGTGGGCCGGAATTTCTTCTGAAAGTCGCACAGAGCTGGTGATCATAGAAAACGGCTCTTTAACTAGCGTAAGATATGTGGAAGAAATCCTCAATGATCACGTTGGTCCATTTATGGTCAATTTAGGTGAGGATGCTATATTTATGCATGACAATGCCCGACCTCATACAGGTAGGATTGTGAATGACTACCTTCAAGAGATGAACATTACTCGTATGGAGTGGCCAGCGCGCAGCCCGGATATCAACCCGATCGAGCATGCTTGGGACGAGCTAGGCAGATGCGTAAAACAACGAAACCCTCCCCCAATCACGCTTCGTGAGCTCAAAATTGCTCTCACAGAGGAATGGGAGAATATTCCCCAAAATCGTATAAGGAACTTGGTGTACAGCATGCCAAACCGCGTAAACGCAGTAATGGAAGCACGAGGAGGCAATACGAAGTATTAAAATTCAAGAAAATCGTAATAAAGTTCAAAAATTTCATGTTTCCTATTTTTGTTTTAAGGAGAGATCAGCAGTTTTTTCTTTATGTAATTTTGTGTTAATAAAATGTATGGTGACTCATTTTTTTTTTACTTTCATTTAAGGAGTATTACATTGTCTATTAAATACAATTTATTGCATTAACCTATCATTTTTAGTTTCCGAGATTTTTAACATTCTTTAAGTGACCCGGATTCATTGCTCTCGAGTGTAGTATCAGAGTAGATGAACTCTGTAATAATGGTCAAAACGCCGTGAAATCAACCCGACGCAGATGCCTTTGCATGCAATTTATTCAACTTATTATTTTAATTTCTACTCTGTTTTGTTTTTCAGGTACCTCGCATCGGGAAACAGCTTCTACTCGCTTTATTACGAATATTTATTAGGAGCTACCACAATTCGAGAAATAGTTGAAGATACTTGTGAAAAGCTATGGTCATGTTTGCATCTACTTTACATGCCCGAACCAAATGAAAACCATTGGTTAAATATTTCTGAGGGCTTTTTTAATAGAACAAATTTTCCTAATTGCTTAGGAGCAGTGGATGGAAAGCATATAAGACTCGAGAGGCCAAGTGGAGCAGGTTCAGAGTTTTATAATTATAAACAGTATAATTCTATAGTTTTGATGGCTATAGTTGATTCGAATTATACATTTACCATGATAGATGTCGGCGCATATGGCAGCGGTAGCGATTCTACAATTTTTAAGCAAACTAATTTTGCAATGAAATTAGAAAATAATAGGTTAAATGTACCTAACTCAAGATGTTTACCGAATGATACAAATGGCCCAGAAATGCCGTTTGTTTTAGTTGGAGATGAAGCATTTTCACTCTCAAAACATGTGATGCGACCATATCCCAGACGGAATTTATCAGTTAAACAGAGAGTGTTTAATTACAGGCTGTCAAGGGCAAGAAGAATGGTTGAATGCGCCTTTGGAATTTTAACAAATAAATGGCGTATCTTGCATCGATCTTTAGATGTGAAATTGAGTTTTGTGACAAAATAGTAAAAGCATGTTGTATCCTGCACAATTTTGTACGAAAATATGATGGGATAAGATTCGAAGACCAATTGTACACGTGTAATCTAAAAAACATGAATCCTACGTCCACACGACCTACAATTAACTGTATTGAAAAACGAGATTATTTTGGAAGCTACTTCACTTCTCCTATTGGATCTATTCCTTGGCAATACGATAAAATTTAATTGTTACTAAATCCGCGCATCACAATAAAACTTTGTTTACATCTTACCTTTCTTTTTCTTTTTATCATAAGTGAGTTCGTCCCACTTCGGTATAACGTTATGACAAACCTCCTCCCACAAACGTGTCTTCAATATGCGATCGCTGTATGACTTTGAGTATTTATCCCATAAAGGTGATCTTCCTTCTATTTCTATAATTAAATGGTCAACATCTAGCGTCTCGTCCTGAGACTGTATTGGGGAAACAGGTTCCGACATGTTGACGCTTGGAGAGAGAGCGAAATGCCGACTGACCGCCACCGCGGGGTCCAGGGTGCGATTTTATTATAGCAGTGCGCGCGGAGCCATACAGCTCCGTATCATGCAATTCAGTTTTGCGACAATCGCGTCGCGAGCAGTCGCGGCAAAATGTGACAAATCACAATTTTAAAATCGCTGCGATTATTTTGTAGCATATGCGCTCGCTGACATATAAATACATACGTTGCATTTTGGCGACAGAATTATCGCACGAGAAAAAATCGTAGTGCGCGCTTGCTCTAATTCAGAAAAATAATACCATTTTATTTGGCCAGTCACAATTTTTAAAAACGTTCTTGCTCTCTGGCATGTTCCGAATAAGTTTTAGCATGTGGCATGGATCTAAAAAAATATTAAGCACTTTTTATCCTGTAGCAGAATGAAAAATTAAATTACTAAAATTTTTCTCTCTCGAAGCAACAGCAAGCAAATTAGACATGGAAATTTTTGATGGACAGCCATCAAACGTACTCGAAACAACTTCTGCAGCAGCTTCATGACAATTTATCTGCTGCTAACTAACTTTGTATTTTGTTCTGCTGAAACGCCATTGACCAAAAAATATCCTGCTGGTAACTTCCAACTTTCATTGATAGCAACTAATAAAAATACTAAAGTTTGCGTTCCTAAATTTTTGACATTAGCAGCATCTCCGTCGCCAAAGTCAACATAACCACGAATCGTAATTTCGTCGAATATTAACTTACAAAATACTTCTCTGAGACTTTATAGAGTTTCCTGTCGTAAAATTCTAAAAGCTTTTTCAGTAAAACCCGGACAAGCATCAACACAGCTATACCATTTTATTAGCGTAGTCGAATAGTAGTAGTATAAAATGAATCTCGTACGAATGCTTTCGACGAATAAAAGTGCTAAGTTAATGCGAATGACTGAAGATTGGCTAAAATATCAACATAATACTGAAGCGATTTTGCTACCTGTCTTTTACAATAATTTGAAAGCTTCTGCCTACCTTTAGTCGAATAATAATTATTTCTAACAATAGAGTTAGTGTCAATAATATTGAACTTTTTATTAAAATATGCAATAGTGTTTAATGTCAAGTTCAATTGCTACCTAAGCCTATACTCTGCAACTGGCATTGATTTACTGTAGGGCAGTGTATATATTGTAATATTATTTAGGTTTAATGAATCTAATGAATCACAATGCTTTACAAGGTCCGGTTTTGTTATATTGCCCCTGTTTCCTATAAAAATTACCAAATTATCCCTACTTTGAAATTTATGACTACATAATTATAGACTTCATAATTTGGGTATATATGATGCTGAAGGCATGCAATAATTTATAAATGACTGTACCTGGGTAAATAAGTTTAATTTCAAGCCCATATCTTTTCCAATTTCATCACTGAACATAATATTTTGACTCTCTGTATTATTAGTGGGTATTAAACTAGGACTGTTTTCCGATTGGTTTAGTATACTACACAGCTGATCATGAGATGGGGTGTGTGGATTCTTTGGCTCTGAATGGCTGCATTTGCATGTGCATAAATAATATATTAATAATAATATATTTGTAGAGGCTGTCTACGTGTAGGCAGGAGAAGGTTAGTGGTGGCTGGGCTACTCACCACGTACCGGCCTTGCTGCTATACTTACTGCTGCAAAGTCTGTTGCGTGATCGTAAGTGCTCGTACAGAATGAATCGAAGGTCATGAATGAATACTACTGGAGTTAGCGAACCGAGTGTATTTCGCGAGCAAACCGTTACATGTCCTGATCGGACCAAGGGAAGGAATTGACTGCCGGGGCACCGCCACGCTCTTAATACATGCAACTCGGTAATCGGATTGCATCAGCCGATGACGTAATCATGGCGTGTGTCCCCACAGACATCCCCTTCTCACAAAAAGAATTTAGCGAAAACTTAAAATACTTTCACTACTTACATTATTTAAAGTTACAAGTTAGAGTGCAGAATGCACACAGGAATGCGCTGCGTTTGCACATTGTGTCGCTTCGGCGAACGATGAGTGACGTAATATTAGATATCAAGTTGATACTGTGTTTAATTAAAGTGAGTTGTTACAATGTTCTTTATACAAATAAAGGTCGCAAACAATCTTATGGTAACTGCTATTGAAGCGTACGATTACAGCATCCCACATCTAAAATAAATTTAGAGATACAGATTACTGATAGTTTTAGCATAATTATGATTGATATAACATTGTAAATATTTTCAGAAATTACCTTTATACATTTTGTTGTTCCTGACAATTTTGTATCTGTCCTTTTCATTTCTTTATGTACCCAATTTTTAGTTCTGGTGGGACATGCACCGCAACATCTATGTGCTATGAATAGTAGGAGTATTGTAACAATCACAATAGTTATGGTGCCATAAATTTTCATGTAATTTTCTACCATACTGGTACTGGCTTGTTTCGCACCGTTTTGGGCAATAATGATCTCTTCTTGCTTACTATAAGTTTTACCCATTTTGAATATAATTTTGAAATATGACAGAAAAATCGTGTTACTTTGACAATACTCTGTACTCTTTTGAGTTATGAGACTTATTAGTGACAATTTTAATGTAATTTTAATGATTAGTCGATTATATTGCTTTAGTTAATTAGCAATAAAGGTTTCAAATAGGAACCTACTTTTTGGTTGTGATTTCGACATTTCACGATTCGCAACAAGAGCTTGATTTCTATACTAGTAATAATATAGGATATGCTTGCTAGTTATTGTTATGAGAAGTTTTAAGGTAATATAGTTGTAATATTCGGTAAGTATATCTAATAGCGGCGTTTTCCCTGAAAGAAAACGCATATTAAAATACTTACCTAATTCGAAGCTTATATAATGAGATAGGCATATCCGTTACCCGTAGGCTTATCTTACTCATGTTTGATGACGTATTTCCGTCGACTCAGCAGGCAGGGAGCGCCACCTGTGAACTTATAAATGCAGATGGCTTCCATTTTGTCCTCATTGGCTTTTATTCACCAGGCAGATTTAAAAAGTAAGCTTCGAATTAGGTAAGTATTTTAATATGCGTTTTCTTTCAGGGAAAACGCCGCTATTAAAAGTACTTGACCGTAATTCGAAGCTTATATAATGAGAAATGTTTGTTTTCGCCTGGTGAGTGACGGAAACGCCAATGTGATTCTAATTTATTTTTTGGGAAAATAATATTACAGAATGTTGTATGTATGGTATCTAGATTTATAATCTTTACCACATTGAACAACTTAATATGTTATCTTAAATAGACTAAATAAGGAATCTTATATAAGGAGTAGTAAGTTTCCTTCTATTGACAGGATTAAATAATTGCGTATTATTATTATATTTGATTGGTGGTAGTTGCTGACATTATTACCAACCCATCGTCAATTACTTCGTGTTAGGATTAATTTAATCTTACCACCACCACCAATTCTTAGAAGCTGCTGCTGACCGGGTAGTGCCGGGGCTAGAATTGTTGGAGTACCTCTCACAGTCATAGTAAACTATTTGACTGTGTAGTCTCATATCGGTTACTCTGATTAACCTAATTTCTATCTAGCATAAAGGATTCAATTGATTAGTCGTAGGTATTATCTTTGTTTACAATAGTTTTCCAACCAGATTGTCTGAAATGAAAATGATCAGTTTCGGACTCTGATTCGGGCCTAAAGTAGTACCTATGACGTGAGTTAAAACAATCGAGCAAAGTTAGATCGTGGATGCGGCGACCTAAGCATAAAATCACTATGACGAGATACTTGAAAAATGTTCTGTGTATCAATACTTGGTAATATTTAACTAAGTCATCAATCCCAATATCAATCAATATGTGACTTAATTTTCTTTTAATTTTTCAAAGAGATCGACCAAGATATGTTTAACCAAAACATGCGAACTATGTAAGGTTGACTAGCGGTTTCTATATTATCAAGTACAGCAACAACAGATTTATGTAACAGAATCGTATTATATAATAATCATGAATAAAATGCAAGTCGGTTAAAACTGTAAAATTTATAAGTATCTTAAAAGGTAGGTCTCCAGGAGCTCAATAGTAGAAGCGTTTGATTATATATCTGTTATTTACCTCTTCGCCCCCCCTGATATATAATTATGGTATCGGCTCGGAATGCCAATTTGATGTCGGACAATTACACGCACGCTGACGAGTTAAGTTCGTCAAGGCAATTGATTTGGTCTCGTCCCTCTGCGGGGGTGGACTACAACTGCTTTGAATGAGTACAGACTGTAACACAGTACCGGTGCTTGGGACGAGCTAGGCAGATGCGTAAAACAACGAAACCCTCCCCCAATCACGCTTCGTGAGCTCAAAATTGCTCTCACAGAGGAATGGGAGAATATTCCCCAAAATCGTATAAGGAACTTGGTGTACAGCATGCCAAACCGCGTAAACGCAGTAATGGAAGCACGAGGAGGCAATACGAAGTATTAAAATTCAAGAAAATCGTAATAAAGTTCAAAAATTTCATGTTTCCTATTTTTGTTTTAAGGAGAGATCGGCAGTTTTTTCTTTATGTAATTTTATGTTAATAAAATGTATGGTGACTCATATTTTTTTTACTTTCATTTAAGGAGTATTACATTGTCTATTAAATACAATTTATTGCATTAACCTATCATTTTTAGTTTCCGAGATTTTTAACATTCTTTAAGTGACCCGGATTCATTGCTCTCGAGTGTATTATATTTTAAACATTGTAAAGTAAATATTATGTATATATAGTATCCTAAATTATACATGTAGAGACATTTAAAATAAAACAAAATTATAAATTGATTGTATATACTATTACTTAGATGATAATTAGTATTGTAAATAGTAAATATTATTTTATACATGTTATATATATTGTGTCTAAAGAAAATGTATGTCTGTAGTGTTATAATGTATGTTAAAAAATTAAACTTATTTATGTGTATTATTTGTGTAATGTTAACCCTCACGTGTGAACATACTCGACTTAGCTGACCATAACAGCGCGCCTCCACACTCGCACCAGACTCGTTATGACGTATTACACCGTACCAGAATATCTCACAAACTTGCACAAATTTTAAGTACCTATTTTTAATAATTTGTAGTATAAATAATAATAGTAACACAAAAATACAGCAACATAGCAACTTCAAACATATATCTAACACTGAAAAGAGAGCAAGACAGTAACACAGCAAGTAGACATTATACTCCAAATGAGAGTGAGACAGTAGGCAATTATATTTTAAAAGAATTATAATTTCATATAAGATTTTTTTCGATATTTCCAATAGTAAATACCAATGAATAGTAAGTATCAAATACTTGCTATATGAACTATCCTGCTCATTATACCCAAAACTTAATTTAAAAAGTATGGACAATAAGTTTGTAATCACAGGATGTGACATTATAACACAATGCTCCTGTCCTTCAATGTGAGAGGAGTAACTATTTATAATTTAACAATTAAACCTAACTGAAGGATGGACTCACAATTAGAAACAAAGATTGTTTTATATAATAATATTAGTAGGAACGACAGTTTATGTACATGACACACCAGCACTGAACAATTTGGACAGGTCCGCCTCAGTCCGAACGCGGTGAGTGGCGTCCCCGGGCCCCCTGCAGGCGAGGATGGCTCCCCGCTTTATCCACACAAACCTCCAGCCAGCGGCACCGGCAGCCTCCCGCGTCGCACGAAACAACCGGCGGTTGGCGTGCGTGATACGCTCGTTGACGTAGAACCGACGCGCCGTCGCGGCGCCCGCCACGCCCTCGGTGGTGGCTGTGCGGCGCACGCGCGCGCTAATAATTAATAATTGCAATACTGTAAAGTACATTTGTGACAAGAAAAACAATCAGAAGTGAAGTGGAAGAATACAGTGAAGGAAGAGATTCTGTGAATAATGTGGTAATTGTGTACACAGCAAACATTAGACAATTTTGTAAGCATTAAGAGATAAGTTGGTTGTATTCCTGTTTCTGTGTAATATTCGCTAACCTAAACATTGATTTTGTGAACTTTGCGGGCGGTCGTAAATTAATATCTTTTCTTATTTGATAACGGCGCAAAACGTATCCACATAGCAGCGACATCTGTTGTCGAGTGGCTGTAAACGCACCCTTGAAGTTGTTCTGCAGTGCTGAATCGCGTCCGTTTAACAGCGACATCTATTGTCGAATAGTTATACAACACTAGATAATTTACTGATACATTCATTACAGCAATCATGAATAATTGTAAGGGCTGTGGCCGCTTCGTATCGCTGACGGATGCTACGAAGGCTGTGAAGTGTAGGAAGTGCGCCATTCCCTATCATAGGTCCTATGTGGGCATACTTCCTAGGGATGGTGTCCCCTCAGATTGGTGTTGCCCTCACTGCAAACGACCGGCTAAGCAGAGGAATGACGAAACTCCCGTCCGGGCGAACTTGCCTGAAGGCGTGAGCGACTCGGACTCCGCTCCTGTGTACCCCAATCAGCCCATGTTTTCGACGAGCGATGGGTCGCCCGAGGGAATTGGGGGCCGAGAATTTAGTTTGTTAATGAATGAAATTAAGGCGCTCCGTACTGACGTAATCAATTTCCAAAGGCAAATGGAGCTGGAGATGAATGCCATTAAGGAGTCAGTGCAGAGGTGCAACTCCCGCGTAGATGGAGTCGAAGCCAGACTGCAGGCGCTGGAGGGCGCCGCCGGGGCGGGGTCCGTCGAGCGCGTCGTGGAGAATCTCAGGCGCGAGCTCAACGACAGGGACCAGGAGCTCCTGGCCAACGATGTGGAGATATCCAACGTGCCGGAGCAGCCCGGGGAGAACCCGGTCCACCTCCTCAAGTCGCTCGGCGCCAAGCTGGGCGTCGCCCTGGACGAGCGCGACGTGGTCAGCGTGGAGCGCGTGGGGCGGCGCGCGCTCCGCAGCAGCTCGTCGCGCACGTCGCGGCGCGCCAGGCGCGCCACCAGCACGCGCGGCCGCGCCTCTCGGGGCCCCTGCGGGCCGGTGGTGTCGAGCGCGCGCCGCCCCACGCGCTCCACGCTGACCACGTCGCGCTCGTCCAGGGCGACGCCCAGCTTGGCGCCGAGCGACTTGAGGAGGTGGACCGGGTTCTCCCCGGGCTGCTCCGGCACGTTGGATATCTCCACATCGTTGGCCAGGAGCTCCTGGTCCCTGTCGTTGAGCTCGCGCCTGAGATTCTCCACGACGCGCTCGACGGACCCCGCCCCGGCGGCGCCCTCCAGCGCCTGCAGTCTGGCTTCGACTCCATCTACGCGGGAGTTGCACCTCTGCACTGACTCCTTAATGGCATTCATCTCCAGCTCCATTTGCCTTTGGAAATTGATTACGTCAGTACGGAGCGCCTTAATTTCATTCATTAACAAACTAAATTCTCGGCCCCCAATTCCCTCGGGCGACCCATCGCTCGTCGAAAACATGGGCTGATTGGGGTACACAGGAGCGGAGTCCGAGTCGCTCACGCCTTCAGGCAAGTTCGCCCGGACGGGAGTTTCGTCATTCCTCTGCTTAGCCGGTCGTTTGCAGTGAGGGCAACACCAATCTGAGGGGACACCATCCCTAGGAAGTATGCCCACATAGGACCTATGATAGGGAATGGCGCACTTCCTACACTTCACAGCCTTCGTAGCATCCGTCAGCGATACGAAGCGGCCACAGCCCTTACAATTATTCATGATTGCTGTAATGAATGTATCAGTAAATTATCTAGTGTTGTATAACTATTCGACAATAGATGTCGCTGTTAAACGGACGCGATTCAGCACTGCAGAACAACTTCAAGGGTGCGTTTACAGCCACTCGACAACAGATGTCGCTGCTATGTGGATACGTTTTGCGCCGTTATCAAATAAGAAAAGATATTAATTTACGACCGCCCGCAAAGTTCACAAAATCAATGTTTAGGTTAGCGAATATTACACAGAAACAGGAATACAACCAACTTATCTCTTAATGCTTACAAAATTGTCTAATGTTTGCTGTGTACACAATTACCACATTATTCACAGAATCTCTTCCTTCACTGTATTCTTCCACTTCACTTCTGATTGTTTTTCTTGTCACAAATGTACTTTACAGTATTGCAATTATTAATTACTTTCATAATTCAAAGTATCCTGTTTATGATTTTCACCTTACTCACGAAAACAAATGCACTTTATATTTTTAAATTGTTTTTATTTACTCACAGTGACAAACACACGTCTTGCATAGATGGTGGCGCCATCTACCTCCCTTTGTTAGATTCATTCAACTTTGTTAGAACATTTACGCATTTTAAAGCTAACGCATAAAGGTGAGGATGAAACTACTCTCGTACCATACGCCATCTTAGCCTATAATAGCGCAATCCATAGTTTTACCAAATGCCGTCCATTTGATATAATAACCGGGCATTTCGATCCGCGAAATCCCCTCAACATAGATCTTTCGAAACATCTCATGCAACAGTACACTCAAAATCATAGGGAGCAAATGAAAATAATTTACGAAGCCATAAATACGGATTCATTGTCCAATCGCAGTAGAATAATAGAAAACCGTAACAAAAACCGCGATCCCGAAATCGAATATCAACCCCAGCAACGCATCTATATTAGCAACCCATTAGCGAACCGCCAAAAGACAGCCTCTAGGTATACCCAAGACACCGTCTTGGCTGATTTGCCAATACACAAATACACTTCTAAAAAACGCGGCCCCATTGCTAAAAACCGTTTGAAAAGGGTACCTAAAAGCGCTCAATTGTTACAGGGTGCTACTGGTCCTGACTGCTCGTTTGATAGCAGCCCAGGAAACGAACCCGGAAATAACATTCGAGAACCTAGATGATGGCCCGGGACTGCTACCTTTTCGCCTTGGTGGGACTAAGCTAATCACGCACTACCATACCTTCCTGCAATTCATTAAGCTAGATGATATTGACAGTAAAATTGCTCTATTAGGGGACCAATTAAATAATTTTAAGAAGTATTTAGTTTATGGTATACATGTGCTTCACGAAATCCAAATAGATTATCTTTCTAATAAATTAAGTAAAATTATAAGCTACATACAAACGTTAAAACCAAATCGTGTAAAGCGAGGTCTCATTGATGGTCTGGGTTCTATAATAAAAGGTATAACAGGTAATCTAGACTACTCTGATGCAATAAAATACGACAAAGCTCTCAAAATCTTACAAGATAATAACTACCAGATCCAGGAGGAATTTAATAATCATATTAGTTTGAGTAAAGAGTGGATGACCCAACATTCCGATATTATCATGCAGCTTGTAGAAAATCAATCCAAATTGAATGAGACAGTAATAGCTCTACTAGATAAAGACCTTAATAGAGAATATAATCTTATAACATTTGCAAAATTTAGCCAATGCTTAACATTAATAAGCGAGAACTTAGATGAGATACTTAATGAGTTAATTAGAATAGAAAACATTTTAGCATTCATACATAGTTCAAGCCCGCATCATTCCATCAATCAATACATATAATAAAATCGTAACAGGTCGCTGTCTGTACATGGAAGATAAATAAGAAAAAATATTATAGGGGGGCTTTATGAACGCAATAGAACCCAAAACAATGATTTTTAGAATTTTTGTCTGTTTGTCTGTATGTCTGTATGTCTGTATGTCTGTATGTCTGTATGTCTGTATGTCTGTATATCTGTTTGTCTGTACGGTTGTGCACGCTAATCTCAGTAACCGCTCAACCGATTGCAATGCGGTTTTTTTTATTGTGTTGAGGTTTGCTCCGGTTAACATTTAGCGTTTGTTTTATGTAAATCGGTTTAGAAATAAAAGAGTTATAACACTTTTAAGAATCAGATGTTTTGAAAATTTTAATTGTAGGGGTTTCTTTGAATGTGAGTGAACCTAAACTGGCGTGTTGGCTTAATCTTCAGGGCTTCAGGGCTTAAGCTTCAGGCTCAATTCAGTCCACGCCTTCGGCGCGGACTGAATTGTTTAAAAATAGTCTTAATCATTAAGCTCTTTTATGATTAAGCAAACAGGGCAGTTTCAGAACTTTCAGATGCTGCTTGATGACTCTGATGAAGAAATACCTTTCCTTTCATACACCTTATGTGACGCAAACGAAGTTGCGGGCTCAGCTAGTGATTAATATAGAAAGTCTAGGACATATGGTTAAAAAGTTAGTTAAGGTTTATGGTAAAGATAAGGTACTAGATTTAGAACTTAGAGAATATTACGAAATAATTAAACCCGGCTACTACTATTCGGGTAATCAAATAGTTATCTCATTAAAATTTCCTATTTTCGCTGTAGATAATTACGACCTGTACAAGTTATCCCTAGTCCCTAATAAGTTGAAGCATGTACTTATCCCTCCTTACCCGTTGATTGCAACAAACAGGAATGGTTATGTGTACATAGAGGCTGAATGCCCGAAGTATAACAACTGGTACCTCTGCGAAGACAAGATGGACCACCAACTACGACGGGATCCAGACTGTATCCAGAACCTCATCATCAACCAAGTCCTACATAAATCTTGCGAAGTTAGGACCGTATTCCTGTCAAAAATATCCATGGAAGAGCTGAACGAAAAACACTACATCTTATCGTTCCCCTACGAGACAAAAATTCACACCATATGCGGCCGGGAAGATTACAGCACTCTAAATGGCAGTTATCTAGCTACTATACCGACAGGATGCTACCTGTACACTCCAGAGTTCACCATCACTAATCTCAATGATCACGTAGAAGGACAACCTATAAAGATCACGAAGATACAATACACTGAAGTTAACCAACCGAATGCTACTCGGATCAATCTTAGATCCAGCGATCTTAGGAAGCTGCATAACGCCCAATTCAACATTATGTCGCAGCCTCCGTTACAACTGCAGCCGGTATCTCAAGAGTACTTGTACCACACCACCATCCCGTTCTACATCATATTCGCCTGTATTCTCATAGCCGGGATACTGGTACTTCTGAAACGATACAAATTATTGAAATGCAAAGGCAAGAAACTGGAAATCCTGGATAGCACATACGCACAACCTGAGGAATCAGAAGCGCCAAAGGCACACTCAGCAATATTTTCTCAGTTCAAACTTCAAAAATAATTGCTGAACTGTCGGTGGAGGTGTTATAGTATCTAGCAATATAGAAAATGCAACTATGCAGCGACCCCGTTGCACTTCTTAGTAACAAGCCTTACACGCGGAGACAGAATTGCTGACGCGAGATGACGCAATGCAGCCGTACTTACACGTGGAGACAAAACTGCTGACTTGATGAGGCGATGTTCGTCACATGCAACCGGATGCCAGTTTTACCCGATACTCGTGTAATAGCCGTAGATCATTCTGATTCTAACATCGGTCGGAACCACTTTCTTTTAATTGTAATTTCTTTGTAATTTTTGTATTAATTAAATTTAGTTAAAAATCATTTTGTTTTTTTTTGGGTCCTCCGGCAGAGACTTCCTTATTTGAGTAAATAACAGTACCCATGTAGTAATCTGTACGATATGAGTTCAGTACCTACTTATTTAATATTATTGACTATCGGATCAATAATATTAAATGAGTACTGTATCGGTGGTACTGCCTGCACGGTGACTGGGGCGATTTGTGTTGCTTACTGTATGGTGAGTGAGGTGATTGGTGTCGCTTACTGTGTGGTGAGTGGGATGACTGATGCGGTTGATGTAGTAAATTATTTGCTTGGAGGAATGATTGAGATAATCCTACGATCGGTTTAATAAGTTTATCCACCACCCATGCCTTAAAAACTATGTTATGAAGATCATTCATTAAAATTTCCTTTATATTAGAATATTGAATTTTGCTTATTTTAATGCCTATTAATTTTTCAAAAAAATCATATTCGTCATTGTAAAAGGTATTTTTGACATAATTAGAAGCTTCATTCATTTGCTGCGTAGCAGAATCCGATTTCCGTAATGTGTTTCCACATTGAGTAGGTGCTATGGACGGGAAGCATGTTGTTATATTGGCACCACATCACAGTGGAACTGAATTTTACAACTACAAACATACTTACAGCATTATACTTTTAGCATTAGTTGATAAAAAATAGAAATTCATATTTGTAGACGTTGGATGTCAGGGAAGAATTAGTGATGGGGGTGTATTTCGGAAGAGATTATTATCCTTCGCCAACTCCTGGTTGCAACGATGCGTTGCTGTATGTATTTGTAGCCGATAATGCATTCCCATTACATGCAAATATAATGAAACCATGCCCAGGCGAAGACCCAGAAGGAAGTTTAAAGAGAAATTTCAATGAAAAATTATCACAGGCTAGAATTGTTGTGGAAAATGTCTTCGGGGTAATGTCTGCTATTTTTCGAGTGCTAAGAAAACCAATACCACTTCAACCGGATAGTGCCTCTAATATTGTGATGGCTTGCATGTTACTATATTACTTCCTAAGGAATAGTAAAACATCCATTAATTCTTACACTCCACCGGACTTTATGGATAGAGTTGAAAATAATATGGTAATTTCCGGCGCTTGGAGGAAAGAACAACTAGTTGACGGTGCCTTCCGCTCATTGACAGCTATAGCCAGAAGAAGTGCTTCTATGAAATAAGTTTACTCAAGTTCTCGTCAACCCTTAATTTAGTACTTATATTCAGGTTTTATAATTGGTTTTATAATTGGTAAGTCCCGATAGTTTTATTTAACACCACGCAAAATTAAAAACGAAAAATCTTTTAATTTCTAATTTAAAGTAGTTGTCGACTGCCTCTATGGCGTGGTAGGCAGTGATGTGTGAATAATTTCTTGTATTTAACTTCGCTTTAGCTAGAATAGTCGAGCATCAGGCCGGTCTTCTATGGGTGCATGAAACTTATTTAAAAGTGCACATGCTATATTAAAATCAAAATGTAGGCATATGTATGTATGCATATGTATGAGATGTACGATTGAAGTAATCTCGGCGGCTAATTTAAAATTGCGTTTTTGTGAACATCAGAATGACGAGTGTACCTCAATAAACAGAGATTCCATACACATGAAGTAATGTTCTAGCAATGTGAGGAATGTGCGTAAAGTTTGAAGCAATGTGCTTTTAAAAAACCAGAGTTATTTCAGAAATTTAGTGAGCCGCCAACCTGATATCAGAATGACGGGTGTATTTTTATTACGAGCAAATTGCTTACTACCTAAAGATGAAAACCTTACCGTAGCAATGATCCGGCAATGTGCTCTCGAACGTACCAAAGCAGAATCAGATGCGGTGAAAGGTTTAAAAGTAATTTTGAAAATAAAATTTTAACGCCTGCAGATTTTATACAGGCAATCCGACGAATAGTGTAAAGTAACATTTAAACTATAAGTGTTTCATGTCATCATTAGTGTAGTCAAACATCAAAACCCGGTACGTCCACTCAAACCGATACGTTTTAGCTATACTTTTTTTAAATTATAAGTTTGTATTATCGAACAATCACTCAAGTAGGGGGTTGCGTAAGTATATTAAAGTAGTAAAAAACATCTTATAAATAAACGGTAGGCTAGAAAATCAGTTTCTAATAGGACATGGTCACATGGTCTTGGATGTACACTGGCTAAATGTACTGGAGTTTGAAAAAAGAACCATTTGGACTTGCCGGTATTTGAAAAATATCGAATGGACTTACCTGGTTTTGCTAAAACCCAAAATTAAGGGACGTACTTAGGGTTCATGAAACGAAAAAAATAACAAAGAGCAGTTATTTTATATTAAAATAAAAAAAGATTTTGTATAATTTTACAGCAGCATAAATTATTTTTTCGCTGCTGTAAAATTACACTAAATCGAATACTTCCTCCATAGCATAATATGCCATGGAGGAAGTATTCGATTTAGTGGAGACAGAAGGAGAAGACGTCTTCTCCTTCTGTCTCTTCCATCGGTTCAATATTATTTACACGTTTTCTTTAGAATACTGGTTGGCAACTTAGCAGTGTGCTAAAATAATTAATTATTATTATTATTAATATTTCAGGATTTTTCAAAGTTCTACCTCATAAAACCATCTACATCCAGTCCAAACCCTTAGATCTAGAAACTTAAATACTGTAGGATTGTTGGAAATTTTACCATTAAAGTGATAAAATAAGGTATAAAAAGTTGTATGGAAATTCGTCATCTTCAAAGTTAGCATCATGAAATTAGGTAAGTATACCGTTTTCTGGTTAAAAAATAATAGATAAGGATAATTTTGGATTTGCAAAATTTTACCAATAAGGAGGAAAACTAGTGGTAGTAGGTTCGTATGGAAATTTCTTAGTTTTCGATGGAAATTACTTTAAAATTCGTACACCTGCTATACATATAATAAAATGATAGAAAAGTCAAAACTGTACATTGGGAATATTAAAAATAAATACTCGCTGGGTGTTCAACAGAAGATACCGAATCCGAAAATATAGTTAATTTTTTTTTGTCCGTTTATCTGATAAAAAACAAATTAACATTAATATAATTATTGAAATAAATATAGTTATAAAAATTTTTGTCTGTTTATCTGTTTGTCTGTTTGCTTTGCTTTGTCCAAAAGGATCTCGAAAAGTACTCAATAGATTTGTTTCAAATTTTGCATAAATATTAACTAGGAGTAGGGTCTTCAAATAGGCTATATAGTATCCACTCTACATAACCCAGGGGCTAAGCAGACAGCAATCAAATTGGCATTATAACATAATTTTCACACGTCACGGGCAACAGCTAGTGTATAGATAAATGTGTATAGTCAAATATCAAAGCCAGCTACAAAATATCTCAACACCCCTACTCGAAACTAAACTATGAATGGCGCCAAATTCGAAAATTTTAACACCCACGTTCCATTTTTTTTAAATGAGGTAAATCACTGAAATCACAACAAAAATAACGGCCAAACAGATGGTTTCTTTCATATCCCAGTAGTATTTTTAAATTTAAGATGGTGTTTGTCCAGTCGAAATCTAAATAATTACGTGCAAAATTTAATCTCGCAGTTTTGTGTGCATTCGTTAAATGAGCTTTTTAGCATGATGTCTGTAATGCAGCCCAGTGTGGTGCAAATTATTTCTAATTGTTTTTAGACAAACGTCGTAACGTGCTGCAAAATAGCGGGTACGAGTAAAAGGATGTTCTTCGTAATGGTATTGCATTTCCGTTCTCTGTTGGTTTGTGATTCGACGAACCCCATGATTATGTCGTCGTCGGTCTTCATGGTACCTCTTCAGCGTGCCGTCTGATCCAGGTTCTGACCGTGTTACGACTTATATTTAACTCACGTGATATTTATCTAACGCCGTAACCTTGCTCACTAAGCACTACAATCCGAGCTCTTTGTTCTACCAAATTGGCCATTATACGATTCGTTTATAGATACAAATATAAATATTCTTAGATTTTTATTTTAATATTTTCAGACCGACTACTACTTGAAATCAACACATAATGTCATTTCGTTTTAAAAATTATAAATTTTTTTTCCGCAATGAAAAGAGTTTGGATTTTAAACGATTATATTATTTGAAATTCAAATAAGACTGCTTTATCAAAAATGTATCTTGTTAAGTGATAACAAACCTTAAAATTGCATAGACATCTAACCCGACTTAGACTTGCCGGTATTTTAAAAATATACAATGGACTTATCTGGTTTTGCGAAAACCCAAAATTAAGGGATGTACTATCGGTCTAATTGAATCATGACCCACTTTGCCAATTATTCCTTTGTAATCGTAAATGTAGTTAGGTTTTCTTCGCTTTTTGCTCATAGTACGTTTTAGATATAAACATAAACGCGTCATTACACGCGTTTTCGTGCGAAGATTTTGAAGAGATTAGAAACTGATTTTCTAGCCTAACCGTTTATTTATATGATATTTTTTTTACTAGTTTTATATACACAAACCCCTACTTGAGTGATTGTTCAAAAATATAAACTTATATTTTTTTAAAAGTATTGCTAAAAAGTATTTCTTTCATTTCCCACTTTTCACTTACGAGTGGACGTACCTGGTTTTGATACGAGTATTTGACTACACATGATGACTTGACACATTTGTAGTTTAAATGTTACTTTACACTATTCGTCGGATTGCCTGTATAAAATCTGCAGGCGTTTAAAATTTATTTTCAAAATTACATTTAAACCTTTCACCGCATCAGATTCTGCTTTGGTACGTTCGAGAGCACATTGCCGGATCATTGCTACGGTAAGGTTTTTATCTTTGGGTAGTAAGCAATTTGCTCGTAATAAAAATACACCCGTCATTCTGATATCAGGTTGGCGGCTCACTAACTTTCTGAAATAACTCTGGTTTTTTAAAAGCACATTGCTTCAAACTTTACGCACATTCCTCACATTGCTAGAACATTACTTTCATGTGTATGGAATCTCTGTTTATTGAGGTACACCCGTCATTCTGATGTTCACGCGTTTTTTACTCCCATTTACTATGCAACCACTGTTCTGAGGACATAATGTCTGAATCACGTTTGGTTGCTGGGAAGGGGCCATGTGATTGCAAAATGAATCTATCACAACAGACAAACAAAAATAGTGTTACTAAATGTACATGTTTATTTATGTAGGCTATAAGATTTCTTTTTGGAATAAGTAAATGTGCTGCTTTGGAAAAATATCGACATTTGACCAAGATATAAAGCCTAGCTTTAGACATGAACCTATGTAAAGTGCTTCTAGGAAGTCTAAATAATGTAGCTAGGCACTCATTACTCTTAACTGTTCCAAGTTTCACAAGCATACCACTTAAAGCGACATTTGGACAAGGAACTTCCCGTAACAGCTGTGGTACATGTGATAATAACTGATAAAACTGTTCAGAATTGATACCTAACCAATGATGACAGAGGTGTGGATTCATTTCTCTAATATTAGAGAAGTATATCTGTCTGCGACTAGCTCTATCCATAATTATCATCATCTCATCTATTTGGCTCCCAGTAAAATCGTTATGAGAAAACTGTAATTCACCCTATTGTATACCCTATACTACATTCGCATATTGAGGTAATGCCTACATATGCGGGCACTAGCTGTCTAGCTGGTACATACAATTTATGCTCTAACAATAACATTTCCTTTATAATATTTCCTTTATAATAGACTAGCTGTACCCCACAGCTTCAACCGCGTAGTAGTCATTATCGCTTAATCATAACCCTCTTTTTGCGCAGTTGGTTAAAAGTAAACTATGTCCTTCCCAGGACCTCGAACTACCCCTATACCAAATTTCATCTCAATCGCTCCAGCAGTTTAAGCGTGAAAGCGTAACAGACAGACAGAGTTACTTTCGCATTTATAATATTCGTGAAGAAGAAAGGATAAGGATGGTACCAAAAAACTTTCTGAATCACATTGATAAAAAATTAGAATTTCGTGATGTTGCAGCAGACCTTTGTATATATTTGAAGATATTTTAGGAATAGAAAAGATGGCGCTGCAGTAGCGCAATCTTTTCTGAAAGGTACCATCTTGGTTTTGAAATTTTCTGCACTTTGAAGACACAATACCAAACTCATTGCATCGGAAACATTTTGGCCCAAACGATTTATGGACAGGACACTCTGCCGACAAATGCTCCTTTTCACCACAGTTGTAACACCTTACAACACTGACACTTTTCGACGTTTTAGATAAATTTATGCTGCTATGTTGAGACCCCTTCCGTATTTCATTATTTTTACTAAATTTTTCTTTGACAGTCTGGTAAATTTTAAGCTTTTCCTTAAGTTTTTGATAAGTGGTGACACCATACAACATGACTTTGTTAATTTCTCTGTCCTCAATGCCGTCGATAATGTACTTAATACTTAGCGACATAGTCGGCTATTTTTCCTCTTTTACCCATTTCTTTCATAATCAACATGTAATCTAAATATGATTCACTGACCTTTTTCATACGAGCACACATCATTTCATGCACTGTTTTTGAATCCAAGCTATCTGGGAATTCTTTAGTAATGGCGGTCTTCAGCTCCTCCCATGATTTGAAAACTTTTTCAGAACGTAACCACAGTGCCGCTGTGCCGATCAATGCTCGTCTCGCTATAATTGGCTGTTGAATGGGCGTCCAACCATATACCTCTGCACTTTTTTCCATTTCCTGTACCCATTTCGACACAGGGTAAATCTTATCACGTCCGCTGAACTTCGAAATGGTATCCTCCATCATATGGACAACGGAACAATTCTTTACGGGAACATCCTCCTGGGAACTCTGGGAATGAGCGTCTTTCATCATTTTTATCGTCTTTGTATATCTTCTTGAGAGAAAAAAAATCTGGAATTTGATGCCGGTACGTCATATTTTTTTTAAGTAAATCCACAAGTACTATTCAAATCGATCCCGGACGGACCCCCAAAATGTGGGAGCGGGGATGAACAGAAACTCGGATGTCTTCAAATATCTTTATTTTACTTCCCCTTCTTGATAACAACAGAATTAAATTTAGAAACACGTCGTGTACGTCTTCACCATAAGAAACTGGAAATAAACATTTTTATTTTTTTATTTTTATTATATCCGTAGTAAATACAATTTGTGGAACCCTAAATTTCATTATAATATTAGTGATATCGTTTTGCAATCGTTCTTCCAAAAACAGACAGTCGTTTAATGACACTCCCGAACTTGTTTTCTGACTGCCATTGAATACAACGCGAATTTTATTTACATCGCCCGATTTTTTAAATACTCCGTGATGTGGGAGAAAGTAATGTTCTTGCCCCGAATTAACATCAAATTGCGATACACTCATGTGTCCCAGTCTAATATATTCATTAATAAATTCAATGTATTTCTCCCGAAATTCCGGATTCCGTTGCATCCGCCTCTCAAGCGACATAAATTGCTTATAAGCGGGCTGGCGTGAGTCTCCTAACAGACGTCTATCACCTGCCGAGATAAGAGGTAAGCGCGAGATATATTTACCGTCCGGGCCTCGCGATACCGTTGAAACAAATAATTGTTCGCATTCCAAGTCCTCAGGACTTTTAATTTTATTAAGAGGGGGTTCCTCATATCGCCAAAACCTTTCCACCGTTTCCTTGAGTGTCAACTGGTTAACCGACGATTCGGCCAGCTCCCGCGTCTCCGGCGAAACTGGTCCGAATACCGCGAAATTAAATACCGTGCCCAACGCTTAGGGCCCACCCTGGCACAAGGTAATTGTTAATATAACTCAATATAATACAGTTTTGTATTTGGCAACATTTTTATTGTCGTTGATCTTTGATCTGTAGAAAGTCTATGGTATTGTGAAAATTAAATATGGCGATAACTGAGTTTCTGAGTTTGTGATGTGTACCGTGTTCTCAATAAAGTTAATAAGAAAGTATTGCAAATTCAGTGTTTTACTTAACAATTTCCTTCAGGTTATGGGCCCAGGCACATCCTGTAGGTTGAGTAAAACAAAATAGTAAAATACAGCTTCGTCGAAAAATACTGTCGGTGGCGTCGCCGTCGCGACTGCATGTTCGTGCACGTGGTTAGGTTAGGCCGGCGGGACAGAAAGCAAATATTATACTTGTATTACAAGGACGGGACGAACTGGGAAATCAAGCGAAATGGAAGAGAACAAGACACCGGTTTCACATATAAAATTAGAAGGAGCATCGAATTGGAACGTGTGGAAATTCCAATCCATGATTCTACTAAGAAGTCAAGATTTATTAGAAGTGGTTCAGGGAACTAAAGTAGAACTAGATGCGACAGACAAGGTAAAATGGGAGAAGCAAGATGCGAAAGCTCAAACGTGGCTGGTAACAAGAATGTCGGAAACCGCCATGACACATATTTTAACGTGTACCACGTCTGCTGAAATGTGGAAGAAACTTTCTAGCGTTTACGAGCAAACATCTGAAACGAGCATACATATTGTCCAACAGCGCTTCTTTCAATATAAATTCGAAGAAGGTACAGACATGTCCACATTTCTATCAAAAATTGAAGAACTCAAGAATCAGTTAAAGCAGATGGGAGAAAATATGTCTGACAAGTTTGTAATCACGAAAGTATTGATGTCGCTTCCAGTAGATTATAAACACTTTGTCTCCGCGTGGGAATCTGCACCGGACGACAAGCAAACATATGACAATCTCGTGGCTAGATTACTCATAGAAGAGGAGCGTTTAAAAGATAAACAAGATGTATCCCAATCAGCGGCTTTCGTTGCCAAGAAAATAGACAAGAAGAAAATAAAGTGCTATAAGTGTAATAAACTAGGACATTTTCAAAGCGAGTGCAATTATCGCAATAATAAAAATTATTCGAACATTGAAGATAAACAGGTGAAAAAGTGCTATTTCTGTAAAAAGGTGGGACATTTAAAAAGCGATTGTTGGTTTAAAAAAGGCAAGGAAAAGGACAATCATACAACTAACGCATTCGTGATAGTGAATTCAAGTGGACATTTTGAAAAATCACAATGGTTAGTGGACACTGGCGCTAGTCAACACATGTGTCGAGATCGCCATCTTTTTTCATCATATTCACCTTTGTCAAATAAATCTGTGATCATCGGAAACGGAAATGCAATCAGTGCACAGGGTCACGGACAGGTGGCGTTGCAAGTCTATAATGGACGGCAGTGGTTAGACACAACCATAGATAATGTGTTATACGTGCCGGAACTGAAAACTAACCTATTTTCTGTCAACTGTGTGACAGATAGAGGTTATGTCATGATTGCAAACGATGACATGTGCAAATTTTACAAACAAAATAAATTGTGTGCAGTTGCTAATCGTAATGGCGAGATGTATTTTCTGGACATACGTTGCGAGTGTAAAGAAGCAAATGTGACTCAGATACAATCAAGTCTTATAGAGTGGCACGAAAGATTAGCTCACCAAAATTTACAACAAGTCAAAGCTGTACTTAGAAACAACAATATTTCAGTGAAAGATGACACTGAAATAAAGTGTGAGAGTTGCTTGCAGGGCAAAATAAGTCGCTTGCCCTTCACTGCTAGTGAAACAAAAACAACAAGGCCGTGTGAACTCATACATGCGGATGCTTGTGGCCCCATGGAGGTGCCGTCTATGGGAGGCTCAAGATATTTTATAATCATGAAAGACGACTTCTCTAATTATAGATCAGTGTACTTTGTCAAAGGGAAAGATGAAGTTAAAATGTGTATCGAAAACTTCATAAACATAGCTGAAAATACTACTAACAACAAAATACATTACTTTCGGAGTGACAATGGCTTAGAACTCAAAAATAAAGCAGTGGCCGAACTGTTTGCAAGACGTGGTATTGTACATCAGACCACAGTTCCTTTCACTCCGGAACAAAATGGTAAAGCTGAACGAGAAAATCGAACTCCGGTCGAGGCAGCCAGAACAATGCTTTATGCTAAAGGATTGCCTAAGAAATTATGGGCTGAAGCTGTTCAAGCGGCTGCATATGTACTTAATAGAACAAGCAAAAGTAACGAGCCCGGAAAAACACCGTTCGAAACATGGTCTAAGAAACAATTTGATATTAATCAGTTGAAGATATTTGGTACCCCTGTTTTTGTACATATCCCTAAAGAAAAAAGGAGAAAGTGGGACTCCAAAGGAGAAAAAGGTATTATGGTGGGTTATGGAGAAGATGTAAAGGGATATCGAATATTCTTCCCACAGAAAAACAGAGTTGATGTAAAAAGGGATATTGTTTTTCTGGAGCCGCAGACAACACAGCAGTTAATACTGTTGGAACATGATACAAATACATTACAAAGGGTTGAACAGGATCAACCATTGAGCGACGATAAGGTTGTAAAAGGAAATGTTCAGTCTGAGGAAAGTATAGAGATGGTGGGAGATAGCGAACTTCCACAGCAGTCTCGGCAGCGTGAAGAAGCTCAAAATATATCCACAGAAAGTGACGGGAGCATGTATGTACCATGTTTTAGTGATGAAAGCTCGGGTAGTGAAGATGACGGAACAACACCGTTACCGAGAAGTGTCCGTACCAGGAAACAAACCTCATTCTACACTTGTCATTATGTTTTCACTCAGGACAATGAGCCTAAAACATATCAAGAAGCTATGCAAAGGCAAGATGCATGTAAATGGCAAGAAGCCATAGCCAGAGAATTAGAGACCTTGAATGACAACCATACCTGGGATATATGTGAAAAACCTTCAAACACAAAAACTGTAAGTAGCAAATGGGTATTTAAAATTAAAAATTCTAATAATTGTGTCCAATATAAAGCTAGACTAGTAGCTAGAGGCTTTGAACAGAGTGATCTGTTAGATTCATTTGAATTATATGCCCCAGTGGCAAATTTATCTACTTTTAGGTTATTTGCGTCTATTGCTACAAAGTTGAATTTACCAATCTATCAGATGGATGTAACAGGTGCATTTTTATATGGAAATATTGATGAATTAGTTTACTTAGAATTACCAGAAGGTGCCTATAATGGGAATAGTAGAATTGTTAAATTAAATAAGTCTCTTTACGGATTAAAGAAGTCCCCAAAATATTGGAATGATAAATTCAATTCGGTAATTATGACTCAAGGTTTTGTAAGGTCCCAAACCGATACTTGTTTGTACTCAAAGCATACTAGCGATTCAAAAACATATGTTCTATTGTATGTTGATGATTTATTATTTTTTGGCAACAATAACAGTGTAATATCTGAATTTAAGTCTTTGTTAAACAGTAAATTTAAAATGAAAGATTTGGGATTAGTATCAACCTTTTTAGGCATACAAGTAAGCCAAGATTTGCAAACTGGAGTGACAAAATTATGTCAGAAAGAATACCTTAAGACTATTTTAACTAAATTTGAAATGCAAAATTGTAAAGAAATGTATACCCCTATGGACTTAAACTTTAATGTTAAAATATTAGAAGAAGGTAATGACTCTGTAGTCGATAAGAACATTGAAAATGTGTGTAGAAAAATGATAGGCTGTTTATCCTATGCTGCGTTAGGGACTAGACCTGACATCTGTGTAGCCGTCTCAATCCTTAGTAGATACCAAAACAGAGCAAATCACTCATTGTTAACCGCTCTAAAAAGAGTTATGAGATATATTAAACATACTATTGATTATAATTTGATTTATAAATGTAATAATGATCTGCTAACAGGTTATTGTGATGCTAATTGGGGGGGAGATTTAAAAGACAGAAAGTCAACGTCTGGTTATTGTTTTATTTTTGCTAATTGTTTAGTGTCTTGGTGTTCAAGAAAACAGGCTAGTGTTAGTCTGTCTTCTACTGAGTCAGAATATGTTGCAATCAGTATGGCCGCAGCTGACGCTTGCTGGCTTATAAATTTACTCAGTGACTTTAATATTAAAAACATCTGTCCAGTACAAATGTTTTGTGACAATCAGAGCGCCATAATGGTTGCTAACACAGATTGTGTAAAGAGATTGAAACATATAGATATTAGATATCATTTTATTAAAGAATTAATTAAAAAGGGCAAATTAGTTTTGAACTACATAAAAACCGAAGATCAGATAGCAGATATGTATACAAAAGCCCTTAATAAAAATTTGTTATGTAAGTTTGTAGATATGTGTAATATAGTTAAGAACTGAGTTCATTTATTGTTAAGAACTGAGTTCAGTTACAGTTAAGAACTGAGCCTAGTTATAGTTAAGAACTGTGTTAAGTAAACATTATACTTTTCTTTTAGTAATTTGTTTGTAAGGGTATTATATTGAGGGGGGGTGTTAATATAACTCAATATAATACAGTTTCGTATTTGGCAACATTTTTAGTGTCGTTGATCTTTGATCTGTAGAAAGTCTATGGTATTGTGAAAATTAAATATGGCGATAACTGAGTTTCTGAGTTTGTGATGTGTACCGTGTTCTCAATAAAGTTAATAAGAAAGTATTGCAAATTCAGTGTTTTACTTAACAATTTCCTTTAGTAATCTTTTCCCCATTTAAGATTTGACCGAGTATATCACATCCAAAAATTACGTCTATCTCTGAAAATTTTAATGAGCCGTTATCTGCGAGTTTCAACTCTTTAAAAACCAAATTTGTTCTGTTAACCGAATAAGACGTAAGCCTTCTTAAAACTGCCGCCGTTACCGCTAATACTGGGTGTTCTGAATGTTCTGGTCTGAAATATATAACAACAACGTGTTGATATGTGTTGGCTTGAATGCCACCGATACCCGTGATTTGTACATTACTATAAGACCGTTTCAATCCGAGGGTAGATACCAAATCCCCCTTTATTACCGACATTTGAGCCCCTAAATCTAAGAGAGCCCGTGCTTTAACGAATTCACCATTTTTATTCTTAATTTCAATGATAGCTGTGGGTAGAACAACATTATACGGGTTTCGATGCAAAGACGTTGAAGATGAGTCATCATGTAACCTTAATTGCTATGCTGAATATTGCTTTTGAGAATTATTACGTGACTGACCGCGCGATTCGTGCGATTCCCGCCGTTCGCATGCCTGATAGCCGTTGCGCGAGCTGACCTGAACCACACGCTCAGCTGATGAGCGCGACGGTACCTCTCTTCTTTCGCGAGGAGAGGCCGTGCGCGTGCGACTACGCGGACGGTGGCTGCGGTAGCCAGGTCCCTCCGAAGGCGAGCTAGCGCGAGACGCAGTATAGTTGTGCATGCATATTAAGTCGTTGTGACCCCGATGACCACAGCGTTTACATGCTGTCTTTTTATCGCACGTAGATGCCGAATGCTTACCAAAACATTTAAAGCATAAATTTTCAGCTCGCACCCAGTCTTTACGCTGACCCGCGATTAATTTTTTAAATTTAAAACACTCCGAAATCATGTGACCGCTTATTTCACAGTATAAACAGCGCCTAGCGATTATTCGTTCATTCCTATAAGATTCACTTTAGTTTCCGATGATGTGTATGGTGCGGCGGGTACGATTGTCCTTCAAGGTCGCGCCGTCAGCTGTTGTCGAGTCTATAAGCCGACATTCATTTTGCAGAAACTCCACAAGTTGATTGAATGTGGGTAGGGTGATTATATTTCCGCCGTACTTCTGTTCAAACCGAGTTTTAACGTCTAACGGAATTTTATTTAAGCTAATGAATAATAAAATATAAGACCATTGATCTATAGGAAGGCCTAAATTATTCAAGGCGCGAGTGGACTCCAACAGTGGGTTTAGAATTTTAGAACGCAGATCATAGGGTTTATTTAATGTAGGTAGCTGTAGGATTCTAGAAATGTGACTATCCGCTAGCATTCTGATATTTTCATATCTACCCTTAAGAATTTCTAAGCCTATATCTAGGGATTCGTCTACCATAGGTAAATGCCGTATTAAGGTATGCGGTTCATTTAACATATGAGAGACTAAGTAATGAAATTTTTCCGTCTTTGATATATCTTTCCGTGTTAGTACTAACAGTTCGTTAGTACTAACACGGAATAGGCTTATAAAACTTGTCCACTGAAAAACGTCACCATCAAATTTGCATAAATCGATTCTGGGAAGTCTTGCCGTATTTGAACTCTCGGATGGTCTATGAACCCCGTCCAAACCCGGGTAAGCCGACGAGACCGCTTCCAGCTGATTATAAGCTAACTCCGCCTCATTATAATCAGCCGTATAGATTTTAATCATTTCCGAATCTACGGTATTATCCAGCAATAACTCGTACTGTTCCGACAAAAGTGCGTATCGTTCATCGAGTTTACGCAATCTCGCCGAAATAACTGCATTGGTTTGAGTTTTTCCCGCGATCATTTCTAACGTGCTTCTAAGCCATTTGACTTGAATTTTAAATTTAGTTGATGATACCTTAGCCATTTTAAATCGTTAAGACTCAAATCGAGATGCACCCACCCCCGGGTAAGAGAAAAAATATATACGGAACCCTACAATAAATCAAATAAATTGTTCTAATAACTGAGGATAATTTCACAAATATCGCATACCGCACAATATAATATAATAACCGAACCGCAAATGACAAACAAACTTAACGACTTTAATTTGAATTGTATCCGACCGAATCGAGACTTATGTCAGAGCTGTAAGTGGCGGTTAAGAATTTCAATTTTTAAACCTGCAACCGACTTATGATTTGAAAAAATACCAACAAATATACCGAAATCCGGCTGAAATCCGGCTCGAAGGACCATAAATATGTTCGATAGTTCAGGGGAGTTAGTGGACTTGTCTTTAGGTAGTTCCTGCAGGCACATAAGACGACACAAGAAGTTTCGGAGATCGGACCGCCACCAAGAGTGATTCGCCACTTACCTTGATTCCCGCTCTTCTTAAGGATGCTCCGAGGCTGATGCTGTTTCTTTTGAGTTGTTTCCGAGTTGCCGTGTCGACCGAGGCGCTGACGTGTGGATGGGTTGCCGGCAATCCACCACAGGCGCACACACAAGTTGTTCGAACCGCGTCCGAGATGTGACTGGTCGGTCGATGCGAAAATGGCCGCCCGCCTGGCAAGGCAGCGCGGGGCGGGGGTTAGCTGGCCGAGTGACGAATTCCCCCGATGGCCGACCGTGTCGCCGAAACACTTCATATGGAGTCCGTGCATTCCTAACATGGTCCAGTGCCGACGAGCTCACGGAAAGGCAAATTTTGGCTAGCCCGGCCTTTCTTTTTGTCGTCTTTGCACCCATGCTCTGTATCCACGCAATCATACATGTGCTCATGCAAAAATAGCATTCGCTTCATAAATTTCCACTATTATAATTCTCCATACCTAAAAATTTTTCAATAAGTACGCCGTTTGATGAAGAACCGGTGATGCTTGTAGCTGCCATGCTCGCGAAAAGTATTGTTGCAATTTGTTTATACGTGTACGATTTCAAATTTTGGTCAACCCAATAATTAGAAAGCTTTCACCACTTCCTGGGCCATAACCTGAAGGATTTGGATCGATCTTGGTGGAATAAATAACAGTCTTTTAACATAACAATTGTGGAGTCTGTCCAAATATATTGGTAAAAGTTACCCTTAACGATTCGATAATTTTATACAGTCTCGCACCTTTATGAGCACCACTGAGCTATCGTAACAGACTTTAGAGGCGGAAATCGAACCTTGGCACATAAAAACCCGCAACATACTTGAGAGTCACTGCTATATGTTCATATACAAGCGCACGCGCCAGGCGCGTTGCTAAGTATGTGGAGTTCCTTATTCTCTACGCTAGTATTATCACTCAAAACATGACGTGGCATTTTTAATTCGATTAAACTATACAAAGACTCAATAAAACTATGTTACGTTACGCTGATCTCATGTTGCACAAGGCTGTCCCAGTCCAACTTACAAAGCTCATTTTGTGTATAAAAACTTTCGCTATAATAACAACAGGAGATAATAAACCTAACGGATTGTATTTCTGTGAAATAGCAGAAAGCATAACCCGCTTAGTTAGTGATGCATTAATATAGTCACTTGTTTTTGTAGAATAATATAAATAATCCGTGTCACTATACCAGCCTATGCCAAGTGTGTGTTCTGTGTATGCTGATCTTCAAACATAGTGTCGGTTTGTCCTACGTCAGAATTAAATTTCCACTTTCGAAGTATAAAACAACCCGATTTTAATGCTTGAGCGGCTTTTTCACATATGGTGATTAATCTCTGTTTGCTATCATCACCGATGATGAGATTGTCAACAAATATATCCTCAGTGATGACACGAGCAATAACCTTATCATCAGTTTCTAATGCAAGTTGACGAATACTACCCATACTTAAGTAAGGGGCCGATGCCGATCCGTACGTCACCGTATTCAGCTGATACACTTTGAGAGGGTCAGTGCCCTTATCACGTCATAGTGTGAGTTGCACAGTTCTTAGATCGGACTGTATGTTTACCATACGAAACATCTTTTCTACGTCCGCACAAGCCACGTATTTATACTGTCAGAAACGCACAAGTATCGAAAACATATCATTTTGAAGTGCAGGACCCGGAAACTGAATATCATTCAACGATTGGTTGGAAATGGTCACAACACTGGCATCGAATATGATCCTTAAGTTAGTCGTCGTACAACTCTTACACTATTATGTATCTTATACTATACAGTACACACTAAGATGGCATATAAAATAGTGAGGGTTATCGAATTTATTTATACGTGTCAAGGTAGTTCGTTTTCGTTTAATAATTCTTTACATAACCGTTCGTCGTGTGTACATACTTTACGAGTCTGAGTGACACGTTTTAACTCCCAAAAACGCGTGAGTTGTTCATCAATTGACTGATCCAAGTTACATTGGTCCTTAGGCAAGTTCTTTACGCATAGACCCTTTGTATACATAGGGCCAAATCGTAACCAACCTAACCTAGAATTATGTAGGTACGGTCCATTGCCTAAACTAATTTAATATTTCCTAGAAGAGATCTGCCCCTATTAATAAATCGATTTCTGAAGGTATATAAAAGGTGGGATCCACTAACTGAATATTAGTAGGTATACATATAAGTTTCGAGTCAGTAACATATAAGTTAAGACGGCTTAGTGACTTCATCGTGTTTAAAATATTTTTTATTCATTCTAACAAACTCAGCCTCTTCATATATGCCGCCGCACCGAGAATTACTAATTAAAATCTATTTGATTATAAATAGATTTAAACCATTACAATGAGCAACTTTACTGATACCTTACTATAATATAGTATGGTATCAGTAAAGTTGCAATACAATATTATTGTGATATAAGGTTGGAATGGAAATAGTTGTAGAATTTGTTTACGCTGATTTGTATAACCTGATGTAGTGTTGAACTAATTAGGTTACCTAAGTGTGATGTGAGCATGTAGGTTCGTAAGGACCTACAATAAAACAGTAAAAGCTATTGTTAAATTCTTAATGACAATTAACACGAAAATTGTCGGCATTTAAAATGTTTTTAATCACAAATAGGATTTCTTGTTATTCCTATTGTTCAGGAACGACTACAGGGTTCATTTTACTGTAAATTAAGAACGTTTGACGATTTCTTCCACGTAAGCCGTTTGTTTAAGTTATTAAGTACTTGATTTATCAAAAACAAATTGGAGCGCAAATCTTCGATTTCTTAAGAAAACATTAAAAATGAAGCCACGTGTTTTGTGACAGCAATTTGAGTGGCGGGGATTAATAAATAGACAGCGATCTGGGCCGGAGACACACTTTGCTGCTGGATTTTGATGGGAAAACATTGTGAGTTGATTATATGTTGGTTTTAATTTACAATCAAAATTATTAGTGTTCCATTTGCTTGTTTTTATTCTGTGCCTCTGAAATAAATATCCCAGTGTTCTACCGCCTTGTAAAACTAGATATCCATCTATAAGCGTAATATAGCATAAGCAGATCCGATGACCTACTCCAGGCCAGCGGGCCAGCGCTTTTTAAAAACAGCTGCCGCATATCTACTCCGACATATATATTATAGCCGCTCCAGACTCTCGTGGAGGCGACAGGAGGCGAGGCGAACGCGAGAGTGTGGATAGGTGCCTCGCCTCTCCTCATGTGCTCAGCTCCGTTTCGGTTTTTGGGACGGAGTCAAAGGACCGGAACACTCTCGTGTTCTCTCGCGCTCGCTCATTTCTTTGTTGACCTTTCCGTTTTTATATCTTATTTTAGTGATATGATATTAATGCAAGACATCATAATATTAATAGGCATACATAGCCCGCTATCGCAGTCACTTAAATCACGTCCATTTTGTGGTAGACGGTGCAGGTAACTGTAGGTATAAACCGTGTCGAGCGCCTCCAGGAGGCGCCTCGACGAGAGTGTGGATAGAAGCACTCCTGTCGCCTTCACTCGCTAGTCTCCGTCGAGCGCCTCTAGGAGCGCCTTTAGGAGGCGCCTCCACGAGAGTCTGGATCGGCCATTAGTATTAACAGTTTCTAACGAATACGCAAGACGCAAACCAGATGATTTAGAAGTCAATATATTTATGCCATTCTCTTTAACATTACTTGTGAAGCTTTTAATTTCCTGGTGTTATCATTCATTGTTTAAAAGCACTTACTAATTGTGTTGGTGTCGGATTTGGGCACCATCCACCCCTTCTCCGAATTGCGGAAAAAAATAACTCTATATGGTCCTGACTTAATTTGTAAGTCAATTTATTTAGTGGTGCTTCGCTTGTTTTAACATATTTTTCAAAAATATCAATCACAGAAATGACAGCGTTATAAAATCCTACACAACCGGATTTTCGTCTAGTCTGACCTATTTATTGGGCGCAATTATCTGATTTGGCTCAAATATTTTAGTTCCTTTATAATATTTTGTCGCCATCTGCTTTCATTATTAGTTCACAATGGACTTTTATAGCCTTTACCCCAAGAATTCATAACAATTAAAAAATCCAATATCTGCTTTCGTTATTAGTTCTCAATGGACTTTTATAACCTTTACCCCAAGAATTCATAACATTTAAAAAATCTAAAATACGGTCGATGGCTCGTATGAATCAGACGGGTGGGCCCAGAACCTTAAAATTCTGGAAGGTTCAATACACCATACACCAACACACAATTCGATTGCGCAGCCACCGGGCAGCAATGCAAACTTTCATTATATTTTTTTTGGATTTATATGTAAATTCCTCAAACGATTAACTAACCTCAACCCATCTGATTCCTGTAAAGCAGCTAAATGTTCAATGAAATCTTTAATCTCCAAGACAATTCCGAATATTCTTCAACATATGGCATAGGTCAAATACCACATGCACTTAATGATCTTTATTTATGGGATCTATAAAAATGGTTTAGTTGCGACACTCATTTGAAAGTTTGCGCCTAGCTTTGATGCAGCAGAAAAATGTTCTGGGTGGCCATATAAATGCGGAATGTGGTAGGTGTACAGTGAATGAAAGAAAGTTCGATTTAAAGATAAACAATCGCCACGTCTCGGAGGATATGGAAGTAGCGACCGAGTTCGAAAAATTCTTCAGTAATGTACCAATAGATATAACTAACACTCTTCGGTCGTCTTCTACCTCCGCCGAGCTATTATTAGCAGAATCCGTTGCTGCCTGTGAAGGCGCGTTCGAATTCACCGTTGTCAACTGCAACGACATCATAAAAGCGTTTAAATCTATTAATGTTAAAAAAACCGCTGACCTTTGGGGATTATCAGTGAAATCTGTTTCAAGTATTATAGATGTCATTGCCCCCTACTTGGCAACTGTGTTTAACGATTGCGTCTCAAGTGGTGTATTTCCTGATTTGATGAAACACAGTAAAGTATTACCACTGTTCAAGGCTGGCAGCACTTCAGATCCGGGTAATTAGGGAGTTAAGAATCTGGGTGTATATATTGACTCTAGTTTATCTTGGGATCCACAGATAACAGAGGTTAGTCGTAAATTGTTCGCATCGGCGGGCTCTTTAAGGAAGCTCCAAAATCTTTTGCCAATGACTACCAAAATTGCGCTTGCAAACGCATTACTGTTATCCATACTTGATTATGCAGATGTCAGCTACGTTGATCTCACCGAAAACCAGTTAGACAAACTTGAGCGTCTTCAAAACGTATGTATAAGGTTCATTTTTGGCTTACGCAAATATGACCATGTCTCGCAGTTCAGAACTCAGCTCGGGTGGTTATCAATAAGACTTCGCCGGGATGCTCACGTTCTTTCGCTACTATATAATATATTATTTAGCCCTTCTTCTCCTTCCTATCTTAAGGGACGGTTTGAGTTCCTTCAAGACACGCATTCGAAATGTCTAAGGTCGTCAAAAAACCTGAGGTTAAAGATGCCATCTCACTCTTCCACGTTCTTTGACAAATCGTTTACGGTCACTGCGGTACGACTATGGAATAAACTTCCTGTCGAGATAAGACGAGCACAAACTTTAGCCAGATTTAAAACTATGGTAAAGGAACACTATTTGTCTATGTAGGATATGTAGGTATTTGTATGTATGTATGTATGTATGTATGTATGTATGTATTTATGTATGTATTTATGTATGTATGTATGTATTTATGGGTTTATGTATGTATGTTTATTTAAAGATAATATAGGTATTTTTAGGTAATGTGATCACTGATATTTCTATCTATTGTATGTAAGTATGTTAAGTATATAAGTAGGTACGCCAAACAACTACCACTCAGTTCCTTACAAACTTTCTCCATCCAAAGGTTGCCTGGTAGAGATCGCTTTTAGTGATAAGGCCGCCCATTGTATTGCTACCCGTATATAATGTATGTCATCTGCAACTATGTATCCGGCGTACAATAAAGTGTATAATAAATAATAAATAAATAAATAAATAATTTCAGACCTATTTCGGTGTTGCCGACCTTGAGCAAGATATTTGAAAAATTAATACTAGAGCAGATGCTGATTTATTTTAACAGTCACAAATGGTTTCATGAGAAACAATTTGGCTTCACTAAGGGACGTTCGACTACCGATGCTGGTGTAGAGTTATTGAAATGTATTTATGAGGCCTGGGAGGATAAACAAGATGCAATTGGTGTATTTTGCGATCTCTCTAAGGCTTTTGATTGCGTCCAACATGAAACATTAATCAGGAAATTACACCATTACGGCATAAGGAGCAAGGCTCTCGATCTTCTGACTTCATATTTGAACAATAGAATTCAGAGAGTCGATGTTAATGGTACACGTTCAGAAGGATCAGTAGTTACTATGCGCGTCCCGCAGGGTTCAATACTCGGCCCATTTTTATTCCTTATATATTTTAATGACCTACCCTTTTACATGGGGGACAACAACAGGATTGTTTTGTTTGCTGATGATACTTCTTTGATTTTCAAAGTCAAACGACAAATAGATAACTATGACGATGTAAACAATGCAATCTTGAAAGTGGTTCATTGGTTTAACACTAACAATCTTAGACTGAATGATAATAAAACTAAATGTATTAAGTTTACCTTGCCGAATGTAACACAGTCAGACACCAATGTTCAACTTAATGGTCGAGAGTTGGAACTTGTGGAATCAACGACGTTCCTAGGGTTAACGGTCGATGCTGGTTTACAATGGGGTCCACATATTGTAAAACTAGCTAGTAGATTAAGTTCAGCAGCATTTGCTGTGCAAAAAATAAGGCACTTGACTGATGTAGATACGGCTAGAATAGTTTATTTCAGTTACTTTCACAGTATAATGTCTTACGGTATTCTACTGTGGGGCAATGCTGCAGATATAAATTCTATTTTTATTTTACAAAAGCGAGCCATAAGAGCTATATATAGATTAGGTCCAAGGATCTCTCTGCGCGAAACATTCAAAGAGGTTAATATTCTTACAGTAGCATCTCAATACATTTTTGAAAATCTTATGTATGTACAAATAAATTTTACATAGTTTCCATAAGTTAAGTGATAGACACAATGTCAACACTAGAAATAAAAATAACCTCGCTGTTTATCATAGCAGATTGCATAAAATCAGTAATTATTTCAGGGGTAACTGTATACGCTTTTACAACAGGTTACCTAACGAAATTAAGAGTATGTCCCTAAATAAATTCAAAAAGTTTGTTAAAGGTAAATTATACAGCAAGGGCTACTATACGGTTGGTGATTACTTGATGGATAAGGAAGCCTGGAAATGACCTGCTCTGCTAGATTCTCAAAAAACTGTTAAAATGCATAGTTTTTAGATTCATTAATAAAGTTGTAAATAGAGTAGTTAAAAGAATAACCCGCTGAGTTTCTTGCCAGTTCTTCTCAGGTGGGTCGCGTTGTGAACTGGTGGTAACTTTTTGGTTTATATAAGTGACGTTTACAAGTGCATTTGTATAGGGTGTTTTTTTTCGAGGTATAGAACTTTGAAATGGAATAAAACGAAAGTGATTGTTTTTATTGATATGGAAATGACTTTATTCGAAAGGAAATCTTCTGGCATTATAATTTAAATATGATTTCTGGCATATAACCGCCATGGCTGGCTCGGACGTAGTCTAATCTAGAGGTCCAATTTTCGATGACTTTCCCAACATTTGTGGCCGTATAGCGACAATATCGCGCCGAATGTTATCCTCCAAGTGGTCAATCGTTTCGGGCTTATCGGCGTAGACGAGCGACTTCACATATCTCCACAGAAAATAGTCAAGTGGCGTAAAATCGCACGACTCTGGAGGCCAATCCACGTGTCCAAAACGTGAAACCATGCGGTAACCAAACGTTTCCTTCAATAAATCAATTGTGGCACGAGCTATGTAACATGTTGCGCCGTCTTGTTGAAACCACTACTCCTGCACATCATGGTTGTTCAATTGATGAACGAAAAAGTCAGTAATCTTCGCTCTATAGCAGTCACGATTGACTGTAACATTCTGGTCAGCATCGTTTCTAAAGAAGTACGGACCAATTATTCCACCAGCCTATAAAGCACACCACACAGTCAGTTTTACTGGATGTAACGGTGTCTCAACATACACTTGAGGATCATCATCACCCCAAATATGGCAGTTTTGTTTATTGATGTATCCATTCAACCAAAAGTGAGCTGCACCGCTAAAGAAAATTCGCTTATGAAAATCACGATACGCATTTCGGACAGAACCATGATTTTCAGAATAAATTTGCACAATTTGGAAGCATTGTTCAGGCTTCAGTCTATTTATGTTAAAATGCCAAACCATACTAAACATAAATCACTTTACAGCTGACAAAAATACCGCCGGTTAAAACAGCTAGGCCAACTTAAAGTTCTATACCTCTAAAAAAAACACCCGTTATATGCCTAAGTAAATAAATGATTCTTGATTTTGATTTTGAACTATTGATACTACTATTAGCCCACCACTGTAGGCCTAGTTTAATATCTGGGTAAATGATAGTCTTTGTATCACAATTGCCTTTACTTTTAATTAAACCATGATATTTATGGTGTTCTAATAGTTTTGTGTAAGGCCAACCATATACTGGTTGAATTTATAGTCGTTCTGGAACGGAAAGGTTTAGGCACAGGTTTAGACAATGTGTCGTCGTCATTCAGTGCGAAATATTCAAACGAACAGTGTGTGAATACCTTTTTTTAAACGTGACGAAAAACATGGGTGCTATGCCGGGCACTTACCGACTAAAAACCACATGTTCCGTACCTAATGCCTACGGTTGGGAGTCCCGGGTAAGCCCTCGTAAGGATGAAATCTTGGCCACCACAACGGCCTCATGTAGGGGGTTTCGATGCTAGCCCGCTTCTTTGGGGGGTTGTTCGGGTGTTACACATCACGAGTTTCGTACTCTTATAGTACGAAACTATTTATAAAAATAGAATTACGAATTACGCAGTGTGATAGAGTGGACGCCTTTGAAATAGTGAAAAGTGAAGACAATAGCATAAAACGTGCCCGTTTATGTATCATAAGTTCTGGACTCCATTTTGGGCAGTTGCTGAGGTACAGGGAAGCATAAATAAACTGTTTTTAAACTCGCACGACTTGTACTAGAATTAATAATATATTTCGGGTCTTTTTCGCGTAAACATCTAACTATTCTCACCTCTCGACGTTTCGGCTATATTGCAACAGCCGTGGTCACGAGTAGACTGGGGAATGCAGCGGGCGCCGTCATCTCGTACCGGCGACTGTCCAGGTACCCACATAAAGTTTTTTGTTAACAATCATTAGGGTTGCGACACACTACACTTACTATTTCCGAACGAATGCTACGCGATTTATCGCGACACTTGCACATCTCAACTACCGGATTCCATGTGGAGGATGGCTTGTATCCACTGTCCCGATTAAAATTTGGATGCTTCTTAATTTCAATAGCTTCACGAACAATCCTACGGTAGTAATGGCGTTCGGTGGATAGGACTCCCGGTGCATGTAACTCCATCCAGTGATTGGAGCCCGACAGTAACAGATGCTCAGCGATCGCAGATTTCTCCGTTTGGTTGTTCTTGACTGCTGCTATGTGCTCTTTCACTCGTTCTGCGATGGTTCGCTTAGCTTGCCCGATATACGAGCTCCCACAGCTGCAATCTACCTCGTAAACACCCGGAGTCTGGTAAGGAATAGTGTCCTTTGGTGTCCTCATTTGCTGTCACACTTTTGACATGGGGGTAAATATGGTGTTAATTGACAAATTCTTTAAAATTGTAACAATTTTATCCGTTACCCCCCTGATATAAGGTAAAAACGCCGGCAGCCTGGAGACGTCAGGTTGTTTTTCCTTATACTTTCGGACATGAGGGGCACCCTTCACGCTGTACCCGTGTGAAGTACGTTCCGTACGTGGGACAGTTCATCCTTTAAAAACTCATCGTTGCACAGTGCATGAGCTCTGTTGACTAAGGATTTCTGTACAGAAAGTAAGTTCCGGGGATGATGATGTGATGCAGCGTTTAGGTACCTATCAGTGTGCGTTGGCTTTCTGTTAACAGTGTGCTTCAGGGATCCATCCGTACCCAACATGACCTTAACGCCCAGAAAAGGTAACGATCTCTCCTTCTCCATCTCATAGGTAAACGTGAGATTCGGATACAACGCGTTTAAGTGCTCCAGGAAATGTCCAACCGCCCCTCCCTCACCTATCATGATACAGAACACGTCGTCCACGTACCTTTTCCATAGCCGTACCCCATGTGAACGGATGTTTACGCGAAAAAGACCCGAAATATATTATTACGTATAAATAAACTGTACATAGATAGGTCTAGATATTTTTTCATACTCTCACCTGGTGTATTTAAAACCTTTTGAACGTCAAAAGAGACACAAAGAATATAAGGGTCACGTTTCGCGATGTTTTGGTTGAATTTGAATCAGGCCTTTGAGTCTTCAGCCTCTTTTAAATGGACTTTCTTTTCTTCTTCGATATCATTATTTGTTGGATTATTAGCATATGAAAGGCACTTCTTACATTTATCCTTTTTAGGGATGTGGAAAGTGATGTTAAATTCGGTCGTGAAAATGTAAAAACGTTATTGAATCACCAACGTAATCTTTTCCTCTAAATAAATACTCTGTTTTATACATTGTTAGAAAGGTTTTTGATGAGTCAAAAAGAACCTTTGCGGCAGTAATATGATTGAACTACTACTCCTTGCTTAATCAAAGTCGAAGTCTTATTGGCAGGTACATGCTTTTCTCTAAGGTCAGTTTTAGATAGATTTGAGTCAGAAATTGAGATAGTGTAATGAACAAATCGTTGAGAAAGATCTAATGTATGTAGAAGAAACCTTTGACAAACTTGACGGCGACCATCTCCTTCATTTATAAAATAATTGACAGTGTTTTGTCGGTGATTGACGTTCTCTTTTGTACGCTTTCATTTTACTATGTATGTGTACAATTTGTGAATTTGCTACTAACCAATCTCTTTTACGCTGTGTAGATAGATTGTAGTAAAAATAAAAAAAATTGTTGCCTACGTTCGTCTGAAATTTCGTGGCAATTATGAGGTCATTTTTTATCTGACTTACATGGATTATCTTTTATTGTGTTGTGTGCTGCTTGTGTGCTGTTTTTCTTCAAATATGTTAGACCACTGTTCCTATTTATCGATCTGTCTTTACGTTTATTGCACATTTTCTCTTTTTTGTATCCGAGATCACCCACTTTACCATCCTCTGCTACCTTCTTCCGCTTCTTTCTTGTCTTTTGTTCTTCTGCATTACTGCTCGAAGATTCGTCGTCACCTTCCCACGATGAAGATGACCACTAAAAGCGCCATCATCTGACATAAAATTCACATAGCTAGTAGGCTTCTGTTTCCTTTTAGTCGGTGGTGTGTCGTGGCCTTCCCTGACTCCTACGTCCACCCACTTTCGCGTTGTATATCTGTTTTGCCATTCTTTCATCTCAGATTCAGATTCAGATCATTTATTTCGTAAACATAGGTTAATTTTTACAGATGTTTTTGTTGGTTTGGTGGTCAGCTATGTTTGTCTTGAGGCATACGAAACATTACATTATATTTGATAAAAAATAAATTAATTAATTAAATTAATTGCAGACTAGAAACAATTTTATAGGACCTACTGTGCTAACAATGTCAGATTTCAGAATTCACAATAGTAATAAATTGTAAAATAACTTTATAACATTTGATAAGCCTTGCAACTTTATAATAAATACATACAATTGAATTGTCAAAATATAAGAACGGTCAATAATATATGAAACCTTGCAATTTATGGGACATTACCATTACAGTTAAATTATGTCAAATTTAAATGTCCAAGTTTATTCATGTTGATCTTTTTAACAGTTTAAGCTTAATAATACTAGAAATAGGAATAATATTGTTACACAGACAATTTAGGTACATCTAAAAACTCTAAACGAATTCATGTCATTATTATATAAACCAAAATTTGAATACCATGAACAATTATCTGCAAATAGGGTAATTTGGGGGGAAAGAGACCAGCAGCAGATAAATGAATATCAATTATTGTGTAATTCTAGATTTAAACAATTTGACTTCCCGCCTGATTTTCATATGTGTGCATCCAATTTTTGTCATGAAATCAGTCATAGGACCATTTTAGATAATATGTATAATAAGATAGTCACCATATTAAAGGAGAGTGCTGAAAAAACACATTGTGGGTTTCCAGTTAAAAGAAAAAAGAAGTATGTGCCAGGCTGGAACAGGTATGTTCGTGATGCTCACAGGGAGGCGCGACAAAGCTATTAAGCTTGGTTGCTATGTGGTAAACCTGCTTGTGGTCTTGTCCACGATAGAATGTGTGAATCAAGACGGTTATTTAGGGCTAAACTAAAGCATTGTAAAAACAATGAAGAGCAAATTAAAATGGACATCATTGCTAAAAATCATTCGAATAAAAAGTTTGTCAAATTCTGGAAATTAACAAATAAACTGAACCACAGGCAGAGTCACCCTGTGACTGTGGCGGGTGTACATGAGCCAGTGGCTATAGCCAATGCTTTTTGTGAGTACTTCAAAGTTGAGCCGCATCAGCAAAACCTGCCGCGGGTGTCTGGAACCGATGCCGTGGTGCCGGGGTCGTCGTTATCATCCCTGCTTACCTTCAATTCAAAGGAAGTTTTTGATGTTATACGAATGATGGTAAGAGGTAAATCACCTGGGCACGACGGCCTCAGTGTTGAGCACTTGCGGTATGCTGGGTCCCACTTACCAAGAGTGCTAGCCATGTTTCTTAACTTATAATAATAATAATAATGACAATTAATTATTCGTTGCCCAATTGGAAGTCAACTGGGCCGGACGGACTGCACAATTTTTGGCTGAAATGGTTCCGTAGCTCACATGCTTGTTTGGCATCCTGCTTCCAGACACTACTTGAGTCAGGGTCGCTTCCATCTTTTATAATAAAAAAAAACCTGGCATCTACAACACGTCAAATATTTTTGCTCTACATATTCTATTGCTATATTGTTAAAAAGTCACCTAAATATACGAAATTATCAACACATATTACAGAAATAAAATTATTGGACTCAAAGAACTCAAAAATGTACAAATTCCGAAGAAAACTGTTTATATCACATTACAGAATTATTTTTTCCAGACTTTGACAAATGTCATTTGACACATAAACATTACAAGATATATGTGTAATTTAAATCACATTAAAAGCAGAATATTATGTTGACCAGATCAAGATCCAGGACACAGCAAGCACAATCTACACCTCCGGACTCATCACTCAGCTCCGCCTCTCTCCCTCGTGAATGTACACCAATAGCAGAGGCGTTGAGCTCAACATCGAGTGATGAGTATTTCTCTCCGCCGACGTCGCCAACACCAGTGCGTCGGCCGGGGAGAGGCCGGCCACCGCTATGCTTGGGACCCCGACGCCCACCGGCTTCGAATAGGGCCCCCGCTACCGGTGGTGATGTGCACCGCATGCGATGGTCGAATTCATTGAATGAGGACGTCATGCGGGCATATTTCATGGCTACAGAGGGGGGAATTAACCTCACTGCGTATCGTGTGAGAATGCTACCTCTGTTTCAGGAACTTGAACCATCAGTCAACGTGTCAGCACAGCGTCTATCGGATCAAGTGCGGGCCATACAACGTTGTCATCTGTTGAATGCTACCGTACTTGAGAGGCTACGCTCGGACGTATGTAGCAGTCTTGGTCAGCCATCAACATCATCGCTACCTGAGACACAAACTGTAACTACAATTTTACCATTAAATCACGGTAGCGATGATGTGATGAATGCCAGTGCTACAAACGTAAGTATCCACTGCAACGAGCAATTAAGGAGTGCTTTGGAGTGTGCGATTCGAGAATTTCGGTCTATGCTGTCACAAATTAGACCACGTCTACCACGTTTGCCCACGCATAAGAAAAATATAGCTCTAGTGTGTGCCCTGGATTCGCTATTATCGAATTATTTTGATAATAGTGAAGATCTCGGTGATACACACTCAATTCTGTATTGCGGAACCGTCGCAGCTTGTCGTATAGCAAATGTTAAGTTTTATAATGATAACATTGCTATACGACCCAAACCAACAGTGCCGGCTTGGCAATGTAGAATTGAGCGTCGTATCTCTGACACTAGGGCACTCATTGGAAAGCTGATTTGCTTCAGGTCAGGAAATACTCGCCCACGAGTGATGCGGTTCGTGACTCGGGCTTTCTCGGGGACTGATATCAGACCTCGGGAATTTTCAGCACGAGCCACGGAGCGGATAGACTACCTGAAGCAAAAAATTTATGCGTGGGCAAATCGTGTTCGTAGATACAAAAAAAGAGTAGACCGCTATTCTCAAAATCGCACTTTCCAAAGAGACGAAAGGTGGGTATACAGAAATTGGGAGCGTCCTGACTCTACTGGGGCCAACGTGCGGCGACCAGATGATGATGTAACTACCTCATTCTGGCGCAACATTTGGTCGGTGCCCGTTGGTCACACTGAGGGTGATTGGATGCGAGATGTTGAACATTTATGTGAGCCTATTAAAACCATGGAGCCAATAAGCATACTAACGGAAGACGTCTCCAGTGCGGTCCGTCTGCTGCCGAATTGGAAGTCGGCGGGACCAGACGGATTGCACAATTTTTGGATGAAATGGTTTAAGAGCTCACATGAACGTTTGGCATCTCAATTCGAATTATGCCTAAAGTCAGGATCGTTGCCAGATTTCGCCACTACTGGCATTACCCATATTTTGTATAAGTCTGGTAGTGCCACAGACTCAAAAAATTATAGACCCATTACGTGTCTCCCTACCATCTATAAACTTTTAACATCTATTCTGAGAGGGAAAATATCGTCACACTTGATTGACAATTCCATCTTGTCCACCTCTCAGAATGGATGCAGAAGTGGGTCTCGTGGCACTAAAGAGCTCCTTATAATTGATATGGCCATTAGCCAACAGACACGCCGTAACCGCAAGAATCTGGCGACATGTTGGATAGACTACAAGAAAGCTTTCGATTCTGTGCCGCATACATGGCTTTTGAGGGTACTAGAGTTTTATAAAATTGATGCAACTCTACGTGCCTTCATGCAGACATGTATGGGGCAATGGAAAACAGTCTTGTGCTATCCAGGATGTCGACAGGTTTGCGGGAACAGTGTGCCTATAAGGATTGAGCGGGGTATATTCCAGGGTGATAGTCTCAGTCCATTATGGTTTTGCCTAGCTCTGAATCCTCTGAGTACTATACTAGAGAATTCAGGGTTAGGCTATCGGTTGCGGAGGGACGGCCAAGTCATATCCCACCTCCTATACATGGATGACTTAAAGCTATTTGCATCCAACAAGCTGCAACTGATGGAATTACTAAAGATAACAGAAGTTTTTAGTAGTTCTATCAGAATGGAGTTTGGTGTTGACAAATGTGCGGTCATGTATGTAAACAGTGGCAGGATAATAGAATCTGAAGGAGTTGAACTTTCAGATTCTATACAACTTGGATGTCTTTCCGCAAACGAATCATATAAATACCTGGGTATGTCGCAGGCGTTAGGCATTTGTGAAGTTGGCATGAAGCAATCGTTGAAGGAGCGCTTCTTTGGCCGCTTGAAAAAAGTCTTAAAAAGTCTTTTGTCAGGAGGTAATAAGGTGCGCGCCTATAACGGTTGGGTCATGCCAGTTTTAATGTACTCCTTTGGCATACTCAGGTGGACTCAGGCAGAACTTGAAGCCCTGGATAGGAAAGTCCGTACGTTACTCACCACATACCGAATGCATCATCCGCGTTCATCAGTGATGAGGTTGTACATACCGCGGAAATGTGGTGGTCGTGGTTTGCTAAATGCCAAGACCCTTCATAATCGTGAGTTGTGTAACCTTAGGGAATATTTCCTACACGGTGGCTCGGATGTGCATCGTGATGTGGTTGAAGTTGATAACGGACTTACCCCGCTTGCTCTGGCAAAAGAGAATTGGCATAAACCTATGATACTAAGTCTCAATAATCGTAAGGATACATGGAAGAGCAAGGAGTTGCATGGACGTTTTTATCGGGCCCTGCATGGGTCAGATATAGATTTTGCATCTTCTGTATCCTGGCTACGATTCGGTGACCTATTTGGGGAAACCGAAGGTTTTGTATTTGCAATTACTGATGAAGTTGTGATGACTAACAATTACCGAAAATATATCTTAAAGGATGGTACGATTGACATATGTCGGGCGTGTCACCGTCCCGGAGAATCTCTTAGGCATATTATTTCTGGTTGTTCTAGTCTGGCCAATAGTGAGTATTTGCATAGACATAACCAAGTAGCTAGGATTATCCATCAACAACTTGCTTTGAAGTATAACCTTGTTGAATTAGAGGTACCGTATTATAGATATGTGCCCGACCCAGTTCTCGAAAGTGACCATATCACGTTGTACTGTGACCGACCTATTATCACTGACAGGACTATTCTTGCCAATAGACCTGACATAGTGATAATAGATCGTTTAGAGCGCCTTGCAATAATAATTGATATCACTATTCCACATGACGACAATCTCGTGAAGGCAGAAGTAGACAAACAAGCCAAGTATTTGGACTTAGCCCACGAGATCGTGGACATGTGGAGTGTTGACTCAGCTATTATTGTACCGATAGTGATCTCTGTGCATGGACTAATAGCCAAAAGCCTCGACCAACACCTTAAGAGGCTTGCGGTGGGCAGTTGGGTCAAGGGCTTGATGCAGAAGGCGGTTCTTCTTAACACGGCACGTATTGTGAGGAGGTTCCTGTCTCTGAAGTCCTGACCACCGGTAACTTGGTCCCTGTACCCGATACCGGTGGGTTACTATTTTTTATATTTTTAAATGTACTTTTTTTATATGGATGTATATTTAAAAATGAAATATACATTTATTGTTAAAAATTACAGAGAAACATAAATATTACATATCTATATTTACACTATTACTATCTAAACTAAACCTAAATAAGGCCCCCGTGGCATTGTGCCCAAAAGACTAGCAGCATTCCCCCTTTGAATAGCAATACCTATTCGTTGAGCGAGAAAACTGCCAGCCCTTGGGTCACCAGTTGACTCCACAAGGCGCTTTTTCAAATTCTTGAAAAAATTTTGCGCATTGGGACCCCATGGACCTAGGGTCTCGACACCGACTGGACAAAAACGATACGATGAGTCGAGACCCTTATATTTATTAATTTTAATATTTTTAGCCGCTTCCGCTGCGGCACTGGCTTTTAATTTTGTTTTAGGAAGATGGGACGGGGCTAGAGTGTCAACACAAGTTGCATCCCACACCAGGACCCGACCCATCTCCCACGGTATCAAAGTTATACCATCTGGTCTCTTGCCATCGTCCCTGAAAACGCCGTTTGGCTCTAAGAGCGCAGGCACATTGGCGGTGGCAAGAGCACGGCGGATGATGTCATTCAGCGCAGCGTGGCGTGAGAAGCGGCCTGCGCTCTTTAAACATGAAAGACCATGATGCCCCAAAGTGTCAACGTTAAAACCGCAGGGGCATCGATGTGGAGCGCAAAGCGTGACGCCAAGTCTCAAACCAACTGAAATTCTTAGGATGTCCGGTTCCAAAAAAGTTCCGGTGTTGGCTATAGGGAAAGCTTTCAACCAATCACCGGATTCCTTTCTACTGAGCGCTAATAATCTGGCCCGATCCGGGCCTAGACTAGCATTTAAAAAGGAGTCAAAGGTTAATTTTGACATAGCGTCGTCCCAGCTCCGTTGTAAATTTGGATGGGTGGGTAAATTTTGACCCGGACAAGCCATTAGCCAAGCATTCTTGGCATCTGTAAGGCCAGTCGTCTCATAGTCTGTAAGACAATTCGTCAGAATTTTACCTACGAGACTCGACGTGGCATGTACAGATGACAAAAAGGCTGGCAAAGCCACACTAGAAATTTTGCGGATCCCTAGCCCACTATATTTAATGGGAAGAGATGCCTGGGACCAAGATTGTTCGCTCAGTTGTATATTGAGAATTGATTCCAAAGAAGATTTGATTAACGAATCAATAGAAAATAAATGACTTTGATGTTTCCAAAAAGGACAACAGCGAAGCAAATAAATAGATTTGGGAACAAACATACAAAATTTCAGAATTGTGATTGCGTAATGTGAACTAATAGAATGTAGCCGATCTACATTGGATTCAAATTTTGAAATTTTTTGTGCTATTAATTCGGGAATAGCATCTTCAAATATAGGGGACCCTAGGAGGTAAAGATTCTCTCTGCTAACAATTTTAATATTCGGACATAGGGAATTGAATTTTTCAACGAGTTCCGAATTGATGTGATTATTATGAAAAAATAATTCACACTTATTAAAATTTAATTCCAAACCAATTAAATGAAATTTATTTTTAATTTCTATAAGATCTGACAGAACAGAATCTGCATCACCTCCAAGAGTCCCGTCATCTAAATACCAGACGTTAAATTTTGACTTTAAATTTTGGATGATGGGGTTAATGGCTAGGCTGAAAATGGCTGGTCCGAGGGGATCACCCTGCTGGCAACCGACTTCAGAAGAAAGTTCGTTGCATTTATACATTAATTTGGAAGGTTCGTGATAACAGTTAAGTAAATAGTTATAAATTTCAGGAACATTGCTTCTAATTTCTGACAGCAGGATGTCACGGTTTACCGAATTAAAAGCATTTTTCACATCAATTTTTAGCAAAACCTCACACTCACCTTTATTAAGGTAGGTGCGTAAGGCGTGGACCGCCGCCTCACACCCACCTTTGGTACCAAACCCTAATTGAGTCGGTTCAAATTTTTGTTGTAATTTTGACAAGATGTATCGGACAGAAATTTTGGATGCTAAACGCCTAAAAGTGGACCCAACAGCAATAGGACGGACTCCTCCGTCTTTTTTAGTGAGAGCAATGAGATTAGCTCCATAGATAACAGGAGCAATCTCAATAAAAATGTAATTTATAAGTATTTTAAAGTAATAAAGAGGAATAATAATGAGAGTGTGAGTGGATGCGAGATGTCGAGCTGTCATGTGAGTCTATACAGACTATGGAACCAGTCCTAATAACATCTAGTGACATTGCCAGTGCGGTTCGTTCGTTGCCCAATTGGAAGTCAACTGGGCCGGACGGACTGCACAATTTTTGGCTGAAATGGTTCCGTAGCTCACATGCTTGTTTGGCATCCTGCTTCCAGACACTACTAGAGTCAGGGTCGCTTCCATCTTTTATGACTTCGGGATTAACCCACCTTCTCCACAAATCTGGTAGTACTACGGACCCTAAAAATTATAGACCGATAACTTGTTTACCAACGGTCTATAAGCTTCTTACATCTATTTTGAGAGTTAAATTAGCAACTCATATTGACAATAATTCTATAATGTCTAACTCTCAAAATGGATGTAGAAGCGGGTCACGTGGTACTAAGGAACTCCTTATTATTGACATGGCCATTAACCAGCAGGTTCGCCGTAACCGAAAAAATCTGGCGACATGCTGGATTGATTACAAGAAAGCCTACGATTCAGTGCCACATACATGGCTGTTGAGGGTGTTGGAGTTGTATAAAGTTGATGCAACTCTTAGTACCTTCATAAAGGCATGTATGGGGCAATGGACAACGGCTCTTGTATATCCAGGATGTCGTCAGGTTCTTGGGAATGGCGAGCCTGTCAGGATCAAGAGGGGTATATTTCAGGGTGACAGCCTGAGTCCCTTATGGTTTTGCCTGGCGCTGAATCCTCTTAGTACCTTACTGGAGGGTTCAGGGCTAGGCTATCAGTTCAGGAGAGGAGGTCAAGTTGTTTCCCACCTTCTTTACATGGATGACTTGAAATTATTTGCCACCACCGATTCCCACTTGATAGAGTTACTAAAAGTCACAGAAGCTTTCAGTAATTCTATCAAAATGGAATTTGGTGTAGATAAATGCGCTGTCATGCATGTAAAGAAGGGACGAATTGTGGAATCTGAAAGAGTACATCTTTCAGATTTCACAAAACTTAAATCCATCTCCGCGACTGAAACCTATAAGTATCTGGGTATGTCGCAGGCATTAGGTATTACAGAGATTGGCATGAAACAAACGTTGGTGGACCGTTTCTTTGGCCGCCTGAAAAAAGTACTGAAAAGTCTTTTATCGGGCGGTAACAAGGTGCGGGCTATCAACGGTTGGGCCATGCCAATCTTAATCTATTCCTTCGGCATACTTAGATGGACTCAGACTGAATTAGACGCCCTGGATAGGAAAGTCCGTTCACTATTGACCATAAACCGAATGCATCATCCGCGTTCGTCTGTAATGAGGTTGTATATCCCACGAAAGTGTGGAGGTCGCGGCTTTTTAAATGCCAAGACCTTACACAATCGTGAGGTATACAACCTTAGGGAATATTTCCTACATGCTGACGTGGGTATGCATCGGGATGTGGTGGCAATGGATAACGGACTGATCCCTCTTGCTCTTGCCAAAGAGAACTGGCACAAACCAGTAATACTATCAACTACGGATCGCAAGGAGATATGGCAGAGCAAAGAGCTGCATGGACGATTTTATCGGGCCTTACACAGGCCCGATGTAGATTTAACAGCATCTGTCTCCTGGCTACGTTTCGGTGATTTGTTCGGCGAAACAGAAGGTTTTGTCTGTGCAATTACAGACGAAGTTGTTATGACGAATAACTATCGGAAATATATTTTGAGAGATGGTACGGTTGACATATGTCGGGCATGCCACCTACCCGGTGAATCTCTCAGACATATTATTTCTGGTTGTTCTCGTCTTGCCAACGGCGACTATTTGCATAGACACAACCAAGTGGCCAGGATTGTCCATCAGCAACTTGCACTAAAATATAAACTTGTGGATTTGGAGGTACCGTATTACAGGTATGTGCCCGACCCAGTTCTTGAAAATGGTCGTGCCACGTTGTATTGGGATCGATCTATTATCACTGAAAGGACTATTGTAGCCAATGATATAGTGGCAATAGATCGATCAGAGTGCCTCGCAATAATCGTTGATATCACGGTTCCACATGTCGAAAACCTCGTGAAAGCCGAAAAAGACAAACAATTAAAATATTTGGACTTGGCTTACGAGGTTGTCGATATGTGGGATGTAGATTCAGCGATTATTGTTCCGATAGTCGTATCAGCACACGGTCTAATTGCCAAGAGCCTCGATCAACATCTCAAGAGGCTCGCGTTAGGTAGTTGGGTCAAGGGCCAGATGCAAAAGGCGGTACTTCTAGACACGGCACGTATCGTGAGGAGGTTCCTGTCTCTGCAGCCCTAACCACCGGTAGCTTGGTCCCTGTACCCGATGCCGGTGGGACGCTATTTTTTTATATTTTTAAATATATTTTTTTATTTTTAGAATGTATTTAAAAATTTAAATTAATAAGTTTATAGATGTAAATAAAGGGAATAATAATAATAATAAATCATTTATTTTCAGGCTACAAGAGACAAGTTACAGATCTTATTTAACTTATTCTACGGCCCATAGATAAATACCTTAAAACTACGAATACATATAAATATAACATGTAGTGTTAGTTTATAAAATCTTAACGACTATTATTAGTAATCACTTCACTACCTACGCACTTTGTCTTTATGCGTTCCGGTGGTAACTGTCCGCGGAAACGACGGAATACCACGCCCTGTGGCCAGAAGCTCTCCTCCGTGACGAGGCCCAGGCTAGTGTTGGGTACTCGCACCACGAACGATAGAAAACTGACGTTCCGGCTTGACTCCAACAGTTGCACTCTCGGCACGAAGTTGGTCTTCTTGCGCACGTACTCCACGATGTTCTCCTCCTTAGTAGTAAAATGCAGGCGGGAGACGTACACCGCGGTGGACGGTATTGCAGCACGCAGCGCTGAGGTGGACTGCACCGCCGGTTTCGGTGCTGTGCCGCAACGGTTCACCTTGGTCCGCTGCCGGTGCTTCCTAGATTGCACCGTAACGAACCCGTCAGTAGCCTGGTTCGATGCCTTCTCAGGCATAGGTTTCATTGAAGCAGTTGGGGCGCTCCTAGATACGGTAGCAAAGCTGCGACGCACTTCTGCGTGAGGCTTTGCTGCAGCTGCAGGAACTTGCAGTGGGGCGGGCAGCAAGGCGCGCGGGGCAGCGGCGCGGGGCACGTCACGCGCAGGCGCAGGGCTGCGCGGCGCCGAGCCGGCGGCCGCGGCGGAATGCGCGCACTCAGCAATGCCACTCGGTGACAACATAACCGCTGACTCGAAACTAACGTTCAAGTCAGCTCCGCTACGAGTGTTGATGTTCGCACTGGACGGTGACCTAGATAATGTTGTTGTGAATTCACGTAACGACACTACTTCTTTACGTAAATCCACAACTTCATCCTCGGTGCGTGCTAACTTGGCCTGCACTTCAGCCAAACTTGCTTTTAAGGACACGATGTCCTTCAAAAGGCACGTTACGTAGACGTGGTCGAAAGTGACGGGAGGAAGTTTCTTCAGATCCTTCGCCACAAACGTCGGCACATCGTCGGGGTCGGTCTCCTTCAACAGCGTAATGATGTCCTGTATGCTTTTTCGTGTCCCATCACGTCGGCGAGACACCATCTGGTCCATCTTGTTGAGGACCCCAAACAGAAGATGTTTGGCAGCAGCTATGTCCTCTTGGCTGAAGTTTGTAGAGCAGATCTGGACAGCTGACACCTCGTCCATCACGTCCAGTTTCTGCTGCAAGAACGCCAGCAGCTCATTCACCACGATTTCAGTACTCATGGCTACACACGTGCGACGGCTTGCGCCGCGCTAATTACTCAATAATACAATTATTTAAATCAGCGGTATGCGTATGCATCGCAACGCTGTCTAATCGAGACTCCGCCTTATGCCTAAATCACAGTTATCTACCGAGTAACTTAATGCATACCGTAGTTGTACCTGTAATTAAAAATAAAACTGGAGATGCCACTGATGCTACGTTTACACGCTTGCCAAGCCTTGGCAAACGGCAAACAGCCCCAAACCATCACAAATCTTGTTTGGCGTTTGGAAGGCGTTTACACGCTTGAGAATTCGTCAGTATGCAACGTACCTCCAAGCACGGCGGACACCGAACTTGTCACGGCTATTGCATTTGGTTTCATGTACTTTTATTTGAAATGCAAGCAAAGTGAAACAAATAAAAGGAAAGCTCGACGACCACGAAGATGGTAGATGAAAAAGATTCATCCAAATCTGGTTAAACAAAAATAGGTAACTACTATTTTTGTTTAATCAGGATTCAATCTGGTAATGGTCCAGAAACGAAAGACTCTCCTCATTCGACCAGCCACTCATTTTTTATTTATTTAGCACGAGCAAGCAAGCGTGTAGTCGCCGCCAGATCACAATGGCTACTAAACGCGGACCAACGTGTAAATGCGTCGCAAACGTTTGCCGCAAACACCCTTTGATCTGCGTCAAAAAACCGACACTCGACTGGATCGGCAGCAAGCGCCGACAAACTCACGCAAGCCAAGCCAAACGCCTTCTTTACACGCTTGTGATTGTCGAGGCTTGCCAAGGCTTGACAAGCGTGTAAACGTACCATCACATGTCCAATTACAGGCCAATATCTTTGGCCACTATTGTGGCTAAGGTGCTGGACAGTCTTCTTGACAAACACCTGGCAAAGCACACTCACCTGCACGACGCCCAGTTCGGGTTCCGACCTGGACTATCAACTGAAAGTGCCATATTTTGCCTCAAGCAGACTGTTCAGTACTACACGAGTAGAAAAACACCCGTATTTGCCTGTTTTTTGGACCTGTCAAAGGCGTTCGATTTAGTGTCCTATGAGGTTCTGTGGCACAAATTACAGTGCCAAACATCCCTGCCCATGAAACTTACTCAATTGTTCAAGTACTGGTACGCTAACCAAACAAATAGTGTTAGGTGGGCAGGGGCTGTTTCGGTATTGTACAGGCTGGATTGCGGAGTGAGACAGGGTGGACTGAGCTCGCCTCTTCTGTTCAACCTGTATATGAACGAGTTGATGCAGAGATTCAGCAGCACCATGGTCGGTTGTCATGTTGATGGAGTTTGTTTAAACAATATCAGTTACGCGGATGACATGGTGTTGCTGAGTCCCTCCATTGGTGCATTGAGAAAACTGATCGCTGTATGCGAATCCTATGCGGTGACTCATGGACTCAAGTACAATGTTAAAAACAGTGAGTACATGGTATTTAAGGCTGGCACAAAAACTTGTATGCAGACATCTGTACTCTCACTATGCGGTACTCAACTGAACAGGGTAAACAAGTTTAAGTATTTGGGTCATTGGGTCACCGAGGATTTAAAAGATGGCTGTGATGTTGACAGGGAACGGAGGTCGCTGGCTGCTCGGGCTAATATGCTTGCCCGCAGGTTTGCTCGGTGCTCACAAGCAGTCAAATCTACGCTGTACATGGCTTACTGCCAATCATTTTATAGCTGCGGCCTGTGGGTGAGCTTTACGCAGCGGGAGTACAGCGACCTCCGCGTCCAATACAACAATGGTTTCAGGGCAGTGATGGGGCTGCCATGGAGGTGCAGTGCATCGGGTATGTTTGCAACTCACAATGTGGACAGTTTTGCATGCATTATGCGTAAGCGTTGCACCTCAGCACTTGTGCGCCTTCGCGGCAGTGTCAACACTCTCCTGCAGGTATTCGCGAAGAGGTGGGACTCTCCCCTGCTAAAGAGGTGGATACAGATTCACGCCCTAAAGGTGTGAATCTTCTCCACGAAACTCACACTCTCCTAGTCAATACAGGTATAATTATATTGTTTTAATCTGACACTTAATTGTTTAATTTGTTTTATCTAATGTCATTTGTAAATGTTTAATTGTATCAGATTTATTTAATTTTATGTGATTTTATTTTAGTTTATCTGATATTATTGAATTTTGTCTGATTTTATTTAATTTTACGTTTTGATTTTATGTACTTTTTATTTTATTTTATTATTATTATTTTATATTGGTTGACTTTGCTTATTTTGGTTTTAATTATGACATGACAATGTAAAATGCTTTTGTTGATTTTATAATGTTTAATGAATTTTATTGAATATTATTTTAATGATATTTTAATTAATTACTTTATCTAATTTGATCTGATTTTGTTTTCATGTTATGTAAGTATCAATTTTAATTTAACTTATTTACTAACTGCATTTTATGTAATTTAAAACCCTTCTACTCGACCCTAGTACCTATATCAGAGACACAAACGTTTCCATGTTTTTAAAAACCCCTACGCAAAAAGACGTTCTTAAAATTATAAACAACCTTAAAACAAATAAATCCCCAGGAATAGACAGAATAAAACCTATAGACATTAAAATAATTTCAGAAAAACTATCCTTTGCAATTACAAAATTAATTAAAGTAAGCCTACGTGAGAGTTCGTACCCTAATGAACTTAAGGCAGGAATAGTTAGACCAATCTTTAAAAAAGGCCCAACTGATGAATACTGTAACTACAGACCCATTACTATACTACCTGTAGTTAACAAAGTGGTAGAGAAATATATGTGCAATGAAATTCATAACTTTTATAGACAGCACCAAATTATATCTGTAAACCAGTTTGGTTTCCAGCCTAAAAAGAGCACAACACAGCTGCTCTCCAGTTTTACAGATTATGTAAATAGCAGACTTGATAAAAAAGAACATGTTATCATGGTCTTTGTAGATTACAGCAAAGCATTCGACACGCTGAGGCATGATATTTTAATACAGAAACTGGAACACAGTGGCATACGTGGTCCTACTCTGGCGTGGTGTGTAGACTACTTAAAAAACCGATCCTACCATGTAAAGATAGATAATGAATTAAGTGATCAGGTTCAAACTGTGGAGGGTACAGCGCAGGGATCCGTATTAGGCCCCCTGCATTACCTTGCCTACGTAAATGATATGAATAACATCATAAAAACATGTGTCGTCTATCAATATGCTGATGATACATGTCTCATTGCAGCCGATCGTGATATGGTAGTAGCAATAAATCAACTACAAACGGACTTCAATCTGTTAACAAAGTGTTCGCACGATGTAGGGCTAGTTATGAATGCGCAGAAAACTAAAATGCTGCATGTGTCATCGGCCTATAATAAAAAAAACAGTGATATTAACATCCAATTGGTTGCCCATGATCACGACTGCTTGCATGGTAGAAAAAGTAATTGTAATTGTGTATGTATTAATAAAGTATCTCAAATCACATACTTAGGAGTAACCATTGATGAAAGATTCAATTGGTCAGCTCATGTGGATACGGTGTGTGATAAACTTCGCGCCATTTTGGCAAAATTTTGTTTACTTAAATATAAAATACCTTTCCCTATCTTACTCGACATGTATACCGCCCTAGCGGAGAGTATTGTTCTATATGGGCTTAGTAGTTATGGGCGAACATTTCCGTCTTATTTGCATAAAATATATTCATTACAACTTCGTTTATTGAAATCCATTGTACCGAAAAATGTTGGATCCAACTCAATAATGATGATGAAAAACTATTCAAATTTTGTAACGTATTGCCCATTCAGAAGAAACTAAAAATGGTGCTTATAATAGAGAACTATTTTAAATACAATAATAATGTAATTAATCACCCAATAATGACACGTAAAATTGTAAATAAAAAGTTAATTACTGAAACAGCTAAAAACTTTTACGGTACACGAACTACTGATTACCTTGTACCTAAGCTTATAAATGAGCTTCCATTAGAAACAAGAAGTCAAATAAATTCACAGAACATAAAACGAATAATTAAGAACATATATCTACCTCAAATAAATAAAACAAATAATTTAGCATGAAATAATACGAAATATTTAAATAAATATCTTGCTTAAAAAAAAGGAAAAAAAAAGAAAAAAAAATGGAAATAACTTATGTAATGATTTGTATTACATAATTATATGTAATGTAGTTTTATTTCTAAAAAAAAATCGCAAATAAGAAATCAATACCTCATTTTAAAAAATATATTAATTTATATAATATTGTTTGTATTTACTTATCTATTAAGCAATCAAAATGTAAATATAAAGAAAAAATTACTTTTTCTTTTAAAATTATATAATATTAATCTACCAATAATTCTAATGTTGTCATCAACCTGTATAGCGAACTTTCACTCTCATTAAAGGTATGTAGGAGGTGTGAACTGCCCATCGAACGAGCGCGCGTGAACATCGACCGGTTTGCGCTCGAGACATTTTGCTTCCTACCTTCTATTCATTTATATCCAACTCGTTGTAAAATAGTTAACCTTTGTATTGTAATTCAGAATTTCTTATTAATAAAATGTACACTCACACCCAGGATAAACCCTTGCGGGTTTAATGGGTGTACTTATGTTATTGTAATATTGTTTAGACATTAAAATAAAATAAAATAAAAAAATAAAAAAATGTAATTTATTTTGTAATTTATATGGGTGTTTACCTGCAATAAATGATTATTTATTATTTATTATTTATTATTATTTATTATTGCATATACTATACATATCAATATAAGATTTCAATTTACAATTACAATTATAGTCCACTCAACAAAGGAGTGTAGCGTGCGTTAGCTGGCACCTAAGAAATTTCTCAACTTCTTTTATTGGTGTACCTAAGTGTTCTACTTCCAGATCGCTAGGTAAGTATCTGACTCGATTTCTGAATACCAAAATATTAGTTTTGTTGAAGTTTATGATCAGGTTGTTGTCCTTTAGCCAGTTTACGATATCTGCAAGTTGTACATTAATAGTGCTTTTCAGAATACTTTGATTCTTATAAGAAAAACCCGGCCATGTGCGAGTTGGACTCGCCCATGAAGGGTTTCGTAGCAGCAAGTAACATAATATAAAAGTTCTTATAGTTCGTTGTAACTATGATTGATGTTTTAACACGTTCGCAGTGGTAGTGATTTTTCTAACCGAAAATCGTGGTTTATGACGTATTAAAAAAAAACTACCAGCTCTATCTTGTTCAAACTAATTTTTGTTGGTAGTTTTTATAGCAATGTACATCATATATTCTTTTTAGATTTATCATTCTCTTAGTTTAGAAATTAGAGGGGGGGGACACACATTTTTCAACATTGGAAGTGTCTCTTGCGCAAACTATTCACTTTAAAAAAAAATGATGTTAAGAACCTCAATAGCATTTTTAAAGACCTATCTATAGATACCACACACATATGGGTTTGATGAAGAAAAAATTTTGAGTTTCAGTTCTGAGTATGGGGACCCAACACAAAATTTACTGCTTTTTTTCTAGTTTTATATAAGAATCTTAATGCGGTTTACAGAATACATCTAGTTACCAAGTTTCAATAGCATAGGCCTTATAGTTTCGGAGAAAAGTGGCTGTGACACACGGACGGACGTCTGTCCGTCCGTGTGTCAGGGTTCCGTAGCCAAATGGCAAAAATCGGAACCCTTATAGATTCGTCATGTCTGTCTGTCCGTCCGTGTGTCACAGCCATTTTTCTCCGAAACTATAAGACCTATGCCATTGAAACTTGGTAAGTAATCTGAATAGTTTGCGTAAGAGACACCAAAGTGGAAAAATGTGTGTCCCCCCCTCTAACTTCTAAACTAAGAGAATGATAAATCTAAAAAAATATATAATGTACATTGCCATAAAAACTATCAACGAAAATTGGTTTGAACGAGATCAAGTTGGTAGTTTTATTTTAATACGTCATAAACCGCAATTTTCGCCTGTAAAAATCACTACCACTGCGAACGTGTTAAAACATCAATCAAAGTTACAACGAACTACAAAAACTTTTATATTAAGTTACTTGCTGCTAAGGAACACTTCATGGGCGAGTCCAACTCGCACTTGGCCGGTTTTTTTTGACTGGTCTATTTGTGTGATGGATGTCGCTTGCAGTCTACAACTAAGATAGGACATGATCAGTCTCAAGGCGTTACCCCTAATGCCATTCACGTAGAGCTTGTTTTTTAGAATCTTGTGGTCAATACAATCAAAAGCCTTAGTTAGATCCATGAATACCGCACAAGCTGGTATATTTTTGTCAAGACTGCTCATTATTTCTCCCAAAAATTTAAATATAGCCTGATTGATTGTTTTTGTTTTTTGAAAGCCCATCTGAGCTTCTGTAATTATTTTGTATTTTTCCATATAGCTATTTAGATTTTCATATATGAATTTTTCAAGTACTTTGGATAAGGTGGGAATAAGAGCTATTGGCCTATAGAACGTCATATTTTCATGGTCTTGTTTTTTAAATATGGGTTTAATGATAGTGGTTTTCATTTTGGACGAAAATATTCCCTGCGATAAGCATAAATTAAAGATATGGCATAGTGGCGGTGATATTACTTCACTCACATATTTTAATACGGTTGTTGCAATTTCATCATATCCCGTACTGGTTGTGTTTTTTTAAGATTGAATTATTCTATTAGTGTCATGCGGTGTTGTGGGTTTCATAAATATAGAATTGTAATTATTATTCAGTGATACTTTACTATCTAAAGTCATCCTGTTATTTAATTGAAGGTCATTGTTACAAGTCAAATTATTATTCAATTTAATGTTATCATTGGATGTCACACTGCTGTGCGTTATATAATTTCTTAAAACCAATTTAGTGTTTATTGTCAGGTTATTAGCAGATGTCAAGGAATCTATTTGATTAATAAAGAAATTTTTTAATTAAGGTTTTTAAACTCACACGTCTTGTACTACACATAATAATATATCTCGGGTCTTTTTCGCGTAAACATCTAACTGTTCTCACCTCTCGACGTTTCGGCTATATTGCAACAGCCGTGGTCACGAGTAGACTGGGGAAAGCAGCGGGCGCCGTCATCTCGTACCGGCGATTGTCCAGGTACCCACATAAAGTTTTTCGTTAACAATCATTAGGGTTGCAACACACTACACTCACTATGTCCGAACGAATGCTACGCGATTTATCGCGACACTTGCACATCTTAACTACCGGATTCCATGTGGAGGAAAGCTTGTATCCACTGTCCCGATTGAAATTTGGATGCTTCTTAATTTCAATAGCTTCACGAACAATCCTACGGTAGTAATGGCGTTCGGTGGATAGAACTCCCGGTGCATGTAACTCCATCCAGTGATTGGAGCCCGATAGTAGCAGATGCTCAGCGATCGCAGATTTCTCCGTTTGGTGGCTGTTGCAATATAGCCGAAACGTCGAGAGGTGAGAACAGTTAGATGTTTACGCGAAAAAGACCCGAGATATATTATTATGTGTAAATTTTTAAATTGTTCAGCAATTTCCACTGGATCAGTTACAATTTGTCCATTGACATTTAACCTAGTAATGTAATTTTTTGGTATATTTAACTTATTTTTATTAATAATGTTCCAAGTGGCCCTTGATTTATTGGTACTGTTTTTTATGTAATGGCTATTTTGAGCCTTTTTTGTGAGACTAATAATTTTATTTAATTTTCTGGAATATGTTTTAAAGTTTATTTTATCTGTTTCAGCTTTGGTCTTTCTATATTGCCATAGTAAGTTCCTCTAACGTTTTGAACATATTATTACACCTTTACTAATCCACTGCTGTCGGGGTCTGATAGTTTTTTAATGTTTTACTATTGGAAAGCATAAGCTATACAAGAGGCAAAATAATTCATGGAAATCACTGAATGCCGTTTCAGGATCATCACTAGTGTATATTTCATTAAAACTTAAAGAACTGAGATGTTTTTAAATATTTCTAAGTTATGTTTACTATAATCTCTCAGTTCTATGCTCGATTGAAGTAATCTTGAATAAACTTTGATTGGACAAGTTATTAACTGTGCTGTATGATCCGAAAGAGCAAAGTCAAATATATCAGTCCGGCTGCCACATCTATATATATAAAAATCAATGCCACTTTTCGTTGTAATTTTATAACTCGAGATCGGGCTCACCTATCCAAACCAAATGTTTAGGCTTTGTTCGGACTATTTATTAGATGGTTTATGTGAAGTTTGCACAAAATCGGTCGAGCAGTTATTGATTTATCACGCAAACGAAGTTGCGCGGGTCAGCTAGTATATTATGAATTATATAGTCAATGCAAGTTCCAGCGGATAAGCGAGTTGGAGATTTTAGGGGCATGGGTAAGTTATGCTGAGTAAGCAAATCTTTATATCTCAAGGAGAACTTAGTCCTAATTAGTGTATTAATATTGACATCCCCACATATTATAGTTTTTTTAAACTTGTAGCAGAAATTATACAACACATCTTTGAGTTTACTGAGGAATGCATCTTTTTCAAGGGGTTCATTGTGGGGCGGTCGATAGACGCATATAACTAGTAATAATAAGTTCAACCGCACTGCACTCAAAAATGTTGAGCAGCTGAAACTTTTTTATTTCATCTATAGCACGAAATTTATGGCGCTGGTGTACAAAAATACAAGACCCACCGTGTCGATTGTACCTGGTACATACACTTACAAGGGTGTATGAAGGTATTATGAATTATATGGTCAATGCAAGTTCCAGCGGATAAGCGAGTTGGAGATTTTAGGGGCATGGTTAAGTTATGCTGAGTAAGCAAATCTTTATATCTCAAGGAGAACTTAGTCCTAATTAGTGTATTAATATTGACATCCCCACATATTATAGTTTTTTTAAACTTGTAGCAGAAATTATGCAACACATCTTTGAGTTTACTGAGGAATGCATCTTTTTCAAGGGGTTCATTGTGGGGCGGTCGATAGACGCATATAACTAGTAATAATAAGTTCAACCGCACTGCACTCAAAAATGTTGAGCAGCTGAAACTTTTTCATTTCATCTATAGCACGAAATTTATGGTGCTGGTGTACAAAAATACAAGACCCACCGTGTCGATTGTACCTGGTACATACACTTACAAGGGTGTATGAAGGTATGCATATCAGGTCTGTATCTTGTTGTATCATATTGTGTTCAGTGATACAGACAACATCCAAATCTATATTTTTATCTTAAAGTTCATTTAAGTGTACATTGAGTAGGTCCACCTTGCTCATGAGACCATCAATATTCTGGTGTAAGACATTAAATGGGTTAACTACGAAAAAATGAGTTATCTTTAGATTTTATTAACTTGTCAGGTATATGTAGTTGTTTTTCAGGAGTGCATGTTATTGACTGTGTTATTTCATTAGTTTGTGTTGCCTTTTCCAACCGCACAATATCCTTAGTTTTGAACTGTCTAATATAGTTATACTCTGTTAAAACTAGGATGATAATTTTGATAGCTCACGCCTATGAAGTACCGTATTTGTTTATGTCAAGAATACCTCAAAAAAATACCGTAGCACATAGACGAGTACCGCCCACTTATCGTAGTGAAGCGTCTTCCAAGAATACCGCACAATTGACCATAGACAAATTAATCGAATAAATCGAATTAAACTATATTATTTTAAATGAAAGTAAAATGATTACGTGGGAATCTACTAGTTTTTTTTGTAATATTAAGCATGTTTTGTAATATTAACCTAAATATTAAGGACGTTATTAAATAATATAAATATTATAGGCGCCATATTATGCATAATATTGGATTTTCGTTCAAAAAATAGAATAAAAGAAAGATTGTTATGGAGCGTACAGATATTATGCTGGCACGCATAGATTTTTTAAGAAAAGCTAAAAAAATTACAAATTGGGACTTTGTTATTTTTCTCGATGAGACGTGGCTTAATGCCAATCACACCGTGCCGAAAGCATGGACCGATGACACAGCACTGTCTGTTTTAAAAGTACCCGAAGGCAAAGGACAGCGACTTATAATTACTGCGGAGTGTTACTGCGGAGGACTGGAGGAAAGTCATAGAACATACGAAAAAAAATATTGAAGAGGACAGGGAGCGCGATGTTCACTTTGATAACATCTGTGAACAGCAAGAATTTATTATTTGCCTTGGTGATGGTTCGAGTAGTGATGAAGAGGATGAGGATTTAGGTTGTGCACCCCTGAAAGAATTAAAATAGTAATTTAGATTTATTTTTCGTTTCATTTCACCTAAGGCCCTTCCTCGGCAGCGGGTAGGGAGCGGGGAGAAATATCCTTACGTAGTTCCGCAGTCGGCGACTCGGCGGCCTGAGAAAGGCGAGTTGGCTGCTCGCCGTTCTTGCTGAATCAGGCCAAAACGGTGCCATGTTTCTTTGCCCCTCTTAGTGGCGGATAGTACCCAACTCTCCTCCTCTTCCCCAAGTACCGAGATAGCTCCCCAGACGTGGGATAGCACCTGAACCCCCTAGGCAGGCCTAAGTGGTCGCCAAAGTCTGCCGGGAGCCCCTGGACATCCTTCCGAGACAGTTGTAAGGCATCCTGTGGTCTTAGTAATTAGGATTCCATAGCATCCATGTTAGATTCCACACTTAAAAAGAGGCTCTTCCTCAACAACGATTTGGGGCTTGCGTATATTCTACTGAACAAGTTCATTAGGTACCGAAAAAATATGCGCAAGATCGTAGTCGTGAGAGGGCTTTTATTTTTTTTTTTCATTTCACGTCACGTCCTTACGTGAATTTAATTTAAAAGGTGTAAGGTGGCTCCTGAATTAATATGGACGTCGTCAGTCAGTCAGTTCTTGTTTTTATATATCGATACCTCTGGGCTCAAAGGTCGTAAAGGACAAAATGGGACTTTTCAGGAGAAGCAAAAAACAAAAGAAAAAAAATATTTTGTACTCTAACTTTTTTGTTTCTTGAGCTATTTTAATAAAACCAAGGAAGAAAGTGCTTAGAATTTATAGTATTTTCTAAGGCAGATTAAAAAAAATATCCTAGTGCTGTATTTACCGAGATAGATTTCCTTTACGACCATAAATTTGAAAATAAAAGTCCTTTACACCCGTCAAATTTCCATCCTAAGATTTCACCAAAGGGTGTAAATCTACTTCACTGCGCCATTCTGAAGAAAATAAGGTAATAATCGACTAGTGTAATAATTTTTAGGTCATAAGGATCACTTGCTAACTCATTTTTAAGGGCTACATTATTAAATAAACTTATATTTTTTAATATTAAGCTCGTCAAATTGACGTCGCCACCACCCTGATGGTAAGCCGTGGTGCATCTAACGATTGGGGGCCAGTCTCACAGTCTGTAAGACTTTCGACAGTGGTTCCTCAAGTTGCCGACCCTGTGATGTGCCTCTTCACGCTCCTCTTGAAGAACCCGGGATTGTAAGATAAGGGAAAAACGTATGCGGGCAGGTCGTTCCATGTTCTTATAACTATACGACAGATGAACGATCTTTTAAAATGCTTGGTTCAGGCGAAAATTCTCTCCACTGTGTATGAGTGGCATCTCTGCCCCGGCACGCGTTGTTCGGGTTTGGAAAGGAGATGGCAGGATTAGGTTGAATTGAGCTCTTCAGAATATTCACCGTAATACATTCGGTAGAAGGCAGCCAAGGACGCTATGTTTCTTCGTTGCGCTAACGGTTCGAGGCCTCCCGTCACCTCAGGACAACCAATTATTCGGATAGCACGTCGCTGCATAGCGTTGACGCTAGTAGGTGTCTTGTGGAGTCATCCCAAATATGAGAACAGAATTCGACGCAGGGGCGAATCTTCGTCTTGTACAGTAAACATCTCTGATGTGACGTGAAATAGTCTCAGCTTATTCAGGAATTCTAGTTTCCACGAGGCCAGCCCAATACATCTCTCTACGTAGGTTTTGTGATTGAGCTTTCTTTAAGTGGAACCGTAATGTTCCGAAGACAGGGTAGGGATAGGAATGGGGACTTCTTAGCTGTAATCTGTGTGTTTATCTGGCATTGAACTCGACCAGGTTGTCCGAACCCCATTGGGCAATGCGACCCAGGTCCCGGTGAAGATCCGCCACGAGTTGTCGTCTCTTTCCTTCCACGTCAACTCGCCCCTCCGCTGGACGGCCAGAATAGCTCCCATGCAGAGTACTATCATCCGCATAACAATGAATGCACCCAAGGGACAGCATGTCATTGATATGCAGAAGAAAGAGAGTTGGGGAAAATACCGATCCCTGTGGTGCTCCGGCATATACCTGCCAAAATCAGGAAGCCTGACCATCACAGAGGACCCGTGTACGTCGCCCGTGCAGGAAGCTGGCCAACCATCGGCGCAACTGAGGCGATAGACCTTAAGCCGGCAGCTTGGAAAGATGCGACGCATGTCATACCCTATCAAAGGCTTTAGCCATGTCTAGGCCAATAGCCAGAGATTCACCGTGCTTCTCCATAGCCTCACCCCAGGTGTGTGTAATGTACGCTAAGTGGTCACCCGTTGATCGTTTTGGCCTAAAGCCATATTGACAATCGCTAATTAACGAGTGATCCTCTAGATAGCGCATGAGCTGTTTGTTGATAATTCTTATATCAATACTGTGTGTGTCGGCTATGGTGCGATAGTTGGCCGGATCCGACCGATCCCCTTTCTTGGGGATCGGCTGAACGTTCGTCTCCTACCAAGCCTTCGACTCTTCTCCCGACGAATAGGAAAGACGATACAGGCGTTTTAGCTTTGGACATAATTCAGCTGCACACTTCTTCAGCACCAATGCCGCACTGCCGGATTACAATATCCGGCATCGTGGTTCCACAGTCGGCGATAGTGGGAGGTTGCTTGCCACAGTCATCGACCCGGGAATTAGCCACAAAGAGATTGGCCAGCATTTCTGATTTCTCTTGGGCCTTGTGAGCCAGTCATCCGTCAAGATAGCGCAGCGGCGCGGTGGCGGCAAGAGCTTGCAAAAGTTGGCCTGCACGGCTTTGGTCAGTTACCAGTATTCACGTCTGCCCGTCGGATGTTACGTGAGCTTCTGACACAGCCGCGTGATGCGCTGGGCGTCCACTCTCTTGAAGGCTCTCTTACGAAATATAATAGTGTCGATTTAAGACTAATGTTATTATTTTACTTATGATTAAAAGAATAAAACTTTCGTAATTTGTTTGAAGAATGCACCCTAAGTCCAACATTTTATGTCTTAAAATCCCTAAGTCCACATTAAAGTCCCTAAGTCCATTTATAAAGTCCCTAAGTCCAAAAGCTAAGACACTTAGGCCAAACCATTTATACCGTTTTACTCTTATATTATTCATTAAATTAATACTTTATATCGTTCAAATTAAAGAGACATACAAGTTATATTTAATTACCACAAATCATGCTACAAAGATATTTTCGTATAGTTTCAAAGACTTCACAAAACTTTACCGCCGCCATTTCTAAAACCTAAGAAAATGGACTTAGGGATATCTTGAAATTGGCCATTCATTTCCAAGTGATAAAAGTAGCATATCTGTCTAGGCTGTAATCTATCCCTGTACCAAATTTAAACCACAGTCGTTCAGCCGTTGCCGTGTTTGAGTATTAAAACATCTTCGCAAACTTCCACCTTTTATATTAGTAAGACAAAACAAGCTATTGCTATTATAAATTGAAATATGTTACCTTTAATATAGAAATATCAACTTATTCTAGTAAATAACTATTACTCATGCATCACAAAAAATAAATAAACCATTTAAACTATTTAGATCAAATCACACAAATGTGTACTACCATGAGTTCATAAAGTCCTTTACAGACAAATTAAAACAATTTGCCGTGTAAATAACAAACATCATTATGATACATACATAGCATCAGGCCTAGGTATTCCTAGACCTGGTCATGGTGGAGTATCGAAAACCTCGTTAGCTAAAACCACTTATACCAAATTTGTAGACAAATATAGGTCCCAGCTGATCAAAGGTAGTCATCGTAGCCTACGAACGTTTGTAACACTAGAGGCCCTACAGTCACACTGCCCACCCTGCAAAAACGTTCCAAGATCCTTTTTTTAAAGAACCTCATACTTTGAACTTTCGGTAAGACCCAGGCTGAGAGTTTATTTCCAGACGTGCTTGGAAAACCCCTTTTGGACCTTACCGTTCAAGAGCGCTCCATACAAAGTGTGGGGGAAACACTCTGCCTGTGGCAAGCTGTATGATGATAGAAGCTAATTGCGGGATCACAGTAAACATTTACTCAGACCATAAACTAATCTACAGGCCGTATAACACGCATAACGGTGGATCCACACAGGCCGGCGGCATGCGCCGGCGGCCGTGCCACCGGCCTGTGTGGACGGCCGGCGGCACGGCCGCCGTCGCATGCCACAGGCCAGTGTGGATCCACCATAACGCATAAGGAGGCGAAAGATCTTTTACTGCGAAGAAGCTCGACATTGTTTGTAAGTAAGGAATCGTTTTTGTACGGTTTCGAACTAATCAAAATAACCGCAGTAAGGTACCACCTTGCTCAGTTGAGTTTTCTGAGCTTCTTGGACTCCAGTGTGGCCTTTTCTACTCAATAATGAAGGAGTTGAAGGTCACCAAATATTTCAAAATCAAGAATTCCGGGTCTATTAGGGATGTACACAGATAAGCCCTGAAAGTACGGCGTTACAGTAAATGGGTTTTCATAACGGTGAATATACAAAGTTTGAGTCTGAGCAGGATTGAATCTTATAATATTAATTAGTCTAATACAATCTGACACCCTTGCAAGAGAAGCCTTGATTTCAGACACCAGAGTGGTACATAACTTTATTTCAGTGCGGACTGGAGGATATTGGAGTTTTGCATAATAATAGATGTCTTCAATAGACAACATGTACATAAATGATATGCAGCAAAACCAGGGTGAGGATTTCACCGACTTTTGCATAAGTGGGACTTGAGCATTCATGGCCGTGTAGTCGGAACAGCTGGTATCGATAACGACTAATATGCTTAAATTGGCCCAAAAGCTAGCAGATATTGTCCCTAGGGAAGCAGCTGCATTGGCGTTTTCATTTAAGGCTCCTACGGAGTCTTTAGTGACTTGTGAACCGAAAATAAGATTTTGTCCGACGGCAGGTGATGGTATCGCTGTACATTATTTTCTTCAATGCCAGGCATAACACCGTATGCGTAATTTTCAGCCTCTTATTGAGTTTTGTCCACTTGACTGTATGTAAAAACACACCATCTTAAAGGTCATTAAAATCCTTAATTCTAATTGCACAGGTGATTTTATTTTGTCCAGGAGTCCCAAGTACGACATTCCAATACAAAAAAATTAACATTTAACATCGATTTCATAAATGATTTGTGAAGAATACTATCGAAAGTACTTATCACGTCCACGTACAATATCGAAAGTACCACATTCGATACTTTTTGTACTTATCACGTCCACGTACACTGTCGGAAGTACCACATTTGACACCTGTCGTACTTATCACGTCCACGTACAATATCGAAAGTGCCACTTTCGATACTTGTCAACAATACTTGAACATAAAACACTATCGTATCTACCACAATCGATGGTGAAATTGGTAATCTCCACAGGAACATGTATACGAATACTATCGAATCGGGCAGTTTCGATGTGTGCACGCGTGTCGACATGTACGAACAGTATCGAATTGGTCACATTCGATGATGTTCGTCGCTTAAAGTGTGTAGTATCAATTGTGTTCGACTCAAAACTTTTTAAATATTACCATTTTTAAAAATCTGTTAAATGTTTCTAATATAATATCAAGCATTATCGATTAGTGCAATAAAAGAAAAAAAAAAGCGCATTTTTGCAGTTTCGACACTGATCGTAGTCACAGTCAAAATGTTTGATTTAATAATAAAAATATAACTCTGACTCGTCCTGGCAATCGATTCCTAGACGTTTTGATCTATTTTATGAAAAAATATTAAATAAATAAATGTTATTTATTATTGATTTAAAATTAAAGTGGTGAGGAATGAACTGTGGTCAACACTGTCCATGTATGGAGTGAACAGCAACTTGATACGAGCATTGAAATCTCTATATGAGGGCTCCAGTGCTTGTGTCCGGATCAATCTCCTTGCACGGACTTTTTTCCCATCGAAAAAAGTGTGAGACAAAGCTGTGTAGCGTCAACATGGCTGTTCAACCTATACATGGACAGTTGCTTGAAAGATCTACAAGAGTGTGCGTATGGACTAAAAATTAATGAGCTAACCTTCTAATGCCTCCTTTATGTTGATGATCAGGTAATACTGGCATCATCGGCGGAAGAGTTGCAGTTGATGGTTAACATAATGAACGATGCGCTTAAAAGTAGAGGCATGAATGTTAACGTAAGCAAGACAAAAAGAATGGTTTTTGAAAAAGAGAAACGTATGACTGATTGCTCGATATTGATCGAAGGAAAGAGCGTGGAACAGGTGAAAGAGTTTGTATATTTGGGTTCAAAATTTGCAAGAGATGGAAAGTGTGACAATGATATTGAAATAAGAGTTTTTGCAAGAAATCAAGTGAATGTAGCCATTCACACCTTTATGAGCAGTTAGAACGTGTCTAAAAAGGCAAGAATGGCTCTACATAGAGGAGTGCTTGTCCCTACACTTATGCATGGTAGAGAAAGTTGGGTGTGGCAGGAGAAGCATGAAAGTAAAATTAATGCAGTGGAAATGAGAAGTTTGCGAAGTATAGCTGGAGTGACATTGATGGATAAAGTAAAGAATAGTGTGATAAGGGAACATTGCCGCATGACAGAAGATGTAGTGACTAAGATAGAGAAAGGGATGCTCAGATGGTTTGGACATGTGGAGAGAATGGATGGAAATAGGCTGACGAAACAGATTTATGAGACGAGAGTGAATGGGCAAACTGGTAGGGGTCGGCCTCGGCATACTGAAGTCGATCAAATCGATAATCTTCTGAGAAAAGGCCAGGTCAAGAGTACCCTTAACCGAAGAGTATGTATGAAGACACTTATGAAAGTTGAAAAAGCGAAAGTTGTTTGCCAAGATCGTGGCAAGTGGAAAGTCATAGTTTCTGCCTACCCCGTTGGGAGACAGGCGTGACGCTAAGTATGTATGTATGAATGCAAATATTATATAATATTATACGTTTTATTACTTACCGAAACTCCTAATTCTGCAGCAATTTCTGATACATTGTATCCTTGTTCTTTCAAGAGAACAATTCTGTGACGTTCATGCACATTATACGTCATTACTGTAGTATTTATCGATTGATGTGTCTCAAAAATATAATTAAACAATATGCACACACACAGCGTTTCATTTACTTCAGACTACGACAATAATACGCTAGACTAAAATTATCACAAGTCATATGAACAGAAATAATAAATTATAAATTAAGGGAAGGTAGGTTTTGTAAAGGTGCGTATCGATTTCTCGCGGCCGCCGCGCGAGCATTGTTCGACCGCGGCAAATCTGTGTTTTGGTTCGCGAGCCATTTTTAGCGCACAATATCATTATAGCGAGGCAGCCGCGCGCGGCAGCCGATCCATGAACGAGCGTTCACTTTGTGCGCGACAACCATGGCCGTATCAAACAAGCCGGCGACGTGCCGCTGCTGCTTCTAAATTTTAAATGGTTTAGTGCCATACCTATATATAATCTAATTAAAGTACGACACTTCTCGTTATCCATGTTTTAGCTGCGCAAATTCACAAAAAATGCGTGAGTAGTCGACAGGTACTCAGGTCCGTCCCAATTACGCGCGCACAACGCACTGTCGTTCCTTTGCCGCGCCCGTCAAAAACCGACACAAAATGGTTCGTCGCGCGGCACGTTCGAGCGCGCCGATGTTAGAGTTGCCTCGCGCGGCAGCTCAGTACCCATAATGAGCGGCCGCCGCGCGAGCCAATGTTCGTTGGTTTGCCGCGCGAAGTCGATACGCGCCTTAAGATTTGCGCAAAATAAAGCGATTATAGTGACGCTAACGTCACTATAATCGCTGCGTAGATCATTAGAGTTATGTTTGTTATTTTTTATATTATGGAACAGTATAATAAATAATAATAAATAATAAATATTCTTTATTGTACACCATAAAAAGATTAGGTACATTTTAAAAAGAAATTCATAACATCGAATGTACAATAGGCGGCCTTATCGCTAAAAGCGATTTCTTCCAGGCAACCTTTGCATGGATAGAAATCGTTGAATAAATAAAGGCAGTGCACAATAAATCTAAAATACACAATAATTGTACTAACAATAAAAATATATATTTTATTATACTATAGGTAGACATACACAATCAGTACAATATTAACACAAATACAAATACTTACTATAGATACCGTTTTATTAACACATAGATACCGTTCAGCACAAAATACATAATTAAATACCTATATTGTAACAACTCATTCACACTGAAACTACGAGTGCAATCATTAACAGAAGACACATATAGGCAGGAGTTATTACAATAGTACCATATCATCACTAATTCGGGAAGGACAAAAAGTGATCTTTTAGTAGCTTCTTAAAAGACACCAAAGATTGGGCCCGTCTTATTGATACTGGCAGAGCATTCCACAAGCGAACTGCTTGCACCATGAATGACTTATCCATGAATTTTGTGGAATGCTGTGGCATTCGCAGTTGCAAATTCTCTGATGACCTTAATAATTTTGAATGTGTGGCATGAAGGAACTTGAAACGTTCTTTGAGATATGGGGGAGTACGAGGATTGAACAGTATACTGTATAGTAAAGATAGTATGTGAGTATTCCGTCGAAGGCGAATTTGGAGCCACTTGAGCTCTGTTCTGAATTCAGACACGTGATCATATTTGCGAAGGCCAAATATAAATCTAATGCAAACATTTTGAAGACGCTCAAGCTTGTCAAGTTGCTCCTCTGTGAGATCAAGATAGCTGACATCCGCGTAATCAAGAATTGGGAGTAAAAGAGACTGTGCAAGCGCAACCTTAGTGGCAGTAGGAAGAAAATTACGTAATCTACGCAGTGATCCTGCAGATGCAAATATTTTGCGCCCAACTTCTTGCAGCTGTCGATCCCAGGACAGAGTCCTATCAATGTATATTCCCAAGTACTTAACTGTGTCACTTATGTCAATAGGAGTGCCATTGAAGATAACCTGAGGCAACTGTGTGTAGTCAATACGTGATATCATGCAAGAGCTACCCACGATTATAACTTGGGTCTTTGATGGATTTACCTGAAGTCCATAATTAAGGCTCCATTCACATACCCGCTCTAAATCCATATTCAATGCAGCGATTGCTTCGGGCAATTGACTTACTGGTGCTTGTGTGTATATTTGCAAGTCATCTGCGTAAAGGTGGTAGGATGAAACTAATTTTTGTGAGATTGAATTTATAAAAATAGCAAAGAGTAAAGGAGATAGCACGCCACCCTGCGGAACACCAGCTGTAGTGCGGAACACCAGTATGATTACTGACAATAAAATATAATTGTTTTGTAAATAAGTATTGAAATAGATACTAATGTGTTAACATATATTATTAAGGTTAAGCAATCACTGTACCAAAAGCAGCTGAACAACATAAGTGTAAGGTTTCGTTGTTTTGCCTGGATTTTTGCAATGGCAATGAAGGTAGTTGAATAATGAACTGGTGGGGAATGTTTATAAAAAGCGGCAACGCCATTTTGTGGGGCTCAGTCGTAAACTACACGTCGCTAGATAGAAACGTAAAAGTGTAATTAGGCAATGGGGAACATTGTTGGCGACGGAAGGTGAGCGTTTATGCGCAATGTAAAGTGGCCACCTAAACCTACAATTTGAGTCGCAAGTCCCAGACACTGGTTGCAATGTTCTTCCTTGTGCCACGCGATGTACAATGTTTCCTAGTTATAGTTACTTAGTAAAGTGAAAATAAAGAAGGAGTGATGATATCTGTGTTTTCTTCTGAGGTTCTACATAAGCGACAAAAGTATATTAACACACGGCAACATTAAAAATATACTTTGTTAACCTAATTTTGAAATTTTGATGTTCAGCGACATTTGGATTGACGGTGTACAGCGACTTTAGGAATATTGGTGCACAGATACTTGTGAAATACTCGTGTTTAACGATTTTTATAAATTTCTGGTGTACAGGCTATTTTGTTTCCTAGTTGCAACTATAACTTATGGCATTTTATTGTGAAACGGGTGTTTTGTTAAGTTGATTCTGTTCATCGACTTCTGGTGCTGACTGTACATCACGCGTTACTGTCGTCGAGAACAAAACCTAACAGCAAGATCTTATAAAGCGGTATCACGAAGGTAAATCATCCCATAGAGGTATTCAGGAAACACATAAAAATTTCCATAGAAATAACCATTGGCGACACATGTTGTTAACCATACAAAAATTCGTAAATCAGTGTGACGTTTGTCTAAAAGCCAAATACGAAAGAAATCCAATTAGACCCCCGTTAGCCATTTCGGAAACGCCAACCAAACCCTTCCAACATCTGTTTATGGATCTCTATTCCACAGGAGGTGCAACCTTTCTGACTGTACTAGATAGCTTTTCTAAATTCGCTCAGGCTATACCTCTAAATGCTCCTAGTAGTGTGCACATAACAGAAGCTTTGCTACAGGTATTTTCTATTTTAGGATTGCCCCTCAAAATTACAACGGACTCCGACACAAAATTCGACAACGACGTAATAAAGGAAATTTGTGCTTCTCATGACATTAATATTCACTTCACGACACCTTACAATCCAAACTCAAAGTCCCCTATAAAACGGTTCCATTCAACCATCGGTGAAATCATTAGAATTTAAAGTATGACGAATAAAGAAGATCCCATTCAGTTAATAATGAAGTACGCTATCATAGCTTATAATAATTCAATCCACTCTTTCACAGGGATACACACCACGTGAACTCTTATGTGGTCATACTTCATCCAGAAATCCATTAGAATTGTTTTACCCTAAGGAATTGTACCAGGACTACGTCTTAAACCACCGTAAAAACGCAGAAGCTGTGCAAGAATGTATAACAGCCCTCGTGTCGAAAAACAAAGAACAGGCAATAGACAAGCGCAACCAGGCTGCTGAAGTAATAATGTTCAAGGTAGGTGAAACAGTTTATAAACAGGTTGCCAAAACAACGAGGAGTGATAAGACAAAACCAGTTTTTAAAAATGTCCGTATAAAAAAATTCACCTGCACCCTAATAATGTAGCTGAAATCGTAGGTAGTCACCCAAACTCAAAATCGATCAGAGTTCACTTCAAGCTCTTACGAAGACCACATCTTGTTCCAGGACCTTTGTCGTTGGAGCCTTCGTGCTCTACGCAACCGCAAGCTTGACCCTTAATCCTGTAGATAATGTAAATGGAATCCTCCTAATTAAAGAAGGACAGATCTTAAAGCAGGTTGATACTTTTAGTTTGGCTTGCGTATATAACGTGTCATACTTATACGAAACAACCCTTAAAATTATGGCAACTTAAGCCGCCACTAAAGCTGCGGAAAATAACGCAGAATTATATAAGCCGTATAAAGATCATCAGAAATAGAGAGTAGCATAAGCGCAATAGTTAAGAAAATATTATTTATAGCTCATAGGTCTAGACGTGGTATTATTAATGGATTAGGTTATATAATTAAAACCATAACAGGTAATTTGGATAACGAAGGCGCTATCAAAATCGTAAACAATATAGCAAGCATTCGAATTTTATTTATGCAGCGAGTAGTAGAAAGGCACGACGTGCACCGAGGAGAGTGAGACCGGAAGTGGAACGTCAACCAGCTTATCAGCCATATATAAAGGGAATAACGGACAAGATCGGGTCGTTTACGGCGGTTCTCCATTCTATTTGTCTACAAAGTAGATTGCAGCTGCGGTAGCTCCTACATAGGCCAAACCAAGCGGACCATCGCGGAAAGGGTCAAAGAACATATTGCAGCTGTAAAAAATCGTCAGTTGAACCAATCGGCAATAGCAGAACACCTCGATTCGGGCATTAATCACTGGATCGCGAACTTCACCAACCGAAAGTCCTATCCACTGATCGCCATTATTATCCACGTATGGTGCGTGAAGCCATTGAAATCAGAAAACACAAAAATTTCAATAGGAATGATGGATACAAGCTCTCCGGGATGTGGAATTCAGTGATTAATAAACTTAAACGTAAAACTGTGCCAAATAAAACTGACGGAGTGAGTGTAGTGTGTCGCCGGCCTTATCCTTCGTTGTAATAACAACGCGCAACGGAGGGTAGTTCGATAAGAAATAACTTCGTGGTTTTTGTCGATCCTCGCCTCAGTCCGCGACCACGGGCGCTGCAACGTGCTCGAAACGTCGGTGAATGCAAGTAAGAGACCGTATTCTTAGCATTCCATGGATTCTCCGTGCGGGCACCGGGTCCATAGCGTGGCACAGGGGGGAACACCCCGACGACTTGCGACCCATTCGAGTAGGTTTAGGGTGGCCACCTTACTATGCGCATAAACGATCACCTTCCATCGTCAACAATGTCCCCCCCCCTGCCCAATCAGATTTGGTAAGATCCTATCAATGCCGCTTTGGATACTCGTTTTAGTAAAGAGCTTACTGAAGCTCTTGGCAATCCAAGGTCCTTAAATAAATTATACTGGGATTTAGCTGGAATTCCCCTTGCTCCTACTTCTACGGCATAGAGTTTAACCACATAGCCATTTTTGGTTAACTCATTGGTCAAGTCAAAGTATTTATTTGTCTTCATGGCGTGGTCCTTCGGTATGTTGGTCTCCCACGGGACCGTCAGCTCCACGAGCACCGCACGCCTGTGTATTCTCGAAAACAGGAATATGTCGGGTCTGGATGACGAGGCACATACATGTACTTGTAGTGTTTTTCATACGTGTCTGAGAGTATAGTCCAATCGGCGGCAGCCATCAAAATTGAGTATGGCTTTTGAGGTACTTTCTTTGAACAGCCTTCCTTTACAAACGCAATGTCATTTCTTTTGTTTGTGGTTAATCCCTTTTTCGCTCTCGCTACCGCCAAACTAACAGCCTCACGTATAATTTCCAATACCCTATCGTGTCGGCGTGAGTAATGACCCCGGTCTAGTAACGTCCTACAACCTACCAGCAGGTGCCTAGCAGTTCCAATCGCTTCTCCACATGCATTACATGTTTTATCTGTGGCTTTCCCCACCTGACCAGATTACTTTCGGTCGTCGGGGAGGGTCAATTAAAACGTGTTTAGGTAGAACTTAAGCAAAGCCGGCGACCAGTCGTACAATAAGGTACGCCACTGCAAGGCCATGGGAATACAAAATTCGCCCAGAGTAAGCCATTCATTCTGCATCTCCAGGTTCATCGCGTGCACCTTATAGGCATCGCTCTCATCCTGCTCCAGAAAAGATTTTGTAATGTCTTTATCTGTTTGTCTCCGGATACTACCCAACCCCGCTCGACCAGTCTGCGAACCCACCATGAATTTCTTGTGGAATTGGAGGCGTGACTCAAGTTCTGCTATATTTTTATCCTTTGGAAGAGTTTGAACGATTTTGTCTCTTGATTTTGCCAAGACGTGCATTTTAGTAACTCTTAGATGTTTATAGAGTTCCGACGGCTTCTTAAACGACATTCCGAAGTTATTAGAGGCTCTGTATAACTCCGATGGGTCGGCCGATTGAGCTAGCCCTAGCCACGACTTCAACGTCTTCGTAACATTCGCATCCAATTTTCTGAGAAGGTTTTGGCTCATATCGTACACAAGAAACGGCCAGTTTAAACGTGATGTTAAATAGTTGACGTATATCTATGCTTTCTTGACGTTACCTGTTGGTTGTTGGCCTACCTTTTTTATGTCAACAATGAAACTTTCAATTATGTCGTCCAAAGCTGGAGTTCAACCTCTGTTATCTATCTTTCTGCCAAGAAATTTCGCGTGAACTCCCGAATTCTATAAGGACAAATTAAGCTTTTGGACGAGAATCAAAGGAAACTCATATCAGTCCTGAAAAATGCCACTTTAGATAAGGATGTAGTAAATAAGAGATTGCACTATCTATATAAATATATTCAGATAGACTTTAGTTGAGAGTTACTCCTAGATAAGTCGATAATCCTTGAAGACGCAATGACGTTCGCACAGTTAGAAGTAATGCATCCCAGTATAATACCACCCCTTAGTCTTATCAGTGAAATGCCGGCTATTGCAAAACAAAATGAATTCAGACCAGTAGACTCCATAAGTATGAGTAATATCCATAGCCTAGAAAAGTCTATTAGTGTAAAAGCCTATAGTACAGAACACACATTGACATTTATATTAGACTAGCTAATGCGCGCGGCTTCGCCCGCGTGATAGTTGGTTCCCGTTCCCGCTTCCCGTGGGAACATTTTCCCGAGATAAAAAGTAGCCTATGTGTTATTCCGCTCTATAATCTATCCCTGTACCAAATTTCAGCCAGATCCATTCAGTCGTTAGAGCGTGATTGAGTAACAAACATCCAAACATCTTCACAAACTTTCACATTTATAATGTTAGTAGGATTAGTAGGATATCTCGTCCACCGATCCACATCCTTACGACCTTATCCATTTGTACTCCATCCCTGATAAACAAAATCTTACCATAATTCCTAAATCCAAGTACCTAGCACTGGGAAGCAATGAGTACTCTTACCTAGACAAGGACTGCAAGACGATTACGCAAGATACACAACTCTGCACATCGCTAACCACCCAGTTGCTGACCGAAACCGAAGACTGCGTGATATTCCTCATAAAACATCAGTACACTAACTGTACCCGACCAAGATGGATTTCAAACAAGGAAAAATACAGAAACTCCAGGACCACAAGTGGCTGATTATCCTGAAAAATGAGAAGGAAGATCGAATATAAAAGGATATCCGGAATTCACATCGCTAGCACTACCAGAGATTTCCATCTGGAAATCCTCGACAAAACCCTGAAGACAAGCATGAACACTATCACCATTGACGAGATTATACATCTACCAAGCAAAGCCGTCACCCCGGAACAAACTATACAATACAACCTTCAATTAGAACACATAGACCTGGATAGCGTTCATGAACTGATAGAACGTGCTGAAAACATAGAAGAGCCCGATATTGATTGGCAAACCATGATGGCTTTCCCTAGCTGGTCAACCCTAAGTCTCTACCTTATCCTAACTGCATTAATGGGATGGAAAGCTTGGCAATGGAAGCAGAAGAAAGCCTCACAATTTGCGAGGACGCTGCGGGAAGTTACGGGACGCGCTTCCATCTTATGGAGGGAGGAGTTAGGAGACCACTACCAGTACAGAACTGCTGACGATGCATCGTACCACTTTCGGAGCCTCGTAGTAACAGCTGACGATGCATCGTATGACTTCGTGCGTTATTCACGAAACTTCATATTTGTTTATTTAGCAATAAGTGTAATTAAGCAATAAATCTATTTGTAATTTAGTCTTGTAGAACCTATTTGGTAGTAAACATTGTTCTTAAAAAATAAATATTTTTAAAATAATAAATTTGTTCGACGTTACTTAACTCAATATCTGAGATTTTTTTGTGCAGAACAGGGAAAATAAGGTTTTTAGGTGATTTTAATCGCTGAGCTGAGAGATCATATTGTTGGTGTTGATTATCATAGATAATGCATCACCTAATATGGTGAGTCCCATTCCTAAATGGTTTTGTTCTAATTCTATCTTTTTATCCAGTTTAATTATATGCTTTGAGCAGGCAACAGTTTTCAGGTATATTTTTCTCCAGTTTCAGTTTATTTTCCCTTGAGAGTCCATTCTTTAAAATGGTGTTCCAAATACGAGCTAAGTCCGTATTACGTGCCGGTCTATATTTGGATATTTCTGACATCAAATCCCCTAATCCTTCCAGCACTTCTGGGGGTAAAGCAGACTCAGCGTCCGGTTCAGTTGTAGGGTCAAGCTCAGGTATGCATTTGTTACAGTCTCATGGCTGTTTTTGAGGTCTGCGAAAAATATAATTGATCACATTCATGTCTTGCGGGTTCAATATAACAACATCTTTAGGATGCTGATGCGGCTGCCTCCGTACTGCAGTGCATCATTAATGTTTGCGGAAGCACATACGGATGGCTATCATGCCATAATACGTAAAAGAGCAGCCTCTTTAATGAACAGAGTTAGAAGCAGCGGCAATAGTATCCTACAGATGATTGCTTCAAGATCAGACTGCCCCATTCAGTACAAGTGGATGTGCATTGTTACTGGACAAGACCATTGACAATTGATGTCTTGACTCAACACTTTGGTTCTTAATTATAATGAATATTAAGTATGTATATATTTTTGACAATTTTAAATTAGGTGGTTTATTTCTTATGACGAAATATGTTATAAATTATGAATTGACATTTAAGAGTATTTTTTAAATTTATAATTCTATTTATTGTATTGTACTGTTTGCTTATTGTGTTATTTATATAAATTTTTATGACCTATCTGACATTACCTGTTGTTGACATTGAATATTACTATTTATTTTTATCTAATTCTATTGTATTATACCTACTATCTGCAAATTCTGTGTATACTGATGTTAATGTATGTACCTACATGTAATGTTTTTATTTTATTATTATAAATATTGTAATTATGGATTAATTCTGAAATAAACGTATTATTATTATTTCCTCTATTAACATTTAATACACATATTTGATACATTATTATTATTATTAACCCTCAGTATTCATACCTAAAGCGTAACCCTCAGGTTACATTCATAGATGAACAAAAAAATTCGTCCGTTCATCTCGTAAGCGACCCGAATTATTTATTCGCGTCAATATATCTCGTATATTACCCGCGTGGTACAATACATGATTGATTTATGCCATTTAAAACAAGTTATCGCAAACGGAAGCGCTACTCATAAACTTCTACGAGGTGCAGAACCAAATAGAATTATTAAGTGAGAGTAATCAGGCTCAGGAACTAAGTAATAGGGACTTAATGAACAAGAATTTGATAATTGTATTTCGTTTGCTCGTGATTTTGTAGAAACACATGGGCCGTCCTCCAGGAAAGATCAATCACCAACCAACTTTCCAATTACTTTCATGACTGATGAGCTGTCATGACTGCCATCATCAAGATAGCCATGACGGTTGCGGTAGTTCTAACCTAGGCTTTAACTTACCCGTTATAAAAATATCAAAATGTGAAGGAACATATTCCAAATGGTTAGAATTCAAAGAAATTTTAGGGTCATTGATACATGATTGATTTGTTTAGGGTTTCTTCCATCGGAAGCGGTAACTGAAAAGTTCTGCCCTTTACTTTTTAACCATCTGACCATTGGGTAGACGTTTATTTGCCACAGGATTCATTGTGACAACCACTTGAAACGCTTTAGCGCGTTGGATTAAAATGTTTTCATAGTCGTTCAGCTGAGCTATTTCTGGTGTGCCCTTTACTTTTTAACCATCTGACTATTGGGAAGACGTTTATTTGCCACAGGATTCATTGTGACAACCACTTGAAACGCTTTAGCGCGTTGGATTAAAATGTTTTCATAGTCGTTCAGCTGAGCTATTTCTGGTGGAACAGTGCTTGTGCATGTCATTGAGGATACAGACAGCGGGCATTTGGTTAACACGAATCTTAGCAAGGCATTTGTGGCAAATGTACGGACTTTGAGTTATTAGGCTAGAATTATAGTAGTTGATTCGAAACATCTGTTGACATGGTCTTTCTGAATCTTTCTATGGAACTAATATCCCTAGAATAACAAAGTTTATTGCACGACATACAATCCAGTTTCGGTGTGTCTACCCTTTTTTTGGTAAATAATTTAAAAGCAACCTTATTACTTTTTATTATTTCATCTTTCACAATTTCATTATCAGGTGTACGCTCTATAACGGCACTTCCTACCGTCGGTTGCTTTCCTAGCTCCATAAGCTTATCCACATTACCACTCGCCAAAGAATCGTCAATATCAAGCAACAACTTACAGTCGCTGTGTATTTGATAAATCTCTCTGATAATAGTCCGAAGATGTGGGAAATGCAATTTAACGTTATTAATAAAGTTGATATTTTCTTGCAGTTTTGCTGTTTCTACAGACATCGAGTAAATTTGCGCTGTAGTTTGGAGGCTCAATACTTCGCAAATGTTTTTCAATTTTAGTAAGATTCCATCATTTAATACGCACCATGAATCCGAACAAGACCATGTAAGCCTTTACATTTTTAAAGGTTTTTACTTTGCCTGTATCATCAATATCAATAGGTTTTTCTTTATCTTCAGGAACCTTATAAGCTTGCTTTAGAATAAAATGACTCCTGATTACTGCGATGTTCTGATTACCCAAGAAATGCTTCAAATTTGTCTTTAATATCCGTGCTTTCAGGCCATGTTTTTAACTTCTCAATGCCACTATTATTTATTCCTTTAATTTATTTGCAGTCTTGTTCAAATTTTCTAAAGTTCTTTGCCCATTATGGATGGTCCACTTAACTATTTTTTCTGATTCTAAGCTATCTTTAAGTTTAGATGTAAGAACTCTAGAGATTGTTTTTGTGTTTTCGTTAAACTTTAGTTTGTCAGTAGAACACTTTCGCGCTAAGTTTTGTCTGTTTACTTCCGTGAGTTTAAAGTACCATTGAATTCTTGCAGTACCTCAACATCTGAAAATTCTGGCTTGAATACTTCTGGTGATCGTGGTAGACCATCAAAACCATATGAAGAGTGTTCGTAGAACACAAAGAAACGAAAAAATATGGAACTGGTCCAAGAGTATGGAATGGGACATGTCCGTAACGCCTATGTGCAAAGTATACGATCCATGGGTGAAAATGACGAAGCGTCAATTGTGACTATTATCCGAAATAAGGAAAAAGAAGATAAAAAAGTAATTCTACAAAACATATTCAATCCAGATAATGCACTTTCCTTTACAAAAGAAGAGGCATTGAGTATGTGTATTGAAACAGATTTGACCAAAGCCCAATATGCGTACCTAAGAAAAAGGCTTGTTGATAAGAATCTAAGTTCTGTTTTGCCTTCGTATCAATTACTAAGTGAAGCAAAAAAGGCTTGCTATCCGCCTGCAGTTAGCATAACGGTGACAAATATAAGCGCAAAAATCAATCTGCAAGATCTCTTAGACCATACAGTCTGTCGTATTATAAAGATAAAGTCAGGATGGACAAATCACAATCGTCTCAAGCTGTTCACAAAGGGGGGTTGTGATGGATCCTCTGGCCAAAGTGAATATAAACAAACCCTAACAGAAGAAAACGAACAAATATCTGATGCTAATTTGTTTATAGTGTCCCTTGTACCACTGCGTATAGTAGACAAAGAAACTTCTGCAATTATATGGCAGAACCCTACTTGCTCATCTGTTAGATATTGCAGACCTATTTCATTAGAATTTGCAAAAGAAACACCCGAAAAAACTACAGCAGTTGTCAGTGAAATTGAAGCCAAAATAAATCAATTGATTCCAACTCTTGTGGCAATAGACGACAAAGTCATCGAAGTTAAACATGAACTGTTTATGACAATGATTGATGGGAAAGTTGCCCAAGTGTTAACGAACACATCATCCAGTGCTACCTGCACTGTTTGTGGAGCAACTCCCAGACAAATGAATGATCTTTTAAAAGTTACGACGAGAATTGAAAATGAAGATGCATTTAAATACGGATTGTCGACACTACACGCATGGATAAGATTTATGGAGATGATCCTCCATATTTCTTACAATTTAGGTTTTGAGAAGTGGTCAGCAACAACTCCAGAAAACAAGCAACTTAAAGAAGACAAGAAAAAATATGTCCAAACACGTTTCCGAGAAGTGCTTGGTTTGCACATTGATGAACCACGTCAAGGTTCCGGTAATAGCAATGACGAAAATACGGCAAGGAGATTTTTCTAAAATTACCAATGTTCTGCAGCGATAACCGGAATTGATGGAGAATTAATCAAGAGATTATTTGTAATTCTTCATATGTCATCGGGATTCCCTATAAACGCAGCAAAATTCGGCCAGTATACATTAATAACCGCGCAATTATACGTAAGCAAATATAACTGGTACTACATGCCATCTTCGGTCCATAAAGTACTTATACATGGTGCTAAAATAATAGAGTATTATGCTGTTTTGCCTATAGGACAATTATCCGAAGATGCCCAGGAAGCCCGAAATAAAGATTACAAGAAATATAGGTTACATCACGCTAGGAAGTGTTCCAGATCAGCAACAAACGAAGACGTACTGCACATTTTGTTATATACATCTGATCCTTATACAGGATGAATTTTTGAAAAGGGCTTGGATGGCTAAATCCGAAACTATAAGGAATAGCTAAAAATGCTCAAAGGAGTCACGAGCCCGATTTTGATAAAACTTAAAACCTCATCATTACATTTTTGAAAAACCAATAATCCTAGCTGGGAATCGGACCCAATGATTTTGAAAAAAAAAAACACACCCTTTATTATTACACCATACGATAGTGTCGCTCATAAGGATCAAATTCTGCGAAGTAATGATAGACGGCAAATTTAAGGAAAGTTTGGAATTTTTATAGAATTCATATTTCATGTACCTAAATTTTGTATCATAGTTTGTTTCGTTCGAAATCTCAGAATAGATCGTAACTATTTCGTGTTTTAAATCATGCTCAGAATGATTCTTTGGAGAATTTTCTAAACGGAACCAATAATATTCAATGCAGTACGATCCTTGAGGTCTCAAATCCAGCTATGTATTGAAAACAATGGTCTACATTTTGAACAAAATCAGTTAACATACATACATACATACATATACTCACGCCTTTATCCCCGAAGGGGTAGGCAGAGGCCTATACCGGCCCACATTTCACCGTGTACAATTCGGTCCCACGTAACAGGTGGTGAGCCCATCGCCGTGTTGAAATGGACCGCCAACGTCAGAGCCTCGTCCGTTGTTCAGCAGGTGCACGAGCTTGCACGTGAGGTTGACTTGGGCCCGGAGGTGTTGGTAGGGCCCCACTACACCCTTCAGTTCAGTTCAAAATCAGTTAACGTAAGCAAAATAAAATGCATTTTGTTAAAGATGAGCACTTTCCTTTAGTTTGCCGTGTATCATTACTTCCCAGAATAAGATTCTTAATAGCAACACTATAGTATGGTGTAATAATATAGGGTGTGTTTTTTTTTTCACAATCAATGAGTTCGATTCCTGGCTAGGATTATTGGTTTTTCAAAAAGCTAATAATGAGGTTTTAAGTTTCATCAAAATCGGGCTCGTGACTCCTTTGAGCATTTTTCGCTAGTCCTTATAGTTTCGGATTTGGCCATCCAATCCCTTTTGAAAAATTCACCCTGTATATCTAGCTTAAATAAACCCAGTTTTCTGATATCCAAAGAATTGTTTGACGAAGCTAAAGAATTGTTGGAAATTGAAAATGATGAACAGGATGCGCGCTAATTGAAAAAAAAAATTATGTAATTTTTAGCATATTTTAATAATGATAAAAATTTATTTTTGAACTTATTTTAAGTAAAAGTGTAACTTTTATTGCCATTTTATTCTAACTGTATAATTTTTTTGTATGTTATTTCGTATAACTTTTCTTTGTATTTTTTTAATGAAAAATATATAAGTTTTACAATGGTGATTTTTGATTTCTTTTATTGCCTAGATATTCATTAATACATAAAAAAAATCAAGAAAAAACATCACAAAACAACAGAGTTATCGATTTTTGAGATGAAACATACCGGTTGGTCCCATAGTGAGGCGGTAGAACACGCATAAGGAGGCAAAGTCTCTCCTATCGCGAAGAGGTTCCACCCCACCTGTAAGTATAGGATCGTTGACAACTCTCACCGCTCGTCTTTGCATTGCACCGAGTCAAATGGACGAAGTTGATATTCAGGTGCCCCCGCCCAGAGGTGACAGCAGTGCTCCATGTGTGGCCGCACTTGCGACTTATAGAGAAGCAATGTTTGCGACGCAGTGAAGTACCGCCGCACCCTGTTGAGCACACCTAGCTTCTTGGACGCCAGCTTGTGGCCTTGTCCTCCAAATGACTACGGAACTGTACATCACTAGAGATGTAAACGCCAAGAATCCCTATACTTTTGGAGATGGGAAGAGATGTGCCCTGAAATTGTGGCGCCACAGTAATTGGAGTTTTCTTAGTGGTGAAAAAACACGCTTGTGTCTTGGAAGGGTTGAATTGGACAAGATTTTGTCCACCCCGATTGGATACTCTCTAGTAAGAGTAGCCTCGATTTCAGACACACGCCTTTACGACTTTCTACCACTGCGTCCTGAGAGATACCGGGGCGGCCCGTGTAACAAGTGTCCCCTGTACTATCGTCCGCATAACAATGAATGCCATTAATAGACAGCAGAAACAGAGTAGGGACAACACTGAGCCTTGCGGTACTCCAGCGTTTATGGCCATGCAGTCTGAACAGCTGTCGTGGACGACGGCCCTGATGCTTCTACCGGCCAGAAAGCTGGACACCCATCCGCATGACCTCTCGGGCAGTCCATAGGAGGGCAATTTTGTAAGAAGACCACGGTGCCAGACCCGGTCAAAGGCTTTAGAGGTGTCGAGGCTTACTGCTAGAGCCTCGCCCTTACTCTCGATAGCCGTCGCCGATCGGTGTGTGAGGCACGCGAGAAGATCGCTTTTATCCCCGAAGGCAGTGGTGGGCAAACTTATTTAATGGGGGGCCAAAAAACTTACGGAATTTCAGGGCAGGGCCAGAATTATAGGAAAACTGGCCAAGTGCGAGTCGGACTCGCGCGGAGGGTTCCGTACCAAAAACGGAAAATATTTGTTGTATGGGACGCCCTACTCCCCCCCCCCTAAGTCCCCCTTTTTTCCTGATTTTGACATGTGTCGTTATAGCGGCAACAGAAATACATCATCTGTGAAAATTTTAGCTCTCTAGCTATTACAGTCGAGTTGGTGAACAGACTGACAAACGGACGGCGAAGTAGACGGATTTTTCTGTGCCATATTTGAAATACAGTTTGAAATGAAACTTTCAGCAGCGCGAAAAAGTGTTCATCAGTAAGTTAGTTTGTGATTGAGGTGTTGAGCAATTTTAAGGTTGAATAAGTCACTTCACCTATACGAGTATGTCTATTGCTCTACTCAGTAGAATCTACATAATACTTCTGGACCGTCAAAATATAATTATCGAAGGCCTTTATACCAGGTATTCATGTCGAAGGACCGTCGGCGGGCCGGATTAAATGCTTTCGCGGGCCGGAGCTGGCCCGCGGGCCGTACTTTGCCCATCACTATACCTATTTTCCTATTGTTGCGTAGTTATGAACTTCGTACATTAAATAACGTCAATGAATTATTTGAAGCGCTAATAATGTTAAAATATGAACGGATTGAATTATAATTCATCCGTTCAAGTTGTCATCCGTAAAAGGTGGTAGGTACTTAGAGATGCATTTCTTCGTCGCGAAGATGTATCCAGGCAAAGTGCTCGACTGTGAGCTATGTAGAAAGTAATTGAGTACATTTTCTTTCACTTCAACGGGTGGGCGTGTAGGTCAGGTAGGTATCACGGTTACTGAGATATAGGTAACTTCGTGACAGACAGACAGACAGACGGACTGTTAAGTCTCAGTACCCTTTGGGTATGACACCCTAATAAGCAGTGACACTACCTAATCTATTAAGAAACATCTTCCAGCACGCCAGTGAGAGGAGAATGTTCCCAAGCGTACCTCAAGTAATAGCGATTCTAATTTTCCCATCACATTTTTCAGACTTTGGACTGGCAACTTATTGAATCGCTATGATATTATGAAAGAAACGTATGTAGGGTAAAAGAGGGTAATGGGGGTCACTTAAGCGAGAACTCAAAGAAAATAATAATTAAAAAGTAAATATTTATTGCAACCGCCTGTAAACATAATTTACTTATTAAACTATCATTAAAGATCAATTTCAGACACTTTGGCAATCATCTTTGGAAATTATAAAAGTTTAAAAAAAAAACAGATTTGACTCCCATTACACCAACGTAGGGGCAATCGGAGTCATAAAATCTAGCACACATCGCAAACATAACCTTTAGCTGACTCCCATCCAGTGCACTCCGCGTGAGCCCATAGTCCACACGAGGTACACCTGTACCACATCTCGTTGTTTCTTCCGAATTCGTCGCATACTAGGCATCTGTTTCCAGCATCTTCTGCGTCATCATCCTCATCGTCCTGGCATAAATCGTCAGTGCCAACATCTGATACAGAAGTTTCGTTCTGTTCTTGTAATACTTGGCGCTTTGCCATTTCAGGACCCTTCTTCTGTACTTTAGTCTTTTTTCCTTGCCCTTTGCCTTTCCATGTCTTCTCTTTTCCTTTTCCTCCATTTTTCTTCATTTTATTAATTTCCTTTTCTAGCAGATTTTCTTTGAGTGGCGTTGAAGTTAAAATCGTAGCGTGTTGCTTCTTTCGGCCCTGTCTTGTTTTAATAACAGATGCTTTCTCTGGCATTTTTATTAAGTCATGCAATATACTATATTGTTTAGGCGTGCCAGGAACTTGTGGTACAACATCTGATTCAGAATCAATTGGGACTTCTTGGTTAGACATTATAAGATCTGGTGAAACAATTTGTGTTGACGTGCTCGGAACTGGTGAGTCTTCTTTTGATGTGCTGGGAATCACACAGGTAGCTGCGAGAGATTCATTGCAGTCTTGGATTACAACCGTCTCAGATTGGAGTTTCAAAATCTTCTTCTGTGAATACCTACGGATCTAGTGGAAACATTCCAGTTGATCTAAACCCCGATTCTCCTTTACTTATAGAAGCAACATTATTGAATGCTTTCCTCACCAAGGATGCTACGTCGTAAGGAGTTATCTTTTCTGCTAGATGGCTTTTTAAAATCAAGTCACATTCTTTTTTGTAGGCCATTTTGAGTGGGCCAAAAAAGAAACATCAAGGGGCTGCATTCTATGAGACGTGTGTGGTGGCAGAGACAACATATGAATGTGATTGGACTTGTAATATTCGTAGACAGAAAGAGAAATGTGACTAGCATGGTTGTCTAGTATTAAAAGGATAGGTTCATCTGTAGACGGTTTAGCATTGTTGGGTCACTCAGTCGCAACTACTTACGGTTGCACTAGAAACTCGTTCAGGTTAGACAAAGGAAACTCCAGGATTAAATAACTGAATACTTTACTGACTCGAAACTTATTACGAGATGCGTGCCCTGTCTAATGCCCTGTTGGTACGTGACTGGCGACGCCGGCGCAGCGGCGCTCGTACGATCGGGCGCTCGATCAAAATTGCCTGTCAGCAATTCTATTAATAAATAAATAAATATTCACGGACATCTCACACAACGCTATCTGATCCCAAAGTAAGCTAGGAATAACCTGCTTGTGTTATGGGTATCAGACCACGGATATTAACACTACTTTTACATTACTTTTAAATACATACATATTATACATAGAAACACCCAGACTCTTGAGGCAAACATTTATGGGTCACACAAATATTTGTCTCCGGTGGGAATCGAACCCACGACCTCCAGCGCCGCAGGCGGTATCACTACCGACTGCGCCACAGAGGCATCATATTTCTGTCCCAACACTACTCCCCCCTTAAAAAAACTTTTTGATCTAACTCTTTAAACACTGCAAAAGTCAAATGAACCTAACTCAGGCTGCATGTACTGAAATTCTATACTTAAGTTATAACACATGGAACAGAAACACAAACATCATTACTGAAACTGAAACCTAGCAGACCTGTTACAAATATTGCGTAACTTAATTCCTTTTACAAACTTACAATGAATCCGGTATGGTATGATATACATAACACTATAATAACATTCACATTCCTACATGATTAAATATTAGTCATATAATTTTCAATTGCATCGAAATCGGTCCATCATTACACAAGTAAATTATAATAAATTATAAACAAAAGTAGAACGTTACAAACTACGACATTGCGTCATCTTCGTCGCTACACTCGCCGTGAAACCGCTGACGCTATCGCGATGCATGCTGCCTAGCGTCCGGTTTCAATACCTTAATTGCTCCGTTACAATGTAAGCGCCGAGCTTCACGCTTACAAGGACCTGGCAGTACTATACATACTTAACCTAATCCTTTCATTCTTGTTACAAATTCGCGGGGTTAATGCTTAATTGTTACACATCATCATTATTAACTGGTGCAATGGTTTTCCTGGCCCCCTCATCGGCTATTGCCCGTGTTGGGTATGCTTATATATAGGTAAGTTACTTGGTTGACCGTACTGTTCATCTGGCAACACGTTGGAAGGAACCATTATTTATTGTTCGGTAAACATTTTAATATTTTGTGGTTGGTACTATTGGCAGCACTTTGTAACAATTTAGCCAACATGCAAAATATAAGTTCCGTTTCAAAAGCGTTCTTGAGAAACTGTATAGTATTCATTATTAATATTGTTTCATAGCATATAGATATTTAATTGTAGAACAATTATATAATAACTACGATCAGGTTGAGTAATCTTAGTTTGGGATTTATTTGATTAAATGATTTGAGTGTTGTCATGTTTCCGGTAAATTGTCAGTAGTCATAACATGGAATAATTTATGTTACATGTAATAATTGAATCGATCGATTCAAAAGCGTTCTTGAGAAACTGTATAGTATTCATTATTAATATTGTTTCATAGCATATAGATATTTAATTGTAGAACAATTATATAATAACTACGATCAGGTTGAGTAATCTTAGTTTGGGATTTATTTGATTAAATGATTTGAGTGTTGTCATGTTTCCGGTAAATTGTCAGTAGTCATAACATGGAATAATTTATGTTAAATGTAATAATTGAATAGATACTATAATGTTTCACATTTACAATTAGGTAAATTAATTATTTTAGACGATACTTTGTTTGTATATGTCATAGTATCATTTAAATTAATATAATATAATAATCCGTTTAGATTTGAGCCTTGTGAACAGTGTAATGCTGTTTAGGCGCCAAAATTATAGGACAGAGGCACAATGTTAGACAGAACAGCTCAGTCGCTGAGCAGCCGTCTTAAGGGTACGTTCCTCATTAATAACTTATGTAATTTGTCTGATCTGATGTGATGTGTAATATATGTGTTGAAATTAGCAGAGGTCTACGTCCAGCAGCGCTGGACTGCCATAGACCGATTTGATTGATTGTATTCAAGGTTATTTTATACTGCCCATGGCTTGGTTTAAGAGATAATGTATAAGTACTATTCTGCTGAACTATTTGTAACGATATGAGTATGACCCGTGTTGCTATTAATTGTAATGACGTGTACCAACTATTGAAACTATGAAATTAGATTATAGTAGAAATAGATGTATAGCAATATTTGTAAAGAGTGTGACTTTAAAAAGAGTGGCCGTGAGTTTTATTGCCAGGTTCTTTCTCACAGGTTCTACCTATTGCGAATCTGGCGGTAAATGTAGAATTGGAAATCTTGACGAGAATAAAGATACTTTTATCTCATATTCATTTCTTTTCATTTCTTAACTTATTTGCTAATACCCTCCTTACAGAATATGCCTCTGGCTATCCCTTCGGGGATAAAAGGCGTGGCCGTATGTATTGATATACCCACCCTCTACGAGACGAATCTAACACCCGCATGTCGTTTAATAACCTGCGCTTGATGCATTTCGCGCCTCCAATAACACAATACAATACGGTTGCGCTCACCATTAAAGCCACCATGACGAAAATTAGTATTCCATAGTTTTCCATTTTCTTTTCCAACTCCGCTCGGGCGGAGTTGGCGGCGCCCACTTGCGCGATTACTATTTGCTCGGTTTTGTCTTGGTGATTACCCATGTTGCTCAAAATGGCCATGAAATGCTACTAACACAATAATTGTATTTTGTATTTTTAAAACTCTACATTATAAATGAAAATCATGCACGCTTGCTTTTATCCGAACTAGTTCATATACAGGCTGTTGTATCTTTTTATTCAATTTTTGTTACACATAATATATGCTATACTAACGAGAAAAGTAATCCTATAAATTGAATCTGACTGTCGGTCGGACCGTTCTGCCACTCCGAGTGGTCTTTAACAGTGATTTTAATACGGGCTCTCTAATTGTCCATGACCGCGCCGGTCGGTGGCGTGTCAACTGTTTTTCTAATACTACTGGGTGTATCAACTATATTTCTAATACTACTGGGTGTATCGTTGCTACTTGTGGACTCTGGTTCCTCTAAAAGGTAAGCCGGCTTTAACCTGTCTATAGAAATATTACTTTGTCTATTACTAAGTTGAATTTTAAAGACTTTGTCACGTCTACTTATAACGCGGTAGGGGCCATTATAAGTAGGGGTGAGCGGCTTCCTTACCGTATCATCCCTTACGAAAACGTGTGAGCAGGTGTTCAAATCTTTATGTACAAATAACTTACTGTCGTTGCTAAGTGAACGTGTTTTGGGCAAAGACTTCTATATAAACTGAGGTAGACGCGCCGTACTCTAACAAACGAGATTTCAAAAGCAATCCTCAAATACACACATTAATAAGACTACACTCACTTATAAATATTTTTTACGTAATTGTCACCACGCACAATAGCAATATACGAATAGAAAAAGAGTAAAAGAGAAGGCGTATGGACTCCGATTGCAAGTCGAGCACCTACTTTCGAAGTTTTGACTCACAACAGTGCGAGCAACGCTGCTAATTAGCTCAGTTTATAGGTTTCAAAAATCGGTGCGTAGGGCATGTCTGCCTCAGTTAATATAGAAGTCTTTGGTTTTGGGCTGTATACTACGAATATTTTCTCTAACTTTATCAGCATATGTATAGTGACCTACTTTTGCTGGCTTGCTCGTGTCATTGTAAAAATCGCCAGGCAAACGCAACGTCTGACCTAGTACTAACTCAGCTGCGCTAACTCCTGTTTCTATACGTAGCGCTGCGCGAATCCCGAATAATACCGTTGATAGCTCGTCGTCCCACGATTCTTTACCTGTCAATCTACACGTTAACGCTGCTTTTAATTGTCTGTGGTGTCGTTCTATTTTTCCATTGCTGCAAGGGTGAAAAGGGGTGGTCCTGACCTTATGTACCCCCAGCAATTTCAACAAAGCATTGAATAAGTCACTCTCGAATTGTCTACCCTGATCACTAGTGAGTCGTGTGGGACTCCCAAAACGGCAGATCCATGTCTCATATATTGCTCTTGCTACCGTCTCGGCTGTAATATCCGCTGTCGGTACAGCCTCTGGCCAGTTCGTAAATCTGTCTATTATAGTTACACAGTACCTGTTACCTCGTTGTGTTGTACTAAGGGGCCCGACGATGTCCACATGTATATGCAAAATTGTACACATGTAATGTATATATAATTATTTACTTTTAATTTCTTAACCTATATAAAAGTAAAGTTAATTAATACTCATAATTAGGGAAATTATCGCAAAGCATTTTTAATACAAATATAGGACAATAAATTTTAATAACGTGCATTTCAGAATCAATTTATAGTATTTTTACGGCAAGTGCAATATTGTGCAATCAGTGATACGTTTCTAACGCAGATTCAGCGGAAAAAATGAGGACAGTGTCGCACGCGTATATTATCGCTATGCCGATGTCTAAGTCTAAAGTTGTCACGTTATGAGTCATTGTAATTTACTTGAGATAAGTATTAAAACTAGATTCTTAGTAATAAGCAAAATAAAAACAAAATAAAAAGGGGAAAAGAGAAGAGGACAGCTCTTAGGCGCCCCCATAATCAAAGGAATTAATGTACCGTTTCTTTGCCACTATTTTTGCTGGACAGTCCCACGCTTCTGTTCCATGGTTGTAGGGCTTTTTGAAACGCAAGCAAGTTGCGCATTTTGGCGCTTCCGCCTTCTTTGTGCATTCGGTTATAGAGTGCCCCTGGTCTCCACAATGTCCGCACGTATGTGATATCTCTCGGCACGTTTTAGCTGCATGCCCATACTGCTGGCATTTAAAGCATCGTGTAACTAATGTAAAGTCTCTGATTAGTGTCCGACCGAAACTGGTTTTCCGGCCGAAACCGAAACCGAAACCGAACTTTCGGCCCCAGGGTCAGTTTCGGCCGAAACCGAAACCGAAACCGAAACTCACGTGTTCATACAGAAAAAAAACCAGCCAAGTGCGAGTCCGATTCCCGCACAGAGGGTTCCGTTACAAAAATTGGGCATAAAAATTACGATTGTTGTGTGGATGCTTTTTTTCATTTTAGTAAGTATTTTTTGTTATAGCGACAACAGAACAGGGTAAGGTGGGGGTGGCAGTGTCTCTTGACATCGCAAACGCTTTCAACACCTTGCCCTGGAGCTGCGTTTGGGAGGCGCTTATTTACAATGGAATGCCTCCATACCTCCGTCGAATTGTCGGGGCCTATCGTTCCGAGAGGGCCACAACTTACCCGAGCTGGCTAGGGCTGGGTCGGCGGGATACGTCGTTCAATGTTCCATAGGGATCGGTCTTAGGACCGCTTCTGTGGAACATCGGTCACGATTGGGTGCTGCGTGGTCCGTTGCTCAGAGGTGTCGGCGTAACGTTTTACGTGCGTAACGAGTACGACGGCACCCTCATTACAGCTCGAGGAGCCGAGACGCAGCCCTAAAGGCCACCCGCGCGATTCAGCTTACATATAGGGGGCATCAGCATCGGCATCGGGCTCACGATGACGTATCTGGGGCTCGTACTTAATAGCCGGTGGAACTTTGGATACCACTTCCGAAGTTTAGTCCCATAGCTGAGGGAGGGGGGCATCAGCCGCACTCTCGTGGTTGTTGCCAAATATCAGGAGACTGTACCTTAGGCTTGTGAGGAACATGGCTCTATACGGGGCCCCCGTATAGCCGGAAATTCTGATGGCCAGCAATGCGGCTAGAATGCTTAGGCCGCAGAAGGCGACGGCTGTCAGGGTGATAAGGGGATACCGCACGATCTCAGTTGAGGCGGCATGTCTCCTAGCCGGAACCCCTCTATGGGACCTGGAAGCGTGGTCCCTTGCGTCATTGTTTAAATGGCGCAAGAAGGCGCTGGAACGGGGCCATAGGCCTCTCTCTGTGAGCAGGTCATGCTCCTCAAAGAGACGGCGGGGAGGAAGCGGGAGAGAACTCTCCACAGTCCGCGTAGGCGCCCCATACTATCAGCCTCCAAGACCAGGGGCCCGAGGACGGTGACGGGGCGGTTCACCGTCCTTACAGAAGCAGACCTTAGACGATAGCGTGACGTAAGAGATTCATGCACGCCCCCCTCAAGAAGCGGGATAGCAACTGAACAACCCCTCAAAGACGCGGCCGCAGTATGCATCATTCCAAGGGCATACTCGGGGCTCGCAACCGTAGGCTGTTAGGTAGGATACGCGTGGTTTTTAGTCGGTAGGACTCGGTAAAGTGAAAATTTTATGCCTCTATCTGTCACGGTTCCGGCGATACAACCTCGTGACTAATAGACAGACGGATGGCAAGGCCTTATGTCTCGTTAATAGGGTCCCGCTTTAACCCCTTCGTGCGAGAGTTCGACTCGAACTTGGCCGGTTATTTTTTTCAATAGGTGCAGCAAGTTCCACCGAGTGCCATTAATCAACGGTATAAATCTTCTCAAAAGCTCATTTTAGAAATATCTCCACCTAAAGAGGAGTTGATTTCTAGACTGCTGAGCCCGCAGAGAGTGATGGCCGTCAGGGTGATAAGAGGATACCACACGATCTCCGGTGAGGCGGCATGTCTCCTAGCCGGGACCCCTCCATGGGACCTGGAAGCGAGAGCCCTTGCGTCACTGTTCACATGGCGCAAGGAGGCGCTGGAGCGGGGCCAAAGGCCCGCTTATCGAGAAATCGAGGCCCAGCGGTCCCTACTCCACCAGGAAACCGTGGAGACATGGAAGGTGCGACTTAAGCAACCAAAGGGGGGATTCACCACAATCGCGGCCGTCACACCGGTCATGGACGAGTGGCTAGAGAGGAGACACGGTGCTCTCTCCTACCGGTTGACACAGATGCTTGCCGGGCACGGTAGCTTCGGTAGGTATCTGTGGCGGAAACACCGGGAAACCACGGCCGAGTGTCAGCACTGCGAGGACCGCAGCGATGACACGGCGCTCCACACACTGGTGGAGTGCACGGCGTGGGCGCAACAGCGCCAGGTCCTCGTAGTGGGTCTGGACGTGGACACTCTCTCGCTCGAGACCATGGTGCGAGCCATGCTCTCCAGCGGGAGTAAGTGGGACTGCGCCGCCTCCTTCTGCGTGCAGGTCATGCTTGTGAAGGAGGCGGCGGGACGGGTACGGGAGAGAACTCTCCCACCCGAGTTCCGCAGTCGGCGGCCTGGGCGCCGCCGACATATCTTCGCCGAGGACTATCGGCCACCATGACCGGGGGCCTGAGGACGGTGACAGGGCGGCTCACCGTCCTTACAGAAGCAGGCCCATGACGGCAGCGTGACGTGAGTGAGTCAATTCACGCACGCCCCCCCTTAGAAGCGGGATCACACCCGAAACCCCCCAAAGACGCGGGATATCACCCGAACCACCCCCTGGGCGAGGCCGCAGTGGCGGCCGTGGGTCTGTTGGGAGTCCTGGGACATCCTTCCGAGGGTTTATCCGGGGCTCCCAACCATAGACTGTTGGGCGTGACGTGAGGTTTTTTAGTCGGTAGGAGTCCGGCATAACATCCATGAGGATTATCCCTCACGTTAAACAAAAAAAAAAAGAGGAGTTGATTTCTTTTATGTGTAGAATTACTCATAGATGCAATTGCGAACTCCTACCGACTAAAACCACACTGTGACCTGCTACTAGCTCTTGGCTGGTTTTGGTTACATTCTAGAAGTATATAACTAAAACAAGACAACAGTGAGCAGGACTAGCGCACGTAGGGTTCCGTACAAGAAAAGCGACAAAAATTCACGTATGTTGTATGGGAGGCCCCTTTTAACCCTTAATAGGGCAGAGGTAAAAATTATTAAAAAACAGGGTTTTGTGTTATTATTTATGTATTTAATAGGACCCTTTTTAACATTATAAATGAAAATTTAAAAAAAAATAACTAGACGTAACGCGAAATTCGGTGGTAATCATTTTACCATAGCCCGTTAACGGTTAGGTATTAGTGGTAATTATTTGACCTTAACCCGTAAAGGTACTAGAAGTAGAACTGCTACAGTCCATAGTTTCTCCTTCTTCTGGAGCGATATGGAAGCTTTTGAAGCATGGTGTAGCACATAAAGCTACTTTACAGATATCGCAAGTAATCCTTGATCGCTTTTGTGTATTTTTCGTGCTGCAAAATCGACATCTCGTAAATTTTCGTTGATCTTCTGGGTAGTGTGGCACAGAAGAGCGTCGAATTTCTGCTGGTACACCAAAATTTCCTCCTTTTTTGTTCCTGAAAACTATATTAGTAGTTCTTTTTTTGCCTGTGAATCCATCTATAAGACTGCGAGCCAAACGAAGTCTGAAATCTCGATGTGTGTGTACTGTTTGCTTGTGAATTTGTATATAGGCTATGTACGCGTTAATGACAGCTGCATCAAACATGAAATAAAATAAGCGCAACCAGTTGCGCCTCGACTTACGGCCGATTGGATACGAGGCACGGAAGTGATCAAAATGATCCACTCCTCCCATGTTTACGGTATATTCGGCAATAGCAGTGGGGATGGTAATATCTTTCTTGGAACCATCTTTTTGTGTTCGTTTGACCGTAGACACAGATTTTGGGTTGTGTGCTGAAGTTAAAACATTAACCAGTTGAGTATCCATCCACTGTATGGCAGAAACGGGAGCTTTAGTTTTATACATAAACTCGTGCTTTTCAAGTTTTTCCTTTTTGAGTTTGTTTTTGGGCAACAATTTTTCTGGTAAGCCCTTTCTATTCAAGCGAACAGTACCGACGGCATATATTCCTTTCTTTATCAGCAAATCATTCATTAGAGGAATGCCCGTGAAGAAGTTATCGAAAACTACAAGACTATTGCGTGGGACATCTTGACATAGTTTCATTATAACATTATAACCTAAACCTTCATCACTTGATGCAGTTTCGTCTGCTTTGCCGATATAAACGTCAAAAACATACATGTACCCGGTCTTAGAATCACACCGGGCCCATACCTTATAGCCTCTTTTAATTGGTTTTTTCGGCATATACTGTTTGAGCGTGCTTTTACCCTTGAATTTAACCATGCTTTCGTCTACCGATTGGGTACTTGATTGAGAACATTGATTCTGAAATACTTCGTTAAGCTTACTTATCATAGGTCGTATTTTGTACAGCCTATCATAATTTGGCGTATCCCTTGCGGGTTCTTGAGTATTGTCATTTAAATGAATATTTTCAGTCAGCTTTTTGAATCTTTTTTGAGTAAAGGTTTGGGCGATTTCTGAATTCCTATAAAAAGGATCAGTTGACCAATACAAATTAGCATCAGGCAAGGGGTGAAGGCCCATCATTATTAGGACACCCAGATATGCACGCATTTCAGCTACAAACGTTTGACTACAGTGCAGTGTTTGCTTTTGTACCGCATAAAGGTTAGTTTGATCTACCAGCAACTCCACCAGATCACTAGGGAAATAACTGTCGAAAAAATCAATAGGCGCTGTTTTATGTGTAACGCGCATGTTTACAGTAAGCTGTCTATCAAACTTTGGTATGTTATGCCTTGGCACCTTATCTGACCAATTTTGTGCCACACGAATAGGCCTACTTACTATGTCTGTGCTTACCGCTACATTAGGCTGCGCTAACTCTAACTGAGCTGGAGTTGAACGGCTTGGTCCAGGAAGAGCACCAAATAACACGTCAGAATCATATACATTTAGTGTCCTTACTTCCCTCACTGGTTCTTCAGCAACAGGTTCAATATTTTCTACATATTCTACAGAAACCTATGCTCTGTGGTCAAAAACCTCAGGTGGTAAGCAATTGGCCTTTACCCTATTATGGGTTAATATTATTAATTTGTCTATTTTTATTATTTGTTGCTATAGCGGCAACAGAAATACATCATCTGTAAAAACTGTCTAACTATAACGATGCATGAGTTACAGCCTGCTGACAGACAGACTCAGACGACCAACGAAGTCAACGGAACGGACAACAAAGGGGTAGGGTTATGTACTACCCATTCGCTCTAAGTTTGCCGGGCGCTTGCCATAATGCGCCTCAACATTAGCCTCTACGCCAGCGGCAAACTTAGAGCGAACGGGATTTAATGTCCTAGATCACCTTTTAAGGATTCCGGCAAAATTGTATTAGGTATTTTAACTATTGATTGGAAGTCCTTTGTAAATCTGTTATCTTCGTTTAGTAACATATTAACTGGTTGGGCTGACCCCAACCACGCCTCAAGCAGAGTCAGGCACTCAAAATTCATGAACACGTGAGTTTCGGCCCGGCCGAAAGTTTCGGCCCATTTTGGCCGAAACCGAAACTGCGGCCGAATCTCGATTTTTTGGCCGAAACTGGCCGAAACCGAAACCGAAACCGAAACTTCGGTCGGTCACTATCTCTGATAGGGCAAGAAGACCAGTTAATAAATACCCGATCTTTAGTTATTAGGGCTTTTCGTATAGGCACTTCGATTATGTAATTGCAGGTCTCAGCGTCTTTCTTACCTGACTTATGGCTTAATTTTATTGAGGTCAGGAAAGTGTCAAGGCTGTCCTGTATTCTATCCACCAGGTTTTGGTTGTATATACACGTATATACGTCTTTTTCCTGCATGGAACTGGGTACTCCGATAACTATCACTCGTGGTTTCCTTTTGTGCTGGTCATCTACGATAAGGCCCGAGTTGCTAAGTTTAGTTGACTGTATCAACTTCTCAATGTCACCTTGACTATCTGTGCTGATGATAACGCCGCCGTTCTTTGTTTTTCGTACGCCCCTTACATGCAGCTTCATTTCCTCAGGGTTGATAATTTTTTGGACTAAAGTCTTGGTCTCCTCACTAGATTTTCCCTTTTCATTGGGATATATGGCCAAAGAGCTTACGCTAGTCTTGGGTAGGTAACTGTTAGTCCCCTTGACAGTATCGGCAAAAGAAATTGTAGCTGCATGTTTAGAAGTCTCCTCAATTGTGTGCTTAAGGTATGAGATAGTGCTAGTTAGGTCTACTTGATCTTGTAAGGTCTGGCGAGCGGTACTGGCCTGAATAGCTTTACACTTCAAGGACTGGTATTGTACAACAAGTTGGGACGTTCCATGGCTAATATTACGGCATAGTCCATTAATTCTTAACTTCTGGTCAGAATTAAGCTTTCCTTCGGTAGCTATACTACATACCCCCTTTAGGGCTTGTTCAATCGCGGACATCCAGTTCTGCAATTCGTGCGTTGAGACGCCCTCCATTATATCCTCCTCTCGTCTGGGCTCGTTTGGACGCGGCGTAGACTTTGACGCCGGAGGTGGAGTACGACAGGTCCTGCTGCTTCTTCCAAACGGACTTCCATCCATTGTTTTTGTGTCTTTTTCTGCTCAATTACTTGCACATTATTTTAAATTTAATATAAATAAGTAACATGTACTCATTTGTTCCACTTTCCGATATTGGTAAGAACGAGGTCACGATTCAGCTAATTATTTAATTATAATAACTATAAACACGTCCGTACACAACGAATAGGCATCGTATTACCAACATGACGACTCACTTTACTTTTTTGGCATTTAATGCAGGTCCTAGCCCATTCTGTAACGTTTCGGTTCAGTTCTGGCCAAAAATACCTAGAGGCTACCATCTTTACTGTTGCTCTGACACCTGGATGACTCAAATTATGCACTGCACCAAAAATCGTTTTCCTAAAATTCATCGGTATGTAGGGCCTAATTCTCCCTGTCGATACCTCACAATAAATCATTACGTCACTATCAGGCAAACTCTTTCTTACAAGCTGTGTGTGTGATCCCTTGTTATACTTCCACAGTTCGGTAATCTGAGAATCCCTTTCCTGTTGACTGGCCAACTCTCGGTAGTCGACCACCGTCGGACAAAGGATTGACTCAACGCGCGATAAAGCCTCTGCTACAATGTTATTATCGCCGCTGACGTGTTGAATGTCGCTAGTATACTCGCTTATGTACATTAACTGACGAATACGCCTAGGTGTTTCTTTATCGGAATTCACCTTTGTTAATGCATGAATAAGGGGCTTGTGATCTGTGTACACTGTTAACTGCCTGCCCTCGACCATGTTCCTGAAATGCATTATAGCCATGTATATGGACAACAATTCCCTGTCATAAGTGCTATATTTCTGTTATGTGTCTGACAATTTTTTCGAAAAATACCCTAGTGGTTGCCATTCCCCTTTTATTTTTTGTTGTAATACGGTACCTACGCACGTGTTAGACGCGTCCGTCATCAAGGCCAATGGTACCTCTGGAGACGGGTGAGCAAGCGTTGCAGCGCTTTGTAAGCTTACTTTGCATTGCTCTAACGCCTCCTCTGCTTCCCTATCCCATGTTATCGCAGTTTTGTCCTTTTTTCTAGAATTATGTAAAAATTTATTCAAATGCGCGTGATGACTTGCCGCCTTTGGTAAATGCGCCCTATAAAAGTTAACCATGCCTAAAAATCGCCGGATCTCCTCAACCGTTTCCGGTTTCTTGTAGTCTACAATCGCCCTAACCTTATCGGGCAGTGGGCTGATACCTTCGCTTGATACTTTATGACCTAAAAACTCAACTGTACTTTGACCGAACTGACACTTAGCTACATTTATCGTGAGTCCAACTTCGCTGAAATACTTGCCGTACACGCTCCTTGTTTGCTGCGTCGTTTTCTGACGCAATAATGATGTCATCAATGTAACAGAATACTGAGCTGTGTACGTGTTTGTCGCCTTGCACTACGGTAATGTTTTCTAGCCCTTTTAAGACAGTATTATCCATGAATCTTTGATATGATTGCGAAGCACAGCGAAGCCCGAAGCATAATCTGGGAAAGACCGAAGGGGGTGATAATCGCTGTCTTCTCAACATCCTCGGGGGCAACTCTGATAAAGTGATAAGCCCTATTTATGTCTAAAGTCGTAAAAACCTTCTTATTAGCTAACCCATATGTGAAATCTTGTAACCTAGGCACCGGATACCTATCCGGTTTCGTTATCGCGTTTATCAAATCAAATCAAATCAAAAATCATTTATTTACATAGGCATATACAAATGCACTTGTAAACGTCACTTATATAAACCAAAAAGTTACCACCAGTTCACAACGCGACCCACCTGAGAAGATCTGGCAAGAAACTCAGCGGGTTATTCTTTTAACTACTCTATTTACAACTTTATTAATGAATCTAAAAACTATGCATTTTAACAGTTTTTTGAGAATCTAGCAGAGCAGGTCATTTCCAGGCTTCCTTATCCATCAAGTAATCACCAACCGTATAGTAGCCCTTGCTGTATAATTTACCTTTAACAAACTTTTTGAATTTATTTAGGGACATACTCTTAATTTCGTTAGGTAACCTGTTGTAAAAGCGTGTACAGTTACCCCTGAAAGAATTACTGATTTTATGCAATCTGCTATGATATACAGCGAGGTTATTTTTATTTCTAGTGTTGACATTGTGTCTATCACTTAACTTATGGAAACTATGTAAATTTCTTTGTACATGCATAAGATTTTCAAAAATGTATTGTTCGCTCTTCGCGATTGTATTTTTCTTAAATTGTTTCCAAATTGAAACGTAAACGTTTTTGACCCGATTCAAATCTTCCCGCCAATTTAGATTCGTGAAGGTTCCACGTATTGACCAATAGCAAGGCTCATTCAACCGAGCATACACGAGCCAATGGTGAAAACGCGAAACCGGACATTCAAGATGGCGTGAGAATCGCTTCGCTCGGTCGACACGCAGCGACAAGTTTCCTTCGTAAAATTCCAATAAGTCATCAAAGTAAATAATTATCTTCCAAATTAAGATTAACATACCGGGATCCCGCGGGAGTGACTTTTAGTTAAATAAATCAAACATTTATAAGTGAGTGTGAACGGCATCGGCGAGGCACCCACGCCAGCGCAACTGGTGCAAGAGAAATCGACCAGAGTGAGGACAGGGACTCGTTGCGGTGGATCCTGAGGTAAGTGTACGTACTTGCTTTTGGTTTCTACCTACTCGTGAACCACCCAACCTTTCTATCACGGCGGGAAGATTCTAGTGCATAATATTCGTTTCCCGACCCAGAGTGACGTCGAGGGCTCCCACGGCAGGGCCGATTCGTCACATCTTTTTGGTGCCGAAACCCGGGACTCGCCCTGATCATCACTCGAAGTCGAAATTTCATTTAATTAATACCGCTGGTGCGTTCAGACTTATAAATCGCGTCATTTCCATACATACATATTGTCTAACATTACATTATTTATCTACACACATATCTAATATTGCTATATTTCACCTCCATAGGCATTTTTACATTACACAAATTCATCCGAAACATATAATTTGCTGTTTGAAATTCATAATTTTACTCAAATTGCATCATACTTTTAAAGGTAGGTATTCCATAAAAGATTCGAATTTCGAATAGGTAGGTACATGATCACGGTGAACGGACGGAAGTCATTGCAGCTGACGTCATTACTCGATAAATTCACTCACTCTGAGTGACTTCCGTTCAGTGGATAACATTGTTCATTCTATTAGTCTAGAAATCTATGGTTCATCGTAGTATCATCAATTTTATTGACATCAAACATATCAATTTGGTTTAAAAGTCTCGTAACCAAGTCAAATTTATTAAGCAAAAACCAAATGTTCATTCGGTCGTCAGATCTGTTCGTTCAGTCTGACCACAGAACCATAAGTTTGTTTACATTTCGTGTTATTGTTGTGTTTTCAACACTTATAGAAATTTTGAGAAAATAATTGTGTTATACTTATTTAAGTAACAGTGTATATTTCTTTACGACTGTTAATACGATACGTGCTTATACCTACCAACAACCGTTGTTGAGACAATTTGTGCCTGTTCAGTGAAATTAGTGATAGATATTTTGGTATTGTTTACATTCGTTTGAAACTTATACCAATACAATGTCGTTTAATCCGAAACGTGTAGTGCGCAAACTTAGCAGTTCTAAGCCGAAGCATCTGGAATCAGTGATTTATACTGTTCAACAGTTACCCGTATTACGTAGAAGACGTACTGTTGCTGTGAATCGTGTACTAAAGGCACTCGAAGTAGGTAAGTCTGCTTTGAACGACGATAGCCAGTGCGATCTATTCCTTTCATACTGTGACCAGTTAGACAAATATAATGCTGAGTTTGAGCACACTCATTTTGCTATAATGGAACTTGTCGAGTCTACCGAGAGTGGTGATGATGGTGATGATGATGAGATTCGAATACGGTTTGATGATACATATTTGCAAATAATGTCAATTCGTCGTCAATTAACAAACTCAAGTTTAAACACGTCCGAGGTTTCTCAACAAACCCAGGCATTATCATCATCATTATCCCGAGTCCGACTACCGAAAATTCAAATACCTATATTTTCGGGTAAAATTAAAGAGTGGCCAGAATTTATAGATACGTTCAATGCGCTTATTCATGAAAGTTCAGCACTCAAAAATGTTGAGAAATTTCATTATTTAGTGTCGTCCTTGAGCAGTGATCCGTTAACGCTTATTCGAACATTTCCCGTAACGGGTGATCACTACTTGGATGCATACGCTAGTTTAGTTGCTCGCTATCAAAATAAGCGGGAATTAGCCTTCACTTGTTGGAAGGATGTTTTTAACATTAATTTCAAACTTCAAAACGCGGTTGAGTTTCGTAGGACTTTGGACAGTATCGATGAGAATTTGAGTATTTTAAGGAGACTTAAACTCCCCGTTCAACATTGGGACTTTGTTATCGTTTATCATCTTTTATCTAAGCTCGATTCGAAATTGCGTCGTGAATTTGAGGAGAAATATTGTCATTCTGAGTTTCCTAGTTATCTCGAAATAAAACAATTTTTGCATTCCAAGTGTGAAGCGTCCTTACGCGATAACCATTTCTCTGATGCTACCAAGGAAAGTCGTCCCTCCAAGGATGTTCTCCAGACGTCTACCCCTCAGGCAATCGCTAAGCGCATTAATACCACGCACACTCTTTTAGTCGAAAAATCGGACAAACAAACTAACATCGAAAATATTCGGAATGATAGGGTGCCAAGTAGCAAACCACTTGAGTGTCCTTATTGTTCAAGCAATCATTCTATTACTCGTTGTCAAACATTTCTTGACAAATCGGTAGACGATCGTATGTCGATCGCTATTGAAAAACGGTGGTGTTTTAATTGCCTTAAACCATCACATTCGGTCAAGAATTGCTTAACGGTGTTTCGCTGCCTCCAGTGTAAACATAAACATCACAGCCTTCTCCATAAGGATCGGACTGTCACCAGTGATGGTCATACGGGTGGATCGGACTCGCAGTCGGTGGCTCTGATAGCCAGGGGAGACAAGGCAAGGTTAACCCACAAGCCAGATTCTGCCACCACTGTGTTGCTTGCCACAGCAATAATTCAAGTAAGGGACGGTCGCGGACGATATCAATCGTTCCGGGCTATGTTCGATACGGGCAGTCAGAACAACTTTATTACTAAGAACGCTGCACAATGCTTATCTCTTAATCCTAATCAATCCGTCACCAATATCAAAGGTTTAGGAGACATTGATGCTAGCACTATCGGCTTAGTAAATTGTTCTATTGCATCTAACAATCAATATCGGTTTAACGCGGACCTCCACGTTATTCATACAATATGCGGGGATCAACCAATATCTAAAATCAATACCGTAGGTTGGTCTCATATCAATTCGTTACCGTTAGCAGATCCAGGTTTTAATGTACCTGGACCTATCGACATTCTGTTTGGTGCAGATGTCTTTGTTGATTCACTATTGAATCAACGCATCAAGGGCACAGCCAATCAACCCAATGCGTTTAATTCTATATTCGGTTGGCTGCTGTTAGGTCGAACGTCGTCGATGACGTCATCGTTGCATCAAATCTCACCCAAACCTTGTGAAGAGTCTCAATTGTCATCAGATATATCTTCAGAAGGGAGCCTTCTGAAATCTAAATCGTTTTCTGATGATCAACCTTTAACAACCACCGTGCTGAGTCCCATGGGGGATCCAACATTCGATACTCGTCGCACTTACAAACCACCTGATCGTTCATGTGCCAAGCGAAATATCTTAATCGGGATTGCAAGGGTCCTTGATCCACCTCTCGTATCACCCGTTAACGTAGCCTTGGCTAAGCCCCTCTTACAGAGGCTTTGGTCACTTCGAGAGTTGACGGATAAAACTCCGCCTGCGGATATCTCTGAGGTGTCGCGAGGCCTGAGTAACCACCTATTAACTTTACAAGACCTTAGGTTTCCACGTTATATCACGGGTCCACAGGTTCTATCGTGTGAACTTCATGACTTTTGTGATAGTTTCGAACTGGTCAATGGGGCTATAACTTACATTCGCATACTTTTCACCAAGCGTTATACACAAGTTATACCGTTATGCGTGAAGGCTCGAGTAGCCCCTCTTAGAAAACTTTCGTTACCCCATTGCGAACCGTATGTTACCGTGGTTCTAGCTGATCTTGTTAGATTCGTTTTCGATACTTATAGTCTTATCTTCTCGGTGCATGTGACTTATTTGCGGTCGGATTCTTCTATAATTGTACAATCGTTGTTCTCTCCGCATTCTTCGCGTTGGACTACGTTCGTAGCTGATCGGGTTGGTCCCACTCGGTATAGTGTTCCAATGGAATCGTGGCATCTTGTGGCTTTGGCAGATATTCCCGCTGACGGGTGCTTGCCGGGACAGTTGCCACGTGACTTGTTACATATCTTCTGGTGGTGGTTAGGACCACCCTGGTTACCGCAATCATCCGACCATTGGTTCACACATTTCAATCGGGATTCGGGGAACAGCGTGGTGCGTGCGGTGGAGCGCCGATCGCGCGTACTAGTTACAAATCAAGTGAGCAGCAACGATGAGACTCAATTCGATTATTCTTTACAGCGTTATTCGTCACTCGATAAAAGCATTCGTATTCTATCATATATCCGACGTAAACCTCTGGTATTTGATCCAGGACCAATTACTTCCGTCGGGGGAATCTATACATTCTTATTCTTTATGGTTAAGCTTGTCCAAGCGCGTTCAGTCACGGATCAACAGTTGGAATTAAATCGATTGTCTCCCAGATCCTTACGCAAGCGTAATCTGTGTCTGGACGCGATGGATTTCCTCAGGGTGGGCGGGTATTCCCGTGCTAGTTTTGAGTGCGAGCGAAATCATCCAGCGTTGCTCCCCTGCGATTATCCTTATAGGTTCATACTAATTAAACCAATTCATCGTAAACATCGCCACACCGGACACTATGAGACTCGTTACTGGTTCTTGCGATGTTTCTGGGTGGTTTCGGTGGGGCAAGTTATTCGTGACTGTTTTTCGCATTGCATACGTGATTGTAAAACTCATTATAAGCCATTGGAATCGTTTGGGACAGATCTACCGTCATACCGGCTAAGCCAGATCAAACAATTCTCGGTGGTTGGTGTTAACTTTGGTGCACCATTTCGTATCAAGTTAGGAACTCATCATGGTGAGACTAAGGTAGATAAAGCTTACTTGTGCATATTGCTCTGCTTGGTGACAGGAGCGGTATATTATCTTAAGGTTGCGTCGTATCTTTTAACAGAGGCTTTCATGTTGGCGTTGCATAGATTCGTAGGTCGTCGTAGCCTTTATAACGTTATTCGTGCTAACATGGGACTAAACTTATTCGGTACTGGAAATTATTTCGTTCTATTAACCGTTGTTTCACCTATGACTTCTGGGTCAGATGAGAACCATCCTAACGTTAACTTCCATCGACTCACTCGTGGGCAACTTATCCAAACAATTGTTCGTTCTCTAACGCAGCGTGCGAAATGGACAATGTTATCTAAACCATTATCACTGAGTTCAATCGTCATCATTAAGGATGATAATCGAACTCCATTACATTGGTCTCTGGGAAGGGTAATCGATCTACATACGGGTTCCGACGGTACATTCCGTGTGGCAACCATCACCACTCAATCCGCGGTTATCAAACGGCCGCTGGTTGAAGTGCTTCCCACAGATCAATAATCAATCAAACTTACACTTGCTCGTTAGCATGTTTGTAATCATTAGTCTGAGTTATAGTTTATACACTTATTACTACGCATTACACGTTTTCATATATCTATTTTTCATTCGTATCCGGAAAATACCAGCCGTATTTTGGTGGGCGGAATGTTCGCTCTTCGCGATTGTATTTTTCTTAAATTGTTTCCAAATTGAAACGTAAACGTTTTTGACCCGATTCAAATCTTCCCGCCAATTTAGATTCGTGAAGGTTCCACGTATTGACCAATAGCAAGGCTCATTCAACCGAGCATACACGAGCCAATGGTGAAAACGCGAAACCGGACATTCAAGATGGCGTGAGAATCGCTTCGCTCGGTCGACACGCAGCGACAAGTTTCCTTCGTAAAATTCCAATAAGTCATCAAAGTAAATAATTATCTTCCAAATTAAGATTAACATACCGGGATCCCGCGGGAGTGACTTTTAGTTAAATAAATCAAACATTTATAAGTGAGTGTGAACGGCATCGGCGAGGCACCCACGCCAGCGCAACTGGTGCAAGAGAAATCGACCAGAGTGAGGACAGGGACTCGTTGCGGTGGATCCTGAGGTAAGTGTACGTACTTGCTTTTGGTTTCTACCTACTCGTGAACCACCCAACCTTTCTATCACGGCGGGAAGATTCTAGTGCATAATATTCGTTTCCCGACCCAGAGTGACGTCGAGGGCTCCCACGGCAGGGCCGATTCGTCACATATATTGAGATGCTACTGTAAGAATATTAACCTCTTTGAATGTTTCGCGCAGAGAGATCCTTGGACATAATCTATATATAGCTCTTATGGCTCGCTTTTGTAAAATAAAAATAGAATTTATATCTGCAGCATTGCCCCACAGTAGAATACCGTAAGACATTTTACTGTGAAAGTAACTGAAGTAAACTATTCTAGCCGTATCTACATCAGTCAAGTGCCTTATTTTTTGCACAGCAAATGCTGCTGAACTTAATCTACTAGCTAGTTTTACAATATGTGGACCCCATTGTAAACCAGCATCGACCGTTAACCCTAGGAACGTCGTTGATTCCACAAGTTCCAACTCTGGACCGTTAAGTTGAACATTGGTGTCTGACTGTGTTACATTCGGCAAGGTAAACTTAATACATTTAGTTTTATTATCATTCAGTCTCAGATTGTTAGTGTTAAACCAATGAACCACTTTCAAGATTGCATTGTTTACATCGTCATAGTTATCTATTTGTCGTTTGACTTTGAAAATCAAAGAAGTATCATCAGCAAACAAAACAATCCTGTTGTTGTCCCCCATGTAAAAGGGTAGGTCATTAAAATACATAAGGAATAAAAATGGGCCGAGTATTGAACCCTGCGGGACGCCCATAGTAACTACTGATCCTTCTGAACGTGTACCATTAACATCGACTCTCTGAATTCTATTGTTCAAATATGAAGTCAGAAGATCGAGAGCCTTGCTCCTTATGCCGTAATGGTGTAATTTCCTGATTAATGTTTCATGTTGGACGCAATCAAAAGCCTTAGACAGATCGCAAAATACACCAATTGCATCTTGTTTATCCTCCCAGGCCTCATAAATACATTTCAATAACTCTACACCAGCATCGGTAGTCGAACGTCCCTTAGTGAAGCCAAATTGTTTCTTATGAAACAATTTGTGACTGTTAAAATAAATCAGCATCTGCTCTAGTATTAATTTTTCAAATATCTTGCTCAAGGTCGGCAACACCGAAATAGGTCTGAAACTACCCGGATCTGAAGTGCTGCCAGCCTTGAACAGTGGTAATACTTTACTGTGTTTCATCAAATCAGGAAATACACCACTTGAGACGCAATCGTTAAACACAGTTGCCAAGTAGGGGGCAATGACATCTATAATACTTGAAACGGATTTCACTGATAATCCCCAAAGGTCAGCGGTTTTTTTAACATTAATAGATTTAAACGCTTTTATGATGTCGTTGCAGTTGACAACGGTGAATTCGAACGCGCCTTCACAGGTAGCAACGGATTCTGCCAATAATAGCTCGGCGGAGGTAGAAGACGACCGAAGAGTGTTAGTTATATCTATTGGTACATTACTTTTGATTTGATTTGGCTTGAACTGCGACGCGGGGACCACGGATACGTTTGCACCAGTGTCTACTAAAAACGTAATGCCACTCTTATTGTCTCTAATGTTCAACCGGTGATTATCACATAACTCGGCGCACTCTCTCACCGCATCAGAACGCGCCCCATTTAGTTTCCCTGATTCTTCCAATTGCAGGGCTCCTCGCACTGTCGTGCGGCCTCTCGGAAACGGAAATGGTACCTACATAACCAATCGCTGCTCTGCGGTGTTCTCACTGGGCCTCTGGATCTTGATCGGGACGTATTCCTGCCTGGTGGCCATCTCGGATTGTACATCCGTCTCTGCTGCTTTCTTCCACGGAGCTCACACACCTCCCCGCGTAGCTACTGGACCTCCAGGGACAGCTTCTGTAGCTCCTGCAGCAATGCTGTATCGCTGCTTCTTCCGGGCGGCGCTTGTCGTGCCTCTGCTATCTCGCCACTCTGCAGGTTGTCCATTATTTTGTCTGCTAAACTCGATAGGTCGTCGAGTTTAGTGTCTGGACTGACTCCTGCCAGGACGGCTCTCACCCACGTTGGCAGCCTTGATAACCACAGGTTCTTCACAGTGTCTCCGGTTGTACCTGTATTTCTTGCCAGCTCCCGCATTTTCGCCAGCAGCTGTGATGGTCGCTGCTGCCCTAACTGGATCTCCTTCACCAGTCTGTTGAACTGTGCCTCCGCGCTCTCCTGGAAAGCCTTCAGTAGCCGCTCTTTCAATACCTGGTATCGATGTTGCTCTGGCGGCTCGTCGATCAGGTCCGCGACCTGACTAAGCTCCTCCTTGCCTAGTTTTGCAACCACCAGGTCGTACTTTATGTTCTCCCCCTGGTGCTGCGGACCTATGACGGCCTCAAACTGCGCAAGCCACATGCGCGGCATGTCCCTCCAAAATGCTGGTATTCTCGTGTTAAGGCTGATTACCGCCAAGTCTGCCTGCTGCTGGGCCACCTCGGTCGCTGGTTGTTTCGGTGGGCTCATTTTTTTCTTTGCTTCCTTTCCACGAATGCACGAAACCCGATACTATACGTGTACTTAGCGCGGCACGCGTTTCCGGCGAACACGCGGAGTCGTTTGGGCACTAGACAGGCGGGGTCACCACTGTTGGGTCACTCAGTCGCAACTACTTACGGTTGCACTAGAAACTCGTTCAGGTTAGACAAAGGAAACTCCAGTATTAAATAACTGAATACTTTACTGACTCGAAACTTATTACGAGATGCGTGCCCTGTCTAATGCCCTGTTGGTACGTGACTGGCGACGCCGGCGCAGCGGCGCTCGTACGATCGGGCGCTCGATCAAAATTGCCTGTCAGCAATTCTATTTCTGTCCCAACAGCATGCTGTTTAAAATGCGCCAACCATTCAAGAAAGAGATGCTTGTTGATCCAACCGTTGTCTGAACATTTGTAAAGCGCCCCTGCTGGACCATCCTTCTCAAGTAGAGGAGTCATCCTTTTCCTAGGGAAGATAAACATAGGTGGAATGTACCCCCCAGCACTGCTCATAGCACACAACAAGGTGATGTTTTTTCCTCTCTCCCAACTGGTAATAGATCCTACTCTCTTCTGTCCTTTTGCAGCTAAAATTTTACCCGGTGTTTGAACCGTTGAAATACCGGTTTCATCGCAATTATAAATATTTTTTGCAACGAATCTGTATTTTTCCATCAGCTGCCCAAGAAGCTCAAAGAATAGGCTTACCTCTGTTTTATTAAAGGCCGTGATTCTATTTATGCTAGTCGCTTCCGGTTTTCTAATAGAAATATTATTTCTAGCCATAAAAGCATGCAACCAATCGCGGCCAGCCATTTTTGAAGCTTGATTAAAATTGTGCATCAAATTTAATTTTTCATCATATTCGAAAGCGACTTTCCTAATTTGGTTAGCAGGCTTCTGCCTCAGGACTAAAGACAGTAAATCGTCCTAGATGTGGTCCTAAGGTAGAACCTTTTTTTATCCTCTTCTGAAGGCTTGAAAAAGGAATTCCCTTTACTTTAGCAGCATTTCTTTTAGAAGAACCGCCATCAATGAGCTGTATAGCTTTATCTAGACTATCAGAAGACCAGGAAGCCTTTTCAGTTGTCCCTTTCGGCATCTAGAAAGAAATAATAAAAACATGATTCAACAATAACACACAGTTGTGGGCAATAGTGAGATTGAAGAATTATGGAAGCCGTTTAAGGAAGGACTTGTGGAAGTTGCGATTGAAGTGTGTGGGGTTAGCAAAAGACGACAAGGATGTATGGCAAAAGGAATGAGTGCGGAAGTTCTTAATGCGTTGACTGGCAAGAAGAAAGCATGGTTGGACTGGTTGGCTACAAAGGCCAATCAAAGAATGCAAAAGGCAACGGATGAGGATGTAAAAATGGCAAAGGATGACTATAAAAAGTATAAACGTGTTGCAAAAGAGACGATGATGAGAAAGAAAGAGAATGATAGAGAAAAATTTGATAAAAGGTTATCTGAAGACTTCCAACGGAATATTAAATTTTTTTGGAAGTCCATAAGAACAGTGAGGAGTCAGCAAACAATGTCGCCGCTCAATCACATCAGAAACCAGGATGGAAGTTTTGTAAGAGTAGAAGAATGTGTGCTAAAGAGATGGAAGGAATATTTTGAGAGTTTATTCGAAAAAGAAGATATACAAGGCGATACGCGTGTTTTAGAACTGAATGAATTTGGCGATGAAAGCGAGTTAAGTATGGGAGAAATAGTGAAAGCGTTGAATTGTATGAAAGTAGGAAAGGCTGCTGGAATAGATCGGATTTCTGTCGAAATGCTGAAAGCTGGACGTGGCGTGGTAGCTTGCCAGCTGTACCGCCTTTTTAACTTTTGTTGGCGAAGTGGCAGAGTACCAGCAGAATGGTGTAAAGCTGTCATTGTGCCGCTTTACAAAGGAAAAGGGTCGCAGCAAGAGTGCAAAAACTACCGCGGCATAAGCTTGCTCAGCATCGTTGGCAAATTGTATGCAAAAGTGTTGATAAAAAGAGTGATGAATGAAACTGAAGGAAAAATGTGGGATGTGCAAGCAGGATTTATGAAAGGAAGGGGATGTACGGATCAGGTCTTTTCCTTACGATGCGTAGCTGAGAAAGTTTTGGCTAAAAGTCAAAAGGTCTATTGCATATTCGTGGACTTGGAAAAGGCCTATGACAGAGTGGTGAGGAATGAACTGTGGTCAATATTGTCCATGTATGGAGTGAACAGCAACTTGATACGGGCACTGAGGTCTCTCTATGAGGGTTCTAGTGCTTGTGTCAGGATCAACGGGGCCTGCACGGACTTCTTTCACATTGAAAAGGGTGTGAGACAGGGCTGTGTAGCGTCTCCGTGGCTGTTTAATCTATACATGGATAGTTGTCTGAAAGAACTGCAAGAGAGTATGTATGGCTTAAAAATGAATGAACTGACCGTCAAATGCCTCCTATACGCTGATGATCAGGTGATATTAGCATCATCAGCGGAGGAATTGCAGCTGATGGTTAATAGTATGAATGAGGCTCTAAAAAGTAGAGGAATGAAAGTTAATGTAAACAAGACGAAAGTTATGGTTTTTGAAAGAGAAGAAAGTATGACGAATTGCTCAATCTTCATTGAAGGGCAAAGAGTGGAACAGGTGAAAGAATTTGTATACTTGGGTTCCAAATTTGTAAGGGATGGAAAGTGTGACCAGGATATTGAGCGAAGAGTTTTGGCAGGAAATCAAGTGAATGGGGCTATGTACACCTTTATGAGCAGTCAAAATGTGTCTGAGAAGGCCAGGTTGGCTGTACATAGGGGAGTGCTCATCCCTACACTTATGTATGGTAGTGAAAGTTGGGTATGGCAGAAGAAGCATGAAAGCAAAATTAATGCAGTGGAAATGAGAAGTCTGCGAAGTATAGCTGGAGTGACTTTAATGGACAAAAAAAAGAAATAGCGTGATAAGGGAAAAATGTGGTATAACAGAAGATGTAGTGACTAAGATCGAAAAAGGGATGCTTAGATGGTTTGGACACGTGGAGAGAATGGATGAGAATAGACTGACAAAGCAGATTTATGAGGCGAGAATGAATGGGCAAACTGGTAGGGGTAAACCTCGGCGTACGCATGCCGATCAAATCAGAGACGTTCTGGAAAAAGGCAAGGTCAAGAGTACCCTTAACCGGCGAGCGTGTATGAAAACAGTTATGAAAGTAGAAGAAGCGAAAGTTGTATGTCAGGATCGTAGCAAGTGGAAAGCCATAGTCTCTGCTTACCCCGATGGGAGACAAGCGTGATTATATGTATGTATGTATGTGGGCAATAGTAATCACTTGCGGGTAATGGGAGTCACCTGACTCTCATTTCCCACAACTACACTAATGAGTAAAAAATAAAATAAAAAAAATCTTTAATACACTGATATAATCTGAACTGCACATCACAATTTGAAACGTCTAAGTAAGTGTAAATGTCATAATCGTATACTGCAAGATATTTGGCACTTACCTTCTAATTTGTATTTACGTAAAATTACATCAGCGGAGCGCAAAAACAAAATACAGTCGTTTCTCAGTGTCGCATGGGTCGACTGGCGCGAGCCGTTCGTGGCTGCGCGGGGGCCCGAAGCGGGGGCTGAGGACGCTGTTTACGCGTCGGTCTCATGTAGTGTTTCGTGGTGGTGTGGGTGATTCCCATTGCCCGCTGACTCCCATTACCCTACTCTACCCTACCTTTTTTGATTTAGATTGGTGTGTTTAACATTAAAGATTTTTCATAAAAAAATCAATAAATTGGTATGTTTAAAAAATTAGAATCAGTCTATTTACAATGATCACTTAATTAGTTACGATATAAAATGTTAATGAGTTTTAATATTTACAAAAGGTGTTGAAAATGTTTACCTTCTTGTTCAATGCACAAGCTGGCACGACGTATAACATTGTTTTGCACTCACACTAAGGTGTCTCTGTCACTTTTAATTGTTTCAAACGCACTTTCCTCTTCGTCAGTGCTTAATAAGACAAAAGACCTTAATGCCTGACTTGGGTATAAGGTGGGAGTCAAATTTGGGGAATTATGTCCACAGTATATAGTTTTATCTGCCATGTTTTTGCCTATATTTGCAAAATAATTGTTAATTTTGTTAATTGCCTGATTTGGACATACTTCCATTGATAGTAATTCGTTCGCTGTATCAGAGGGTTTCGTTACATACGTGTTGGTTTTTATAAATTTCCAAAGCAATTTAGTACTATTTCCTGCTTTTTGGAGTTCCTTCCTTTGATATTGTAATTTTAACTTTTTTAAAAGCTTGTTGCAAAAGTTCCTGTACCTTTTATATGTTACAGCCAGTGTGTCATTATTAGGTTCGTCTTTTACTTTTAAGTGAAGTCTATCTCTATGACGTATACAGCGCACGAGGCCAGGAGTAATCCACGGCTTAATGTTATTATACTTGGTAGGCAATATTTTACTAGATGTGTTTTCTATTATTGCTGTTTGCAATGATTGTATGAAGTAGTCTAATGCTATATTTGGATCATTTGTTGCGTAAACGGGGTCAAAGTTTATACTGTGTATGCTATTTTCGAGACTGGACATATTTACTCTAGTAACATTACGTGTACAGGGGTTTCTCTGCAATTGCATTTGAATTGATAATAGTATAGTTCGATGATCTGTCAGCCAAGAGTTAGTTACGAATGTTTTTGTGGGAAACTTAGTTTTTACAATGAAATGATCCATACATGATCCTTTTTTGAATGTTTGAAAATAATGAGTAGGTAACATTCCATGATATGAACAAATGTTAAGGTATTTGTGCGCGTGGGTACCGCTTTCATTTGGGACTATGTTTATGTTTATATCCCCTACAAGAACAATGTTTTTATATGATGATAGTTCTTTCAATATAGTGTCAAGCGATTCCAAAAAAGTGTCTTTGTCCTGAGAGGGTGGTCGATATACAATAATGACAGTATCCGGTTTTATTTTATATATCAAGCAATTGCACTCTTGTAATGATGGTTCTTCCATGACTATATTTAAATTATTTTTAACAAAAACTACTAATCCGTCGTTTTGATTTATGAAATTACTTGAAACATGTGTAGCGTATCCCTCCATGAAGGGTAAATTGTCTCTGTGGTTTTCTAGCCAACATTCTGTAAGAACAATTAAATCACAATTTATGCCCAAATCATGCAATAACTGCTCAAAACCCGTCATATTTTTATTTATACTCCTAATATTTTGGGTTAGTACTGTTAGTGTTTTCCCACCTTTGAACATAATATTTTTACAATCCTCCACATTACAAATATTTGTGTCTGACACGGAAAAGCTGTCAAGTTCAATGATTAACTGATTTGATGTCATTATTAATTATTAAAATAAAAGTGAGCTTACAATAAAAGTGGTCGGTGACGCTCCTAGGCGCCCTCATAATCGATTGAGTTGATGTAACTGACTTCTGCAAATTTACGAGCTGGGCAGTTTTCGTCACCTGTTCGATGGTCACATTTACGGTTAACCTTTTTGCACGTCGCACATGTAGGAGGTGAAGATACATTGGTGCATTCCTTCTGGGAGTGACCACCTACTCCGCAGTGACTGCAGGTCGGGGTATTTTCACGACAAAACTTCGCTGCGTGCCCATACAATTGACAATTGAAGCATCTAGTCACCACGGTGAAGTCTTTCACCGGGCACGATGTCCAATTTATAAAAATACGGCCTTGATTTATTAGCATCTTTCTAACAGCAGGAGGTACTTCAATAATATAATTGCAGCTTGGAAGGTCTTTCTTACCAGATTTATGGCTAAGTTTCGTTTGTTCTAAAAAGGTCTCTCGTGCGTAGTTCGGCATCTTATCAGCTATATTCTGTTCGTAAATGCAATCAAACACGTCTTTTTCAGTCAGCGCTACGGGGACTCCAATAACCACTATTCTCGGCCGGCGTTTTGATGGTTCTTCTACTGTAAGGCCAGAGGATGCCAGTACGGTTGAATTTTTCAACTTCTCAATATCTCCTTTACTGTCAGTGCTTATTAAAACTCCCCCATTTCTCACCTTCCTGAGCCCACGAACATGCAATTTAAGGTCCTCTGGGGATATAATTTTTTGTACGAGAGCCTTGGTGTCGTCACTAGATTTTGTCTTATCACTAGGATAGATAGCAACTGCGCTTAGATTGGCTGGGCGGACAAAGCTATCGGCTCTTTTTTGAACTATGTTAGCGTAAGAAAATTCAACCGGCTTTATTTTATTTTCTATAGTGGTCTTAAATTCTTCCAGAGCATCCCCAATATTTTTTTGCTCTTGTAGGTTTTGAATGGTCTCATGTGCCTGGATGGCTTTTTGTTTAAGCGATTGATATAATACCGCCATCTGAGCAGCTCCGCTAGTGACTTTTCGACACAGATTAGTGACATTCAACTTCTGTTCTGAGTTCATTTTACCATCCCTTACTATGGCGCAAACTTCGTCTAGTATGTTCTCAATGGAACCCATCCATTTCTGAATTTCAGACGTTGGATAGATCTCACGAGGTAATACATTCGCCGTGTCCATTGCCGGTTTAGGAGTGGTCGGCTGGGAAGGTTGGGATGGCGTTGGGGGTGGACTTCTTCGCATCAGTTGGCTGCGGCTAAACGGGCTGGAACCCGCGTTAGCCATTACTATTTATGAAATTGGTCTATATTTAGATCATTTTACTTTGATGCAATAACTTTACTTGACACACTTTCAATCACGACACACTTCTATTTTTGTTATTTCTGCACTTTATATTTTATGCGACACTTTCACAATGTACAAATTGATGTTACATAGTTATCACAGACACGTCCGTTCGGGCGAGCGATTCGATCAACTCATGGAGATCAATACAGAAGAATTGATATCTGCAGTACAACATCGCACTGCTATTTGGCAAAGCAAACATCTGCAACATTTAAATAGGGCAGCCATAAATAAATTATGGGAAGAAATAAAACTATTGTTTCCTGGAAGTAACGGTTAGTATATTTTCATATAATTGTTAAAATTACAGATTATAACTTAGTAGCTACTACTTAAGTACCTACGTGCTAGTTTAATGTGTAGGTAGGTTAGGTATTAACAAATTAATCTACGAAAGTTAATAGTTTTGTTCACAAAAGTAATTCATAAACTTGTCACGAATTATTTTTGCTTGTCTCGTAGGATTTCTATCCGAGTTATGCATAAAATTTTGCATGTTGTTATGGTGGATATCGGCTGTAGCCCAAGTATGACAGCCTGGATCAGCGTCACCAACTAAGTCTAGTATATTATTATGTAGTAAACATGTTGTTTTAATAATCAAGCAAGCGTTTTCTCGACTGGTTTCAATAGATTTTTGTAGTATCCTCCATTTCGTACTTAGAATACCGTATGCACATTCGATTCTTTGCCGCGCTGTAGATAATCTTCTATTAAATACTCTTCTTTGGACATTCAATGTGCTACGTGGAAAGGGTCTTAACAAATAATTTTTCAATGAATACGCTTCATCAGCTACAAGCACGTAAGGGACAACTATGTTAGAATGTGGTAACTTTTCTGGTTTTGGAATGTTGAATTTATTTTCCTCTATTACATGTCTCAAAGCAGAAGCATGAAAAGTACCACCATCACTTTGTTTTCCCCGTCCACCCACTTCAATTGTAATAAATTTCCTTTTAGCATCGGCTACTCCTTGAAGTACTATCGAATAAAATTTTTTATAATTAAAATCAAGAGATCCACTATTTTTTTGTTTTTTAATTCGACAGTGCTTTCCATCTAGACTGCCTATGCAATTAGGAAAATTCCAGAGTCAATAATAATCTTCCGCTACCATTTTCAATTGTAGTTCCGTAGGAGGAGGCATGTGAATATCTACTAACTCATTCCATACTGCCATACATGTCTCATGAACTAAAGTTGATATGGTACTTACACCCATTCTAAAACTGTGTGACAATGCTCTGAAAGACATGCCAGTTGACAAAAATCTGTAACAAAGGATTAATTATAAATTATTTTCAGATAAACAACTGCGAAAAAAATGGAAAAATTTAAGAGACCATTTTCGTAAAGAACTTAAGAAGTTTCCACCGCCACGCTCAGGTGATCCAGGTGATACTCTGCAGTCAACTTGGCCTTATTTTCAACAAATATTATTTATTAAAGATGATTTAACTGCTGAACAATCTTCTGGAAATTTGGATGCAGTGATACACGACATTTCGCAAGATCATGCCGATACAGATTACTCTAGCACAATAACTGATGTCACTGATACAGTATCTCAATCGAGTTCAGGAAGCAAAAAGCGCAAGTGTGCTTCTGATTACAGAGAGCAATTTATTGAACTCGAAAATAAAAAAATCGAGTTACTTCAAATGAAACTTTCGCAAGGAACCACATCTTAGAATGATGGTGAAGAGAAATGTGAAGATTATTACTTCTTAAAAGTCTCATTCCACAACTAAAAGCATTTCCGCCATTACAAAAAATGAGAGTAAAGAACAAAATGATGCAAATATTAATGGAAGAGACGGAAAAAAATGGAATATGATAGACGATATGAGTCATATGGCTATAGTACCCAAGGCAACGTCCATTTCAACTCCTATCACAACATGGATAAACAATAATTAATTAACTAAGTAGTTCATTATAGTTAATGTAATTTCTCGACTGATTTATAGATTTTAATTGAGAATAAATAAATGAATATGAGTGATCAAACAAATATTGTTTCAATATGCACTTACCTTAATGTTATAAGCAGTTTCTCTTCAGGTTTAATACATTTTCTAAAATTAGTGACCTTGGCTAAATGTGGTGAGATCTTATTTAATACGTAGTCAAAAGTGTATAATGATTCAAAGAATTTATCAGGATACGTCCGTAAATCAGTGTATAATACATAAAATTCTCCAAGCTCCTCTCTTCTTTTATTTAAATTGTGTGTGCCAAACTTCATATATTGCAGATTCCATTTCATGTATGAATTTTCCATTAATAAAATCAAATCTTCATCCATGTCTTTTAAAATACGTAGCAAAATTTGAGACGACTAAACACACGTGCAATGACACCCGTAACTCGCTCGGCACTGTGAACACAAAGACGCCAAGACCCGCGCGCCCGCGCCCGTCCCCGCACCCGCTAGTGCAGTCTGATTGAACACAAATAGACTATTACCTTGATCTAGATCTCAGGACTCGTGAGGTCTAATGAATTAATATTTGAACACAGACAACTTCAGTTCATTAACTAAAAACGCTCTTGGCTAGAAACACGATTACTGATAATATCCTTGATAGATTTTTGTGTTGAAAATACCTCGATTTCGTGAGATTTTAAGCTGAATCTCATAACTTTTAAGTTGTTTTTATAATATAAAATATTTATAAGAAAGACAATAGTAAAATCTTCAATTGCACTAGACCACTTTTTTTCATATTGGATATAGTTTTTTTTATAATTAATTTATTTCGTAAAAAACGTACAAAAACCGATTGCATCTCTCTCTTTCTTGCGCGCTAAAATGTATACCTATCTTCTATCTTCTTTTACCAATTTGGCCCCTGGAGGGCTCTTAAAGGTTCTCTGTTCACTAGAAGTACCTTCGAGTTTTGATGATCGGTCAGTCAGTGAGTGAGTGACTACGAATTTTTAAACAACTTTAACTAGTTATAATTCTTAAACCACTGGTTCAAACTGAACGAAACTTGAAACATACCGTATTTAAGCGGAGTTCACTTAGTAACTAAAAATTCATACTTCTAGCTATATCCACACCGCAGTTATAGGGGGTCGAAAACGGCCTGAGTGGCTTCAAGAAAAGATAGTACGGCCGTGCCGCCAGCAGCCGCGCTATGGCTTGACTTGGTGAGGGCACTACCGTTCCCTCAGATAAACATTTCATAGTTCGTTCAACCACGCGAGTGAACAGACGCGCACATTATTTTTGTCAAACGCTCGGTAAATTAGTTTATAGTTGCATGTGAAAGTGTGCCTACAGTCATTGGCTTAGCATCTATATTAGTGTACTTGTGGTATAAACAATAAATTCCCCACCGAAGTGTGTGTGAGTGACGGCACCTAGGCCTAGCTTATCTACACTCCCGCTCGCACTAACAACTTTGCGAACCGGTTGCAATCGTGAACTGCGCCGACATAAAGATGAGTGTACAACGGTCGCCAGTGCAGGACAACACCAATTCGGGGAAAAAAGCAAGTGGGTCTATGTCGGATTTACGATCACTACAGAAGCGTAAACAGAAATTTGATACGGATTTTGCGCAGGAAGTGTCCGATTTGCGTAATGATATGAAAAACTACTTTGAAAACTTTAGCACAAAATTAAATGATGTTTGCAACTGGTGGAGTCGAGAAATGGTGGAATTAAAGCAAGAGTTTAAGAAAATACAGGAATCCATGGAGTTTTTGAGTCAGAAAAGCGATGATCTGGAGAAAAAATCATGTGACGTCATCTCACGAGTGACAGCTATCGAGAATAAGCTTAATTGCCCTCAAACGGGACTTCAATATGTTGCAAAGCTAGAATCGAAAATAGAAGCCTTGGAACAGAAGCATCGTAGCTGCAATATTGAGATTAGCAATCTTCCAGAAAAGCGAGGCGAGAATTTAGTGTCCCTCGTGGAAAACCTTTCCACGATTATAAAGCAACCACTAACATCGCGGGATATTGTCTCCATTCATCGTGTTCCACAACTTAACCCCAACACGGCACGCCCAAAAAATATTGTCGTTAAGTTTTGTACCCAGATATTGCGCGATGATTTTGTTTCTGCAGCTCGTTCGAGTAGAGGACTCACCTCTGAACAACTGAACATACCTGGTACTCCTGTTAAAATATTTATTAATGAGCACTTGACCTTGCAAAAGAAGAACCTGTTTCGACTGGCCAGGGAGACTGCCAAAACAAACGGTTACCGTTTTGTCTGGATCAAACATGGAACCATACTTGTTCGAGCTGATGTTCCTGAACCCGCTTTTGCCATACGCTCGGAACAGGATTTGAAGAAACTGAAACCTTATAAATCTGGACATTGACTGTGTCTACGCTGACACTTGGAGCCAATGAAACTCAGAAAAGGTTGATATCTTGAATATATTGAAGTAAGGTAAAAACAGGTGCTCGCGGCGCGACGAATATTGGAAGTGAAGAGAACCGTTAAAATTTAGTGTATGAGTAAGTTGATCTAGTTATTGTAGGTAATTGCAAAAATAATGAGTACTTTATATAATGCAAGTTGCGCTGCGAGCTTCTAGGTACAAATTATTATTGAGTAAAATTAGTTGAGAGAATAAGACTTGCTGTTCAAAATCCATCAGGCGCTTCGTGCCTGAACATACTCCCGCCCCGTTGAAAGCGGTTAAGGTTTCAACCACTGATGTCGTCAGCAGGGAGCGGACACAGTCGCACGAACGGCCTTCTTATGCGACCCCTGACAGTGTTGATGTCCGCTACGCGTGAGATACCGTCAGCTCCAGGGTAGAGGCGTAGTACTCGGCCTAGTCTCCAGTTTAAGGGTGGGACATTGTCTTCCTGGATCAGTACCATGTCTCCCACATTGAGTTTGGCGCCATCAGTCTTCCATTTAGTCCGATTTTGTAGCTCGGAAAAGTATTCCTTCTGCCACCGGTTCCAGAAATGCTGGCGTATTTTTTCTATGCGCTCATAGCGTCGCAACTGGCTTTCGCTGGCAGTCTGTAGGCACGGTGATGGTAGCGACGTCAACGGCCTCCCGATGAGAAAGTGACCTGGAGAGAGAGGTAGGTAGTCGTTAGGAGAGGATGACATAGGACACAAAGGACGACTATTTAGTATGGCCTCCACTTGTGCAAATAATGTGAGTATCTCTTCGAACGTCAAGTGACCATTACCCATTACTCTTTTTATGTGATATTTAGCACTTCTCATCCCGCGCTCCCAGATTCCGCAAAAGTGGGGAGAATAGGGTACCATGAAGTTAAATTTAATGTTATTATGATTTCCAAACTCAACTAAATGATCTGAATTATTCTTTATGAAAACGCCTATCTCTTTAGACGCTGCAACAAAATTTCGACCGTTATCAGAGAATACCTCCATCGGCTTTCCTCTGCGAGATATAAACCTTCGAAATGCCATCAAAAAACCATCCTTTGATAGATCACTGACAGCCTCTAAATGTATGCATTTATAACGTAAACAAATGAACAGACACATGTAACATTTGGTTATTTTACTACCGCGACCCTTGCGGTTTATAATATTAAAGGGACCAGTATAGTCTACACCTACTGATTTAAACGGGTAATCAGGCGTTATTCTTTGTGCAGGTAAATCGCCCATTTTTGGTTGTAACGTTTTACCCACCATTCTTCTGCATAGAACACAGCGATTGAATACACGCCTAGCTAGCTTCCTACCATTTATTGGCCATACCGATTCACGCACTATATACAACAGCTGCTGCGGCCCAGCATGCATGTTGAGAGAATGCTCCCGCTCAAACAGTAACTCGGTAAGCCGGTGAGATCCGTGCAACAGTACGGGATGCCTTTTCTCATAAGTAATACCTACAATCGGACGCAGCAAGCCTCCCGCCCACTCGTATGACGTTGTAAACATTATCGAAATATGGTGCCAAAGATAATATTTTAGATGTAGTATTTAAATATTTATTTTTAATTAATTGATCATATTCAACCGGGAATGACTGTCGTTGAGCGATTGAACATAGTAAATAAAATGCATCATTTAACTCGCTTGCGCTTAAACTAGATAAAATTCTATCATGAGGATTTTTACAATTATGAATAAATCGTTTAATGTAAGCTAACGTTCTTTGTAATCGGTTTAATTTAGAAAATCGATTAAAATCAATGACTGATTCAAAAATTGTAACAGTGTTAGCCTTAAGCTCAGGTAATAATTCTGTACTAACCTTTTTAAGCGTGGGCCACTCCGACTCGTCTTTGTTTAGAAAATCTGGGCCATGCCACCACAACCCCATCGACAACATCTGTTTCGCATTTACACCACGGGTTATAAGATCTGCGGGGTTACAATGGGTGGGGACATAACGCCACGATAATGTATTTGTTAACTCCGAAATTTCTAATGTTCTATTAGCCACAAAAGGTTTTAACTTCTTAGGGTCATTACTCAACCATGCCAGAACTACACTCGAGTCACACCAATGAACACAACGCGTTGGTTTGTATCGCAATGCATCGTTAACTGACTTGCATAGGCGAGCAGCGAGTAAGCAAGCCGATAATTCCAGTTTCGGAATTGTGAGTTGCTTCACAGGTGCGACCCGAGAACGCGCGCATAAGAGAGAGACACGAACATTGTTATAGGTATCTGTAGAACGCATATATATACACGCACCATATGCGCTTTGTGACGCATCACTGAATGAATGCATTTCTATAGATACAGGTTCGTTACACAGTACACGTCTAGGTATATAATAGTTCTGTATGTATGTTATACTATCTTGGAATGCCTTCCAGCTGTTTTCAATATCGTGAGATACAGGATCATCCCAATCCAACCGTTGCATCCATAATTTCTGAATTAACATTTTAGGTATTATTATCACAGGACTAAGCATACCCAACGGGTCAAAGATTTTGAATGACTGTGATAATATAGATCTTTTAGTTACGGTTGCGCAATTTAAACTAGTGTTTACAGGAAAATGCAAATTATCAGTGCTCGGATCCCATCCGAGCCCAAGTGTGCTGGTTGATTTACTAATCGTCAGCTTTTCGTTGAAATTTAATAAATCAGAATTTTGTGAGAATATAGACGAATTACTCTTGTATTTTCTCAAGTTAAAGCAACCCGACTTTAATTTGCTTGAGATAGCCTTTTGTATGTAAATAAGCTGATTTTCATCGTCACAACCGGTTATCAAATCGTCAACAAAGAAATCGGATTGTATTATTGTTTTTATAAAATCATCATCGCATTCTTCACCGAGCGCATGTAGACATCGCGTGCTTAGATAACTTGCACTGGCAGTGCCGTATGTTAGTGTATTTAATTTTAATATTTTGAATGGCATGGATGCATGTTCACGCCATAATATGAGTTGTAAATGAGAATCAGTTTCGGTAACCTGTACTTGTCGGTACATTTTCTCAATGTCTCCGGTCAAAAGGTATTTGTACTGCCTAGCTCTTATAAGTATGGAGAACAGGGAATCTTGGATATTAGGACCTGCCATTAAGATGTCATTTAGGGCATAACCCGACGAGGATTTTGCCGAGCCATTAAATACGACTCTTAACTTAGTGGATTCGCTTGAATCCTTAAGAACGGCATGATGACATAAAAAGTAGGAAGGGTCCGGTTGTGTATGTACCTCGGAAAGATGACCTAATCTTTTATACTCTGCTATAAATTCCGAATATTCGATTTTTAAACTAGGATCCCGTTTGAAACGTCTTTCCAAACTAATAAATCTTTTTTTAGCTAACGGGTAGGTATCACCTAAACAGTCTGGTGTATCTGCTAACGGTAACTTGACCTGAAACCTACCGTCACTTAATCTTATTGTGTTTGATACAAAATGTTGTTCGCAATATTTATCGTTTGGAGTTAAACTCGGGTTTTGTGAAATGCTTTCAAGCTCCCAAAATTTAGGAAGTAGGCTGTCTATAGCCTCAGATTGTTCTGTTGATGAACTGTGATTACATTGAATTTGTTTATTAAGCTTATTTGTATATATGGGGCCGGAGATTAACCAACCAAGCTTTGAATTTTGAAGTCTAGGTAATTGGGGCCCTAAAGAACATTGTTCATTTCCTATTAAGTCCCAAAATAGATCCGCACCGATCAGCATATCAATCATAGATGGCTTGTAAAAAGTAGGATCGGCCAGAATAATATTATTAGGAATCCTAAGACCCTTTATATTGATAGGAGTCCGCGGTAATTCCGACGTTAACTCATTTAGCACAAGGCATGAAATCTGTACACTAAAGTTCGTATTAATGGAATTGAATTGGGCAGTACAAGTGTGTACTGCGTGATCTGTGCGATTGTTACCTATGCCTATCACCTGTAAATTATTTATCTGAGTCGATGGAAGTGCTAAGGCTGTTTGTAATGATTTGGTAATGAAGGTTGATTGACTTCCGCTGTCTAGCAACGCCCGAGCCCTAACTCGTTGATTTGTGCTTGTATTACAAACTTCTATGATGGCAGTTGATAACAAGACTTGTTGATTTTGTGTGGTATAATTTACGAGCGTGTTAGGCTCTGAAATGTCTATCGAATTGTTCGCCACCGCAGCGGTAGGAGTATGAATTAACGAATTATGCCTTGCTTTGCACTGAGGACATGGTCCCATCCGACATTGACTTAGGTTGTGACCTTGACGAAGGCAATTCCTACATAAATTGTATTTATTAACGTCCTTCAACCTATCGTGCACACTTTTAGATTTGAACACAACACAGTCATAAATTCTATGACTACCTCCACAAACCACGCACGAAAAACCTGATGTACCTTGCGCGTTGAAACTAGTGAGCGACTTCGTTTGCGGTACAGGTTTTTTATGGTTGTTATACGATTCACTATGACCACGAGAGTTTGTAGGTAACATTACACCAAAATTACCACGATTATTTCTATTTATAGATTCTAAAACATCGGCGCGATCGGTTAAAAATTTATGAAACTGTATTAATGTGGGTATATCATCAATTGTATTACGGTACTCTTCCCACTTGGTCAGAGTCTCGCTATCCAATTTTGAAGAGAATATATAGATAAGCAACATATCCCACTTGTCCGTAGGCTGTCCTAAAGTATTTAAAGCACGTAAATTTTTTGTTACATGATCGACTAAAAATCGTAAAGACTTCTCTGACTCACGCGTTATGGGTTGAATATTTAATAAAGATTTAAGATGATGGTTAGTGAGAATACGCTTATTATTGTAGCGATCACAGAGAAGCTTCCATGCCTCAGAATAATTTCTTGATGACACCTCAAGATTGCTGACAATTCTAGAAGCTTCACCATCCAAATATGATAATAGATAATGAAATTTGTGAACATCAGAAATTCTAGAATTATTATGTATCAGGCTTTCAAAAGTGTCATGAAACTCCAACCAACGGAAGTACGCTCCATCAAATTTTGAAATATTAATTTGAGGTAGTTTGAACCCCATCAAGCTACCACCTCCATGATCATGAGAGCAGTGAGCAAAGGTATCATGGAGTGATGAGTCACGCCTTTGTTCAACCTTATTGTAATCATCAATTATTTTCTTAGTCGAGGCAATGTTCGATACAAAATCCTGCTCAATGCTTTCACGCTCATCTAATTCCCTATATAAATTATCCGAATTCAGAACCTCTATTTGAGTTTGCAAATCATCAAACCTAATCGACAGAGCTTCGAATTTGCCAAGTTTTAGAGTCAACTCCGCTAAATCTATACTTGACAACTCCTGTTTCTGACCCAGGTTGTTTAGAAAATGTTTGTATTTTGTAATTTGACCTTTGATCGAACTACGTCTTACAATTAACTCTTTCAACTTAATTTGTTCCACATCAACCTGAGTACTCATAGTGACCGAGTAATGCAAAATAGAAATTAGATAACAATTTTTTCAACAGATTCCAACGGTCGTATATAGATTACGCAGGCAAATGTAGGTAGATTCAAATATATACGGGTATGGGCCACCAACTCGGCGTAGCAACAATGCTTTTAAAATATGCAGCTAGATTGGTAATGCTAAAGGCGCCGAGTAACCTATGATTGAATTAAATTTATAGGGAGATATGAAATTATTATAACGTTCTAGAAACAGACTGGGATTTCGGTTTTATCTACTGGTAGGTACCTACATAATATGCTATTTGGCAACCACCGGACTCGAAATGTCTTTCGAGCAAGTAAATGAAAGTAGTTAACGAATAAAATTTAAAATTAACACTAAATGAAAAATAAAAAAACACGTCTATGCTCTAAACACAATAGCGGTAATGTGTAGGTACTTAGACAAATTCCTTAAAGTCTTCAAATTGCATCAAACTTACACTGACTAATAATCAACTATTGATTCAAAAGAAACACTTGAGTTAAATGCAACAAGTCTTGACCATTACTAAATGGAATTCAAGGACCTTAGGGAAGGAATAGAGTAAGAAAAAGGAATTTGGACACTTATCTCTTGGGATCCGCTGACGTCGCTCGGTGTACAGCTTTTAGATGCTCCACTGCCCGGGACTGCAAATCGCCAAGATGTTGAGTGCGTTGCTCGGTGTGTAGCTTTAGCCGCTCCACTGCCCGAGTGCTTCGGTGGGTTGACTTCTTGCCGCGAGCAGCTGATGAAATTGCTTGATTGAGTCTTGATTGATTCTTGATTGCTTTAATTGTTGCTTTTGGTTCCTCTCATGGGCCACCAATTTATGTCTACGCTGACACTTGGAGCCAATGAAACTCAGAAAAGGTTGATATCTTGAATATATTGAAGTAAGGTAAAAACAGGTGCTCGCGGCGCGACGAATATTGGAAGTGAAGAGAACCGTTAAAATTTAGTGTATGAGTAAGTTGATCTAGTTATTGTAGGTAATTGCAAAAATAATGAGTACTTTATATAATGCAAGTTGCGCTGCGAGCTTCTAGGTACAAATTATTATTATTGAGTAAAATTAGTTGAGAGAATAAGACTTGCTGTTCAAAATCCATCAGGCGCTTCGTGCCTGAACAGACTGTATAGCAAGTACCTGTACCTTCATTTTAAATACTGTACGCTGCCCAAATATGTCAACTATTCCAACATTGTACACACTGCCTTATAAATCATACCCGTTTTATACGGTGCATCGTGCTAACAAATTGTGATCTATGCTTGCTTGTTGATGATTTAGCGAATGATGGTTCTGGGTCTACCTCTCATTTTTTTAAGCTATTAATATTAAAATACTACGCTCTCATATATTTCTCATATATTTATTACTCTAAAATGCAGCATCCTAATAATTTCGCTGATAGTCCATACAGAAAACGAATACTATACTCAAATACTTCAAGGTTATGGTCTGTACTATTTAGAAATATTCAATCAATATTTTGTCTTGAAAATACATCAATGTCCATGAATAGCCCCGTATCTGTTTTGCATACATTTTGTGAATACTCAGCCCATAAGTACATTATATGTTTTGATTTTATAAGATTAGTGAAACATTATCGTACAATCTTTGTCAGTTCTAGGTTGTCGTATATTTTTTACTTAGGTTATTTAATAAATATACACTTTAATACTTTCAAAAAACAAATCCGTATTGTAAATATGTTAAAGTACTTTATTGTTTTTTACTTTGTGTGCATTTGTGGTATACGTATAAAGTGTAACAGACATCGTTTGTATTCAATTATGCCATGTGAATTGATGTGTGGGACCGTCGTACTACTTAAAACTATGTATCCAGAAACGATGTGTAACTCGATCTCATATTTTTGTGGCTCAAATCACCCCGTTGTTGGTACTATAATGGTGTATCTTTGTAACTACCGGTCGCAGTGGACTCCAAGCTCACAGGTGTTTAAACTTTTATTACATTTTTGGTCTCTGTCGTTGTTCTACATATTTCTTGTCACTAATGGATAATAACAACATTACATTTTTTTACCAAAATTGTCGTGGACTTCGAACCAAATTGCATACACTGTTTATGAATATTCTGTCTTTTTCTTACGATGTAATTATACTCACGGAGACGTGGTTTACACCTAATATCTTAAATGGGGAGGTTATTGATGAAAGATATCTCGTGTTTAGATGTGACCGTGACCGCTGTGCTACCGATAAGCTTGATGGGGGTGGCGTCATTGTGGCGGTTGCTCGCAGCCTTTGTCCTGTTAGCGTCATGTTCAACCACAACCTATACGCAAACATTGAACATGTCATAGTGCAACTACCAGCTCCGCGCTGTGGTCAGCGGCATATTATAAGTGCAGTATATATACCACCGGGCACGGAGAATGATATCTACGACTCGCATCTGAACATGTTGCTGGATTTGGTCAATCACCCCACCACTGAATCATTCTACATTGTAGGCGACTATAACTTACCGCAAATTGACTGGTTTACCCTAGAAGTCAAGGACACAGTAACTCATAGTTTATTTAATTTTATGGCTATCTCAAATGCACGCCAATTTAATTTATTGAAAAATAGTAAAGGTCGTATTTTGGATCTTTTCATCTGCAACATTGATTGTCAACTACAAATCTGCACTGGTTTAGTAGACCCTGATAGCTTACACCCCCCGTTTCTTGTAATTGCTCCATTAAATGTTAAATTTACACCCATGAAACGTTCCATGAAAATAAAGCATAACTTCTATAAAGCGAATTACGTGACAATCAACAATATACTCTCAGAATTTGACTGGCATGGCCTAATTGGTGACCTTCCATCTGAACAGTGCGTAAACACTTTTTATGATATACTTTATGGCATAATTAAGACACATGTTCCACTCAGTCAACCAAAAAAATCTCACTTTCCTATGTGGTTTACACCTGCATTAATACGTATATTTAAAGAAAAAGAACGTGCTTGGATTAAGTGGAAAAAATATAAACACGCTAGTGATTACGAGGAATTCTCAGTACATCGTAAGCGGTACAAGACTGAGTCGGATAGGTGTTACAAATTGCACATTAACTCTGTCGAGGACAGCATCAAGTCCCATGTTAAGAACTTTTGGACTTATATCTCGAAGCGCAAGGGCAATACAAATATACCTGCGAGCATGTACCATAATAACATAAAGTCAAATGAGCCAATTGAAATATGCAACATGTTCGCAGAGCTTTTCAAGTCAGTTTATGAACCCACCTCGCTTGATATCAACCAATGGCACCCTCCCGACAACTACGCACATGACTCATCTTGCATCTCCAATATATATCTCACCATTGATAGTATAGAAACAGCACTTAACAAATTGGACTTAAATAAAGGGCCCGGGCCGGATGCTTTGTCTCCTTTTTTCTTGAAGCACACTGCTAAGTATCTCTCCCTACCCCTCCACATTATCTTTAATAAGTGTTTAGTAGAAGGCGTATTCCCTAGTGTCTGGAAGCGGGCATTTATCACTCCCATACATAAAAGTGGTGACAAGAAAAGCATTGAAAACTATCGTCCGATTTCTATACTGTCCGCCTTGGCAAAGCTTTTCGAGAGTCTTGTTCATGGTCAACTATATCCTTATTTTCATCACATTATTATACCCAATCAACATGGCTTTGTTAAACACAGATCTACAACAACCAACTTACTATTGTTTACCACCTTCTTGTTTGAAAGTATGGATAAGAGAGTGCAAGTTGATGCAGTGTACACTGACTTTCGGAAGGCTTTCGACAAGGTGGATCACAAAATACTTTTAGATAAAATCGCTTTTAACGGTATTCGTGGAAATTTGTTGAGATGGTTCACGGCCTACATTTTCAATAGAACCCAACAAGTTGTTGTTAATGGATTTGAGTCTAATTCTGTCACCGTCTCCTCTGGTGTGCCTCAAGGTTCTATATTGGGACCCCTTCTTTTTATCCTATTCATTAATGACATAAGAAACTGTTTCATTCACTCTAAGTTCCTCATGTACGCTGACGATATCAAAATATACTTGCCGTGCAGGAATACACAGGACTGTCAGCTATTGCAAGAGGACTTAAATAGGCTCTCCATTTACTGCTATAACAACAAACTTCAACTAAGTCTACCTAAATGTAATTCCATATCCTATACGAAAAATGATAATGTAATTAATTATGATTACTATCTACAAAATATGTGCTTAAAGAAAGTAGAATCAATTCGTGATCTTGGTATCCTGCTAGATTCCAAGCTTCACTATTTACACATTGACAATATTATTAATAAGGCCTACAAGATGTATGGGTTTGTTATGAGATCGACGATTGACTTTAAGAAACCTTCCACATATTTATTGTTATACACTGCCCTCATTCGCTCTCAGCTAGAATATGGAGTCCAAATTTGGAGTCCCTTCTATGACAAATACGTGACAAGACTTGAAATGGTTCAAAAGAAGTTTTTGCGAGCCATGAATTATCGCCATGGTGTCGCCACCCCAAATTGTCGTATTCGGAACTGCTGCAAAGGTATAATCTGCTGAGCTTGGAGTCTAGGCGTAGTTATTTGATGGTTTTGACGCTGTACGGTCTTTGTAACAATAGGTTTGACTGCCCTGATATAACAAGACAAATACTTTATATTGTACCAAGAACTGTGTATCGCAGTGTGCGCGTGAGGAGGTTATTCTTCACTGCCAAGTGCAAAACGAATGCGGGCAAGCGTGCCCCCGTGCGCCGTATTTTGGAAACGTATAATTCCTTCCTCACAGACCTCGATATTTTCACCCTGTCTGAATACCAATTTAAACGACTAGCTCGAAATATTTTGGCCAATAAATAATATTTTTTCTGCGTTAGTATTTTTGTGCGTTAGTATATTTTAGACTATTGGGTCCTTTCTGCAGAACACAGTTAATCACTTAATTTCTTTAGTATAACAATTGCATGTATTTACTATAATTCACTCACATACTTTATTTAGATTGAGGACATCGGTGTGGGTTATACGTTTACCAATTATAATTACCTTATATTGTTCATGTTTATATATAATGTATAACTGTTTGATGTTCCAATAAAGAAAAATAAAATAAAATAAAATAAACACGAACGCGATTCGAAGTACTGCCTAACTGTAAATTTAACCTAGAAAACTAAAAGTACTAAACAACTATAACAATTAAATGAAGTATTATTTGTGTATCCCATGGGAGCGGCATCATGGGATCCTAGTGTCCGGAGGGAATTAAAACTTCTTTTAAATCTATTAATTAAGTAGTAATCAGTTATCTGTCACTAATCATAAAATTCCTAACCTATTCAAATCTTCTAATTGTTTTATTAACAACCTGCTAATTTTATTAACCTTGGAAAACCTAACGAAATAAGAGCGTGGAGTCGGATCCTGTGTGCCGTCACTGCCCGAGCGGCGCCGTAGACTCGGCGGAGCACAATCTCGCCGAGTGTGCGGCGTGGGATGGGCCGCGTATAGCCCTCTCGGGCATTATCGGCAGGTACCTGTCGCTGCCGGCTGTGGTGCGAGCCATGGTCGGCAGCCAATCGTGCTGGGCCGCCGTTGCCACGTTTAAACGAGAGGAGTTGCGAGTTCGGGAGCGTGTTGGTCAGACGCTCCCGCCCCGCCGTCCCGTTCGGGGGCGCCGCATGGCGGCGTGGATGCGCGCCCCCGACTAGTTCCTTGAATCGTGGGCGGTGGTCGGAGGACCTCGCCCACGATGATCAAACAGCGGTAGGCACCTCCCCGTGTTCCGGGGGTGCCTTTTTTCGATTCGGGGGCGCCTTACGCCCACCCGCTCGACTGCTCTCTACCAGACCATCAAGTCCCCCCCGTGGAGAGTCCCTACGTAATGGGGCGACTCTTTGACGGGCCGCAGTGATTTATCCACCGGCCTATCCTGTGACCCGGTTAAGGCGAGGCGGAACACCGCGGGGTTTAGTGGGTAGGACGCACAGTGTACTGCCTAGAACAAGCTAGCTGGACAATATTATTTATCAATGTTTTTTATTTTGAAAGTGTTTGTTATTTATGTTTATACACATCTAAGTTGTTTTCGGTGTATAGTTTTAGCGAGAAAAAATAAAAACAAAAAATTGAAATCCATAATATATTTCTTAACCTACACGAAAACATGACAGGATAAAATAGAATAAGAGGAAACAATAAGTTACACAAAAGGAAACAATAACTTAACCTACTCATCATCACTCAATTCTTCTTCCGAAGAATCTTCTTCAGTGTAGTCTATATGTCATACAACACTTAACGTATAGACCGCATTTCTCTTTTAATAACTTGTTGCCTCTAAAATTTAATCTTAAACCTCAGGAGGAGCAGAACCGTCTTTTTTTTGGGAATCTCCTTCTTTCTTTAGTCGCCTTTAGGGAATCTTTGATTTTTTCTAGACTCTCGCTGACCTGCCCGATCAGACTGGCCATAGTTCTTTTGCCTGAAAGTAAGTAACGGAAGTTAAATTTAGAGGTATTAAGAAAGATTTACACATATAAGTATATGTATATGTAATACATATACAATATTATATTTATATAGGTATGTACCAGATAGTCGGGAAGATATCTCGGCAGCAGCGATCAGTTCTTCAGAACTTCGGGATTGAATAAGCTCATCGACACGTCGACGTTTAGTCTTGGAAGCGGCATCTTGCAAGTCTACTTTCGGTCTTCCAGGGCCAGCCATGGGTTGTTGAGATGATGTAGACGGCTCTGCAGTGTTTTATAACGTACGAAACGTTATATTCCCCTCTAGCCACGACTTATTCAAAGACGAGAAGAGCTATCCCGATTTCTACGAGAATTTTCCCATTTCTCCGATAATTTCGCAGAAAATCTCAAAATAACTGCCTTGATGTCCTTGAACGACTGCTCCGATATGCTGCCCAGATCATGTTTCATCGCAATAAAATTAAAAAGCGCAGCATTTCTCCCATCACTGGAAGTTTTCACCCATTCTTCAAAAAGCTCCCTTTTCGATAAAGTAAAACTGCCTCCAACAAAAAAATTAATAAAAAATAAAAGAGCAAATTCGAGCAAAAAAAAGTTCATGCATTTAAAACTAAAATGATAAATTTCTCGTTTAATAAAAAAAACAGCCCGGGGAAATGAGGGGATTTTTACTTATCGTCTTGTAAATTACAAATTTAAAATTTTATGGTTATTTATTTTAAATCAAACGTTTTTTTACTGGTTACGCGTTAAACAACATTGAATATAGTAGTATAAAAAAAAAATACTTACCCTTGGTTATTGAATCCATCACCAATTCACAACTTAACAACAAACGAAAGCACCTCTAATGTTTTCGTATTAGGAGCTTAAACGCAACTAATTTAATGCATTTTAATCCAGTATCTTAAATACTTACCCTCATTACTAATGTTTTGACACATTTCATAGAAAACATTACCCATATTTATGATTAGCAACTTATACTCTAACTACCCTCAGTAACAGTTTCCAGAATAGTTCATGTTGTTTTTGTCCAGCTAGCTTGTTCTAGGCAGTACACTGTGGGACGGTCCCGCATATCAGACCGTGAGTCCCACACGAAGCCGTCTTGTTCCCCCGAAACAAGGCGGCGAAGTGCCTAACCTGCAGTCCCCGCGTAAAAAAAAAAAAAAACCTAACGAAATAATAATAAGCGAAATCAACGAAATGTAAATAATCCCTAATCCCTAGCAAACGTTTTCAAGCGCAGTAAAAGAATGTCATAAACGATTGTAACGCGGCCGGTTGCCACTTCGCCATATAAGGTTATCGGAAAAACAAACGTAAGCGCGTTTTAAAATACAGTCAGCGCCACTCTTAGACAAATGCATTTTGACCAAATTTTGAGCGAAATTTATATTTTAGTGTAATTTGTTTATTTAATTTGTGTAATATTCGAGTAGAATAAAGCTAATCGTTTGACTATTTCGTCTTGTAAACTTGTAAATATAAGTATAAAAGCCAATCTAGTCTTATTCAGAGTTTCCCTTTTATTTTATTAATTTGCGTATTAAAAGCAAAAGAGGAGGCATTTGCCCAGCAGTGGGATGCTATAAACTAGATTAAATTAGAAGATGTGTCCCACTACGCTGGATTTTTGCAATGACAGTCGGTTTTTTTATGTACCAAAAGTAGAAGGGGGCATTACCATATCTTTAATACTGCTGAGACCAGCTGAGGGTTTTTCATCAGATACTTCGGACCTTCGATTTTTTACATCAAATAAAGCGGCTCACCAAGTTGAATATTATTTGTAAAGACGGTCTGTCGATCTCTAATAGTTTGGTTGGGCACTTGTGTTTTCTAATCAGGGTCACCAGGTACTCCAGACCTTCGATTATCCTAATTTTTATAGTTTTTCCTTTATGTGGCCATTAAACCCTAACTCTGTATCAAATTTTAGCTCTCGGAAATTATGGGAATTACTAGTTATGATGGTCATGAGTGAGTGAGTGAGTTTCATAAACGCGAAACTTTGCTTTTGCTTAACTACGGAACTAAATGACCTACAGACTTGAAATTTTGGATTTTAGGTATGTGATTATAGCTTACTAGATGACGAAAATTTCTGCGCTCGGGTCTTATCCAGAGGCTCTCAAATAAGGGCCTGAAAATGCGGCGAAATGGTTCCAGTAAAGGATATGATGATGATGGTGGAGGATGATGATATCTTCTTGACACAGTTTTTAATCTTTACAACAGTTTATGACTGGAAACTCAAAGATTAGCTACCACACATTTTGCCGGCTCCGTCCATTTTGGGTTGTGAAACCAAACGCTCAAAATCGCTATACATATCTATGCATAGTTCACATCAACATAGACATGAAACTCAGCTCACTTCATATTGCTAACATATTGACTTATAATAATCACTAGAAGCTGCTGGAAGATCTATGTTCCGACCGGTATAATGTTACTTGTTTGGCGAGATTGTGTCATACTTGCCTTGATAAAAACCCGAATTATAAAGAATTTGATGATAGAAATGTCATAAAATATAATATGTGGATTTCTGAAAGCCAACAAATCCAAGATTCTAAGAATAAAAAGCCCCGACTAGTGACCAAATATTTGAGAAAACCTTTTGAATTACATCCAAGACAGCTCATAAAACGTTTGCAGGAAGATTTACAGAAATTTTTGGATCAGCAGCGAAATATTGTTCACCAATATAATGCCATGCAGTAAGAATAATTTCACAAAGCAATTTAGTATGCTAACTAATCATAAATGTTAAATGTAAAAAAAGAATTGATTAAGTCTTGATCCACGTAGATTTCAGCGAAAATGATTGTACTAAGCACGCAAGTGAATCTCGAGCACAACTGAGTCTGCATACCGTAGTAGTTTACCTAATTTGACACCTAAACCAAAGAAGTACCCTCAAAGATTGGATGATGATATAGCAGGTACGAGTAACATTCTGAATGAATGCTGGAGATTACGTTCTTGTGAAATCTCTAGCTAAAAAGGCTAGAAAGTGGGTAGGCAGCAAATAAACATAAAAAATATTGAGCTCTAAGTTTTATTTACTTTAATAATAGTAATATTATTATAAATAGTTTTATTTATGTATTAGTTTGTTGCCCGGCTCACCTCCACTCGCCACATAATTAAATTTTCAATTATTGTACATTACTGCAAGAGTTACATACCTTATCTCAAAATGGACAGCAGATTTGAGGAAAATCTGGAGAAATTGGAGAATTTGTTCACGAGCGGTCTCCGTAGTCATGAAGAGAAATTGCAGAGGGCACTGGTCTCCTCAGGCCCCATACATTCTGATGTCATGGCCCTCTCTAGAGACTTTAATGAGTTCAAATGCTTTGTGATGGAATCTCTGGGGCACTTGAAGACTCAAGCTCAGCTTTTCTCACAGGGTATGGATCGCATAGAAACATCAATGCGCAGAAAGGTTCTCCTGCTTCATGGTGTCCCCGAAGGACCGGGTGAGAAATTACATGTTACTGTTCGGGACATATTAACCAACAAAATGCAGTTGCCTGATGTGAGTATGAATACAGTTGAACTTTGCCATCGCCTTGGGTCCAGACAAGATAAAGCACGTCCCATTGTCATAAGGTTCCGTGACATGGAGCACCGTCACCTGGTGTGGGATCACAAGACGTCCTTGAAGGGAACTGGATACACCTTTTCTGAGTTTCTCACTAGAGTTAGGCACCGGGTTTTCACTGCAGCGCGCAAGCACTTTCTGATGAAGAATGTCTGGACTACTGGAGGGATAATAAACATTATGACTCCAGATAAAAACCGTCATAAAATTGAATCCGCGTCCGAATTAGCGACTTTGGTCACAAAATTCCCTGCATGTACCACTGGTGAAGTCTCCGGGGACGTTAGAATTGCCCCTGCTGCTGCGTCATCGAGTGGACTGAATGCGCCTTCTAGCTCCAATTCTGATGCAAGGTCCACAAGGAGCCGTCGCCGATAACGAGCACGAAGTATACCGTTCTCACTGTAGTTAAGACTGACTTGTTGTGGTCACTTTATTTAGCCGTATAATTGTTAATTGTACATCTTCAACTAGTCGGTATATTTTTAATTATTTTTGTTTTCTTAGTCGTCACAAAATTTATAATCTTTTAATTGTTTTTACTATGCCGGTAACTTGTAATAATTTTCTTGTTTGGATTTATTTATACTTCACCTTGACACTCTTGACAGCTATTTGATAACTTGTCACTATCATGCCAACAATTGCGTTTAGTTACGCGCAAGGGCGATACTTTTTATAATATAAATTGGTGCTGTTCCTTATTTTGACATCTTGCCTGTTACTATTTTTATTTTTGCTTTTCCTTCCTTGTAATTCTTATGAAATCTCTCGGTATGTTTGCGAGTGGGTGAGCTTGGTATTTAGATTCATAGAGTATTTTTATTTATTATTTTATATTAGGTTATTAATAATAATATATTGTAATTGTTTAGGTATCTATCATATTTATTTATATATTAAGCATATTTATTTATTTATGTTATGGGTGATTATTCAGTATCAAGTAATGACTCTTTTCATTCGATCTGTTCTTCAGAGTCGAGTTTTATTAGTGTTGGCAACGTTAATTCTGCATCCCTTACTTTGCGTGATCAGCTTTCTTCTATCTATTCTAAATTTGTTAAAAATTTCAACGTAGTTCACATCAATGCTCAGAGTATTCCATTCCATCACCCTGATCTTCTGGCATCCTTTAGCAGTGAACGTCTTGATGCTGTATTGGTCTCCGAATCATTCCTTAAACCGTCTCATCCGCCGCTGCTTTTTGGAATTCCTGGCTTTGTCCTTGTTCGCAATGACAGGACTGACAAGGGTCGCGGAGGGGTGGCTATTTATCTGCGAGAGGATATTCCTTTTAAAATTTTAAGTGCTTCTCCATCGATTTATAGTCATTCAGCGGAGCACCTCTTTTTGGAGATTACAGTGCAGCATAGCAAAATGTTGTTGGGTGTATTTTATAGTCCTGACCTTCATATAAACTACTTTGACTCACTAGACACATTACTTAACGATCTGCGTCCCTCTTACAGCAACGTGGTCATAATGGGTGATTTCAATACTTGTTTGATCAAAAATGATAAACGTTCTCACTCCTTGCTGTCTCTTGTGTCTTCACTTAATTTGCATATCTTACCCTTATCTGCTACGCACCATTCCCCTAACTTTCCTGCTTCGCTTCTCGATTTGATCATAGTTTCCTCACCTGATCTAGTTGCCACTCATGGTCAACTTCCTTCCTGTTTTTCCCACCACGACCTAATCTATTTATCTTTGTCTATTCGCCCCCCTAAACGTAAGCCACAATTCTCTGTTATTCGCAACTTCAAAGGCATCCCTTTGGAGTCATTGAGACGAGATGCAGAAGTAATTGATTGGTCATCTGTTGTTGCTGGTGAGACCATTGACGAAAAAGTTCTGAACTTCAACAATATTTTAACTGCACTTTACGATCGACATGCACCTAAACGCCGTTGTAAATTGAAACACATCCCAGCGCCCTGGATTACAACCGTCATCAAGGACGCTATGGCTAGGAGAGATAGGGCAAATCGAAAGTACAGACGTAGTCCAACAGATTTAAATTTCGACAGATTTAAATACTGGCGTAATCGGTGCAATCGTCTGTGTCAGGATGCTAAACGCCGCCACTTTCATCAATCACTTGATACCCGTAACTCCTCCGATGTATGGAAATTTCTCAAAGCTAACGGTATCGGCAAGTCTCCCCCTATCAATTGTCACGAAATTAACTTGAGTGACCTTAATAAGCATTTCTCGCTTCCTCCTATATCACTTGACCCGTATGTTAAATCTCGCACTCTGTTAGATCTCTCTCGCTCTCCTCTTCCACAATGTCCTGAATTCAACTTCATTACAGTTGATGAGCTTGAAGTCAAAAAATCCCTTTTGTCGATTACTTCTTCTGCTGTTGGTAACGATGAGTTATGCTCAAGAATGTTTACTCCTATACTTCCCAGTGTGATCCCCATCCTCACTCATTTATTCAACTTCTCGTTGAACTCAGGTTGCTTTCCTAGTGCTTGGAAACAAGCACTTATAATTCCTTTACCCAAAACCACGAATCCCACACTTATGTCCGAATTTCGCCCTATATCCATTCTTCCTTTCCTCTCCAAAGTTCTTGAGCATTTAGTACATCGACAACTATCTAGTTACCTTACGCAAAATAATATTCTGAATCCCTTACAGTCTGGCTTTCGGCCAGGTCACAGTACTGTCTCGGCTCTTCTGAAGGTGACTGATGATATTCGTCTGGCCATGGAGAATAAATCTCTCACTGTCTTAGTGCTACTAGACTTTAGTAGTGCGTTCAACTCCGTGGATCTGGATGTCCTTCTCAGTATACTTAAATCAATTAACCTGTCGTCGGAGACTGTGACCTGGTTTGACTCATATCTTCGGGGACGTTCGCAGTGTGTGCGCCTTAACGAGTCGGTCTCGGAATGGCGTAGTCTCATTGCTGGCGTGCCTCAGGGTGGCGTGCTTTCTCCTTTACTTTTTTCAATTTTTATCAACTCTGTTGTTCGAGTTATTTCTTCCAATTTCCATCTCTACGCAGACGATTTGCAACTGTACCGCCATTTTGCATTGAATGAATGTAGAAGCGCTATTGCCGGTATGAATCGAGATTTAAGTGCTATCAGTGAGTGGGCTAGGACATTTGGGCTCCAAATTAATCCTAAAAAGTCTCAGGCAATGATTATCGGTAGTTGGCAGATGCGATCCGGAATAGACATGTATTTGCTTCCGCCTCTCCTGCTTGATGCGGTCCCGATTTCTTATACCGAGACAGCCAAAAACCTTGGCATTATCTTTAATTCTAATTTGTCCTGGAACGCTCATGTTGGGGAGGTCAGCAAAAAGGTCTACCACACTTTCCACACCCTCAAATGTCTACAGCCGTATTTACCGGTGGATGTAAAGATCACGCTTGCCCAAACGTTAATTCAACCCATTATTGACTACGCGGACTCTTGCTATTTGGATGCTACTGAGGAGCTATTGAATAAACTTGAGCGACTGCAAAATTTATGTATTCGATTTATTTTCAATCTTCGCAAGTACGATCATGTCTCAGAATTTCGCAAGAAACTCAGGTGGCTCCCAATCCGTCTTCGCAGGAATACTCGAATATTGTGTGTGCTATTTAATATCCTTCACAATCCCTTATATCCTTCCTATCTAAGGGAGCGTTTCTCTTATAGGCATGCTCCAGATACTCTGTGTCGGACACATCTAAAACATCTTCTTTCTATGCCTTCCCACAAAACTAATTTCTACTCTTACTCCTTCACTGTTAATGCAGTAAGATTGTGGAACTCTCTTCCACCGAGGATACAATCTTGCCAAACTATTTCGCTCTTTAAAAAGAAAGTAAAAGAACACTACCTTTCCTCTTTACCATAACAATTTTTTATCCCTCTCTTTCTTTTTATTTTTTTTCTTTTCTTATTTAAATGGTGTATGTATTTTAATGATATGTATGTATTTAAGTATATATATATGCTGTTATCGTTTATGTATGTTTACTAACCTGCACACACTTGTTTACTTTATTTCCCCTTTACATCTCCTCTCTCAGGCCTACTGGAAGAGATTTCTGTAGAAATAAGTAGTGCCTTGTACAATGTTCCTTGTTATATTTATCTTTTCTCAGTTGTGTGTACAAAACTAATAAATAAATAAAAAAAAAATAAAAATGTATAATATCGTTATGCTGCCGTAATTAATGAGATTGATGACGATGAAAACGACTTACACATGTAAGTCGTTTTCATCGTCATCAATCTCGACGTCTGTACTTTTTGGTCACAAAACTTGAGGAAAGTAACATTACTTTCCTCAAGTTTTGTGACCAAAAAGTACAGACGTTTAGAATAAATGATAAGGACATTTCAGAATTTTCATTCGAACAAGTTATCCAAAAATTGGATATTCCTGACTTGATTGTAAAGGGAAAGATAATATTTTATAAGTTTTCTACGAAAGTAGAAGTTATTGCGCGCTAAATTTTAAAAATTGTAAGTTTATTGTGATTAAACTTTATTATGTGCCATAATTGATTAAGAAAAATCCTTAGGATTTGATTGGAGATCTCATTTGAATAATAATATATTTGAGAGAAAAGACTGTTTTCTAGTAAGCAGCATTATATAACGCAAGCGTGTATGACGAACAACCTCTCGCCAGTCACGGTACTATCGGGCAGCGAGTAGGTCGGTTTATAGGTCGGATTAAAGTTGTGTAGCAAGTCGGACATTATACGATATCACCAGTGACCTCTGAACTTTTATTTACTGTCCCAACCACCGTGACTTCACATTGGAGACCCCGAATCGTTGGACAATACGTAACATCAAAATTCTAAATTCGTTTTTTTTTTAGTAAAAGTGTAGTGCGCGTCAGAACTCTAAATAATGAATCCCATACCGGTACGACACAGGCGGTGACGGATTCTAGCGCGTTGGCGCAAATTACGGTATCGTCGAGAATTCCGGATTTTTGAAAAGAATCGCCACGCTAATGGTTCGCGCAATACGAGGCTGTAGTGGAAAATCAAAAGCTCTCCGACGCAGCGAAGTACGACCTGGTCATACCCAAATTAAGTAGAAATCACATCGAACAGGTGAGTGACATTGTTCTGTCTCCACCCGAAGTCAAGAAGTATGAGACGCTGAAGGCCAGGCTACTTACGGTCTATGAAGAATCCGAGGCACGTCAGCTGCATAAGATTTTGAAGGAGTTGGATCTGGGAGAACAAAAACCTTCGCAACTCTTGCGGAGTATGAAGGAGCTAGCTGGTAAGAAATATGCAGAGGAAACATTATGTACCATGTTACCAACCGCAGTTCAGGCCGTTCTGACCGCCAGCGAGGTCAAGGAATCAGATAAACTGGCAAGTATGGCTGATAAAATAGTCGAAACGACCCGGTTCGCCGAAGTGTTAGAGGCATGCACACGGACTAACGCTGAGGCACAATCCCAGTCTTCGCTAGAAACGCAGATCGCACAACTATCTTCGCGTTTGGAGCAACTGGAAAGGTCAAGGTCGAAGTCAAGAGAAGCACATAGAGGTAACTACAATAATTATTCTCGTTCGAGCTCCCGAAGTCGATTCGTAAAGCAGAGGCACCCAAACTGGCTTTGTTTTTATCATTTCCGGTACAAGGATAATGCGAAAAAATGCATCCAGCCTTGTGCATGGGAGAAGAAAAATAATAGTAGTAACAAAGAAAAAAAACTAGTTGGAGTACAAGTGCGGGCGGACATTTATACAGTTACTTGTAAACGCCTATGTGTAAAAGACAGATAAAGTGGACTTAATTTTTTAGTAGACACCGGAGCCAACCTATCTGTCCTTCCTGTAACTAGATTAAAGCGCTTGATAAATCAATGTTGCGATTATAAGCTGTACGCTGCAAACGGTAGCAAGATAAAAAAGCTACGGTAATAAAACTGTCATTGGATTTTAGTATGCGACGACCTTATGTTTGGTGTTTTACCCTAGCCGATGTAACACAGCCTATCTTAGGAGCTGATTGTTTGGCACTTTTTTTTTTTTATGTAAGTGTGCGGTTGATAATTATGCTAAACAGTCTTTATTACAATACCAACGTGATCATTTCAAAACTAAATTAAATGCAGTATGAATATTACTGCTATACATACATCGGTAGAACCACGAGTACTGACAGCATTATCATTATTATTTTTTTTTTTTATATTTAATTCAATTTAAATTTAAATACAATATGGAGATTACAAATATTGTCCTATACTTAATTATTACAGCATTCATTATTATCTTAAATTAATTCAATTTAAACACATTATGGAGATTACAAATATTGTCCTATACTTAGTTATTACAAAATTAATTATTATTTTTAAATCTAATTGTAGCCTCTGCTTCGGAGATAGGCTAATTGCCTGTATTTCAGTAAGCAGCTGCTATGCTATACATCATAGGTTAATTGTATTGATGGTGTAACTAATATTAAATATGTTGCCAGCGTCATCCAGGCAGATAGTACGACGGTGAAAACTGTGGACAAAACACACCCTTATCGCGAGTTATTATGCAAGTACGATCTGGGGCCTTACTCTGCAAATTAATTTCAATCTCAATTTAAGCGTAATCCAATTCCAATGTTAATTTTAATGTCACCTCCTTTGGCACTCTTGAAACAACATCGGATCGGAATCGCTATTGGCACGCGATTCAACGCCATTGTTCTCATCCACTTGAAGTTAGATACGTCATCGACCGCATGAGTGTTGCTCAACACATTACATTATACCGGTAAAAATACCGTAAAACTTTCATTCAATTAAAATACAAGGCTAATAAATAAATATGACAAAAATAATTGATCTGTCGATTACTTGTAACGTTTTTAATTCAATTTAAAGGAAGCAAATGGTCTAAATCATAAAATTAACTACACTATTGGCTGTATGTAGCATTATTGTTGTCTATTAAGAGGGTGTTAAACTGACAAACTTCAAAAGTGTATAAACCAGTGCTCCGATTTAAATTACAAAACATCGTTATTTATATTGGTAAGCAAGATCTAAGAATAATATTGGTAAGTAAATATTTACACAATTAGACTCGTTGTTTTAGTAGGTAATACTAGTGTACAGTGGCGAATTGTCCATAGAAGCCCATTCCTTGTGGCTTCCCTTTTCAGATCGGGCAGTGACATGTAATATTTACTCATAACTAATAAACACAATTATATATTCTCGAACACTCATTCAAATATAAAAATATTTGCAAATTTACATGGTAAGTCGGCATTTTCGTCTCAACCCCTGCTACAAAAGTCATAGCAATAAATTTTCGAGTCAAAGTTCAAAGACCCTATCTCTGACATCACGCGGTAAGCCCGGCTTCCTGATCATTTTGCGTCTGCTTCGTTAGTACTACGCAAATGTATATATGCGTCCTATTCTCTCACATTTTTTCAAGATTTGATTCGTGGATTTTCGCCTAAAGTAAGCCATGAGTTCGTGGCTTACACCTGAGACAGTCATATTAATAGAAAAGGACAACGTATTTGACTTGAAAACTCGACCAATTTAAATGCACCTAACGCACGTCGAAACGTTTTGCCTCGAAGTGTGTTTTTAATTTGATGTGTTGTTATTACTTCATTTCACATGCGTTTCCCGTGAATAATAATAAAACATAACATAGTTTCAATTGACTTTATAAAGTATTGTGCTGTTTATTAGTTAATTATAAATAATTATCTACTTCAAGTACTAAATACATCGTGAAAGTGTGTAAAATTGTGTTTTGTGTTCTGTGTTTTGTTGTGATTTCTGTACACATGATTATTGTTTTGGAGTCACATAATGCTCACTGATGGACGTAGGCCTTCGGTATTACGGGTTCGATAAAAAATAAAGGTCAGTGTTTTTTTTTATTTATCAAGTAGGTATCTCAGAATACGCTAGTGATATTAGTTCAATGGCTTGGGGTACCTAATAATCTTTATTTTGGCTGAATGTTTCATTAATAGTTTATAACATAATAAAGCAGTTTTGTTCCATAGAATCACTTTGTCAGATATTTTTGAAAAAATAGATAAGAAGTATGTTTTTATTTCAATTTTGTATTGTAAAATATCGCGGTTTTAAATACTCTATAGGTACTTGAAATCTTACTAATATTATAAATGTGAAAGTTTGTGAGTGTGAATGTGGATGTTTGTTACTCTTTCAGGCTCGAACGGCTGAACGGATCGGGCTGAAATTTGATACAGATATCCATTATAGTCTGGAATAACACATAGGCTACTGTTTATCCCGGGAGTAACTTCCCACGGGAACTAATTTTACGCGGGTGAAACTGCGGGCATTAGCTAGTACATGCATATTATTAAAAACATTAGAAGTACCTATACCTATTTCGCGTCTAAGTCCCAAATTTATGAATTATTTTCAATTAACTTCAATCGAGACAATTTGAAATAGGTAGGTATGAGCTTGCAGAGAGTAGTAGAATAATTTCAAAACATGGTTAGTGTTCAAGTCAGGTTTTAGTTCAAAATATGTAACTAGATGGCATCACTTTTTTGTATATAGTATCTAGATCGCGGTATGGTTTCGTTACCTGAGCAGACATATATAGCTGTGAATATTGTTTTAATAAAAAAAAATTTAGTACAAGGATATACAGTCTATTATTTACACCTAAGGTCGGTTAAGACCTTTTCAGTTAGTGTAAATTTGAATATCTTTTTAGTCATCAGTAGATAATTTATGATACTTTTTTATAAGCCAATTTATCATGCACGTAAGACATTGTTTTGAATTAAATACATGGATCTTACGAGTATAGCACAGGTGGCAAATAAAACACAAAAGGCATTACACCGCCGCGCGCCACCATTTAATAAATACGCAAAATACCTACACTACAGGTGTGACCAACTGGATATTATTTTTTTCACCGGCTTTCCTTTTGAAAAAATTCAGCCTTCGCCGCTGCTAGTGTACATAGTGTTTTGCATAGCATTAACCCATTAACTTTAGGAACCATAAGATTTTTCATATACTAAAATAAAATGTTTATTTTCAGTAAAAATCACAAATCGCCCGAGTCAACTTAAGTTAGAAGGGTTCGTCGAGTTCCTGGAGCAAAACCCGGGTATCGCAAAGGGCATACTGCGAACGGCGCAGGGGAAAATGGAAACTAAAAGAAAGTGTGTAGCATTTCTTTTCTTTAGACGCAGCATTGAGCGTGTGAAGACGCCCTTAATCAATTCATCGCTGGTTTTATTTTTTATCTGTGGTTTTCCTTTTACACAAGTGACAGGTTTTGTCTACGGCTCCCGATGATTTTGCATTTAGAGGAAACAGGTTTTGTTAAGATCTTTCGCAAAGACTGACTTTGATCGAAGATCTGCTTTGGGGTAGTTGGAGTCTTTTGGCTTTTTGCTCTGAGTCTGTGCCGCGAACTCAGCTTTTCCCTCAAGTGCGATTATTTGTTACCTCGCATAACCTCTAGCAGGCTGTGATTAGGTTGCTGCATTACTTCTTGCTACATTTTACCCATAAAACTGGTGAGTCACTTCTTCTTTTGCAAACCATTTCAATCTTCGTCTGTCACGTGGTCAGCAACTTATTTCGTTGTCTGTTTCGTGACAGGGTCGCATATTAGGGCTGGAAGCGGCCACTCTATAGAGAGAGGAGCTACACCCCAATCATACGTAGACTGCGCGAGCAGGGTGCATGTGTGAGAAGCTCGCCGTCTACACCCGGCATTTACAACATCCGGAGTCGCTAGTCTACTTGCCACCTATTATATATGTGTAGTCTAGCCGCTTAAGTGACACACCTCTAGTACCTGCTCACGCTGCAATAGTTTAGTGCTGTAGTACTAGTACCTAAGCCCGTACTATTATTCTGTATACCTGTGATATGGATGTCTATAAGTAAATAACTTCACCCTATGTCTCTGTAGTATACTGTGTACCGTTTTAATATATGTGTGTACACCTATCTCTGCATTGTTTTCGTTAGAGCCCTAGCCTACCCTTGCACACACACTAGAAACTCTGAAATAAGGCGCCCTGGGAAAGAGTTCTCTGCATAGCTTCCTCGAGCAAGTTGGTGAGTAACATACTGAGCAATAAAGTGGTTACAAGTAGGCGGCATTGGCTGCAAGCCTAAATGCTCTTGGAGTTAGAGTGTACAAGGTTGGGCTAAGGTAAGGTCTCTTAATATGATTATTAATTTACGATTTCTTGTATTTTTTTTATAAAAGTATGCAACTAATAAGTATATTAAAAAATCATTGCATGTTCGTAGTATTGGGCTGAAAAAAGATGCGCTTTAAAGAAGCATGCTGCACAAGCCTCAGCATCGATGAGGCGCACAGGAGGTGGGCCTGCAGATAATATACCCACATTGACTGCTCTAGAAAGTAGAATGGTGACGGTGATGGGTGGGCAGGACTTCGCCACTGGTGATCCGGACTTAAGCATAAATCCATTTCCTGAATTGGTTATATTGGGTTTTCTATAGATATCTATAATGTATCTGTAAATTTTTTACTATAGTCATATTCACATTCTTAATGTTTTTTTTATTCTTACAGAATATGCCTGCCGAATCAACCACCGAACCACCTACAAATGCAGACCTTAGCCTAGAGTATATACCGGAGCACCCATACCCTGGACACTCACGAGATATTATAAGGCCTACAATAGACCCAGGTAATTTTTTACAATACTTATTTATGAATTCAAAACACACAGTTCACGTAACCCGGTGAGCCTTTACAAAAACTTTTTTTCAACTTTTTGTTTAAAGTTTAGTTACAATAGAAAGAATCAATAAAAGAATCAAATACTAAAATCAATTTTTAATCTGAAATTTATGTTTATTACATTACAGTACCTGCATCATCCACCCCGCTTGCAAGCGACTTGCCAAGACCTCGCCGGCGGCGTCGCCTTTCTGTTCCGATAGACTCCAATATGGAACAGTTCGCAAAAATTGAAGCGCGACGGGTCGAAGCAGAGATAAGTTCAGCGCAAGCATTAAATAAGCTAGCGGAAGCAGTGCTGGCTGTTAGCGAGGCTATAAGGGAGATAGCCAGAAAGATGCCAGAGCCTTAGCCAGAGCCATAGCCATTTTCCATACGTATCTACTAATCGTCAAGTTTTTTTGTTCTTCTTTTCTTCTTCCTCTTATTAATAACGGGTTTATTATGTTATTTTTTTTTCTTATTTACTCTATTTCCTTTACCAAGTTCAATCTATGTCTACACCGAAATCCAAAAAAAAAACAAATACGTTTTTAGTAAATAGTTAGATGTAGGTAATGGAATAATCTATGTTCTGTTTGCCCACAGTTGCTGAACTAAAACAGCTCTCTTTTCTATGCCTCGTCCATAGTTCAGCAGCTGATGTGCTGCTGAATGATTGCTGCGGAGGAACATGTGGCAAATCATGATTGTACGCTTCCATGTTGTCCTCAAGGTCAATGTTCCTATTGAGGCACATGTTATGCAAAACACAACATGCATTTATTATTTTAGCTGCCATGTTGGGATTGTAATGTAGTACTCTATGGCCTAATAAGCACCGCCCTCTGTTCTTCAGTGCACCAATAGTACGCTCCACAGTATTACGTGCTGTACAGTGCAATTTGGTGTAATACTCTTCTGGGGAGCCCACAGCAGCATCTATAATTGGTGTCATCATATGATCCTTTTGTGCATCCAGAATCACCTAAAAATATTAATGAACAATAGTGAAATATTTCTACAAACTAAAGATTTCATATAGTTGTAGTTCTTATTAATACCAACCAAGTAAAAAACATCTCAATAACTGTTTAAATTTATTACATGCTGTTTTATTGGATTCTGGTTCCAAACAAAACTGTCATGAGACGCTCCTCCAAATGACGCATCTACGGACAGTATTTTTAAATCCGCATCACAATTCTGAAAATATATAAATTATAATACAGTAACTTAATGGTTTGGAACTATTTATCTTAAATTGTGCTTACAATCATAACATTTCTTGAGTGGAAATGTTTGCGATTAAAAAATCCCTCTTCATGTTCTTTTGGCTTAATTAAGGCTACATGAGTGCCGTCAATACATCCTAAAATTGTTGGAATGCGGAATTTTTCATACAACCTGAAACAAACCATGTTTTATTAATTATCATAGAAAAGCTACTACAATGAATAAATGAACGGTAGAACGTTCGCAGTACCTCATCTTAATAGCATCTCTTTCTTGACACGTTTGAGGAAATCTAATCCATCGTGCTTTAGTAACATGGTGATTGAGAGCTGCTGTAACCTCGTTGATGGCACGAGACACAGATTGCTGCGACATCAGTGTACCATATGTGCCTCCAATGAGTCTTTGGTAACTTCCGCTTGCGTAAAAGGATAAAGCCACTAGAATCTATAAAGGGCAATGCCGAAATTAGGCCCTGATTGCCCATACTTGGCATTTAGCTGAAAAAATAAGTAATGAATTTTCATAACTTTTGACGCTATTCACGACTTGACAGAAGTTAGGATTTATTTCGTCAAAATAAAAAGTCATTCAATAAATACACCGCCATTTGCATCAGCTGGGTTGCCAGTCTTTTGTAAACTAATAGAATAGGTAGTATTTTTACAAAATACTCAGATTAGGTTTTTACTTAGATACTTTTTTCTTTTTTTTTTATACCGCCAATGTGGCAGACAAGCATAACGTTTGTAACACCAGAGGTGCTACACTCGCGCTTTTAACTCTGTAAAAACCTTCTAAGACCCCTTTTGAAGATCCCCATACCGTTGACGTTTGGAAAAAGCCGAGGCAGAGAGATCATTCCACAATTCCTTATCCTATCTTACCGTGCTCGAACGCTCCGGATGGAAAGTGTGGGGATGAATCTGAGGCGGGCTACGTAAATATTTGTTTATTATATTTATTTATACTACTAAGAAATACAAGACAACCATGCACCGTGACCTGATGGAAAGATCTTGATAAGAAAACGTATAGGTACACAGGATACTTATTTATGTATAGATCTAATTTTCTAAACGGTAAATAGTAAGTTTTATTGAATTTCACTGTATTATAATAATTATTATACACGTTGACGCTGAGCTTACAAAATATGGATATACTTGTTGCGACGATCGACAGTAGACATTTTGTTTGTTTAAATAGCAACACTAAATTAAACTGACTTTATAGTCAAGTGAGCGACTGACAGTCACCCAGTGTTATGTCATTGTCAAAATGGTACTGCATCATTGTACGTTTTTCTGCTTTTTTTTATCAATAATTAAATATTCAATTCTGATCATGAATACTGACTTTAGGTGAATGAATAAATGTATGAAAGACAACAAATACATAATTAAATAGCTAAATGACTGCAGGAAGAGTTTCTGATAACTCTAAAGTGCTTGTGTAAGGGCACATTTATAAAAATTAAAAGTCTTGATATTTTGGAAACCCCAACTTATGTTTTAACTATTCTTTTATGAATAAATTATTTTTATTTACAAGCAATATATTGTACCCATTTTCATGATTGGGCACCCAGGGCCTAAAGTACTATGAAGACCTGGCATTGCCCTTTGGTGATAATATTAAATTATGGTTTCCACATTTACCTGAATAAATAAATGAATTGAATAACCTGTAAAATAATTATGTACCTACCTTATACTTTGGTGATATATCACATTTTCTCTTAAGAGTTGGCATGAAGGGCCTTATGTTTTCATACACTTCTGCAAACAAATCCTTGCTTACACGATAATTGGCTTTAAATTCATCATCTCCCATACAAAAAGCCTTGTCCATACATCGCATCATTCGTCGCTCGTTTCGTCTTAGTTTTAATTGGTTCTTTTTATTATTATTTAAATATTGTACATTAGTACTAAAAGTGCCATATTAACCACTATATTTGCAATTTAAACCTCTTAAAACGTAAAACAATATCTACGAAGTAGCACTTTTGAGGAACAATCCTTGTGGATGTGGACAAAAGTGTCACAGCAAATGAGGACACCAAAGGACACTATTCCTTACCAGACTCCGGGTGTTTACAAGGTAGACTGCAGCTGTGGGAGCTCGTATATCGGGCAAACTAAGCGAACCATCGCAGAATGAGTGAGAGAGCACATAGCAGCAGTCAAGAACCACCAAACGGAGAAATCTGCGATCGCTGAGCATCTGCTACTGTCGCGCTCCAATTACTGGTTGGAGTTACATGCACCGGGAGTTCTATCCACCGAACGCCATTACTACCGTAGGATTAACCGTAGTTTTTTTAAATGATTTTTTTGACATTTATTTTTATTTTTATATATTAATTAACGATTTAAATTATATTATTGCAAGGCTTCTCTATAAACTATATTTGAAGTGCTATTCGTTTCAAGCAAAATACATAGATTTTGCGGAGATCCAACACGGGACATTCCAACATACAGCTGCCCATGGGAAAAACATTCTTTTCTTAAGTCGATGCCAACCAGTGAAAAGGTTTGACCCTGGGACTTATTTATTGTTAGTGCAAATGAAACTTTAACCGGGAACTGAAGCCTCTTAACGATATGGGTAAATCCGTCGGTATCATCGGAATACGCGGAATGTATGCGAGCTGTCCGGCTGCGGGACCGGTGATGATCGTAGCTACAATAACATTATCTCTTAGTTCTTTAATCAAAGCTCTTGTGCCGTTGCAAATGGTAGGGGGGTTTAAATTCCTTAATAGCATGATTGGGCTTCCAATTTTAACTTGAGGGCGTGTGGCGGCACACCAGGAAGATTTAAAGTGTTCAAAAATTCTTGAGGGTAGTGTACTGTGTCCTCAATATTGCACACCGTATCAATGGACATGTAACATTTAAAATCTCCTGGTACTTTTCGCAATAATGTCATTTATTTCATTAACCGAATCATTTCGTGGTGACACAATTGCTCTCGAACAAAGCCAGTTGCAGTTCCTTGTAGGTAGATTATCGATTTCGGGATAAATAGCATCAATTAGATGTTGTAAGCTATGAACAATTTGACCTAATCCATTATCCAATACTGCTTGGTGGCCGTTAGCGGTTGTGGAGGCTAAATTGCCTTCTCCAAGTTTAAGCAACCCATCTGGAAAATCGTTATCAAAATTGTTCGATTGACGTGCTCTCATATTAGTGCGCAAATTAAGCGTTTCCGAATTCCATAAAACGGATGATTTAAGGCAAGCCTAGACGATATCCGCACGTGTTCCCTTAGCAATAATAGGAAGTGTTTGCCTAAAATCTCCAGCAAACACAAAAGTCACACCTCCCATCATATCACTTGAATTACGAAGGTCTTTTATAGTCCTATCTACTGCTTCAAGAGGTTTCCCAATGGACCATTTTTACGAATTGAGCAAACTGATTGTTGCTCCAAAGACACAGTCAACGGCAATTTAAAGGTAGAATGAGCAGTTTTTCCATTATTTAATAGAGTGGCGGCATTATTTAATAAAGACGCAACTGCTAGTGCTTGTTTTCCAGATTGTCGCACTTTAGCCAATATTAAATTAGCTAGTAAAGTTTTTCCTGTTCCACAGGGAGCATCTAAAAAATATATTTTACCTCGGTTATTTTCTACACTATCTATTATGGCATCATAGGCTAGTTCTTGGTCAGCAACTAATTTAGATATATTTGAATTGACGAATTCCGACATCTCGTTGACATCATAAGTTTGCCACTGTACATAATTATCAACTGCAATTTGTGGGCGATTAGGAGAAGGTAAACCAAAGTCTTTTAAGTATTTATCGTTAAGCTCCAGAAGTTTGTTTTCTATTTGAATCAAGCCCTCATTATACACATCACAGTCCTCTCCACGCTTTTGAGCTTTATGTCTTATATCTTTAAATGTTTTCCATAACTTTAAGGGTTCCGATGGATAACAAAATAAAAAAAATACTACAAACAACTCTCATTTTTATCGGGCATTGTGAAATCGAAGCTTTTCTTAATGTTAATTCCCATTGATCATCATTTTCCTATAAACCACGGTCTCGGCATGAAGCTTGATAAGTTTCTTTTACAACTCCATTCACAGTTTTTAAAAACTGAAATGAAGTTGGCCCACGTACGTGATGCAACAATATTCTCAGATAAAAGCACTCTGACTGAGATGGATGAATGCCATATACTCCTCCCAATGCAGAATCTTTTTTCATGCCCGGGTATCCCTCAACATCCAGTCCGCGTTTTCTTCGAGAAAATGTGTTGTTTGACCATGCGTAATATTGAGGAACCTCGTGATAAAGTAATGTCTTCGCGAACTCATCACTATTACAAAGGTCGAAAAATGCAGTCAGTGTAGTTTTAGGCGGATTTTCGACTATCCGCTGTACACTTTCTGCTGAAAAGTAGACTCGCTGCCCATTCTCCAAATGGACAGCTAAATGTACAACGGTAGGATTTCTATCGTGTATTGGAAATTCTAACAACCTCCATACAGCTTCAGATGTGCTGATATAGCGCCCATTCACATAATTTTCCACCTCATCATGAACATTGCGCACACTAAAAGTTGCTTGATCAGAGCCTTTATTGATATATTTGCATATATACTTTATAGTACGAGAGCCGAGAGCCCACGACCAAAATTTTTGTCTCATAGCAATACAGCCAAAACCGCATCAAATCGATAGATACGATTATCCTGAACTCGAAAATACCAATATCAGACATTTTCCGCGTAGCGTTTGATCTGACCGAGTTTTCAAAATTGTCAAAGAATTTTACCGAACTGCATCATAGCAATATGTCTGATTTGCAGACTGTAGTTGAATGATAGTTCTGAGATACCGGAAACATATTTTTCAGACGTTAGTGGTGTAGCGCAAACCCGTAAAATAACTTAAAAAAATTAAAAATGAGACAAAAGAAATGTCTCATAGCAATACGTCTGAAAATCTTCTTTATTAGTAAATTTTGGTTATTTGATGCGAACAAAACAATTTTCAGACGGAAATGTGAACGCATTAAATTTTGAGACCGTTTTGAAAATGTTAACAAATTTTACCGATCGGTATCATAGCAATATGTCTGAAAATTGTTGGACATGATAAAATAAGTTGTCCACATGTGCAAAAAATTTATATCAGACAAATTAAGTGTAGCACCTTCTCTATCAGACAAATTTTCGATACTCAGATATAATTTTAAATTTTTTTTTGAATTATTTTTCGAATTGAGGCATCTTGAATTCTCTGTTACAAACCAATGAATACGTTGCGACCCTGAATTTATTAGATGATAATTAACAAAGAATTTACCCGAAACCGTAACATTGAAGTTGAAGGACTGAAATAAATAGCACAAAAGGAAACTGGGATGAAGTTGAAAAAAAAAACGGTTTATTCAAAGTTACAAAATATTCTCGTATTCAATCGCTGTCGGATTCGGAATCGTCGTCTTCGAAATCACTCACTTACAAAAGAAATAAGTAATGACATCTGTCATCTGTCAAAGTACATATAATAGACAAGGGAGATTCTTGAATATCTATGAAGGCTGTAAATTTAAAAAAAACATTTAACAGAGGCATCGGCCAGGCGACTCCGAAACGTTATTTTCGTTTTTGGGAATACTCCCAAAAACGAAAATAAATATGATATACATGCTACACTTAAAGTGTCTGAAAAAAGGTTTTTGGTAATCATGGCAGCAATACGAAAAGTTAAAAAAAAAATATCCGTATTGCTATGATACAGGTCGGCTAAATTTGTTGACATTTTCAAAAATGCGCTCAGGCTATGTGCTACGCGCAAAATGTCTGAAAACAAACTTTTTCGTAATACAATTATAAAATCTATGTACATTTTCACTATCAGACTTATATGTATTGCTATAATACCGACTGCCTTTTTTTTTTGACACAGCAGTAATGGCCTCCCACGCAGTTGCTACACTTTCGACCGTTACTACACACCTAGTCGGGTTCAGAATCATACAATCTAACGATTTTATAGGGTTTTTGCCGTATTGCTATGAGACATGGTTTTGGTCGTGGGCTCTCGTACTATATTTTATTTATTTTATTTTTTACGGAATGACAATATTCAATGTTTATGTGGGCGTTAAAAGATCGGCATAATATTGGAGAATAGGGTACGACCAACCTATGGTCTATAGTAACCGTCCTTCCCCGCATATTTTAAGGTAGCAACCTGTCCACCGTTATTAACGTTGCGTCTTCGATAAAGGGGATATCTATCTTCACCGGTCTGAGTTTCTGTGACAAAACGCCGAGGATATTTTTTTGAGCATAGGCCGTTTTTCATGCATTCAACACTAAGCATGTGACATTTAACTGTGCCAAAAATGTCATCTTTTGTTATCAATTTAATGTTATTTTTCAATTTTAAATGAAAGACCCTCGCTATGATGTCATGACGGTCGAAAGACCGCTGGCCGGGAAAAAGTTCATGCTTGATTTCTTCCTACTCAGAGTTGCAGGTGAAAGTCACGAATAAATCTGGTCTTCCATAATTCCACACATACGTCATAGCATCCTGCGTCTTTTCGTGAAGGTCTCTCAGAGAGCCGGTAAAAGACGATGGTAAGATGACATGTTGATCGATATCTGCAGCATTTACATTTGCGTCTCGGTTTATAGCATCTCTTAAATGAATATATGATTTCGGGAAATAAAATTTAATCTTTCTGTGATCATCTTAGCCATCATATCAACGCAGTATTGATTAAATAAATCTCTGTAATGATGTAAAGAATTAAAACAGTTATTTTCCGAGAGCTGGCACGAATTTTTGGGTAGGTATTTGAGGCAAGCTGAAAACTTGTCAGATACCTCTCCTATTATATCCCAACTCGGAATTGCAGACCTGGCTGGTGAGTAGCGGGGCTAAATCAACCCCTAAATTTTTAAAAATATTTTTTTTTTCCAAAAAATATATTTGAGGCACTACGCAATTCATATATATTGCAGTGTAATACTTAATGAATACGAAAAAAAATAAGCCAGATAATTTAATCGGGGTTTTAGCATTGCCAGACGCGTGCAAAAATATTTTGCAAAAAAATTATAAAAAATGTTTTTGAGGCAGCTTGAAATTTTAATGGAGCGTTATTTATAAGTAAAAAATAAGATTACCAAAAAGACAGATCATTTCGGTGGGGCTTTCTACCTGCCAGGTGATCAAACAAATAATGAATGGGTACGAGCCTGTAGTGCTATAGACAAGCTGGAGTGTGAGAGAGCGCATAACGACAGCTGTCTTCGTTCTTGCTTGCCGCGTTACTATTAGCTCTGGCGAAGCCATGTGCGACCCATGAGGTTTCTAGTTAAAATTTCGGAGTTAAAAATATTAAATTTTCTGAATTTCTACTAAGAACATTTTGCGTAAAAGAGATTGTATTGATTTATGGACGTTACGTATTAAAAAAAGCAATAATTAAAATAAAAAATCGCAAAACCAGGTTTATAAAAATATAATAACTCTCCAGTAGTACAATTATTTCAAGTATAAAATAAAATTGAAATAAATTCTATTCATTTATTAATATTTTAGAGATATTGAGTTAATATAAATGTAGGAACCTACTTATAATTTGGTCAAACTAATTTTATTCTATATTTTATACAACCCGTTTTATTTTATTTATCTTTTGATTTTTTAAATGTTTAAAATTACATAATTAAACATATTTCGGAATAGGAATAATAATAAATTATATATTATACCATTTATTCATTATTTTTAACTTATTCTATTACATTTTTAAATAAATCATATAAAAATAAATATTTATTTAAAAATATAAAAAATAGTGTCCCACCGGCATCGGGTACAGGGACCAAGCTACCGGTGGTTAGGGCTTCAGAGACAGGAACCTCCTCACAATGCGTGCCGTGTCAAGAAGTACTGCCTTCTGTATCAGGCCCTTGATCCAGCCGTCTAACGAGAGCCTCTTCAGATGGTTATCGAGGCTCTTTGCCATCAAGCCGTGGACCGAAACGATAATTGGAACAATAATTGCCGAATCAACATGCCACATGTCAACAACCTCATGAGCCAAATCCAAATATTTAATTTCTTTTTCCTTTTCTGCTTTAAAGAGGTTGTCGTCATGAGGAATGCTGATATCAATAATTATTGCGAGGCGTTCCAATCGATCTATCACCACTATATCAGGCTTATTGGCAACAATAGTCCTGTCAGTGATGATAGATCGATCCCAATATAGTGTGACCTGACCATCTTCGAGAACTGGGTCGGGCACATATTTGTAGTATGGTACTTCAAAATCTACAAGATGGTATTTAAGAGCAAGTTGCTGATGTATAATCTTGGCCACTTGGTTATGTCTGTGCAAATATTCTCCGTTGGCAAGACGAGAACAACCAGAAACAATATGTCTAAGGGATTCTCCGGGACAATGACATGCCCGACAGATGTCAATTGTCCCATCCTTCAGAATATGTTTCCGGTAGTTCTTAGTCATAACAACTTCGTCCATTATGGCAAAGACAAAACCTTCGGTTTCTCCGAAAAGATTACCGAACTGTAGCCAAGATACGGACGCTTTTAAATCAATATCAGGCCCATTTAAGGCCCGATAAAAGCGTCCATGTAGCTGCTTGCTTTTCCATACCTCCTTGCGATCGTCAGTACTAAGTACTACAGGTTTGCGCCAGTTCTCTCTGCCCATAGCAAGCGGGGTGAGTCCCGTGTCCACTGCGACCACATTACGGTGCATATCGGTGTCGGTTTTAAGAAAGTATTCCCTAAGGTTGTATACCTCGCGGTTATGGAGGGTCTTAGCATTTAAAAAGCCACGACCCCCACATTTCCGCGGGATATACAACCTCATTACCGATGATCGGGGATGATGCATCCGGAATGCAGTCAACAGTGTCCTTACTCGTCTATCAATTTTATCGAGTTCAGTCTGAGTCCATCTGAGTATACCAAAAGAGTACATTAGGACTGGCATGACCCACCCATTGAAGGCGCGCAGCTTGTTACCGCCTGACAAAAGACTTTTTAACACCTTTTTCAGGCGGCCGAAGAAACGCTCCTGCAATGTCTGTTTCATACCAGTATCAGAAATTCCTAATGCTTGTGATATACCCAGATATTTGTAAGTTTTGGCTGCAGAAAGACAATTGAGCATAGTGGAATCCGAAAGTTCTACCCCTTCAGATTCCACTATCACACCTCTTTTAACATGCATGACTGCACACTTGTCCACCCCAAATTCCATCCTGATAGCTCTACTGAAAGTTTCTGTTACTTTCAATAAATCCATCAGTTGCAATTCAGTGTGGGCAAATAATTTGAGGTCATCCATGTAAAGGAGGTGCGATATAGCCCCACCATCTTTATGCAACCGATAACCTAGCCCTGAACTCTCTAGCATAGTACTGAGAGGATTCAGAGCCAGACAAAACCACAACGGACTCAGACTGTCCCCTTGAAATATTCCCCGCTTGATACTAATTGGTGCACCATCATCGCAAGAACGACGACACCCTGGATAGCAAAGGACCGTTTTCCACTGCCCCATACATGCCCTCAAGAAAGTACAAAGCGTTGTATCAATTTTATACAGCTCAAGTACTTTCAGAAGCCATGTATGTGGCACCGAATCAAATGCCTTCTTATAATCTATCCAACATGTCGCCAGATTTTTACGATTACGACGCACCTGTTGGCTGATGGTCATATCGATTAAAAGGAGCTCCTTAGTGCCACGGGCCCCACTTTTACATCCATTCTGAGAGATTGATATTATCGAATGTTTTTCTAAGTGTTTAGTAATTTTGACTCTCAAAATGGATGTTAAAAGTTTATAGACGGTTGGTAAACATGTAATTGGTCTATAATTTTTGGGATCCGTAGCACTACCGGACTTATAGCGTAAGTGAGTTATACCAGTTGTCATAAAATTGGGAAGTGAACCCACATCTAGGGATGATTGAAATTGTGATGCTAAACGGCCATGTGAGCTTCGGAACCATTTTAACCAGAAATTATGCAGTCCGTCCGGTCCCGCTGATTTCCAATTTGGGAGCGAACGAACTGCATAAGCTACATCTTCTGCATCAATGGATACTGGTTCCATAACCTGTATGTTCTCACATGACCGTTTAACATCCCTCATCCAATCACCCTCAGCATGTTCGACAGGCTTCGACCAGAGATTCTCCCAAAACGTATTTGTAACTTTACTATCTGGTAGGGTAACGTCATTAACCTCTGGTAGATGTGAATTTTCCCATTTTCTGTAAACCCACTTCTCATCTCTTTGGAACATACGATTCTGGTTGTATCGATCAACCCGCTCTTTGTAGCGTCTTATTCGATTTGCCCATGCATAAACTTTTTGTTTAAGGAGGTCGATGCGCTCTGTGACACATGATGCGTATCTTTGAGGACTTATATCAGTCCCAAAGAACGCCTGTTTCACAAAGCGCATCACCTTCGGACGGGTATTACCCGACCTAAAACATATTAATTTCCCGATGAGTGCCCTGGCCTCAGAAATACGCCTCTCAATCCTACACTGCCAAGCAGGTTTTGCAGACCTAGGTCGAATAGCAGTTTCGATTGTGTAAAACTTAACATTTGCTATTCGACAAGCTGCAACCGCCGCACAGTACAAGATTGAGTGCGTATCACTAAGATCTTCACTATTGTGCGTCCGTCTAGCTGCCATTTTAAGAAGTTTTTAAATAAACTTAAACTTCTTAAAATGGCAGCTAGACGGAGACTTCATTTGGCTAGTTTGTTATTTGGGGTGGTTAAAACACAGAAACCAAGTTATCTATTTGAAAAACTTAGCTGGAGATATGAGAAGCAGCGGCATAGCAAAAGAACAAAAGTACCCCCTTTGTCACTTCCAAAGCATAAGACGGCAGCATTCAGGGGCACGTTCACACATGCAGCGGCTGCGTGCTGGAATGTCCTCTCCCCACCGGTCCGCTGCCTGAAAACAAAACGGACTTTTGTACGTCATCTAAGGACAATGTTTATGATCGAACAGTCAAATTCGTGTTAGTACTGTCACACAAAATTGCTGGACTTATAAGAACTCATTAAAACATATATATATTATTTTTTTACTGACAAAGTTTTTGAGACATATATTTATAATTGTAATGTACTTTTAATATAATTTTAATATTCTTCATATTTATTACTCATTATTGTGATAAATTATTTATGTACTTATAACATTTTACTTTAAAATAGAACATATCCTTGGCAGAAACAAAAAAGATCTGTTATTACCTCAGTTTCAAAGGCCAGTGTGGGCGGTGAGTCCGGACATGGTTTGGCAAGAGGCAGCATGACTGTGAGGTGGTCCCTGTATGATGATTATTCACAGTATGGGTGTTTCCTTTTAGTTGTGCCTGAAATACATAATAAAAGTCATGTAAAGTAGGAATGATACCGATAAATGTAATTTATGTGTAAGAGAAAGAACTAGAGAAGGGTGTACTCCAGTGGCGATTAAAGAATGGCCTGCAGTTCAAAATTTACAAAGTGTCTTCCAGGTATAGATTCTCGACCCTCTTGCAGTTTTATTATGGGTAGTGTGTAAATTGTCAGAGAATAATAATGTCTAGTGAAAATGTGAAAGTTAAATCTGTGTAAACATGGTAAAATTTATTGAAAATAAGAAAAATTTGAGACCGAGTAGGGTTCAATGGAAAGAAAACTAGGTACATGCTTACCGTCTGCAGTTGTTTTCTGTATATTGTTATGGGGGCAGCTCATTTTTCATCTTCTGCGTGGCGCCGGGATGCCTATAGTTTTATTTTAATTGTTACTTTAAGGCGTAAAACAGACGACGGGGCGGGCCGGGCCGGTCAATTTCGCCGCGAACGATAGCGCTAAAGGAATCCTATACTACCAACGCACACGAAGGGCAAAAAGACCGCGCCGCCGCTGTCCGCCGGGCACTGGCGGCGCGGCATGTCCGTGGCTCGCCGCCATGAATCACACAAACCAGTTTGTATGAAGTAACGCAGACGGGGCGGCGCGGGGCGGCGCGGGCCGGCCAGGCTCAGTCCTCGCCGCACGTTTTCTAGTGATGGACGCCTTCGACGTCGAAAATTTAATTTCTCAAGTCGAAAAAAGATCGCCGATTTATAATACGGCATTAAAAGAATATCACGATGTAAATGAAAAGAGGAAGCTATGGAACCAAATATGCCAGGCAATATATACGCCTGCAGTATGGGATGAGTTGTCATCGAGTACCCAGTACTCCCTATTAGTCCATTGAAATGTTACAATTTAAGGACCGAATATTGCATTTGTTAGAGGACGCAATTTTATTTTTGGGACATGTGTGGGGGGTCAATAGAAGCTTAACCTCAAGTTTGTGGGGTTGCCACCCTTGTCCCCCGGCCGCAATCTTAAAAAGGGGTGAAAACACTTTTTCCTCAATATCTCGGAAACTATGAGTCTTACAAAAAAATTGTGAAAACTTAATTTGTAGCAAATTGTTTTGCCTACAAATATGTCAAACAAATTTTTGTCCTAAATTAAAAATTATAAACAAAAAATTGAAAATAAAATTATAAAAATTTTCTTTTTTGCTCTGTGGCATTTTTTTTTAAATTTCTCTTTAAAGATCATCTACAAGATTAGTCTGAGGTATTATTTTTGTAAAATGTATAAAAAAAGTTAAAGAGCAAAAATAATTTTTTTATAAAAAAATTCAAAATTTTTTGTTAAGTTATATACACATTTGTAGGCAACACAATATGCTACAAATAATGCTTCTACAATTTTTTTGTAAGACTCATAGTTTCCGAAATGTTGCGAAAAAAGTGTTTTTTCCCCACTCTTTTCAAGATGGCGGCCGGGGGACAAGGGTGGCGACCCCACAAACTTAAGGTTAAGCTTCTATTGACCCCCCACATATGTCCCGAAAATAAAATTGCGTCCTCTAATAAATGCAAAGCTCATGTAACATTTCAATGGACTATATTACGATTGCGTATCTTTCTTTTTTTGTACATTAAATAAGCAACGACTCGAATTCTCTGGGTATCCATTTTCACTGACGCGCTCTTCACTAGAACGAACGTAGTGAACTAACTGCCCGCCCGTCGCCGTCGTGTGCGTTGCGTTCGCGGGGCGGGCAGTCGCGGGCATCGGCGGACAGACGCGGTCTTTATTACGTCGCGGGCAAAAAGCCCGGCCCGCCCCGTCGTCTGTCTAGCGCCTAAGTGTCACAAATGGCGACATACAGAGCTTATTGTTTAATTGCATGAAGATTTTGGCACATTGATGGTCGGCACGGACACAACACATTACACGAAATAGGAGTACAACACACTTGTCATTTATAATTTTACAGTAACTTACATGAGCTAATGTGTGTTGTTACTTTGTTATGTTGAAGCTTTGGCATGGCGTCGCGTCTCGGAAGCGGACGTGAAAAAAAAAAGTTGCCAGCCCAAATAATTTTAAAAATGTTTGGTTAATGGCATATTTGTCTATCACTGTATTTTTTTTGTTTTATTTGTTTTTTTTTGTTTTGTCTCAATGTTAATATTTTTTGTGTACTTAAATAATTTGCGTGACGGCTTTTTATAGTATCACGTTACTAATATGGCATACTCTGTCTGTGTCAAATCACCGTGGCCGTCTCTGAAAATCAGCGTTGTATGCCTGGACCACAGGCATACAGCATTAAGCTGAGAGACGGCCATTATTCTACATTAGGTTTTGGATTTGAAAGGTTAGAATGGGTATATGCTGTATGCACTGTATGCTAAGTGTTTGTTTTTTGTTTTTTATTTTTTTTCGTGTTATATTATTATATTAGCATTATTTTTCTAAAGCATGTGTTTATTATTAATGTAGATGTAGAATAAAAAGCTTTTTCTTTCTTTCTTTCTTTCTTTCTTATTGTCTAAATATTTAGACAATAGTGAATCCAGGGCACACACCATAGCCATATTTCTTTTATGCATGGGCATACGAGAAAGACGTGGTCTACAATCTGAACTTGCAAACCGATATTCCAGAATCGCATCCTCCAAAGCACTCCTTAATCGATTCTCACATTGGGTACTTACGGATATAGTCTCATCATCATCAACTTCTTCAGCAACTATAACAGGAGGTGTGTGAGCATCCGATGAGGTACACACAACTTGCGACGAAGTAGTTATAAGGAGGCTATTCCGTACGTCAGAACGTAGCCTCTCAAGTGTCGGACTATCAAGCATATTACAACGCTGGATAGCCCGCACCTGATCCGATAATCGTTGTGCGGACACGTTGACAGCTGGTTCAAGTTCCTGAAATACAGAAAGTAAACGGCCACGGTACGCAGTGAGGTTAGCACCTAGCTCTGAAGCCGCATAATATGCCCGCATGACGTTTTCATTAATTTCTTTAGTCCACTTCATGCGGTGCACATTACCACCGGCAGCGGGGGCCCTATTCGAGGCCAGTGGGCCTCGGGGTCCCAAGCTAGCTGGCGGCCGGCCTCTCCCCTGCCGACGTACAGGTAGTGGCGACGTCGGTGGGGAGAAATACTCGTCACTGCTACTGTTGGAGCTCGACATTTCGCAGGCAGGTGATTTTACTGGAGCAGTATCCTTAGGGTGCGAAGTGGAGCCGCCTGACGAGTCCGGGGATGGTGTGAGTGCATTTTTTCTGCTTTTGGCCCTAGTCAACATAATTTTTCCATTTATTGCGTATCCGTTTTCATGTTATTTGTAATTGACATTTGCATCTGTCATGTCATTATAATATTGTTGTATTTTTCCAAAATTTCCATAGTATTTCATTGAATTTATTAAATTTATAGGTTCTATTTCTTCGTTCCTTGATTTTCTATAATTCTTATTGTAAATTTTCGCTGTTTTACGAATACAAAATTATTAAAAATATTTTAGTAGAAAAAAATCTGCTGACTTTTATAGTGTTGCCAATGTTATTAGTATATATTATTATTATATTTTATTAGTATTATTTATTATTATATATTATTAGTATTATAATGTGCTTTCTTGTTTGCTTAGTCAGATGAACGTCTGAGACACAGGATTAACATCCTAGTTCAGACAAGGATCTGATAATGACTGAATTACTGTAATCCTAATATTTTAAGTGATATCTGTATTGTTTTTGATGAAATAAATTTTGATTGATTTCACATCAGATATAAATTAACATTCTTCGTCTGTGAATTCTTTATCAGAAGTAACGAAATCTTCAGATTCATCTGTGTCAGATTCGCCATCCTCTACACCATCTGCGAAAAGAAATATAAATTTATTTTTTAATTAATCACATAAATTTGAATGCAGCAGTTGTTAAAAATAAACCATTTATTCTCACCTGCAGTATGATTTTCATCATCGTTATTTTTACTTTCTTCGTGAACAACAGCGTCGATTACCAATTGCGGCATACAGTCTCCGTCAAACCAGTGATAATCTAGTGTATTCTCATTAAGTGTCCATCCGTTTCTATTAGGCGTTAAGGAGCTGGGGAATCGCAAATATGCATTTCTCCAAATGCTTGTTATGTATTGTGTCCTTAGAAGATGTTGTTTTAACTCAGCTTTGCATGGAGGTAAGGTAGAGGGATCACAATTTTTCAGTTTGTTCTTGAAAGGTTCATCTTCAGTGTCGGTCTTGTAAGTCGCACAAAAATTAAAGAAATGTTGGAAACGAAACGCACCGGAACGCAAAGCAGTCGGCGTTCGCCCAAATACGACTGAAAATAACGACTCCGAAATTCCGACTAGAAACCTCATGGGTTATTGTAAGTCACGTGGCCTTGCCAGAGCCAATAGTTACGCAGCAAGCAAGAACGAAGACAGCTGTCGTTATGCGGTCTCTCTCTCACACTACAGCTTGTCTATAGCACTACAGGCTCGTACCCATTCATTATTTGTTTGATCACCTGGCAGGTAGAAAGCCCCACCGAAACGATCTGTCTTTTTGGGAATCTTATTTTTTACTTATAAATAACGCTCCATTAAAATTTCAAGCTGCCTCAAAAACATTTTTTATAATTTTTTGCAAAATATTTTTGCACGCGTCTGGCAATGTTAAAACCCCGATTAAATTATCTGGCTTATTTTTTTTCGTATTCATTAAGTATTACACTGCAATATATATAAATTGCGTAGTGCCTCAAATATATTTTTTGGAAAAAAAAAATAATATTTTTAAAAATTTAGGGGTTGATTTAGCCCCGCTACTCACCAGCCAGGTCTGCCATTCCGAGTTGGGATATAGTAGGAGAGGTATCTGACAAGTTTTCAGCTTGCCTCAAATACCTACCCAAAAATTCGCGCCAGCTCTCGGACTATTAGGTCTGATCATTAATCGGTAGGCATAGAATTGCATACATGAATCCGTCTTATTTCGTGCTGCATTTTGCTGGGGGATAGTTAAATAATAGCAGTCTTCGCCTGTTATAAACATTATAGGATATTGCAACGGGTCATACGCGCGGTGCAGTTCGGATACTCTTTTAGGATGCCGTCTCTACCATGTAGCACTATGTCTCTGGGACCTTTATCTTCATCAAGTAACAAAACGGCTACCTCATTGACAGTTGGAACATTACACCTGCCTCGGTGTTCTGTCTGTGGTGCGCGACCCGAATGGATAACCAATAAATAAAATTTTCCGAAGAGTTGAGTTCTAAATTGTGCTTAAAACTGCGTATGTAAACGTTGTGACTATTTAAAGCGGTTTGTAATTCGTTGATTAAATCTATTTTTAGTGTTGGGGCTATGTTTGATCGTAATGTTAGTTGATCTGCGTCGGAAATAAAAAAATATTTGCAAAAATTGTGGATTTTGACCTGATGGCGGTAGAAGGCCTCCTATGAGGTGATAAACTTGTCCTTCTACTTTAAATTTAGGCATAAAATTACCCTCTCTAATTTCTTTTGCGCCAAACGATGTCATTTGAAAGAGACTGTTGTACCTACGTATATTTGATAAAAGAAGTCGGTTAAAAAATGAGCAGACAATGGATGATTATTTGTTAAAAGATTCTTTATTGGTTGTGGCGGATCCTGAATATTAGGGAGAATGACTTTTCCGCAAGCACAGCATATACCATTTGGTTCATCGGTCCATGTTTTGGCAAAACACTTAGAGCACGTTTTGTTGATTGCTCCAATTTGGATGGTTGTTTGATGTGCATAATTATTGCGTGGATCGTAATTGAAGGCTGACCTATTGCTGTGTGAGTCAAAATTCAACTGCACACTCTAGTTGTTGACGCCCGCTGTCTTTGTCTCTGTGTTGCGAGTCTTTGTAGACGCTCAGTGCTCGATTGACGTGCACGTACCTGCGAGGTTACCACATTTTGTCTTTCAAGACGCTGCGAGCGTTCGGTGTTGATCTGACGCGCGTGAACCAGTGAGGTTCTCGCGTTTTGTTCGGCAAGACGTTGTGAGCGGTCAGTGCTAGATTCCCTTGCGCGAGCTCGTGAGGTTCTGGCATTTTGTCTTTCAAGACGCTGCGATCGCTCTGTGCTGGACTGACGCGCGTGAACCTGTGAGGTTCTCACGTTTTGTTCGGCAAGACGTTGTGAGCGGTCAGTGCTAGATTCTCTTGCGCGAGCTCGTGAGGTTCTGGCATTTTGTCTTTCAAGACGCTGCGAACGCTCTGTGCTGGACTGAAGCGCATGAACCTGTGAGGTTCTCATGTTTTGTTCGGCAAGACGTTGTGAGCGGTCAGTGCAGATTCTCTTGCGCGAGCTCGTGAGGTTCTCACGTTTTATTCGGCAAGGCGTTGTGAGCTCTCAGGGCTAGCTTCCCTTGCGCGAGCTTGTGAGGTTCTGGTATTTTGTATTTCAAGACGCTGCGAACAATCGGTGCTAGATTGTCGTGCGCGAACTTTTGAAGTTCTCACATTTTGTTCGGCAAGCCGTTGTGAACGTTCGGAGCTCGATTCTCTGGCTCGCGATTGTGACGCATAGTCTCTTTGATTCGAAAGACGATTTTCACTTTATGCTGAGGACTCACTAGTTCGACGTATTTTAGCTGCCCTCGTCTGGGAACTTTGTTTAGAAAGTTGTGATTTTCCCTTTTTAGGCATACTGTATGAATATAAGTTTAAATAGTTAGGAAGAAAACGAAAATAATGGTTTTGATAGCAATGTTTCAAATTAAAATATTTTATATTGGATGTAGTTTTGAAAAGAACTCTTTCAATTGGCTGTAGTTATAAAAATAAATCAAAAAATGTTATGTGGTAAGTTGAAAAAAAACGAAAATAATGTTTTCATTTAAATGTCTGTCAAAAAACATTTAACGTGGGTGTAGTTCTGAAAAGAAGTTTTTAAATGCTCGAATTTTCAAAGCAATATCGCATACGGCTGCAGCGTAAGGAGCCGTCCACGTGACTGAGCAGCGCGGGTACGGTCCTCTTATGGAGGGGCTACATTAGCGGGCGATGTATCGTGTCGCGTTGTCGCGCTAAAACATCGTCTACGGGCATACACGATGCTCCTGTCTACATTATCGCGCACAGATTTGTGTCGAGTTGACGCGATACATCGTGCGATGTATTGTGTTGCAGAGTTGTAGTGTGCTGTGCGGCCGCGATACTCAAAATGGAGGAAGTAGTGGCGTTGCATTGTATGTCGGTAAATTATTATTTATTACAATTGTACCAGTATCATTGGCAAAATAATATGAACAACAGAAGAAAAAGAAGATGGTGGATGACTACTATTCATAAAAATCGAACGATGTAAGTATACTGCACAAGTGCACAATGACATTTCACCTATTTCATACAATTGTATGAACTCCAACACCTTTTCGTTACTCTACTCCATTCTTAAAAAAACAAACACGTTCGTCCCGCATCAATTCTGGACGACACTGAAGTGACGCAGGTGTAGCCACCTAAGCGAAAATTGTCGCGACAAATCCCTTTGAAGCGGGGCAGTTTACCGACAGTGCCCCGATTATACATCGTCTACGCCCGAAAACTGCGCGTTGCAACGATGTACCCGGCCACACCAGCGTGTTAACACGAATATTCGCCGTAGCCCGCTAATGTAGACCAAGCTCTTCGCACAGGCGCACTCGGTAACGCTCGGATTGCGTTCGCGGTAGGTAGTCGACTCGTGTCCTTTCGGACGGCTACGGGCGAGCGGGAATATAATAATGTCTTACTTCTTACTAATATTATAAATGCGAAAGTTCTTGAGTGTGGATGTTTGTTACTCTTTCACGCTCGAACCACTGAACGGATCGGGCTGAAATTTGGTAAGTACAGAGATACATTACAGTCTGGAACATATTTAAAGTTATTAATACACGTTCCGATTTGGTTGGTTCCAACTTCCCGACACCAACCAAATCGGAAAGTGTGTAAGGCGGACGGCCCGACATAATTATTATTAATATCGGTCGGACGTGGTTGGATCGCCGACGCATCCGACAAGCCAACCATCCAACCAAATCGGTACGTCTGGAGCGTTCCATCCGACCGAATGCAGCTCGCTCAGTCGCATTCGCGACACAGCCGATGGAGGATGTCAAAATTAACGACGCGGAGAATGCGATAACACAACGCGAAATAATAGTGAACCTTTTAGACTTATATTATGTAAATACTTTCCTTGTCTGTAAGACTTAACCCACAAGGATTATTGTAATAGAACATAGAACATACATACATGTAATCACTCCTTTATCCTCGAAGAGGTAGGCAGAGGCATAGTTTACTGATATATTGTAGTAATTATGAAATTAAGCATAGGTACTCAATTATACTTGAATAATTATGCTTCCTTAAATAAAATTTTGCTCATTCTTTTCTATTCTTTCTTGTTTTCTTTTGGGGCACTAATGTAGGTGCCACAACTATAGCGATAGCCGCTATAGTTGTGGTGCTTGCTTTGAAAGAGCGGGTGGCATGACGTCCGTACACTACGACAGAGCATAGGCAACTGATGGTTGGATATCCGACCGTCGGAACGTCTGTAGCAATGTTGGATTGGTTGGCCGCGATTTGGTCGGGTCCAACCAAATCGGAACGTGTATTAATACTTTTACGCGGGCGAAGCTGCGGGCATTAGCTAGTAGGCTATATTATATAAGTATTGATAATAGTGAGGACCTATTCGACCTATAGATAATTATTTCACCTCGTAGCGTATAGTTGATCCCATCGATAACCATACGTAACACGGCGAGCAGCTAAAAATTTGCTTGTCGCAGTCTCGCTGTGTTTTGTACTCGTTGTAACTTCGAAACGGAAGGTCCGATTTGAATGAAATAAAAGGGAATTTACTTCTAGATAAATGCCCTTGATGATAAAACTATATATTTGGATAAAGGTTAATATCGTGATTCAAATTTGAACTACTTTTGTTCCTGTTGTTGCAATAATTAAATTTGAGAACACAAAACCTGTTGTTGTGGAAAAACTATAACAGTTGCATATACCGCCTCGCGGACTTTTTTGTAGACATTAAAAAGATCTATAAACCTGTAGTACTTCATTTTGTTCTATCATCAATAGTTTTCGCAGAGCACGCCTATAAAGATTTTCATTCCTCTATATTTTTTTTACAAATTTGCAATTTTCTTAAGGATCTCTAATTTTTTTCTGAAGAGTTTGTCTCAAGAGTCTGGGTGTTTCTATGTATCTATGTATAATATGTATGTATTTAAAAGTATATAAGTATTAATATTCGTGGTCTGATACCTATAACACAAGCAGGCTATTCCTAGCTTACTTTGGGATCAGATAGCGTTGTGTGAGATGTCCGTGAATATTTATAAAAAAATTATATAAAAAAAAATCCATTGATATTACTAAACCTGCATCGTACACGGAAGTGCCTAGTCACGGTGTTTATTACCACATTGAGACGACTGCAACAGCAGTATTTGCTCGTGCTAGACCCTTAGCACCCCACATGTATCACAAGGTCAAGGAGGAGTTTCGCATCATGCAAGAATTAGGTATTTGTCGCCCGTCTAAAAGCCCATGGGCGAGCCCACCAAGAAAAATGGGGAGATATGCCCTTGTGGAGACTACAGAAAGCTTAATGCCATCACTAAGCCCGATAGGTACCCAATCCATCGGTTATCAGATTTTAATTATATTCTCGCAGGAAAAAATATATTTTAGAAAATTGATATAAATCGCGCCTATCATTTCATCCCGGTAGCACCTAAAGACGTCGATTTTAAAGGGTGATGTATCGATCCAATGAATCGATCCAGTACTACGTATCGATTTAGAAAATTGACTTTTTTAGCTGGAAAAATCGATTTTTTGATTAATCGATCTCAGATCGCCATCCCTACGTCAGTTAGCTGTATACACCGATCACAAGCCTTTAACATATACTTTTTCTAAAATAAATCACGAAAACGAGCCTCCTAGACGTACACGCCATTCAATGCTTATTAGTGAGTGCACCACCGATATAAGACATTTGAGCGGGCAGGACAATATAGTCGCAGACACGTTATCGCGCGTCGCAACAATAGATTGTCCCACGGCAATTGACTACGAGGAACTTGCTCGAGAGCAGGAATGCGACGTCAGTATTTCGCACTTATTTAAGGATGTCAATCACAAAGATAATTTCAAAAAGATGGTTTTACCTATGAGTTCTAAAGCAATTTATTGTAATGTGAGCAATGATAGATTAAGGCTGCATTTGACAGAGAAGTTTAGGCGAATAGCGTTTGACTCCATACATGGTTTAAGCTATCCCGGGGAACTTCGCGTAAGCTAATGCGGGATCGTTTTTTCTGGCCTGACATGAATCGGGATGTAGGGCAATGGGCCAAGACGAGTATATACAATGTCAACGGTCCTAAGTCTCGTCCCACTACGTCAGCCTTAGGGACGTTTTCACCCTGCGATAGCTTCGAGCACATCCTCGTCGACCTGATAGGACCTCTGCCTACGTCGGCAAAAGGGTTCAAATATTGTCTCACTATAGTTGATAGGGTGATGCAATGGCCTGAATGCATACCGATTAGAGATATGACTGCAGAAACGGTATCACGTGCCTTGTATGAGGCTTGGATCTCTCGTTTTGGTTGCCTGAAGAATCTAACTAGCGACCAAGGCCGCCAATTTGAAAGTCAGTTATTTAGCTCACTGATGAAATTGCTAGGTATAGAAAAGTTAAGAGCGCCGTATCATCCTTGTAGCAATGGGATTGTAGAAATTTGGAATAAAGCTGTAAAAACGTCGCTAACCGCACGCCTATGCAACTCAACTGCACCCTCCTGGGTGGAGGAGTTACCAATTGTTTTATTAGGTCTTAGGACAGCAGTCAGGAGCGACAATGGCATAAGTGCCGCTTATATACGGTACTACGTTACGCCTATCAGCAGATTTTTATGACTGTCGAAATAACTTTAAATTGGATGACAGTTGCGAGTACGTTAATAGATTAAGGGAAACTATTAAGGAATTCCAATCCGTAGCCACTAGAAAAAATAGTGAATCGAATGTATTTGCTCATCTGGACATCGAGAAATGCAGTTGTGTTTTTATACGTGACGACGCTTTACGCAGACCGTTACAGCCTATTTATGACGGACCCTTTCGCGTATTAGAAAGACGAAACAAAGTGTATATGATTACAATTGATAGATTAAAACCGGCATATTGTATAAATGATGATAGTGATATGGTAGATCGATCAAATACTGATGCTCCAAACAGCGTTCCGCTTACCACTCGGACCACGCAAAGTGATAAGACGACCCGTACGATTCATGTGAACAAGTAATACTAGTTGTTGTACGCAGTTTTTACTCTATATACTTACGAGTGTCCATATTTCCTCAGTACCTAGATAACTATTGTTTCCTATTCTTTAAGTTAATTGTCATGTAGCTATTATTTACACATGTTTGCAACACAACGTCGCTCGGTTAAATAAACAAACGGAAACGATTTACATTTTATATACGTTCAATATAAACTGTAAAATGAGTTAAGTAAAATGAGTGACGTCAGTAAATATAGGTAGACCGATTTCATTGAATTTAGTATTATGTAAAGGAATAAAAGAGGAGGAATAATGAGTTGTGACGAACGAAAGAGTTTCACGGCGTTATCATGGTGTACGCAGTGAACTCCAAAGGGGGTGAATAATTGATTATAGCAGAGCGGGACACCATGGTAACTATCACTAAAAAAGTATGAAAGAGATTTAGGGTATAGCATTATAGTTAATAAATGCCGCAAGCAAACCCGACTATCATTATTATAGGTAAAATCGTAGAAATAAGTAAACAATCACTAAATATACGATTATGCAGTAATAATTGGAGCAAACCAATCTCAGCATACTATGTTTAATTTTAAGTAAGGTTAGTTTTACCGCGCATTAAAGCTATATCATTGTAACGTGTAACACCCAAGTTCAATGACCATTTTGGTTAACATGGGGCAGCAACATGCAAAAAAAACCCCAAGTTGTCATTGCACAAACTGGTGCGGACAATCAAGCGAGGTCGGAAATTGAAAAGAAAATCGAGTTACAAGGGATACTCATATTTATTGTCACAGCAGTAGTGATCTTTGCCAGTTTTTACGTGGTCATTAGAAAGTGCAGTAAACTTGTAAGAGATAAGTTATGTGTGATATGGTCTTAAAGGTGGAAGAAGGTCGTGCCGTTAAGAGCGAGCACACAGCCACCCCATCAGTCGCTAATCCCAACATGTGTTGATACTCGCGGGCCGGTTTGCTTGAACTTAGATTCTTAAAAAATCGCGATCGCGAGTCGCTCGGGCGTAGGGTTACCATATGCCAGGCTTTCGCCTGATTTGCCAGGCGTTTTAGCACTTGATCAGGCGTCCGGCCGGCATTTGTCTATGCCAGGCGTTTTAAACTTCCGCGCGGAAATGAACTGACGGAGTACCCACTGCGCACGGCGCGGCGGCGGGGCCCGCCGCGTGGACAAAGCGTGAGTAGGGAATGTAATCTCGATGTCGTGAGATCTCGAAATCGCGAGATCTCGGCCCTTTTTTACGAGATTGATCTCGGTCGACAAATAGGCGAGATCTCGCGAGGGTAACGAGATTGCACTCGAGCATATAAATATTGCGCGCGAATGCGAACTGCTAGATGCAGAATTTGCGGGTACCTATTCGTGTGGTATGATCGAGCCTAGCAGACATGATATCTACATAATAATGGAGTCAAACTGTGTGTCTGCAAAGCTTTGATTGACCTGGGCCTAGAAGCTGATCCAAACCGCTCTTTGAATGCGAAAGAACATGCGGTTTTAGTGAACTTAGACAAGGCATTTCAACCTGTAAAACGGATTGATGACGGCCTGAGAACGGTGGTTCCCATTAGGGTTGAATCGGAAAAAACCTTCGCACGACTGTTTATTTGAAAAGCAAAATAAGAAGCCGTTTAAGAGATTCTACTCTAAATATTTTTTTTATTAACGTGAGGGAAAAGCCTTGTTGGATGCTATGCCTGACTCTTGCTGACTAAAAAACCTCACGAAACGCCCAACAGCCTACGGTCGGGTGCCCCGGCTAAGCCCTCGGAAGGATATCCCAACTTCCAAAAAAAAATCATAATAATTTCTAATGTTCAAACATTCTTTGGTAATTTAATTTTTGTTATTTGATTTTTTTAACTTTATTTAAAAAAACACTAGATAGTCATGTCAAACAATGTTCAATAAGTAAAAGTTTTCTTTTACATTTATGTTTATTTCATACTTTAATATTGTGATTATTTCTAAGAACAAACACACAAAATTGGCAATCTCGCTAGATCTCGTAATTGGCGAGATCTCGCGGTATTGTTATTCGTAATCTCGCGAGATCTCGCCTGAGCCGAATCTCGCGAGATTTGCATTCCCTAAGCGTGAGCGAGCGATCAACGCGCAGTCAACGCCCCCCTCTCCACCCGCGCCGCGCCGGCGAGGTGCGCAGTAGCTCACGTTTCCGTCCCTCACCTCAGTCGGCGTTTTCACTTGTTCTCGCGCGAGCTTATTTTTGTAAAATAATTTATTGAATCCATCCATCGATAAAATGGAGTCTAAAAAGAAAAAATGTGTAAATTCTCTGACGCTTACTCTTCAAAATATCCTTTTCTTGTGGAAGGACGAAAAAACACAGAAGCACACTGCAATATTTGTGATTCGAATTTTGACTTCGGCTCTAGAGGTATTAAAGACATAGAAAGACATATCGAAACAGTAAAACATATAAAAATGGCTAAAGCTTCGGCGTCCAGCAGCAAAATGACGCAATTTGTGAAATCCACAAATACTATTTTAGCAGATAGAAAATCAGGAGCAGAAACCGCGTTGGCCTACCATAATATCAAACACCATCAATCCTACTTGTCGATGGATTGCACAACAGGGTTATTGAGACAATTATTCGCCGATTCAGATGTTGCGAAACAAATAACTTGCGCTAGAACTAAAACAGAAGCAATTGTTAATAACGTTATCGTTCCTCATATTTTAGCGATAGAAATAAAAAAAATTAAAAAGCGATTCCATATTGTACCTCGGTATGTCTACTAATGCAAGCAACCATGGTTCACAAAAAAAAATTCCTGTCATAATACAATACTTTGATTATCTAAATGGTGGAATTAACATAAAATTAATAGAACTTGGTGTACTTCCTAATGAAACATCAACAATCACTTGCTATTTATTATCGACACTGAAGAAGCATAGACTTGATCACAAAATTACATCATTTACCGCTGATAACGCAAATGTTAACTTTGGTGGAATCAACAGACCCGAGGAAGGACAACATATTTTTGCTTTGCTCAAGCGAGATTTAAAGAGACCAATAGTTGGCGTAGGCTGCCCAGCTCACATTTTACACAACTGTATTAAGCATGGAGCCGACTCACTTGAAAACATTGACATTGAGTCAATTGTTATGAAAATTTACAACTATTTTTCTGTTTACACTGTGCGTACAGAGAAATTAAAATCTTTTTGTGATGCCGCTGAAATCGAGTACCAACAATTATTATAAAAAAAAAAAAAAAAAAAAAAAAAAAATATACCATTCGAAAACCCGATGGTTAAGTTTATTTCCAGCAATTGAGAGACTGTTGAAATTATTTCCTGCCCTTAAAGAATTTTTCTCCTCGGAATTAAACCCGCCAAACGCCATAAAATAGTTTTTTGAATGCAGATTTTCCGAAATATATCTCTGGTATGTTCATTCATAATGCCTCAATTTCAAAACAAAATTTTACAATTGGAGAGGGACGACATTACTATTATCGAAGTCGCTAAAATTCTCAATTCTACACTGACCGCATTGCGCGCTGGTCTAGATGAAAACTTTGTTCCCCTCAAAGTGACCAGACTTTTGAAAAATCTCGAAAACAATGAAGATGATGCAATGTTTTTTCGTCAAGAAATGACAAGAATGTATTCAAATTGCTTTGAATATCTACAATGATGGACCAGAAAATTTGAAGAATTTTCATGTTTTGGTTGCATTGGACAAGAATATTACTTTTTGAGGAATACCAGCAGCTCAAGGAGTTTTGTACAAGTCAAAATTCAGATTTTTTTTCTCAACCATTAACCACTCAATGGATTGACTTTTTTATGAGCAGAAAAAGCAATTGTTGTACTGAACTTGTAAAAATATGTCAGTATTTATTTGGTATAATTGCACTTAATGCCAACGTAGAAAGAACTTTTTCATTGATCAATGCTCAATGGACGAAAGAAAGGAATCGACTCAACAAATTCATCAGGCATTTTTACTACGTAAATCAGGCACACAGTTCTTTAGAAATGGTAACCCTACTCGGGCGGCTATCAAGCAGCCACGAAGATTATCCGAATCTACGAGTGCTTCAGCCATGTGTAAGGAGAGTATCCAGGCATCTATACGCAGAAAACTAAAATGAAATTGTGAGTTACACAGATTCTTTCTTGTGTTGCTATTTCCTTAGTACGTAACCCCTTTTTATTCCAACATTTTTCATCCAAGTACTCCGCGCACCAGCGAGTCTGCACAGAGACAGACTCACCGTCAAAGAGATCTAGATAGCAGTAGAGACATAGATATAAGTAATTCTAATTTAGATTTAAATATTTTATTCGAAATCAGTGAAATGGCAGCCCCTACGCCAGAAACTATCTTCAAGGTCATACGCCACGTCCCAGAATTCGACGGCAACCCAAACGTGCACATACGATTTATTAAATTATGAGACCCAATAGTATGCACGTACCTAGGAGCTCAACCCGGTAGTGAACTATCAAATCTCTGTTTAATTAATGGTATGTTAAATAAAATCACCGGACCCGCCTCTAGTTTAATTAATGCTAATGGTATTCCTCATAATTGGCTAGACATAAGAAACACTTTAATCAATAATTTTGGCCGATCAGAGGGACGAGACCGCCCTTTACAATGACCTCTCTTGGGCCACACAGGGACGACAATCGCTGCAAGTTTTTTATAATCATTGCCAAACCCTCTTTAGCATCATCATGACATACGTGACTCTCCACGAGAACATACCCACTACCATCAAGGCTAAACGTACTTTATTTAGAAAACTCGCATTGCAAGCTTTCGTTCGAGGCTTACAGGAACCACTAGGTTCACATATCAGGTGCATGAGACCTGATACTTTGAAGAAAGCATTGGAATATGTACGTATGCCAACACACATACACAGTGCTAGACCTAATAATTATAACCCCCAAAACAATACGTTCAGATTGCAACCTAGGCCTCAGTTAACTGTCCCCAAACCAATGAGTGGTGTACAACATTTCCACTCTAAGCCGCTACCGCCCATTGGTGGTTTCCGCAATCACGACGAGCGTGCCCATAGCAACCCACCGCCTATCAACTACTTTAAAACAAGAGAAATGAACGTTAACGAATGCTACGACAACAGCTACAACTATGACTACTCCGATTACGGACAATACTCTCAAGACTTAGAGACTCTTGAGACTTATTCTCACAACTATATAAATTTTGAAGACTATGACACGTCTTAGAGACTTAACTATGACCATTCGTTAGGTGACCTTGCTGTCAGCCCCGCCTCTGAAAATGTAAATTTTCAGAAGGAGGAGCCAAAGAGCTAGAATAAATATTAACTTACAGGATAGATATTAACTTAACTTCTCGACCATAAACTTAATTACGACCCGTTTAAAGTAACAAACATACATGGAGTTACGAAAAGTGACCACTCTATAACGTTGCCATGTTTCAGGGAATTTAACGAAGACGATAGTATTAAACTCTTCATATTTCGTTTTCAAAATTACTTTAACGGCCTAATTGATTTAGTTAGACATTTTATCCAAATGGGAAGCAAACATAGATTTAAAGGATTTTAAATTACTTACCCGAAACGCAACGAATTAAATTAAATTGTATAACTCCCGCAACATCAACTTCTACGACGACAATATTCCGGCTAAAAGCTTCAAAATTATTAAAATACCTATTAACGCTCCAGATGGCGAAGTGTCCACAGATCAAATAGACTTTCTGTGGTTGTATTCTACACAAATCTGAAATGTATATTCAATCAGGAATCGATCAACATATATTACCAAGTCATATTAAGATTTTTAGGTTTCTAGGCAAGCAAAGTACCTGTATTGACCAATTTTGGATGATAGTTAGTAATAATATATATTTACACTCGAGAGCAATGAATCCGGGTCACTTAAAGAATGTTAAAAATCTCGGAAACTAAAAATGATAGGTTAATGCAATAAATTGTATTTAATAGACAATGTAATACTCCTTAAATGAAAGTAAAAAAAATATGAGTCACCATACATTTTATTAACACAAAATTACATAAAGAAAAAACTGCTGATCTCTCCTTAAAACAAAAATAGGAAACATGAAATTTTTGAACTTTATTACGATTTTCTTGAATTTTAATACTTCGTATTGCCTCCTCGTGCTTCCATTACTGCGTTTACGCGGTTTGGCATGCTGTACACCAAGTTCCTTATACGATTTTGGGGAATATTCTCCCATTCCTCTGTGAGAGCAATTTTGAGCTCACGAAGCGTGATTGGGGGAGGGTTTCGTTGTTTTACGCATCTGCCTAGCTCGTCCCAAGCATGCTCGATCGGGTTGATATCCGGGCTGCGCGCTGGCCACTCCATACGAGTAATGTTCATCTCTTGAAGGTAGTCATTCACAATCCTACCTGTATGAGGTCGGGCATTGTCATGCATAAATATAGCATCCTCACCTAAATTGACCATAAATGGACCAACGTGATCATTGAGGATTTCTTCCACATATCTTACGCTAGTTAAAGAGCCGTTTTCTATGATCACCAGCTCTGTGCGACTTTCAGAAGAAATTCCGGCCCACACAAGTACAGACCCACCACCGTAGGCTACTTTTTCTTCGATGCATGCTTGCTTGAATCTTTCCCCTGGTCTTCGATACACTCTGTGTCTTCCATCGTGCTTGTAGAGCATAAATTTTGATTCGTCGGAGAACATAACTTTTGACCAATCTTCAATACTCCAATTTACGTGGCTCTGGGCATACCTTAGTCTCGAAATACGATGCCCACGCTCCAGTTTAGGGCCGTTTGCAGGTCTAAGGGGTTTTAAGTTAGATTCAGCAAGCCGACGTCTTACTGTCCATGCACTTGGGTTACTTCCTCCGAGGCGTCGAAACTGATTGGTGAGTTCAGTTCCTGTGAGAAAGCGATTTCGAAGCATGGTGTTCACCAAGTATCGGTCTTCTCGTGCTGTGGTACACCTGGTTCTGCCCGTTCCTGGTCTGCGTAGGTTAGAACCAGTTTCTTCGTAACGTCGGAGAACTCTTTGTACTGTTGACAGCGACACACCGACAGTCCTGGCTGTATCGCGCTGACTCCGGCCGGTTTCCAGCATTGTAAGTATTCGGGTGCATTCTTCAGGCGTAAGCGACATAATTTCAGCTTGATTAATGAATATAGAGCACTATCAACATGGTTTATGTACCCACATAAATGACAGATTACAAACAAAAGCAACACCAAATGCTGTAATTTCGTAGTTCCATCTTCGAAAGTGGCCCTTTTTCAAATTTGATTTTTTTATGATATAACTTTACAATAACTAAGAAGTTTTAATACCTTCATTTAAGGAGTATTACATTGTCTATTAAATACAATTTATTGCATTAACCTAGCATTTTTAGTTTCCGAGATTTTTAGGATTCTTTAAGTGACCCGGATTCATTGCTCTCGAGTGTATTTGCCAAATTCAGTAATTATATATTTTACTGTAATTGATATTATTACAATATCTTACAGAATATAGTTCTTCTTCTAACTTAGTATCCGAACGTAAATACCGTTTAAAATATGTAATGCAACTACGTAGATTTGTAGGTATAGTAAAGGGTGTCTCAGTAAGAGTGCACTTTTTCATTTTGACATAAAACACATTTTTTTTGAGAGAGTTGTGATTTTTTTATTGAATTGTCAAAAAGACGTGTTCCGATTAAGTATGGAACAAAATATCCGTCAAATGGCCTCCACGGCTGTGATGGCAAGCCATTACTCTATTCATGAAGTTTTTCATGACTTTTTCACAGAGATGAGGCTGTGTCGCACCGATGACTCGTTGGATGTCCGATTTGAGCTAAGGCATTGTTTCTGGTTTATTCGCTTAAACCTGCGATTTGAGAAAACCCCAAAGAAAAAAAATCGCACCGCGTTAAATCGCATGATCTTGGTGGCTAGTTCACATCAGATTTTTTTATTCCGGCAATCGTTGCTGCAATAAATGGATTGCTTCATGCGCGATGTAGCAGGTGGCACCGCGCCATCTTGCTGAAACCACATGCCGTCCGCATACAACGGACGCACAGGAGTCTTACTGTCCAACAATTTACTTACCCACCTTACCCAGTTTCTTCATTTTTTTGACAACTCTTTGAATGGTTCACACTTTAGGTGAATTACGACTGAAAATTGTTCGTAGTTTGCGAGCGGTCTCAGCATAACTTTTCAAATTTTTGTAATAAGTTTTCACAATTATTACGCGTTGTACTTTCGAAAAGCGCTCCATTTTTATTAATCGGAACAAATAAATGTGTAAGCTGTCAAATCTCAGAGTTGCCACATGCACAATAAAAAAATAATACTTAATTTAAAAAGTGCACTATTACTGAGACACCCATTATATGAATAGGAATTATTTACACAGCTAGGAGTTTCATGTTGGGTTTACCTACTCATTGATAATTTTTTTTTCAAATTGTTGTATAAAATTAGTTCTAAATCAAACTTTAATAATAATATATTATATTAGCAACAGATCGCAAATAGTTGCACTCAATATACCTACTGCTCGTTCGCTCTAAGTATAACGCTCGGCTCCATACTAAAGGCGAATTTTTAATTAGACGAAGTAAATTGACAGCAACTTATGTCACTTCTTCATACAATGTTGCTTATTTTCTATGACGAAGTGACATTAGCTACTGTCAATTTACTTCGTCTAATTAAAAAATCGGGTATACGCCTCTACGCCAGCGGCAAACTTAGAGCGAACGGGTAGTATGAAATAATCTGTGTAGGTACGTTTTCTTGGCTGTAGAATAGATTAATATATGTACCTAAATAGTAAATTGCAAGCGTGAGGCAATCTAGCTAACGCAAATAATAGTCTTTACAAGTACTTACATATTGATAATCAAACTTACCTACATGCTTCTATACTCTAAATAATTTATAAAGGCGTTATAGTCAACACCAATTATGTTTTAATTGAGGTTGTTTATGCATAGTTATGTAAGATTATGTACAAACTAATGTAAATTTATTATTTAATAAAGAGATTAAAAAAAATAGACTTCTACTAGAATCGCTGACAGGAGAATTCATAATGTCAAACGGCTAGCATTTCTATGGCCCATTACATGTAGATAACGAGTATCAGTCGTAAGTCAGCTAACGTAAATACCTGTCAAAAGTGCCACTTGGCTAGCATTTCTATGGCCATTAGCGTGTTACTCTGTCATTTCCTATCAACGTATAGAAAAGTTGTACAACTTTTCTATACGTTGATAGGAAATGATTTGATGATGATGAATGATGATTTGGCTTCGAATTTTGAATTTTATACGTTGTATCTCATTACATGTCGATAACAAGTGTCAGTCTTATACATTGAGAATTCTATTCTACTAACGTAAAAGCCACTTGTCTAAGGGGGCAGTTGAGTAACTGCAGTAGTAGGTACTATTTATCAGTTACTAATTTTATCATGTATTGTGTTTTTATGTATCTTAACATCTTATTATAAATGTATAACTTGTTTAGAAAAAAAAACACTTAAGTTTGTATGTATTTTTATTTTAGCCCCCTTTTTTTGGGGCCGGTAGTCCTGGACCCCAACTCTCCGCCACCCGGATTGAAAACGTGGCAGACAATTTCCGCGAGAACTGTCAACTTTCTCTTGATATGCCGTTTTGCCTATTCTCGGACAGTCGTGGGCGACAATAGTCTGGGTATTTTCACCCGGATTACGTCGCATGGTACATGTCACACGTATTTCCTACGTCGTATGGTACTTTATCTGTAGCTATTACGAAACTATGAAGAAATGAAAGTTGTCTGCTGTCAAAATTGGTGCGTTTAGCAGAATTAAGTTCTATGAAGTGTTTGTTAGTTTGTTTGGCAAAAAGAAAAGTTCTAAAATAAGTATTTGAGCATAAAAATGGAAGAAATCGTTGTTAACTACGTTGAAAACGTTTGGAAGAAGCTACAATTTCAACACTACGGAGGCGCACTACGTGGAGAGTAGAGCCATTTGATGGAAGTTTTTTATAAAACTTGAGTCACTCAAGACTCAAGCTTTATAAAAAAACTTCCGTCTTAGTAAGCATCTTACTGTGGACCAGATGAATATGGTCCAACCATACATTACGCAAAAGAATATTGATTTAAAAACTAAGGCAAGTACTATAATATATAACTATTGATATCATAACAATAAATAATAAATAAATAAATAAATAAATATTCACGGACATTTCACACAACGCTATCTGATCCCAAAGTAAGCTAGGAATAACCTGCTTGTGTTATGGGTATCAGACCACGGATATTAATACTTATATACTTTTAAATACATACTTATTATACATAGAAACATCCAGACTCTTGAGACAAACATTTATGGGTCACACAAATATTTGTCTCCGGTGGGAATCGAACCCACGACCTCCAGCGCCACAGGCGGTATCACTACCGACCGCGCCACAGAGGCAGTCATACTCATACATATTAGGTTCTAGTGTCATAACAGTCCCTTATTCTTCTTTTTAGGTGCTGTGTACTTTAAATTTTCTTGGTACTGGTAGCTACCAAACACCCTGTTGGTAGTAACTATTTAATAAATTTAGCCCAGCCTTTATTTGGTTAATGGGTGCATTTTCCTGACACATTTGAAGAAATGAATCAAATTGTTCGAGAGTAAGTCAATGACAGTATAAATTTGTTTATTAAACGGTGATTTATATGCCGCCTACATAGCTGTCCTTTCTTTTTTAGATTCTACCATTTGTACCGTTTCCCAGGAATTATAGGGTGTGTAGATTGCACCCATGTGGCCATTGTACCACCAAATGTTGCAGAATACGATGAAAGGTCCTAAGTAAATAGAAAGTTCTATCATTCGATAAACACTCAATTGGTATGTTTAAGATATCAATGAATTAATGATGAAATCCACGTGAATAAAATGAACATAAGTTATTGGCTTATTGTCTGCTTTTAGATTTGTGATTCTAAATTAAAAATTATTAATGTGAATGCCAGATTCCCAGGAAGCTGCCATGATCAGCACATTTGGAACAGCTCTAGTGTATTGACATTGTTGGAACAATTAGAAGCCAATGGCCACAGGCAATATCACTTAATTGGTTAGTTATATTTTAATAACTCCACTTTTAATAACTCTTAGTTTCACCTACTTTATAAAAAAAATGATGTTTGATTATTTCAGGAGATAGTGGATACGACCTAAGGCCATGGTGTCTTACACCTGAGCGGGACCCTGAAGAAGGAACTGCAGCATTTCGGTACAATGCTACCTTTTAAAAGGCCAGAGCCACTATTAAGCGCTGCAATGGAGTTCTAAAAGGACGGTTCCGCTCTCTTATTAAAGACAGAGTGCTGCACTACACCCCTCCAAAAGTCACAAAAATAATCAATGCTTGCATAGTACTGCACAACATGTGCATAAATGCGAATATGGAGGACCCGCCAACAGAATTGGACAATGATAACTTAGGTATCATGCCTACAGCCTCAATGCCAGTGGCAAATGATGCCGGTCCCAGATCTAGTTATTTGCTTTCCCGATGAAAGAGCTCGAATTATTGAGCAATATTTTTCGTGCCGTGTAACTTTCTTAAAAGTGCCGGTAGATGGTGCCTACGTCGCCCCAAGACGTATAATAAGGTGGAAAATTTGGTTGGTTCCGAGTAGGTTTCGGTGGCGAGTGGATAACGCGTCGGCACGGATCGCCGAAGACGCAGGTTCGAATCCTGCTCGAAACCAATTCTTTTTCCATATTTAAAATTTATGATCAGTTAGCATACTAATTGCTTTTCAAAAATAATCTTAATGTTCGGGCTGGTTTCATCATAAATCGAATGAATATAGGTGCAATTCTATACATTCGTGCCGTGTAACTTTCTAAAAAGTGCCGGTCGATGGTGCCTACGTCGCCGTCGCCCCAAGACGTATAATAAGGTGGAAAATTTGGTTAGTTCCGAGTAGGTTTCGGTGTCGATGGATAACGCGTCGGCACGGATCGCCGAAGACGCAGGTTCGAATCCTGCTCGAAACCAATTCTTTTTTCATATTTAAAATGTATTTATGATCAGTTAGCATACCAATTGCTTTTCAAAAATAATCTCAGAAAAATAATGTTCATAAAGGAGGGCTTCCATACAACAAACGTGATGTTTTGACGTTTTTTGATATGGAACCCTCTGTGCGCGAGTCTGACTTGGCCGTTTTCTTTTATCTATACTAATATAAATAGTAATGTAAAAAGGAAAGATTGGATTGATTATTTGCATTGAATAGGCTCTGAAGCTATAGAACCAATTTCAAAAATTCTATCACTGTTAGTATACTGCGTTATCTCCGGTGAACATAGGCTAGTGATGTATATATTTACAAGAATATTTATTTATTTATTTCTAAATATATACACCACTAGCGGACGTCACGCGGTAACCTTACTACTACCACCCGCGTAACTTATGTTCCCATGGGAATATGTGAATAAAATATAGCCTATGTTCACCTATTGCTGATACTTAGCCCTTGAGTTGCTAGCTCGTTCTGTAGGACAAAATGTATACGAGGAGACTCATTAATTCTTATTAACAAATCTATAAACTTTAAAGAACGTAAAGATATAGTAAGCCACTCTCTTGAACGAGTTATTGAAATAGCTAGTATTGAGTTCGAGCAGTTCGTTGTATTAAGCGTATACAGTCCCCAGGATGCATCATACATACAGTTTGAAGAGAAGCTGGAAGAAGTTTTGTTTAAATGCCAGAGCTCTAAAAAATCAGTAGTAGTTTGTGGCGATTTTAATGCAGATATTTTAGATTCTTCGCTGGAAAACAAAGAGACGAAAAATGTTAAATTTATTGAAATACTTTGGTTTCTATAACGTATTTCTAGAACCTACTCGTATAACTGCCACTAGTGCTACTTGTATTGATAACATTTTTAGTAATATACACCCCGTTAAGAATTGTATTGTGGACTCTGTAAAATCTGATCATCGAGGACAATCTGCTCTGTACTCTAGAAATATTATCAGAAATAAGAATAATCAGTTTTGTATAACCGCGTCTCATCCCTTTGTGCTCTACTATAAACCTCTGTTGCTAATATAAAGAGATGAGGATTAGTTTTTACAAACAAGCTAACTTCCAATATGTTTATGGATGGTAAAGTCAATATTTTATATTCTCTAAAATAAGGTAGACAGGTTTCAATAGTCTTTAATCCAAACATTGCCCTGATACAGCGTTTTTGGGCCTTAAAGATTAGTTTCTTGTCCGTTGAGTTACCCCAAAATATTATACCATATCTAAGGACTGAAGAAACCAATCCATGATACGTTGTATATGGCGTGTTGGAAGAAGCTACAATTTCAACACTACGGAGGCGGAGGCGCACTACGTGGAGAGTAGAGCCATTTGACGGAAGTTTTATAAAACTCACCACCTGTCACGTGGGACCGAATTGTACACGGTGAAATGTGGGCCGGTATAGGCCTCTGCCTACCCCTTCGGGGATAAAGGCGTGAGTATATGTATGTATGTATGTTTATAAAACTTGAGTCACTCAAGACTCAAGTTTTGTAAAAAACTTTCGTCTTAGTAAGCATCTTACTGTGGACCTGATGAATATGGTCCAACCATACATTACGCAAAAGAATATTGATTTAAAAACTAAGGCAAGTACTATATAACAATTGATATCATAACAATAGATACATTTTAGGTTCTAGTGTCATAACAGTCCTTTATTCTTCTTTTTAGGTGCTGTGTACTTTAAATTTTCTCGGTACTGGTAGCTACCAAACCCCCTGTTGGTAATAACTATTTAATAAATTTAGCCCAGTCTTCAGTGTCAAGGTGCATTGACGAAATAGTTAGTGCACTGAATCTGCCAAATTTATTTATTCGATGGGTGCATTTTCCTGACACATTTGAAGAATTGAATCAAATTGTTCGAGAGTAAGTCTATAACAGTATAAATTTGTTGATTAAACATTGATTTATATGCCGCCTACATAGCCTTCCTTTCTTTTTCAGATTCTACTATTTGTACCGTTTCCCAGGAATTATAGGGTGTGTAGATTTCACCCATGTGGCCATTGTACCACCAAATGTTGCAGAATACGATGAAAGGTCCCAAGTAAATAGGAAGTTCTATCATTCGATAAACACTCAATTGGTATGTTTAAGATATCAATGAATTAATGATGAAATCCACGTGAATAAAATGAACTGTTTCATAGCCATAACATAAGTTATTGGCTTATTGTCTGCTTTTAGATTTGTGATTCTAAATTAAAAATTATTAACGTGAATGCAAGATTCCCAGGAAGCTGCCATGATCAGCACATTTGGAGCAGCTCTAGTGTATTGACATTGTTGGAACAATTAGAAGCCAATGGCCACAGGCAATATTACTTAATTGGTTAGTTATATTTTAATAACTCCACTGTTAATAACTCTTAGTTTCACCTACTTTATAAAAAATAAATGATATTTGATTATTTCAGAGGATAGTGGATACGACCTAAGGCCATGATGTCTTACACCTGAGCGGGACCCTGAAGAAGGAACTGCAGCATTTCGGTACAATGCTACCTTTAAAAAGGCAATAGCCACTATTGAGCGCTGCAATGGAGTTCTAAAAGGACGGTTCCGCTCTCTTATTAAAGACAGAATGCTGCACTACACCCTCCAAAAGCCACAAAAATAATCAATGCTTGCATAGTACTGCACAACATGTGCATAAATGCGAATATGGAGGACCCGCCAACAGATTTGGACAATAATAACTTAGGTATCATGCCTACAGCCTCAATGCCAGTGGCAAATGATGCCGGTCCCAGATCTAGTTATTTGCTTTCCCAGGGTCGTGCTAAAAGAGCTCGAATTATTGAGCAATATTTTTTCTAATTATTTTGATCCTATGGAATGTCAGCTTGAATGTTAATAACGTTAGCTTATTATTACTAGAAACCTCTTCTTTAGAACCCAGAATTTGGCATGTTGAAAGTGACTGTTGTTAAACTTCCTTACAAGTCTGGCCACCTTAACTAGAATAACATTCAACCACCACTCGCAGGTGAGCTTGGATGTTTACTAAAAAATGTTTATTGTTCATTACTGGTGTTAATGAAGCAGTTACAGTACACCTATTATGTTGTGTTACCCAATTACTGTCAAGAAAGCTATCAACAAGGATATTCATTCTATCTTCACGCCAAATCCCTGGCGGGGTAGGCAGAAAGAACCGAGCGCCACACGGCACGGTCCATACACACCTGACTTGCTTCTTCAACTTTCATTTTTCTTTTCTTGTATGCACGTCGGTTCCTACGGCTCTTGACACCACCTTCAACTAACACATGATTAATTTGGTCGTGGTAGGTGTGTCGCGGCCTTCCCCGACTCCTACGTCCATCCATTTTCGCGTTGTATATCTGTTTTGATATTCATTCAGTGTGTAAATAAACGAATGACTGCGTCGGTGGCGCATTCGGTAGTGTAACTGACTGCTGCGCTGAAGTTCTGGGTTCGAGGAGTTTTAGTGAGTTAATGACTATTTTTGTTTTTTCGTAATTCAATAACTTTAATTTTTAAATTAAGATAATTTTACTATTTTATGAATATTTTAACACTTCTAGAATATTGCTTTTTTTTTTTAATTTGTATGGTCTCTAAATTGACTCCATTGTTATAGTTATAAGTAATAATAAAAAATAATAAAAAAATAAAGTAGTTTTTATGACATGCATATTGTGTGACTATTTATTTTATAGGTTGAAGTGTTTAATTTGTTGTGTTTCTAGTTGTTAACAATTGTATTGTTAGTGAATAAATAAATAGAAAGAATAAGATTCATGGGTCAGTTCAAATATTTGTGTGACCCAAAAACGTTTGTTTCGGAATTAGGGTGGTTTTAGGGTTCTGTTCCCAAAGTGTAAAACCGGGACCCTATTTATGAGACTTCACCGTCCGTCTCTCTATCAGTCTGTTTGGCCGTCACGAGGCTGTATCTCAGAAACCGTAATAGCTAGAGATGTATTATATGTTATGATGTATTTCTATTACCGCTATAAAAACAAAATATGATGTATCTGTTGCCGCTATACTAACAAAATATTTAAAACAGAAAAATAATGTTAATAAAGGAGGGCTTCCATACAACAAACGTGATGTTTTGACGTTTTTTGATACGGAACCCTCTGTGCGCGAGTCTGACTTGGCCATTTTCTTTTATCTATACTAATAATAGTAATGTAAAGAGGCTCTGAAGCTATAGAACCAATTTGAAAAGTTCTATCACTGTTAGTATGCTGCGTTATCTCCGGTGAACATAGGCTAGTGATGAATGAATATTTATTTTTTTCAGTGAGCCAGCGGCCGCCGGTCGGTCCGCGCGTGTTATCGCACCCCGTATGCGCCGCGAGTTAACCGACAAATAATTATTATTGTGACGAAGTATTCATCAAAAAGCCATTGAAGGGTGCTCCTGGGCACGAGCACCTCACACCACCATGGATAGCCAAACCCCCGAAGTAAGCTACGCCAAAGTTACCTCCAAATTTTCACACCCAACGAAGGAACAAGCCATAGTTATGGATTCTATAGAAAGTCTCGTTATACGAGACTATTTACTATCGCTCTCCACAGTCACCAAACCGTCTTCAATACGTTTCATATCACGCATAGCGAACTCCAGAATATGTGTCTACATGGACTCAAAGCAAACAGCAGATGAACTTACCGACACAGTGAAAAAAATTAAAGTCCAGGACCACCTACTTGAAATCCGGCCATTGATCACCAGAAACAAAAGGATTGTTTTATCGAACGTATGTTTTTCTTTTTTTATACCACTAAGGTGGCAGACAAGCATACGGCCCACCAGAAGGACCGGTGGTCACCGCAGCCTATGAACGTGTGCAACACCAGAGGTGCCACACTCGCGCTGCCGACCCTGTAAAAACCTTCTAAGACCCCCTTTGAAGAACCCCATACTGTAGGCGTTTGGGAAAACCGAGGCAGGGAGGTCATTCCACAACCTAAGCGTGCGCGGAAGAAAACACCTATCGGATCTAACCGTGCTGGAACGCACCGGACGCAGAGTGTGAGGATGAACTCCCTGTCTGTGGCGAGCGGTGCGATGATAGAACGTAGCCGTGGGCATCATATCAAACAATTCCTCAGAGCACATACCATTGTACAGGCGGTAGAACACGCATAAGGAGGCAAAGTCTCTCCTGTCGCGAAGAGGTTCCACACCAGCTGTAAGTACAGGATCGTTGACAATCCTTACAGCTCGCCTTTGCACCGAGTCAAATGGACGAAGCTGATATTCAGGTGCTCCCGCCCAGAGGTGACAGCAGTACTCCATATGCGGCCGCACTTGCGACTTATAGAGAAGCAGTGTTTGCGCCGCAGTGAAGTACCGCCGCGCCCTGTTGAGCACACCTAGCTTTTTGGACGCCAGCTTAGCCTTGCCCTCCAAATGACTACGGAACTGAACGTCACTGGAGATGTCAACGCCAAGGATCCCTATACTTTTGGAGATGGAAAGAGATGTGCCCTGAAATTGCGGCGCTACAGTAATTGGGGTTTGCTTAGCGGTGAAAAAACACGCTTGTGTCTTGGAAGGGTTGAACTGGACAAGATTTTGTCCACCCCAATCGGACACTCTAGTAAGAGTAGCCTCGATTTCAGACACAAGCTGTTCACGATTTTCCTCTACTGTGTCCCGAGAGATACCGGGGCGGCCCGTGTAACAAGTGTCCCCCGTACTGTCGTCCGCATAACAATGAATGCCGTCAATAGACAACATGTCATTGATATGCAGCAGAAACAGAGTAGGGGACAACACTGAGCCTTGCGGTACTCCAGCGTTTATGGCCATGCAGTCTGAACAGCTGCCGTCAACGACGGCCCTGATGCTTCTACCGGCCAAGAAGCTGGACACCCATCCGCATAATCTCTCGGGAAGTCCATATGAGGGCAGTTTCGTAAGAAGACCACGGTGCCAGACCCGGTCAAAGGCTTTAGAGATGTCGAGGCTCACAGCTAGAGCCTCACCCTTACTCTCGATAGCCGCCGCCCATCGGTGTGTTAGGTACACAAGAAGATCGCCCGTCGAGCGACCGTGACGGAAACCGTACTGCCGGTCGCTGAGCAGGTCGTGTTCCTCAAGGTACCCCAGGAGCTGTGTATTAATTACACGCTCCATCACCTTGGATAAAAGGGAGGTGACGGCTATAGGCCTGTAATTGGCCGGGTCGGTTCTGTCACCCTTCTTGGGTACAGGATGTACATACGCGATCTTCCACGACGCCGGGACTTGCTGCATAGAATAGGAAAGTGTGAAAAGACGTGTAAGTACCGGACACAACTCTGGACCACAGTGCTTAAGTACCACCGCGGGAATGCCGTCTGGCCCACTCGACTTATGAACGTCCAGAGATTGAAGCTCCCGCCGGACATTCCGCTGTGTAAATTTAACTTCCTGCATGGAAGTGCCACAACTCGGAATGCCCGGCGGTAAAGCACCCCCGTCGCTCATGGTCGAGTTAGAGGCAAAGAGATTACCCAAAAGGTCGGCTTTCTCCTTGGCACTCTGGGCCAAACTACCGTCGGGTTTAAGCAAGGGTGGTAATCCTGACCGGCAGAAGTTTCCCTCGGCAGCTTTGGCAAGCGACCAAAATTCACGACTTCCTGAAGGGTAGCCTGCTAGCCGTTCGCCAATTCGGCCGACGAAATCGAACTTGGCCTTGACAATTGCTCTTTTACTGGACCTCGAGGCGGCATTTAATTTGCGTTTCACCTCAGAGATGTTTGGATCTGAATTTGCACGAGCCGTGGTCCAAGCTCTGTAGGCAGATTCTTTCTGTATTAGAGCTTCTTTGCATAGCCGATTGAACCACGGTCGCTTTTTTGCACCTACAGGGATCCATCGGTTGGGAATGTAGCATTCCATACCCTCCAAGATCCCCTCAGCGACTGCTACAGCACAAGAATCCAGATCCTCCGAGGCAAAACAAAGCCGCCGCCACGGGTACGACGCATAGAACTCTCGCAGTCCATCCCAGTCTGCTGACTTGTAGTGCCACACATGTCGCCACTCCTTGGGCCGAGGTGGTTCAGGCCTTGCGAGAGGCACATGCGTCCGAACGACACAGTGGTCCGACGATCCTAGCGGAGCATCCACTGAAACGTTGTATCCGTCCGGACGCGTTGTCAGCAGAAGGTCCAGCAATGCACTATACTCGTTCTCCTTGTCTGGTATCCTTGTATGGGATTTAACCAGCTGGGAGAACCCATAGGTCAAGGCAAATTCGTGAGCAGCTTTTCCCGCAAAGTCGGTGGTCCGGGAGCCCAACCAGTCAACATGATGACCGTTGAAATCTCCCAAAACCACTATCTCAGCGGAGGAACACTGCTCAATCACCCTGTCAGTCGATTGCTGCAGGTGGTTATAAAGGCGAACTGTGTCCGTATTACCGCTGTGAGACCTATACACGCACGCGTAGATCCGGGTGTGGCCCCCGTGATCCACGCGCGCCCATAATGTTGACAGGTCCCTGTCTTCGAGGCTTGTAAGACGGCGACAGCAGACATCATCCCGGACATACATACACACCCCGCTTTCCGCCTGAAGTTGTACTCCAGCTTGTAGCCAGGGTACATCAAGTCAGATGTGTCTTTCGGGCATGAGATCTGCGTCTCCGTTAAGAAAAAAAGGGTCGGCTTCGCAGTTTCAAGATGGTGGTGGACTACGTTGATGTTCGCGCGCATGCCTCTGATGTTGCAAAAGTCCACTTGAAGTGTGGACGCCGATGCCGCTGTGGGTACCCTTTTATTTTTCTTTTTTGCAGCCATGGTTGTTTTTTAAAAAAGGGGAATTAAGAAGGTTGAGGGGGCGCCTGTGTGCCGCTGGCGCAGGAGACTAAGCGAGGCTCCAAATCACCAAAGGCAGACAAAGGTAATGCGGAAGATTGGCACGGCGTACGGAAGGGCCCCCGGTCCCCCCCCAATGCAGTGGCCGCGTCCACTCCGGTATCCTCCTCCGGCACGACCACAGCACCAGGGACTTTACACAGGCTGCTGGTTCAGCCTCCTGGGGCGGAGATTAAGTGATCCCCAGGTTCGGGTCCCGTACAGCCTGCGGGCGGTCAGCGGTCAACCGTTTCACCGGGTCTCCCTGACCGCCGTACCAATACTCCGCGCCTCTATCCGCCAATGGAGCCAGATAAGCCTCTGGTCTCACCGTCACCGGCACAAAGTCGCCCCAAAGAGCTCTGGATCCCTGCTAACCGACGGAGAACATAACCCAACCGGAGTCAGGTTACTATTACCGCGGTCTTCTGCAGGGCGGAGGTACTGCCCCAGGCGGGCTGCTCAACGAACGGAGTACCGTTATGCCCTTCCTCCTAATGTGGGCTTTTTCGTTAATCCCTAAGGTATTGAATCTTAGGGATCTGATTGAAGAAGCCACTACTGTACCCTCAGGGTGTAACGTTAGCTCCATGAGAAGTAACGCATGTCCCCTAAACCCCGAGGGACAAGATGTCCAATCATTCCAAATGATGTGATTGAGGAAAAATTTAATCAGATGAATGTGAAGATTTTATCGCCAATTACGTTCATGAAGGTAGGTGTTCCTGACCCTGGGTTTTCACATATTATGAGTTTTAGACGCCAACTATATGTATCCCCCGAGGACGAAAAAATTCTGCCGGAATCAATGCAAATTAATTTCGATGACACCAACTACTGGGTATACATTACAAATGAATCAATTAAATGTTTTGTATGCAATGGAATGGGTCATTCTGCAAAATATTGCCCACAAAATAAAATTCCAAATTTCGTATCCTTACCAAATAATTCACAAATAAGCACTGATAGCTCAAATTGTCCTACAATGTAATTCAAAAAACCACAAACTCATAGCATCCACCGTCCACACAATAAATCTGAATACATTAAAGGAATTAAACGGTTTCTTTCAAGTACCACATCCGACCAATCAAAACTAGATCAGATTTACACCGAATATAATGATCAGATTTACACCGAATATAATATAGACGAAAGCCCACCAGTTAGTGACTACGTAGAGGATACAGATAGTAACTACTCCGCTGAAGAAGAACCGTCTAAGATTAAGCCCGCGAAAAAAAAAATCGAAGACCATGGATAATAGATCAGAAGAACAGGTTTGGAATGATATTAAAACGGAAATAAAAGAATTCCAGTAGCTCCTTCCCACATTGGATCAATTCATCAGCCTCTTAGACAAAGCCCGCAATAAAGAAAATGTTCAAGAAATAATCAACGACTGCACAGAAAATATTGACGAATTAATTGACATGTGCCTACTCCTAAGATGAACAAAAACCTTAAGAATAGATGTGCTAGATTTGCTAGAAAACTCCAGGACATAAAAACTACGAATACCACATAATACATATCCTTTTCATATTTAGTTATATATTTGAGTTACATTAATTATAAGCAATAATTATGGAAATCATCCAGTGGAATGTAAACGGATTTCATACTAGATATGAACATATTCAACTTTTACTAAATGAGATTAACCCTTTATGTTTTTGTATACAAGAAACTAACTTTAAAAATAATTATTGTGCTAAGTTAAAAAATTATCACAATTTTTATAAAAACCGCTCACATGGCTGTATAGCCAGTGGAGGGGTAGCCACTTACGTTAAATCTCATACACTCCCAGAATTAATTAATATTAATAGCCCAGTGGAAGTAATTGTGATTAGAATAAAATTCCCACTGACTATTACACTATGCAACAAATATTTACCCAACAGCTGTTCCTTTACTGAAAATGACTTGAATTCTTTAGTACGACAGCTGCCAACGCCCTTCATTATAATGGGAGATTTTCGCGGACACCACTTTTATTGGGGCTCAAATCATTGTGATCCTAGAGGTAAGGTAATTGCTAATTGGATGGACGGTGACGATAATTTTATCCTACTGAATTCCCAACAACCAACACATTTTAATAGTAGAAACGGCAGCACCAGCAATATCGATTTATCTTTTGCTTCACGAAGTATATCAACTTATTTCGACTGGAATGCATTAGAAGATCTTTATGAGAGCGACCACTATCCTGTTATTATTACGTCACAAATAGACCTTGCTTCAACCTTGCACAACTCCGCATAATTTTGGAAATATCAGAAGGCGAATTGGCCTAACTTTCAACTCGAAATAGAATGTAAAATTAATCAATTAGAGAAACTAGACGTATCTAGTAAACCATGTATAAATAATTTAGTAGACGAATTTAATAAAATAATAATCAGTCCGCCGAAAAAAATATACCAAAAACCACAGGAAAATTAAAAAAGAAGCAAGTTCCATGGTGGAACTGTGGTGTCCCACTTAATATGTAGCAATTAGCACTTCATCCATACTAATATTATAAAGCTGAAGAGTTTGTTTGTTTGTTTGAACGCTAGGATCTCAGGAACTACTGGTTGGATTTCGAAAATTCTTTTACAGTTTCATAGTCCATTTATCGAGGATGGCTATAGGCTATACAACATCACGCTAAAACGAATAGGAGCGGATCAGCAATCAAAAATATTTTGAAAAAAATTTTTTACCGTCTGAGAGCTTCCGAGGCGTATGCTGCGTAAATGGTTAAAGTTATGTAAAAATTGTGTATTACTAAATTGTTTCTTTTAAAAAGTTCTAAAAAAAAGTCCGCGACAGCATATGTCTATCTTTTAAGGTTCGCTCACAATAACCTGATTTGTCTATATCTTAAGGTTCGCTCACGATATTTTAAAACTGAAGAGTTTGTTTGTGCTAGGATCTCAGAAACTACTGGTTGCATTTCAAAAATAGTTATATTGTTTAATATTCCATTTATTGAGGATAGCCAATGGCGATTTAACATTACGTTAAGACGAATAGGAGCGGAGCAGCCATGAGTAATGTTTCGAGAACGGGGAAAATTTCTTTCTTTTAAGAGCTTCCATTGCGTATGCTGCATAAATGGTTAAAGTTACGTAAAAATAGTGTACTACAAATTTGTTCCTCTTAATAAGTTATAAAAAGTCCTCAACAGCAAATGCCTATCTTTTAAGGTTCACTTACAATTACCCTCTTTAAAGCATGAGTGACGCGACGGGAGTAAGCGTGGTCTACAGTGGCAGCCAGTCAACTGAACGATAAAAACCGGTCAAGTGCGAGTTGGACTCGCACACGATGAGTTCCATACCAAAAATAATTTATTATTTATTATTTCTCACTCTCATGTAAGGCAAACGAAGTTGCGCGGGTCAGCTAGTATGTAATAATAGGTAATTATCATTGTTCTGTATAAACTACACTATAACTATATTTATAATATATAGATACTTTACATAAATATAAAATTATATAAATACTATAAGTATCCCCCACCACTAATTACGCATATAAGTACATAGAATAGAAATAAAAATAATATTGTAATACTTACCTCGTTTACATACAATGTCGTGAGGCGATCGTCGCAGAAATCTTGTCGTAGAAATGTCTTCTGCGTTCCTTATCAACAATGGGACCTACTGTATGCGACGCCTGCGCCGGCCGCCTCCCGCCAGTCGGAATCTAGCTTCCACGCCGAACGCATGTCGCTTGCATTAAGATCTGTTTGTACGTACGCTATACCGAACATCGAAATTAGTATTCATCTTCATCTGTGTTATCATACTTACGACCTGTGATACTAACTGCTCCTTCAGTGCTTAATAAACAGTGGTGTGTTACCGAAGAGGACTCTAAATTATTTCTCACCAAATCTTTCACCACCACCTATACTGGGAGATCGCGAAGGCACGCGCCCCCCCAAACTGGTGACCCCGTTGGAACATCAATACGTATATCATCAGAAACCGTAAGTCCAGTGATTTTTTACAACCATGAGCAACACGGATGGCGAAGATCAATACCATGATGGTGAAAATGCACATGGTCAACCAAAGACATTTACACCTCACGACATTTGTCGTGTCGGTGTCAAGGCACCGCCCTTCTGGGCCGAGGAACCTTCTGTTTGGTTCGCACAATTGGAGGGAAATTTTATATTGGCGGGTATCAAGGACGACGAGACAAAATTTTACTACGTCATATCCAACCTCGAACACCGATATGCGTCGGAAGTTAAAGACATCATAGTTTCACCACCTGCAAAAAAGAAATACGAGAAGCTTAAATTAGAATTGATTAAACGGCTCTCAACCACTAGAGAAAAGGAGGTGAAACAACTACTTATGCATGAGGAGTTGGGAGACCGTCGCCCCTCACAGTTTCTCCGCCACTTAAAACACCGAGCAGGGCCCAATGTACCCGACGATTTCTTTCGTACCATATGGTCAAGTCGCCTGCCTAACGCTATACAGACCGTCATAGCCTGCCAACCGAGCTCGGAACTACAAGCGCTGGCAGAATTGGCAGACAAGGTTCATGACATCGTACCATCGTCACCACAAGTCGCCGCAACCCAGATAGCCTCAAACTCTGTCCTGGAAGCAATGGCTAAGCAAATAACTGCTCTCACAAAGCAAGTTCAAGCTCTTGCCACGAATTCGCAGAATCGAGACTCACGAAAATCCAGATCCAGAACCAGGAACTACGAGCGCGGGCGCAGTACCAGCAGATCCCAGTCGAGCTACCGCAGATTTCCAAACTTTTGGTACCACCACAAGTTCGGGAGAAAAGCGACCAAATGTACGAAGCCATGCGACTACAACTCGTCGGAAAATGCTCAGGGCAGTCGCTAATGGCGACGGATGGCTGCCCTGTACCAACGTCACCTGGTCGCCTGTTTGTAACGGATCGACATTCAAAGATACAATTTCTCGTTGATACTGGCAGCGATATTTGTGTCTTCCCTCGCACCGCACTCCGTCAACATCGACCCGGCACCAACGAATATCGGCTATTTGCAGCAAATGGCACACCTATCGCTACCTATGGCAGCATTTATCTGGAACTGAACCTTGGCTTACGTCGTGCTTTTACCTGGTGCTTCACAGTAGCAGATGTCACGAAGGCAATAATAGGCGTCGACTTCTTATCCTACTTTAACCTTGTTGTCGACTGTCGCAACCAGCGCCTCATAGACAATACTACGTCACTCAGCACTCCAGCAAAACCAGTAGAACCGTCGAACAACATATCTTCAGTGAAGACATTGATCGGCGAAACTCGGTACCACGACCTTTTACGCAGTTTCCCAGAGGTAACGCGACCAGCCGGCACGCAGCGTTTAACAAACCACGGCACAGTCCATCACATCCGGACCACGCCAGGCCCACCTGAGAGCTGCGCACCACGACGCCTTGCTCCAGACAAGCTGAAAATTGCCAAGCAAGAATTCGAAGCCATGTTGAAGATCGGGACGGCAAGACCTTCGGAGAGCCCGTGGGCTTCTCTGCTACATCTCGCGCCCAAGAAAGAAAATCAATGGCGCCCGTGCGGCGATTACAGAATGCTCAATGCACGCACGGTGCCCGACCGCTACCCGATTCGACACATCCACGATTTTACGCACAACATCGCCGAATGTACTATATTTTCGACCATCGACTTAGTCAAGGCGTACAATCAGATACCGGTCAATGAAGATGACATTGTGAAGACCGCAATTACAACACCCTTCGGGTTATTCGAGTTCCCTTTTATGAACTTTGGACTCCGTAATGCGGGCCCAACGTTTCAAAGATTCGTGGACGAGCTAACCCGGGGCATGGAGTATTGCTACGCCTACCTCGACGACTTTCTCATATTCTCGAAAAACGAACAAGAACACGAAAATCATCTCAAACAACTGTTCACGAAACTAAAAGAGTATGGGATGGTCATTAACACGTCGAAAAGCATCCTCGGAGCCAAAGAAGTCACCTTTTTGGGCTATAGAGTAACCAAGGAAGGCATAAAGCCCCTCGAGACAAAGATTGAGGCAATTAAAGATTTTAGTCTCCCAAAAACGGTCAAAGAGCTTCGCAGATTCTTGGGGATGATCAACTTTTACAGGAAATTCCTTCCCAGAGCAGCTGAGATACAAGCTCCGCTCCACGCCTTACTCACAGGTTCCGTAAAAGGGTCACATCCTGTTAACATCACTGGAGATGCACGAAGTGCGTTCGATGAATGCAAAGAAAGCTTATGCCAAGCCACGCTTCTAGCGCATCCTGATCTCGAAGCACGTTTAGCTTTAGTCACAGATGCTTCAGATAAAGCCATTGGCGCCGCATTACAGCAATTTAAGGACAATGCGTGGCAACCCCTAGTATTCTTTTCCAGAAAACTTAGTCCATCACAACAAAAGTACTCTCCATATGACAGGGAGTTGCTGGCAATATACGAAAGCATTCGCTATTTTAGACATATGCTCGAAGCTCGCCATTTCACCGTCTTCACGGATCACAAACCAATTTGCTATGCATTTCACATGCGCAAAGACAACTGTTCGCCAAGAAAATTTAGATATCTCGACTATATATCGCAATTCACTACTGACATACAACATGTGGCTGGCAAGGATAACGTCGTAGTGGCGGACACTTTATCCAGAATTGAAGAGCTCACACAACCTATAGATCTCACTACTTTAGCTAAGTCTCAAGAGCACGACCACGAGCTGAAAAACCTAATAGACGAAGGATCGTCTCTTCAACTAAAGCAAGTGAACATACCAGGAACGCGAATGTCACTGTATTGCGATGAAAACAATTCAACTTTATGACCCTTTGTTACCAAACTACTTAGACGACAAGTTTTTGACAGTCTGCACTGCTTAAGTCACCCTGGCGTGAAGGCGACAGTTAAGATGGTGTCTCAACGATATGTATGGCCAGGAATACAACGAGACTGCAGGGAATGGGCCAGAAGTTGTCATCAATGTCAAACAGCCAAAGTCAGTCGACATGTAACCTCTCCACTTGGTACATACAAGCTACCACCAGCTCGATTTACCTGCATTCACGTCGACCTCATAGGACCACTTCCAATCTCAGAAGGATACCGATACTGCCTGACAGCAGTAGATCGCTTTACCCGGTGGCCAGAAGTGATGCCAATACACGATATGACAGCAGAGACGGTTGCCAAAGCCCTTCTATCAGGCTGGATAGCGCGCTTTGGCTGTCCAACAACTATTGTCACAGACAGAGGCAAGCAATTTGACTCAGTACTTTTTAACGCGCACCTACTACCGCCCCGCGCGTAACCGTGTATATCTGCGAGTGTAACAAAAATATGGCGAACTTTTTGAAATGTAACGTGTGCAATATTGTGATTAGTGAGCTACTGTCATATATACAAAATAAAGTGTCTGTTATAGATGAGGAAACATTGGTTCGAATTTGTGTATCGGCTTTTACGGGGGAAGAAATAAAAACTGCAAAGTCGCTTCTTTTTCAATCTATTCCAACGGATAGACGAAAAATACTACGCAAAAACAAAGGAAAAGAAGAACGGGATTTAGCGGACATCATTAACGTTTTTAAGTCAGCGGAGCCTGACATAATACCCATATTTGTGGCAAGACAACTTGAAAAATTACCGCCTATCCTCTTTGACCACTTGGATTGTTCCTGTTGAAAGATATCTTGATTTTAAAGAATGAGATTAAAGAAATCAAGTCTACGTATGCTACGATAAGCGAAATAAAAGAAGTAATAAATGATTTATTGCGTATGAAGTATGATTCCTTGCCTCCATCCTCTGCGTTCAAAATAAATGGAAGACAAGGTGCGTGGGTGAATAGTGGCCCTATGGGTTTATCGCATGATTCTACAAAAATCGAATCCAATTTGTTTAAAAATTGTACCTCAATTACTAATGATGAACAACCGTTATCACAAAATAGACAAATGGAGGTAATTGAAGATAATCTGTCTAACGATTTAAGTGAGCGAGTACAGCTGACTGCACAGAGACAGGGCAGCATTAATCCCGACGGAGGTGTGAGGGTTGCATCACCTACGATCGCCACGGTGAGCCAGGACATAACCGTATCCACCGCCGTTGTTATGGAGAAAGAGGAGACAAGGGCGAGTTTGCCCGTTACGCCTTCGCGAGTGGCGGAACAACTGATTACCATAGCCCTGCCTGAACAAACCGTAACAAATAATACGGACCGCGCTGAAATATTGACAAAGAAAAATATTGACAAGTACGAATGGCAAACAGTAAGACGTAAGAAAATGACTAATTATAGGTTTATAGGAAGATCAGGCGTGGCTCGTGACTTGGAATGTAGCTTTCGGGCGGCTGAGCGAAAAATTCCAATGTTTATAACAAATGTTCATGTGTCGACTACGGAGAGTGATATTATAAAGCATATTTATAATAAAACCCAGGAGACAGTATCGCTGGAAAAAATAAATATGAAATTTGACAGAGGGCACAAGGCTTACAAATTTCTCATTTCCGAAGTTAATATTCAGAAATATATGGATGTAAATTTCTGGCCTTCGGGTGTCATATTTAGACGATTCCTGCATTTTAAAGAACGAAAGATGATAAATCATGATAACGGCTCGAAACAACAAACAAATGAATAGCAATGGCATATGCAATTTTGTAACATATAATTGTAAAAATATCAAGAGCTCCGTGGAGGATATAAGAAGACTGTGTGGTACGTGTGACGTGGTATGCCTCCAGGAGACCTGGCTACTGCCACACGATATACCTTATGTTGGCACGATTGTCAGTGGTTTCGGGTACACTGCTACCAGTGCCGTCGATACGGGTGCCGGCATTCGACGGGGCAGACCGTATGGTGGCGTAGCTTTGTTGTGGAGATGTAGTGCGTTCCAGAGAGTGTCGGTGATACAGTGTAATAATGATAGAATATGTGCTATTAGGATTGAGACGTGCGATGGACCTATTATTGTTTTAAGTGTTTACATGCCGTGTAATTCGACCGATAACTTGTTAGAATTTATAGATTGTTTGAGTGTGGTGAGCACTATTATTGATGAACAAGAAGTCGAGTCTGTTTTCATCTTGGGCGACTTTAATGCGGATCCGGGTGAGTTATTTTACAGTGAGCTTATCAGTATGTGTCAAGATCAACGATGGTCATGCGTAGATGTAGATGTGATAGGGCCAACCTCCGGCACTTTCACTTTTGTTAGTCAAGTGTATGGAACGACTAGCTGGTTGGATCACTGTATCGTGACTCACTCGGCTCGGCAGATGGTCACAGATGCAAGGGTCATTTATGACGCATGCTGGTCTGACCACTGTCCCCTTTTAATAGAGCGCAATATAAAATTATTGACTTCGAAGGTAATGCCGAGAAATTTTAATATAAATAAAAACGTATTATGGGGTGAACGTAATGACATGCAAATTGCAATGTATACTAGACAGTGTAATGAAAGTTTAAAATCTATTGATTTTCCATCCGAATGTGTACAGTGTGCTAACTATTACTGTGATAGCGTTGACCACAGACGTATTATAGATAGGTTGTATTCTGACATTGTTGCTGCCCTACGCGGGGCGGCAGTGGCGAGTCGAGGAGGCCCGCAGCCCGGACGTGCGAGTGCGCGTGGCCCGCGCGTAGTGGGATGGAACAAACACGTCAGTGGCGCGCACCGGAGGGCCAGGGATCGGTTTATAGAATGGGTAAGATATGGCAGGCCAAAGTCAGGCGATATTTACCTGGAAATGTGTGAGACACGAAAAGTATTCAAATCACGATTAAAATGGTGTCAAGACCATCATGAACAAATAAAAATGGACTCATTGGTGGAAAAACACGCTAAGGGTAACTATCGTGCGTTTTGGAATGAAACCAAACAAGTTAATGCACGACCTGGCCTTCCGGTGAGTGTCGATGGTGTGAGTGATCCAAATGATATTGCGAACCTCTTTAGAACACATTTTTCTGTGACGTCACCACTAGGTCCAGCAGGGGAGGTGTTGAATACTGAGTGCAGGGGCCGGACAGTGGAGATTTCTTTCAGTGCGAAAGATATTGCGAAAGCCGTTAAACAAATATCTAGTGGCAAGTCACCGGGTCACGATGGGCTTAGTATTGAGCACCTCCGTCAGGGAGGCCCGCATATCAATAGAGTTTTGGCTATGTTTTATTCGCTATGTGTTGGCCACTCGTACTTGCCCGATGACTTTATGAGAACGGTGGTGGTACCTGTGGTGAAAAATAAAACTGGTAACCTAGGCGACATAAGTAACTATAGGCCCATTTCACTTACCACCATATTCGCTAAGGTATTTGACAGTGTACTTAATACACAGCTCAATACGTACGTAACTTTACACGACAACCAGTTCGGTTTTCGCCCGCGACTGTCGACGGAGAGCGCGATACTGTGTCTTAAGAATACTGTTAAGTACTATACAAACCGCAAGACGCCCGTGTTTGCTTGCTTCCTTGATTTGTCCAGGGCATTTGACTTAGTGTCCTATGACATTTTGTGGGAAAAACTGAGAGGCATAAACATGCCTAATGAACTGATCAGAATTTTTCAATATTGGGATTACAATCAGTGTAACACTGTTCGATGGGCAGGGACAATGTCGGAACCGTATAAACTTGAGTGTGGGGTCAGGCAGGGGGGTTTGACATCTCCTACCCTATTCAATTTGTATATGAACTATCTGATTGTCGGTCTTTGTAAACAGCATGTCGGTTGTCACGTTGACGGAGTCTGTGTCAACAATTTAAGTTACGCCGACGACATGGTGTTGCTGAGTGCGTCGGTCTGTGGCTTGAGACAGCTAGTAAGAACGTGTGAGGATTACGCGCGGAGTCACGGACTGACGTATAATGTAAAGAAAAGCCAATGTATTTTTTTTCGGGCTGGTAGTAAGTGTCCTCAAGATGTACCACCTGTGTATCTATACGGTGAGCCCTTAGATGTAGTTAAACAATTTAAATACCTGGGGCACGTGGTCACTGCCGACCTGAGCGATGATGCTGATATTGAGAGGGAGCGAAGGTCGCTGTCAGTAAAAGCGAATATGTTAGCCCGCAGGTTTGGTCGTTGCTCAACAAATGTGGAGATTACTCTCTTCAAAGCGAATTGCACGTCCCTCTATACGTGTTATCTATGGGCTGACTACACAAAAAAGAGCTACAGCGACCTTCGCGTCCTTTACAATAATGCTTTTAGAATGGTGTTGGGGCTGCCTCGATTCTGCAGCGCTTCTGGCATGTTTGCGGAAGCGAGGGTCAACTGCTTCCACACTACGATGCGCAAACGCGGCGCTTCTTTGGTGCACAGAGTGCGGGCCAGCTCTAACGCTATTTTGGCTATGGTGGCCGCGCGGTTGGACTGTCCTTTTCTTCGACACTGCTGCGACAGACACGTAGCTGTCCCGGTGGCGAAGAGAAGGTACTGAGAATATTGGAACAGATTTGAAATAGGGCACAGTGAGTTAATTATAAGCATAATGTGTTAATTTAGATAGATTTTAACTGTAACTTAAGTAGGATATGATTGAATTTTAAATAATAACGGACTTCTTTTTGTCTTTTAATTAATTTATTTATTTATTCACGATTGGTCTCAATTTAATGTTTTAATGGATCATTTCTTTGGGTATAATATTAATTTTATGAATGACTAGCTGATGCGCGCGGCTTCGCCCGCGTGAAATTTGGTCCCCATTCCCGCTTCCCGTGGGAACATTTTCCCGGGATAAAAAGTAGCCTATGTGTTATTCCGGACTATACTCTATCCCTGTACCAAATTTCAGCTAGATCCATTCAGTCGTTAGAGCGTGATTGAGTAACAAACATCCAAACATCTAAACATCCAAACATCTTCACAAACTTTCACATTTATAATATTAGTAGGAAGTAGGATTTATAATTGCTTAATGCTTTTGTTCTTATTTCAAATTTTTATTTATGTAAAATAAGTTTTATATTCAAATAATTTCAAATCAATAATATTAATTAAGTGAGTAAAGTAATGATTATGGTGTCATCTGTGTTATACTGTATTTAATATGTTGAATTAATTGTATGGGTAAAAATGACCTGAAATAAACTATTATTTATAATTATTTTATTTATTTTAAATGCCTCGCAAAGATTGCATGCTTTGAACATAAGCAGACTACAGCATATCATCCTGCCTGCAATGGCATGGTAGAACGTTTTCACAGACAGCTGAAAGCAGCCATAGTCTGCCACACCAACACAAACTGGACGGAAACACTACCACTGGTATTGCTGGGCATACGAAGCGCTGTAAAGGAAGATCTCCAAGCGTCATCGGCAGAGCTCGTTTACGGAGAGCCAATAAGATTACCCGGAGAGCTATTCCATCCAGCTGCACCGACGAGTACAGATGTGACAGACTTCACAAACCGCTTACGACTAGTTGTACAAAAGCTGCAACCGCAACCAGCTGCCCGACACTGCAAAAGAACCATCTTCGTTTTCAAGGATTTAGCAACGACAAAACATGTCTACTTACGTGAAGATGCCGTCCGAGGCGCTCTGCAACCGGCCTACTCAGGCCCGCACGAAGTCTTGGAAAGAGACGATAAGGTCTTCAAATTGCTAGTCAAAGGCCAACCAATATCGGTTACTATAGATAGGTTAAAACCTGCATATGTTCTTACCGACAACACCCACACTCCACCAGAACCGGATCAATCGCCACCTGAAAAAGTAAGCTTAAACAGTAATAATAAAACCACTAGATCGGGAAGAGTAGTACGGTTTCCAAATTATTATCGACCGTAGGACGGTCTCTGGGGGGGAGTGGTGTGGTGTCCCACTTAATATGTAGCAATTAGCACTTCATATGTAATAATAGGTAATTATCATTGTTCTGTATAAACTACACTATAACTATATTTATAATATATAGATCTTTACATAAATATAAAATTATATAAATACTATAAGTATCCCCCACCACTAATTACGCATATAAGTACATAGAATAGAAATAAAAATAATATTGTAATACTTACCTCGTTTACATACAATGTCGTGAGGCGATCGTCGCAGAAATCGTGTCGTAGAAATGTCTTCTGCGTTCCTTATCAACAATGGGACCTACTGTATGCGACGCCTGCGCCGGCCGCCTCCCGCCAGTCGGAATCTAGCTTCCACGCCGAACGCATGTCGCTTGCATTAAGATCTGTTTGTACGTACGCTATACCGAACATCGAAATTAGTATTCATCTTCATCTGTGTTATCATACTTACGACCTGTGATACTAACTGCTCCTTCAGTGCTTAATAAACAGTGGTGTGGTACCGAAGAGGACTCTAAATTATTTCTCACCAAATCTTTCACCACCACCTATACTGGGAGATCGCGAAGGCACGCGCCCCCCAAAGAATGAAGAATGTGCTGTGTCTCTGAAGGAAACTAAAACAGCATATAGAAAGATTATGAAGGAAAAAAGAAAAAACCAAGCCAACGATCATCCTAACCAAGAACAAGAATTATTGAAAATAGAATATCGAAAAAAAAGAGCCAAAACTAGAAGACTATTATTCAAAGAAAACAGAAAAGCAAGTTGGGAAAATTTCATTACATCTATAAATAGTTATATACCCTTAAGAACTGTATGGCAAAAATTAACTCTATAAAGGGATATACAAGGAAGAAACAAACAATAATTCTAAAAAATAAGGAAGGAATTCTAAGCGGCAATCCTAAAATAAATGCTGATATACTAGCGAAATGTTTTGTAGAAAACTCTAGTTCCAGTAATTACAACCAAGACTTTTTGGGATACAAAAACCAAACAGAAAGGACTAATGATGTAAAAAATCATCTGCAAGACATAATTAACGAAAACATTACCCTACATGAACTTGATCTCGTTATACAACATGTAGGTTCATCAAGCCCGGGTCCTGACAATATATCGAATACTATGATCATAAAACTTCCCCGCTTGGCCCTTGAACGTCTTCTAGACATCTATAACTACATCTGGTCGAATCAAGTTTTTCCTGATCAGTGGAGGGAGGCTATTGTTATACCGATCTTAAAACCGGGCAAAACTCCTACATTGCCATCAAACTATAGACCTATTTCTCTTGTAACCTTTGCAAATTGTTAGAAAAAATTATAAGTAATAGATTGAGATGGTATTTGGAAAAAATCAATTGATATCGACATTTCAGTTCGGTTTAGGCAGTTCAGGTCAACATTAGATTATTTATCATACTTGGAAAACGAAATAAAAACTTCCTTTGCAAATAAAAACAAACTTGTGGTAGTTGCTCTGGATTTGGAAAAAGCCTACGAAATGGTGTGGAAACACAGAGTCATATTACTTTTAGATAACTTAAAGGGCAATCTCCTTGCTTTTGTTATAAACTTCTTAGCTAATAGAACCATACAGGTAAAGATTAATAACATCTTATCGGACTCACTTCAAACAGAGAACGGACTGCCACAAGGATCAGTTTTGAGTGTTATTCTCTTTCTTGTATCGATTAATAAAATTCTAGAAGTTATAGAGAGACCAGTGAAGGGATATTTATTCGCAGATGATTTGACAATAATATGTAGCGGTAATAGTATAAAACCTACTGAAAAACTCTTGCAAAATACCTTGGATAAATTAAGTGAATGGTGTAGACATACTGGATTAAAATTTTCAGAAACAAAAACTGAGACTATGGTGCTATCCACTATCAAATATAAAGACACAATTAACTTAAAATTAATAATCAAAAAGTTAAAGAAGTACGTCAACTTAAAATTCTAGTCGAGACAACTTAAAGTTCGAGTCGGAGACATCAAATCAATGTATAAAAATGATTGCAATATCGTTCATTGATATCAGAGTTGCTAAGTAGCTCGATAGATGGCTCTGTGCCATACTCTTAAATGGCGGTTACAATAAGGTGAAGAATTTCAACTTGTATCAGTACGGCTCCCGTAGCTCAATTGGTTAGAGCATTGCCCTGGATTAGGCAAAGGTTGCGGGTTCAAGTCCCGTCTTGGCCAAGTTGTCTTTTTTCACTTTATAATAAAATATTATGAAAAAAAGTTAGCATACTAATGGCTTTAAATATTAAAAATTTAAAATTCTAGGTTTAACTTTTGATCCAAAAATGAACTGGGTCTTACACATAAAAAAATTGAAATCTGAATGTTATAGTCGAATAAATGTCATTAAAAATTTTACCATCTACAAATTGGGGTTCAGACAGTAAATGTATCAAAAACACTTACAAAGCGCTCATTCGCCAAAAAATAGATTACGGTTCTATTATATATGATGCTGCTTCCCCTGCTATTTTAAGACTTCTTGAAAGTATTCATAATACCTGCTTAAGACTAAGTTTAGGAGCCTTCAAAACTAGCCCAATTAACAGCATTCTAGTTGAGGCTGACGACATGCCTCTAACATTAAGAAGAAAAGAATTGTGCATAGCATATGCCGTCAAACATATAGCTAACAATAAGGACTCATTCATGTTCAAACCCCCGGTGCCGTCTGATATTGAGTACCAACTAAGAACTACCCTTTCTTTACCATTAAGACTGAGACTCGAAAAATATCTAAAAGAATTAGATTGAAACTACCTCGAGTTTTTGAGCGTAATATTCCCCAAACCCATCCATGGATTAAATTAGAACACCCAATTATTTTATATGATTTTAAACTAACACTATACACTATAGAACTGTTAACGGAATATTTACCAGGTACTGTTTTATCGAGTATCCGATATTTCGGCGCTGTTACAAGCGCCATGATCACGGATGAACTGAAGTGCAGCGAGCTAGATGTTTGTAGGTAGACCGTAGCGATCTACCCTCCTCCGGACACGTTTATTACGCACATTAACACCACTGTCATCGTTCACCGTATCGTCCTGCACTCGATCACGATCCCGACACACAATACTCACTGTGTCACTACGCGATGATTTTTCAGCTGGTTTTTGTTTTGTAGTGAAATGACCAATCACTGGATGCCAGGCACTCGACAGTTGAAACCCATCTTCCCTGTTGAAGGTTTTATACTTTTTTATTTCTATAGCCTCTTCAACCAATCTGGGTATGTAGTGGCGTTCTGTCGAGAGTATCTGAGGGTTGTGCAACTCAATCCAGTGATTGGTACCTGCTTCTAAAAGGTGTTGAGCTATTGCAGATTTTTGTGTGTCATTATTTTTGACCGCTCTGATATTCTCCTTTATTCGGCACGAGATACTTCTCTTGGTTTGGCCTATATAAGAGCTGCCACAACTGCAGTCCACTTTTTAGACACCAGGAACTTCTAAGGGAAACCTATCCTTGGGCGTACGTAGGCATTGAGCTATTCTCCTGAAAGGAGTGAACACAGTTTTCACTGAAAACCGCTTAAGTGTGTTAGCGACCCTGTCTGTCACTCCCTTCATGTACGGTAAGTACGCAGGCTGTCTCTCTACCTTATAGTCCAGGCGCCTAGGTGTTCTCGAGTGTCCAGTGATTCGCCCCTTGTAACCGTTCCTCTGTAGCACGCCCCTTAGATGTCTCATCTCTTTATCTAAGTTTTCCTTATCACATAATCTGTATGCGCGGTCTGTAAGTGACGTAACTACAGAGTTCAGCTGGCGTGGATGGTGATGCGAGTCGGCATGCAGATACCTGTCAGTGTGGGTAGGCTTCCTGTATACGGAGTGGCTAATAGAACCATCTTCTCTTACTCTCATCTGTACGTCAAGAAATGCGATCGTCCTATCCCGTTCTAATTCGTATGTGAATTGAATTTTGCTGTGAATACCATTAAGGAACGCCATATAGTCCTGTACAATAATAATAATAATAATAAAAAAAAAACCTGGTGACAGATACACGTCAATATTTTTGCTCCACAAGTTTTTATTACATTTTTATTGCAAACAAATAATTACCCAGTTTTTACACATATTAAGGAAATAATAATATTTATGATACTAAAAATGCATAAATTCCGACGAAAAATGTTTAAAACCTTTTATAGAAGATCTCATCAAGAAGTGTTTGACAAATGTCATGTGACACGGCATGAATAATGCAAAATATTATTCATGTACATACATAAATTGTGAAAATGTTGACCAGAGCCAGGACACAACGAGCACAGCCAACATCTCCGGACTCATCACTCCGCTCCGCCTCTCTTCTTCGCGAAAATACACCAAACGTAGAGGCGTCGAGCTCAACATCGAGTGATGAGTATTTCTCTCCGCCGACAGCGCCAACGCCTGTACGTCGGCCGGGGAGAGGCCGGCCACCGTCTCGCTTGGGACCCCGAGGCCCACCGGCCTCGAACAGGGCCCCCGCTTCCGGTGATAATGTGCACCGCATGCGATGGACTAATACCATTAATGAGAACGTCATGCGGGCATATTATGCGGCAACAGAGGGGGGAACTATTCGCACTGCGTATCGTGACCGTATGCTGCACTTGTTTCGTGAACTTGAACCAGCTGTCGACGTTTCCGCTCAAAGATTATCGGATCAAGTACGTGCTATTCAACGTAATCGTACGTTGGATAGTAACGTACTTGAAAGACTACGCTTAGAGTATCTACGGAATGACCATGTTATCTACAATCCGCCGCTACGGGAAGAAGCAAGTATCCCAATTAATGTTGTGGTTAGTCAAAATACAGTAGTAGATGACATGGTTATATCAACAGATACTAGGTACAATGAGGAGATACTGGTGGCTTTGGAGTGTGCGATTGGGGAATATCGGAATGCGCCCATTAATATTAGGCCACGTCTACCTCGATTGCCCATGCATAGAAAGAACTTGGCACTGGTGAGTACTGTTGATTCACTATTATCTATGTATTTAGAAAATAGTGAAACTCTTAGTGATACTCATTCAATCCTGTACTGCGCTGCTATGGCAACATGTCGTGTAGCAGGTGTTCAACCTTTGGCGGAAAACCATGATACACGACCGACAAAACCAACTGTGCCGGGGTGGCAGCGTAGGATTGAACGACGTATCGCTGAGACAAGAGTACTCATCAGCAAGTTATCATGCTTTAGATCCGGGAATACTCGGCCGAAGGTGATGCGCTTTGTGAACCGTGCATTTTCAGGAACTGGAGTTAGTTCCAATGATTATGTGAATCGGGTCACAGAGCGCATTGATTTCCTAAAGCAAAAAGTTTATGCATGGGCACATCGGATTCGTAGATTCAAAAAACGCGTAGACCGATTTACTATCAATCGCAGATTCCAAAGAGACCAGAGATGGGTTTATAGAAATTGGGAACAATCTGATCAAGGTGTGGGTGACGGACATCTACCGGATGCTGATGAAACAAATACATTTTGGGAAAGTATCTGGTCGGTACCCGTTAGTCACACCGAGGGTGATTGGATGTGTGATGTCAAGCGGGCATGTGAGAATGTATCAGACATGGAAAAGGTCATCATTGACAGTTCTGATATAGCTAGTGCAGTCCGTCCGTTATCTAATTGGAAATCTCCGGATGGACTGCACAATTTTTGGCTAAAATGGCTACGCAGTTCACATGCTCGATTGGCATCTCATTTCCAATCTGCTCTTGAATCTGGATCGTTGCCAATTTTTATGACAACTGGTGTGACTCATCTGCTCCATAAATCTGGAAGTACTTCGAATCCCAGCAATTATAGACCAATCACGTGTCTGCCGTCAATCTATAAACTTCTGACATCCATTTTGAGAGCTAAAATAAGTAAAAATATTAGTGTGAATAAAATTATGAGTGGCTCTCAAAATGGATGTAGAATTGGGGCTCGGGGTACTAAGGAGCTTCTCCTCATTGATATGACTATTAGCCAACAAGTTCGTCGTAACCGTAAGAATCTGTCAACATGCTGGATAGATTATAAGAAGGCGTTCGATTCTGTGCCTCATACTTGGCTCCTAAGGGTGCTGGAGTTGTATAAAGTTGATACAACTCTATGCACCTTTTTACAGTCATGTATGAGGCAATGGAGGACCCTTTTTACCTATCCAGGATGTGGGGAGTTCTGCGGTGACGATGAGCCGATTAGGATTAAGCGGGGCATCTTTCAAGGTGACAGTTTGAGTCCTCTATGGTTTTGCTTAGCCCTAAACCCTCTTAGTACTTTACTAGCGAGTTCAGGGCTAGGTTACAGATTACGGGGAGGAGGTCAGGTTATATCTCACTTACTTTTCATGGATGACTTAAAGCTATTTGCTACAACAAATTCTCATTTGATTGATTTACTAAAGGTAACTGAGAACTTCAGTAATTCAATCAGAATGGAATTTGGTGTGGATAAATGTGCAGTTATGCATGTTAAGCGAGGACGGATAGTGGAATCGGAAGGTATTCAGCTTTCTGATTCCATTCATCTGACATCACTCCTCGTATCTGACACCTATAAGTACTTGGGTATGTCACAAGCGTTGGGCATCAATGAAGCTGACATGAAACAGTCGTTGCGAGAACGTTTCCTGAGTCGCCTGAGAAAAGTATTAAATAGTCTTTTATCAGGCGGCAACAAGGTGCGTGCTTATAATGGCTGGGTCATGCCACTCTTGATGTACTCCTTTGGGATACTCAAGAGGACTCAAACTGAACTAGACGCCTTAGACAGGAGAGTTCGTACACTTTTGACATCATATCGAATGCATCATCCGCGTTCATCGGTGATGAGGATGTACATCCCGCGGAAATGTGGCGGCCGAGCCGAGGCTTCCTGAATGCCAAAACCCTACATAACCGCGAGGTGTACAACCTTAGAGAATACTTTCTCCACAAGAATGCGGATGTGCATCGGGATGTTGTCAAAGTGGATACTGGACTCACCCCGCTTGCCTTGGCTAAAGAGAACTGGCGGAAACCTGTAATACTGGGTGTCGATGACCGGCAGGAGATATGGAAGGGCAAGGAGCTCCACGGTATGTTTTATAAGGCTCTACATGGATCTCATGTAGACCTTATAGCCTCTGTGGCCTGGCTACGGTTCGGTGATCTCTTTGGGGAGACCGAGGGTTTTGTCTGTGCAATTGCAGATGAAGTTATCATGACGAACAACTACCGGAAATATATACTGAGGGATGGTACAATCGATGTATGTCGAGCGTGTCATCTTCCTGGCGAGTCCCTCAGGCATATTATTTCTGGTTGTTCTCGTCTTGCTAACGGCGAGTACTTGCACAGGCACAACCTAGTAGCCAGGATAATCCATCAGCAACTTGCTCTGAAGTATAACCTGGTGGATATCGAGGTTCCATATTACAGGTATGTAGCTGAGCCAGTTCTTGAAAATGGTCATATCACATTGTACTGGGATCGATCTATTATCACAGACAGGACTGTTGTAGCCAACAAGCCTGATATTGTGGTAATAGATCGATCTGAGCGGCGAGCAATGATTGTTGATATCACAATCCCCCATGACGAGAATCTCATGAAAGCTGAGAGCGACAAAAAAATAAAATATGTGGACTTAGCTCGCGAGATTGTCGACATGTGGGAGGTCGATGCGGCAATCATTGTTCCAATAGTCGTTTCCGCTAATGGTCTTATAGCTAAGAGCCTCGACCAACATCTTCAGAGGCTCGCGTTGGGCAGCTGGATCAAGGGCGTGATGCAAAAAGCAGTGTTACTGGACACGGCACGCATTGTGCGGAGGTTCCTCTCTCTGGAGCCCTGACCACCGGTAGCTTGGTCCCTGTACCCGCTGCCGGTGGGATACTATATTTTATATTTTTAAATGTATTTCTTTTTATAGTTTCATATTTAAAAATATATTATATAAGTTATTTAGAGCAATAAAGAGTATAATAATAATAAATCTTTATTTTCAAGCAACATTAGAGAGTTACAGATGTTATTAACTTACTCTACGGCTCATAGATACATACCTTAATACTAAAAATACATATACATATAACTTAACCTAATTGACACGCACTGACGTCGACGTGTCGCGGACAATACCCTTGTCACCCTCGAGCACACCGAAAATATCATCTACGTATCTCTTCCAAAGCCTGATACTACTAGGAGCGGTGGCGATAGCTATGGTTTCAAAATGCTCCATCCAGAGGTTAGCAACAACCGGAGCCACCGTGACACGCTTCTGGGAAGTCCGGAAATGATCCCGGGAGTTCCCAGGCGGTTCAGTAGTTTAGGTAAGGTAATATAATTTGTCCTGGAGTCAATAATGCAAGTATTACAGAGTATTTTTACTTTTATTGTAATATTCTACAATATAAGACTTATAACTACTTAAAACTAAGTACTCATCCGGATTTCTGGGTTGGGACGTCCTTCTTCCAGGATATGTGTATTTAAAAATATGGGTCTACGCCTATAACAATATTGTACGTAAGACCACTTTAACATCAAAGTACAAGCAGTTTTTCTTATCCAAAACTTGGAAGCTCATTCTGAAAAGAACAAACAATATTTTTTATATACACCCTCTTCAACCATAGACATCCCTAAACTTTCCCTTACTATTATTTTTAACCCCATTTTAAAACATTTAATATACAAAAGAACATTACCCCCTTTTCTAAATTTCACAAACGCCTGCCTGATAAAATAAATTTACTTAAAATATACTTTTTTTTTTACATGAAAATTACCCACAATTATTTTACTAAATAAAATTTACGCAATTGATGCTTACCAGAGCTTCCGTTTTCAAATGTATAATTTTATTTAAATACTTGGGCTACGTACGCCCTCATTGGTATTTCAGTGAAATATATTTTATAGAATAAATTACTTTGATGTAAAATTTCTTCGACAGTATGAAGTAAAATAAATTAATTTTAGTTAGTTCCTGATTTTTCTCTTCTACCATTGCGCACGCTTATATATAGCTTACATCCCACCATATCTCCTTCCATCAACTACCCCTACTTTGACACTATTAAGGACACACCCATTATACCGACCTAAGTATAACCAGATATACCTACGCTTAATAGCGCCTAATAAAATAATTACAGCAAACCTACGTTTTACATTTTTATTTTAAGTTCATAACGTGACAACCGGACTGCCCATCGCCACGCCGTCGACTTGGAGGTAGTACTCTCCTTTGTATACGAAATAATTCGTGGACACACAGTGATGCACGAGTTTGACATATTCCACAGGCATGCCACTGTCTCGTATTCGGCGCGCAATAACGTCAACACATTCGGCTATGGGCACATTTGTAAAAAGTGACTCAACGTCAAAACTTACCATTACCTTATTATTGATACTGTTGATTGATGGCACTTGATGGAACTTGCTACACATATTGAAAAACTTCACTTGTACTGTTCCACAACATTTATTATTGTAATACCTAACCGGTTTCGCCTTTCGGCATTCTCAAAGGCTATTTACTTATTTAGATCATAATTACACTCCGAACGCATTAACAATGACAATTGTTTCCATGTAGGTATACCAACAGACAATGTTGTCAGTTTTCAAATTTACCCCAAAAATTATGGAGAATGCAAAGTATTAAAATATTTGAAAATTAAATCATTTCCAATCATATTACAATATTTAACTAATTTTAAGGGTTGCCAGTTTACAATTTGTCCAAAAAAAAAAAAAATATTTTGACTTCTGAAAATTAAATAATTACAATTCAAATTTAAAAATAATTAGTATTGTTGAAGTGTCAATAGTGTTAATTAATATATTAAATGTGAATAACTCAAAATGTCCAAACGATTAAATGTCATACACTGCACCAATTTGATTTGTCATATCGAACCATGTCAAGTAAAACTAATACAAATAAATTAAATGTCAAAATATCTAGGTACTCAATTAAATGTCAAATTAACTAATCAAATTAATGTCAGAATATCCTATTAATTAAATGTCAAAATATTCAATCTTATACATATGTAGATGTCACTGTTTCTCTCTGTTTATAATAATGCAGCAAAGGTGAACGGTTCAGGTCTAATTGTTGGTTTAGGATAATGTTCGGGTCAGTATTTAAGAGTCTACCTATTTCGAGTGTCTCAAGAGCGTTCATTTTTCTGCCTTTATCACAGGAATGTAAAGCTTTAAAATTAGTTTTTCGATCAAAACTGTGTCCTTCAGTAAGGAGGTGCTCTGCGAAGTTGGATTCCGTTTTCTTGAGCCTCCAGCCACTACTATGTTCCGAAACTCTGATTTTAAACGATCTCCTAGTTTGACCGACATATTTTTTATTACAATCGGCACACGTCAGCTCGTAAACCCCACTTTTTTGATCTATGGGAGTTGTGTCCTTGTTGTTACAGATCAAATTGTGTAGGCTGTGAGTGGTATAAAATGCTGGCTTACATTCGGAAAGACTCCTAGCGCACCTATATGAGATACTACCGATGTACGGTATGCGAGCCCATCTCTTTCCGTCGGTATTAGAGTTCGTGGGTATACCACCCTTGTATGCCAAATCTCTAACAGTCTTTGCTTGTTTCCGTGATAGGATACTGTCTATTAATTGAGGTGTGAATCCATTATTTATGGCTATCGTTTTAATACAAGACACTTCCTCCTCAAAGTCATTCCGTGACATTGGTATCGAGAGCAACCTATGCACCATTGAATGGAAGGCGGCATGCTTATGACTCTGTGGGTGTCTAGAGCCCACGTGTATCACACTATCAGTAAATGTAGGTTTTCTATAAATTTTGAATGTATGTCTTTGGTCAACTAAGCTAATGGAAATATCTAGAAAATTGATTTTATTATGTCCTACTTCTATTGTAAATATAATATTAGAATTAATGCTATTAATAAATGTCAAAAAATTGTCTAAATTGTCCAAATCTCCCGTCCATAAACAAATAATGTCATCTACATATCTATACCAATAAATAATAAACCGTCTGTAAATAATGTTGTTCAAGATCTGCTCTTCAATGTGGTTCATGAAAATATCTGCACAGAGTGGTGAGAGGGGACTACCCATAGCAAGGCCATTGACCTGCTTATAAAATTTATTACAAAATTTAAAATAATTTTGGTCCAGGCACACAGACATGGCATGCTCTAAATCTATGGAAATTTGAGGATCTACTACCGATTGAATTAAAATATCTTTGATGGCACCTTTACATTCGTTTATGGGTATACTTGGAAACAGATTTTTAACATCGAATGAAATTAGCATGGCCTTGTCCAGTACCCGAACGTTTTCTATCTTACTAACCAGTTCAAGACTATTTTTAATAGTATGGGCAGGTACAAAGTTCGTATGCTGTTTGAACAGTCGGTTAACCTCTGCTGCCATCTTGTATGCTGGGGCACCTGTGTATGCTACTACTGGACGGATGGGAACTTCAGGTTTATGTAACTTGTAGTAGCCATGAAGTTTAGGAGCCTGAGGATTCATCAGCTTCAGTTTGAAGGAGTCCTTTCCAAAAATGCTATTAGCCGTCTGCAGCGTTCCCTTTACTGTTTCGTTATACCTTTTAGTTGGGTCATTCTTCAGTTCTATGAACGATGGGTCACTCAGAAAGGTTTCCACTTTGGTTACGTAATCTTGTGTTTCTGCTACGACTACTGTATTACCTTTGTCCGCTTTTGTTATTACAAGGTTATGTTGTTGGATTTTGGAACGGATATTCAAAATAGTTTTTAGGTCCCCCGAAGCACGTCCTTCTTCTTGTTGTTCTATCTGCTGCTTTAAGGTTCTACACACTACGTGCTTCCCTGTGAAATCTGTCTCTGCCAGGTCCAAGTCAACAGCCAAATTATCCAAATCCCTTCGGGATACCGGAATGTTAGGGCAATACTTCAAACCCTTCTCCAACAATTCAATTTCTTTATTTTCGAATTGAACATTGGTAAAATTTTTGAGTCTGGGGTAAAATTCCTTGTTCTGGCAAGATAATGTAGATGAAAATTTATTATTGTTGATTTGACGTGATCTTAAATTGACTAATTTACTCAAGTGTCTCTTATGAGTAACGGCTGACAGATAGCGCATCTCACAATAAACATCTGCCTGCAGGACTTCGAATTCCACAACATGTAGCCGCCGACCATTACCTCGTTGTTACTTTTTCGTGAAAGACTCCCGTCATTTCGTTGAGATTATGCGCCATACTAATGTCAGTAACAACGAGGTAATGGTAAGTTTTGACGTTGAGTCACTTTTTACAAATGTGCCCATAGCCGAATGTGTTGATGTTATTGCGCGCCGAATACGAGACAGTGGCATGCCTGTGGAATATGTCAAACTCGTGCATCACTGTGTCTCCACGAATTATTTCGTATACAAAGGAGAGTACTACCTCCAAGTCGACGGCGTGGCGATGGGCAGTCCGGTGGCTCCGGTTGTTGCTAACCTCTGGATGGAGCATTTTGAAACCATAGCTATCGCCACCGCTCCTAGTAGTATCAGGCTTTGGAAGAGATACGTGGATGATATTTTCGGTGTGCTCGAGGGTGACGAGAGTATTGTACAGGACTATATGGCGTTCCTTAATGGTATTCACAGCAAAATTCAATTCACATACGAATTAGAACGGGATAGGACGATCGCATTTCTTGACGTACAGATGAGAGTAAGAGAAGATGGTTCTATTAGCCACTCCGTATACAGGAAGCCTACCCACACTGACAGGTATCTGCATGCCGACTCGCATCACCATCCACGCCAGCTGAACTCTGTAGTTACGTCACTTACAGACCGCGCATACAGATTATGTGATAAGGAAAACTTAGATAAAGAGATGAGACATCTAAGGGGCGTGCTACAGAGGAACGGTTACAAGGGGCGAATCACTGGACACTCGAGAATACCTAGGCGCCTGGACTATAAGGTAGAGAGACAGCCTGCGTACTTACCGTACATGAAGGGAGTGACAGACAGGGTCGCTAACACACTTAAGCGGTTTTCAGTGAAAACTGTGTTCACTCCTTTCAGGAGAATAGCTCAATGCCTACGTACGCCCAAGGATAGGTTTCCCTTAGAAGTTCCTGGTGTCTACAAAGTGGACTGCAGTTGTGGCAGCTCTTATATAGGCCAAACCAAGAGAAGTATCTCGTGCCGAATAAAGGAGCATATCAGAGCGGTCAAAAATAATGACACACAAAAATCTGCAATAGCTCAACACCTTTTAGAAGCAGGTACCAATCACTGGATTGAGTTGCACAACCCTCAGATACTCTCGACAGAACGCCACTACATACCCAGATTGGTTGAAGAGGCTATAGAAATAAAAAAGTATAAAACCTTCAACAGGGAAGATGGGTTTCAACTGTCGAGTGCCTGGCATCCAGTGATTGGTCATTTCACTACAAAACAAAAACCAGCTGAAAAATCATCGCGTAGTGACACAGTGAGTATTGTGTGTCGGGATCGTGATCGAGTGCGGGACGATACGGTGAACGATGACAGTGGTGTTAATGTGCGTAATAAACGTGTCCGGAGGGTAGATCGCTACGGTCTACCTACAAACATCTAGCTCGCTGCACTTCAGTTCATCCGTGATCATGGCGCTTGTAACAGCGCCGAAATATCGGATACTCGATAAAACAGTACATGGTAAATATCCCGTTAACAGTTCTATAACCCAATTATTTTGGATTTATCCAACAATACCCCCAGAAACACTACCCTCGATTATATCTATAAAAACCTGTTTTATGAAATCACAGATAAAATACCAGATTTCAAACAATATTACACTGATGGGTCTGTTGTTGATGGTAAAACTGGGTGTGCCATTATGTCTGAAAACAAAATTTATAAATTCAGACTACAGGATTACTCATCTATTTTTACATGTGAAGCGGTTGCTATCCTAAAATGTCTAGAAATAATTAGTCAAGACTCAAGAGAAAAACAACATGCAATCTTTTCTGATTCAATGTCATCCCTTATGGCAATCTCAAATGTGGTCAATAAGGATCCACTTATAAATTTAATAAAAGAAGAATTAATAAACCTAACCAATAATAATTAAGTGGAAATGAGAAGTTTGCGAAGTATAGCTGGAGTGACATTCATGGATAAAGTAAATAATAGTGTGATAAGGGAACATTGCGGCATGACAGAAGATGTAGTGACTAAGATAGAGAAAGGGATGCTCAGATGGTTTGGACATGTGGAGAGAATGGATGGAAATAGGCTGACGAAACAGATTTATGAGGCGAGAGTGAATGGGCAAACTGGTAGGGGTCGACCTCGGCATACTCAAGTCGATAATCTTCTGAGAAAAGGCCAGGTCAAAAGTACCCTTAACCGAAGAGCATGTATGAAGACACTTATGAAAGTTGAAGAAGCGAAAGTTGTTTGCCAGGATCGTAGCAAGTGGAAAGCCATAGTCTCTGCCTACCACGTTGGGAAACAGGCGTGATGTTATGTATGTATGTATGTATTACCTGTTCCCGTCGCATTTACTCCCATCACGTTGCGTTTACTCCCGTAGCGTCACACCCAAACTTTACCTCTTTATAATATTAGTTTAGATGAGACCGTATTCTTAGCATTCCATGGATTCTCCGTGCGGGCGCCGGGTCCATAGCGTGGCACAGGGGGGAACACCCCGACTAGGCTTGGGCATAATCGTTCACTTCGTGGAACTCGTTCCTCAACTCTCGTTCCGGAGTTGGAACGAGTTCCTCTAAATCGTTCCGACTCCCAGTTCCTTTAGCTCCGCGGACTAGAGGAGCGGTCTGTTATAACTCCGGCTCCACAGTTCTTTTAGCTCCATGGATTTGTGAACGATGTGTCTATCGTTCCAGCTCGACAGTTCCTTTATCTCCGTGGATAGTGGAACGAAGTGTTTAGCAAACTTGTAGCAAGTATTATTATATTATCTTCGGTTGTACTAAGAACCGATCTACTATTAATGCGACTTTATTAATAGTTTAGTACTTATTAAATAATGTTTTATGATTTTAAGCACCTACGAGTTATATTTATTTAAACTTAAATCACACTCGCGCGCCGGGTTCCGTAGGCACCAATAACGGTAAAAAATCACGTTTGTTGTATGGGAGCCCACTTACTATTTTTTCTTTTTTTAAATATTTGATGTGATAGCAGTAACCGAAATACATCATGACATGTGCTAAAATTTAACTGTCTAGCTATCGCGGTTCATGAGATACAGCCTGGTGCCAGATAGACAGACGAACAGTGTAGTCTCTGTAATACGATCCCGTTTTTACTCTTTGGGTACGGAACTCTAAAAATAATACTCTTGTTTGAAAACAAAAAACTTACGTAAACAAATAGCACACTCGGAAATAAACTTCATCCCATACAGATAAAGTCGAAAGTATTATAGCAAGGGATGCCTACTCACCAAGAACAGCGCGATAGACACTGTGTAGTCTATCAACATTTGACCAATCGGACTCACCGAGGTATACAAATAAACCGCTGTGATTGGCGCGGCACAGCCGGAGCGAACGGTGAGCGAATCGCGGGGCATGGCAGCACGGCTCCGGTAGGAACGATATGAATAGGAACGAGCGTGCGTTCGGCGTATCAACTCCGACTCGGAGTTGGAACGATGGAACGATTTAACTCCACAGAGTGGAACTGTATCCTTTCGTTCACTACATCGGAGCAGTTCATCGGAACGACTCACTCCGGAGTTACACAAGTCTAACCCCGACGACTATACTAATATTATAAAGAGGTAAAGTTTGTGTGTTTGTATATTTGTTAAATTGTAAGGGGTAATCTCGGGATCTACTGAACCGATTTTTAAAATTCTATCACCAATAGAAAGCTACGTTAATGTGGAGTCTCATAGGCTATATAACATCACGCTACAACGAATAGGAGCGGAGCAGTAATAGTAAATGTTTCAAAAACGGGGGAAAAGTTATTCCTTTTGAGAGCTTCGTTGCGTGTGCTGCGTGACTAATATTATTTAACCGACTTCAAACAAGGAGGAGATTACTCAATTCAACCGTTTTTTTTATTGCAGTGAAACTTCTTTATCGGCGTTGGAAAAAAATTTGCGTCACGTCACGTCACGATTTTTGGTTACGCGCCATCTTTGTTTTGTTCCCCACCACGGTGGATTCGAATTAAGAGTACTTTATCCAGGGATAGCATGTCATTTAAGGGTTTTTGGACTTTTGGGCTTTTGGACTTTTGGACTTTTGGATGGGACATTGGTACTTTGGGTCTTTGGGACTTTGGAACTTTGAGACTTTGGGACTTTTGAACTTTTGAACTTTTGGACTTTTGGACTTTTTGATGGGACCTTGGTACTTTGGGTCTTTGGGACTTTGGGACTTTTGGACTTTGGGACTTTTGGACTTTTGGCCTTTGGGACTTTGGGACTTTGGGACTTTGGACTTTTGGACTTTTGGATGGGACCTTGGTACTTTGGGTCTTTGGGACTTTTGGACTTTTGGACTTTTGGACTTTTGGACTTTTGGACTTTTGGACTTTTGGACTTTTGGACTTTTTGGACATTTTGGACTTTTAGACTTTTAGACTTTGGGACTTTGGGACTTTGGGACTTTTGGACTTTTGGCCTTTGGGACTTTGGGACTTTGGGACTTTGGGACTTTGGGACTTTGGGACTTTGGGACTTTGGGACTTTTGGACTTTTGGATGGGACCTTGGTACTTTGGGTCTTTGGGACTTTTGGACTTTTTGGACTTTTAGACTTTTAGACTTTGGGACTTTGGGACTTTGGGACTTTGGGACTTTGGGACTTTGGGACTTTGGGACTTTGGGACTTTGGGACTTTGGGACTTTGGGACTTTGGGACTTTGGGACTTTTGGACTTTTGGCCTTTGGGACTTTGGGACTTTGGGACTTTGGGACTTTGGGACTTTGGGACTTTGGGACTTTGGGACTTTTGGACTTTTGGATGGGACCTTGGTACTTTGGGTCTTTGGGACTTTTGGACTTTTTGGACTTTTAGACTTTTAGACTTTTAGACTTTGGGACTTTGGGACTTTGGGACTTTGGGACTTTGGGACTTTGGGACTTTGGGACTTTGGGACTTTGGGACTTTGGGACTTTGGGACTTTGGGACTTTGGGACTTTGGGACTTTGGGACTTTGGGACTTTTGGGTCTTTGGGACTTTGGAATTTTGGGACTTTGGGACTTTAGGACTTTTGGCCTTTGGGACTTTGGGACTTTGGGACTTTGGGACTTTGGGACCTTGAGACCTTGGGACTTTGGGACTTTTGGACTTTTGGACTTTTGGCCTTTTGGACTTTTGGATTTTGGACTTTTGGACTTTTGGACTTATAGACTTTTGGACTTTTGGACTTTTGGACTTTTGGACTTTTGGACTTTTGGACTTTTGGACTTTTGGACTTTTGGACTTTTGGACTTTTGGACTTTTGGACTTTTGGACTTTTGGACTTTTGGACTTTTGGACTTTTGGACTTTTGGACTTTTGTACTTTTGTACTTTTTGACTTAATTTAAGGTGAGGTGAAAATTAAGTTTATGAAGAAGTTTCACTTCTTACGTGTGTACACTAAGTACACGCAACTTTTTTTTTTTTTATGTTTGTTCGCTCAGAACTTCGTCGTTTATGGACCGATTTAGAAATTTTTTTTTCGTTCGAAAATAGATACTCCCAAGGTGGTCCCATTTTAAGAAAGCCAGGATCTGATTATGGCATCTAAACTTTAGATGATATCTGATAAATCAGAATATACTAACTTTGTGCTAAGTAAATTTTATTTTTCAGTTTTTAGTTTTGTTTGAAGTCGGTTTCTTTTTTGTTAAAATTTTTTTTTCACTATTTTTAGTGTCGTGTGGACTGAAAATCTATCTATCTAGGTGTAAAGTTCTCGACAGTACAAATTAATCAAACCCAAACACAAAGTAACTGCTGTATATCGTTAGGGAATTCTCTCTACTGTCTTTCGTCTCCATCATCAGATCGACTCCAGACATTCATTAAGTTGTACTACTTTAAAACCCTTAATAAAAAAAATTTCAAACGCCCTAGATGCCCCTACAATTTTTAAAAGTTCCTTTTGATTTCTCCAGGATGCCATAAACAGATCCTGGCTTCCTTAAAATGGGACCACCTACGGAGTATCTATTTTCGAACGAAAAAAAATTTCTAAATCGGTCCATAAACGACGGAGTTCTGCGCGAACAAACATAAAAAAAATAAAAAAAAACGGTTGAATTGAGTAACCTCCTCCTTTTTTGAAGTCAGTTAAACAATATTACTCACGCAGCACACGCAACGAAGCTCTCAAAAGGAATAACTTTCCCCCGTTTTTGAAACATTTACTATTACTGCTCCGCTCCTATTCGTTGTAGCGTGTTGCTATACTGCTCGTTCGCTCTAACTTTGCCGCTCGGCTCCATACTAAAGTCGAATTTTTAATTAGTCGAAGTAAATTGACAGCAACTAATGTCACTTCTTCATACAATGTTGCTTATTTTCTATGACGAAGTGACATTAGCTACCGTCAATTTACTTCGTGTAATTAAATATTCGGGTATACGCAATGATGTTATAGTAAAAAAGAGATATACGCCTCTACGCCAGCGGCAAAGTTAGAGCGAACGTGTAGTATAGCCTATGCCACTCCACATTAACGTAGCTTTCTATTGGTGAAAGAATTTTTAAAATCGGTTAAGTAGATCCCGAGATTACCCCTTACAATTTAACAAATATACAAACACAAACGTTACCTCTTTATAATATTAGTATAGAAGTATAGATGATATCTGATAAATCAGAATATACTAACTTTGTGCTAAGTAAATTTTATTTTTCAGTTTTTAGTTTTGTTTGAAGTCGGTTTCTATTTTGTTAAAATTTTTTTATTTATTATTTTTTAGTGTCGTGTGGACTGAAAATCTATCTATCTAGGTGTAAAGTTCTCGACAGTACAAATTAATCAAACCCAAACACAAAGTAACTGCTGTTTATCGTTATGGAATTCTCTCTACTGTCTTTCGTCTCCATCGTCAGATCGACTCCAGACTTTCATTAAGTTGTACTACTTTAAAACCCTCAATAAAAAAAATTACAAACGCCCTAGATGCCCCTACAATTTTTAAAAGTTCCTTTCGATTTCTCCAGGATGCCATAATCAGATCCTGGCTTCCTTAAAATGGGACCACTTGGGAGTATCTATTTTCGAACGAAAAAAAAAATTCTAAATCGGTCCATAAACGACGGAGTTCTGCGCGAACAAACATAAAAAAAAAACGGTGGAATTGAGTAACCTCCTCCTTGTTTGAAGTCGGTTAAACAATATTAGTCACGCAGCACACGCAACGAAGCTCTCAAAAGGAATAACTTTTCCCCCGTTTTTGAAACATTTACTATTACTGCTCCGCTGCTATTCGTTGTAGCGTGATGCTATATAGCCTATGACACTCCACATTAACGTAGCTTTCTATTGGTGAAAGAATTTTTAAAATCGGTTTAGTAGATCCCGAGATTACCCCTTACAATTTAACAAATATACAAACACACAAACTTTACCTCTTTATAATATTATTAGTATTAGTATATTAGTATATTAGTATATTAGTATAGATGCAACACTCACCTAATAAACTCGGGGTACACTCACTGAACTTTAGCTTTACGATATTCATTTTGTAATTTAATGAAATTTACTGTTTGACGAGAATATTAGTTGACGGCGCGCGGTACGTGCACACGTTAAGGCAATCTGAAGTACTGTGTCGCGTCCGAGTCTAGAATGATCTGGGCGCGCGCGCCCGCTGTAGTATAACTGGTCAGGTATATGTAGATATAGGTATCTAAGCTAATGAACAATAGAAATGCTATACTACTCGTTTGCGCGAGGTTAGCTTCCGAATTAATTTATTTAGTTTAAATTTAGAAAGAAATATAATTTTGTAACTGAAATATTAAGTAGTTTTAGCATAGTATTGGTGTAGCCAAACTATGATATATTAGGAAGTGTAACGAACCGTTACAATACATATTCTACATCTGTACTATTACCCCAGAAAAGTATACCATATCTCGGAATTGACGATACATAACCATGGTATGCGGTTAGGACAGTAGATGTGTGTGATGTTTTAGAAAGCATATAAGGAGCATATGATTGCTGATTAATCCTTGAGCATAAACCTTCAATGTGGCTCTTCCAGTTCAGACTTTCGTCAATAGTTATACCTAAAAATCTTGTCATTTGTGCTTGTTTAATATCAGTTTCATTAAATTGCACACTTATTTTGTCTAATTTATCAACTCTATTTTTAAAAGTCATAACATTTCATACTTTTGAATATTAACCATTAAGTTATTTGCGGTCAACCAACTTATAGTACTGCACAAAGTGTTACTTATGTCACGTTCAACATCTTGTTTATTGTTACCTTTAAAGAGTATTGTGCTATCATCAGCAAAAAGCACAGTTTTATGAGGCAGGACAGCTTTAGGAAGTCATTGATATAGATTATGAATAGCAGCGGCCCCAGTACACTGCCCTGTGGAACACCGGCTACAACAGTTTGTTGCTCTGAATAATCTCACTAATATTATAAATGCGAAAGTTTGTGAGTGTGGATGTTTGTTACTCTTTCACGCTCAAACGGCTGAACGGATGGGGCAGAAATTTGGTACAGAGATACATTATAGTCTGGAATAACACATAGGCTACTTTTTATCCCGGGAGTACGTTCCCATGGGAAGCGGGAAGAAAATTTCACGCTGTCGTAGCCGCGAGCGCCATCTATCCCATACCTATATACTTTAAACGTGTCAGAAAAGTCACAACAATACCATAAATGCACATTTCAAAGAATGTCTATTATTACCATAAAATTTGTAAAAATAGTTTTTAAGTAGATAAGAAGAAACCTATTGTTTTATCTTTTAACTAGCTGACCCTCGCAACTTTGTTTACGTCACACAAGGTCTATGAAATTAGAGGTATTTATTAATCAGACTCATCAAGTAGCGTGTGAATCTGCCCTGTTTGCTTAATCAAAATAGAGCTTAATGGTTAAAGCTATTCCTCAGTATAGAATTTTCCTCAGTATAAACAATTTACATACAAACACCGGCGTGTTAGAATTTTATTACATGTATCAATGTAGTAGACGTAACGTGTATAAAATGACATCAATCAAATGTCATCAATATTCTGAAAAAGAAATTGAAAATAGAGTTCACAAACTCTTTTGAAAATACATACCGTACCTACCTTTTTTGTTTGTTTGTTTGTAACGAATAGGCTCCGGAACTACTGGACCGATTTGAAAAATTCTTTCACTTTTGGAAAGCTACACTCTTTGCCGCGAACATAGGCTATATTTTATTCCCGTATTCCCACGGGAACGGGAACTACGCGGGTGAAACCGCGTGACGTCCGTTAGTAATTCATAACTGTTTATTCAAGAGGACATAACCTAGAGATATTAGTTAACAGCATTCTGTTAATCAGATAGGATTTTATCAGTTCATGTGTGTTTCCCCTAATACCATATGCATATAGTTTGTTTAGTAGAATCATGTGATCCACACAGTCAAAAGCCTTAGATAAATCCATATATAAAGCGCAAGCTAAATTTTGTTTATCTATTTCAGTCATTATTGACCTAAGGAATTTAAAAATAGCAATATTAATATCTTTCTTTTTTCTAAATCCAGCTTGTTCATCCACTAATAAATGTTTACTTTCAAAATAATTATACAAGCACTCATGGATAACTTTCTCGAATACTTTCGATATGACAGGAACCAAAGCAATTGGTCTATAGCAATTTATATCATGTTTGTTATCTTTTTTAAAAAGTGGTTTTATCACTGTTAGTTTTAGTTCTGCAGGGAAAACACCATGACATATACATATACATAAGTAAATTCACAAATGTTTGTTTCGGAGTTGGGGTGTTTTCTATGTAAAATACATAATTTACAAATATATGTCTATCAGACGTCTAGATCCCTACTGAACCCTAACGTGCCTAACACTCTAAGGCCCTTTTCTACAATATAGTGTGGTTTTAACCCTAACGTACCTAGTACACTTAATACCTACTAAACCTTAATGTACCCTAGGGCCCTAACGTATCATATACATAGTGTGATGAACACAGATAGTTTGAGGATGCCTGCACCATGCGACGATAGCAGACGGATAGTACGAGTAGATAGATGCGGAGAGATAACTTACTGCCAGTCACACAGACTCACACAAGTAATCAAAGATGGTTGTGTCTTGGCCACAATGAAAAGTTGGAAGGAAGGGTAATGACATTTTACCTTTACCTACTAACATTATAAGTGTGAAATTTAGTGAAAATGTTTGTCCCGGTCACACCCTAACGGCTAAACAAATCAGGCTCTCAAATAAATTTGGTACAGTTGTAGTCCGAAATTACATATAGGCTATACGTTTTATCCCTTGAACGAGGACAGAATATAACGCGGGCGAAGCCGCAGGCATCTGCTAGTAACATATAAATGTGAAAGTTTATGATGATGTTTGTTACACTGTCACGATCTAACAATTCAAAGGATGTGGCTGAAATTTGGTACAGCGATATATTATAGTTTGGAATAACGTATAGGCTACGGTACTAGTATTTATCACGGGATCAAACCAGTCTGTATCAGTCCACTGCTGGACGTAGGCCTTTCCCAATTCACGCCACATAGGCAGTCCTGTGCCTTTCGCATCCAGTCCCAGACTGCGACCTTTACCAAGTCGTCGGTCCATCTGGCGGATGGACGTCCTACCCTACGCTTACTGAGTCGCGGTCTTTACTCTAGAACTCGTTTGCTCCATCGGCCGTCGGTTCTTCTACAGATGTGGCCAGCCCATTGCCACTTTAATGTGCTTATTCCGCCGAATAACCTCATTTCGGAGTTTATCCATCAGAGAAACTCCAAAGCATAGCTCGCTCCATAGCTCGCTGTGCAATAGCTGCGTGTGATGAACTAGCCCCACCGTAAGTGTCCAGTTCTCATGGGTAGCAGTAACAAATTCCACACGGGCGTAGCCGCGAGCATTATCTAGTGTTTAATAAAGGAAATAAAAAACTAAAAAATTGCGTAGTTGCTTATATTTTGTTATCTTTTTTTTATAATATGTAAAATGTAACAATATGTTCATAAAAGTAAAATAAAATACATAGGTATGTAGGTACAAACATTTTTATAAAGTAAAAAATAGACTTTTTGCGTCCGCTTGCCTAAACCTGTATACAACATAAAATTGTTGTATATCAAACATACAAAATATTTAACAATAATTTGTTTGGCTACTTAACAACAAAAATAGAATTTAAATCACAGTTGCTTACTTCCTTTTAACTAGTAAAAAGTAATAGGTATAGACAGTATAACTTGTAAATAAAAAGATAATTAAATACTTATTAAATCAAAATTTCTTTAGCTACTTACAACTAAAAAAATAGAAATTAATCACTGTCGCTACTTCCATTTTTATAGTATACTTATAAAGTAATTACATTATTTATTACATCACAGTTGCTCCTTCTTCTATATCTAAATCACAATATCTTTGGCTACTACTTACAAACTTAACTACAAAAAATAGAGTTTAAATCACAGTCGCTATGTACCTGTTTTTTACAATTTGTTTATACTGCATAATATGTAGTAACTAAAAATTATAAATTAAAATGTAATTAAACTCTTACAACAAAATATTAAATCACTATTTTATTGCTTGTATTAAATACAATTATGTCAGTCTTAAAATCTTTAATAAATACCTTACATTTAATATTTAATATGTATTATAAAATAGTAAAAATAACTGGAACGGTACATTCAAGATAAATTCAAAAAAATAACTGTAATCGACTAATTTAGGGCTTACGAGTCCAAATCTATAATAATTTTTCTTCGTGTCTGTTTGTTTGTGTATTTGTTCGGGATTGGACAAGCTTGATCATATTCGTACTATTAGGATTTTATAGGTATTTTTTTCAACTTTAAATATTGCTGTATGTTTCATCAAAATCAGTTCAGCGGATGTAAAAATACAGCTTGACCTATGTTATACTAGAAGCCCTAACTATGCATTGGATAGGTCAAAGCCGACTGGTTATAGTTATAATCGCGGCATCGGCTAGTTTAATTACCTATATAAAAGGATTTGACTTCGTAACCATTACGCGAGCCACTGTTTCCATCGCAATTGTTTGGCAACTTAACAGCTCCAATTTCTTTTTATAGTACTCACTTTTTATTTTATTTTTTTCCTGTAAGGTTTTTTGTAGAGCTGAAGCGGTCTCCTGGCTCTTTTTTAAAAGAGTTTTTTTCCCTTTCTGTTGTCTGCTAACAGTCTCCTCTCCCAATTCACGCCACATTAGGCAGTCCTGTGCCTTTCGCATCCAGTCCCAGACTGCGACCTTTACCAGGTCGTCGGTCCATCTGGCGGATGGACGTCCTACCCTACGCTTACCGAGTCGCGGTCTTTACTCTAGAACTCGTTTGCTCCATCGGCCGTCGGTGCTTCTACAGATGTGGCCAGCCCATTGCCACTTTAATGTGCATATTCTGCGAGCTATGTCGGCCACTCTGATTCTCCGCCGAATAACCTCATTTCGGAGTTTATCCCTCAGAGATACTCCAAAGCATTGCTCGCTCCATAGCTCGCTGTGCTACTTTAAGGGCATGAACTTGCCCCACCGGTTAAGTGTCCAGTTCCCATGGGTACCAGTAACGAATTCCACACGGGCGTAGCCGCGAGCATTATCTAGTGTTTAATAAAGGAAATAAAAAGCTAAAAAATAGCGTATTTGCATAAATTTTGTTATCTTTTTTTTTATGATATGTAAAATGAAACAATGTATTCATAAAAGTAAAATAAAATACATAGGTATGTAGGTACAAACATTTTTATAAAGTAAAAAATATGACTTTTTGCGACCGCTTGCCTAAACCTATATACAACATAAAATTGTTGTATATAAAACGGTAATAAAATATTTAACAATAATTTCTTTGGCTACTTAACTGCTTACATCAACAAAAATAGAATTTAAATCACAGTTGCTTACTTCCTTTTAATAACATAAGAATTTAAATCACAGTTGCTTACCTCCTTTTTACTAGTAAAATTGATAGGTATAGACAGTATAACTTGTAAATAAAAAGATAATTAAATACTTATTAAATCAAAATTTCTTTGGCTACTTACAGCTAAAAAAATAGAATTTAATCACAGTCGCTACTTCCATTTTTATAGTATACTAGCGGACGTCACGCGGTTTCACCCGCGTAGTTCCCGTTCCCGTGGGAATACGGTAATAAAATATAGCCTATGTTCACCGCAAAGAGTGTAGCTTCCCAACAGTGAAAGAATTTTTCAAATCGGTCTAGTAGTTCCGGAGCCTATTCGTTACAAACAAACAAAAAAACAAAAAAACAAAGAAACAAATCTTTCCTCTTTATAATATTAGTATAGACTAGAGGACGTCACGCGGTTTCACCCGCGTAGTTCCCGTTCCCATGGGAATACAACATTTTTTCTTCTATAAGAACCTTCTCCTGACCATACCTTACACAACAAAAAAAGAATTAGTGAAATCGGTCCACCCGTTCTGAAGTTATGCGCTTACCAACACATTTTGCGATTCATTTTTATATATAAGAAGATATATAAAGTAATTACATTTTTTATTACATCACAGTTGCTCCTTCTTCTACATCTAAATCACAAAATCTTTAGCTACTACTTACAAACTACTAACAACTACAAAAAATAGATCGTAGTTTAAATCACAGTCGCTATGTACCTGTTTTTTACAATTTGTTTATACTGTATAATATGTAGTAACTAAAAATTATAAATAAAAATGTAATTAAACTCTTACAACAAAATATTAAATCACTATTTCTATTGCTTGTATTAAATACAATAATGTCAGTCTTAAAATCTTTAATAAATACCTTACATTTAATATCTAAATATATATAACTCAAAGGTGACTGACTGACTGACATAGTGATCTATCAACGCACAGCCCAAACCACTGGACGGATCGGGCTGAAATTTGGCATGCAGGTAGATGTTATGACGTAGGCATCCGTTAAGAAAGGATTTTGATAAATCCTACCCCAAAGGGGATAAAATACGGGAAGCGGGAACAGGAACAAATTTTACGCGGGCGAAGCTGCGGGCATCAGCTAGTGTACTATAAAAATAGTAAAAATAACTAGTACGGTACATTCAAGATAAATTCAAAAAAAATAACTGTAATCGACTAATTTACTTTACTACTTACTACTACTTTAGGCTGACGAGTCCAAATCTATAATAATTTTTCTTCGTGTCTGTTTGTTTGTGTATTTGTTCGGGATTGGACAAGCTTGATCGTATTCGTACTATTAGGATTTTTAGGTATTTTTTTCAACTTTAAATATTGCTGTACGTTTAATCAAAATCAGTTCAGCGGATATAAAAATACAGCTTGACCTATGTTATACTAGAAGCCCTAACTATGCATTGGATAGGTCAAAGCCGACTGGTTATAGTTATAATCGCGGCATCGGCTAGTTTAATTACCTATATAAAAGGATTTGACTTCGTAACCATTACGCGAGCCACTGTTTCCATCGCAATTGTTTGGCAACTTAACAGCTCCAATTTATTTTTATAGTACTCACTTTTTATTTAATTTTTTTCTTGTAAGGTTTTTTTGTAGAGCTGAAGCGGTCTCGTGGCTCTTTTTAAAGAGTTTTTTTTCCTTTCTTTTGTCTGATAACAGTCTCTAAAATAAAACAACAAAGTCAAAATGGGTGCATTACGCTTTCAATAAATAAATAAAATCCAGGCCTACTGACTAGAAAATTTGCATCCAAATCCTTGGAACCCAAGGTGTGCTTGCTACAAACAGGGTTCTGATTGAACTTCTTTGTCCTCCACCCATGCTATTCCTAAGTCAGTAGGCGAACCACTTGCAGTTGAGATTGGCTCTCCGCGATTATTGTAGGTCACAGAACACTTTATGAGAATAATTTTACATACATTTGGTCACGCTAGAACCGAAGGGGTAGGAAGAGCCATATTATACGCCCAGATTTCACGTTTAGGTTTTTGTCCACGGAATAGCCGTATTGCCATGACGTTGGCTGTTGAATTTTTTTAGCCGTACTTATGGCCTTCAACTTGGCTTAACAATTGCCATTTTACTGGCAACAGGTGATAACGGCTTAACATGTCTTCCAACGCATGGAAACGCTCGCAAATAAATGACACAAAGTGTTTACATGGTTTTCACCCATTCTAGAACTGGTCATAGCAAATGTTGCTTACTGCAGTGATCATTCACTAAAAATAACATTCGAGTCTGCGGGGCCACGAGAAAATTGGTCAGGCGGTAATTGTGTTGTTAATACATTTGACGAGTTTTTGTGCTTTTTTTGGGTCGTGGAGGTTGCGGTGTTTAACTTGGTAAGTGTGGTTTAGCTTGGTAATACTTAAAGATCATAATGGACTCATTGCAAACAGACAGCATAGATAGAGTATAGAGATGTTTGTAATACCTATTTCGGATAGCCCTTGAGTTCTCCTTCACGCCTGTGTCTCATCTAATTCAGTCAAATCTGAATTTTTTTACATTAAAATTTAATTTAGCAAAGACCAATTAATTAAATTAATCAGGTTCAACTCGATTAGTTTTTGCAACAGTAAAGGTAACCGTCCGAATTCGACCAGCATTGCCGTCGCTGCAGTGCTGTGACCGCACCACTGGTCCCCATACATTCTGTATAGATTTGTATTAGAATACATTCCGAACTCGGCAGCAGCGTCGTGACTGCACTCAGTACTGCGCGGCACTGTCGCCTTGCCGCCGCGGCTGCAGTTGCTGCTTGCAGTCGAGTTCGGATAGTTACCTTGATACATTCGGTGATTTCTAGAGCTTTGAATTTATACTTTAATGGAGGTTGGACGAAATGGCCAGCAAGTAAGGCGGTAGGATCGTCCGCCGGGCGGTGCCGGCGACTCCACATGAGTATAGTGGAGGTTGCGGTGTTAAACTTGGTAATGGTGTATGTTATGGGCCAAGTGATTAATGTGGGTATTAAGTATAATGCACCGCTAAATCATGCAAAGTGATTAATTCTTCTCTAAACTTCATTGATTATTACACTTCCCACAAAGTATACTAACTTTGCGGAAAGGGGGGCTACCTCTCTCCTTCCTAGCATATTTTTATTGTAAGACCTAACCTAACCAACTGATCTTGATATTTTTAGGAGTTCGAACTTACCCAACGTAAATTTGATGGATAGAATGTTTATTATCACATTACCGGCTCAAATTGAGCATTATGCATAATGCCTGATTAATCACTTGGTCGATAACATATACACTTAAAGATCATAATGGTCTCATCAAAGCAGACAGCATGGAGTATAAAAATTATAAATACCTATTTCGGGTAGCCCTTGAGTTCTCCTTGATAAATTTGTGAACAATTTGACACAACTCGATGCCTGGGTCCCATCTAATTCAGTCAAATCTGAAACGTTATTACGTAACAGTTTAATTAAGCAAAGACAAATAAATTAATCATTTTCAACCCCATTAGTTTTTTTTTCTATTTTTTACTGTACAGCGTCTCTGAAATCACGACACAAATAAAATAAAAATAAAAATGTTTATTTTCAGACGATTACAGCCCATTTTTGTTAGTATCATAATCTTACGACCTGTTAGTAAATACACATTAAATACAAATACAAATCAAAACTATAAAATTAAATGTCAGCATGTTTATTTTGTGGACAACTCACCCACCTAGACCTCTCACATGCAGGTCGGTGAATCGCCCCAAAACTGCTGAGTCCATCGTGTCTGCTATCATTTTCAGGATGCTGCTACGGCTCCCCCGCATACCATGCACCACAGACAATGTTTTCTTTCGCATTATTGCATAGAAATCTTCTATGTGTGCATCTGCAAACATTTTCTGTTTGCACTACACAAACAAAACTCCACTATTATTGTGAATGAATCATGGTGCTACATAAACTACTATTAATTTGACAATTGCATAAAACCCAACATAAGACCACTATATAATAAGAATTTAATATGAAGAATCGTCTAGGTCACATCTGCATTTGAACCAAAAAAAAATTATTAAAATTGTTACTTACAACAATGCAACACACAGATCAAACTAGTAATAACAACCATTTTTAGTGGGGAGTTACAAAATCATAACTACTGATAGCCCTATATGTGGGCGTACCCTATGCCTCTGCCTACCCCTTAGGGGCTGAAGGCATGATAAAATGATGTATAAAAGCCCACAGAATAGTGAACGCATACATATAAACACCTCTATTCCCATAAAATAATAAAAAAAAGTTTTTTTTTTGTATAAAGTGTGCGCTATCTTAGGTAGGTAGGTACACTTTAGACTATTACAATCTAGCTTATAGGCTAATAAGTAATTTTATGCCGACTTAAACTTCTATAATATGTACTTATTCTAAGAAAAGAATCCATTGATTAATCTTAGAGTCTGATAAATTAATACACTTTGTTCTTGTGTTCTTAAACAGTAAGCACTAAAGACACTTATTATTCTCACTAGGCACTACACTAACTCAAAAGGCTTAGTTCTTTTGAGTCTTCTTTTTAAGTCCGTCCAATCGAGGAGTTGAATTGCCTCCGGATTGTCATGGTGGAGCAGTCTCTTTTCATGAGCTTCTGCAAAACGTTGGATAATTTTGTCAACCGGCTGTACTTGAAGGTCCCGGTGAAGGTCATCATTTCGAACGTACCAAGGTGCATCAACTATGCCCCTTAGCACTTTATTTTGGAACCGCTGTATGATATTTCTGTTGCTCTGTTTAGTGCAGCCCCACAACTGTACACCATATGTCCATACCGGCATCAGGACTTGTTTGTAAAGTAAAAGTTTGTTTGGTATTGACAAACTTGATTTCTTTCCAAGCAGCCAATACATATCGTTATAGCGTATGTTGAGTTCTTCTCGTTTTTTCTTAACCCTCTGACCACCGCGCGGCCGCCGGCGGCCGCGCGTAAATTCGCGCCATTCCGTAGATCCCCAAGCGGTGACCGGTCACCGCACCTACCCAGTCGACTTTCAACCGAAAGATTGATGATTTGCGTTCTACTTCTCTATGAACAAGTTTGATTGATTGTGTCATGTGGACTTTTTTCTTGTCATTGGAATCAAAAGTTTACTTTTCTCTATGACCAATATTTTTTTTTTCGAAGATGGCAGTTTGAAATTCATTCTGCTGTCGGCCGCGAGTGAATTGTTTGTGCGTGTGACTATTGTTGTGATTTTGCTAAAACCATTCAGTTTTAAGTAGTAATAAGTTATTTTTGTGATGTCAACACCGCCTCATAGTAGAATGATTAGCCTGTACATAAATCATTTATTGATTATTCGAAAATAGTGGGTAGTTGATTTGACATAAATGTTCAGTATGAGGTGGGATTTGTTGAGGCGATAAAAAGTGAATATTCTGGAAAAAGAACACATTCTGTTTCCTGATCGAGTTCAGTAAAGTGCTAATTAGTTAAAGTAGAATATTTGTATTAATTAATAGTTAGTACTTAGTTGTGCAAGTAGTAGTTAAATTGTGAAAATAAAAATGTAAAGAATCTACAATCATAGGATTATTATTTCGTAATACCATTAAGTGGAATGTAGTAGTAGTATCTATTATTATACGAAGAACAGAAGAATAAATAGCTATGTAAAGGATATTGGAGTATCATTTCTCATCACTATTATCTGGATTTATCATGTAAGTAATGTTTTACTGTTTGAAATATGATTATTCGGTTTATAATGATTGCATTTTGGTAATATAGTTTGTAAGAAATACATCATACATCGTGATATATGAGCCTCAGAAAAGTACCAATTTCCGAGTGATTTTTACGATGTTTGTCAGTGAATACAGTGATAAGTATTGACTTGATTTCTCTGTATAATCATTAGAACTCGCTGTGATAACGATTATGTGCGTAATTATGTATTTTAGCCCAATAATAGCTAGAAATAATTGAGGTTATATATGATCAGTTCGGTTACTACGGAATTTTCATATTTATCTCTATGGTCATAAGGTCTAAATTTGTGTGAAGAAATTTGTGGCAGACGTTTTGACTAGGGCTTCGAAGAACTTTTGGTTTGTCGATACTCTTATTCCGTATCGACTGTTTATCGACTGTTTATGAAACTTTGTAATTATGTTTTTTTTTATAAAAAAAAATAAAAAAAGGGGATATAGCGGGTAATGTATCACATACAGGTAGGACTTCGGATTACTATCCAACGATTTAAGGGGTGGGAGTGGGGGGGGAGGGGGGAGGGGGGGGTGGGGAACCCCCCCCCTGACGGAAAAGTTGCGGACGCCCCCCCTTTTTGAGTTATGATTTTTTTAAAATTCTAACCTAACTTTCGCATTTTCTTGTTTTGAAATCGATTTCAAGGTCGAAATTGGAAGATGGAAAATGGAGGGGGAGGGGGGAATCCCCCTGACCCCTCCCCAAAGTTAGGAAATCAATAGTTACCTTGAATTTAGATTTTTATTTTTTGAGGTTATGTTCAATAAAATCGACAACATAAGTAATCGTTCTCCAAATAAGAACTCGTCGACAAGCCAAAAAAAAAATAACCACGAAGGCTAAGGCGGGAGCTCCGCTCCGCTTCGCTCCCGCCTTAGCCTTCTAACCTAACCTATCCGAGTCGGGGTGTTAACCATTAAGTACTAATTATGGTTGAATTAGGGATGCGTAATTCAAATGCCGACCTGGGGTTGAAAAAAAAAACTACGCGTCTCCTATACAAGACACAAATTCACAAATAGGGTGTCATTTGAAAGTGTTGACCTTGACCAACCCATAGAATGCGTACGACGTTTTACGTTTAGTTTCACATATCGGCAACCGTCATTAAATTATTATAATATTTAATAGCGTTCATTTATATAAATATACGTAATATAATAAAATATGCATAAAATTTAACTTAATAACTAAATATAATTATTAATTAAATTTTTAAATGAAGTAAAACATTGTTGTGCGTTAATGTTACGTAAAACAAAACGTATTGGACGAGCCGAATGTCAAAAACATTGGAAGTGTTTGTGTTCTGTGGTGAAAAGTGACAAATTATTGGTGTTTTTTTACGATTTTCATTATTTTTTTTCTCGTTAACCATTAATCTCCGCAAGTTAAAACTTCGCGTGTAGGCTTCTAATAATATTAGCTTTGTGTATAAAAAATATGAACCTCAAACTCGATGGCAACTAATCTAAAGTTAAGCCCACATTTCACCTCATAGTTTTATGTCCCACGTAATAGGTGGTGAGCCTATTCTGTCTATTACATACATACATACATACATACATACATACATACATACATACATACATACATACAAACATACATATAGTCACGCCTTTATCGTTGAAGGGTTAATGTGTGCCTTCCACCGCAACTTTGCATCAAGAGTCATACCTAGATATTTTGCTGTATTTGCAAACGGAATGATCTTGTTGTTGATATAAACTGGGTAGTAGTCAGCTGATTTGTTAGTAAAGTCAATGTGAGTCGATTTTGTTTCAGTGAGCTTGATGCGCCACTTTTTGGTCCATTCAAAGACTTTTGTCACTGCGATTTGCACATTTTGCACGACTTCCGCGCGAGTATTTCCAGTTGACATTATGGCGGTCTCATCGGCGAAAGTTGCAATGAGACTGTTTTCTGATTCTGGAATGTCACAGGTGTATAATAGGTACAAAACCGGCCCTAACACTCTGCCTTGTGGTATTCCAGCTTTTATTTCCTTAAGTTCGGAGTAAGCATTTTCTTGCCTCACTCTAAACATTCTGTTAGAGATATAAGACTTTAAAATAGCTACAAATGGGGAAGGCAGCATCGAACTCAGTTTATGTATTAGTCCTTTATGCCATACTTTATCAAAAGCTTGCGTGACATCTAGGAACACCGAGGAGCACACTTTTTTTTCTTCTAATGCATTTTCAATAAGTTTCGTGATCCTATGTACTTGATCTATAGTGGAATGTCTCTCCCTAAAACCAAACTGGTGATTAGGTATTAGAGCTTTTTGGTCAAGTATAGGTTTCATTCTTTTTAATAGAAGTTTTTCGAACAATTTAGAAATTATAGGTAGCAAAGATATCGGCCTATAAGATGTTGGTTCGTGTGGCGGTTTTCCTGGTTTTGCTATCATTATGACTTCAGCTACTTTCCAAACGGCTGGAATATATTTCAATCTTATTACTGCATTAAATAGGTTTGTTAATTTCACCAATGCTTTTCGTGGGAGATGTTGTAGTACCTGACCTGTAATAAGGTCGTAGCCCGGCGCTTTTTTCACGTTCATGCCATTTCTAATTTCGAATGCAACTTCTTTTGGGGTTACCAATTTTATTTCCGACAAATCTTGTTGGCGTTCGTGGTACGGCAAGTCCTGTGATGATCCTTCATTTGGTTGAAATATTGATTCTAAATGTCGCGCAAATCTTTTTGCCTTTTGTTCATTGCTTACAGCCCATTTGCCGTTAGTTTCCCTTATGGGAGGAATGGGTGTAATAGGTGCTTTAAATTTCTTCAACGTCTTCCAGAGTGAATAATTGCTGGTGCTGTCACTAGACAAGTGTTCCAGTGAAGTGGCAATTGAGTCTTCTTTATAGGCTTTAATAGTTTTAGTTAGCGTTTTTGTCAAGCTATTTAGTATATTTTTATCGGAGGGTGATCTTGTGTGATGCCATTTCTTTCTCTGTCGCCGTTTTTCGGTTTCGGTAGTTCAATGATTTCTTTAGGATATATATTACCTTTACTCCTTGTCATTAAAGCAGGTGTATTTTGCCATGCCGCCTGCTGAATATCCGAAGTAAACTTGTTGACCTCGAAGTCCAATTGAACTTCATTTCGGAGGGGCACATTGAGTTTGATTTTGGATTCTAAGTCAACCTGAAAACTTGACCAGTCTGTTTTTAAATTGACCAATGATTGATAAGTTTCTCTGAATATATAAAAAAAAAGTAAATAAATAAATATGCACGGACATTTCATACAACAAAATATACATAAGTATAGGCAAGTATACATAAGTATAAGTATAGGCACATTATACATAAGTATAAGTATAGGCACATTATACATAAGTATAGGCATCTTGTAGGCCCAACAGACCATATAAGCATTGATTATAGAATCAATGCTTATATGGTCTGTAAAGGGCTTAATGTTTTCACTGAAGCATAGTAGTAGTAGTTCAGGATATTAAATACCTATTACATATTGTTGTTCCGTTTGCTCAGAGTTGATTGCTGGAGGGATGATGTTCCCAATATTATATGTTGGTGATGTATTGGTCAAATCTGAAATAAATGCAACAGTTTGTATTAAGATATTGAATTACAGAATTGTACAGCCAAAAATAACAATTTTTATTCCAAGTACTTATTACTAAGTAAGTATAGTAAAAAATAAATAAAATAAAAAATAGTTTATTGCCACAAAACCACGTACAGAACAACTATTAAGATCATCTTATGAACTAAATAATTCAGGTACAAGTTATGGCAAAAGGTTGCAACTCAGCGAATGCTTCTTGCCAGTATACTAACAAGTAGCGCTGATTTTCAGTTGCACCTATAGTCATAGAACCTACTAAAATAGCAGATTAGGAGACAGGTAAGTATCTTATTAGACTTACCACTAAAAACTACTTTCGATTCTTGGGTGTCCGAGTGCCCTGAGATAGTAGTGGTTGAAATTGTGCCCAACAATAATTTCTCATCATCATTTAAAACGAAATTGGGGCACCCTCCACCAGTGGACGCCGCGATACGTCTAAAAAGAAATTTTTTTTAGTACTACGTAACTTTGACTTTAGACTAGGTACTTCAATACAGGTTTGCACGCTATTAGTCAGACAAGAACTAGCTAATTTTTAGGTATTAACGTAAGTGTGTATTGCTTACTTTTCTCCACTCACTCCATGCTTTGTGAGCTCCTCCAATCGCATTTAAATCATCAGCTATATGTCACCAACGCTCTTGCGAGATTTTATGTGTAAAGCTACACGAAAATTTTCCAGATCTGCATCTAATAGCTCCAACAACCGGTGCATTTGCATATCAGAAGCATAGCCCGATTTCCTTTTTTTTTGGTGCTTCTATTTCTATTGATGATTTTTATTTCAAATAATAACGGTGACGAGGTTATGTCTTAAACTTCAAACTACACTCTGATGAAGGAATGAAAGAACGTGTATTCCAACTACACGCATACAAATTTTGTTTCTTTATTGCCCAGGCCGCACGCATCGCGCTAACCCGAATCTTCGCGTTATCGCGATGTATGTAGTCAAGTATACGCGTATACTTCGGCACTTCGCGGCGTCTTCGCTCCGCTGTCGGTAAACTCACGCAGATCAAAGGGTTTTATCGCGTATACTTCGCTTGAGCGGCCAGATTTCAGTTGGCCAGAAGTCATTGTGTGTAGAGGACGTGTTACAAAGTAGTACATAATTGTACCTTCTGGACCACAGATAGTTCGGCCCCGCCTCACTATCTGAGGTCCAAAAGGATACAATTATATTATCACCATAATCACATAACTCACCTGCCCGTTTAACGAAACTCCAACGTGGAATATTGGGCATTCTGTCCCACTTTAAGTTCGCATCGTCGCTACCGCTCCTCGCTCACGTGGGACAGAACTCGCCCAATATTCCACATTTTAAAAATGTAACCTAACCTAACATTATTATAAAAAATAATTTAAAAAATAAAATTTGCTGTAGCTCCCTCCATGTTCATTACTTACCATTTATAACCCACAACGTTTTCTGTAACCAGTTGGGTTCGACTACTTGTAGTTATAAATATTTATGTTATAAATTCATCTTTTCATTATGAGTCCATCAGTATTGCATAGCAAACATGAAATTCGTTAAACAAAGACAATCGTTACAGGTCAATACAATCTGTGACGATTTGACAAAAACAAATTACGTCATGGAGAATTATTACCGAATACTGTACGTTGCATCATTTGTGGGCCATCAAATTGTGGAAAAACTAATTTATTAATTGGTCTTCTATTGCATGAAAATGGCTTAACATTTAAAAATGTTTATGTATACTCTAAAACTCCCCCACTTAGAAGCGGGATCACACCCGAAACCCCCAAAGACGCGGGATAGCACCCGAACCACCCCCCTGAGCGTGGCCGCAGTGGCGGCCGTGGGTCTGTTGGGAGTCCTGGGACATCCTTCCGAGGGCTTACCCGGGGCTCCTAACCATAGGCTGTCGGGCGTTACGTGAGGTTTTTTAGTCGGTAGGAGTCCGGCATAGCATCCATGAGGATTTTCCCTCACGTTAAACAAAAAAAAAAAAAAAAAAAAAAATACTCTAAAACTCTACATCAACCAAAGTACATCTTTTTAGAAAAGGTTTTACAACGAGTACCAGGTATCACTCTTCATAAATATCAGACAAATGATGACGTTTTAAAAGTTTCAGATGCAAAACCAAATTCTGTGATTATTTTTGATGATGTAGCATGTAAAAATCAAAGTATGTGCGTGATTATTTTGCCATGGGAAGACATAAATTGATTGATAGTTTTTATTTAAATCAAACTTATACCAAAATACCTAAACAACTTGTAAGAGATAATGCTAACCTAATTGTGCTTTTTAAGCAAGATGAAGTTAATTTGAAACATGTTTATGAAGAACATGTTAACACCGATATGACATGGTTGAAATTTCGAGAAATGTGTTCCTTAATATGGAAAGAACCTTTTGATTATGGATTGTTCTAAAAACAATGGTTGCTATAGAAAAACGTTTGACACATTTGTATTATTGGATGAAATTTGAATATTTAAGTAGACTGCAGTCTGTTTATTGTTATTCTTTAATTGATTCTTATTCGATTACCACCTATTTCACATAATGGATAAATCATTGAAAAAACAAATTGTTGATGCGACACAAGCTGTCAAGAAAAAAATACGTAAAATGAAGGATTTTGAAGATAATAATAAGCATGCTCTTGATACAGTTTTTAAACCTGTCACAGAATCTCTCAATTTAATAGCCAACACTAATAACCACTTAGCACTAACAAAAAAGGAGGAAAAGTAGAACCCCAAGAACCACAAGACCAAGATATGAAAGAAACAGATGATAGCAGTATTGCTAGTAACGAATCGGACTCTTCATTTCAGTCATTAGTCGGTACTAATCCAGATGCATCATCTTGGTCGTTATCTTCACAAGTACTATCAGATGTTCCATTTGGTATAAGAAATGAACGTGGAAAGCTAATGTTGGGTTCCTCTAACATAACTATTGGGGATAAAGTTATTACTGTAGCCGGACACAAATACGAAAGTACACCTGGGTTGCGAGAGTTACTGTTAAAAAAAGACATTGATCTGAGCTTGGTTAATGACTGTGACAAGCAAAATTATAAGACAATGTTACTTGTAACGCGAATGCACATCGTCGTGATTTCGATTCAAAAAAAACAATTAAAAGTAATAAAGGACAAAAATATTTGCAAGTTATTAAACCACTTTTCGATCACGAAAGTAGAAGTCCAAGTTGTAGACAGAAAGTAGGAAAAGAATTACCTTTAACAAAAATGTGGAAAAAAAACACAGATTTTGTATATTGGGATGATCCCAATGAATTGGTTGATAGATTAAAGTTATTTGCTTCTCGAGATGCCGGTAACACAGGACTAGACAATGAAATAATATCTATCATTGAAGAACTACGTGAAAGCAAAATCATTAAATAAATAGATCTACTAATGTTATATGTGTGTCATTTTACTATATACCGTTCAACATAATACACCTTTAATATGAATGTAGACAAATTTGGACATTATATTCATAAGCGAATGCGGATATCAGAAATACTTGATTTTAATGATAACGCATTAATAAAATCTGATTATGGAGATTATGACTTGAAGACATCGAGGCTAAAAGGTGTTAAACCTCCTCAAGACTCAGATGATGCAGTAAATAAAGCATATGTGGAAGAATTGAAAGGTGTACTAATCAATGACTTACGAAAATTGCAAAGTTCTATTCCAAATAGTGTTCAAAACCACATAGAGAAAGCTTTAAAAACAATAATGTCTGAGATAGAGACTCATTTGGAAAGCAAATTTTACACAAGAAAAGCAGTTGATAGACTAGTTCAAGACGCAATTCAATCTATGTATTTTAAAAGATCGAAAAACATAGCCCTTAAAGTTTGTTAAAATGATAAGAGAAGTATAATATCCATCAGCTCCAACGCTGTAGGTACTGATTGTCTAGGCCGCAATATGATTGTTCCTATTATTGACGAAATACTTCCAGTTATCTCTCACATTTTAAATTTCTCAATAATGAATAGCATATTTCCCGCGGCTTGGAAAAGCGCCCAGATTATTCCCATAGCTAAAAAGAAAAACCCTTCCTCCTTTTCTGATTACCGTCCTATTTCTATTCTCCCTTTCCTTTCTAAAGTCATCGAACGTCTCCTTTCCGATCAACTTTTAAGATACCTCTCCAAAACCAACTCCTCAACCCATTTCAATCTGGTTTCCGTACTGGTCACAGCACAACCACAACTTTAACTCATATTGCGGATGACATCAGAAGTGCTATGCAAGATGGCAACCTGACGGTACTGGCACTGCTTGACTTTAGTAATGCCTTTAATACGGTGGACTTTGACATTTTACTCGGTATATTGGCCTCCCTTAACATATCTCCAACAGTGATTGATTGGTTTCATAGTTACCTATTTGGCCGCCGGCAACGTATTGTAATTAACGATACCTCCTCGTCTTGGTGCGATACATCTGCTGGTGTGCCTCAGGGAGGCGTTTTATCTCCATTACTCTTCGCTGTTTTTATAAACTCAATTTCAAACAACTTATCTTCTTCCTGCCATCTTTACGCAGACGACCTTCAAATATATTCTCAAGCTCCTTTACATAAACTGAGCGAGGCCGTTGATAATATTAATGATGATCTGCGTACTATTTGTCGCTGGAGTGAATCGTATGGCTTAAAGGTGAATCCATCAAAGACACAGGTCATCGTGATTGGCGGTTCCAGGATGGTGCCCAAAATTGTCTGGTCACAACTTCCTAAAGTGACGTGTGACGGTAGTAATATCACTTATAGTGCTAAGGTCAAGAACTTAGGCATTTATTTAGATTCATGCTTATCCTGGGGGCCTCAGCTGCAAAAGCTGAGTCGTAAAATCTATGCTGCGGCGGGATCATTGCGCAGGCTACGAAATTTTCTACCTATAAAAACTAAGGTTGCGCTTGTGCAATCACTTCTTTTCCCCATCCTCGATTATGCAGACGTCAGTTATCTAGACCTAAACGAAGACCAACTAAATAAACTTGAGAGACTCCAAAACTTCTTTATAAGATTTATATTTGGACTACGCAAATATGATCACGTTTCCGAATTCAGAAAAAAGCTCAAGTGGTTAACTATCCGCCTTCGCCGGAATACACATATCCTCTCCTTATTATATAACATACTTTTTAACCCTAACACTCCTTTCTATCTAAAAAATCGCTTTCATTTTTTGTGTAACTCCCACAATAAGTTTCTGAGATCGTCGGAGAATCTGAGACTGAAGATGCCCGGGCATTCCACTAACTTTGTGGATAAATCGTTCACTGTCCAAGCAGTTAGGTTGTGGAATGCACTGCCAGTTCCCATTAGACGTGCACAGAGTTTAGCAACATTTAAGAGTCTAGTAAACAATCATTACTTAAAGGATATTGGCTATACTTAGTGTTTCCATCTTCTGAATAGTTTCTGTATATGTATATTAGTATATGTATATTAAGCGTGTAAGTGTATGTTTATGTGTATTTGTGTATGTGTTACGCACCCCTAATATATGAGGATCGCTGCGTCAACGTTTACACAATTAACATCATTGCACACGGCACTTGGCGACACGAGGTGCAAGCTCAGCACAACGTGAGGGTTGCACAAGGCACATGAAGTCACGCGGTGCACCATCAGCAGATCGCGCCCCGCTACGACGTCATTCCGACATTTCCTTAGAAATTGTTATAATTTTAGATCATACTTGGTTCACACTTCGAGTCAATATCATTGTTACTTTTAGTTATAATTTTTATACTGTAAAATTACTTTTAATTAAATTTACTTAAATAAATTGGTTTTTTTTGGGACCTCCGGTTGCAGTCCACGTATTTGGCGCAGTCGGTAGGATACTCGCGGGCCGGTTCGCGAGCTTTCGGGACTCTCAAATCGATTATTTTCGCGTTCACGAATCGCCCGGGCAGTTTTCCAGCCGCGGTACGAGTACTCAAGAATCTACGGTGCTGCAGTCCAGAGGTGAATCCAGCCATCGATTCAACCAGAAGAAATACAATGCTGTAAGTCCTTGAATCTTTCAAGTCCTTGCCCTACTAATCCTTAAGTCATACCTATAATAATTTTATTCCTAATTAATATATAATTCCATATCCTGCACGATCGTGTGTATGATATTATCCCCTTACTATTTTATTCTTATGTGTTAATTTAATTCTTCAAGATTTTTCATCCTAGAGAATCGCGAAGCGTTAGGTTAGATAGGGATAGGAATAGAGATAGGTTGAGTGTTATAGACGAACATAGAAATTTAGACGATATAATGACGCAATACAACCCAGACATTATCTACAAATCCCTCAGGTTATTGCCAGAGTTTGACGGTAACCCACACGTTTTAACCCGTTTTATTAATTTATGTGACCAGTTAGTGTTAACACATTTTAGCACAGCACCAGGCCACGAGTTATCCAACTTAGCTCTCATTAATGGGATCCTAAATAAAGTGACAGGCCCCGCAGCCCGATTTATCAACGCGAACGGTATCCCCGAGACTTGGCAAGGGATAAGAGCTGCCCTTATTAACAATTTCGCGGACCACCGTGATGAGACTGCTTTGTACAGTGACCTGTCAATGCAAACCCAAGGATCTAGCACCCCTCAGGAATATTATGAGCGGTGCCTGAACCTCTTTAGTACCATAATGACCTATGTGTCACTTCACGAGACCGTTGCCACTACCATAGATTCCAAGCGATCATTATACCAAAAGTTAACTCTTCAGGCTTACTTGAGAGGTCTGAAGGACCCCTTAGGATCCAGGATACGCTGTATGCGGCCTGAAACAATGGAAAAAGCTCTTGAATATGTTCAAGACGAATTGAACATTTTATACTTACAGAACCGTAACGAAGGCGGGTCTTCTAGTCGTAAAGATTGGGTTCACTCACTACCCAACAAATATAATCTGCCACTCAATACCTTTACCCAGAAACAACCCCTATTTAATAATTCGTTTATGCCTAGGCAAGCTATGACACCCTTATTTAATACTCCTGGTCCTTCTCGACAACAGTCGATGCAACCCTTTTCGCAGGGTTGGAAGCCCAACAATAATCAGCCCAACAATAGATTTCATCAACCCTTAGGACCGTCCAGAACGCAGCAAATGATGCGCGCTACTTTGCCGAACTATAACCCTAATAGTAATGTGTTTAAATTGCCTAACAGACCTCAACCCCAACAACCGTTCAATGGCCCCCGTCCCATGAGTGGAGTAAGCCATTTTGTTCCGAAACCCTTACCACCTACGGGTCGTGACTGGAGAACCCATGGCAATCCCCCTCCTAATAACTATTTTAAAACTAGGGAAGTCAACTTTAACGAATTTGATTATGACTATGACTATGCAAACTATAATTGTGCGGACTATGAACAAGAGTATGGTTATTCCTTAGATCAATACCCTACTTACTATGAGAACCAGGACTATACTTACTATGACAACTCTTTTCAATTTTCCGAACGTTCTGCCATAGAACCCGTTGAGCAGGAGACAAGTCAAGCATCAGGCCAGAGTGAAAATTTTCAGGAAAGCCGCCAATCAGACAAGCCAAAATAGAATTAAACCTTCACATACAACGACAACTTGGTTACATCCAGATTAGTAATCCCCCTCTGAAACTGTTAATCGACACAGGTGCTAATCAATCATTTATCAGCCCTGCTGCTGTAACCAGTTACTTTAATCACTTACCTCTTAATTACGAGCCCTTTGAAGTGACTAACGTTCATGGGACTAGTAGGAACGACCATTCTCTGACTTTACCCTGTTTCCCAGAGTTTAATGAAGTAACTGACGACATTACGTTGTACGTTTATAACTTTCATAATTATTTCGACGGACTTTTAGGATTTGACTTATTAGAAAACTGGGGATCAAAGATAGATCTTCAAAACAAATTACTTATAACACGGAACGCACAGATACCTATAGAGATGTACGACTCTCGTAACGTAAATCTCTACGAGAAGATTATCACTGCGAACTTGTCAAAATTACTAAAGCTACCTGTCAATACCCTTGACGGCGAAGTTTTAATTCAGAACCAAATTATCTGTAATTGTCTTATCTCTGATTGTTTAACTACTGTGATTAATAATAGAGGTTGGGTAGAAATCTCTAACACTACATCTAACGATCTTATCTTCTCCATGGATCGCCCTATACAAGGCGAACTATATAACATCGATTGTTCATTTACTGAAATACCATCGGATCGCGCCCAAGCTGTTTTATCTCGTTTACGCACTGAACATCTCAATCCAGAAGAATGTGCTAATTTAAAAAGTCTCTGTGCAAAATATGCGGATGTGTTTTATCTTGAGGGAGAACCATTAACATTCACCAACAAGATCAAACACAAGATTAGAACAACCGATGAGATTCCAGTACACACCAAAAGCTACAGGTATCCCTACGTTCACAGACAAGAAGTTCGAGATCAGATAAGTAAGATGCTCGAACAAAATATCATAAGACCCTCCGACTCTGCTTGGAGCTCTCCTATATGGATTGTTCCCAAGAAGGCGGACGCATCTGGTAAAGTAAAATGGCGTCTTGTCGTGGATTTTAGGAAGGTGAACGAAAAGACGGTTGATGATAAATATCCCATTCCTAATATAACAGACGTACTTGACAAATTAGGGAAATGCCAGTATTTTACCACTCTGGATTTGGCTAGCGGTTTTTATCAGGTCGAAATGGATGCCCAGGATATTCATAAGACTGCTTTCAACGTAGAAAATGGCCATTACGAATTTTTAAGGATGCCTATGGGCCTCAAAGGATCTCCGTCTACTTTTCAGCGCGTGATGGACAACGTCCTGAAAGACCTCCAACATCAAATATGCCTTGTATACCTCGATGACATAATAGTTTTCAGCACGTCATTACAAGAACATATAGTCAACTTAGAAAAAGTTTTTATTAAATTACGTGAATCTAACTTCAAAATTCAGATGGACAAGTCTGAATTCCTGAAATTAGAAACTAGTTTTCTTGGCCATATCATTTGTAACGAAGGAGTTAAACCAAATCCAGACAAAATAGCTGCAATAGAAAAATACCCCTTACCTAAGACCCCCACTGACATCAAACGTTTTCTCGGTCTCCTAGGATACTATAGGAAATTCATCCCAGATTTCGCTCGACTAACAAAACCATTAACTAAATGTCTGAAAAAGGGTTCTAAAATAACATTGGATAAAGCTTATGTGGACTGTTTCAATCACTGTAAAACACTACTAACAAATGACCCCATCCTTCAGTATCCCGATTTTAGTAGAGAATTCCTACTTACCACTGACGCATCCAACGTAGCTATTGGTGCCATTCTATCCCAAGGCGCCATAGGTTCTGACAAACCTATAGCATATGCGTCTCGTACATTAAATTCAAGTGAGCTCAATTACAGCACAATAGAAAAAGAGCTCCTAGCCATTGTATGGGCCACTAAATATTTTAGACCCTATTTGTTCGGTCGCAAATTCAAAGTTATCACCGATCACAAGCCTTTACAATGGATCATGAATTTAAAGGAACCTAATTCCCGACTTACACGATGGCGTTTGAAATTAAGCGAGTACGACTTTTCTGTGGTTTATAAGCAGGGAAAATGCAACACTAACGCTGATGCATTATCCCGAATTGAATTAAATAATGAAGAACTTCTGTCCATTGCAGTAACCCCTTCCGAAAGAAACCAAACTTTGGACGATTCTAGAACTATTACAGCCCAAAGTCTCTCTAATAATTCCGCAACCGTGACAGTCCATACAGATAATGAAAATCCCATTCTAGAAGTCCCTATCTCCGATGAACCATTGAATAAATTCACAAAACAAATTATTTTAAACATAGTTGGCGATATTAAAGGACGACCCATAGTTACAAAGCCTTTTGAAACACATACCCGTATTACAGTTCAACTCTCAGAATCTAATCTGGAAGAAGACGTTGTTAAGGCTATTAAAGAGTACGTTAATCCTAAAATTAAAACCGGATTGCTTATTAACCCACCTTTGGCTATGTATTCCATTATCCCCATCATCCAGAGAACATTTAAAAGCTCCTCAATGCAATTAGTACTAACAAAAAAGGAAATAGAAAATGTTCGCGAATATTTAAGGCAACAGGAAATTATTAATAAGTATCATGACGGTAAAACTAACCACCGTGGTATCAATGAAACTGTGTTAGCTCTGTCTCACAAATACTATTGGCCTAAGATGCGAGATAGCATCACTAAATTCATAAATGAGTGTACAGTATGTGGGCAAGCGAAGTACGATCGTAATCCTGTTAAACAGCAATTTAAAATAGTTCCTTCGGCTAATAAGCCTTTCGAACTTGTACACCTCGACTTACTTACCATTCAAAGCGAAAAGTTTTTGACGATCGTAGATGCTTTTTCAAAATATGCACAAGCATACTATTTGAGAGACGGAACTGCAGTCAGTGTGGTTCAGGCTTTGCTTAGCTTCTGCACACATCATGGCATACCCATAACCATAGTTACTGATAACGGACCGGAGTTTAATAATCAACTCTTTGCAGAATTTTTAAGATTGCATAAAATCCAGCATCATAGAGTTGCACCTCACACACCTAACGAGAATGGAATTGTTGAAAGGTTTCATGCGACTATATTAGAACATCTCAGAATCCTTAGAGTTAACCAGAAAAATGAATCCGTTATCAACCTTATGCCTTACGCCCTCCTGGCTTACAACAGTAGTATACATAGTTTTACGAAATGTAGGCCGATAGAACTAATAACAGGACATTTTGATCCCCGTGACGCTTTTGACGTTGACCTTTCGGTTCATTTATTACAGCAATACGTGACTAACCACAAGGACAAGATGACTGAGATTTATAAATTGATTCATGACTTAAGTACTGACTCTCGTGAGATTTTAACGAATAATCGTAATAGAACTAGGGAACCCGAAATTGAGTACAGCCCTGAACAGCCAATCTTTATTCGAAACCCACTCGCTTCCCGTCAAAAATTAGCTCCACGTTTCAGTCATGACACGGTAATGGCAGACCTCCCTATTCACATATACACAAAGAAAAAGCGAGGTCCTGTAGCAAAACACAGAATAAAAAGAGTTCCTAAAACTAGTAACTTGTTACAGAACAATCCCGGTAATACTTCTGCTCCTACGACTAGCAGTAACTCAGGAAATACGACTTGAAAGTCTTGATAATGGGCCTGGGATACTCCCTTTCAAACTAGGTCCTGCCCGGATCCTTTCCCATTACCATTCCTTCTTGCAATACGTAAATCTACAGGATTTGCAAGATAAAGTAGAATCTATCCATAACCAAATAATTAGCATTTCACCCGATCTTAATAATAAGACGCGTTCTTTATTTCAGCCTCATTTAAATTATCTTAACTCTAAACTTAATAGCGTTTCAGAACAACTTCAAACTTTCGAAACAAGTCGAGTCAAACGAGGACTTATTGACGGACTTGGATCTGTAGTTAAAAGTATAACTGGAAACTTAGATTATACTGACGCATTACATTACGATCAGGCTATTAGAAATATTCAAAGTAACGAGAACAAATTATTAACTGAATTCAATAATCATGTAAGTTTAACTAAAGATTTATCCGCACAGTATTCAAAGATCATAGATAGCATAGTAGAAAACCAACGCGAGATGGAAAGAATATTTAATAAGATACAGGAAAGTGATCTTAATAGAGATAATGATCTTATAAAATATGCCCATTTTGCGCAAGTACTGATAATCCTTGGCGATAACATAGATTCAGTATCACAGGAATTAATTAGATTACAGAATATATTAGCATTTATCAGAACATCAACCATGCATCATTCGTTCCTTAACTCCCAGGAGATACGCAACTTAACGGACAGACTTAGAACTTTATATGGTAACGATAGATTAGTAGATTTAGACACTAGGGAATACTATGATATAATTAGATTAGGTTCATACTATGTAGGCAATGAAATAGTAATAGTTTATAAATTCCCCATTTTTATACCCCATATATATGACTTACATAAATTATCTATTGTACCCAACCAGAATCATGAAATCCTAATTCCATCATCCCCATTCCTAGCCATCCATGAGAAAGATTTCAAGCACATAGAGGCTGAATGCCCGAAGACCAGTAATTGGTTCCTATGTGAAGAAAGCCGGAGTCTGCAGAACCAACCCTCTCAAGACTGTATACATCAGCTCATAACTACCCAACAGAGGACACCCATCTGCAACCCTGTCACCATCGCGATGGACCAGCCAGCATACGAAAAGCTTGACGATAGACACTACACCATCAGCTTCCCTGCCTCTACAAAAGTACATCTCTCCTGCGGTCAAGATTTCTACAAAGAATACCAAGGCAGTTATCTCGCAATCGTCCCACAGGCATGCTATCTAGAAACAGCCGAGTTTACCATCTCCAACATCAAGGATCGACTAAAGGGACACGTACTGACGATAACTGATCTACCCAAGGAGCCTGACTACAACGCATCCAAAGTCACCCTTAAATTAAACTCTATAAACTTGGACCATCTTCACGCTACCAATATGAAGATCTCCCATCTTCCAACCGTCAATTTTAAAGAAGACCATGCCACGATATATCACACTACAATCCCACTGTATGTAGTGTTGATTGGTGCTTCTGTCACGATCGGTATCCTGCTCTATCGCAAATACGCTGCCACATCAGCTTCGAAGCAAATCCAAGTAAAGGAAATAGAACTACAAGGAATATATGCTGTTCCAGAGCCGAGACCAAGGGATAGTCAACCCCCACCTCAATTTACTGCGAAAATCATCGGTGGTGGCTGTTCTTCGGGGGGAGGTGTTACGCACCCCTAATATATGAGGATCGCTGCGTCAACGTTTACACAATTAACATCATTGCACACGGCACTTGGCGACACGAGGTGCAAGCTCAGCACAACGTGAGGGTTGCACAAGGCACATGAAGTCACGCGGTGCACCATCAGCAGATCGCGCACCGCTACGACGTCATTCCGACATTTCCTTAGAAATTGTTATAATTTTAGATCATACTTGGTTCACACTTCGAGTCAATATCATTGTTACTTTTAGTTATAATTTTTATACTGTAAAATTACTTTTAATTAAATTTACTTAAATAAATTGGTTTTTTTTGGGACCTCCGGTTGCAGTCCACGTATTTTATGTATATGTCAGTAATTTATGTATTTGAATGTATGTATATATTATAATATTTTTATGTATATAAATGGATATGTATATATATGTGTATGTGTGTGTAGGTATATTTATATATATATGTATATGTGTGTGTATATATATGTGTACATTATGTATACGTTTAGTTTATGTTAATAAAACGTTAGTATTTCAACGTAATACCATGCTGCCCCTAGTTAAGTTCGTATAAAGTCTCCATCCAAAGGTTGCCTTAAAAAAATCGCCTTGTGCGATAAGGCCGCCTATTGTATAACCTGTATAATATTGTCTACGTGTATAAAATGTAACTGTATGTTTTGGTGTTACAATAAAGCATTACTAACTAACTAAAAAAAAATGACGAAACATCAAATCTTCAATGAAATACATAAAGCAGCACGAAAAAATTTTAATCGACGATCTGTAATTTTAAAAGGTATTGATGATTTGTGGCAAGCAGATTTAGCTGATATGCAAAACCTAAAAACCTTTAATAAAGGATATAACTATATTTTAATAGTTATTGACTGCTTCTCCAAGTACGTTTAGGTGGAACTATTAAAAACTAAATCCAAACATGATGTCTCTCTTGCATTTGAAAAAATACTTTCTTCTAATCACAGGATACCAAATCATCTGCAAACTGATATGGGTACTGAGTTCTATAATTCTACATTTCAAAAGCTTTTACAGAACTATAATACACTCGAGAGCAATGAATCCGGGTCACTTAAAGAATGTTAAAAATCTCGGAAACTAAAAATGATAGGTTAATGCAATAAATTGTATTTAATAGACAATGTAATACTCCTTAAATGAAAGTAAAAAAAATATGAGTCACCATACATTTTATTAACACAAAATTACATAAAGAAAAAACTGCCGATCTCTCCTTAAAACAAAAATAGGAAACATGAATTTTTTGAACTTTATTACGATTTTCTTGAATTTTAATACTTCGTATTGCCTCCTCGTGCTTCCATTACTGCGTTTACGCGGTTTGGCATGCTGTACACCAAGTTCCTTATACGATTTTGGGGAATATTCTCCCATTCCTCTGTGAGAGCAATTTTGAGCTCACGAAGCGTGATTGGGGGAGGGTTTCGTTGTTTTACGCATCTGCCTAGCTCGTCCCAAGCATGCTCGATCGGGTTGATATCCGGGCTGCGCGCTGGCCACTCCATACGAGTAATGTTCATCTCTTGAAGGTAGTCATTCACAATCCTACCTGTATGAGGTCGGGCATTGTCATGCATAAATATAGCATCCTCACCTAAATTGACCATAAATGGACCAACGTGATCATTGAGGATTTCTTCCACATATCTTACGCTAGTTAAAGAGCCGTTTTCTATGATCACCAGCTCTGTGCGACTTTCAGAAGAAATTCCGGCCCACACAAGTACAGACCCACCACCGTAGGCTACTTTTTCTTCGATGCATGCTTGCTTGAATCTTTCCCCTGGTCTTCGATACACTCTGTGTCTTCCATCGTGCTTGTAGAGCATAAATTTTGATTCGTCGGAGAACATAACTTTTGACCAATCTTCAATACTCCAATTTACGTGGCTCTGGGCATACCTTAGTCTCGAAATACGATGCCCACGCTCCAGTTTAGGGCCGTTTGCAGGTCTAAGGGGTTTTAAGTTAGATTCAGCAAGCCGACGTCTTACTGTCCATGCACTTGGGTTACTTCCTCCGAGGCGTCGAAACTGATTGTTGAGTTCAGTTCCTGTGAGAAAGCGATTTCGAAGCATGGTGTTCACCAAGTATCGGTCTTCTCGTGCTGTGGTACACCTGGTTCTGCCCGTTCCTGGTCTGCGTAGGTTACAACCAGTTTCTTCGTAACGTCGGAGAACTCTTTGTACTGTTGACAGCGACACACCGACAGTCCTGGCTGTATCGCGCTGACTCCGGCCGGTTTCCAGCATTGTAAGTATTCTGGTGCATTCTTCAGGCGTAAGCGACATAATTTCAGCTTGATTAATGAATATAGAGCACTATCAACATGGTTTATGTACCCACATAAATGACAGATTACAAACAAAAGCAACACCAAATGCTGTAATTTCGTAGTTCCATCTTCGAAAGTGGCCCTTTTTCAAATTTGATTTTTTTATGATATAACTTTACAATAACTAAGAAGTTTTAATACCTTCATTTAAGGAGTATTACATTGTCTATTAAATACAATTTATTGCATTAACCTAGCATTTTTAGTTTCCGAGATTTTTAGGATTCTTTAAGTGACCCGGATTCATTGCTCTCGAGTGTATTAATCACTACTCTACATTTTCAACCAAAAAGGCTTCAATTGTAGAACGAGTTATTAAAACTATTAAAAATAAATTGTACAAATACTTTAGCTTGAACGGACACTATAAGTGGATAGATGGTGGCTTGAACGGTATTGTGAAGACATATAACAACACAAAACATCGTACTATTAAATTTGCACCTGTTAATGTCAATAACTTTAATGAAACTAACATTAAAAATAATATTATGAATTCCATGATAAAGGTAGTCCAAAAATGTCGTCCAAAGTTTAAAATTGGTGACAAAGTTCGAATTAGTAAGTACAAACATATATTTGAGAAAGGATACACTCCTAACTGGTCAACAGAATTATTTACTATAAAAAAGATAAATAACACTGTACCAATAACATATCGCATCGAAGATAATCAAAAACAAGTCATATTAGGAACTTTTTACGAACAAGAGCTTCAAAAGTCGTCCTGTCCTGGTGTCTATTTGATAGAAAAGGTATTAAAAAAGAAAGGAAACAAACTGTTTGTAAAATGGTTGCGTTTAAATAACAAAGAAAATAGTTGGATTGATAAGACTGCAATAGTGGAATGAGTTAATTATATCAGTGATATGTAATTTTAAAGTATATTCATTATTCTTTGGACGATGCAAGGTGGTGGACTAATAAACAATATCATTAATCATTTACCATTCGAACTACACATACCTGGTTATAACTATTGTGGACCAGGAACAAAGCTTTCGAAACGATTACTACGTGGTGATAAAGGTGTAAATAAGTTAGACGAAGCTTGTATGCATCACGATATTGCATACGCAAACTACACAGACTTGCCTAACCGTCAAAAAGCCGACTTACGTCTTATAGATATGGCTAAGCAAAGACTTAAAGCAAAAGATGCTCGAACAGGGGAAAAGATTAGTTCGTGGATAGTAAACAAAGTTATGAAAGCTAAATTGAAGTCTGGTGCTGGTGTTAAGACCTTTAATAACTTTGTTAAAAAAATAAAAAGAAAAATCAAAAAACTCTCACCTAAAGATTATAAGTCATTAATAAATATAGCTTACTAGCTGACCCGCGCAACTTCGTTTGCGTGATAAATCAAGAACCGCGCGACCGATTTTGTGCAAACTTCACATAAACCATCTACTAAATAGTCCGAATAAAGCCTAAACATTTGGTTTGGATAGGCCAGCCCGATCTCGAGTTATAAAATTACAACGAAAAGTGGCATTGATTTTTATATATATAGATATGGTTGCCCGAAAATTAGTTCCATGCATTCCAAAAGTTCGAGTACCTCGAATGATACCTATACCAAAAACTGGAGGCATTCTACCTTTAATCCCAATTTTTGCTGGTTTATCTGCTTTAGGAGCATTAGCTGGTGGTGCAGCTGGTATTGCAAAAACTGTGAATGATTATAAACACGGTCAGAAAAAATTACAAGAAACTGAACGTCATAATAAAACTATGGAGGCTATAGCAATAGGTAAAGGTCTATACATTAAACCGCATAAGCAAGGTCAGGGATTGTTTATAAATCCATCAAAAAACTAATTGATCAGCTACCTAATCGCGCTTTAACTAATATCGATATTCAGAAGTATGGCCATTGTATTCCACATTTTCGAGGAGTTTATATTAAGGATCAGTTACCAAAAACACCTAAACGAATTGAATGTGCTATAGTTAACCTAGATAATTCGAGAAATGATGAAAGCATTGGGTAGCTCATGTTAAAATAAACAATTATTGTGAATATTTTGATAGCTATGGTGATTTAAAACCGCCAAGAGAATTAATGGTATATTTTAAGAACTCTGATGTTCATTATAACTATGATAGATATCAACAATTTAACACAATAGTTTGTGGACATATGTGTTTAAGTTATTTGCAAACTTTTTGGATTAAATACTATAAATCTTTATTATAATTATAATACTTTAAATAAAAATACTATAAATCTTATACCACTCTTTCATTTCCATCATTTGCAAGATGTCACTCACCTTATCGATAACTGGAAACTCATCGGTATTATCTACCTATTATCCAGACACGTTGCCATTAGCTGAGGAGTATGAATGTGCATTATTACATTTCTCTACATATAATTCTATTCCAAATTTTGATAATACAAACAATAAATTATACTATGGTTCTAAAAATGTTATTGAGATACCTGAAGGAACTCATGAATTACAAGATATTAGTGACTTTTTAAAAACTGAGATAAAAGATGCATCTATAAAACTCAATTGTAATAACAACACCTTAAAAACTGTGTTATTTTGTACATCAACTATAGATTTTACTAAAGAAGATACATTTGGAAGTTTATTGGGATTTAAAAAGCAGATCTTAGAAGCAAAGAAATATCATGTATCAGAGTTTCCAGTAAACATTTTGCCAACGACTGTCATAAGGATTGAATGTGACATAGTTAGCGGTTCCTATATAAACGGTCAATCCAGTCACATCTTACACGAATTTGCACTTAATGTTCCACCTGGATACAGGATTATAGAAATTCCGAAAAACGCAATCTACTTTCCAATAAATCAAACCAATATAAGCCGCATACAGAAAAGGTAGTTGGATATAAATAATAACTTAATAAATTTGCGAGGTGAAGAAGTGCAGTTGTATCTACATATCAGAAGAAAACAATGATAGATTATAATAAATATGTGGTACATCCAACTAAAAATACCAGTTCTACTAAAACTATCAAACCAATAAGAGCTCGGTCCAAAAGGGTTATAAAATTGAATAACAATAATAAAGTATTTCTTAAAGCGATCGGTTTGTTAAAATGAATATACTAGATGTTTTGTCCACTCCTGCATACAACAACGCTGTGGAAGGAATTGAATTTCACTCTTACAAGCCTTACGTAACAAGTTTCAATAGAAGCGATGAAATCAGGATACCTATTAATCAACAAGACTTGTATATATTACCATCAGCAAGCACTTGGTTTTTGGAAGGAACTGTTGTTGTAAGCAAGGGTGGAAATTCGAAGGAAAGAGTCAGTAGCGCTCATTTCACAAACAATAGTCTACTTTACTTGTTTCAAGATATAAGGTATGAGATAAATGGAGTGGAAATAGATAAAATAAAAAACGCTGGTATAACTACCACAATGAAATCATTAATATCAATGAACGAAAACGAGGCTAAAGCATCTAATGCTTGGGGATGGAATATCGAAAGCATAAATAGTGCAAATGGGGGAAGCTTTTCTGCTTCTATACCCCTCTGTAACATTCTTGGTTTTGCAGAAGATTTCAAGAAAGTAGTGATAAACAGCAAACATGAATTAATATTGTTACGAAGTAATACTAATCTGAACGCCCTAAAACTTAACGATGGTGAAACTGTAGAAGATATTATTATAAATAAAATAATATGGCGTGTACCACATGTCAAAGTGTCCGATAGGGAAAAAATAAATATGTTAAAACTGTTAGAAAAAGATCGACCACTCCAGATGATATTTAGGAATTGGGATTTATATGAATATCCGGCTTTACCAAAAACTACTAAGCATACTTTGTCCATAAAAACATCGTCGCAAATAGAGAAACCAAGATTTGTTATTATTAGTCTGCAAACAAATAGAAAAAATAATTCTAAATTGGATATGTCTAAGTTTGATCACTGTGATGTTCGTGATGTTAGAGTATACCTAAATTCAACCTACTTCCCTTATGAAAATTTGAATTCAAGTTTTTTAGAATAATCGAATTGCTTTAATATATGAACAATATACTAGATTTCAACAGTCGTATTATGGACGTCGCGCCGAGCCGTTATTAAATGAGAAACAATTTAAAAATATTGCTCCGTTATTTGTAGTAGATTGTTCTAGACAACCAGATAATCTTAAATCAGGTCCTGTTGTGGATGTTAGAGTGGAAATTGAAAGTGATATTGATATACCAGATCAAACTTCAGCATATTGTCTTATATTGAACGACTGTATAATCGAGTATAAGCTGTTAAGTAGCATCGTGAGAAAGGTATCATGAACAAAAATACTATTATAGTAGATGTTCAGGGTTTTAAAGATCGTTATAATAACTTTATAGTCAAAGAATTAGCTGTAGCTACGTTGGAACATACTCATATATTCTTAATAAAACCTCCTTACCCGTTCTCCTCGCTAACTGATGAAGAAAGAAGACACATTTGGTGGATTGAAAGGAATAGAGGTTACCGCTGGAGCGAAGGATATATAGACTACAGAGAATTTTCTAGAAAAATCAAACCATATTTGAAGGAAAAAAAGGTTCTTGTTAAAGGTAGTGAGAAAATTAATTGGGTTCAAGAGCTATGTGGTCATAATAATGTTTCTGACATATGTGGAAATAAAAGTGTTCCTAACTTAAAGACTCTTAGTGATCTTAACTGTAAAGATCTATTTTTGTATAATTGTTTTGCTCATAAGAACTATTGTGCTTTAAGGAATGTATTGTGTATTAAACAATGGTGTATAGAAAATAATTTTTGTATTTCATAAGTTTAATAAACCGAATAAATGTTTTATTACTATACTGTGTTTGTTTTTCATACTATTTCCTACCCAAGTCGAAATTGAAATGAAAAAAAAAATTTAATCAGAATACCATTTATTTAATGTCTCAAAAAATTACATTGATCTTAAACCTAACACAATGATATAATAATAATAATAATAATTAACCTGGCAACCCCACCCAAGAGCAATGGTATATTTTTTTATTGCAGAAAAAAAACATTATTTCTAAATTATAATTGCATTTCGTGTAAAAGTGATACATATTAGAAAATAGTAAATATACATAAACCTACACAATGAATATTACAATAGAATTATGCTATTATCAATGGATATTTGTTACGAAGTAAAATGTTATAGAGGAGACTGACATGACATATGTCATGTCAACCAAAAATATGTGATTTAGAAAATAATACTAATGCTTACAAGAGCCAGGAGACGCTTAGCACAAGCAACATCACCGGACTCGTCGCACAGCTCCGCCTCGCAGCACAGGGAAATCATATCATCGGAACCGATTGCAGCTGAGGCGTCGAGCTCATCTTCAAGCGACGAGTATTTCTCTCCGCCGACGTCGCCAACACCTGCACGTCGGCAGGGGAGGACCCGGCCACCGACCTGCTTGGGACCCCGAGGTCTACCGGCCTCGAATAGGGCCCCCGCTACCGGTGGTAATGTGCACCGCATGCGATGGACTTCTTCTATGAACGAAAACGTCATGTGGGCATATTTTGCGGCTACAGAGGGAGGAACTAACCTCACTGCGTACCGTGTTCGTTTGCTGCCTTTGTTTCAGGCTCTTGAACCAACTATCAGCGTGTCGGCACAGCGGCTGTCGGATCAGGTGCGGGTCATACAACGGAATCATCTGTTGGTTGATGCCGTGCTTGAGAGGCTTCGCTCAGAGTTACCGTGTAGCATCATCATCCCTACTTCGTCTCAAACAACTGAACTAGGAATCCATGCAACGCAACCTGACGTACTTATGGGTGAAGTAGTGGATGATATTGCTACTACAGTAAGTGCACAATACAATGATGAACTAAGGAGTGTTTTGGAGCGAACGATTCAAGAGTATAAGTTGTGTGATCCCAAGTGTCGCCCACGTATACCGCGTTTGCCTACGCATAAAAAAACATGGCCCTAGTGAGTACCCTGGACTCGATTCTACCAAGTTATTTTAATACTTGTGTAGATATTAGTGACGCACACTCAATTCTGTATTGCGCGGCTGTAGCAGTGTGTCGGGTAGCTGGTGTCAAATTTCCTAAATTTGAGCCAGCTCCTAGACAGGCTGTTCCAGTCTGGCTGTGCAGAATTGAGCGTCGTATCACCGAGACTAGGGTGCTCATTGGGGGGTGCTGGGTAGGACAACCTCCACGTGGTGCATCCTGGTAACGTGGACGACGATGTGGACTTCGCCTGAGGCGCACGTCGTCGCCCACGGTCAATAGTCCACCAAGGAGGGGGGGCCTTTATGACCGGTTTGGAGTTCTCCGCATGCGCTCTGTTATGCAGAGCGTACTTAGTGGAGAACTCTCAGGGCGACGAGTACTTCGCCACTGAGCGATCAGTGGTGAAGTACACGGTTCCATAGGGACCATCGTTCGGCCGAGCCGTAACCCCGTCTGGCAACAGACGGGCACGGTGGCTCTTTGGAGTTGCGAGGAAGAAAACCTCTATAAAAAATTACCCCGAAACTCACGCTCTGACGCCCGGCTATTTGTTGCATCGCTGGGGGGAACTCAGTGCCTAGGGCGTCACTCCCACCTTCCCACCCTTCCCATCCTCACATCCTTTCCCAACTTCCCCACTCCCAACCTTACGTCGGCGGACGCTAAACGCAAAAAACAACTATGGAGCAAAACACTACAAATGTAACTACCCAGGAGCGCACCCGGACAGTGTCCGGGGAATCGCTTGGCATGTCTCGGCATGTCGACCCCCGCCAGGGTTCATCCCAGGTGGTATATGGGAGGGGTCACCATAGTTCAGGCCCAGGGGTGTGCCTCAAAACCACCCCCAGTGACGCGGAGGTCGCGTCAACCCGTGCCGGCTCCGAGATGGAGTCGGCAGTTGATATGGGTACCGAGACCGAGGATACCCTCGGTCTCCATGCCGAAGAAGCGAGGCGGAAGCGACCTAGGTCAAGCGGACCAGGCAAAGGCCTGTTCCGTCGGCCTGGGTCCGAATCTTCCAGCAGCGAGGAGGAAGGTAGCCTTCCTAGGAAGGTAGCTGCTACCACCGCGGGTAGAGGTCGGAAAGCCGACCTCTACAGAGCGAGAGGGAGGGTGGCAGAGCCGCCGGCGATTGTGCCCCCGCTGCCAAGCGGGAGGGTCACGGAGGTGCCGGCGGCGAAGGAAATATTGGCGGCTTTTGCCCGCATTACTGGCGCCGTAAAGGGCGCCAAGAATGTTGCGGGCAAAAAGAAGGTTGTGACGGAAGCCGTCACAGGGGCGACGAAGGCGCTGGAGGAGCTCCTTGAGAGGAGCGTCTCCAGCGAGGAGGGGAAGCTCCGGGCTCGGGTTGCGAGCCTGGAGAAGGAGCTTGCCGACTCCCGCAAGCAGCAAGAGCTGATGCGGGAGGAAATCGACAAGCTTACGCAGCTCGTCCAGGGGGCCGGGGAGGCTCGGGGTGTTAAAACCCCCGCTCCCCGTGCACCTAAGGCGACCCCGACGACGGTCCAACTGTTGGAGACCATCGAGCGCCGCCTCGGCGTCCTCGAGGACCGGGCATACCGCCCGCCGCTGGCGGCACCCGCCGTCACGTCGTACGCGACGACGGCTGCACCCAGTGGGGCTCCCGGTCTCCAGCGGAAGGCCTCCGCCCCAAAGAAGACGGCACCTGGTGGAGGTGGCAACCCCACCTCCACCAGCACAGCCAGCGCTCCCGCCGCACCCCAGACTCCCTCTAGAGAGGGGATCTGGGAGGTGGCAGGAGCAAAGAAGAAGGCGGCTAAGGCCGCCAAAAAGGCGGCGAAGGCCGCCAAGAAGGCGGCAAAGGTCGCCGCAAAAGCGGCAAAGGCCGCCGCGGCGAAGGCGCCGAAGAGGCTCCGCGCTCCTCGCTCCACTGCCGTCGTCATTACGGTGACGACAGAAGGCAAGGCGAAGGGCGTGGGGTACGCCGAGGTACTGAGGCAGGCGAAAGCCTCAGTAGACCTCAAGGCCCTCGAGATTGAGGGGGGGCTCCGGTGCAAGGTGACGCGCACCGGAGCGCGCCTCCTCGAGGTCTCCGGCGCCACCAGCGGCCCCAAAGCAGATGCCTTAGCGGCAAAGCTGCGGGAGTCGCTGGACAAGGGTGACGTCCGCGTCACCAGACCCAACAAATGCGCGAGTCTGCGCATTTCGGGTCTGGATGACGCGGCCACGACGGAGGAGATAATCTCCGCCGTCGTGGAGGCGAGTGGCTGCCCCCGTGATCAGGTGAGGTCAGGCGAAATCCGCTTTGGCCCCACTGGTCACGGGTCGGCGGTCGTGAGCTGTCCCGTCGCGGCGGCCCAGAAAGTGGCGGACGGACGGAGCCTCCTTATTGGAGGCTTCCTGAGGGCGCAGGTGCATCTCCTGCAGCCCCGCGAAGACAGGTGCTATAGGTGCCTGGTCGTGGGGCATGTAGGAGTGCAGTGTACGGCGGAAGTCACCGTGGGCGATCGGTGCTTCCGCTGTAGTCAGCCCGGTCACACGGCCCTTACCTGTGACGCTCCGCCACGCTGTTTTAAATGCGTGGCGGAGGGCAAGGAGGCAAACCACCGGGCGGGCAGTAAGACCTGCGCTGCCTCAAGGCCGAAGCCCCGTCCGTCCGCACGGAGGGGTGAGGGTGTGGGTGCACGTTCGCGGCAGGGTGCGGATATGGACGTCCATTAATGGACACCCATATCCGCATCCTGCAGGTGAATCTGAACCACTGCACTGGTGCTCAGGACCTTCTGTACCAGAGCATCAGGCAGTGGTCCATTAATATTGTCGTCGTCGCTGAGCCGTACTGGGTTCACCCGGGAAGCCCGGTGGATCTGGACGGCATGGCGACCATCTTTGGGGGGACCGGCGCGGACGACTCGCGCCTAGCGCTTATTGCTAGGGGCCCGGGTTGCGTCGCGGCGGAATATGAGGGTGTGGCTGTCGTGGCCGTTTACGTCTCGCCGAGCCTCGACCAGCATCAGTTTGAGCTATGGCTCCCTGAGCTGGACGTCGTTCTCGCTGCATGCCGGCCTCGCCCTGTCCTGGTCCTGGGAGACTTCAATGCCTGGTCGCAGGCTTGGGGCTCCCGGGAAACCAGAGGCAGGGGGAGGATACTGGAGGATTGGGTCACTACACGTGGCCTAGTCATCCTGAACCGGGGGAATGTCGCAACCTGGACGCGGCGGGGGCTCAGCTCGGTCATAGACGTTTCGTTTGCGACCCCTGAGCTCGCCCGCCGTGTCCAGGGATGGCGCGTGGTGGAGGAGGAGGAGACGTCGTCAGATCACCGATATATTCGGTTCGACGTCTCCCCTCCACCTAACCTGCCGCCAACAATCGCGAATCCCCCGGAACCGCGTTGGGCACTCCATCGCCTGGATCGGGAGGCTCTCCTGGAGGCGGCCATCGTGCAGTCCTGGATTCCGACAGCGGACAGGCCTGCCGATGTTGATACCGAGGTGGAGTGGTTCGGGAGAGCCATGTCGCACATCTGCGATGCGGCGATGCCCAGGGCTAGGCCCAGACCGGCGAGGAAGCAGGTGTACTGGTGGACGCCGGAAATCGCGCAGTTGCGCGTGGATTGCGTTACCGCGCGCCGCCGGTACACCAGGTTTCACCGAAGGCGTCGCCGCCCAGACGATGCGGCAGCCCGAGAGACGGAGCTCTACGATGGGTACAAGGAGGCCAAGAGGGCCCTCCAGACCGCCATCAAGCGGTCCAAAAAATTGGGCCGCGAAGAGCTGATGGAGACTCTGGAGCGGAACCCGTGGGGGCGCCCGTACCTCATGGTAAGAGGCAAATTACGCCCTAAGGCGCCCCCACTAACCCAGAGTCTCCAGCCGGAGCGGCTGGAGGGGGTCCTGGACTCCTTGTTCCCGTCGAGAGCGGAGGAACACGTTCCTCCGCGCATGGCTCCGTCTCAGGCGCCCAACGCGGAAGACAGCGAGAACGACGTGCCCGTAGTCACCGAGGGTGAGTTAGGGGCGGCTGTCCTGCGGCTTAAATCCCGTAGAAACACCGCCCCTGGACCCGACGGCATTCCAGGCCGTGCATGGGTCCTGGCTCTCGAGGAGCTTGGGCCTCGACTTATGGGTCTTTATAGCGCATGCCTCGAAAAAGGCCAGTTTCCCAAGGTCTGGAAGACAGGGAAACTGGTCTTGATTCGAAAGGCGGGGCGGCCGGCAAATTCCCCATCAGGGTACCGGCCGATCGTGTTGCTCGACGAGGTGTGCCAGCTCTTTGAGCGCATTATTGCACAACGCCTCGTCGGGCACCTCACACGCGTGGGGCCTGATCTGGCGGATAGCCAGTTTGGCTTCCGTCAGGGACGCTCCACCGTGGACGCGATCATGCGCATTAGAGGCCTGACGGAGGAAGCAGTCTCACAGGGTGAGGTGGTGGTGGCGGTGTCTCTCGACATCGCTAACGCATTCAACACCTTGCCCTGGAACTGCGTCAGGGAGGCGCTTATCTATCATGGAGTGCCTCCCTACCTCCGTCGAATTGTCGGGGCTTATCTCTCCGAGAGAGCCATAACTTACCCGAGCTGGCTAGGGCCGGGTCGGCGAGATGTGTCGTGCGGTGTTCCACAGGGATCGGTTTTAGGGCCGCTCCTGTGGAACATCGGTTACGACTGGGTGCTGCGTGGTCCGTTGCTCAGAGGGGTCGGCGTAACATGTTACGCCGACGACACCCTCGTTATGGCGCGGGGAGCAACGCACCGTGCCGCAGCACTTAAGGCCACGGCAGGGGTTGCTCAGGTCGTGGGTCGGATTCGGCGGCTGGGTCTTGAGGTCGCCCTTCACAAATCCGAGGCTCTGTGCTTCCACGGACCTCGGATGGGGCCACCTGCGGGATCCAGCCTACAGGTGGGGGGCGTCAGCATCGGCATCGAGCCCTCGATGAAGTATCTGGGGCTCGTACTCGATGGCCGGTGGAACTTCGGACATCATTTCCGAAGTTTGGTCCCAAAACTGAGGGGAGCATCGGCCGCACTCGCGCGGCTGATGCCCAACATCAGGGGACCCAACGCTCCCCACAGGAGACTGTACCTTGGGATCGTGCGAAGCATGGCCCTGTACGGGGCTCCCGTATGGGCGGAGACCCTGACGGCCAGCAATGTGGCTAGACTGATGAGCCCGCAGAGAGTGATGGCCGTCAGGGTGATAAGGGGATACCGCACGATCTCCGGTGAGGCGGCATGTCTCCTAGCCGGGACCCCTCCATGGGACCTGGAAGCGAGAGCCCTTGCGTCACTGTTCAGATGGCGCAAGGAGGCGCTGGAGCGGGGCCAAAGGCCTGCGTCTCGAGAAATCGAGGCCCAGCGGACCCTGCTCCACCAGGAAACCCTGGAGACATGGAAGATGCGACTTGAGCAACCAAAGGGGGGATTCGCCACAATCGCGGCCGTCAGACCGGTCATGGACGAGTGGCTGGAGAGAAGACACGGTGCTCTCTCCTACCGGTTGACACAGATGCTTGCCGGGCACGGTAGCTTCGGTAGGTATCTGTGGCGAAAACACCGGGAAACCACGGCCGAATGTCAGCACTGCGAGGACCGCAGCGATGACACGGCGCTTCACACGCTGGTGGAGTGCACGGCGTGGGCACAACAGCGACAGGTCCTCGTAGTGGGTCTGGGCGTGGACACTCTCGCTTGAGGCCATGGTGCGAGCCATGCTCTCCAGCGGGAGTAAGTGGGACTGCGCCGCCTCTTTCTGCGAGCAGATCATGCTCGCGAAGGAGGCGGCGGGCCGGGTGCGGGAGAGAACTCTCCCACCCGAGTTCCGCAGTCGGCGCCCTGGGCGCCGCCGACGTGTCTTCGCTGAGGACTATCGGCCTCCATGACCGGGGGTCTGAGGACGGTGAGAGGGCCGCTCACCGTCCTTACAGAAGCAGGCCCATGACGGCAGCGTGACGTGAGCACTCACGCACGCCCCCCCTTAGAAGCGGGGTCACACCCGAAACCCCCCATAGACGCGGGATTGCACCCGAACCACCCCCTGGGCGAGGCCGCATTGGCGGCCGTAGGTCTGTTGGGAGTCACGGGACATCCTTCCTGAGGGCTTACCCGGGGCTCTCAACCATAGGCTGTTGGGCGTTACGTGAGGTTTTTTAGTCGGTAAGAGTCCGGCATAGCATCCTACGAGGATTTTCCCTCACGTTAAAAAAAAAAAAGGGTGCTCATTGGTAAGCTATGCTGCTTCAGGGCGGGTAATACTCGACCTAGAGTGATGCGTTTTGTGACTCGTGCATTTGCGGGGACTGATATTAGTCCTCGCGAATACTCTGTACGGGTCACGGAACGTATTGACTACCTGATGCAGAAAATTTGTGCGTGGGCAAACCGTATACGCAGATACAAGAAAAGAGTGGATAGGTATACTCAGAATCGTTCGTTCCAAAAAGATGAGAGGTGTATATATAGAAGATGGGAGCAAACCGATTCAAGTGTGACTAATATGTGCCTACCTGATGCCGAAACCACAATCACATTTTGGAAAGGTATTTGGTCGGCGCCTATTAGTCATACAGAGTGTGATTGGATGCGGGATGTCGGGCGATCATGCGAGTCTATTGAGACCATGGCACCTGTCACAATAACACCTGATGACATTGCCAGTGCAGTTCGTTCGTTGCCCAATTGGAAATCAACTGGGCCGGACGGGCTGCACAATTTTTGGTTAAAATGGTTTCGTAGCTCACATGATTGTCTGGCATCTTGCTTTCAATCATTACTTGAGTCTAGGTCGCTTCCATCTTTTATGACGTCAGGTATTACACACCTCCTCTATAAATCTGGTAGTACCACGGACCCGAAAAATTATAGACCGATAACTTGTTTGCCTACGGTCTATAAGCTTCTCACATCTGTTTTGAGAGTTAAATTATCATCTCATTTAGAAAATTATTCCTTAATGTCCAACTCTCAAAATGGATGTAGAAGCGGGTCACGTGGTACTAAAGAACTCCTTATTCTTGACATGGCCATTAATCAGCAGGTTCGTCGTAACCGGAGAAATCTGGCAACATGCTGGATTGATTACAAGAAAGCCTACGATTCCGTGCCACATACATGGCTGTTGAGGGTGCTGGAGTTGTATAAAGTTGATACAACTCTTCGCACCTTCCTGCAGGCATGTATGGGGCAATGGAGAACGGCTCTTGTTTATCCAGGATGTCGTCAGATGCTTGGGAACGGTGAGCCTGTCAGGATTGAGAGGGGTATATTTCAGGGTGATAGTCTGAGTCCCTTATGGTTTTGTCTAGCACTGAATCCTCTCAGTACTTTACTGGAGAATTCAGGGCTAGGCTATCAGTTTCGGAGAGGAGGTCAAGTTGTTTCCCACCTTCTGTACATGGATGACTTGAAATTATTTGCCTGCACCAATTCCCACTTGATAGAGTTACTCAAGATCACTGAAACCTTTATAGTGGAATTCAACAGATGTAAATAATATAGTAAACAAAGCAATTGGATCTTGACTGCTCCATAATTACTTACATTTAATTATCAATCCTGATCATAGTCGTTTCAAGGAACTCTAGTTAGATTTATGCGGACATTTCGACACTATTAAACCTTTAGATTATAGAATAAGTTCATGAAAAATACTCGGATGGTAAAAATTTAAGACTGTCATTTTTGCTTGTCATTAAATTATTTTTTCTCAGACTTGTTTGTCTTTGCCATAGTGTTGTAAAACTGTTGTACTGGCCAATTGATTTTAAAAGGAGGTCATTGTTTTATCAATCTGTCAGTTCGAAAAAATGTACTTACTTTAATAATATAACTTATTAACCCAGAGAGCGACGAGTCTTTGCCGAGAGTCTTTGCCCCTTTCACACGTACCGGTTGCCGGGTACCCGGGTGTATGGCCGTGTACTATAGCTTTCACACGTAACGGCGTGATTTGCCCGGCAACCGCATTCGCCGCCGGTTACCCGGCACCGGCTACCCGGAAAACGGTACGTTTGAAAAGGCACTTTGAGTTTGGGTCTTCGATTCTACAGTATAGACGATTTTGCTTTCGTCCGTATGTGTGTGTGCATGTCAGTTTCGGTCTAGAAGACGCATTTGTTCACCAATTTTCTCCAAACTTGGCACACATGTTCTTTGATTTAAAATCATTGATCTACGAAAAGATAAAAATACAACTTTTGTCGAAAGTTTTTTTAATAGGGCGGAAAGTAAGGGAGAAAAAGGGCCCTGTTATATATGATGGGATCATAAGGGATATAATTCCTCACAGGTTGTTTTTTTCTGGGCGCTCGCGAGGTCTACTCTTCGCAGAAGTACTTGTATTAAATTTATCATTTTATCATCCCTAAACTAGTATATTATTGTAAATAAATGATTATACTATTAAATTTTCTAAAAGTTTCTTTTTTTTTTAAAGATCCTTTAATTAAATTATTATAAAAAGTTATTGCACATAATATATATAGATATACCGAATTACATGATTTGATGAATTTGGCGATTGATTAATCGAAGTAAATGAATGTACGGTGAACTAGATATAACTCAATGATTACTTACATAATTAGAATCAGTTTAGTTACAACACTATGATCATAGACAACTTCTGTCAAAACATGACATGTTTACATGATTGCTGAGCTGTCCAGAAAAAGACTATAGTAATTCTATCAAAATGGAATTTGGTGTAGATAAATGTGCAGTCATGCATGTAAAGAAGGGACGGATTGTGGAATCTGAAAGAGTACAACTTTCAGATTTCACAAAACTTAAATCCCTCTCCGCGACTGAAACCTACAAATATCTTGGTATGTCGCAGGCATTAGGTATTGCTGAGACAGGCATGAAACAAGCGTTGGTGGATCGTTTCCTTGGCCGCCTGAAAAAAGTACTGAGAAGTCTTTTATCAGGAGGTAACAAGGTGCGCGCCATCAATGGTTGGGCCATGCCTGTCTTAGGATATTCCTTCGGCATACTGAGATGGACTCAGACAGAACTGGACACCCTGGATAGAAAAGTCCGCTCGTTGTTGACCGCAAACAGAATGCATCATCCGCGTTCGTCTGTAATGAGGTTGTATATCCCACGGGAATGTGGTGGTCGTGGATTTTCAAATATCAAGACGTTACATAACCGTGAGATATACAACCTTAGGGAATATTTCCTTCATGCGGACGTGGGTATGCATCGGGATGTGGTAACAATAGACAGCGGACTGACCCCTCTTTCTCTTGCCAAAGAGAACTGGCACAAACCAACAATACTAACTACTAATGATCGCAAGGAGATATGGCAGGGCAAAGAGCTGCATGGACGATTCTATCGGGCCTTACATGGGTCCGATGTAGATTTATTAGCATCAGTATCCTGGCTACGTTTTGGTGATCTTTTTGGAGAAACCAAAGGTTTTGTCTGTGCAATTACTGACGAAGTTGTTATGACGAATAACTATCGGAAGTATATTTTGAGAGATGGTACGGTTGACATATGTCGGGCATGCCACCGACCGGGTGAATCTCTCAGACATATAATTTCTGGTTGTCCTCGTCTTGCCAACGGTGAGTATTTGCATAGACACAACCAAGTGGCCAGGATTGTCCATCAGCAACTTGCCCTAAAATATAAACTTGTGGATGCAGAGGTACCGTATTACAGGTATGTGCCCGACCCAGTTCTCGAAAATGGTCATGGCACATTGTATTGGGATCGGTCTATTATCACTGACAGGACTATTGTAGCCAATAAGCCTGATATAGTGGTAATAGATCGATCAGAGCGCCTCGCAATAATCGTTGATATTACCGTCCCACATGACGAAAATCTCGTGAAAGCAGAAAAAGAAAAACAAATAAAATATTTGGATTTGGCTCACGAGATTGTCGACATGTGGGATGTGGATTCAGCGGTTATTGTTCCGATAGTCATATCAGCACATGGTCTGATTGCCAAGAGCCTCGATCAACACCTAAAGAGGCTCGGGTTAGGTAGTTGGGTCAAGGGCCAGATGCAAAAGGCAGTTCTCTTAGACACTGCACGTATTGTGAGGAGGTTCCTGTCTCTGCAGCCCTAACCACCGGTAGCTTGGTCCCTGTACCCGATGCCGGTGGGACACTATTTTCTTATATTTTTAAATATATTTTTTTTTATATAATGTATTTAAAATTTTAAATTAATATGTTTTAAAATTGTAAATAAAGGAAATAATAATAATAAATCTTTATTTTCAGGCAACATTAGAAAGTTACAGTTGGTATTAACTTATTCTACGGCCCATAGATAAATACCTTAAAACTAAAATACATATCTTAACCTAATTAACACGTAATGACGTCGACGTGTCGCGTGACGTGGGGTTCCGTGTCGGCAGATGTCCTCTGAAGCGCCGGTACTTCACCCCTCTCGGCCAGAACTCAGGATCCATGAACGTGGAGATGCGATCTGTAGGCACCCTCACCACAAAAGAGTTGAAGCTCACGTTACGATGAGAGTCCAGCTTCTCCACCCTCAAACCCAATCCGGTTTTCTTCTGCACATAGTCTACCACGTCCACAACCTTCACGCTGAAGTGTACACGGGACACGTAGACCATAGTTGATGGAACCTCTGCGCGGAAACGCTGCTCTATAGATCTTGAAGCAGTTCCGCACTGGTTCTTGCTGGGTTTCGTCTTCTTTTTCTTCACCACCAACGTGAAACCCTCCGCATCACAGGGCTCCTTTTGCGACGCCTTGACGGGCGCAGTGCTGCGTTGAGTGACGCTGCTATGCTCCCTCCTCTTTGTTTGAGCGGCTGTGGGGGTGCTGGCCGTTGCAGCTGCGTAGTCACATGGCTGAGGAGGTGTCAACGTGACAGTCATCGGCATCTTCGCGGGGGAAGAGGTAGCGGCGGGGGCGGCGGGGCGCGCGCTCACGTTCGAGACACACGCTACGGCCACTGGACACTCGGGCGCATCAAATTGCGCTGACTCAAAACTGCACAACGATGCGTTTTGCGCGCATAAAATGACGCGTACAAAATGTTGAAGCGTCAGCAGTACATCTCTAAGTATTAAGGTGATGTATAACTTACTTAAAACTAAAAACACATTAGTTAAAATGATAAGCTATCACCATGAATTTTCTTAGATATTTTCTTAATAATACCTTCAGCCATGTCCATGATTTCATCAACTGTATCATGAACTACGTATTTTTCACTGTCACTATCTTCACAAAACGGCAACGAAGGTTTGTCTTTGTCGCTGGTGATGTCCAAGATCTTTATCTAAATTAGCTTGACTCCTTTTGGTTGGTTGCTGATTACAAAAGATTTATGAGCTGTCTTTTTAGATTTTCTACAAATAGTTGGTTTTCTTCTTTTTGGTTCAACTTGCGTAGGTGAAAGAGGTAAAATATGTGAGAAGTCAAAGGGGTCTTGAGCGTATTGAACAATACCGTCACCATATGCGTCTGCCATTATTTATAATGTATTAATGTTGAGGTATATCTGGTTGGCCTCGTCCTCCTCTGCCACGATCTTCTAACGTTTTAAATATTTGGCTCAGTAATTTCTCTGTTTTATAATATATTTCATCCCACTGATCGTAAACAATATATTGGATTTTCACTCTTGTATGTATTTCTACTTCGTTATCTGATGTATCTTCAGCTTCTAATACATCTATTTTAATAACGTATTTTGGAATCCTCCTATTCCTTGTAGCAAAGTAACTGGTTTGAGGTTCAGAGATGCACTGCTGTTGCTTCAACATTATTAATTAAAAGACTGCTTTGTGTGAATGTAAAGAGAACAAGTATGAAACTGAATGTAATTATGAGTAAAAGGTGAATTAAATAGAAACATGACCCGCTAGTGACACATACACTGTACTACGTATTAATTCAAGTTCTGACCTGTTGATTTAGTTTATTTTGCAATAAGTTGTAACGAGATACTCCCTACAAGTTTGCAAGTGTCATCGTTCACTATGACGAACATGTTCAAACATGTCTTAAGAATGATGTTAATGCACATTGTTATGTACTTACTTAAGTTGCGAAATTTTTATGAATTGTAAACGTGTTGTAACGTGAATGATGATGCATATCATCAGGTGATATGAGGTTGTGACTGTCGCTACCAAGGTCCCAGGTTTTGAAGATTTTTTTCAGAATGTCCAATAGTCCACTACTGCTACTAATCGTAGTGATATCCTATTTCACATTTCTAAGAAATTTTACTTCGAAGTATGTAATTTAAGACATCATAACATACATACATATACATATTTTCACACCTGTTTCCCATCAGGGTAGGCAGAGACTAAGGATTTCCACTTACTACGATCCTGACATACAAGTTTCATGGCGGGCATAGCCAGCGCGACAGCGGTTTCCCGCGACCGCGAAAATCTCTCATGGTACATGATAGTAGGTATTGCAAATGTATTAGGAAATTAAGAGGGCTAACATATTTCGCGCCACATATTGCTCAGAAACCATACTTTTCATTGCATTTAAAGTCATTTAAATATTTATCGTACAAACATGGTATTCACTAACATACCTAGTAAATTTAGCTCTCTAAACGTTTATTAAAACATATTTTACCTACAACGGATTACATATGGTTAATATCAACGAAAGTGAAACAGGTTTTTCAAATCATACGATTTGCATAGATTTCGATGCTTAAATTCATGTCAAATTACTGATAAATTTAATAAATAAGGGATACGAAGCAATTGCAAAGGGCGTTGGCTATCTGTTTGTAGAATGACCTGATATCAGGTAGGTTCCTTTTTTTAGAGAAAAATGACTGTAAAGTTTGCTCAAATACTGAGAAATTTCACCAAAATAAAGTAGTGTTTTCACCAGCTTCTGTAGTTTAAATCATTATGATAATTATGTAATATTATGTCAGAACTTCTACCTTTGACAATAAAAATATTTATTTTTAAGTAACTAGATACAGATTTCTTTTTACAAAGTATTTTTTGAACCCCTATAAATGCAGATACGCGAACAAATACGATTTAGTACCGCCGAGAGGCTCTCAGAGAGTGGTCATGTCGCTCGAGTCTGGCAACACAAGAGAACTGTCAAAAATTTTAGCTCTCTGAAAATATTTTTAAAATTAAATAGTTATTTAGTATTTAAACAAACTAAAACCAATATCATCGCATTTATAGTGTCCTTAAATAGTCAGATAATATAATAAAAGTGTTCTGTCCGTGTATTTTGGTGTGAAAAGTGACGAGTCAGGTACCCGGTTTTTTTCGAATTTTGAATGTTTTCTTTTCACGTAAATACATACTAAATCGACTGTTTCTCGTGAGTAGAATTATTATACTTGTATAAGCGTTTACTCGACGTTGACGACGGTCTGTGTATTTGCGTAAGTACATAAAAATATTAAGTATAATTTATTGCCGGTACATAACCTTGTTACTTCTTACCATTAAACTGTACAAAGAGCTCCATCATCAATACAATTCGCGTATAATTGCACTTACTCATTAATAATATGAATACCCGTAGTCGCAGAGCTCTCGGCCGCCAGCAGGAGGAAACCAAACTTCAGTTGGTGTTGCTGGAGCTTAAATCTAAAACGGAGCTCTGTGTACAGTTGGAGAAGGAAAGAGAAGAAAATGAAAACCTATTGATAAACGCTCTGAATGACACAAAAAAATTAAAATGCGAATTATCAAGACTTCATGTAAGTTACGATGACATTGTTGCGGAGCGGGACCACCTTCAGTCAATTGTAGATAGGTTCCAAGAGTGCAGTGACGAGTATGAGAAAACCTTGAGGAGGACTACCTTTCTGGAACAGGAGCTAAGGGATGCCCAGGGACAAATCTCACACCTGGAAGAAGCTGCTGAGAAAGTTACTGCTCAAAAAACTGATAATCTTTATAGTGAGTTAATGAGTGGTATCCCGCAGTTTATTCCTTCTGCAAATTCTCAAAACCTGGACTTGACTACTATAGATCTTACAGGTGACAGTCCATATCAACGGGACAAGTCGGTTTTGTTTTGCAGCAGAAATAAACTAAAAAAATATCTTAAAATTAAAAAGTTCATACAGAAATCAAAAAAGCAATTAAAATTTCATAAAATGTTTATCAAGAAGTGTAAAAATATAGGTTCTGGTTTAAAATTTAGAGAACAAGCTAAATTGTCAATGTTAGAGCTGGAACAAAGTCATTTAAAATATTGCACTGACACACAAAAATTAGAATCAAAAATACAAAGTTTGCAATTTGAGCTACAATATATGACTAAAAAATATGAATGGTCCCTTAAGGACTTTACTAAATGTTCTGTAACCATAGATAAGGTACTCAAAACATCAAATGATAACACTGAGCGCCTTAATTGTTTCCTAAATGACCACTTATGCAATATTAACTGCCCTAAAGCAATTGAGCCGGTGGAGGCTCAGGGTGAACCGGTTACCGCTGAGCCCTTAGCTCCCATTACTACGTGCCCGCCCAGTACATCAGTGGATATATTGTGTGACAGTGTAAATAATAGTAATCGTTGTACTAAATTAATTGTATTTAGTGATGATATTGGTACCAATCTAAGTTCATTTTTAAAACAAAACTTAAATTCAAGTTATTACTCGGTTATTAATAATTGCTATCCGGGTTCTTCATTAAGTGATATTATGCAAAAGATATTAGAATATAAATTTGAAGCTAACAGTAAAATAATAATTTTCTGTGCAAACAGGGGCAAAATTAGCAATGATGATTTGTCCCTATACATGAATTACATCTTAAACTTAAATGTCATACAAGTTGTAATGTTCACACTTCCATTTATAAAAGGTGTGCCAGACTCGGAAAATTCATTTAGATATAAGATGAATTTACGTTTAAACTTAATAAGTCAGTATAATAATAAATTCAATGTAATTGACTTTAATTCTGTATTTGACACAAATTTGTCACATAGCAAGTATAAAGTCTATAATAATCACAAGGGTAGGTATTAGGGTGGGTCAAAAAAAATTTTTTTTAGTAACAGTTTTCTAATAGCTATAATTTGTTGTGGTTAGGTATCGTTATTAACCCTTTAAAATATTATTGAATTATTTTAAGTGGAACAGCCCGCGCAAGGTACTTGAAGTTTTGAAAAAAATAATTTCAAGATACCCACTTTAACTCCTTAAGTTACGTTTCGTCGTTAAGTATACTTTAATGTTTTAAATAATATTCATTGATATATACGTTACTTTCGTCATTTTAACAGTACTTTTTTATAAAAAGCAAATATTTGAGGTAAGTACATTCAGAGAATTCAGATATAAAATGGCTAGTTTCTTGTAAAATCTTGTGCTATTGTAAATTGTGTTATTTTCGTTTTAGATCTTGGAACTTATTTCTTTCTATCATGTCAATAAAAAGACAGTCATACAAGTGCCCTATTTTCGGAACTATAGAAGATATAAAGGAAAACGCATTACCAACATACCAGGATGTCATGAAATGTTACGAGTGGAATAGGCTTCATGTGAAAATTAAAAATAATACCAACAAAGAGCCCGCTTTTTCCGAAATTGCAGATATTGTAACCCAGAAAGTTGAAGGAGTATGGTATAAGGCATCAATCCCTGTAGTCTCACATACAAGAGTCATTCAGCTCCTAAAAGCTTATCATTCCAAATGCAAAAATATAATCAAATCATTGAAAAGGTTGTCAACCGAGAAAAAAACTGAGTTCTTGCAGCAAAGCTTAATGTTGTTCGATATTTGTTCATGCAAATGCAAAATAATACGTCAATGCCTGTGTCCCAGAGAAGTGAAAGTTCCTAAAGAAGAACAAGACTTTTTGATTGATCAACGGGGTGAAAGAAAAATGAGAATCGGCGGCATTGATCGCAATAGAACCAAAAGTTTAAAAAAAAAGTTTATTCGAAAGCGAACTCCTACAAAACTCTGTCTGGAAAGCGATAACAACCCATCCAAAGTTACTGAACAAGAATTAATAAGTACTGGTTCTGATACAAGTATTTCCTTTCCAGAAAAACTACACAAAAATATAAAAGAGCCTATACCATCTACCTCAGGAACTATGGGAAACAAGAAATTTGTAAAGAGTTTACCGGTGTTGTCGCAAATATGTGACCGTTACGGAGTATCCGACAGAGCTGGTGCTGCAATTGCTTCAGCAGTTTTACACGAACTTTCTTCAGATATCGTTATAGATAAATCAAAACTGCGAAGAGAGAGAAGGAAAACACGTGACTCTCTTATCAAGAATCAAGCGCCTTTAAACTTACCTGCTTTATATTTTGATGGACGGAAAGATAAAACCTTGAAGATAGTAAAAAAGGAAACCAAAAGGTACAAGCAAGTAGTTACTGAGGAACATGTTTCTTTAATTAAAGAACCGGAGTCCGTTTATGTGGGGTATGTGACGCCGTTACAGGGAACTGCTAAAACCATTGAGATGTCAATAAACTCTCTTCTTTGCGCCAAAAACATTAGTACTGCTGAACTCCTGGCTATTGGATGCGATGGAACGGTGACAAATACAGGTAAATTTAGTGGTATCATAAGGCTATTTGAGAAAAGACTTCAGAGACCTTTGCAGTGGATAATTTGCATGCTACATTTAAATGAACTACCTTTGAGACATTTGTTTGATTTTATGGATGGTAAAACTTCTGGCCCATCTACGTACAATGGTCCTATTGGTAAATTGCTGGATAAGTGTGAATTGCAAGCTGTGGTTGAATTTGAGTCAATACCTGGTCAATTACCGACGCTAAAACCTGACGTTTTAAGTACTGATCAGAAATATTTGTATGAAATTACTTTAGCAGTAATAACTGGAAGTTGTTCAGATGACTTGGCAAATAAATCACCTGGAAAAATGTCACATGCCCGTTGGTTGACTAAGGCAAACCGGATCTTGCGACTTTACATTTCTACGGCACAACCATCAACTAATTTAACTGTTTTGGCTCAATATATTGTAAAAGTATATGCCCCCATGTGGTTCCAAATAAAGACACATCCATCATGCAAAGACGGATCACGGCATCTTTGGAGTTTGATTAAAAGTTCGCGATTTTTATCAAGTGCATTAAGATCAGTCATAGATCCTGTAATTCAACGAAACGCATATTTTGCTCACCCTGAAAACTTACTATTGGCGATGATAACGGATGGAGAAAAGCATATAAGAGAACTTGCAGCTAGAAGAATACTAAAAGCGCGTAGTTCACCTACAACAGGAAGCCTACCACGCACCTTTGAAGTGCCTAAACTAGATTTTAATGCGAAATGTTACATTGATCTAATAAACTGGCAAGAAACCAACTTTGATCCACCTATTCTAAGAAATCAAACGAATGACCAACTTATTCAGATAATAGAGAAAAAAGGTGATGAAAGCATGATTTTTATTAGGCTACCTTGCCATACACAAGCGGTTGAACGAAGTGTAAAGATAGTGACAGAAGCTGCAATGTCAGCAAGTGATAAAAAAACCAGGGATGGCATAATTCATGCAAAACTGGCTTCAAGAAAAATTATGCCAAAATTTGATAGTAAGCGAGATTTTTTGTATAAAAATGAATAACTTTTATAATAATATCTATGTGTATTTGTTTAGGATTTTTGTTTGGATGTCTTTACCTAAAAATATTAAGCAAGGTTTCTATAGTATTTTTGTAATTGTTAATAAAAATATGCCATTTAGTAAAACGTGTTTTTTTTGTAAAAACGTAGAATTTTCAAGCGCATGCGCGGGCTGAAGATGTATGTTAAATTATCAGTTTTTGGGCTAAAACTACTCATAATAGTACACTACAACATAATATCACTATTAGAATATGATATAACAACTATTATTTTTTTTCATACTAGAGTGACCCACCCTAGTAGGTATTGTCTACCCAAATACTATAAAAGACAAATAGCAAGTTTGCTATTCAATTATTTTTACTCTATAGCCAAAAACTTGGCTGACAAAACTGCTTTATTTGAGCAGAGTAGATTTAGGACTTTGGAATCGGTTCCAAGTAATTTAAATTAACTTCTGGGACAACAGAGGATTTACCCTCTAGCCAAAATTGTAAATTGATAGAGTTGAATTTAATTGCAAATCATAACTATATCGGAAACTGTCCTCCGAACAAAACTAATTTAAAAAATGTAAATTATATCAGCCTGGTGCATTATAATATAGCAACATTAACGCAGGTCAAAGAGTTTGAATTGGAGCTGTTCATGAGCTCAGAAAATATTGAAATAGTTTGTCTTACAGAACATATGCGTAAGGAGTATGAGCTCATGTTCAGCTTCAGTAGTCACCGGGTTGGTAGTGCGTTCTGCAGGGTCAACACAACACGGGGGGGTTCGTTGATTTTATTAAATAAGAAGTTAAAGTATAAGGAACGGAAAGATGTTGTGTCCCTCTCTGTAGAGTGTACAGTTGAAATATCGTGCGTAGAATTGGAGCAATTCATAGTAGTATGCGTATATAAACCTGGAGTCTCACCCTTTTGTGAGTTTGAGGAAGTAATGGATAAAGTGCTATTTAAACTTGGAAAAACTAATAAACACCTAATAGTGTGCGGTGATTTTAATGTTAATATACTTGTAAATACACGTCAGACCAATGATATCTTAAATTTATTTAAATCACACAATCTCACTAACTTATTTTTAGAGCCTACTAGATATTGTGATACAACAGCTACTTGTCTGGACAATATATACAGTGATATGTTGCCAGAAAGTAAGAGTATTATAAATAAGATAAAATCAGATCATACTGGGCAAATAGCATCTTTCAAGATCACAAAAGAAAAAGTTAAAAGACGTAAAATATTATGTAGACCAGTAACTAGTGACCGCTTGGAACGTATGCGAGTTGGACTTTGCAATAAACTTCCATTTTTAGACACTGGCTTAGATTCAAATGTAATGTATAAGTTATTTTTTGATTCCTTTTACAATGAGTTCAACTCCATATTCAAGTCTAAGGAAGTCACAATCGGAGACAGGCCAGCCTTCAGTGAATGGGCCACTGAGGATATACATAAAAGTAGACAAAAACTGTATGAACTATACTCAGAAAGACAGCTTAATAGAACAGATGAATTTCTAAATTATGTTAAAACTTATTCAAAAAAGTTTAAAGCAGACTGCTTAGCGGCCAAAAGAAAGTATATAAGTAATAAAATTATCAATAGTGTAGACAAAGTTAAATCTACTTGGAAAATAATTAACGCAGAAAGAGGCCAAGCAAAATCAAATGATAATAATTTTAAACTTAAAGTAAATGGTAACATCATTACAACAGATGCCGAAGTCGCTAACAAATTTGAACATTTTTTCTCTCGAATACCAGTAGATTTGAACAGAGGCCTAGGTTCTTCTACCCCAATAGCAGAATCCTTGTTAAAAGCAAATGTTCCTTGCTGTAATGAAATATTCAAATTCAGTAAAATTAGTATACACACTATCATAAAAACTTTTAAATCTTAAATATTAAGAAAACGGCTGACCTCTGGGGAATTTCTGTACATTTAGTTAATTCGTTAATTGAAATGGTTGCCCCTGAATTATCAATAATATTTAATAATTGTGTTGATAGTGGTGTGTTTCCTGACTTAATGAAGTTTAGTAAAATAACTCCTCTGTTTAAATCGGGTAGCACCTCGGATCCGTCCAATTTTCGTCCTATTTCTGTACTACCCACGTTTAGTAAAATCTTTGAAAAGGTAATGCTTAATCAAATGCAAAATCATTTTAATACAAATAAACTATTCCATACTAAACAATTCGGTTTCACGCGCGGTCGGTCTACCACGGATGCTGGAATTAAATTATTAGAGTGTATATATGAGGCCTGGGAGGAGTCGTATGATGCTTATGGTGTATTCTGCGACTTATCTAAGGCCTTTGATTGCGTCCAGCATCAGACTTTAATTCAAAAACTTGATCATTATGGGATCCAGGGGACGGCCTTGGATTTAATTAGTTCTTACCTAAGAGATAGAGTACAGAGAGTAGTTATAAATGGTAAACAGTCACATGGGTCTGCTGTAACAATGGGGGTGCCTCAGGGTTCAATTCTGGGACCTTTTCTATTTTTAGTGTACATAAATGATCTCCCTCACCTTATAAGAGACGATCACGAGGTAGTTTTGTTTGCTGATGACACATCTTTAATATTTAAAGTTGAACGTGGACAACGCAATCTTGACGAAGTAAACAATGCCCTCTCTAGGGTAGTCCACTGGTTTAACGCAAATAATTTATTGTTAAATGAAACTAAAACAAAATGTATTAGATTCACCTTGCCAAATGTTAGGCTCGTTAACACCAGTATTAGGATTAGGGATGATCAAGTAGAATTGGTCGATGAAACTGTCTTTCTGGGCATAAAGTTAGACTCCAACTTGCAGTGGGGGCCTCATATCGAGAAAGTCTCGGGCAGACTGAGCTCTGCAGCCTATGCCGTTAAAAAGATCCGACAACTGACAGACATTAGAACAGCGCGTCTTGTCTACTTTAGCTATTTCCACAGTGTCATGACCTATGGCATACTATTATGGGGTAACGCTGCCGACATCGAATGTATCTTTGTGTTGCAGAAAAGGGCTGTCCGGGCTATCTATGGTATGGGGTTTCGGGAGTCATTAAGAGAAAAGTTTAAGGATATCAACATCCTTACTGTGTATTCACAGTACATATATGAAAACTTATTATATACTCATAAAAATAATAGTAAATTTATTAAAAATAGTGATATCCATAACCTAAACTTAAGAAATAAGAATAAATTGGCTGTACCTAGATTTAGGCTTAATAAAATAAGCAATTCTTTTGCGGGCAATTGTATTCGAATGTACAATACATTGCCGACAGCCGTAACAGGTTTGTCAGTTAATAAATTTAAAAAACTAATAAAACTTAAATTGTGCCAGAAAGCTTATTATAGCATTAAAGACTTTCTAGAAGACAAGGCTGCCTGGCAGTGACACGAATTGCTCCTTTCTACATTTAAAAAAAAACTGTATTAGATACTAAGATGAATTAATAGGGACCGGACTGAGTTTCTTGGGGTGTTCTTCTCAGTCTGTAGCATTTCCGAACCCCCGGTAGAGTCACAAAAATTTTGACAAACCTAAATAATTTTTTAAAAATTTCAAAGGGAATAAATTTTATTTTATTTATTTATTTTATTTTATTTTATTTTATTTCGATGTTCCATTTTTGAATACGAAAAAATTAACAAAAATAGTCTAATTCTAGCGTGATCAAACAATCTTAATACTTTGTGACGTATAATATAATATATATAAATATTTATGGTCGATATACAACGTGAACTTTTGTATAGTGCAAAGCTCAGACATCTCGACTAGAGTTTCGCTTCAAAATACTGTATAAAAAAAATTAAATGAAACTAACGAAAACTGACCAAGTTATAAGCTTTTACAGTTGCACTATTTTCTTCACGAACAGCGCAGGTGTAGGTATTATACGCAAGGCAGGTAGTCACTATTCGTGTGGTATTGATAATAACATATTAACACACCATTTTCATAAGTGGTAATTATGGAACACCTATGAGGAACCAGACCAGGATTGGGACGGCTATAAAGCCGCTAAAGCAAAATACAAGTAGCGACTGAGATACAAAAGTACCAAGTCTTGGAGAAACCTCTGATAGAGTCAGACTAATACTAGCCAAACAAGGGACAGAACTGTCCGTATCTATAAAGAAAACTGACGGCGCGGCGGCCTGACCCACACATGAAAAGAATTATTTATACTGTTGATTGATGGCATTTGGTGGAACCTTTCGGCATTTTCAAAGGCAAATTAACATTATATAATGACCACTAAATCACTTAATTACTCGAAAACAATAAATTAATAACATATAAATTACCACTACATCATTCTACTAACGTTAACTATCATGAAAAGAAGCCGAGAGTATTTTGATACAAACGCACTTCCCAGAATGCCAATTGCTGCAGACACTCATGTGGCTGGTGGAAAACGTATCCACAGAAGAAGTCCAGTGGGAGCTAGCAAGACCTGTACTAATCTATTCTGTCAAGTTACAAAAAACTGAATGGGTAATTAACAGCTTCAAGTCCTTCAAATCTTCAGGACAGGATGAAGTCTTCCCTGCAGTGATAAAATGGGGGAGGACACAAGTTGATATTGTCAGTTACATAGTATCTATACGCCAGACAATGAATGGAACTGTGGCCCAGACTGTGGAGAACTGGAGAGAGGTCTAGGTGATCTTTATACCAAAACCCGGTAAAGGGATTATGTTTGTGATTCAGACCTCTGGTTATACAGACCGATAAGCCCTTCGCCTTTCCTGCTAAAAATTCTGGAAAGATTGTGTGACAGAGACAATCGAGGGACGGCCCTTCAAAATAAACCACTGCATTCCAACCAACGCGCATAATGTCCCCGGCAAGACTACAGACTCAGCACTACATGCAGTGGTACACAAAATAGAAGAGGTCATCCAGAATCAATCAATCAATGTGCCTCGGCACTTTCATAAACATAGAGGGAGCTTTCGACAGAAGAAGCATAACTACGGCACTGGCAAAACACCGAGTATACACGGTAGTCAGTGAATGGATAGATAACATGCTAAACAAACTCATTTTAAAGCTACAGACAAGCAGAAACCAGTGCGCAGCCATGGCCAAAGGTTGTCAACAAGGGGGCGTGGTCTCACCACTGCTAAAGAACCTTGTTGTAGACGACCTAATAACCAATCAATCAATCAATTTAACCTAGAACAGTCCCTATATACACGGATGTGGAACAAGCCATAGCAGATGGTAAAATTAAATTATGGAGAAAAACGGATCTGTTTACAAAGCGTGACTGGTGTTTTAAAATCCAAGACCAACTTCAAATCAAGTGAGAAGCTGCGTTTATTTTATCTTCTAGTGATCTTGTGGATATAATAAATATTTTTAATGAATTGTATTAAAATTACTTTCAGTCAAGCCAACATTTATCGATTTGCGGTGTAGACTGAACATAAGCACAGTAAATATTTCGAAAGACGACGAGTTCTGGACTACGAAGATGGAACCTAAATTGTTATTTTTTTACGACTAATGTCTGTTGCTCAAAATGATTGAGCCCAGAAAGTGCCGATAAAATAAAATAAAAATAAAAAATTCTCTTTGAAATTAAAAAAAAATAGGTTTGTTAACATTTTTGTGACTCTACTGGGGGTTGGGAAATGCTACAAACTGGGAAGAACACCCCAAGAAACTCAGTTCGGTCCCAGTCCACGTCATAATTTCGAAATAATCTGGCCGACCTTCAAAATTCCGAACGCTCATTTCGCCGATGATAAATTCAACGAATGGTTGTATGGTCGACTGTTAAAACTCCGAATGGTCATTTTTTCTACAACTTATGGACCGTTTTCATGTATGTGTGTACTATACTATCTTCACGCCAAATCCCTTGCGGGGTAGGCAGAAAGAACCGAGCGCCACACGGAACGCTCCATACACACCTCACTTGCTTCGTCAACTTTAATTTTTCTTTTCATGCATGCACGTCGGTTCCTTCGGTTCGGTATTTCTAATTGCAATATTGATATTAGTTAGGTAAATAAATGTCAACTTTATTAATTTTATGATGTCAGTGTCTATCACTACTTAATATCAATCAATTTGCAATAAAATAATCAATAATTATTAACTAATGTTACTAACATAAAAATTAAATTAATAGATTGAACACTTAGACTAAGAATATGACACCGGTAATACATCAAGGAAAACAAAAGTATCAAACTTGTTGGTAGCAACAATTGCCACTATACGGCTATGTGCGCCGCGCCGCGCTGATTTCTTACGATCGTAAAGAAATTTGAAAACCGAATTTACGCTCTTAAAGAAAAAACAGAATACTATATTTTTAATAATGCATTTATTTCAAATTTCTCAGTTTTACTTAGTTTAATTTCTTAAGATTAGGTACTTATAATAATACAAAACAGCATATAAATTTTACAGTTTTAGTTAGTTTAGTTGATTACAATAATTATAATTTGCGAATACTATGTAAAGACAGGATAGTAATACAATAATAAACAATTTAATAACATAAATATTTTCACAAGTTTTTAAATTTTATTTTTTTATACACATACTCGTAGACTCTCTCATCTGAGCGCTTAATCTCAGTTGCATCCAAGACTTTTACCTGGGAGTCCAGGGTACGCTTGAGTTGTTGATTTGGGTTTTTCAATCAATGTCTTTGTGAGAGTGTGAAACCTATGTATGTGTGTGTGTGTGTGTGTGTGTGTGTGTGTGTTAGATGTTTATTAGCCCTATCCCTTAGTCACGTTGTCCAACACCGCATAGGAAGAGATGGGGTGGCACTATTCTACTCCGCTAACAACCACACAGCTGTTATTATTAACCGTTTAAAATAGAAAAGTGTCCCAATGCTCGAGTTTCAACGTTGCAATTAGATATCAACCTTTTATCATCGTTACTGGAGAGTGCTATTTTTTCGACTCTTTGGGTAAATAATTAATGTTTGATCAATTTAAATAACAATTGTTTCGTACGTATTACTTCTCCATCAAATAATGCGTTCTCGTGATCAATGATAGTTAAATCACGTACCACGTAAGATTTGATACCTTTAGCCTTTTTTTATTATTTTATCTTCCGTTTTTAACGAATACAATTTTGATCTTAAGCCTACAAATTCGTAAATAATTTTTCCACCCATTTCGTCCTTAAACAACCCAGGAATTTTTTTATTAATTTGGGGTATCATAAATTTATTTTGTGGACAATAATTACTAGTATCGAAGTATCGTTGAAAACTTAACTTAAGATCAGTATAAAAATCATTCGTACTAATCTCATAAATAAAGAAGTCTGTATCCGTGTAACAAAGTCTTACACGACTTTGGTAGAACGGTTTAATTTTATTATAATGAAAATCGTACATGTGAGATTTGGATAGTTCTAAGACACTAAAGCCTATATATATCGGCTTATCTAATATTATTTGATCGGGCTTCATTTGAATAACTACTAGGTTTTCTGACAAAACTGTTGCACTATGGAAATAGGGATTACTTACAAGCTTTTCTGCGCAAATTGGTTTATTTGTTATATTTTTTTGTAGTGTTCCAAGTATTAACTAAATGAACTTTCACTCTATTTTCGGTATTTTCTAGTGTTTTCCCGAAAACACTGTTATTTAACAGCTTGAAAAAATCTTGCTCAAATACACTTGTAGCTTTTTGTCTCAATTGTGTATTTAATTCAATATAATCTTTCAAATAGGGTTTTTGTTTGAATGTAATGACCATATGAATTTTTCGTAATATCAATCCATGCTCTAAACATTTTTTTAGATGAACATAATGTATAACGTAATTATACTTGTTATATAAACTCGAAATTAATTTTTCTGTTTTACCACCAGGTGGAATGCATTTTTCAGCACAAAAAGGTAAGTCATTATGCAAGCTGTGCAGCGATTTAGAATAGAAAATATCAACTTCCAATATATAACCCCATTCAGCATTGTCGCTAATATTCTGCGCGATTAATTGATCTATTTCATTTTGATTTAAGAATCTAAAATTTGATAGAGGTAAATACTGACACATACTATAACCATAAAGATTATTGCAATCTAAATAAACAATAATTTTTTCTGGTTTTGACATATCATACGAGGACATATATTTATTATTAGCGCTTGTATAACGATGGGAACACATACACAACCCGGCTCTAATACCGCTTTGTATCATTCGCAGAATGCTCAAATCCGATATTAATTCTAAATGGACCCCTGTTTTTAACAGCATAGCGTCAAAGGATAAACTTGGTGCGGTGATATAGAATGCTGGATCGAGTTTATAATATAATTTACAAGTCTTACGAAAATTTTCAAAGATATCAGTTAATAATAGTACATCAATTTTTAAATACAAATCAGTATATTCACCTAAATTTTTTAAACTAAATTCATTCCAAATCAACTGAGCATATGCATAGTCTTCAGATGAAACGTTTTCATTACACAAAGAGTTAAAAAAATAATGTTTTGAAGGGAGGCTTGTTTCTTCGTAACATTTCCAACCCTTCATGTACTCGTAAGGATACACACCTTTACGCGTTAACAAACGAAATTGATCATAATTAGGGAAATGAGAACGCAAATTGATAAAATCTTGCGTTTTCATAGTTTTTGCAAGTTTATCTAAACTAGTGCCTAAAAAATGGAACGAGTCTAAGAACCTTATTTGCACGTAATTTATATCAGTAACTTGGATGAACTTGGTGAAAGAAATATATTTTTCTTTGGTTTTAGGTATAATATTTAGTTTGCCGGGTATTTCTCCTAATTTTTTAATAAATAAATGACAATCATAGCCTGATAAGTTATGAAAGAAAACCGGTATGAAGATAGGTATTTTATATTGTAAATTACAATGTCGATGGGCTGCACCTCTAAATTGACCTGTAAAATGACAATGATCCCGGACCTTATTATTCCATAAAAGGTTTTCACATATGTGACATTTCATGGCTCGCATATATTCTATATTATCTTTCTCTGTAAAAATCATCTCAACATTTTGAGTTAATGTATAGTAAATTCTCTTGACGTCTTTTGTTAAAAAATCTATAATTTTTTGAACACAATCAATACCGCGATATGTTCTAAATTCATTATCACCATTACGGTACGATGAAACAATATTATATGCAAAAGCTGAAGGTATGTGACGTTGTAAAGATGTTGTATTTTTAGTTTCAGCTTGATCGCTGCAAATTGGTTCAAGCAGCGTTTCAAAATCTGCATAAATAGTGAATGGTACATTTTGTTTTCTATTATAATTTTTGAACTCTATCACTGCTCCTTTATCAGGTAATATTGTCACAACTCCGCTACATAGGTGCTGATTAATATTATCCTGGCTTTGAAAGAATAAAAGACATGTTTCACAAAAGTATAGCTTACTATGATGTCTCGTTATTTGATTACTAACAAGACGAGACAGGTTCTTTATAAGGCAAAAGTGAGATGAGTTACTATTTTCCAAATATAATAAGTGTATAATTTTTGAACCAATATTATTTTTTTCCGGTTTATATAAAGGACCTGCAATAGTCCTACCATTATTTATACCATAGACATAAATGTTTAGGGAAGGGTTGTTTTTTTCGAAAATATTTATGTCAGCAAAGGTGATTGCTGGGTGGTTGGATACAAAGCAGCTACAATACACCACAGAAAACAATAGTTATAATTATTCTTAATATTTAAACATGCTTTTTTATTCTTTATAAATTTTGGTAACTCTAAATATTTCGAGCCGCTAAGGGGTTGGTATTTATTAACGTTAACTTCTAAATGCGAATTATTCAAAAATGACCATCCGCTATCTTTTTCCTGAAACTCTTCTATTTTTTTCATTAAACATGATACAATATTTTGATAAATGTTGTTAAAATTATAATTTAAATGTACGATAATATTTTTTGTGGCAAAAGATTTAAGTTCTTGCATATCATTTTTAAACAATAAAAAATTTGCAAAAAGTTCCATATTTATTTTAATTGATAAATGTGTTTGAAGAGCGTATTGTATCAAAGATTTTACATCGTCATGAATATTCATAAGAAAAGATTCTGGACTCGCTTCATTTTTCGAAGAGATTACTCTATAACTCGCAATACGTCCTTTAAAACTTGAACCTATAATCTCTACGTTTTTACTTATACGAACAGAGCTGTTGTTTTTATGCTTGTTAGTTCGTAAGTGACTTGTCCATCGTTTAGAGTTAGTTTCAATATTACTGTTAACGCCATTGGCTGCGAGCGAGAGGATCGGCGGGGACGGCGCATCACTTGCATCGTAATGCACTACGGCTGCGACACTCGTTCCATATTGTTGTCCCGTTAGTCACAATAAAACCTAATTTCAAATCTCACCTTGAAGTTTCGTATTCCGTTTGGAGTTACACAAATAACCCATCGAAGTCCCGCTACCCAACATTGGTCCTTCGAGCCGGATATCGTCGAAGAACTACATACAATTACATCAAGAGGTTAGCACGGAAGGATAACGGATTAGTTTCGAGGTGGGTCAGTGCCGTGTTCAACTTTTCATTTTTGTGCATTTCAGTGATAAATCGTCTACGTTTTATTTCAGTGATACTTGTAAGTACGTATTTTCGTTCATTTTCTCGTGAAAATGAGTTTAGATCCCAAAGAAAAAAGTAGTGGAAAATCTCCCAGCATTATATCAGAAAGCGATATTTTAGAGTTACGAGAATTAAATAAAAAAAGAGGTAACTTACGCGGTAGATTAACATTATTTAGCAAATACATTAATTCGTTAGATAAACCTTCATTAGATGAGCAGCAAACTGTTGAATTACAATTACGCATAGCTAATAATGAGAAGCTTTTCATTGAATTTCAAGATGTACAATCTAAGATCGAGAATATTTCTAGTGAGACAGAATTATTTAAACAGTTCGAAATTAGGGAGTCCATCGAATCGCAATATTATTTAGTTATGTCGTCAGCTAAATGTAGTTCCGGTAAGCGTGAAGTTATTGCTACTAAGTGTTCTCATAATACGAATAATGTGATAAAATTGCCTACCATATCGTTACCCTCCTTTGACGGTTCATTTGAGAACTGGTTAGAGTACCGAGATACATTTATTTCGTTAATACATAATGCTAGCGAAATAAATCCCATACAAAAGTTTCACTATCTCCGTTCATCGTTAAAGGGAAATGCTTTACAGGTTATCAAGTCGGTAGAATTTAGTTCCGATAACTATCAAGTAGCTTGGGATTTATTGACGAATAGATTCGATAATAGCAGGTTACTAATTAATAATCACGTTAAATCCTTATTTACGTTACCGTCGATTACTAAGGAGTCACACTATCAACTTAGGAAATTAATTGATTTAGTTTTGAAAAATCTCAGATCGTTGAAAATTATGGGCGAACCCACCGAATACTGGGACACGTTAATTATTTACTTAGTTGTCAGTAAACTGGACCCCATTACGTGTAAAGAGTGGGAGAACAGAAAAAGTTTACTCAATAAAAATTCTCCTAGTACGACTTTAGACGAATTATTGCAGTTTTTAAAGGATCGTTCGGACGTATTAGAAATGCTACAAGCCCAAGGTCATAAGCACGGTAATGACACGTTAAAAAAGTCCACGATTAGTACATCTCAACCTACCTCACAAATACGCACGTTAACTTTGCAAAAACAACCTTCTCGCGGTAGTACTTCGTTTAAGTCATCGCGCATGAAGTGTATTATGTGTGACGGTAATCATGCATTGTACTCGTGCATTACTTTTCTTAATATGCCAGTACAAGATAGAATTAAATACGTTAAAGATAAAAACATATGCATTAACTGTTTGCGTTCGAGTCATTCGCTAGAAGATTGTCAATACGGACATTGTAAACAATGTTCTGCGAAACATAATAGTCTCGTCCACACAGATGATCGTTCTATAAATTGTAATTCCGTTGACTATGAGCCTGATTCAAATGCCTCAAAATATTTCACTCAATTACACACACATTCAAATCACGCGAAGCAAGCCGTACGATCTACAACATTAGAACCGGTTCTGCTTTCAACTGCGCTCGTTGAAGTCTGTAATAATGACATTATCGTCGTTGCGCGTGCGCTTCTCGATAACGGCAGCCAACGAAGTTTTATTACAGATTCGTTATGTCAAAAATTACGTTTAAATAAAATACAGTCCACGCTCACGATTACAGGTGTAGGGAACAGCGTTGTGCGAACACAACATTCCTGTGACTTACAATTACGTTCTAGAATTAGTAATTTTAGTACTCGTTTAAATTGTTCCGTTTTACCTAAAATTACTTATCGTTTACCGAACACTTATATAGATGTTCAGTGGTTACAAATACCACAAAACGTTACACTGGCCGATCCCGACTATCACATACCATCAGACATCGATATGCTGATTGGTGCCGACATGTTCTGGGATTTGCTACGCGAAGGTCGGATACGCTTATCCAACGGGCCTTACCTACAAAATACTCATTTGGGATGGATTATTTCAGGTACGATACTACGTAATAGTCATTCTAAAAGTGAGTGTAGGAATGGGATTAACAATATGATTTGTTGTTCGTTTTCAACTTCGCTAGACGACCAGTTAAAACGTTTCTGGGAGTTGGAGGAAGTTAATCACAACAAATCAACATTTCTCACCGAGGATGAGAAGGTGTGCGAAGATCTTTTTGCTTCCACCACCACTCGCGATAATGATGGCAGGTTCATAGTCCGGCTACCGTTGCGCGAAACAGCTGATTCGCTTGGCGACTCTTTCGAATCAGCAAAGAAGAGGTTTTATTCCTTAGAACGAAAATTAGATCGTTCACCCGACTTCAAACGTATGTATACTGACTTCTTGAACGAATATTTACGTTTAGGTCACATGACACGTATTGACGCCTTTACCTCACCGTGTTATTTCTTACCACAGCATTGTGTACAAAGGGATAGCACGACGACCAAACTACGAGTCGTTTTCGATGCGAGTGCGAAAACAACTTCTGGTAAATCATTAAATGATTTACAGCTGATCGGGCCACCTTTACTGAACGATTTGGTTGGCATTCTTTTACGTTTCAGACAGTATGCGTTCGTAGCTTGCGCTGACGTAGAAAAAATGTATCGCCAGGTGACGGTCCACCCCGATCAGCGCAATCTACAGCTGATCGTTTGGCGCGAGAACAAAGGCGACCCGTTATCTATATACCAACTAAATACACTTAGCTATGGGTGCGCGTCCGCAGCGTACCTAGCTATGAGATGTATACGACAACTCGCATACGACTGCGCCGACGATAAGGCCGGTTACTTGATTTTAAATTCATTTTACGTTGACGATTTGATATTTTCTCACAATAATAAAAAAGAACTATTGATGTTGTGCGAAAGTATCAAGAACATCTTGCAGTCTGGTTGTTTTCCATTGCGTAAATGGGCATTTAATTTTGATATCAGTCATTCGGACAATTTCATAAAATCGTTATCGCTCGACCATACTGCACAATGTAAAACACTCGGATTGGGTTGGTGTAACACTAGTGACGAGTTACATTTTAAATCAAATTTAAATTACAATATGAACATTTCTCAAATTACAAAACGACAAATTCTTTCTATTATTTCACAAGTTTACGATGCTCTTGGCTTCTTAGCATCGACTATAATTACTGCTAAAATATTAATGCAAAAGCTATGGCTTCGCAAAGTAGACTGGGACGAGCCGGTACCTGAAGACTTGTCACGTTCTTTCGGTAAAATATTAACATCATTGGAACATTTACATGAAGTACGAATACCACGGCATGTAACCACTCAATATGCAAACCATTTACAATTACACATTTTCACCGACGCATTTCAGGACGCGTACGGAGCTTGTGTTTACATCCGTAGTGTTTGTGATAACACAAATGACGCCACTGTAAGACTTTTGTGTGCGAAAAGTAAACTTGCTCCTTTGAAACCGGTGAGTATACCGCGTCTCGAACTATGCGGTGCATTAATTGGTGCACGTCTTTACAAAAAGATTTGTGATTTAATGAACTTAACTTTCGAAAAAGTTTTCTTTTGGACTGATTCAACTATCGTACTAGGTTGGTTGCGTACACATCCAACTTCGTTAAAAACGTTCGTTCAAAACCGAGTAGTCGAAATTAACGATTTGACTTCCGATTGCGTGTGGTCACATGTTCCTGGCGTGAATAACCCGGCCGATATGTTATCGCGCGGAGTGAGCCTACCCGATCTCATACATAATAAACTGTGGTGGAACGGCCCGGGGTTCGTTCTCGACGGTAGTTATCATGAGCGCTCAACGGATGTGCCTCTGACTGATCTGCCTGAACTGAGATCACATGTAGCCGGTTCAGATCTGTCATGTAATGTGTTTCCCTTCGATCGGTTTTCATCCTACATGCGAATGATTCGATCGGCCGCTTATATGTTACGGTTTATTCATAATACTCGCAACAAGACCAACCGTAAACAAGGTCCGCTGTTACTAAATGAATTACGTATCTCCACCCGCTTGCTAGCGCGCTTGTCTCAGATGGAATCATTCCCTCAGGAATACAAATCATTATCAAACAATTTATTAAATATTAAATACTCCCGAAATATGTCAGGACTTAATTTATTTTTTAGTGAAGACTTATTAATCAGAGTAGGAGGGAGATTAAGTAACTCCGATGAGTTTACGTTTGATAAAAAGCACCCTATACTGCTGTGCAGTAAACACCCATTTACCGTTCTTCTATTTAACTATAAACACAAATATTTGTGTCATGCCGGTCCTCAGTTATTACTGTCAACCATTCGCGAGGAGTGGTGGCCGCTCGGTGGTAGAAATTTAGCGCGTTCCGTCGTTCATAAATGCGTTAGATGTGTTAGGTTAGATGGGAAAACGTTTAGTCCGATCATGGGTAACCTACCGTCTGAACGATTGATGCCTGGGTTTCCGTTTCTACGTACGGGTACCGATTACTGTGGCCCAGTATATATCTTGAACCGTCAAGGGAGAGGTTCGCGTTTAGTCAAATGCTACGTATGCATTTTTGTTTGTTTTGCTACTCGTGCAGTACACTTAGAGTTAGTGACAAATTTATCTACCGAAGGATACTTACTCTGTCTTAAAAGATTCATCTCGCGTAGGGGCAAACCTGCCGAGATTTATTCCGATAACGGCAAAAACTATGTTGGTGCCGCCAACGAGTTAGGAAAATTTCTTTTGAAAAATTCAACTTCTATAACTGAAATGATGGCCTTAGGCCATATTGCTTTCAAGTTCATCCCTATTTTTTCGCCCCATTTTGGCGGGATCTGGGAGTCCGGGATTCGTAGTTGCAAGTATCACTTGAAACGCGTTATAGGAAACTCTAATCTCACGTTTGAGGAGTTTTACACGGTACTGGTTCAAATCGAGGCTGTCCTGAACTCCCGTCCGCTAACTCCTCTTTCTGCCGACGCCAGCGATCTTCAAGCCTTGACACCAGGACATTTTTTAATTGGCCGCCCTCTCACATCTCCGATCACCGAGGACTTACGCGACATGGTCACCAACCGCTTACCACGCTATGACCGCATAGAACAAATGCGTCAACATTTTTGGCAGCGGTGGTCTAAAGAATACGTCAGCGAGCTGCAAACGAGGACCAAATGGAAAGTACACAAGAGCGACATCCCTATTGACAAGCTTGTTCTTATCAAAGAGGACAACCTGCCGCCGTTGAAGTGGCGTCTTGGGCGAGTACAGCAAGTCTACCCAGGGAAGGATGGCGTCTCGCGTGTCGCTAGAATACGCACTGCTGCAGGGGAGGTCCAGCGATCGTTTGCCAAAATTTGTCCACTGCCTGTCGAAGCGGTGTCTTCAGCTGATGACAGTTCAGGAACCCGAGAGCTTCCAGGGCCGGGAGTATGTTAACGCCATTGGCTGCGAGCGAGAGGATCGGCGGGGACGGCGCATCACTTGCATCGTAATGCACTACGGCTGCGACACTCGTTCCATATTGTTGTCCCGTTAGTCACAATAAAACCTAATTTCAAATCTCACCTTGAAGTTTCGTATTCCGTTTGGAGTTACACAAATAACCCATCGAAGTCCCGCTACCCAACAATTACAAATTGAACAAAAGGGCATTTTAAAAAATAAAGTAGTAATAATATTATATAATCTACCTAATTGCATCAAATAATTAAATAAAATATTGGATAATCTGTTAAAATAAATAATTTTTGACTATTCAATGATCAAAATAGTAAAATCAGTACCTAACTCAAAGCGTACCCAGGCTTCAAGATGAAAACTTTGGATGCAACAAGTATTTTGCGCTCAGATAGAGAGAGATGAGAATGGTACCTGTTACACGTTGTAATAAATATCGGTTAATGGATATTATTTTCTAATACTGGTAAAATGTGTCCTTGGATGCAATTATTTCACTGTTCGTCACCTGAAATAGGATTTCATGTTATTATTATCTTTATATGTACTTACACACATTACATTTTTGAGTAAATAGTATGATAATAAAATAATAATTTAAAATCAACTATACCTGCATTTATCGACCAATCGCAATTCTCCCAGCTGTCTCTAAAATACTAGAAAAAATTGTAAATTTTAGACTAACCAAATACCTAGAACACAATAATTTATTATCGAGTAACCAGTTCGGGTTCAGAGCGGGTAGATCCACCGATGACGCCGTCTCGACACTTACTAATTACATAAGTGAAAATTTAGACAAAAAACAAAAGTGTGTAGGTATATTTCTGGATCTTAAGAAGGCTTTTGACACCATTTCCACTTCAATAATGATTAAGAAATTGGAAGCTCTTGGGATCAGAGGAACTCAACTGAAACTTTTTGAGAGCTACCTTTCGGGACGAGTGCAGCGTGTTCGGATAGCAAACAGCATTAGCACTGATCTTCCGGTCTCATATGGAATTCCTCAAGGCAGTATTCTAGGCCCAACCCTATTTCTCGTCTATATTAATGACCTCACAGACATCAGCATACCCAAGGGCAAAATCATCTCATACGCCGACGATACAGCGCTTATTTTCTCTGCCAATACTTGGGATACGGTCTTTGATGCTGCCCAAACGGGATTCAATAATGTCAGCCTGTGGTTGCGACGCCATCTTCTAACCCTGAATGCTGAAAAAACAAAATACCTGACTTTCAGTATACGACAGCCCACTGTTGCACTGGAAAATCACAAAATTGTTGCTCACCAGTACTCCCAATGCGCGAGATGTACCTGTTCCCCAATTGAAAGTGTTCGAGATTTAAAATATTTGGGAGTAATTATAGACTATAATCTTCGCTTTCACGAACACATCAAACTACTCAGTGCCCGAGTAAGAAAGCTTATATTCGCATTTAAAAAGTTAAGACACGTCTCGGATGCTTATCTTCTAAGACAGGTGTATCTCGCTCTGTGCCAGTCGGTAGTAACATACTGTATTTCTTCCTGGGGGGGAGCTTCAAAAACTACTCTAAAATCGGTTGAGATAGCTCAGAGGGCTATTCTGAAGGTATGTACTTTCAAACCCCGGCTGTTCCCTACCAAATTGTTGTACGAATACTGCGAGGTTCTTACGGTTCGTCAACTTTTTATTTTAGCTATTATGATGAAGCAACATAGTATGTTTAAATATGACTCGAGCCTCAATAGTGGACGTAGAACAAATTTCGGGCGCGCGAATTACTCTAAACCGAACACATCCTTCGTGCGTAGGTTTTTTGGCTTTCTTGGACCTTATTTGTATAAAAAGGTTAACAAGACCTTTAATATATTCCCATTGAATAAAATTAAGTGCAAAATGAAAATAAAGCAGTTCCTATTAACCTTGTCTTATGAAGACACCGAAAACTTTATAAACATACCAGAATAGGGCTCCAACGTTTTCCCATATCCAACAAATTCAACCCTTTAGAATTACAAACACACACACACACACACACACACACACACACACACACACACACAAACACACCTATCTTAACATACTTTAATTTGTACCATTATGAAAAAAACTGTGCTCCATTACTATTGTAGTACAGGCCCGAGGGTGTCAGCACTGTATGCCGAGATACAGGTCTCGACCTAGTTCGGCTGCAGATGAGTACCTTATTCTTAACTCGTACTACGCATTTCTTACTCTTTATCTGTAATTTTACATACATTTCATTTTATTTTATTTGATTTTAATTCATTTTAGATAACTTTGATGACCTTGCATACCTGGTTCAATTTAATTTTATCTGATTGCAATTGTTTGTTTCTGAACCGAATCAGATCAATATATAATTGATCTGATTGGGTTTATTCACATATCATTTTTATTTTGACTGACTTTATAAAACTGTATTGACCTTGCTTATTTAATTTGATATTAATTGCATGTTTAATTGATTATGTTTGTTAATTTGTTTTGTGATTTAATGAATTTTATGTGCTTACCTATTTATATTTTATTTTATCGGATTTTAATTAGTTGGGGTGAATTTTATATGATTTTATTGACATCTCTTAATTTAATTTACTTTAATTATTTTATTTGATTGCGTTAGATTTTATTTATCTTTATTACAGTTTAGTTTTTGAGGTTAATGAATTTGATTTGGATTCTATCTGATGGAGTTGATTGAACTTCAACGATTGTTTGTCAAGAACTTTGACTTATTTATTTTAATTTTGTGCCATGTTTTTGTGATTTTAGTTGATATTTTCTGATTTGGTTATAAGCTAATCTAATGGTGATATTGAACTAGTGATGAAGTGATGTGTAACGGGTAAATGAAATGTACTTTGGACTTTTTTCGATGGAAACATGTACATTGTAATATTATTGTGAGAATGAAATAAAATATATAAATATAAATAAAATAAAAATAGTGTTGGTGATTTGTATAACAATAATATGATTGTACACGTACAGTCGCGATCAACAGTGTTCAAGTATACATTTATAGATTATAGTATGTACGTATCATCTATTCTTTATACAGTTTTGTTCTATTTGTTCTATATTTTTGAGTAAATAGTATGATAATAAAATAATAATTTAAAATCAACTATACCTGCATTTAAACAAGAATGGCACATGTTACATCCTACTATCCTACTAATATTATAAATGTGAAAGTTTGTGAAGATGTTTGGATGTTTAGATGTTTGGATGTTTGTTACTCAATCACGCTCTAACGGCTGAACGGATTGGGCTGAAATTTGGTACAGAGATAGCTTATAATCTGGAATAACACATAGGCTATTTTCATCCCGGGAAAATGTTCCCACGGGAAGTCAGAACGGGTATCGAATATCACGCGGGCGAAGCCGCGCGCATCAGCTAGTGCTGTAATAAATATCGCCTTAACGGATATTATTTTCTAATACTGGTAAAATGTGTCCTTGGATGCAAATATTTTGCAATTTATCACCTGAAATAGAATTTCATGTTATTATTAACCTTATATATGTACATCGTAATATATATAAATCTCCTGTCACGATGTTTGTCCGCGATGGAATCCTAAACTACTCAACCGATTTTAAATTATATTGGCACACCGTGAGCCGTGTAGTCCAACTTATGAGATAGGTTATATTTTATTCCCGTATTCCCCCGGGTACGGAAACAGCGCGGGTGAAACCGCGGGAATCGTCTAGTAAATTATATTTTTAAGTAAATAGTATGATAATAAAATAATAATAATATAAAAACAACTATACCTGTATTTAATTACTCTTTTATATCAATAACACCTCTGCCTATCGCGTGGGAATAAAGGTGTGATTCTATATAATATGTCAACCAAAACCAAGATATTCGTTGACCGATTGCGGTATCCTCAAAATACGATTGTGCAAGTTATGGATCTATGGGAAAACAAAAATATTTGATTAATTTACAGAAATTATAATAATAATATAGCTTTAATTTAAAATCTTCATGATTAAATAAAAACTTACCTTGTTTTCTACGAAACAATTTACTATTGATTAATAAATATTTCATTTGAATATACCAAACACTAGTTTTATTTCATATACTTGTTAATGAGAATTAATTACTAGGTATCAATACAATGCTCACCATTCGTAATAAAAGTACCAAATAAATTTAGCATTGGTGTCTAATGTATTGAAGTATCACATAATTTCTAAAACATCCGTTTTAAATTGCACAATGTGTCGTATTGTATTACAACCTTATTCATTTTGCTAAATCTGATGGAATATTTATGCCAACACATTAAAATCTAATTCGATCAGCTATTTTGTAGGGTTACATACATTATGTTTTCTACGTAATAGGAGGCAAGCCTATTGCCATCACCGGATACCGGAAAATCTCTTACCATTCAGAAGTCCAAACCAATATACCTCATACCTCCCTCATCTCATACCATACACTCACAAATACAATCTCTGCAGTCTGGCCATTTTTGTAGGGTTGTTATACTTTATCAATTCAATATAGTTAAATCAACACAGACAATAAAACGACACTGACTGCGAAATCACAGGTCGTGAGTTCGATACCCCACTCAGGGCAAAACTTTATGTCATATGCATGTGCATGATGGTTTATTCTGTGTGTGGGTGTAAATAATCTATTTTATTTTAAAGACTACTAGTAACCAAAATTACTAGTGTTCTCGTGAACCCTCCTGTTGAGGTAAATAGCTTGTGTTAAGAATGGGTTCACGTCGGTAGTGCAAACACCAGCGGGCCTAAAAAGGCAAGTCATTTGCAGAGTTGCACAAGAAATGCTTTAGAGATAACATTAAAAAATGAATCTTTGCAATTCTCCCAACATATTTGAAATCGATGTTGCTGCTCTAAAAAAATACAGGGAACCGCCGAATTGTAAAAGTATTTTGCCAATATTACTACGTAAAACGATAGTTTAACTATATATCGTGATTTTCATCTATAGAATATAAAATAAGTAAAAATGAAGCATTAAATTACATTATAATTAATGCACTTTATTTTTTATTGTGGTCGCTCGTAATTTACGCCAGACATTATTGCATCTGTCATAGGTGTCATGTCATTGTCAATTTGATCAATAATTGTATCTAGAAAAAAAGAACATTCCTACTACATAAATTATGTATTGTTTCAAAGAGATATTATTGTTGGTTTCTGTGACCTAGGCATCAGTTTCAAGCTTGAATTCAACACCAAAAAGAAAACAAGAAATTGTATCAAAGAAATAGTAAATCTACTTCAACGATAACGACGGCACCAATATATGAAAAAAAGATGTCTTTCTCTTTCTGTGATTGAATTAAAATAATTGATTACTAACGTGCTATCCTACACTCTGAGGCAATCAAGATTTATAAACAAGGGACATTCGTCACATTCAAGTCCTTTGCAAGACCCAAAGCTCAACTTTATTACATGTACTGAATCACATAAAAACTTGATAAATAATCTTCAAATAATAAAAGAAGTTCTTTTATGCAACATAAATGCACATTTACCTAATTGAAAACTGTTTCATTTTCAGATGCAAGATAATTTTCCAAATAGTATTTATTGGATGAGCTCTCGAGGAGTCATGACTAGTTTCATCATGGCTTGCATTAACGTCAACAATGTGTTGCAGCAATTAATGAATGTGAATATACATGCACAATGTTAATTATGACCGGTTTGGAAGGACATATACAAAAGAAAAAGATTTAACCGACACCAATAGAATGTTGAAGATTTTGTGTATGCGAATTGTACAATTTTTTTACCATGGCTAGAGCACTGTTATTATGAATGAATAAATAAATTAAGCAATACTTAAGTGTACAAAGTTTCTAATTATCATTTTTAGATCTCTAATTTCACCTTTACCATCAATGTATCTAAAAAATCCTTTCGCATCGAAGCCTCAGGTCTACAGGAATGACACCAGATTAGCAGATGTACTAGTTGACAGGTGAGTTTGGCTTGGACAGGTTGGCTTGTGCTTTTAACACTGTTGGAAATGCATTCTGGACCCATAGGATACCCTGGGGGTGCCATGTTAACTTATAAGAAGGATTGTGCCACATCCAGGAATAATACATTCCGGACTCATGGTACCCTCCAAAAGATATCCCTGGGGGTGTCATATAATCTTTGGAGGAGGGTCCATGGTACCCCTAGGATTCCGAACCCATGCCACAACCCCATGAGGTACCATTGTGGGTGCCATGTAAATATTGGAGAAAGATTTGTGGCTCCCTTAGGATTGGTCAATCCGGAATAATGGCAAATAATATATCTGTCTCGATATGTAGGTCTTCTTTGCTAGCCCAAAAGGGCTTATAAATCCAACAATTAATGCATTCCGGACCCATAGCACATCCCATAAGCTACCACTGCGGATGCCATGTGAACTTAGAAGGACCCGTGGCACTCCCCGAAACATTGTGACACGTAGGTAGCCCAAAAAGGTTATTTATACTGTTGATTGATAACACTTGGTGGAACCTGCTGCTCATATTGAATAACACCACTTATACTGTTCTACAACATTTATTTACTTTACAACTGACTGGTTTCGCCTTTCGGCATTCTCAAAGGTAAGGTTGTTATAACTTGATGACCACTATATCATGTTAAAAGGCTAAGGTGACATTATAAGTATCTTAGAGTATTTATTAGGTTTAGGTATATAATTATATACCTAATGTCACCTTAGCCTTTTGATTTTAATCAAAGGCTAAGGTAATTAATGAAAACAACCAATAAACTCAGGGACAGACTTCTCAAAGTTCCTTAACTCTATGTTATGTCTTTTAGACATTTTCCAGGGTCGGCAGAGCGACTGTATCACTTGTGTTGAAAACGTTTTCAACTACCTGGGTTACCTACCTACGGTTACACTGGTATGAAAACTCACTCACTTGTACTATTCCACAACTTTTATTATAATTTTTATAATACCTAACCGGTTTCGCTATTATAGCATTCTCAAAGGTCCTTTGAGACCTTTGAGAATGCTATAATATGCCATAATGTATAACAAGTTCCATCAAGTGCCAACAATCAAAAGTATAAAGGTTACACTGTTCATTAATGAAAATACTAGTTTATCTTGACGTGTACGCTTTAAAAAGTTTCTATAGAGTCCCAAGTCTGCAATTTTGTCCAAAAGAACTTAAAAACACACAAATGACAATAAAAATGCTAAATTTAAACGTGAAATCTTAGTCCCCCCCTTAGCAATCAAATAATTCACCAATTTGAACATAGAATTTGACATTATTAATAAATAATTATTCATGGATGTGGCCATTTTACGAATTTCCATACAAAACTGTCAATTCAGATGATTTACAATGAGATTCTTCAAGACAATTTAGTGAATGACAATTTAGTGAAGAGAAACACTATAAGATCCATAAAAGAAACGTACAATGTGGCCTTTTTAGGCCCACAGGACTCTTAAACCCTCCGATCCCAAGTCCAACGCCTTAACCATTACGCTACCGACGCTTAATATATGTAGGTATGTATTTAGAAATATATAAACATTATTAACGAGGCAAGTAGTAGAATAGATATATTCTCTTGTGGATTGAGTGAACTTGCAAAGGTCATATTATTCGTAATTTGTTATATTAGGTGCTTACATATGAAATTGGCGTTTTGTATAGGAGGAACAAAAAGTCGAATATTTTTAAATATAATATATTTAATTAATCAAAGTATGAACCATTGTTTTCTATGCATTTTTGCCATCTCATAGGTAGTTCATTGATCCCTTTACTAAAAAAACCAGTCGGACGGGAATCAATAAAATCTGTGAAGGCGATTTGGACTGCCCCATCAGAGTTGAATTTTTTCCCTTGCAAGAAGTTGTCCAAATTTCGAAAAAAATGGTAATCTGTTGGAGCAAGATCCGGGGAGTACGGAGGCTGTTTTAGACATTCCAATTGAAGCTCTTCTAATTTGGTAGCCGTCTGTTGTGCAGTGTGTGGTCTAGCGTTGTCGTGAAGCAGCAGTGGCGTGGAGCGATTGACCAGCCTAGGTTGTTTAGCCGCTAGCTTTTCCATCATGGTTTGCAATTGCTGACAATAGACATCAGCCGTAATAGTCTGGCCAGATTTGAGAAAACTGTAATGAACAATACCGGCACTAGTCCACCAAACGCTTACAAGTAACTTTTTTGGGGTTAATTTTCGCTTGGGGCAGGATTTGGCTGGCTGGCCAGGATCCAACCATTGCGCCGAGTGCTTTCGATTATCGTAAAGAATCCATTTTTCGTCACAGGTAATGATTCGGTTTAAAATACCTTCATTATTGTGCCGGTTCAGTAATGTAACGCAGCAGTCGACGCGCTTTTGCCGGTTTGCTTCAGTCAATTCGTGAGGTACCCACCTTTCAAGCTTTTTAATCTTCCCAATTTGCTTCAAGTGAATTAAAACAGTTTTATCACTAACACCGCAGCCTGCAGCTAACTCGGACGTGGTTTGCGATGGATCCGCTTCCACAATAGCCTTCAATACTTCATTATCAACTTGAGTCTCAGGCCGTCCACGGGGCTTGTTCTGCAGGTCGACATTTCCTGAACGAAAACGTTGGAACCAAAAACGAACTGTGTTTTCTTTTGCAACATGACCGCCATACACATCATTCACCCTTCTAGTCGTTTCCGCAGCACTAGTGCCACGGCGGAACTCGTACTCGTAAATAATGCGATATTTTAAGTTTTCCATTTTGTAAAATGAGTGACGCAAACAGAAAAAAACAGAAGAAAAAAACAAATGAATGACGGTCATCGAAGGATAAATACATGAGTAAATAGCTGGGAAAATTTTAATTTGGAATTCCTTACCAAAGAGGAGAAAATCGTAATTAAACTGGCCAGTACGAAAAACGCCAATTTGATGTGTAAGCACCTAATAGTAAAATTAGTAATTAGTTATAGACTTCTAATTTTGTAATTGTAAATTAAAGACTTAATATATTTTTATTAACACACGGACATGACATAATTAAAATAGATATAATAATTATTTAAAAGGATTATTTACATTATATTCATACAAGGACATATTCGAATTCAATTTGGATAATTTTTATTGCATTTGACATTTTATTTCCATATATTATAATTTACTTATTTTAATTTTTTAGTTTGAATTTTAATTTAATTTTAATTTTATAATTTCATTTTGTGTTATTTAGGGGTTAAGTTGACATTTTAATATGACTAAATATGTTTTGGTAATTTGACTATTCATACATACATACATATAATCACGCTTGTTTCCCATCGGGGTAAGCAGAGACTATGGCTTTCCACTTGCTACGATCCTGACATACAACTTTCGCTTCTTCTACTTTCATAACTGTTTTCATACACGCTCGCCGGTTAAGGGTACTCTTGACCTTGCCTTTTTCCAGAACGTCTCTGATTTGATCGGCATGCGTACGCCGAGGTTTACCCCTACCAGTTTGCCCATTCATTCTCGCCTCATAAATCTGCTTTGTCAGTCTATTCTCATCCATTCTCTCCACGTGTCCAAACCATCTAAGCATCCCTTTTTCGATCTTAGTCACTACATCTTTTGTTATACCACATTTTTCCCTTATCACGCTATTTCTTTTTTTGTCCATTAAAGTCACTCCAGCTATACTTCGCGGACTTCTCATTTCCACTGCATTAATTTTGCTTTCATGCTTCTTCTGCCATACCCAACTTTCACTACCATACATAAGTGTAGGGATGAGCACTCCACTATGTACAGCCAACCTGGCCTTCTCAGACACATTTTGACTGCTCATAAAGGTGTACATAGCCCCATTCACTTGATTTCCTGCCAAAACTCTTCGCTCAATATCCTGGTCACACTTTCCATCCCTTACAAATTTGGAACCCAAGTATACAAATTCTTTCACCTGTTCCACTCTTTGCCCTTCAATGAAGATTGAGCAATTCGTCATACTTTCTTCTCTTTCAAAAACCACAACTTTCGTCTTGTTTACATTAACTTTCATTCCTCTACTTTTTAGAGCCTCATTCATACTATTAACCATCAGCTGCAATTCCTCCGCTGATGATGCTAATATCACCTGATCATCAGCGTATAGGAGGCATTTGACGGTCAGTTCATTCATTTTTAAGCCATACATGCTCTCTTGCAGTTCTTTCAGACAACTATCCATGTATAGATTAAACAGCCACAGAGACGCTACACAGCCCTGTCTCACACCCTTTTCAATGTGAAAGAAGTCCATGCAGGCCCCGTTGATCCTGACACAAGCACTAGAACCCTCATAGAGAGACCTCAGTGCCCGTATCAAGTTGCTGTTCACTCCATACATGGACAATATTGACCACAGTTCATTCCTCACCACTCTGTCATAGGCCTTTTCCAAGTCCACGAATATGCAATAGACCTTTTGACTTTTAGCCAAAACTTTCTCAGCTACGCATCGTAAGGAAAAGACCTGATCCGTACATCCCCTTCCTTTCATAAATCCTGCTTGCACATCCCACATTTTTCCTTCAGTTTCATTCATCACTCTTTTTATCAACACTTTTGCATACAATTTGCCAACGATGCTGAGCAAGCTTATGCCGCGGTAGTTTTTGCACTCTTGCTGCGACCCTTTTCCTTTGTAAAGCGACACAATGACAGCTTTACACCATTCTGCTGGTACTCTGCCACTTCGCCAACAAAAGTTAAAAAGGCGGTACAGCTGGCAAGCTACCACGCCACGTCCAGCTTTCAGCATTTCGACAGAAATCCGATCTATTCCAGCAGCTGTGACTATTCATTTAATATTAATAATGTTATTTGAAAGTAAGTTTTAATGTAAGTAGTCGGTATTCAATTAATGTATCTAATATTTATTTTCTTTTGTTGTTTGGTGAATGGTAATGTTATTCTTGTGTAATGTAGTAATCTAATCTAATTGTAACTTCACTATTGCATTGGGATTTCCTGTAAGGATAGTGAAAAGGGTATACTTAAAAAAATAAAAAAATAAATAAATGTTTAATGGATTGTCCCAGAATATTTATAGTAAGTGATTGTATGCAAATTATGTGATAGAAACGTGGCAGCCCTATGTATTTTTGCATTATTACAAATTATGACTGAACAAGTCATACCTATTTTATTGATTACAATACGTACAAATAAAAATGTTTAGTTTTTTCATAATTTCTTAACGGCTTTAATATATTTTTAAATTAGACTTCGTATTACGTTTGGATTTGTTTATAATGTACTGCTTTTTGGTTAACGTTTATACAACGCATTAGTATACGCTTACGATAAGTTGAAATCTTTGGACACGCTCGGCTGTAATATTTCTACTTATATTTAAAGTTCTGCGAACTTCGTTAAAATGTGAGTATTTCTTTTTTTTCTAATTTTTTTTGTTTGCTTGTTTTTCTTGTATATTTTCAGATATTTGTCTTTCACACATCACAAAGATATGTTTGTGATTATCGACAAAATGTGGGTGAATTATTCACCTCTGCATACCCCTTCGGCGATACAGGCGTGAGCATATGTATGTATGTACATCACAAAGAATAAAAGTAGGAAAGCGGATCCTGCATTGAACGCAACCAAGACTAGCGCTATGATGATGATTATAGCATCACGTAGTATTCCGATGAGAGGCTGACACTTAGTGCTCGTTTAAGGAGATGCGGCGCTTCGAGCGGCGCGGCCCGCCAGGCGGGCCGCCAGAAACACAAACGTATGGAAATGTTCAGAGCGTTCAAGGAGAAGCGTTTTTGCAAGCGTTTGTTTGAGTTCTAGCTGCCACAGCGGCGAGTGTCGCGGCAATTGAAGCGACGGGTGATGCCGCGGAGGACGCGGCGGGTAAACCAGCGAGTCTCGCAATGGAGGAACGCGGCGGATGAAGCTGCGGGTGACGCCGCGAAGGACGCTTCAAGGAAGGGGTGGGAGATGTGCGGGGTATGCGTTAGGTAGGAATGTCGGGCAATATCGTTCATAGAAAATATCGATATTAAAATAAAAATATTTATCAAAATAAAATATCGATATTTTATTTTGAAAATGTAATCGATGTTTATAACCCTCTGGAGCAGAACGTCATGAAAGCAAAATATCACGTACGCAAAATAAACGATACATCGATACTTATGAAAGATTGGCGTTCAATTCCATACGTCGAACTCGAACATTTCCATACGTTTCAGGGTGGCGTTCTATCTCCTCTTTTATTCTGTATCTTCATCAACTCGGCTACGAGTCTTATTTCCAGTAACTTCCATCTCTACGCTGACGACTTGCAGCTGTACCGACGTTTTTCGGCCACTGACGCCCCATTTGGCATATCGTGCACTAACCGCGACTTAGACGAAGCGACTGGGCTAATTCGGTCGGACTGCGCATCAACCCTCTGAAGTCGCAAGCCATCGTCATTAGCAGTAAGTATCAAACTGACAATATGCCGGTGTCTGACCTGGATCCAGTTCTTTTGGCCGGTATTCAGATACCCTACGCAGACACTGTGAAGAACCTGGGAGTGATCATGGACACCACGCTATCCTGGAGTGCCCATATTAGTGACGTCAGCAAGAAAGTGCACTTCTCCTTTCATTCGTTGAAGTGCCTCCAGAGCCTCTTACCCTTGAGGACGAAAATTAGTCTTGCTCTAACTATTATTCAGCCCATTATTGACTACGCCGACGCCTGCTATTTAGACGCCACTGAGGAGCTTCTGGATAAACTTGAGAGGTTGCAAAATTTGTGTATACGCTTAATATTCAATCTTAGAAAGTTCGATCATGTTTCTCACTTTCGCAAAGAACTCAAGTGGCTCCCAATCCGCCTTCGCCGTAACACTCGAATCCTCTGCCTCCTTTGCAATATCCTTTATAATCCATCTTCACCTCCCTATCTAAAGGAAAGGTTCTCTTTTGTTCGTTCTCCTGATGCTCTCTGCAGATCTCACCTACGCTCAAATCTTAAATTTCCTTCTCACAAAACCGGTTTTTATTCATCCTCTTTCACTGTGCATGCAGTCAGACCATGGAACTCACTTCCGCCTGGTATCAGCGACAGTAAAACTATCACCACTTTTAAAAAGCAAGTCCGTGGACACTATTTTTTTTTTGTTGCCTACGGATTTTTAGTTTTTGAATAATTTAATTTACCTACTTTTTATTTATTTGAATATTTTGTTGATTCAATGTGAAAGACATTTAAATTTCAACCTTATTGTTCTACAACTTTAATTTGTGTTGATTATGTAAGTACTTACTATTTCTGTTGTTTATTATTAATGAATAAAACTTGATATGGTATTTATTTTATAAAAAAATAAATGTCAAATTAGGAAAAAATCGATTAATTTAAAAAAATTGATTATTTTCTTGAGAAAAATCGATAATTTACTAATCGATTTTTCATGCTAAAGTAAAAATCGATTAACTAAAAATCGTTTTTTTATGTACAATGTCACATCCCTATGTCGCACTGAACGACGCCGTATATGAAGCTGCGTGCAACGCGGCGGATGCAGCGCCGAGTGAAGCTGCGTGCCACGCGGCGGACGCAGCGCCGAGAGAAGCCACGCCACGCGCGTCGCTCGACGCCCCGCGTGTCCTTAAACGAGCTCCTACATTTCTATATGTTTGATTTTGCGCGTGACGCTACGCGGGCCGCTTCACGCGCCGCCTGACTATAAACGGTCAAATCGCTTTACGCGCCGCTGCAAGCCACGCCGTACGCGACGCTTGACGCCCCGCGTCTCCTTAAACGAGCCCTTAGTCTGCGGCACTGTATACTGTAGTTTGACTCGGCCGGATTTTAGAAATAAATGCCTACAGCCGCGCGGTACGTAAGCATGCGATAGGGCTGCCCACCTACAACATTTTAATAATATGTGCCTACTTTGATTTTCTATTTAGTATTGCGATTGTAAATATGTACATACATACATTCATATAGTCACGCATTTATCCCTGAAGGTGTAGGCAGAGGCATAGTATACGCCCACATTTTACCTTATAGTTTTACGTACGCGTATAGATAGTGAGCGTAATGCAGTTGAAATTTTTCAATCCGCCCACAAGGCCTTCAATTTGTATTAAGGATTGTCGTTTTACTGACAACCGGCTTTCATTTCGAGTAAATATGTACCTTTTTTATTTAAACAAAAAAATATTTTGTGAGTAATAATATTCCCGCAACCCGCAACGGCTGGCGGCGTGGGGCGGCGGCGTGGGGCGGCGGCGTGGCGGCGCAGCGCCCGTTTTCTACTAACGATTGAGTGAGACGGGTATAGAAATTTGAAAACGAGTAAGCGGCGTAGACAATAATAATCGGCTCATCACATGTTTCGTCAGTGATAGAATCACGGAATTCTAGTCTTTATAATCATTGCGTTAAATTTTTGATTTACTAAATTAAAACTATTTTTCGATTTGAAAGTACTAGTCAGTCTCTAGTACACTAGTACTATTCGTACATTGTCAAGTTGTGTTAAATTTTGGAAGTTCATATTTGTCTCTATGCATGTAATAAAAATCAAAGGTAACAAAAATGCTGTCAATCAAAGTCATACGGTTTGTTTCTTTGTGGATGACCGATGTTACAGTACACTTAGCGTGTACTGTAACATCGGTCATCCACAAAGAAATGAATACTCTTGAAACATACCTAAATCATTGCTCTCAATTAAATAACTACGAACTGACAACGGAACTAAATGTAGTTACTACCTACACGTACTAGAGTTCTAAACTAGTTTTTTTTGGATATTGTACTAAATTGGATCGCACCGTTCACTGGCTGAGCAAGCGCACAAGTCTAGTTTTAAACACAAAAATACCTACTTTATGTAACTACCTAGTTCACTCGTGTCAATCACTTTGTTTAACTTTAGTCAACTAGTAGCATAGTACCAATTAGTACTTAAGTAAAATCAATTTATAGTCTTACCTTTCGGTGTTTCCAGGTAATCTAAAAAACGTTATCTCTGGGTGCGTTATTGACGAATTCATGCAACCATAACAAGCAGAATAGACTCTAGTTGTCATATTAAATATTTTTAGTAAATAAACCTCGCGCGGTTACTATCTAAAAAACGACACACCGTCCATTCGTCTACTCGGCACAATCGCGACTGCGGCGCCTGCTTGCATGCTGAAAGGCCTGCCGAAAACGAGACTCGTAGGTATAGTTTGAGCTTCGTTCGTTTGTAGGGAGTTACAATACTGGTTAGTACTCTTTATACTGTGTCTGCGGGTACGAAACTTGCGACGGCCGGAGCGACGGCGGGGCGGTGCGGTGCAGCGCGGGGCGAAGAGATAGCGGTGTCTTGCGTGTGTACGAAACAAACTTCCGCGCAGTCGCGCTGACGTAGTGTTGTGATAAACATGAATTCACGTCGAAGAGAGTTCTCTTCGACGTGAATTCATGTTTATCACGTATGTAAGATAGACTCTAGTGAGCCACTTGTGCCACGTTCTTCTACTGGCCCTTCGTGTGTGCAAGTGATAGACTCTAGTGAGCCACTTGTGCCCGTGATGCCGTCATTGGAACCAGAAGCTGGTTGTTCCCGTGCTACCGCTGGCTCTGCCGCGTCGGTTGATGCCTGCGTCACCGACGCGTGCTGAAGGCAGTCCGAGTGATGCGGAACCTCATGTTTCTGGGTCGTCTGGCCGCCGTAGGCAATATAGTGCGGAAGAAATAAGGTTGGTCTAATATTAAATTTTCCTGCCCACCTAGACCGTGTTCTACCGCTAAATGAGTGTTCTAATTTATGTTTCTATTGTTTCAGATCCCATTGGAATATGATGAAGCTATTTAAAAGACTGGACACTATCCCTCGGTGTATTGAGTTTGCTGAAGAGCGTAATCTTATACCTAGGGAGAAAATGTGTACTCACCACAGAAGTCCAATGGCTTTATCTTATTATGCTGGGCAGTTGGGTATTTTTCGTTGCAGAAAGAGCAACTGCCGGAACAGAACGGTTAGTCGAGCAAAAGGCACATGGTTCGAACAAGTTCGGCTGCCTTTGGATGTGATGTTTCAAATCATGTATATGTTCAGCCACAGTTACTCATACCTTCAAGTTCAAGTAGAGACAGCTCGAGAAGATACAGAGACCGTGCTGTCTACAAGTACCATTGCTGATTGGTTTTCGTATTGCCGGGAGACAGTAATTGTTTATGAATTGGAGCATCCTCTTGATGCTCACGGCAAGATTGGTGGTCCAGGAAAAATAGTACAAATTGATGAGTCAAAATTTGGAAAAAGGAAATACAATAGGGGAAGACACATTGAGGGCCACTGGGTGTTGGGCATGATCGAAGATGGCAGTGACGATTTACGGCTGGAAGTGTGTCCCAACAATGAAAGGTCTGCTGAAATATTGGTGCCACTGATACAAAAACATGTTCTGGAAGGCACTGAAATACACACGGACTTTTGGAGAGCATACGAGTGCCTTCCTCAATACGGGTACATACATAAAAAAGTAAACCACAGTGACCCGGTAAATAAATTTGTGGCACCAGATGGGACACACACCCAGCGCATAGAAAGCCACTGGCGAAATTTAAAAGTATTGTTCAACAAAGATCAATATAAAGGAAACTTTTCAGATTGGATTGTAGAATATTCATGGAGGAGAAAAATAAAGATATACAACAAAGATCCTTTTGAAGAATTACCAAAAGCGATTGAATATGTGTACAAAATAGATTAAAGGAACTGAATTTAAATTTTATTGTTTTATTTTAATTATTACATTGATAGTACACCCTGGCTCAGACAGGTTATGTTCGAAGGGGATGGTAGGGTTGAGTTAGCGGGTTAAGCGATTGATTTGATTATCTCTATGCACATATTATGGTTAGGTTACCCCGACTCGGATAGGTTAGGTTAGAAGGCTAAGCGGGAGCGAAGCGGAGCGGAGCTCCCGCCTTAGCCTTCGTGGTTATTTTTTTTTTGGCTTGTCGACGAGTTCTTATTTGGAGAATGATTACCTCAAAAAATAAAAATCTAAATTTCGAGGTAACTATTGATTTCCTAACTTTGGGGAGGGGTCAGGGGGATTCCCCCCTCCCCCTCCATTTTCCATCTTCCAATTTCGACCTTGAAATCGATTTCAAAACAAGAAAATGCGAAAGTTAGGTTAGAATTTTAAAAAATCATAACTCAAAAAGGGGGGGCGTCCGCAACTTTTCCGTCAGGGGGGGGGGGTTCCCCTCCCCCCCTCCCCCCCTCCCACCCCTTAAATCGTGGGATAGTAATCCGAAGTCCCACCTGAATATACCTCCCCCAAGGACATTGCCAGGAACAGAAATAGTTTTGCCTATGGTGATAATAGGCGACGAAGCGTATCCTCTAAAACAATATTTGATGCGATCATATCCACAAAGCGTACTGAATCCTCAGAATGAAATATTTAATAAAAGATTATCAAGAGGGAGAAAATGCGTTGAATGTGCATTCGGTATACTATGTGCCAAGTGGAGAATTTTAAATAAAGCCATAGAAACTGATTGCAAACACGCTCGCCTAGTAATTAAAACAACGTGCTTATTGCATAATATTATAATTGATCAAGATGGCTCCAACGATTATCATTACTCAAACATAACCTCAAATAGCATAACCACAACTGTGAATCAAACTCGCCGACATCGCAGAAACAACCACGCGGGAAATCTAGCAATAAATGTAAGGGCAAAATTTAAAGAGTATTTTGTAAATAACAATTTGTAACATGAAAATTACACTTACCTTCAACATTCCCGAAATGGCATTTTATTTCTTCCCAACACTTCATTATAACTCTTTTGTTTTTATGGTGTACGTTTTTACTGTCCCATATAGCCGGTTTTGATAAAATAAAAGATAAACTCTTCATTGTCAATTTCCATAACTAATTTAATATTAATACTGTGATATATGTATGAAAATGCAACACTATGTACCCGCGCGAGCGGCGAAACCAAACTAGTTTGTTCTCGTCGCTCCGCGCCGCCGTCGCTCTACCGCCGCCCGTGCATCGCTCAATCGCGCCGCTTCGTCGTCGCCCGTTTCGTACACAGCGCAGTGTTTTTAATGCATTTGATTACATCGCCGTCGCGCCGCCGATGGCGGGGCGGCGCGCCGCCCCGCCATCGCCCCGGCCGTCGCAAGTTTCGTACCCGCAGACTTAGAGGTGACTTCGCACAGTCTTATTTGCATTGTATTTTTCTTGTTTTAGATTTTGTCTGTATTTAGGAAAGCATATACAGAATGTTACATAATGGTATATCAAGCTGAAACAGGTTACATCAGCTAGTCGTTTAGAACATATTCTGATTTGTGTCAACAGCCAACCAATCAAAAAAGTTACTGACAGAACAGGATAAATATTATCAACTCTGCAGTGGTATAGTAATTCACTTTTTTATTGGTTCGTTGTTAGAATTACATCAAAATATGTTCTAAACGACTAGCTGATGCTATCTGTTTCGGCTTAATATACCCTTATGTAACACCAAGTATATCCAGACAAGTAAAGGGTGTTTTTTTTAGAGGTATAGAACTTTGAAATGGAATAAAACGAAGGTGATTGTTTTTATTGATATGAAAATGACAGAAGAGATGAAAAAGAAAGAAAATCTTCTGGCATTATAGTTTAAATATGATTTCTGGCATATAACCGCCACGGCTGGCTCGGACGTAGTCTAATCTAGAGGTCCAATTTTCGATGACTTTCCCAACATTTGTGGCCGTATATCGGCAATAACGCGCCGAATGTTGTCCTCCAAGTGGTCAATCGTTTCGGGCTTATCGGCGTAGACGAGCGACTTCACATATCTCCACAGAAAATAGTCAAGTGGCGTAAAATCGCACGACCCTGGAGGCCAACCTACGGGTCCAAAACGTGAAACTATGCGGTAACCAAACGTTTCCTTCAATAAATCAATTGTGGCACGAGCTATGTGACATGTTGCGCCGTCTTGTTGCAACCACTACTCCTGCACATCATGGTTGTTCAATTGATGAACGAAAAAGTCAGTAATCATAGCTCTATAGCAGTCACGATTGACTGTAACGTTCTGGTCAGCATCGTTTCTAAAGAAGTACGGACGAATTATTCCACCAGCCCATAAAACACACCACACATTCAGTTTTTCTGGATGTAACGGTGTCTCAACATACACTTGAGGATTATCATCACCCCAAATATGGCAGTTTTGTTTATTGACGTATCCATTCAACCAAAAGTGAGCTGCACCGCTAAACAAAATTCGCTTATGAAAATCGCGATACGTATTTCGGACAGAACCATGATTTTCAAAATAAATTTGCACAATTTGGAAGCATTGTTCAGGTTGAAATGCCAAACCAAACTTAACATAAATCACTTTTCAGCTGACAAAAATACCGCCAGTTAAAACAGTTATGCCAACTTAAAGTTCTATACCTCTAAAAAAAACACCCGTTATATCGAAGCCAAGTATTGAACGAACCCTAGGACTCAGTATAGCTAATACTTGATGATGACTTCGTACAGTCTTGCTAGCATTTCTTTTTTAGATATTAACTGTTTTACATCAAACAGTACACCTCACTGAGGAATAAAAGTAGGAAAGCAATCTCGCGACATCAAAGCCCAGGCACTAAACGCACTCAGGACTGACCTATGATGATGACAATGATATATTTCTTTTATTGATAAATTATATTTTAATTACAGGTCTGACTCAAATCAAAATCAAATCAAAAATATATTTATTTCACATAGGCATTATACAGATGCGCTTGCAAAACGTCCAGAATACAAAACAAAAACTCTACCACCAGTTCACAACGCGACCCACCTGAGAAGAACTGGCAAGAAACTCAGCGGGTTGTTCTTTTTTTGCTCTATTTACAATTTTAAAGAATCTAAAAACTAGGCATTTTAACAATTTTTTTGAGAATCCAGCAGAGCAGGTCATTTCCAGGCTTCCTTATCCAACAAATAATCATTGATTGTATAGTAGCCCCTGCAGTTTAATTTACTTTTAACAGATCTTTTAAACTTATTAAGGGACATACTTTTAATTTCGTCTGGAAGCCTGTTGTAAAAGCGTATACAGTTACCCATGAAAGAATTGCTGGTTTTGTGCAATCTGCTATGAAAAACAGCAAGGTTATTTTTATTTCTAGTGTTGACATTGTGTCTATCACTTAACTTAGCGAAACTATGTAGATTTCTTTGTACATACATAAGGTTTTCAAAAATATATTGTGATGCTACAGTAAGAATATTAACCTCTTTGAATTTCTTTGAATTTTTCGCGCAGAGAGACCCTTGAGACCAGACTCAGAGTATGATCACCCTTTTACTAGCTCCAAAATGGCCAGGGATCGAACAATAAAAGCGGGAAAAGAAACAAACCATCAACATCGAGAAAATCTCCTGTCAGTATGAGGCAATTATTATTATTTTAACCAATATCTGTTTCCAGTGACAGTAATATAATATATGCAATAATGTTTAAAGTATGTTTCGTATATAATTCATGGTTTCTATGATAATTCACAGGAACGTAATCGTAATCTATGTTACCAAAAGTAATTAAATATTATTTGTTTCAGAAAAAAGATTAAGCCATCAGTGGACATATTTGGGCTTAGTAAACGGAGCGAGGAGTCCTTAGAGAGTCCTACGGTGGTATCGTCGTACTTCGTGAACAGAGTTGCGAACGGTACGGAGCGCCGATCAGCAAGTACATCGGGGGAATACTATGTGGATCTCAAGGTCTACCGCACAAACGACGTTCGCGACACCGAAGCCTTGGAGCTATGGAAAAAAGCGCTGGTCCGAATCAAATTCCAGGCTGAACAAGATTCCCAACAATGGCGAAAGCTGCAAAGCTTAGTTGCATCTGTGGACGAGTTGTTCGACGAAACCCCTAAATTTAATGCGTTGAATCTATACTTATAATAAAACTGTAGAGGGTCGGGAGTCTGTACATGGAAGATATTTTAAAAATTTTAAGCGTAGGGCGTTCTCTAATCGATACTGAAGCCGAAAATGTAATTTAAAATTTTCATGTCTGTCTGTCTGTCTGTCTGTCTGTCTGTCTGTCTGTCTGTATCCCGACTAAGTATCACGCCGAAACTACTGAACCGATTTGAATGATACTTTGTACGATCTAAGCTTATAGTCCGAGGAAGGTTCTTAGATACTTTTGATCCCGATATTTTGTGCGGTTCCTTCAGGAGAGGGGATGAAAGGCAAAATAGGTTTTTAGCTATAATTTCTCACTGCGTGGTTCGATTTCAAATATTTGTTTGGTGTCTGAAAGGGAGTACTTTAAGCATTATTCCATACAATTTTCAATATTGAGGGTTATGTAGTTCAGAAATTAGGGGCATCTCAACTTTCGGTAAATCTAGAATTCAACGTTTCTTTTGAAAGTGAGTCTAAACGGGCGTGTTGGCTTAATCATAAAAGAGCTTAATGATTAAGGCTATTGTAAAATAATTCAGTCCGCGCCGAAGGCGTGGACTGAATTGTTTTAGAATCGACTTAATCTTTAAGCTCTTTTATGATTAAGCAAACAGGGCCGTTTCACACGCTGCTTGATGAGTCTCATGAAGAAGTACCCCTCCATTCGTACACCTTATGTGACGTAAACGAAGTTGCGAGGGTCAGCTAGTTAATATAAATAAATGGGAAGTATATTTTGACAATACAGAGTTTTATTTTATTTTCCAACAAAGTCTATGTAAGGCAGGTGTCTCACCGGTATCGACGAACGAGTAACGAGTAGAGCGAGAATCGCTGAGCTAGAAACAAAACGAACAAACTAGTGAAGCGAGTGCTCGCCAGCAGTGTGAACAGTCAGCGATGAACTATTTGTATACGCATCTCTTTTGTTTACACGGAATGTATATCTATTGTACGTTTCTTGAGCGAGAAAATAGTCGATAGTTACTCGTTCTCTCGTTGTCGGTGAGACACCTGCCTTAGGTCACTGTTCTGCTTGTGATATTTTAGACGATGTAAATGTTGTGAATGTGAATTATTAAATTATACAACAATTTTTCACAGTCAATGCATGTGTCTAGGTGTGAACATACATTGAGTTCTAGATACATTGGGTTCGCTAACGACATGGGATGATAGTGATCTGATATTTTATGCGATTATCGAACGCGTACACATTTTTGCACCGCAAATACATCGGTGCGCGTGAAGGTTGGAGTTTCGTTAAACGGGCAGGTGAGTTATGTGATTATGGTGATGATATAATTGTATCCTTTTGGACCTCAGATAGTGAGGCGGGGCCGAACTATCTGTGGTCCAGAAGGTACAATTACATACTTTACAATATTTATGTACCCTTGAGAATTGAATTGAAAATCATTTGAATTGAATTGAATTGAGACGTGTTATAATTACGGAGTTCTTGATTTGTTGCTTTTAAGTTGTTTTTAAGGTGACATAAATATAAATAATAATTATTTGCTGCCATAAAATACAGAGCTACCGCGGCGTCCATTTTGTTTTACTACGCTCGTGCATCGCGATAACTTTACTTCGCGCAATATGTAGCCACGAAGCTTCGCCGTAGCCCGCAGACAATGTTTATCGCCCGAATGTTATCGCAATGAAGTGCGGCCCCGGCATATTAAAAATTATTTTTAATTATGGTATTTTGCGCCATTATTTACAGTTTATTTTCAAAGTTAAACAAAATCACAATACTTTAGTATTATTTTGGTGTTATTATTAAGGTATTACCTTTAAAATTACAATTAGATTTTATCGGTGCTCATAATCGAGAAAACCGGTAACTATCGAAAAAACAGAACGTTATTTAGTAAGATCGTTGTGTGCCATTGATAGACAATAACAAAAGCGGGGAATTTGAAATCTACTACCGCCCAGAATACACAATTTAGTGATCATTAGACTATTTTTAACAGCATTCATTCCACAGACATGCATTCTAGCGATAGACATAGGCGTATGAAGTGAGAATCGGCCTCCTGGGCGTATAGCTGCCTGCGACGCGGTCGCCGCGGACTGCGGACTCGGGGGGGGGGGGGGGGGGGGGGGGTAGAAACCTCTCCCGCTCCCTCCCCGCTGATTCCTTCGCAAGCATGAGTTGCTCGCAGAAAGACGCAGCGACGTCCCGCTTTCTCCCGCTGGAGACCATAGCCCTCACCATGGTCACCAGCGTGAGAATATTCGCGCCCAGGCCCGCAACGAGGTCCTGACGCTGTAATGCCCACGATGAGCACTCTAACAATGCATGCAGCGCCGTGTCCTCGTCGCAGTCACCGCAGTGCTGGCACTCGGGTGTTACCTCCCGGTGTATACGCCACAGATACTTACCGATGCAACCGTGCCCGGTAAGCATCTGTGACACTCGCTAGGTGAGGCTGCCATCTCGCCTCTCCAGCCACTCCTTCATGACCGTCTTGACCGCCTCAATAGTGGTGAGTCCCCACTTTGGTTGCTCAAGTCCTACCTTCCATGTCTCCATGAGCTCCTGGCGGAACAGAGATCGCTGGGCCTCAATTTCTCGGGGCACAGGCCTGTGGTCCCGCCCCAATGCCTCCTTGCGCCATTGATACAACGACGCAAGGGCCCTGGCTTCCAGGTCCCATGGAGGGGTCCCGGCTAGAAGATATGCCGCCTCAACAGATATCGTGCGGTATCGCGTCCTCAACGAAAAACGGGCATTGCCTTAAGCGGGCTATGCAGTCTAGCCACGTTGCGGGCCGTCAGGGTCTCCGCCCATACAGGGGCCCCGTAAAGTGTCATACTTCGCACGATCCCGAGGTGCAGTCTCCTGCAAGGAGCGTTGGGTCCCTCATGTTGGGCAACAACCGCGAGAGCGCAGCTGTTGCCCCCTTAAGTTTCGGGACCAAACTTCGGAAATGATATCCGAAGTTCCATCGGCTGTCGGCTATCTAGGGCTCGTACTAGACTCTAGTACGAGCCCTAGATACTTCATTAAAGGCTAGATGCCGATGCTAACGCCCCCCACTTTTATATATGTATGTATTCTATGAGTGTGTACCTAGTATACATTTTTGATACATGTATCTACAGACAGTCATCAATAAACAATCGTCTTCCTTATCACTCGTGTATTATTCCGCACACCCCGCCCAAGGTTTTGCCACACTACAACGGGATCCCGCGGGAGTGACTTTTAAGTTTAATAATTCAACCGTTATTAAAGTGAGTGTGAATTGCATTGGCGAGGCACCCACTCAAGAGCAGCTGGTGCAAGCAATCACGACCAGAGTGAGGACCGGAACTTGTTGCGGGATCCTGAGTTAAGTGTGTTTGTTCAGCAAAAAATAAAAGAAAATGCCGCGTACATCTAATGACTCGCAGCGACGACGACCTTTATTTGATCCTCACCAGCAGTAGTACAAGAAACGGCTGCTGGCGAGATGACGAAAATGCCACGACGCGGACGGCGCAACATGCAATTCTCATAGAATCCAGAACTACATAGTTGGCATAACTTCCATCGAGAACGGTCGTATCGATAGCGCGCGCGCATGATTAGTGTTTTGTTGACACAGCACAACGCCGTCGTCGCGGTGCGCGTCATACGCTTACCGGGTCATCGACATGACCTAGTTACAGTGTTTTATAATGTTTACTTTGTTTGGTGCAATTTAATTACCGAACATGTCTAAAAAGCAAATAACTATAAAAACCGAGCTTGAAAGACAACTGTATGATTATTACATACAGGAAAAGCAAGAAAATGAAGGCCTACAACAGGTAATTCTAGACCTTAAGGAACAGGTCCAAAGCCTCCAAGGACAACTTCAGGTTCTACAGGGAGAACTGCAATGTTTCAAGGAGCGTGAAAAAAATGTGCCTACCGAGGTAAGTTCGAAAATAAGTTTTTCGCAGCCAAAATCCAACGAGCCCGTTGAGTATTGCACGGATGAGGAGGAGCTAGCGAAAGAAACTGAGTGGATTAGGGTAAAGAGTAGGAAGAAACGGAAGTTAAATGCTTCCCTCTCGCCACCACATGCCAGCACAAGTCCCCAGCAAGAACAGGGGCCCGCTCAAAATGCAACCATTGCAAAAAAAGTCCCACTTCCACCGCCAATTATTGTGGACAACATTTTGAACTATCAATTATTTTATGATAGTTTAATTCAAACCCAATCAATACAATCCTTCACTGCAAAAATGCTTAGTGGGGATTGTGTCAAAATTAATTGCAAAAATGAAGACTCTTATAGGTCAGTCACTACATTACTAAGTGAGAAGAACTACCGCTGGCACTCTTATGAAGATAAGCAGTCCAGGCCGATAAGAGTAATTGTTAAGAGATTACACTCTTCGTGTCAACCCGACCGAATCAAAAATGATTTGGAGTCACAGGGATTCCAAGTAGAAAATGTTATAAACAAGTTAAGCTGGCGAAATAAAGAGCCTTTAAACATGTTTATATTATCATTTAAAAATTCGGAAAATATTAACAATATATATGCCATTAACTATATATTAGGTTGCAAGGTTGAAATACACCCAATTAAAAACTCACAGCTTATCCCTCAGTGCAAGAGGTGCCAAGCTTACGGGCACACACAAAAATATTGCTCAAAAGAGCCAAGGTGTGTTAAATGCACAGGCAAGTGTTGTATAGTTAATGTGGGTAACTCTTAAATTGTGTTATGTCTATGTACCGCACAAAATGTAATAAACTAGTTATGTCGTATCTGCATTTCTCATTGCATCATCATGTGCGAAATCCCGGTATACTCCAATGACGACGAGGATTAAAACTAGAAATACGCGTAGTTTATATTGTAACAGTGGTGAAGTAAATATATATAACGGAAATAATGGCGTTTGGCAAAATTAAAGAGTTTGATGTGAGTGCCGGGAACTGGACGTTATACTGTGAGCGTGTTGAGATGTATTTCCGCGCTAATGCAATTAAAGAAGAGCTGAAACTTCCTACGCTAATATCACTGGTGGGTGAGGAGATCTACGAGTTGATGGTGAACCTGGCCAGTCCGAAAAAACCGGTCGATTTGAGTTACGATGATGTAATAACATTAGTGCGCAACCACCTACAACCGAAACCGTCTGTTATGGCAGAACGTTACAAGTTTCGCCAGAGGAGGCAGGAAAGTGGCGAAAGTATTACTCAGTATTTGGCGGCGTTAAAGAAAATGTCTAAGGATTGCGACTTTGGCAGCGCCCTTGACGAAAACTTGCGCGACCAGTTTGTTTGTGGTGTGAGCAGTGATCTCATTCGACAGAGGCTGTTTTCGGAGACAGTACTAACGTACGCGAAGGCATTAACGTTAGCGACAGCCTTGGAGGCCGCGGAGAGAGATGCGGCTGCGGTTGATTCGTCGTCCTCGGTGAACACCACATCGACCACCACGAGCGCGGTACATGCGCTCAGCGTAGCAGAGCCGCTAGGATTGCGAGCTCGAGGGCGTCATGGCAGTAGCGGCGGTGGCGTGGCGACACAGCCGTCGTTGTCTTCGAGACCTAGTATGAGGTGTGAAGCTTGCGGCGGACAACACAGGACTGATGGCTATAAATACGTTAATTTCATCTGCAATGGCTGCCGGAATAGGGGGCACCTAAAGAGAATGTGCCCGTTCCGTGACGAAGGCAGGCAGCCCGGAGCCCGCAATGGTCGCGGACGTGGTTCACGCACATACGGAGCGCATTTTGTACAGCCAACGGGTGTGGCAGCATCTGATGCGACGGTTGGGTACGCATCGGACACTTCCACATCGGATCAGGAGGTGGAGCCGTTATTTCAGATGGTTCTAGGAGACTATACACCGGTGAGTGTTAATGTAAATATTAATGGCCACAAGTTAAGGATGGAAAACGATACTGGGACTCCATGCTCTTGTATTAGTAAAACTACCTATGAGAAATATTTTAGAAACATTAAGTTAGAAAATTCAAAATATGTATTTTTATTTTATGATGGTAAATCTAAAGTAAAACCATTAGGTTGTATTAATGTTAATGTAAAGCACAATAGTATCACAAAGCTACTTAGTTTATTTGTCATAGATAAGGGTGTGACGTCACTAATAGGTCGACAATGGCTGGCCGAACTACAAATACAGATCCCAGTGTTACGATATCCTTGCGGTGTGATAGGTAATAATTTCAAAATAGAACCTATGTCTAAGAATTACTGTAACGAGCTTCGTACTATTCTCGACAGGCATAAGGGGCTGTGGAGCGGCGGTCTGGGACGGTACACGGGAGGCAGCGCGCGGCTGCGCGTGCGCGAGGGCGCAGCGCCGGTGTTCCATCGCGCGCGGCCCGTGCCGTTCGCGATGCGCGAGCGCGTCGACGCCGAGCTCGACGCCATGCTGCGCGACGGCGTCATCGAGCCCGTCGATTGCTCGGACTGGGCCACGCCGCTCGTGCTGGTTCCGAAAGGGGACGGCGCACTTCGTATATGTGCCGATTTCAAGGTAACGCTCAATCCCGTATTGATGGTCGATAGGTATCCGCTGCCGAGAGTAGACGAATTACTTGCGAACCTAGCCGGGGGAGAAGAATTTACAAAAATAGACTTGTCCCAAGCCTATAATCAGATCTGTCTCTCAGATGACTCTAAAAGGTTCACAGTTATCAACACACACAGAGGGCTGTATAGGTACAACCGCCTTGTGTATGGACTGGCTTCCAGTAGCGGTATCTTTCAACGGATCATCAGCTCTGTGGTAGAAGGTGTGCCGGGTGTACAATGCTTCGCTGATGATATAATATTGACAGCCAAAAATAGGGATTCACATTTGCGGTCACTCGAGACTTTGTTGCAGAGGTTAGAAGCGGCAGGTTTAAAAATGAAACTGAGCAAATGCTCCTTTCTAGAAAAAGAGGTTAAGTATTTAGGCTTCATAGTAGATAAAACCGGTATTCGGCCAGATTTCGAAAAGCTTACCGCTATCGAACGCATGCCGAGCCCGGGAAACTCGTCCGAACTAAAATCATTTCTAGGAATGGTTAATTTCTACGCGCGCTTCGTTAGGAACCTAAGCGACATACTTTGCCCGTTACATGAACTACTACGAAGCGGCGTTCGATGGGAGTGGACAGAGAGACACGCGAGCGCTTTTGATCGCGTGAAGCGGTTGTTGGTCAGCAGCCGCGTGCTGGCGCACTATGACCCGTGTCGCGAGCTGGTGCTCACGTGTGACGCCAGCGCCGTGGGCGTCGGAGGCGTGCTGTCACAGCGCGACGCCACGGGGGAGGAACGCGCAGTCGCATACGTCTCGCGAAAGCTTACCAAGGCGGAGCAGGGTTACGCGCAGATACATAGGGAAGCGCTCGCTATTGTATATTGTGTAAAGAAATTCCATCAATATCTATTTGGACGTAAGTTTAGACTAAAATGTGACTGTAAACCCCTCATAAGTATATTCGGACCCCAAAAGGGTATTCCGACCATGACCGCCAGCAGAATGCAGAGATGGGCTTTGATTCTCTCCGCGTACGATTTTGAGATAGAATACGTAAAGACACACGATAACGGTGCCGACATCCTGTCACGTTTACCGGTCAACGAAAACAGGGAGCACGAGCCGCCCGAACAGACGTATTTACATTTTGCAACTGACGCGATGATGTTGGATAACAGTAAAATTAGGAAAGAAACTGCGCGCGATCCCCTACTCAGCAGGGTTTATAACTATATCGAAAACGGCTGGCCAAAAAGCGTTGATGTAAAACAGTTGGAACCTTACTTAACACGTAAGTCAGAGCTATATTTAGAAGTAGGATGCATCATGTGGGGTCACCGAGTAGTCGTACCGGAGTCGTGTAGGGCGTGGGTTCTGCGGGAGCTGCACGGGACGCATATGGGCATCGTAAAGACCAAGGCGTACGCGCGCTCGTACGTATGGTGGCCCGGCCTCGACGAGGCGGTGGAGGCGCAGTGCCGCGCGTGCTCCACGTGCGCCGTGGTGGCGCCCGCGCCCCCTCACGCACCTTCCGCGCCCTGGAGGTGGCCTAGCACGCCTTACGAAAGACTGCACCTCGACTTTCTAGGCCCTATAGACGGACGAACCTATTTGGTCAGCGTGGACGCGAGATCCAAGTGGATTGAGGTATTTCCAATGTTGCGTACCACGGCTGATATGACCATCTCCAAATTGAGGGAATCGTGGTCCCGATGGGGAATTCCACGTCAGGTCGTGTCTGACAACGGTCCGCCCTTCTCCAGTACACAATTTAAACATTTCTTACAAAGTAACGGTATCTATCAGGCCTTCTCAGCTCCCTATCACCCAGCGTCAAACGGAGCTGTAGAGGTCGCTGTGAAGCTGATAAAGAGCGTGATAAAGAAAGCACGTAGGGACCGTATTGACCCCTTACTAGCTATTCAGAGATTTCTACTAGTGTATCACAACACGCCGCACTGCACGACAGGTGAGAGCCCAGCACAAATGTTGCAAGGTAGGCGACTAAGAACTCGTTTAGATTTCGTAAAACCCGAACATGGAGTTAAGTTGCGGAACAATGAGTTAGAAGCGACCGAAAATACACGTAAGTCGAGGCATCTTAAACCGGGGGATCCTGTCTGGTATAGAGCTTTCGGAACTGGTGATGCGTGGTCAGAGGGGCAGGTTCTCCAGTGTTTAGGCAGAACTAATTACACTATAAAGTCAGGGGACGGCTCGGCAGCGCATAGGCATATCGACCAACTTAAGCGGAGGAGCACATGCGTTTTCCCCACGGATAGTAACGATACCGGCAGCGGTGTGACCTCGTCCGAACGTTCATTATCTGGTACGCCAAGGTCACCGGCACTGCCTCCAGACAACGCAGACACGGCCCCGGGGTCGTTTACAGCTGGGGTAGGAGATGATACAGGGAAGCAAACGTCTGCACCCCGTGTTACCGTACCAGACCAATCAGACCCCAATCTAGATAACATAAGCATACCGGGTAAGCGTGTTAGAAAACCAGTAATCCGGTATGCTTACCAATAAAGTGTTCTTGTTTTTTTTTCTTGATTTTATGTTGTGTGTGCTTAGTTAAGTTCTTTTTTCATATGTCAGTTTGCACCTAATAGCAAGTTACCTACCCGTACCTACTATAGTTATAGTACATGTACCTACTTAGTTTCTTAACTTTTAGATGTGTACTTAAAGTTAAGTGTGGGGGATTGTTGTATAGTTAATGTGGGTAACTCTTAAATTGTGTTATGTCTATGTACCGCACAAAATGTAATAAACTAGTTATGTCGTATCTGCATTTCTCATTGCATCATCATGTGCGAAATCCCGGTATACTCCAGCAAGCATCTCACAGCTGACTGTACGAAACCCGCCGAAGAAAAACCTAAATGTATTCATTGTGGCTCCCCTCACCCAGCCAATTACAGAGGGTGCGTCGTAGCTAAGGAAATGCAAAAGTTAAAGAATAAAACCCTAAATAAAAAGGCGATCACACAACAGCCTACCCCTAAGAACAACTATTATTATTATTGTGCAGCATCTTGAAAAAGGTAACGTAGGTAGATGCTATTATGTCTTTTTCTATTCTTTTTTGTTATGTGTATGTTTATTGTTTCATAAATTGAATAATGCTTGAAAGTGACATTAAATACCTAATACTTATTTCATGAATTTCACATTTTTGTTGGTTGTATTTTTGAATTAACATTGTAATAAGTAATTGAAATGATATTTGTATAATAAAATTGACATTTGTATTATATAATTGACATTTTGTTATTGAATAGACATTATCTTATTGAATTGACATAATCTTATTGAACTGACATAATCTTATTAAATTGACATTATCTTATTGAACTGAAAATATCTTAGTGAATTGACATTTTTTTTTTTTTAATTGACATTATCTTCTTGCATTGACATTATTTTTTTGAATTGACATTATTAGTGAATTGACATTTATCTTTTTGAGTTGACTATATCTTATTGAGTCGACATTTTTGTATTATTATACGGACATTATCTTATTGTATTGACAGTTGCATTATGAAATTATCTGAATTCGTGATTTTTTTTTCTTTCTTATTTTCGATTAATTTACATTACTTTGCTTTTGTATCATTGCGTAATTTAATTGTGTGAAATGACTATTGCATGGTTGGTGCCTATTGTAATGGCCAGTATTGTTATTGTATAATGCTTGCGTGTAATCTCTTTTGTACAAAACTATTCGTATTTTTGAAATGGATAAACTAGTTGCTTAGATTTATAAATAATTGCTTACAATATCGCATTGGTGTTCAATTACTGTAAGGATGTTGTAATTGTGTGTTATAAATAAATAAAAATAAATAAATAAATAAAACTCTAATGTTCAGGCAACTAGGAAAAGTGCCAATCCAATGCCCCCCGCAACCACTAGTATACTGACTACAAACAAAGCTTCCTATGCGCATGTAAGCAAGAAATCATTACAGCCATCGAGCATAGAAGACAAGCTTAGTCAAATTTTAAAATATATATCCTCATTCGATCGAAGACTAGATAAACTAGAATCCAGCGTTAAAATAGCTGCCCCACAAAACAACCATGAATAACAGTCTCAAAATTATGGCATGGAACTCTAATGGATTACTTCAACACCAAAATGAGTTGCAGTTAGTCTTAGATACAGAAAACATTGACGTGTGCTTGATATCTGAAACGCACTTCACTAAACAGTCTCACATTAAATTTAGAGGATACAAAATATATAACTCACTCCACCCGGACAATACTGCTAGAGGAGGTAGTGCGGTTATTATCAAGAAAAAAATTATCCACTATGAATATAATAGATATGAAGCACCTCACATGCAATCCATGGCGGTATCTATCGAAACTAAATTCGTCCCTGTGGTCGTCGCTTCTATTTACTGTCCCCCAAGGCACAAAATAGTAACAGAACAATATAAGCATCTCTTTGACCTCCTCGGATCCAGGTTATGAAGCGCTCGTGGCCCCGCGGACTCAGTGTTCTGTAAACGATCACTGCAGTAAGCAACATTTACTATGGCCGGATATGGATGGGTGACCACCACGTGCCACCACGTGGACCACTTTGTGACATTTATTTACGAGCGTTTCCGTGCTTCGGAAGGCACGATAAGCCGTTGGTCCCGGTTGTCAGTAAAATGACAGTCGTTAAGCCAAGTTGAAGGCCTTACGGGCGGCTTGAAAAATTTCAACTGTGGGTCGTCACAACCTGCGCCCGGGTCGGCAGCGCGTGTGTAGCGCCTCTGGTGTTGCAAACGTCTATAGGCTACGGTTACCAACCTTCCGGTGGGCCGTAAGCTTGTCTGCCACCTAAGTAGTATAAAAAAAAAAAAAAAAAAAAAAAGGTTCATACTGGGAGGTGATTTTAATGCTAAGAATAAGTACTGGGGTCCAGGTTAACTACGACAAAAGGAAGACAACTACTAACTGCGATTAAAGAGACGCGGTGTGAAACAATAAGTACAGGAAAACCAACGTACTGGCCAACTGATAGGAATAAAGTACCTGACCTTATAGACTTCTTCGTATTTAAAAATATATCAAGTAATTTTTTATGTATTGAGGAAAACAGTCACATGAACTCGGATCATTCTTCGATAGTATTACGATTAAGTAATAAAATTTTACTCAGAAATTCCCATTTGACACTATCAAATAAGCATACAGACTGGGAAAGCTTTAGATTAGAATTAGAAAAAACTATAGATTTAAATGTGCCCTTAAAATTACACAATCTCGACTTAGAAACTAATAAGTTGACCGTGAATATTCAGCAATGTGCATGGAATAATTCACCATCACTAAGAGCCAAGTACAAGGGTAACACTTATCCCAAGGAAATAATTACATTACTAACAGAAAAAAGGAAGCAGAGAAAAAGATGGCAACAGACCAGATATCCCAAAGACAAAACTTTACTTAATAATATTAGCAAAATCTTAAAGAAAAAAATTCAACAGTTTAACGATGAATGCTTAAGGAATAATTTACAGCAGCTAACTGGTGACCACACAACAGATTACTCCCTATGGAAAGTGACCAAGAAACTCAAAAGGCCAGTGACACAAATTCCACCTATTAGGGACGACAATGGAAAATGGGCAATAAGCAACGAGCAAAAAGCACACAGATTTGCACAGCACCTTGCAAAAAATTTTCAACCATACAGACAGCAGACAGAAAACCTCACGTGTCTCAACGTATTAGAGGATCAAAGAATTAAACTCGTCACGCCAAAGGAAGTGATGAAAGAAATTAAAAATAACATTAGATCTAAAAAATCGCCAGGATATGATCTGATCACAGGGGAAAATTTAAAACAATTGCCACAGAAAGCCATCATTAAAATCACAAAGATTATTAATGCCATCTTTGTGTTAAAATATGTACCCGAGGCATGGAAGGTCGCTGAAGTCATCATGATCGCTAAACCTGGCAAGCCACCTCATGAAGCAACTTCATACCGGCCTATTTCCTTGCTGCCTATGATCTCTAAGCTTTTTGAAAAGCTCTTATTAAAGCGGTTGAAACCAATTATTAGCAAGAATAATTTAATACCAAACCACCAATTTGGATTTCGAGAAAACCACTCTACTATAGACCAGGTTCATAGGATAACGAATAACATTGAGAAAGCTCTAGAAGGTAAAAAAGTTTGTAGTACAGTATTCTTAGATGTAGCACAAGCTTTCGACAAAGTCTGGCACGAAGGACTAATATATAAACTAAACAAAACGCTGCCAAAAGCTTTTTCAGACATATTAACATCTTACGTCACCAACCGAGCATTCAGAATACGACAAGAAGATGCGTATTCTGAACTTAACACAATTGAAGCAGGGGTACCACAAGGGAGTGTATTAGGTCCAATTCTCTACCTGCTATTCACCTACGATATACCAGAAACACAACAAAATACAATCGCTACTTTTGCTGACGACACTGCCATTATGGCTACAGGGTCGAGCCACAAAGAAGCCGTTAGGAAAGTTCAAGCGGCTGTTACGAAAATTTATGACTGGGCACATAAATGGCAAATAAAGTTAAATGAATCAAAGTCCTTACACATTGACTTCTCAAATAAAAAACATGAGTACCATCCCATATTTATAAATGGCCTACAAGTGCCACACGCAAACACAGCAAAATATCTGGGCATGACGCTTGATGCCAAACTTTGGTGGAAAGCTCACGTTAAAAAGAAAAGGCAAGAGCTGGACTTTCGATACAAAAGTATGCATTGGTTACTAGGCAGAAACTCTAGTCTGTCAATTCATAATAAGCTACTAATATAACGGGTGTTTTTTTTAGAGGTATAGAACTTTAAGTTGGCCTAGCTGTTTTAACCGGCGGTATTTTTGTCAGCTGTAAAGTGATTTATGTTTAGTATGGTTTGGCATTTTAACATAAATAGACTGAAGCCTGAACAATGCTTCCAAATTGTGCAAATTTATTCTGAAAATCATGGTTCTGTCCGAAATGCGTATCGTGATTTTCATAAGCGAATTTTCTTTAGCGGTGCAGCTCACTTTTGGTTGAATGGATACATCAATAAACAAAACTGCCATATTTGGGGTGATGATGATCCTCAAGTGTATGTTGAGACACCGTTACATCCAGTAAAACTGACTGTGTGGTGTGCTTTATAGGCTGGTGGAATAATTGGTCCGTACTTCTTTAGAAACGATGCTGACCAGAATGTTACAGTCAATCGTGACTGCTATAGAGCGAAGATTACTGACTTTTTCGTTCATCAATTGAACAACCATGATGTGCAGGAGTAGTGGTTTCAACAAGACGGCGCAACATGTTACATAGCTCGTGCCACAATTGATTTATTGAAGGAAACGTTTGGTTACCGCATAGTTTCACGTTTTGGACACGTGGATTGGCCTCCAGAGTCGTGCGATTTTACGCCACTTGATTATTTTCTGTGGAGATATGTGAAGTCGCTCGTCTACGCCGATAAGCCCGAAACGATTGACCACTTGGAGGATAACATTCGGCGCGATATTGTCGCTATACGGCCACAAATGTTGGGAAAGTCATCGAAAATTGGACCTCTAGATTAGACTACGTCCGAGCCAGCCATGGCGGTTATATGCCAGAAATCATATTTAAATTATAATGCCAGAAGATTTCCTTTCGAATAAAGTCATTTCCATATCAATAAAAACAATCACTTTCGTTTTATTCCATTTCAAAGTTCTATACCTCGAAAAAAAACACCCTTTATAAGCTTACATTGATGCCTATCTGGAAGTACGGTATACAACTCTGGGGCTGTACTAAACCAACCAACGTAGACATAATACAGCGATACCAAAACAAAATACTAAGGGCAATCGTCAATGCGCCTTGGTACGTACGAAATGACGACTTCCACCGTGATCTCAACGTGGATACTGTCTACCAAACCATACAGAAGTCTGCTGCAGCCCACGAACGCAGACTCCTACACCATGTGAATATCGAAGCGATCCAATTGCTTGATACCACGGACATAGTGAGACGATTAAAACGAACTAAGCCTTTTGAATTAGTGTAGTGAACAAATATTAGTGATAGTGCTATAATATAGAACACGTGAACAAAGTGTTTTCATACTTAACAGACTCTAAGAAAGTGCAATGAACATGAATCTTAGTTTAAAATCAGTATACCTAGTAAATTAAGTTAGATGTAAATTACTTATTAGCCATAAACTTATATAACGGCTAGATTGTAATTAATTATTAAGAACATTGTTCTTAATAAAAAAGAAAAAAAAAAACCAGCAGTAGTACAAGAAACGGCTGCTGGCGAGATGACGAAAATGCCACGACGCGGACGGCGCAACATGCAATTCTCATAGAATCCAGAACTATATCTGTAGTGTATCGTATCTATAATAGGTATAAATATGTAGGTAGGTACACAATTATCTTGTCAGTTACGACAGTCGGAATAAACCTGCTAAACTGTGAACAGCGTCTCTTATTGTGTCTCCCGAAATCCCAGTCCGAAGGTGGAAGAACACCACAGTGGCGACGAGGATAAAAATATACTACGTTAAAGTTATCGGCTAATAAAGATGTCGATAGGAAAAATCGGCCCATTCGACGTGAAGGCAGGTACGTGGTCATCGTACGTCGATCGATTAAATATGTATTTTAAAGTGAACGACGTTGACAAGGACAAGCAGTTACCTACACTAATTGCGGTGATGGGGGATGAAGCCTACGAGGTGTTGGTGAACTTGGCAAGTCCGGCGGTACCCTCCACTCTCACGTACGATGCGGCGGTTTCTTTGTTACGCGAGTACCTACAGCCGGCGCCCTCGGCTTTAGCAGAAAGATATCGCTTTAGACAAAGAAGGCAACTGGCGACTGAAAATATTTCCGTCTACGTAACAGAGCTGAAAAGGTTGTCTAGGCACTGTAAATTTGAAGCGAATTTGAACGAGAACTTGCGGGATCAACTAGTTTGCGGCATCAGAAGTGACGTCACTAGGCAAAGGTTGTTCGCAGAAAGCGATAGTTACACATTCACGCAAGCGGTGAAGCTCGCCACGTCGCTAGAGGCTGCAGAGCGGGACGCGGCGGCGGTGGAAGGCGGGGGTGCAGCGGACTACACGGTCGACGCGGCAGTGCATCTTGTGGCATCAACGCGTGCGCGTCGCGGCAGCACTATACCAATGCGCGGGCGTGGTCGGGGTGGCGCGGCCGGAACAAACGCACGCGCTCCGCGGCTGCCTGCGGAGCAGCGCGGCAGCATGAGCACCGGGCGCCCCGGCGGATCGGCCGGTTGCAGAGCGTGCGGAGCGCGTAATCACGACGAGGCACAGTGTCGGTTCAGACAGTATGTGTGCAGCAAATGCCAGCGCACAGGGCATTTGCGGCGAGTGTGCCCGGAGGGGGCCCCAAGCAGCACACGGAGGGAGCGGGAGCAACTCCATAGAGATACCCAAGGAGGCATCCATTATGGGGATGTCGGCGTAGAGGAGGAGGACGAGGAGATCGACTTACATCACCTGTGCCTCAACAACTACAGCGCAGTGAGTATTCCTATTCTTATCGACAAAACAGTGATTAGAATGGAAATAGATACAGGGACGGCCATTTCATGCGTTAGCAAAAGTACCTACGACAGGTATTTCTCGCATTTAAAAATTGTGAAGGATGAGACGATTTTAACATTTTATGACGGTACCAAAATAAAGCCCCTAGGTATCATTAAGCCGAAGGTTGGCTATCTAGATCGGGAGAAGGCTCTAGAACTTTTTATTATAGAAGGGGGTACGACATCATTATTAGGTAGACAGTGGTTAGCTGAATTACAGATTCAAGTCCCTAATAATTTCAAATGTAACCTTTTGAAAAACCAAATGACATGTAAACCCGTAGATAATGTTATCTGTAAATTGCTCGACAGGTATAAAGAGCTGTTTAGCGGCGGGCAGGGGCGGTACACCGGCGAGCGGGCCACGCTCCGGGTCCGCGAGGGCGCGGTACCCGTGTTCCAACGCGCGCGGCCGCTGCCGTACGCGTTGAGGGAGCGCGTGGATGCCCAGCTCGATAGCATGCTACGCGCCGGAGTCATCGAGCCCGTCGACTGCTCCGACTGGGCCTCTCCACTGGTACCCATCAACAAACCGGACGGTACGCTTAGAATATGTGCAGACTATAAAGCGACTCTTAACCCCGTTTTACTGATCGACCGCTACCCCTTACCTAAAATAGAGGATGTAATTGTGGGGCTGAATGGAAATCAATTTTTTAGCAAAATTGATTTATCACAAGCCTACAACCAAGTGGAATTAAATGGATTAAAAAAGGTACACAGTAATTAACACACATCGAGGTTTATTTTTGTATAATAGATTAGTTTATGGTTTGGCTTCAAGTGTAGGAATTTTTCAACGCATAATGACGAATCTATTGTGTAATATTCCGAATGTACAAGTCTTCTTGGATGATATTATTATTGGGGGTAAGACTAAAACAGAACATTTGAAAGCGTTAGAAATGGTTTTTGAGCGATTATTACAAAACGGGCTTAAATTGAAACGTAGTAAATGTGTTTTCCTGTCGGAAGAGGTTACATACTTAGGATTTGTTATTTCCAAAGAAGGTGTCAAAGCAGATAGATCTAAGATCGAAGCTATCTTGAAAATGCAAGCTCCGCGGAATGTACCGGAATCTATGCTACGATCATTCTTGGGTATGGTGAATTTCTTCGCAAAATTTATTAGGAATTTTAATCCGTTATTGGTTCCGTTGTATAGGTTGTTAAGAAAAGGGGTAGATTGGGACTGGAATGCAGAGTGTAAACGGGCATTTCAGGAAGTGAAACGTAGGTTAACCGATACCGAGGTGTTAGCTCACTACGATCCGACAAAACAGCTGATCGTGACGTGCGACGCGAGCGCTCAGGGAGTGGGCGCGGTACTCACACAGCAGTGCGGCGCCGCCGGGGCCGAGCGCCCGGTCGCGTACGCCTCACGCACACTGACCGACGCCGAGCGGAACTACTCACAAATTCATCGCGAGGCCTTAGCTACAGTTTGTCTATAAAGTCGTGACATGAATGTTTGAGGAACTAAAAATAGTTATGTGTGTGGCAACACTGGCAACACGAAACATATGTACGTCAGTTGTCAATGCTATCGTCGAATTTCGTTTACTCTCTTACGTAACTTTAATGTTTGGATTAAACTGCAACAAATTGAGATCAAACTACGCATAAAGGTTTGAGAAATGAGTAAAGAAAATCGGAGTGGTGCGCAGGAAGTGATTTTTAAAGTTTTCCAGTGATGTTTCGCGGAGTACTAAGCTGGACAATTGTTGTGCGATTTTGAGGATGTTTATGAGCGAAAAGCATCTTTGGTGGGTATGTAATCGTGTTATTGTTTGTTTTGAATCTGTCTGAAGTTACAAATTCACTGAATTTACGATTTGGAGACAAAAAAAAGGCATTGTTTGCATATTTTTAGGTTAGAATCTTAAACTTACAATCTACCTATAATGTAAGTCAGTGGTTAGAACAACATGGTTATTTTATAGTACGACCTACATTTTTGATACTCAGTTCAATCTGGTTTTCTACCAATTTTTATTTTGAATTAATTGCTTTATGTCAATAGTTGGTTTCCAATATGTAATTAATTTTCTTTATTTACTCTTTTCAGGAAAATCAGAGAGTACAGTTAGGCGAATAGTTAACGAAGGTTTTAATAATGAAGGAAAGTTTGAAACTCCTGGTAAACACAGAAAAGGTCGGCAAAGAAAGAAATAGACGATTTTAATATTTGAGCACTGCGCCAAAAAAATCCTTGTCAGATGGGGGAAAGTTACAGATAAAACATGTAATTACATGATTGTGGCAAAGCAATTGGGACTGCTAGGCACCTGCTGGTGGGTTGTAAGACGCTATTAGACCGGGGCTTCTGGATCTGGTTCAATAACTTTATTCTGGATCTGATTCAATAAAACAGAAACAAAATTAAAAATGTATAATGTGTTTCATTTATTAACTCACTAGCTGATGCCCGCAGCTTCGCCCGTGTCGAATTTGTTCTCGTTAGGAACTTATTCCCGGGATGAAAAGTAGCCTATGTGTTATTCCTGACTATAATGTATCCCTGTACCAAATTTCAGCCAGATCAGTTCAACTGTTCGAGCGTGAAAGAGTCTCACATCCACACTCATAAGCTTTCGCATTTATAATATTTATATTGTTCCCGTTCCCGCTTCCCGTAAGAACTTATTCCCGGAATAAAAAGTAGCCATGGTTATTCCAGATTATAATGTATCCCTGTACCAAATTTCAGCCAGATCCCTTTAACCGTTCGAGCGTGTAAGAGTAATAAACATCCACACTCACAAACTGTCGCATTTATAATATTAGTAAGATTTTACTCGGAACGAACTCCTCGTATCAAAATCATTTTGGTCGTACTATATAGGGTTGCATACATGCATTCAGCAGCGCCCTCATTTAATTTCACGACTTTATAGACAAACTGTATTATATTTACAATGAAAAAATTTCATCAGTATCTGTATGGACGTCAGTTTACATTGCGTACCGACCATAAGCCGTTGGTTTCAATATTTGGGCCAAATAAGGGTATACCTACGATGACAGCAAGCCGAATGCAGCGCTGGGCTGTTATCTTATCAGCATATAATTATGATATTGAGTATGTATCGACAAAAGATAATTGCGCCGATGGGTCATCGCGTTTACCGATAAAATCAAATAAAGGGGGCGCGGCTTCCCCACCCGAACAAACATACCTACATTTCGCTCAAGATGCGTTATTATTAGATTATAATGGGGTAAAAAAAGAAACCGCTAGGGACCCCATTCTGAGTAGGGTATTGAGTTATATCCGCGACGGTTGGCCAGCCCAGTGTGAAATATTCAACATGCAACCTTACTTCAATAGGAAGGCAGAGCTGTACGAGGAGCTAGGCTGCGTAATGTGGGGCCACAGGGTAGTAGTGCCGGGTAGCTGTCAAGCCAAGGTGTTAGCATGTATTCACGAGCCGCACATGGGGATAGTGAAGTCGAAGGCGGTGGCCCGCAGCTACGTGTGGTGGCCCGGCCTCGACGAGGTAGTAGAGGCGACGTGCCGTGCTTGTCAAGTGTGCGCCGCACACGCTGACGCACCGCCCAAGCACGAACCGCCGGTGTGGCCGCGCCCTCAGCGTGCATGGTCCAGGCTGCACCTTGACTTTCTAGGCCCCATATTTGGAAAAACGTATTTGATTGTGATAGATGCTATGTCTAAGTGGATGGAAATATTTAGGGTTCCGAGTACAGTGGCCAGTAGTACCGTTCATAAGCTTGACGAATTATGGAGTAGGATGGGGGTTCCTAAGCAAATAGTAACTGATAATGGTCCACCATTTACGAGTAGGGAGTTCGAAACGTTCCTAAGTAAAGACGGAATCGAACACATATTCACCGCCCCGTATCATCCGGCATCGAACGGCGCCGCGGAAAATGCCGTCAAGACATTGAAACGCGTAATAAAGAAAGCAAACGCCGAAGGAAATTGTGTCGATCGGTCCTTAAATACGTTCCTATTGCATTATCGAAACACGGAACATGCCACCACGGGAGAGAGCCCTGCGATGTTATTAATGGGTAGGCACCTACGTACACGTCTGGACGCGTTGAAGCCAGACAGAGAAGCTCACGTTAGGCGGGCACAGCGACGACAGGTAGATTATGCCGGCGGGACCGACAGGAAGGTGGAAGTCGGAGAAGGTGTGTGGTATAGACAGTACCTTAAAAACGAAAAGTGGGCTCCCGGTAATGTCTTAGAGTCTGTAGGTACAACTAACTATAAAGTAAGAGATAGCAGTGGTAATGTCATTCACAGGCACGTCGATCAGTTAAAACGTAGGTCTAGGAGTTCGCTAGCTACGACAGGCACTAACCTATTACTCGAAAAGCCTCAGGAGGGCCCAGTGGAACAGTCGGGGGACGCGGTGGCACCGATAGCGGAAAGGGGTCCTAGGGGATGCGAGATGCCTATTTCCGGAAACATAGTTGATAAGGAAACAGAGTTGGTCAAGGCATACCCGGAGTCGAACCACGGGGACGATGTAGGGTTATCAGAAAATGTTACTAGCTGCACGGAGACCCCGCTAACCGGTGTACCTCTTCAGTCCCGCCCGATACGGAAATGTCGCATAGAAAAACGTAAAATAATGTGAATGTTATTATAAACTTACCATAGATAGGCATACATTGTTGGTTAAGTATCTTGTACCACCGTACCTATTTATTACACCGTAATGTTGATTATGTTACCTAAGCATCTTTAAGTTTGTATTAGTAGATGTATACCTAAGAATACAGACTAATCTTTACGTTACTTAACATATCTCTGATGTACCTATACCTTTAATGAGTTATAATAATACTTAATGTATGTTGCATAGGTCTAATTAATTGTAAGGACAAAATATTAAACTGTTTGTATTATTTCATGTAGGATTATAATATGTATTATCGGATTAAGGTGGAGGAAAGTAGTGTATCGTATCTATAATAGGTATAAATATGTAGGTAGGTACACAATTATCTTGTCAGTTACGACAGTCGGAATAAACCTGCTAAACTGTGAACAGCGTCTCTTATTGTGTCTCCCGAAATCCCAGTCCGAAGGTGGAAGAACACCACAATATCTATAACAATACATCATAAAAACTGCAAGAAAATCTACAGGTCAGCAACAGGATTATTAAAAGTGTCCAGTCCTCGAGAAGGTACAATCAAAAATATTCAGTTTAAGGTGGTAGGTTAACACCTGTTGACTATAGCTTAGAAAGAAAAGAAACCATACCTGGACATAGAAGAGTGCAAAGCCCTATTGAAGGGGAACAAAAAGAATAAAGGAGGCTTTATCAGCCAGTGACTTGGATGGATACCGACTGGATCAGACGTAGACTCGGATGATACACAGCAACATGTTCCCATAGGATCCGGAACAACTGTAATATACCACACAAAGTTTGATAAAATCGATTTCAAGAGCTACAGGACGTTAACGCGGAGCTTATTAGGAGCCGTGTTCTTAAGAAGTGTTCTAGCAACTCATTCACGGAGCGGAAGAAAGGCTCCTGCTTTCCAAAAGAAGCCTGTAAAATGAGTTTGGACTCTAGATCAGTATCTGACATAATCGAGGAACTGCTGAAAAAATTTCGTGATATTCCGGAAAGTTGTGTACGGTGTTCTAGCAACTCATTCACTGAGCGAAAGAAAGGCGCCTGCTTTCCAATACAAGCCTGTAAATGAGTTTGGACTCTAGATCAGTATCTGTCATAATCGAGCAACTGCTGAAAAAAATCCTGATATTCCGGAAAGTTGTGTACGGACTGTAATTATCACCAAATGTGCTGACGAAGCCAAAATGATAAATATGAGAAATCAGAAATATGGAGCAGAAGCTAGCCGTGATCTCTCTGTATATACAAATCGTAATCCTATTAATCCGTCAACCAAGTATAACAAGTCCTACCCTCTGTTGTGTCTAAGCATTAGAAAATAAGTTGTTGTCTGTGGTATACATGAGTACCTACTAATCATTACTTTTATATTGCGGCGGGTGGCGCTTAAGTCTCAGAAATACAGCTATACCGTTCACACATGCGTTTTATTTAACACTTTCCATGTCTCCATGAGCTCCTAGCGGAACAGAGATCGCTGGGCCTCAATTTCTCGGGGCACAGGCCTGTGATCCCGCCCCAATGCCTCCTTGCGCTATTGATACAACGACGCAAGGGCCCTGGCTTCCAGGTCCCATGGAGGGGTCCTTGCTAGAAGATATGCCGCCTCAACAGATATCGTGCGGTATCGCGTCCTCAACGAAAAACGGGCATTGCCTTAAGCGGGCTATGCAGTCTAGCCACGTTGCGGGCCGTCAGGGTCTCCGCCCATAAGGGGCCCCGTATAGGGCCATACTCCGCACGATCCCGAGCTACGAGCTACGAGCGACTGCAAGGAGCGTTGGGTTCCTTATGTTGGGCAACAACCGTTAGGTTTCGGGCCCGTAAGACCCCTTAAGTTTCGGGACCAAACTTCGGAAATGATATCAGAGTTCCATCGGCTGTCTAGTACGAGTCCTAGATACTTCATTGAGGGCTCGATGCCGTTGCTAACGCCCCCCACTTGTATATGTGTATGTACTCTATGAGTGTGTACGTGGTATAAATTTTTGATACATGTCGTATCTTGAGACATTGTGTATAAACAATCGTCTTCCTTAACGCTTTACCGCATACGAAACCACATATGGTTTGGCATGTTTACAGCTTATTTATTCTAAAAATATTAAAAAACTGCGTTAAAACTTTAATGAGGTTTGTTTGTCATATAATTAACAATAACAAAACGCAACTATATTGTCAATGGTCCCATGCCACTCGGATATAACCTCACTTTTGACCAGACATTGTCAGTGGATGTTTACATGCGTGTACGACTCTCAACTTCGCAAAAAGAAATAAAAATGAAAAGGTGAGTTTTCTGAGCTACTAAAAATGTTTTGTTGTGTATCATAGCCTCTAGTTTATATGCACTGTAAGAGATTTTCAGTATCTACTCGATTTCACCAATTTTCAACACTAATTGTTTCGGAACCATATATGGGTTCGTATGCATTCTTTGCTTTTTTCGCTTATACATATATGGTTTCGTATGCGCTCATGCATTATTATTAATTTTGCACGAGGATATGGTTTCGTTTAAATTTCCTTTACGTTTTCTTTACGCTAAGCTATTTTTTCTTTCTTGGTGGCAGAATGGACCCTGGACGTTTTTATGGGCATAATAAGCATACTATCTCAATCCCCGAGCATGGCCTTAGCGATGATGACTTGGCTTCCGATTCCGATACTGACATGTCTACATCCTCCATACCATTTAGACGTCCTGTTATTGTACCAGAGATGGACGATGACTTTTCAGATGAAGACGACGTTCCTGTAGCAAATTTACCCTCAACGTCAAAGACCAAGAAAAGCAATTGTCGAAGAACCTACCGTTAGAATAAACTTGTAGGGACCGCGGCACTAGTCCGCCATCTTGTAACCAGTCGCATTTGGGTTGCACTAGCGTATAGTCGTGTGTGACAATAAACGTACTTAGACATCTCTAATCGTTTGAATTAGCACCTCGTTAGTGTGTCCCCTAAAAACTGGTCAACAAAATATTTGCCTCCTTATAACCGCAAAAATCGTCAAATTTGTCAAGTATTCTCTATGAAAACCTTCACAAAGTGTCCCAAATGTAAGGTTTATTTATGTTATAATGACAAGGAATTATTTGATTAAGTTTCATCAATAATTTTGTATAACTTTATAAGTATATATAAATAGATAATAAGGTATGGATGTAATTTATTACATTTGTCTGTTTTGATGCATATGAACCCATAATGGTTCTGTAAAAAAAAATGAAAAGGGGGGTACTTCGTGATGAAAAAGAAAATTATAATTATATTTAAAGCTTTAATAAAACCATTAACCTGAAAAAACTATTTTTTTCCCGTTATTTAATATATCATGCAATTAAGGGTTAACACTCGTGTATCATACCGCACACCCCGTCCAAGGTCTAGCCACACTACAACGGGATCCCGCGGGAGAGACTTTCCGTCATAATATAATATTAATTCAAACGTTATCAAAGTGAATGTGAATTGCATTGGCGAGCACCCACTCAAGAGCATCTGGTGCAAGCAATAACGACCAGAGTGAGGACCCGAACTCGTTGCAGTAGGATCCTGAGGTCAGTGTGTTTGTTCAGCAAAAAATAAAAGATAATGCCGCGTACATCTAATGATTCGCAGCGACGACGACCTTTATTTGATCTTCACCAGCAGTGGTACAAGAAACGCCTACTGGCGAGATGGTTGGCCGAGTAAAATGCCACGACGCGGACAGCGCAACATGCAATTCCCATAGAATCCGGAACTACATTTATAACAATATTTCAGTTTAATAATTCAGCCGTTATCAAAGTGAATGTGAATTGCATTGGCGAGGCATCCACTCAAGAGCAACTGGTGCAAGCAATAACGACCAGAGTGAGGACCGGAACTCGTTGCGGTAGGATCCTGAGGTCAGTGTGTATGTTCAGCAAAAAATAAAAGATAATGCCGCGTTAATCTAATGATTCGCAGCGACGACAACCTTTATTTGAAACTCACCAGCAGTGGTACAAGAAACGCTTACTGGCGAGATGGCTGGCCGAGCAAAATGCCACGACGCGGACGGCGCAACATGCAATTCCCATAGAATCCGGAACTACATTTATAACAATACATCATAAAAACTGCAAGAAAATCTACAGGTCAGCAACAGGATCGTTGAGTGTCCAGTCCTCGAGAAGGTACAATCAAAAATATTCAGTTTAAGTTGGTAGGTTAACACCTGATGGCTACAGTTTAGAAAGAAAAGAAACCGTACCTGGACATAACAAAGTGCAAAGCCCTATTGAAGGAAAACAAAAAGAAGAAAGGAGGCTTTATCAGCCAGTGACTTGGATGGATACTGACTGGATCAGACGTAGACTCGGATGATTCACAGCAACATGTTCCCATAGGATCCGGAACAAACTGTAATATACAACATAAAGTTTGATAAAATCGATTTCAAGAGCCACAGGACATTAACGCGGCTGCAACGGGTCCTGGACTCCTTGTTCCCATCAAGAGCGGAGGAACACATTCCTCCGCGCATGGCTCCGTCTCAGGTACCCAACGCGGAAGGCAGCGAGAACGACGTGCCCGTAGTCACGAAGGGTGAGTTTGGGGCGGCTGTACTGCGACTTAAATCCCGCAGAAACACCACCCCTGGATCCGACGGCATTCCGAGACTGTAACTAGGGATCGTGCGAAGTATGGCCCTATACGGGGCCCCTGTATGGGCGGAGACCCTGACGGCCAGCAATGTGGCTAGATTGCTGAGCCCGCAGAGGGCGATGGCCGTCAGGGTGATAAGGGGATACCGCACGATCTCAGGCATGTCTCCTAGCCGGGACCCATCCATGGAACCCTGAAGCGAGAGCCCTTGCGCCACTGTTTAGATGGCGCTAGGAGGCGCTAGAGCCGGGCCAAAGGCCTACGTCTCGAGAAATCGAGGCCCAGCGGTCCCTGCTCCACCAGGAAATGTTTCAGGCGGGAACATATTAAGCGGGAACATTTTCTAGAATCAGGGAGAGAGTGACCCAAGTCCTTCCCAACAAAAAAAAAATTACAAAAATACAACCGACTACATACAAAAACTGAAAAGAAAAAATTGTTGTCTCGGTTGCCCTCGTTTTCTCCTGGATCCTATCATCAGATTCTAACCTGGTGAAAATGGGACCACCTCAGAAGTCAACACTTTTCAACAAAAGAAAAACAAAATCCGTGTATAATTGACGGAAATATCGGTGACCATACATAAAAAAACATACAGATGAATTGAGAACCTCCTTTTTTTAAGTAGGTTAAAAAAGAACAAGCAGGCGGGAAAAAAAGAAAAATTGAAAAAAAAACTTTTAAATCAAAAAGACCATATGGAGAGGCTTGACTTCATGAGCTCGATGGCTAACGTTTGCCACTCTAAAAAATAAAACAACACCATATATTTAGTTTTTTAATACATATTTTATGTCAATATTGCTCAATTAAAATAAATACTAGTACCTACTTGATTAAAAATTATGTATTTTCTGCATACATACTAATCAATTTGCATGTAACTACTCTAAATTTAACATTCGAAAGATCAGTCTATCGATATTATTAAAAATTTGAAGAAGCGTCTGGTTGAGTCGACTGGTGACCCAAAGCTGGGTGTTTTTTCTCCCAGCGAATAGTAATCGCTATTCAAAGGGGGAATGCTGCCAGTCTCTTGGGCACAATGCCACGGGGGCCTTATTTAGATTTAGTTTAGTTTTATATACCTATACTTACCTATATTGTAAATAGTTTGCTTCGTTTAGTTAGTAATAATGTAAATATATAGAAATGTAATTATACTTCACTGTCTATCGATTAATAAATATTTGAAGAATCGTTCAGTCGAAGCAGCGTTTAGCCATAGCGACAAAAAGTTGTTTCGCAATAAACTCTTTTCGCACAATCGTTCAGTCGATATTTCAATAATCGAACATAAATGTCTCTCGAAATTAAGTTACATCATTTTATTTGGAATGATCAAATTATTGAGTTTATACCATGATTTTACATACATTTTTTTTATTTTTTTTTATATTCAGCACGCCAAATTGACTTCGCCACCAGCCTGATGGAAAGCCGTGGCGCATCTAGCGATTGGGGGCCACTTTTGACAGTTAATTTATTAATTTATATCTTAATTTTATATATTACTAGAGGACGTCACGCGGTTTCACCCGCGTAGTTACCGTTCCCGTGGGAATACAATATTTTTTCTTCCATAAGAACCTTCTCCTGACAATACCTTACACAACAAAAAAAGAATTAGTAAAATCGGTCCACCCGTTCTGAAGTTATGCGCTTACCAACACATTTTGCGATTCATTTTAATATATAAGACTAGAGTGGCAGACAAGCATACGGCCCCACCAGATGTACAGGTGGTCACCGTAGTAGCCTATGGACGCTTGCAACACCAGAGGCGCCACAATCGCGCCGCAGACCCTGTAAAATCTTCCTAAGTCCCCTTTTGAAGAACACCATACTGTAGGCGTTTGGGAAAACCGAAGCATGGACATCATTCCACAACCTAAGCGTACGCGGAAGAAAGCCTCTATCGAATCTCACCATGCTCGAGCGCTCAGGACGCAACGTGTGAGGATGAACATCCTGTCTTTGGCGAGCTGTGCGATGATAGAATGTAGTCGTAGGAATCATATCAAATAATTTCTCAGAGCACAAACCGTTGTTCAGGCGGTAGAACACACAAGAGAAACAAAGTCTCTCCTGTCACTAAGAGGTTCCACACCACCTGCAAGTATGGGATCGTTGACAACTCTCATAGCTCGCCTTTGCACCGAGTCAAATGGACGAAGCTGGTATTCAGGTGCCCCCGCCCAGAGGTGACAGCAGTACTCCATATGCGGACGCACTTGCGACTTATAGAGAAGCAGTGCTTGCGCCGCAGTGAAGTGCCGCCGCGCTCTGATGAGCACTCCAAGCTTCCTGGGCCCCAGCTCGGCCTTGCCCTCCAAGTACTGTCGTCCATGTCATTGATATGCAGCAGAAACAAAGTAGGGGACAACGCTCCAGCGTTTATGGCCATGCAGTCAGAACAGCTGACGTCAAGGACGGCCCTGATGCTTCTACCGGCCAGAAAACTGGACACCCATCCGCATAAACTCTCGGGCAGTCCTTAGGAGGATAATTTCGTAAGAAGACCTCGGTGCCAGACCCGGTCAAAGGCTTTCGAGATGTCGTGGCTCACTGCTGGAGCCTCGCTTTTACTCTCGACAGCCGCCGCCCAGCGGTGTGTGAGTTACACAAGAAGATCGCCCGTATGGCGAACATAATTGATTTAACGTATTATTTTTAATGTAGCTTGTAGAGATTTGATGTTAGGCGCTGTTAGCTGAAATACAGGTATAAAGCCTAGTTCAGCAGCAGTTGCTAACACCGTATACAAATTGTTCGAATAATGTACGAGTATATTCTATCTGTGTAAAAGACTGTGTAAACATGTATGACCTTTTTGTACCATATAAAGATTATTATTATAAAAAAAAAAGGCTGTTGGGCGTTACGTGAGGTTTTTTGTCGGTAGGAGTCCGGCATAGCATTAATACCGCTTTAGTTAAAGAATTTCCCGAAGAGTTAAATAGCAAACAGATACACTAGGTTATGAGTAGTCACCGCAAGCGGGCGGGAACATTGTGCGTTCAATACCCGTCAGAGGGCGCTATGTCGTACAGTGGCGCCACCAATTCGAACGAAGATGGCGACAATTCTGATGACTATTCGAAGCAGCTGTCATTCAATTTATTCAGTCCTGACGAATGTCTGAACTCTAATATTTTGAATATAAACAAATCAAATGAATCGTCTAGTAGTGATCTGAATTTAATAACTTTCGATTTGTTTTGCAGCTTGAATATAACCCGAAAGAATTTTACTGACTGGACTAGGAACTTGCAAGGTGTATTCGATTGGTAAGTTTGAATGTTGTTTGTTGATGCTCGCAGTTACATTACAAGCTTTTATATTATTCCCGCCAGTGTAATCCCATATAAAGTAATCTTAGGTCAGCCTTTCATTGTAAATTCAATAACTGTGATTAGTAAGGGGTATTTAAAGGTAAGGCCGCAGTTTTATGACAGTTCCTATCAGAATTCTATTTGTGTGTTTACCAAAAATAATGATGAACAGAATCCGCTAATTCAAAAAATTATAAGTAGTTATAAACCTTTAAAAATGAAAGAGGCTCCAATCAAATTAAGAATTGTACTAGCAGATGATATCCCCGTAGCTCAACGACCCCGTAGGTTGGCCCTATCTGAAGAACAAGTAATAAAACAACAAATCGAAGAATGGTTGTCTAATGGCATTATTCAGGCAAGTCATTTCGAGTATGCTAGTCCCCTGGTTTTGATTAGAAAAAAGGTGGTAATATAAGGGTGTGTGTAGACTACCGGAAAATAAACCAAAAGATGGTCAAGGACGAATACCCTTTAACCATTATCGACGATCACATAGACAAGTTAAATAAATGCGAAGTCTTTCAGTACCCTTGATTTGAAGAACGGGTTCTTTCACCTACCCATAGAGGAAGCTTCAATTAAATATACGGCTTTTATTACTAGTAATCCAGAAGGGCAGTACAAGTTCCTCCGGACTCCCTTCGTTCTCTCTGTTTGTCCGAAGTAATTTATGCGATACATTAACATTATATTTGCAGAACTCATAAAGCGTGGAGTCGTTTTGATATTTTTGGATGACATAATTATACTCTATGAAGGAGAAGCTGATGGCGTCGCCAGGCTCAAGGAAGTGTTGAAGGTAGCCGCAGAGTATGGACTCAATATAAATTGGAAAAAAATTACAGTTGCTTCAGGAGTCCGTAGAGTACTTGGGCCATATAATTTCAAATGGAACGGTTAAGCCTGCACCTGACAAAATCAAAGCTGTCATGAAGTTCCCTGAACCCAGAAGTATAAAAGATGTACAGAGCTTTGTTGGGTAACCTCTTACTTCAGAAAATTTATTCAGAATTATGCTATGATAGCAAAACCTTTAACCGATTTAATAAAAGAAAGTCAAGTCCAATTTGGAAATGATAGCCAACATGCTTTTGAAATATTAAAGTCAAAGTTATGTGCTGAACCAGTCTTGAAAATATTTGATGCTCAATTAGAAACCGAACTGCACACGGATGCCTGTGTAGGGGTAATATACTAATGTATGCGCGGAATGTGCGCGTGGGCTTGAGCGTGGGCGGCGATGTATGAAAGAAAGTCGGCCAGTTGCTGGGCAATGGTCCGACAGAGCGCTAGATCGTAAACTGGTAATTACCGTGAATAATTTGTTGTGTTAGATTTTAGTGACCTTGACATTTGTGAAGCTTAAATAAATATTTCTTGGTATTCATACTAAAGGTGTTCTCTGTCGGACTAGTGCCGTTAACTCCTTATAGTTCCTTAGATAATCCCGCATTTACCCAACGTTTGGACCCATAGTAAGTAGATAGTGTGCGAGTTCGATTCTCGTAACATACATATAGCATTACTATATGCGAACAATATCCTATACATGTAAGTATTGGTTATGCAGCTATTTTATTACAAAGACATCCGTCTGACGGTAGCCTGCATCCAGTTCATTATATGAGCCGAAAAACCACCAAAGCTCAACAAAACCTAGTAGCTATGAATTAAAAGCGCTAGCAGTTGTTAACAGCGTCAAGAAGTTACAAAGATACCTCCTCGAATCCTTGTTCAAGATAATCACTGATTGTGAGGCATTCCAGAAAAAAAATAAACAAAAAAGGTGTTATAGCTAAAGTCGTTCGTTGGATCATGTTTCTACAAGACTTTGATTATTTAATAGAGCATAGAAAGGGTAAAAAAATGCAACATGTTGATTCTTTGAGCAGGTATAATAATTGGCTATGTTAATGCTCAGCTACATGCACACATAAGAAAAGCACAAGATGAAGATGAGGGCTTAAAAATTTTACGGCACGTTTTGAAAGAGAAAGAGTATGATGATTATTTTTTAGATAATAGTATACATCATCAGGGGATGTGAAATACTATAATATTGTGTATTTCACAACTCGTGTTAGATTTGAAGTACTGATGTCGAAGGAAGTCGTGTATTACGTAACCCGTGTTTCAATTTTAAGTACTGATGTATCTCGTGTATTTCATAACCCGTGATTAAATTCTAGGTACTGATGTATCTCGTGTATTTCATAACTCGTGTTAAAATTTTAGGTACTAATGTATTTCGTGTAGGTATAACCCGTGTTCAAATTTTATTTTAAGTACTGATGTATATGGTGTATTTCATAACCCGTGTTCAAATTTTAATTACTGATGTATCTAGTGTATTTCATAAACCGTGTTTAAATTTTAAGTACTGATGTATCTTATGTATTTCACAACCCGTGTTAGATTTTAAGTACTGACGTGTTTCGTTTATTTCATAAACCATGTTTATATTGTAATTGCTGATATATTTTGAATATTGCATTATCCCATGTTTAGATTACTGCTGATGTACCCCTTGTATTGCATCTCCCGTGTTTTGCATAAACCGTGTTTATATTGCAATTGCTGATATATTTTGAATATTGCGTTTCCCGTGTTTAGATTAATGCTGATGTACCTCTTGTATTGCATAACCTGTGTTAGTTATTGTTTACGCAAGTCAGTCGCTGTTGTCAGTGATCGGAACGGCGCGACGCGGCACCGAAATGCAAATGAGAACCCTAGGCGTGGCGACTGTCACTAATGTCAACGCGAAGAAAACGAGAGCCATTACATTTTTTGCAAGACACGATTACGCAAGAGAACCATTGTAATATTCTGTTGTAAATACAATTTAGATTCAAAAATATCAAGAACTCTTTTCATTCGATGGAAGTCGGTCCACCATCATTGGTAAAGTAAACCCAAACATAAAATTGGTCTTCGGCCGGATCGGAAGAAACATGCCTCAAGGAAATACATTAATACATTGCCATCTTGAGATCGGCATTGGCACGAAAATTAAACGGTCAGGTCAATCAATACTCCTATCCAAACCCATCCATAAATCTATTGGTACTAATATCGTGTTTTTTTTGGTGTAAAATTCCAGAGTCTCCGTGAGACAGTGACTCGTACCGTGCTAGTCCGTGGTTGAAATATATACTTATTATACGTGATTTATAAAGCAGAACTTCAGGTTTGATGAAGTAGAAACTGTAAGTACTTTCTTGTGTTTCCTATAGTCTCCCAACAATAATGGCAGTTGACGATTATAAAGACTTAATAAAAAAGAGTGGTGTAATTAAAAGAAAGTTCACAGTATTTCACAAATATGTACAGTCCTTACAGGATGTAGACGTAACAGAATCTCAAAGGATAGCTTTAGAAGATCGTTGTAACAATATAATGTCATTGTTGGATCAGTTTTCATCGATTCAGGATGACATATATTTCCATTTACAAGAATTAGACAAACAAATCCTTGAAAGAGAATGTTTTGAAAACTTGTTTTATGAAATTACATCTAAAGCTAAGTGCATGTTGAGAAGCAAACAGACAGATAACCATGTTGAAATGTGTAACACTAAGTCCTCTCGCATCAAATTACCTACTATTTCATTGCCTGCCTTTGACGGTTCATTCGTTCAGTGGTTGGAGTTAATGGACACCTACATATCATTAATTTACAACTCAAAACCATTGACAGTATTCAAAAGTTTCATTATTTGCGCTCGGCACTCACTGGCACAGCGAGTCAAATTATAAAATCTTTACAATTTACAGAAAATTATATAGCTTGGAGTTTATAGGAGAACAGATTTAATGACAATAGACTACTAGTGCAGAATAATGTGAAAACTTTGTTCTCAATAAACTCTTTGCAAAAGGAATCTTCATCTCACATCCATAGATAGATTGATAGTGTTTTAAAGAATATCCGTGCCCTTAAAAGTTTAGATGAGCCCACAGATAATTTAGTTATATACCTTATTGTTTCTAAGTTAGACTTAACCACTGAGAAGGAGTGGGAGAATTATAAAAGTACACTTTCAAAGTTACCAGGTCATGCTAACAACAAATTAACACTTAACGACATGATGACATTTCTTACCGATAGGGCAGATATGTTAGAGTATATCAGAGGTACACATGAGTAGGTGAAAATTGGGGTTTCCAGATCATAGAGATCTGGCAACCCCAATTTTCACTATTCATTCATTCATCATTCTAGATTTTATCAAACGTAAAGAATCTGTTCGAATGCTTCATACATAACCTACACATTGTCCATTCGACGCGATAGGATATGGATAGCCGAATGATGTGTAACTAATTACGTCATTCGTTAGGTATTAATAATATCATTACCTTTCATCTAACTCATATTGCAAATGATTGACTGATGTATTCAATTGAGTCTATTATATCAGTTTAATAATTGCAGTAAGCGATATGGCTTTTAAGCTGGGTACTTACTTATTTTACTTAACTATGACTGGGACACTCCGTGACTATAACTGACTGACAGATTTTAAATGCATTTCACACTAAAAATAGGCGCAAACCAACACGAGTTCGTATTTGACCACGATTAATGATAGTAAATGTAATGATAATTACGCCGCAGTAATAGTACAAGAAAGGTTAGTTATTTTCAGTATATCAGAAATGGTTTTATTATCTAATTACTAAGGTGCACGACATCACTCTGAGTTCGAGACCTGATAGAGTTGATTTGCGTGTATCATAATTTTGATGGTGATTTAGGTGTTCTCCAATAAAAGAGATAATATTATAATGTTTATAAAAATAATTTTATTGTGAAATATTTACAGTATCTGTAACTTTTACAATGACATCCCTAATAGTTCTGTAAATTTCATCCATAAAAATATTTTTCACAACATGTTGCACGCAAATTTCAGCTTCACACTTGCACAGCGAATCCATACTGTTAGCAAAATGGTCTACATCAAACACTTCTATTTTGATTACTTTTCCACCCCGCACTAGTTTCTTCGTGTAAGAGAACACTGGAGGATTTTTTTTCAACTTTTTAGTAGGAGGCTCGAGGTTTAGCCGCTTTTCACTTCGGGTTTCCAGCACAGTATTAGGATTCATTGGAATGAAATTGAATAGTTCGTTCTCGGAGTCCTGCAAGAAAAAAAAATTATACCTTTGTTCACTGATTTAATAAATAGAAAATGTATAGGTACTACGAGGGCGTTATCCCCTTATTTTTACAGAATCTATATTAAATTAATAAAATGAAAATGAGACTTTATAAGTAATAAAAAAATAATACTCACTGACATTTATGACGACTTATTACCGTAGCTGCAAGACGAGAAACTAATATTTATTTCATGAAAGGCCCCTCTTTTATACAGTATAATATTCATCAATAGAGTTCAAAATTAATGTTAAATTTGGGGATAACAAGGAGCGCAACTGATAATGATGATGACGCCATGATGTTATTGTCTGCGGTAGGTAGCGCGAGCCACGAGCGGGCGGTGTAATATTTCCTACGAAAGCAATCGGGACGAGCAAATAATAGTACAATGTTACTTCTACGGATTTTCTTGACATTCTTAAAATTATATGGATATATTTGTAGGTAAATAATACCAGGTAATTGTTTATGGGTCTATAGATGCAGAAATTGGTAATATAACATTTACCTTCACCTTATATTTTGCGTCTATCACAAGTGGTATGTTATGTATGATAATGCAATAAACGAACAAACATACTTTCCATGAAACTTTTATGTGTTCATTTACACTTGTCTACTAATAACATAATTGATTTGTTGAAGTTAAATTAAACACATTTTAAATTGTTATATGGTAGTGTATGTTCACGGCTTCACCTGTAAAAGTAAGTACTTACTTAATATTCGTTTCCAGTTGGTATTCAAGTTTGTTACATACATACATGCATATACTCACGCCTGAAGGTGTTGGTAGGGTCCACCCCACTACAAGTTTGTTGGAGACGCTAATTGTTTGTAAGAAGTGAAGTAACAACGGATGGAGTAATTGCAAACATCGACACGTATGGGATCGCAAGACTTAACTAGTATCTTAACTAACATATAAAACCATAACGAAGTCAAATCTGTACTTACATTGAATTTTTGTATTAAAATTTGCTATAACATTATTTGAAGTCAAAACGAAGTCGCGGGCAACAGCTAGTGCACAGATATCTTGTCATTCTCTCTAGTAATAAAATGTATTCTATGCTTTAATAACAATTATTTAAGGTTGTGCTTGTAGTTTCTGTACAACAACTAAACATTGTTTTATTAAAAAATCCTGACTCAGGCTTTTTGGTCCACGTGCATACACTTATATGGAAAATAGTGACGTAGTTATCCCCTATTTATTCTCCGGGTTGTCAGTGAGAAACATCACTTCAGCCTCTTGAAGCACAGGCTCAGCATCAACAAAAAGTAACTCCAGAGACAAGCAGAAAAAAATGTAAGTAACTAATTTTAATTTCTAATTTCTTTAATTAATCCTCTTGGACAGCAGAGGTTATTAGGTATGTAACGACTGTCCTGGCTGTCGGAATTTTGATTTGAAGTGGTTATTAGTTTTAAATAGTGCCCGGTGATAGCATTAGGCTTGCCCCCCTATTACGTGAGTCGGACTAACAAACGAGTGGCAAGATGATTGTGTGTAATGCACCTCTGCCTACTCCCTCGGTGATATAGGTGTGATAGTAATCCAACGACGAATTTATATTCGTTTAGCATTCATACCTACTTATAAAATAAATAATAGTGTATTTGGTTCTATTTAACTGTGTTCTGAATAAGTAATATGGTCCAATTATTTATTAACTTTGGTTTTCTTTATTACAGGTCGCGAGAAAACGCTGAGACCCTTTTTCCATCTGATGAGGAAATTGCACCTCAGAGCATCAAAAAATGCAGAAAAAGGAAGCCATCGCCACGTCCTACGTGTGATTAAATCGCAGCCCCGGTGCCAGAGCCTTCGACATCCATGACACCGTCGTCAGTACCAGCACCGTCGCCGTCGTCGGCTCGAAAGAAGCCATACTTCAAACCGATACCGCCAAAGAGATGCACAGCGTACGACCTCTTTGGGACTGACAGTGAAGACGAGGATAAAGAAGACTCCGTCGTAGCCGGCAAACAACCCATTCCTGTACCGCTAAGCTCTTATATAACGCGGCGCCTTGCAAACGGGCACTCACGTCAGAGCTATGAAAATAAGCCCGGCACACACTATATAGATCTAAGGATTTATCGGTGTGACGAAATTGAAAGAATTCAGCCAATTAACAGATGGCGTCAAGCCATTGTTACTGTAAAGAATAGAACATTCGACAATACGGATGCCTGGCAGCACCTGGCTAATTTTATTATGGCAACCAGGAAAGAATACGTGAAATGTCCACCGACATTTATTAGTAATTATTATTGAGTATCTCTATACAATATACCTATATATTATATTGGTAGTGATAATAATAATATAATGATTAATTATTACACTTTTATTAGTATAAGTTTTTATGTACTCCAACTTAGTAGATGTGCACCTAAATGTATACTCCTTATAATAATATAATTATAAATCTCTTAATAGAATAATTATTTAGTATATTAAAGGAATGTAATCATATAATGTTCGTTGTTTTTTATTACTTACAGTTTCATCGATTCACCCGATTACGTCAGCGAATGGAACAAGCTGCAATGATTCAATTATTTGTGAAAAATGTCATATTGAAATATCTAAAAATGAATACCGATATCATATGAGAACGAATTTGCACAAATCGAATTGCATAATGAAAACTGAATTTCCAAATATTGATATTATTGCTACGGCTTTCAAAAAGAGAATAATCAGTTATAAACTTAATCCATTAATGGAGTACCTCACGCCCGAGGAATTCTTAATGGATAATCAGAATCAAGTCATGAATATAATTAATAATAGCCTCATTAAAAATAACTGTGTTAAGTTGAACTTTGAGCTTTTTGCTTACTTTATTTTGCCAAAATCTGGTGAGCAACAACTGAAGTCATTTAACACAAAATATGAAGTTATATACCATAATACAGATATGCATGAATTATATTTGAAAACAATGAACACATTTGACAAAAAACTCTCAGAATTCCAACACCGTGAATCTGGGTGGTCCTATTACTCTATTAGCCATCTTGAAATTAATATAAATAAATATGCTCCTTTGAAAGGTGGATCATACATTGATTTGCCGATTGCTATAAAAAAAACGAGAAGCTGTTTAAACATACAGAATAATGATATCTATTGCTTTTTGTGGAGTGTTGTTGCAGCATTATACCCAGCTAAAACTAATGTTTGCAGAACAACTTCATATCCACATTATTCTAAAGTATTAAATATCCATGGTGTATTGTTTCCTCCTACAAATAAGAGTATTAAAACATTTGAATTAAAAAATCCTACTATAAGTATCAACATTTACGGATTAGATGATAAAAATATTGTCACTGGTCCTTTATATGTCACAAATTTACGAAAACAATATCATGTGAATTTATTATATTTTGAACGAAATGGTAATGGACATTATTGTTTGATCAAAAATTTATTTAGATTAGTCAGACGTCAAATAACAAAACATAAAGGTAAAATGTATCTGTGTGAGACATGCTTACAAGTATTTACGAATGAAACAAAGTATAATGCGCATACTATGTGTCCTAATATACAGACGATATTACCTGAAAGAAATACTATACTCCAGTTTAAAAACTTTGAGAGAAAACAAAAAAATAATTTTGTCATTTATGCGGATTTTGAGAGTCTTTTGCTAAACATAATGAAAACTGAAAACACTCGAACATATAAGGTTCATGAACCTTCATGTTTTGGCTACTATATTTGTTGTACACATAATTCAGACCTGAATAAATATGTGACATATAGAGGGCCTGACTGTGTGAAAGTGTTTATAAAATATTTACTAAATGATTTGGATTACATATTCAGTATTTTGTCTCATAAAATGCCAATGGAACCATTAACTATAGACCAAAAAAATGATTACAACAATGCAACTAAATGTCATATTTGTAATAATCTACTTCTGGATGACAAAGTACAGGATCATGATCACGTGACATCACAGTATAGAGGCCCGGCGCACTCTCATTGTAATTTAATGTTTAGAGTGTGTCCATTTGTGCCTGTTATTTTTCACAACTTAGCTGGCTATGACTCCCACCTATTTATTAAAGAATTAGCAAATTATAAAGGAGATTTTAAAATAATACCAAAAACTAAAGAGAAGTATATTTCAATCACAAAAGTGTTCCGAACAAAAGGTGATTCAAAATCTATTCAAGTTAAATTCATAGATTCTTTCCAATTTCTAAATTCCAGTTTAAGTGAATTGGTTAGCAATTTATGTGAAAATGATTTTGTTCATTTGTCGAAAGAATTTCTAAATATAAATTATGAACAACTAAAATTATTAAGACATAAAGGAGTATATCCTTATGATTATATGAATGCATTCTCGAAATATAATGAAACTCAACTTCCACCGAAAGACTGTTTTTATAACAGCTTAAAATGTGAGCACATAACCGATAATGAATATAAAAATGCTAAATCTATTTGGGAAGCATATAATATTAAAACTCTTGGAGAATACACAGATTTATATTTAAAGACTGATGTGCTACTTTTATCAGATGTATTTGAAAAATTTAGACAAACTTGTTTGAATCATTATCAACTTGATCCTGCGTATTACATTACTGCTCCAAGTTTGAGCTGGGATGCGATGTTACTATACACAAACGTTAAACTAGAATTAATTAGTGATGTGGAAATATATGAATTATTGGAAAAAGGAATACGTGGAGGCTTAGCACAGTGTTCTCTTCGACATGCTAAAGCTAATAATAAATATATGCCAAACTATGATCCTACGAAAAAATCAACTTATTTACTTTACCTCGACTGTAATAATTTATATGGTTATGCCATGACTAAGAAAATGCCCATTTCGGAATTTCGCCTTTTGTCGATCGATGAAATTGAAACGATGAATGTGTTATCTGTACCGGATGATTCTGACTATGGATACATTTTAGAAGTAGATTTGTCTTATCCCGAAAACTTACATAACATGCATAGTGACTTACCGTTTGCTCCTGAAAAATTTATACCTCCTGGAGGTAAAGCACCAAAACTAATTGCAAATTTATATGATAAATACAATTATATAATTCACTATGTTCATTTAAAGGAATGCTTATTAAATGGACTTACTTTAAGAAAAATTCACCGTGTTTTATGTTTTAGACAAGAGAATTATTTACAAAAATATATTGACTTGAATACTAGACTACGTCAAACATCAATAAACGCATTTGAAAAAGATTTTTTTAAACTCCTTAATAATGCAATATTTGGAAAAACTATAGAGAATAGACGCAAGCAGGTTAATGTAAAATTAGTGACCATATGGAATGATAATAATAATAAAACTAATAAACGGCTTTGTGCTGAAAAGTTAATCGCGAAACCTAATCTAAAAAGTATTGCAGTTTTTTCTGAAAACTTTGTTGCTTTGCAATTTAATCCTGAAAAAGTAATTTTAGACCGACCTATTTATATCGGATTTACAGTTTTAGAATATGCTAAACAACACTTATACAAATTTCACTATAACTGTATCAAAAATAAATATAAAACACGAGCAAGACTGTGCTACACAGATACAGACAGTCTTCTCTATTTCATAAATACTAAAGATATATATGAAGACATCAAAAACGACATCACAAAATTTGACACAAGTAATTTTGAGAGTAACAACTGCTATAATATGCCTAGAGTAAATAATAAAATTCCAGGACTGTTTAAAGATGAACTCGGAGGTATTGTTATAAGCGAATTTATTGGGTTGAGAGCGAAACTATATTGTATAAATTGTACAAACACTCAAATTACAAAAGCAAAGGGTATAACAAAAGCTGTAACCGGTCGATTAAAATTATCTCACTATCATAAAGCTTTAAGAAGTAATGAAAGTTTTAAATGTAAAATGAATTTAATTAAATCAAGCAGGCATATACTGTATTCTCAAGAAGTTAATAAAATTATATTTAATAAGAATGATGACAAGAGGCAGATATTTCATAATCAAACTGTAACATTACCATGGGGTCATTGTGAAACTATATTTTAAAGTTTTAATATGGCATAACCATGTGAAAAAGGGAATATAAATGTATTTTATAGAAGTTTATATTATTGTATGTAATTAATAAGATTTATATGTATAATTTTATTGAATTAAATTAAAACTACAGTTTATTAACGTTTCATTCCAGTAACCTCTATAAATACATATGTAACAATGATTTATGTACATAAATCCTCGTATCATATATACACGAGTACAACGATTTGTTGGTGATGAAACAGGCTGTGTTAATAGACATAAAAAGAATAATTAAAAGAAAAATGTTTACATTATAAAATATTGAGCTTTTTTAGATGAGTATTAAATAGAAGTACATAACCTAATAAGATGAAGTTAGTCAAACAGCCCGTAACGTTAAATATTAACAATATTGATATAGAGGATTCGTATTATCAGATCAGACATAGCGTTTTATTGCCTAATGCAATCCGTTGTATAATATGTGGGCCATCGAATTGTGGGAAAACTAATGTCTTACTCAGTTTATTATTACAAGAAAATGGATTAAAATTTCAAAACCTTTATCTTTACTCCTAAACTAATTTTCAACCTAAATATCGTTTCTTACGAGAAGTTATAAGAAGAATACCTGAGATTAATTTTTATGAATTCAATGACAATAAAGATGTTATAACACCGAACGAAGCTTTAAGTAACTCTGTATTTATTTTTGATGACGTCGCTTGTGAGAATCAAACTAACATACGAAATTATTTTTCTATGGGTCGTCACAAACAGATTGATTGCTTTTATCTATCTCAAACTTATTCGAAAATACCAAAACATTTGCTACGGGACAATGCCAACTTTATTATAATATTTAAGCAAGATGATGTAAACTTGAAGCATATTTATGAAGAACACGTTAGCTCTGATATGTCATGGAACCAGTTCAAAAACATGTGTAATACAGTTTGGAGTGAGTCGTACAATTTTGTTTGCATTAACAAGGATTCGTCTTTAAACAAAGGCAGGTACAGAAAACAGCTAGATACTTTTTTTCACTTCAGTTAAAACTACATTATAAATGAGCTATGCACATTAATTTCATTTAGTATTGCTGCATGCTTACTGAAACCTACTCTACTCTAAGAAATATTTCATAACATGGAAAAAGATTTCAAAATTGAGTTAATAAAGTCAGTTGAAACAATCAAAAGTAAACTAAAACAAATGAAAGATCAAGAACATGATCTAAATTTGACTCTCAATAAAATGTTTAAGCCTGTTTCGGATCCTCTTAACACCCTAGTGAAGCCAAAGAACTATCCAGATAAAATTGAATGTTTGGAAAATGCATCATATATGAATAATGAACCCATTGAATCAGATGAAAATAGTTCTACAAAGTCTGATAATTTCTATGATGTGGATGCAGTTTCTACAGATTCTACCGAACAGGGTTTGAAAGATAATTTAGAAATGTCATTACAAGGTAAAGACGTATATGGCATTTATGATAACATTAATGTGCCCTTCGGAATAAGAACTAATAATAAAACTTTAATGATGGGTGATGCTCAGGTATCATTCACTAAACATGAAAATGATGAAATTTTTGTTAAAATTAAAGACATGTCTTACAATTTAACTCCCGGCTTAAAAGAGCTTTTATTACGCAGGAAACCTGATTTAAAATCTATTACAAATGCAGATAAACTTGTATATAAAGATATATTACATCGAACCAACGCACATAAAAGAGATTTTAGTCCTACAGGTCAATTAAGAGGTGACAAAGGAATTAAATACCGAGAAATAATTAAACCTTTATTTTCTGAAGATACTTTTGGAAAACACAGGACAAAGCTTGGAACTAGCCTACCGAATCTTAAAATATATAACAATAGCACCGACTTGATATATTGGGATGATCCCAATGAACTGGTTGAAAGATTGAAATTATTAGTTGCTTCACGAGATGCTGGTAATAGTAATCATGATAATGAAATATTATCAATTGTTGAAGAATTAAAGGAAGCTAAGATAATAAAAGGATAAATCTACATACACTAAGGATTTAATATCAGTACTTTAGTATCATTCATACAGTATAGAAATAATTTAAATATTTAAACACTGCACGTTATTAAAAATAAAATTAATAAAGCCGTACCAAAATGAGTAAAGCTGATGTAGTAAATGAAATTCATAGACCTGCTAGGGTTAATTTTCCAAGAAGAAATGTTATTATGAAAGATATAGATGATTTATGGCAAGCGGATTTAATTGATATGCAATCAACTTCTAAAGAAAACAAAAATCATAGATTTATTCTTGCAGTTATTGATACATTTTCAAAATTTGCATGGGTTTTACCATTGAAAAGTAAAACCAAAGATATTGTATATGACGCTTTTAAAATATTATTAAGTAAAGGCCGTATTCCGAAAAATCTGCAAACTGATAATGGTACGGAATTTTACAATAATAAGTTCCAAAAACTCATGAAATCTTATAATATTAATCATTACTCAACCTTTTCAACAAAAAAGGCCTCTATAGTTGAACGATTTATAAGAACATTAAAGTCTATGCTGTACAAAGAATTTAGTTTAAACAGCAGTTATAATTGGGTGGATAGCACTCTCAACTCTGTTGTTTATAAATACAATCACTCATACCATCGAACAATTGATGATATACCTGCAAACATTGATAATATTAATAAAAAACGCTTATTGAATAGATTTATAAGTTTGCGTAAAATAAATAATAAAACTAGTAAGTACAAATTAAATGATTACGTGCGTATCAGTAAGCATAAGGGAACATTTGCAAAAGGATATACTCCCAACTGGTCCACAGAAATTTTTAAGATAAGAAAAGTACAAAATACTGTACCTTACACGTACTTACTTGAAGATTCAAGAGGTACCCCTATTTTAGGGGCTTTTTACACACAAGAGCTTCAAAAAACGAAGCATTCCGATGTATATTTGGTGGAAAAAGTTCTTAGAAGAAAAGGAAATAATGTTTTAGTAAAATGGTTAGGAATGCCTTCTGCTGAAAACAGCTGGATTGATAAGTCGAATATATTGTAGTTAAACGTATTTATTAAGCTTTTTATTCAAGATTGATTAGTCTTATAATGTGTATTGGAGAGAGCAGTCTTATAAATTGGCTCATAAATAAATTGCCAGTTGAATTGCACTTACCAGGATACAATTATTGTGGTCCGGGAACAAAGCTAATCAAGAGACTTTCACGAGGAGATAAAGGTGTTAATAAATTAGACGAGTACTGTAAAGAACACGATATTGCATATCACAAGTCATTAAACTTAAAAGATCGTCATAAGGCAGATTTAATTTTGTTAAAAATGGCAACAAAACGTGCTGTTGCACCTGATGCGAGTACTGGAGAAAAATTGGCTGCCCGGCTAGTAAGCAATGTCATGTTAGGAAAAATTAAAACTGGTTCGGGGTTGAGAACACGTAGCAAAATATCTTCTAATAAACCAACATCTGGAAAAGGACTTAGAAATAAATTTACAAATATCATTAATGTGACAAAAAGACGCTTGAAAAATATAAAACCAAAATGCAAAAAAGCAGCGATTGAATTAGCTATGGCTGAAGTCAAAGAGTTAGCTAATAATTCATCTATAAAACTTCCTCGTGTTATTCCCATACCGAAAACTGGTGGCGTATTGCCTTTAATTCCTATTTTTGCGGGGCTATCAGCAGCGGGGGCTTTAGCTGGTGGTGCAGCAGGTATTGCTAAAACCATAAATGAATTTAAAATGGCTAAACAACTATATAATGAATCGAAGAGGCACAATGAAAAAATGGAAGCGCTTTGCATTGGAAAAGGATTACATCTTAAATCTCATAAAAATGGACTTGGAATTTTCGTATCGAAAGAAAAAAACTAATACATCGGCTACCCAACAGAGCATTAACCAACTTCGACATTTTAAAGTACGGAAAGAGTATTCCTTATTTCAGAGGAGTTTTTATGAGAGATGAACTCCCTAAATACCCTTTTAATATAGAATGTGGAGTTATTAATTTAGATAGTTCTCAAAATCCTGGCTCGCATTGGGTAGCCTATGCAAAACACATGGACTATATTGAATACTTTGACAGTTATGGAAATCTTAAACCACCAAAAGAGTTAATAAAATATGCAGGTACGAAAATACGCTATAATTACGATAATATACAACGCGATCACCCATTTAACTGTGGCCACCTTTGTTTAAGATTCTTAAAAAAGTTTTGGCTTAAGCAAGGAATAAAATAAGCATGACCGTACAAAACAGCTCAGTATGTAAGCATGTCTAAAACAGTAACTATCTCAGGAAATAAATCAGAATTAATTTCATATTTTCATCCACCATTATTTTTAACCGATCAATACGAGTGTGGTTTACTATACTTTTCTATATTAGGCTCTCAGATTAATACCAGCAATCTGACTGTTATCAGAATCGAATGTGATTTAGTAAACGGGTCATATTCTAACGGATTACCAAATCATATTATTCATGAATTTTTAGTTCCGTTATCAAACAATACTACACATCATCAGTTCATAGAAATACCACATAACATTATCTATTTTCCAGTAAAAAAAGATATTATTTCATCTATATCTGTTAAAATTCTTGATCAATTTGGGTGTTGCATTAATATAGGACAAGAATATATTGAACTACGACTTCATTTAAGAAAAACACAATGATTTTACATTATAAAACAGCTGCAAATAGTAAGAGACATATTTACTCTAAAACCTCTAAGGTGTGCACACGTAAGAATAAACTGAAGAAATTAACCAAAGAGAATAAAGATTTCCTGAAAGCTTTAGGTTTTAAGCTATGAATATGTTACAAATATCCGAATTGCCACATTTTGATAATTCTATTGAGAGTTGTGAAGTCCATTCTTACAACCCCTATAACAACAGTTTTAGAGAAAATGATGAAATTAGAATCCCCATACACCAACAAGATATATACGTGTTACCGTCCGCTAGTTCACTTTACATCGAAGGTCAAGCAACGTTTTATGGAAAAGATGGAAATCCGATAAAGAAACCGATTGCATTTACCAATAATCCTGTCATGTTCCTGTTTCATGATATCAGATATGAAATAAATGGTATAGAAATAGACCGAATTAAAAATTCTGGAATAACATCAACAATAAAGTCATATGTTTCAATGAATGATGCTGACAATAAAATTGGAGCCCTATGGGGGTGGCATTTAGGTGGATTTAAAAGTGACGGACATTTCAGTGCTATTTTTCCTCTATCCAAAATTTTAGGGTTTGCCGAGGATTATAATAAAATTATAATGAATTGTAAACATGAACTTATACTGAATAGAAGCAACACTAATCTAAACAGTATTATAGTAACTGATGATGTTACACATTTTAAAATAGATGTACAAAAAGTGCAATGGCGTGTCCCTCATATAAAAGTATCAGATCGTGACCGAGTGATACTTCTTAAGCATTTAGAACGAGATAAACCTGTTCAGATATCATTTAGAAATTGGGATCTATACGAATATCCGTTGCTTCCTAAAACTACAAAGCATTCTTGGTCGATTAAGACGGCATCACAATTAGAAAAACCCCGATATGTAATATTTTGTTTACAAACTAATAGGAGAAATAATAAAAGCAAGGACAGTACATTGTTTGATCACTGTGACGTTACAAACGTTACATTATTTTTAAATTCTCAGTATTATCCATATGAGCCCCTTGGTTTAAATTTTGCGGAAAATAAATATAGTATATTATACGAAATGTATGTCAGATTTCGTCAGTCGTATTACAACTGTCCTGCAGATCCCTTACTTGATTTTACAAATTTCAAAGAAAAGGCACCTGTATTCATTATTGACTGCTCGAGGCAAAACGATAGTTTGAAGACAGGTCCTGTAGATGTGCGTCTTGAGATTGAATGCTTAACACCAATACCTGATAATACTACAGGATACTGCTTGATTATTAACGACCGTCTGGTGGAATATAAACCTTTGAGTAACATAGTGCGTAGACTATCATGACTATCTTTGTAGATGTTCAAGGTTTTAAAACAGAAGCAAATGAATTTATTGTCAAAGAAATAGCTATATTATGTAATAAGAAAATGAAGGTTGTTGCATTTCTGATTAAAGCACCTTTCCCATTTTATGATTTAACGAAACAAGAAAGACGGCAAGTTTCTTGGATTGAGCGTAATAAAGGAATACACTGGGGTGAAGGATTTATACCATACTCAAATTACCAGCATTTAATTAAAAAAATATTAAAAGATAAACATATCTACACTAAAGGTTTGGAGAAGGTATCATGGTTAACATATATGTTAGAAGACAATAATGTTACTATAAATAATTTAGAAAATGTAGGATGTCCTAGTTTCTTAAGCTTGTATGATGATTATAAAGATGTGTTTAGTTGTTAAAAAATGTATTATGTTTAAGTAAATGGTGTATTGATAATAAACTTTCATTATAAACAGTTTGTGTTTTACTTTTATATGTACAGATTGTGTTGACGAATTAAGATATCTATTTGTAAAAGAAACGAACATATAAAATTATTCTAAAAAACTATCCTAATAAAAGCAATAAAGCCAGAGTACCTATAAATTACTGACAGTCATTTTTATGGTATCATTTGATTCCTACAATTGTAGTTAAAATGGCGTTAAATATTGGAGATCGAGTACAGGTTATGATAGTAGAAAAACGATTAAGTGGTCTTCATATAGTAAAGATTTTATACTATGAAAAATATAATGCTATATTAATACCTGACCATAGAAACAAAGGTAGATGCTCTAAAATCCGTTTCAAAGGCCTTATATTATGGGCTCGAATAATTAGAATAGATAATGATCTGGTCGATCTGATTGAAGAAAGTGATTAGGTATTGGTGAGTAATAACTCTAAACAGTCTGAACTACATATGATTATGCGGTACATGATATAATGAATTGAATGAATAGTGAAAATTGGGGTTGCCAGATCTCTGTGATCTGGAAACCCCAATTTTCACCTACTCACATGACACTGGTAAACAATCTTCTGAGGGCTCTGGAAAGAAATCTTCTTATCAGTCAAGGCATCCTAGTTCTGGTTCACATAGCTATATTGCAACACATAATAATAACAATAATTCAGTGAAATCACACAAAAATCGAACGCGAACAATGATTCAAAGCGTTATCATAGGTGTACTCACTGCAAAGAGAATCATCCACTCTATTCATGCACGAAGTTCAATGACCTTCCTGTGAAGGATAAATTATTATTTGTAGATGAAAACAAACTACACTCATTTGCAAAAAAAAACGGGCGGTTTTGATTTTCATTCATCTTTAAAAAGATACAATACCAAAAAGGTTTCAATCGTTTGTACACGTTACTGGCCGGTTTTAAAAATGCCGTGGTATTTAAAAAAGTACGTTCTGAATTCAAATTTTCATTTGATGCTCATTTTTACTGAAAACCCCTTTTTATCCTACATTTTTGGCGCGAAGTTCCAGAAGTTAACATCGACTTTCACAACTTTTATTCAATTTTTATCGATTAATTTCATATCCTTGACTGTCAAAGCTTTATTTATTGCTGTTTGGCTGTATCAAAAATGGTAGATAAAGTGGTAAAAGCTACCAAAATTATCGCGTTGCTTGAAGAGGGTTGCAGCCAACGTTTCGTGGCTAGGAGGCTACCTAAATGGTCGCTCGACGGTCCAAAGGACCTGGCAGCGATATCAGGAGACTGGTTCCGTCGAGAGAAGGCCTGGTTCTGGAAGAAAACCATGTACCCAACCACGGGATGATCGTTTTCTTGTGAGTCTCGCATTGAGAAATCGCAAATCTTCGTATGTGGATCTTAAGAACAACCTGCACGAAGTAAGAAATGTGCATATTAGTCTATGGACGGTCAGGAGGAGACTTCTCGCTGCCAATATACGCAGTCACCGCCCGGCCCGCGGCCCCAAATTACTCCGTGAGCACAGGCTTAGGTTCGCTAGAAATTGTGAATTATGGACTCAAGAAGATTGGAATAGGGTTTTGTTCTCTGATGAAGCCAGGATATCTCTGTTCGGTGAAGATCGACGTTGGCGAGTGCTAAGAAGACAAGGAGAGCACTTTGCAGATGCATGTTTCGAAGAAATCACACCTTATGGTGGGGGCTCTGTTATGTTTTGGGCAGGAATAAATTCAATGGAACGTACAGAGTTAGTCTTCATTGAAAACGGCTGACTGACTGGGAATCGATACATAACGGAAGTTCTAATTCCTCATGCACAACCCGCATTGGCCGCTCTAGGTCAAGACTCGATTTTTATGGACGACAATGCTCGCGCCCACCGATCCCGCGATGTTAATGCGTATGTGCAAGAGGTCGGCATTCGTCGTTTGGATTGGCCAGCTCGAAGTCCCGACCTCAATCCCATAGAACATATCTGGGACGTTATAAAACGGCGTGTGAGATCAGTACACCCGGCTCCGCAGACCATCAGAGAGCTGAAGAATGTGATTACTGCGGAGTGGGAACGTATTCCGCAAGCAAGTATCCGGGAATACTCGCTAGCATGCCCAGACGAATTCAAGCTGTGATTTTAGCTAGAGGGGGTCACACTCGATACTAAACATTTATCTGCTTTTACTTTATTAAAAAAAAAACAAACAAAAAAAACTTTTTATTTTTACTTCATGAGCATCTGCACTACTAGCGAACATACACTACTAGCGAGGTTTAGGATTATTTCCCATAAATTGTAACAAAATTTTATGAAATACTGATGAAAACGATTATTTTCTTATTAATTTACCAAATTGTGAGGATAAAACTACCTTTAATTATCAAACAAAGCAATATTAACATTTGAAATAGTTCATTGCTTAGGTGCCCGTTTTTTTTGCAAATGAGTGTATGTAAGAATTGTTTACGTGCTGGACATAGAGTGTCTAATTGTTGGTTCGGTGGTTGCAAAGCATGCAATCTTAATTCTTGTCTTCATAGTGTGTGCTGTGATAAGGGCAGCACGACACAGTCGGCGGGGCCACACAACGCCGCAGTCCACATCTTGTGACGGGCCCGAGGCGAAGGGCAACTCACACAGTACAGCGTTACACAGTACGTCAACTTCAACTCAACAGTCTGTCAACGAGTGTTCACTTCAAGAACCGGTTATTCTTTCGACTGCTTTATTGGACATTTTAGACCATGACAACAAGAATCACACTATTCGCGCCATACTCGATAACAGCAGTCAACATTCATTTATCACAATAGCGTTGTGGATAAATTAAAAATTCGTTTAATACAGTCCACAGTAAAAATCGCAGGGGCAGTTAATTCGGTAACCCAATCTACACAATCATGCAAAGTGAAATTGCAGTCGAAGAATACCGACTTCAAAATTGAATTAAATTGTCTCGTCTTACCTTGTATTACTGCAACATTACCTTCTGTGGCACAAAATATTACAAAGTTTATGACATAAAAAATTCAGGATCAGCAAGTGATACATACTCGTACATGACTATGTATCACTCGCTGATCCTGAATTTTTTATGTCAAATAGGATCAATTTACTAATCGGCGCTAATACATTTTGGGAGCTACGGATTTAGCTCTCAGAAGAACGCATTTCGCAAAACTGTTAGCTGCGCCTACGCAAAGAGAATGCAAGTAAGTGCGCTTCCACTCGTATTGTTACTAAATTTTGCAAAATATATACAACATATCAAACAGAAGAGGAAAGACAAGCTAGAGAGAAAATCAGGAGGGACTTCTCTCGCCTTGTGTAATTTGTATAAAAATTCTTATGCAGAGACTGAGTAAGCTTTAGAATAAAAACATATTTACGACTGCCTCTGTGGCGTAGTCGGTAGTCATACTGCCTGCGGCGCTGGAGGTCCTGGGTTCGATTCCTGGGTCGGTCCAAATATTTGTGTGATTCACAAATCTTTGTTTCGGAGTTTGGGTGTTTTCTATGTATAATTTGTAGATATGTATTTAGAAATATATATATATATATATATTTTATATTTAGCTCGCCAAATTGACGTCGCCACCAGCCTGATGGAAAGCCGTGGCGCATCTAGCGATTGGGGGCCACTTCAGACAGTGGTCTTCAAGTTGGCGGCCCTGTGATGTGCCTCTTCACGCTCCTCTTGAAGAATTAAACCTTGATTTAATTGAACTTTTACTAATAAAATAATATATCTGTGTAGTGTATTATGTTTATTTATGTAGCATCGTGACAGTGATCACTGAACTAAGAAAAGCAGTAAAGAAGGTAAAACTCTACTCATCGGTATCAAAGGAAAATAGAGGAGGTAGTTAAAAAAGTTATTGAAAACATTATAAATACACATATAATGAGCTATCAGCCTATGATTAGTCATTATCGGCGACATAATGCACCTCACATAAAATATTTACCAAGACATTTGACATTAGATCAAATCTACAAACATTGCAATCGTGGCTTTAAGTGTGGTATAGAAAAATATAGTCAGCAAATAAAAAAACCTAAAACTATCATTCCATATGCCTAAAGGTGACAGATGTGAATGTTTGCTTTACGAAGAAGAGGAAAGAAAATATAACGACAGTACCTTAATCCCTGAAGATAATTAAGAGACAACCATGCAAGTCATAAATTAAAATTTAACTCAGCTATTCAAAAATATCAATTTAATTCTACAATACTAATTGCAAACACAAAAAAATCTTTTTCAATGGATTTACAGAAAGTCATTATTCTACCTGTAATGCCTGCCATTTAAGATGCATTTTTCTTGTATCGTTTAGTTTAGTTTGTAACTTGACATTTGCTCCAATAGAAAAGAAATCCAAGAATTCATCCACTTGTGTGCTTTGGCATGAAGCCAAAGCAGGGCGAGATGCAGGCAATATTGTAGATGCTGTTTACGCATTTATTCAGTCTTCAAAGAGATGTGCAGCATTTTAACATTTGGTCTGATAAATTGTACATCCATTATATACAGCCATGACTATGATAGTAAACAACCCTACAAACACTATAGAGACGATAACTATCAACTATTTAACGAAGGGACATACTCACATGTCTGCGGACGCAGTTCACGCTAACATTTAACAGAAAATAATAAGACAGAGAAACATATACAGGACTTCAAAGATGTGCAATGTAGAAAAAATATGAAAAGAAATATGAAAAAAAAACAAGAACAATTTATGAATGGCCAAAAAATACTTTATCTATACTTATAAAAAAACTGTTGAGGGTCGAGAGTCTGTACATGGAAGATATTTTGAAAATTTTAATCGTAGGGCGTTCTATAATCGATACTGAAGCTGAAAATTTAATTTAAAACTTACATGTCTGTCTGTCAGTCTTTCTGTCTGTCTGTCTGTCTGTATCCCGAATAAGTATCACGCCGAAACTACTGAATCGATTTAAATGAAACTTGGTACAATCTGAGCTTATAATCCGAGGAAGGTTCTAGGATAGTTTCGATTCCGATATTTTGCGCGGTTCCTTCAGGAGAGGGAATGAAAGGCAAAATAGATATTAAGTTATAATTTCTCACTACGTAGTCCGATTTTGAATATTTTTTTTGTGTCTGAAAGGGAGTACTTTAAGCATTATTCCACACAACTTTCAATATTGAGGGTTATGTAGTTCAGAAATTAGGGGCATCTCAACTTTCGATAATCCTAGAAATCAAGGGTTCTTTTGAATGTGAGGGTAAATCTAAACGGGCGTGTTGGCTTAATCATAAAAGAGCTTAATTATTCAGGCTATTGTAAAACAATTCAGTCCGCGCCGAAGGCGTGGACTGAATGGTTTTACAAACTTTTTTTGCAAACAGGGCCGTTTCACAGCTGCTTGATGAGTCTCATGAACAAGTACCCCTCCTTTCGTACACCTTATGTGACGTAAACGAAGTTGCGAGGGTCAGCTAGTTTTATATAAGATCGTGGAAGTAAAATTTGTACGTGGTTTAAGAAACATATTCTATCCACTGCCGTCCATTATAAACTTGCAACGCCACCAGTCCGTGACCCTGTGCACTGATTGCATTTCCGTTTCCGATGATCACAGATTTATTTGACAAAGGTGAATATGATGAAAAAAGATGGCGATTACGACACATGTGTGTTGACTAGCGCCAGTGTCTACTAACTATTGCGATTTTTCAAAATGTCCACTTAAAATTCACTATCACGAATCAATCAATCAAATCAGCCTATCACAGTCCACTGCTGAACGTAGGCCTCTCCCAATCCACGCCACAATCCACGGTCCTGCGCCTTCCGCATCCAGTCCCAGCCTGCGACCTTTACCAGGTCGTCGGTCCATCTAGCGGGTGGACGTCATACCCTACTTTTGCCGAGACGCGGTCTCCACTCTAGAACCCGTTTGCTCCATCGGCCGTTGGTTATTCTGCAGATATGGCCGACCCACTACCACTTCAATGTGCTTATTCTGCGAGCTATGTCGATCACTTTAGTTCTCTGCTGGATAGTTTCATTTCGGAGTCTATCCCTCAGAGACACCCTAAGCATCAAGCAAGAGCATTGACCAACCTCACTTAAGTGTCCACGTCTCGGCAGCGTATGTTATAGCCGGTAGAACGCACTGGTTGTAGACTTTTGTTTTCAGGCATTGCGGTATAGGCGGATCGGAATCATCGAATTGAAATCACGAATTCGTTAGTTGTATTATTGTATTTTTCCTTGCCTTTTTTAAACCAACACTCGCGTTTTAATGTCCCACATTTTTAGAGAAATAGCACTTTTTCACCCGTTTAATAATAATAATAATAATCCGGCAGGCGCCCTTTTCATCCATAGCATAAGTAACGTAGTTCCATTGAACTCCCAACGCAATAGCCCATTTTTAATTAGCATTATTTTACAATAATTTAGCTCCCATTGTAGGCAGTGCATTGCCGTTCTTCTACATAAGGCGGACGTGAATTTATAACACAATGATGTTACTCACCAACTTGCTCAGAGGGAGGTCGCAGATTACTCTATCCCAGGGCGCCTTTCTTTAGAGTTTTCAGTGTGTGTGGAATGGTAGGTTAGGGCTCTGACGAAAACAGCCAATAGGGTGTACACGCATATATTTATCATGTACACAGTACACTACAGAGACAATGAGATTATATACATACTAGCTGACCCGTGCAACTTCGTTTGCGCCACATAAGAGAGAGTATTACCTGTTCCCGTCGCATTTACTCCCGTCGCGTTGCGTTTACTCCCGTAGCGTCGCCTCGTTAATATTCAATACATAACTATAAATATTTACGCAGCACACGCAACGAAGCTCTCAAAAGGAATAACTTTTACCCCGTTTTTGAAACGTTTACTATTACTGCACCGCTCCTATTCGTTGTAGCGTGATGCTGTATAGCCTATGACACTCTTCAATAACGTAGCTTTCTATTGGTGAAAGAATTTTTAAAATCGGTTCAGTAGATCCCGAGATTACCCCTTACAATTTAACAAACACACAAACTTTACTTCTTTATAATATTATATAATATAATATAATATATAATATATTAGTATTAGTATATTAGTATTAGTATTAGTATATTAGTATTAGTATAGATAGAAAGCACAGACATACATAAGAACAGTTATACAAAAAAATAGTACGGGTTTAGGTACTAGAGTACAGCACTAAATTATTTCCGCGTGAGCAGGTACTAGAGGTGAGGAAGTAAGCGGCTAGACTACAAATATATAAATGGGTGACAAGTACTGGCCTTCGAGTCGAGTTGAGAGCGACCCCGTACGCTGCCAAATCCAGGTGAAGTTGGCAGGCTTCTCTCGGAATAACCTCGCTCGTGTGGTCCACGTGTTTTCGGGTGTGGTTTAGAACTCCCTGGACTGGGCGCTTTACCCCGTACTAAAAAACCCTGTCATGAAAGAAACGACAAATTAAGCTACTGACTGCGCGACAGACGAAAATCGACCCGCTTTGCAAATAGTTAATTGAAACTTACCAGAATCTGGGTATAGGTTATTACATAATTCAATTCTTTCTGAGGAAAGTAGGTAAAACCCAGGCTAATTTCCTTAGCAAGTCCTCAGGTTTGAACTTATAACCTCCAAAGAAAAATGAGGTGCGCTACTCAAAGTTATTGTAAGTATGTTCAGATTCACAGATGCTTAGAAGATGGCAAAAGAGACTTGGAACTTCATAGCAGGGCTATTTATACCCTCACTATCGAATCCTCGAGAAAATCTCTTAAGAAACCAGTTTGCAGCGTAATTCCTGCGTCCATGCTCAAAAAAAGCTAATAGACTATCCGTCCGTTTCCTTAAAAGAGCTGTTGCCACAGCAAAAAAAAACAATGAATTGATTATGGCGCTCTTACACGCTCAATGATGATTGACAAGCCCAAGACCAGACATTGCTACGCATAGAAAATAAATGTTACAAATTGTCTGCAGTGGGGGCTCCATTTCCTTTACATTAAAAATCTCAAAGGGCCTCTGCGTGTTGGACCAATATGTCCCCATGTAAGCCTACCAAAAGACCGGGTATCTACATAAGAAAAAAAAAGAAGATACCCGAGATAAGAAGAGACATGCATAATAATTAAGACCGTCACTATGGGTGAGGATCAGCTCCCTGGTGTGGAAGAGACACCTCCGTCAAAGGTACCCATTTACAGGAGGGATAGACACCTGGCATCGCCCATAACACTCACGGAAATCAACTACGTGCTTGAACATCGAGTCAACCACGCCGCCCTTAGACATCACCACAGACGTCTGCTGGAAGATGTGGCTGATCTCTACATTCCGCCAGCTACAGGGTTTCTGGCTTGGTGCGTGAAGAATTTGGACAGATGGTGCTGTGCGTCCAAGGAGGAGAAGAAACTGCACAGAAGAGCAGAGAGGGTCGCCAAGCATGTCATGACAGAGTCGTACACACACTACTACTGTAGCATTTGTTTTCTGTGGGTGCAGCAATGTCTGGTTGTGGGCTTGACAGTCATCATTGAGCGTGTGAGGGCGCCCTAATGCATTCATAGTTTTTGTCTTTGGTTATCCAAGTGACAGGTAGTCTGTGGCACATGACTAAGGAATTTTTGGAACGGACATCGATGAGAGATGACGAAGCGTTATTGAAATTGAAGAAGTTTTTGATCATTGATGGTTTCGGTGCTTTGCCAACGATCTTCTGAGCTACTAAGTTTTTTTAGTCACTCCAGCTGTCTCCAGTTGATGTTTTTTGACAAAGTTCTGTGTTAACATAATTTCACACAGAAAACTGGTAAGTTTTACTTTACTGTTTGCAAAGCGGGTCGATCTTCGTCTGTCGCGCTGTCAGTAACTTAATTCGTCGTTTTGTTTCACGACAGGGTTTTTTTAGTACGGGGTAAAGCGGCCAGTTCAAGGTGTTCGAAACCACGTCCAAAAACACGTGAACCGCACGAGCGAGGTGATTTCGAGAGGAGCCTGCCAACTCCACCTGGCTGTGACAACGTACGGGGTCGCTCTCAGCTCGATTCGAAGGCCAGTACTTGTCACCTATTATATATGTGTAGTCTAGCCGCTTAAGTGACTTCCTCACCTCTTGTACCTGCTCACGCTGCAATAGTTTATTGCTGTAGTACTAGTACCTAAGCCCGTACTATTATTCTGTATACCTGTGATATGATGTCTATGAGTAAATAACTTCCCCCTATGTCTCCGTAGTATACTGTGTACTTGATAAATATATGTGTGTACACCCTATTTGGCTGTTTTCGTTAGAGCCCTAGCCTACCCTTGCACACACACTGGAAACTCTGAAGTAAGGCGCCCTGGGAAAGAGTTCTCTGCATAGCTTCCTCGAGCAAGTTGGTGAGTAACATACTGAGCAACATAGTGGTTACACTAGAAAACTCCTCCCCCAGATCTGGTGACTCGCAGGTTTCCCTTAGACACATTGTACGCAAACCTCTCTGTCACCTGGAACAAGAACACCTGGAACATCTGGCGAAGTTTCTGTTATCTTCGATGCAGAGATCTGCGTGGTTCGTGTCCCCTCATCTACATGCTTCCTGGTTCCCTACACTTTGATTCTCTGTTTTGGGGACATGTGTGTTCAGCGTGGTTTTCCTTAGATTGTTACAAATGAAAGAAATTGTTTCGCCGATAACCTTAACTAATAAATAATATTTCTATAATAAAACGATATTTATTTATATATTACCTGATTCTTAATACGCAAAACGGATAAAAGTAAAATTGAGATTGTTTGAGTAAAGAGTATCTCTAATCGACCATAGAGACATTATTTGTTCCAAAAATACCGTACCCTCAAGGCCGAATAATAAGTGATCGCATGTGGCTACAGTTAACCAATAATTATGTTAAATTCCATTTGTTCGATGATTTTTGAACACCACCGTGTTCAAAAATCATCGAACAAATGGAAAAAAGTACTATTCAATGTTTACTATTTTAAGTACTACTCATTTATGACAATGGTTTTATAAAAAAATAAATGTAATAGGTATGGGCTGACTGGAAAACAAAAACAAAAAAAAATACTTAAGCCTAAGGCTACAAGCTAACCGCACTGGTGGTGGGCCGAGCAGCCGAATTGGCCTCACTGCTTTGGAGGAGAGGGTAGTGGCGGCGATTGGAATGTCTGATGTAGTTGGTCAAGCTGGCATTCAGGAGCAAGCATTCAATGTTAGTATTTTAATAACTAGCGAGCGAGTTTACCGTCAACAGACCCGTTGTAATATCTGACCAGCTTACCGAATTCCAGGCGGGCGAATCGAGGGTCGTCTGGTACACGCGTACTTTACTAGAAGATGCTGACGGCTGCGCCTGCGTGAAATTCTGTTCCTGTTCCCGCTTTCCGTCAGAACAATTTCTCGTTATAAATAAATAAATAAATAAATAAATATTCACGGACATCTCACACAACGCTATCTGATCCCAAAGTAAGCTAGGAATAACCTGCTTGTGTTATGGGTATCAGACCACGGATATTAATACTTAAATACTTTTAAATACATACATATTATACATAGAAACACCCAGACTCTTGAGACAGACATTTATGGGTCACACAAATATTTGTCTCCGGTGGGAATCGAACCCACGACCTCCAGCGCCGCAGGCGGTATCACTACCGACTGCGCCACAGAGGCAGTTATAAGAAATAGCCTGTTTGTTATTCTAGATTATAATCTATCACTGTACCAAATTTTTGCCAGAACCGTTTAGCCATTAGAGCGTGATAATGTAACACATGTGAACACGCCTCTCATCCCTTGAGATGTAAGGAGTAGTACAAATAAGCGTATCAAAATACTTGTGTCTGTATGCTATAAATACAATAATCATATTTTATTATATTCTCAGCACTCGGTCGTTTCACTCATACATAATGTCCCATCCTCACATGGCGACCCTGCCAGCGGGCTAAATACTCAGGTGCGCATTCCTGTATCGGATATCGTGGTTCCCGAGAAGCGTGCTTAATAAGGCCTGAGAACGCTAACGTTGCGACTTGCCGTGTAACGTTACTGTGAAAAGAATGAAGTACATAGTATGAGTTTTGATAATGAGTGGTAACGAAGGACTTACAATTCGTCTGTTCATTGCGTGCTTAATAAGGCCTGAGAACGCTAACGTTGCGACTTGCCGTGTAACGTTACTGTGAAAAGAATGAAGTACATAGTATGAGTTTTGATAATGAGTGGTAACGAAGGACTTACAATTCGTCTGTTCATTATAGTACAAGTGTTTTATAATATGTTACAATTGAAACGAAATGGGAAAGCAACAGTCCAAAGAGATTGTAGTGGCTCAAAATGCAGCTGGAGGTGAAAATGGGTCAAAATTGACGGACATCAGTGACCATCTATCAAATGTGAACATTTTATTGACAATATTTGTCATTGTGGCGATACTTGCTGTACTTCTTCGCATTTCGGATGTATAGAAAATACCATTTTCGTTGGGCTCAAGAAGAGTTTCGGAACAGTGCGAATAGGAACTCAATTTTTCGTTGCCGTCCATATACAATACCCAGTCCAATATTTCCAGAGGTTAAAGTTTGCGACACTGGAGTTTGAAGAATCAGTGGATTTGAGAAAATTACATACGACAATAGGCAAGCGTGTTGTTCATTTATGGAATATGTTTAAATAAATTTTAATCTTTATATGTAGTGAGTATAACCTACTAGAAAGGAATTATAAATTCCAGGTCCGTAATTTTTCTTATGTAATTCGCATGTTTTTTTACGTTCTAAATATGTATTGTAATGTTTAATGGAAGAATTTTTATATAAAGAAATATTAGGTATAAGAACATATTTAGTTAAAATTGGTCCTACTCGTAGAAAAGGCAATATTTTAAGAAAAAAAATCAGAAGAGGCTAATTCTGTTGTCCAACAATTACGTAGTTATATTGAAAATATAAAAAAAGTTCCTGGAAGTGGAAACACTGATTTATTTTTATCAGAATATTGTTATAAAATAAATACTTTGTATTCTGAAATCATTATTTTGAGTCACGAAAAAGAGACTTTAGAAATGGCTAAGTTTGACCTAAAAGTTGCCTTAAATTTGCTACCTGTTATGACTGAAGATGTTTCTGTTACTGAAAGATTAATAGACGGAATTGATTATTATAGTTCTATAATTGACACAGAGTCACAAATTAACTTAATTTCTTTTGTTTTAAAGAGTCGACTTTCACAAGGTGCTAAGTTAAAATTAAAACAACAATGTGATAAGGTTAGCAGCCTAATACAGGATATGAAAATAATTTTACTACCTAAAAAATCTGCAAATTCTTTACAAAAACAGATGCTAAATGTACGTCAGAATGATTTAACAGTTGATGAATTTGGGAAAAAACTGAGCGAATTATTTGTTGACCTTACAATTTTATAATCCGAAGGTGATTCTGTAAAATATGACGTTTTAAGGCAAATAAATGAAAAGCAAGCTACTAAACAATTTAGCGATGGATTGCGTAACCGTCGAGTCAGCACAATGATTTCTGCTAAAAATTTTAACAATCTGAAGGACGCTATTCAAGGCGCAGTCGATGAGAGCGGTTCTATATAATCATCTGGGGAAATTTTGTCTATGAACAGATATAGATGGCTATTATTAAACATAATAGCCATGATGTGCTTGCGTGGGCGTCGGGTCTGTTTGTAATACATCATTAGTTGATGGGAAAAATAGCTTGTGATAAGTTGTGTGTTACTTTGGTGTTGGTATTATTCAATATCAAATTGCTCATGTCAAGTAGCAAATAGTATATATTGAAGTATAAATCGTTACGTATATGTATATATTATGTTTTAAAGATAAATTTATTAGGTACTTACTTATAAAAGCAATAGCGTTGCATGGTAGTGTACACAACTTGTGATGCTTACGTACTTATTCTTTATGGCGGATATTGCGTGGGTGCCTTCACGCAGCCAGTAAATGTATGATTTTTGTTTTTCTTCGAATTGGATAAGAATGAAGTAAGAGAAGTCGAAATTGAAAGTTGTTTACATCTTTATCACTTTTACTTTCGGAGTCGGATCGTGTAACGGTAGTCGGTACTGTACTTGTACTGTTTTGTGTTGACACTGTTGACACGTGACGGTGATGACAGTGACAGTGACGGACGGATTGAAGCCATTGAAAACAGAATCATGTGTTCAATTTGTTATTATTTTTTTTTTAATATTACTTGATGGCTTGACTGCTGAACGTTCACGGTGCACGGCGGTGGCGCCACCGTCATTTTCTACAGTTTGCGGTTTTGTTTATTCTTTTTTTTTTTTCTGTTATCTGTTTGGCTCATGGATTTGGAAATTTGACGCTGGCGCTCGCTGATGTCACATGACTGTGCTGGTGTACATTCAGAATCAGTGGTTAGGCTTAGGCTATACTGTCTTATTTGATTTTAGTTTTGTTTTTTTTTAATTATGTAAGTTTGCTTGTATAGAGTCGTGATGTTTCGTACGCGTACGTGACGTCCCTTAAAGGTAGGCGTCATCTGAAAATCAGCGCTGCCTAACATTAACCTGTTAGTGCAGCAATTAGCTGAGATGACGACCTTTTCGGGCACGCACATTATACTCATGCATTTTTATTCTATTTTTTTGTTTTGTTGTTTTATATATTTGTGCGTGCCGAATAAAGAATTTATTTATTTATTTATTTAGATCTGTCTGATTTTGTCTATGAGAGATAGAGAGAGCTCATTCGCTGCCAAGCAGTCCTGAAGATGCTTCGTGTGTAGGCGAAACACGTGTTGACAAATTAGTCACATTGTTAAGTGGAGTAGTGCTAATTACCAACAATCTGGAGGGTACAGGTAATTTTTCCTATCCCACATCCAAAATTCCTTTCCCGAGGAGTTCGGTTCGTCATTCCTCCCATACAATTAGTTGGGTTATCCTTAACGGTTGTAAGTTAGGATTGACGAATCGAGGGTGCGAGGCAGGTTCCTCTTCCCCCCTCCCCTCCTTTTATTATCAATACAAGACGGTGTTTTCGTTGCAAATAGTTTCACTTCTCCAAAGAAAGGAAAAATACCAATACGGATTTTAAGCACGACAGATAAAGACATAAATTATCAGAATTAAATATTAAAGTAGAGCGTTCTAGTAATTTTGATATTTCTACACTTAATAAAAATTCAATAAATGCAGCTCGAGTCAAACAATTTTTGTTTTCTAAATTGAATTTAAAATATTTGAACTCGGAGGAAATACGTAGCATAGAAAGCTTGTGTGCAAAATATTATGATGTTTTTTTATTTAGAAGAAGATACTTTATCATATACAAACTTTTATCAACATACGATCAGGTTAAAAGAAGGTACACAGTCTATTTATTCAAAACCATATAGATTACCACATTCTTTAAAAAATGAAATAAATCAACAAATTGGGAATATGTTAAAGAAAGGTATTATAGAACCATGTCGAAGTGAATGGTCTAGTTCACCACACAGTTCTCACAGAACACAGCCGCTGGATGTGTATTTTTATGGACCGCTCAAAGCTGCTTATAGGCATGAATGCAACAGGCACATAAAGACACATTTAATGTCAAAAATAACCCCGTATAATGCTGCAGGTCTTTTCCATAAAGCTTACGTACAAGTAGCAAACATAAGTAAAGCAGAATTTGGATTTAGAGCAACGGGAATTTACCCATTGAACCCAAATATTTTCAGCGAAAAAAAATTTCTTTTGAAAACCAAAACCCAAATGAGCAGAATTCTCAAGACGCACAGTTTGATGGTGTGGCCATAATTTCAGGACATATGACCAGTAGCAGGTCCATCAAATGTGGATCAATTATCAGAATCTCTCCGAAATTGGTAGTAATCAAAAACCTGTTGATGAAGACACCAACTATTGCACCATCTTCTAAGCCAGGTCAAAGAAAACAAAAACAACATGCATCTTAGAGGATAAGGAAAATAAGAAAATAGCGAAACTCACAAAGACTGGAAAAGAAAAGAATAAAAAAGATGTCAAATAAAAAAAGAACAAAAATATGAAACAAAAATCGTACAAGAGAAGAATTTTACAAGAAAGTTCCTCAGAAAGTGAAGATGAAAACCATCTTTGCGACGAAGACAGTAATGACGAAATTAATGTGGATGACGAAAACCATAACAAATGTATTATTTGCTTAGAATTAAAAAAAAAATAACGAGTTGTGGTATCATCTGCGGACTGTGGGCACTTGCTATTTGATCAGGATGGGATTCGCCAGATGAATTCATCTGTGATTTATATGTCCAAAAATAGGATATTACTCGTACTATGTATGTCTTACTTATAATAATAATGATTATTATTTTATTTGAAATGATGATAATTGATGCTAATTTGAGCAATTTGTGATAGAAGATTTTATTTTTATTGTTTAAGGTTGATCTCATTAATATTTCTATAATTAAAATGAACGGTACTCATTAAATTACAAAGAATATGTTTGGGTGTCATTACCCCGTACCTTGAACGGCATTACTCAAAAGTCAGGGGCAATGCCGCTCAAACATGTTGTTTTACAATGTTTTCCAATTACTATTTGGACAAAGATTTATGCTTTTGTTGTTAAATTGTTGTTATGATAATGAAAGACTATTCCTTTTCTTACTTTTCATTTATAATAAATAATTTAAAATATATGCCATGTTTTCCTTAAGTGAACGCCATTTCCCCTTCCTACCCTACGTCGTGGTTACAGTCGATTCCTACACAAAATACGTACTGCTTCGCTACATAAATGAAAAAGTCAACAGTACTCTAGCAGCCTTAAAACAAGTAGTTCGCCTTTTCGGAGCCCCCAAACAAGTTATCGTAGATGGAGGACGTGAGTTCTTAAGGGCATACAAAGACTATTGTGATACGTTTTTCATAAACATCCACTCCATAGTTCCAGGTGCAAGTAGCTAACGGTGAAGTGAAAAGGGTGATGGCAACATTAAAAACAATCTCATAATGATAAAAAAATACGAAACCCCGCACTGGCCTACCGCAGTAGAAAGCTTTCAACTTACCATTAACTGCACTGTACACAAGACCACAGGAATATCTCCGCTTACATTACTAACTAGACGCCAAAACTGCGTACCAGCAGAGCTGCTCAATTTGGTTAACATTGCCAACGCATCTGTCGACTTTAAATAGATTTTCAATCATTCATGTATGTACTCAGGCGTTTGTTCTTAGAATGAAATAAATGTCTATTGTTAGAAGCTGAAAGCGTAGTTTTATTTATAGGTTTTTATCAACTTTTATAATTAAGGGTTAATAATATTTCCGATTGTACACCGCAGCAGAGTTGAATGGAATTGTCGCGTCCATAGTGAAGACCATATTCGTTGGATGAACTGGCTAGGCTAGACGATCTACAACGTTTGCGCTATGGTGCGATAAGTATTCCAGTGCTATGGTGCGATGGGTGACTGAACACGTTGCTATAGGCTATGGACTCCTATAAACGCCGGAGGCTGCGTGCAACGTCACGCCGTTCGTTGCGTCACTATGCTTAGGGTCTGTTTCACAATGTACGGATAAATTGTGAAATAGTTATGTGACACATAAATTATTCGGAGTATAAAAGTTCTGAATAAGAACCTTTGCGTTTCACATGTTTATTTTATCTGACACATAACTATACAGAACTTATAATGGAAGTGCGGTGGCAACACCAATACACACGTTCCGTTTTTTAGTGTCCTTGTAATAGATAAAAAGAAAGTTATCATAAAATTCGTATAACATTATTTTAAATGATACTAAAAGTATTGTTTTAATTTAATATTTTTATATAATTAACTATTATTTATCCTATATAAATACTGTATTTAAACGATTTTATGGTAATTGAATATTGCTTGTAACGAAACGGGATGACGTTTGATAATGACAAAGGATAATAGCAACAAGCACTATGTCAAAAAACAAATGGCGGGCCCATTTAAGAAAAGACGAAGAATTAGTATATCGTACAAGTTAAGTCAAGTTTATTCGTTGTTGATATTTCGGTTTGTTTTGTGTGTCCAGTGATTTAGAACCCATAAAGTTAAATTGACGACACACCTGAAACGAGAAAGAAGCGACAAATTCAGCCGAGAAGAAGTTGAGCTACTGAAGTCGCTCAATATAAAACCATTTTAGAAAATAAGAAGAGTGATGCTGTCACATGGCAAGAAAAAGAACAGTTCTGGAAGGCACTGGAGGCATCGTTTAAGAGTATAAGTGGGGCAAACTTTCGAAGCATTAAAACTTTAAAAGCCAAATATGAAGGCATTAAAAGAACCACTAGGAAAAAGTCTGCTTTAATACGTGCTGAAACATATCGCACAGGAGGGGGCCCTAGTGCCGCTCCTCCTCTGACGCCTATAGTAGAAAAGGTTAAAGACATGATACTATTGTCTTTTGATGAAGTTAAGAGTCAATTTGACTCCGATCATGTTGGTAAGAGGCAGAGCATACAATTTATTGTTATTAATTGTGTAATAGTGTATCAATTTAATAACCAATTGTGTTTTTTAATTATTTATTATCTTACATGGTGAACAGAATACATTTTTCTTACCTCTTCTTCTCTTTTATATCATTTTCTTTATATTACAGATTCTACACAAATAGAACCAATACTTCCTAGCCAAGACGTATTTTTAACAAGTGCTGAAACTACAGAGACCATCGCAGATGATAAATGCGTCCTGTCAATGAATGCAGATGTAGAGCATCACATAATTTATTTATTTATTTAACTTATGGAGGACTTACAGCTTACATAATTTAAGATTGGAGATCACATAAAAACAGACAGCCAATGACAAGTCCTCGCTTATAGCAATAGGTTAAGCAGTACACTGTAAGTTACAAAAAAAGGTATACAAGTATAACACATAGACATGCAATTAAATGTTACATTCCTATCGTCTTTCTATTCCTTTTTGCATTATATTTTATCCCTAAAAAAGCTAAGGCTCATACACCTCCTCACCCCTGAGACACTCATCGAAAATAGATTTATTTCCGCACTATTTACACAATTCATTAAACGCCCTGCTCACACGCACAATATAACTATTCTGGCGATAGTTGGTTGATGCCCTCGGCACACATAAGGGAGTTATGATAATATGTAAGTTTCTTTTTGTACAAGTTATGTAAAGCCCAGTTAACTCAAATATTATTGCTAGTTAATAACAAAAATGAACTACCACTATCAATACCAATACCACTACCAAATTATAAAATTATATAAATTGAAAATTATTTTTGATTTTCAAATGATCGGCCTACACAAGGTGTAATGTCATACTTTCTAGCGGTGACATGACGTTTTACGAAGTTCTTTCTTTTGTCCAGAAATGTACCAGATGTGTACTAAATTGTACGCTATATACAAAAAAATGTACCTTAAAGAATTAAGAGAAAACAACAATCGAATTGTCACCGCTAAGAAGTATTGGAACTAGCTGGCGGTGTGTGAATGTGAGAAGAATTATTATTATTACATAACTTATTTAAAAAAATTGAAGCTAGATGGCGCTGTGTATAAATGTCCATAACATTTATTTATTTATTTAGAATATCTTTTATGACGATGGTTGTTATAAATAAATCAACCGTACCTAATAGATATGTATGTATATTTATTAACGGTCTAAACATTTACCTACTGAGTAACCAGTAGATATAGTTTCCTGTTTATTCTCAGTTACTATCAAGTACCTACCTACCTGATGTGCTGACTTAGTTCAGAATTGTTTGTAAATACGTTTCTTACCTATGTCAAGTAAAAGTAGATAAATAGCTCTACATAGGGGGTACTCACAACAATAATAGAATACGGCGTTTCCCTACATCAGTAAAATATTTTCAAGTACCCTCGTATCGCATTACAAATTCATCGACAAATAGGATGGTCAAGTCATTATATCTGCCTTAAGTTTTGTGATAAAATGAAACGTGGAAAACATTTATCTGTAACTTTAGAAAAGCAAAAATCTGCATTAGAGTCATATAGACATCTGTTTAAAACTGATAATATCACAAACTGTGCAAGTATTTTTCAAATCGGTCCAGTAGTTCCAGAGCCTATTCGATACAAACAAACAATCAAATCTTTCCTCTTAATAATATTAGTATAGACTATGCGAAGGTTTGTCAGTATGGGCGTTTGTTACTTTTGCACGCCTTAATAGCGGAACGGATTGGACTGAAATTTGGCACAAGGATAGATTATAGTCTGCAATAATACATTTTTTTTTTAAGATAAGTTCCCATGGGAATTGGAAACACGAACGGGATCAAAATATCACGCGAGCGAAGCTGCGGGCATCAGCTAGTATTTTAGTATAAATATAAAGAAAATAGGCCAAGAAGATAATTATAACGTTTGAATCGAATTTATATCCATTTTGTCGACTATTGCTATGTCGTTTATGTATTGACCGCCAACGCTGTTTCTGGCGTTCAGACGTCGCCGCGTCGATTGGAACATTCACGCTGAAGTCTGACGCCGCGTATAGCTTTTAAGGCGAAGTGCAATTGTGTCTCCAGCGATTCGGAGGGGGTGAAGCAGACGCAAGATGTTCGGGACGCTCCGTGCGTCGGAAACGTTTTCGCGCGTTAGCCCGTTCACTACGCAATTGAAATCATTGACAGAAGTACAAGTTTACATAACTATTTTTTTCGCCCTGTTTAGATAAACCTCTTAGATTTTCTACTTGTGAGCAACTACGTAATTGATTTTGATGCAGTTTTTATCACTAACATGTAATGAAATTCATTTTCATAATAATAGTCCAGTCAAAATAGACATTCCAGTTTGCATTAATTCCCAACAAGCTGGTTTTTTGTGCAGGCCTTGAATACGTCATTACAAATGGTATGTCAAAAGTATAAGAATAGAACATAATATATTTGAGAAGTACTTCAATTTATTTTTTTACCTGTGACGATTTTTGCCAGGTTGAATGAAAAAGTAAGAATCTGCTGACCCTCTCCTTCATAGTTTTTATTTTTTTGGTACTTTACTGTACTGTTTACTGTACTGTGTAATGGTACGGTACTGTACAAAAAAGACTGAAAAACATACCTGTATGGGAGCCCTCCTTAATTTTTTTTTCCGTTTTTAGTATTCGTAAATTTCAAATGCCTAGCGATTGCAGTGGTGCATGAGATGACAGATAGACGGACGGCGTAGTCTCTGTAATAGGGTCGCGTTATTACAGATTATTTATACTGTTGGTTGATGGCACTTGGTGGAACCTGCAGCGCATATTGAATACCCACCACTTGTACTGTTCCACAGCATTTATTTACTCTACACCTGACCGCTTTCGCCTCTTCGCATTTTCAAAAGGCAAAACTAACTTCATGTCATCAAGTTACTCTCTCCTCGTCTCATTTTATCCTTTTGATATGGAACTGTAAAAAACGGCCAAGTTGAAGTTGGACTGGCACACTGATGAGGATTTCGCAACAAAAAAAACGCCAAAAGATTACGTTGTAGGTATGGGAGTAACCTTATTCATTCTTTATCTAGTACTAGCGGACGTCACGCGGTTTCACCCACGTAGTTCCCGTTTCCGTGAGAATACGGGAATAAAATATAGCCTATGTTCACCGCAAAGAGTGTAGCTTTCCAACAGTGAAAGAATTTTTCAAATCGGTCCAGTAGTTCCGGAGCCTATTCGTTACAAACAAACAAAAAAACAAATCTTTCCTCTTTATAATATTAGTATAGCCTAGCGGACGTCACGCGGTTTCACCCAAGTAGTTCCCGTTCCCGTGTGAATACGGAAATGAAATATAGCCTTTGTTCACTGCAAAGAGTGTAGCTTCCCAACAGGGAAAGAATTTTTCAAATCGGTCCTGTAGTTCCGGAGCCTATTCGTTACAAACAAACAAACAAAAAAACAAATCTATCCTCTTTATAATATTAGTATAGATTTAGATTATTGTAGTTGTTACAGCGGTAGCAGAAACACATCTTTGAAATGTATAACTGTCTAGTTCATGAGATACAGATGGACAAACGGACTTCGAAGTCTCAGTAATAGGGTCCCGTTTGGATACGAAACCGAAGACTATACAAAAACGAATATTCCTATATGCATATATGCAAGGGTGTATAAAGGAATAAATTTCGATACTAGTTATTTAGACTAGACAAGGCTTTAGTCCTGTCCAAACTATCACCATTACCCAAATTAAACATTCTACGTTTCATTTCGCATAGCTCTTGCCCGCAGCTTCAGCTGTGTAGAATTCTGTTCACGTTCCCACCTACCATTGGATCATATCCAGGGATAATAGCCTTTATGCTATTTTCTAAATTATATATAATAAATCCAGGAATATATTGCAGTCTGGAAAAGCATAAGATAATTATAATAGGCCACCAATTACAGCCAGATCTGCTTAACCGTTGGAACGTGATTTTGTCGCAAACATCTTCACAGACTTCAATTATATCATAATTAAATAATTCGTAAATTATATTAAATCATCAGGCACTTCTGAATATTTTGCTTTTCCGTGCTTCTGAGCCGTTGGTCCCGGTTTTCAGTAACATTTATTCACAAAATCATCTTTTAGCGCTTAACATATAGGTACCACTATCCATTGAACATTGTATTACTGTTTTACATTATAGCTTAAAAACAAAGTTAGGGTTGTATTGACCGTATCGGGTTGTAAGCTGTTTATTTTCAGTTCACTGTTGGTTAAAATTCAAACTCATACTTACAACTTTCAAATTCAATACCTATCTACATCAACTACGACGTACTAGTAGCTAAGTAAGACTACCAGAATACCAACAATACGCAATACGTACATTAAAAACTGTAATTTTGGATAGGAGAATACCAATTTTTTGAGTTTTAATTTATATTTTAGACTCAATTAAGGTTTATACCTACTGTTATATTGTAAATTTAGGAGAATTGGCCCACTGATACATCAGTCAGTAGTATTATACTCGTAATAACATTGATTTTACTTAAAATATTAATATAAATAATGTACATGTTATAAGCTCGGTCAGGGCGTCACATACATGAGCGCATTTATAGGTGAATCTTCTGGACTTATCTATTATGTGGCATCAGGCGGACTTTGTATTGGAAAGTATGAAAACGTTACTATAACTTATATAATACACCAAAGAAATTTACCCAAACAGATGCGATATTTTTACGCTCTTGAGCTTAAGCCTTGAATACTTCCTTTTTTGTGTTTTTTTATTACCCATTTTCGTTACTACGGCAGCGAATTACGTCAGCGGGCGGGACAAAGTTGTATACGGGTGTCCTCAACGAAGCCTGTCGGCTGACTGAGCGGGCGCTGTGAGGTGGTTGATAGCGGCAAAATGCACTCCCGCTCAACAAAACGTATTTTATATTCAAACAATATGATTTTAATAAATAAATAACAGCATAGGGCCTCGAGGTAACTTATTAGGGACATGGAAATAAAAAAAATAGTGTAGTACATTATATAACTACTGAATAAAATTGGTTATAGTCAAGGCGGTCACAGGTAAATTTACAGATTCGAGGCAACTTTGGGATAAATTTCTATCGAGCCGAATTTACTCAATCGTGTTTTGGAGAGCTGACAACCCTAGTCAATATACTTAATAATAATTATCCATTTAAAGAATTGTGAAATCCTTGGTAACACCATTGCAAAATTGGTTCGAAATATGTCAAAATATGTATTTTGAGTCCCACTTCACCTTAATAGGAGACCATAGCCATACGGGAGCGCAATGATGTTATGTCAGATTTTATATATTATGCACATATGTTTTATGACGCATCCACTAATGTGTATGCAGCTGTCATATATTTTCACTGTACAATGGATTCGAAGCGAACCTCGGCATATAAACCTTACATCGCCATCGCTCACAGTTTGGGTGAACTAGACGAACTAACGAAGTCCTGTGAGTTATATACCCTCAGGACATATCGAAGCAGGGGACAACAAGACATAACGTATCCGTACGGTTAAGGCGGCATCGAGCGAAAAATGGCAAAACGATAGTTACCATTTCGTTGATTCAAACTATTCTATTTGCGCAATTTGCATAAAAAATTAATATGTATGTCAGCAAGAACCAATGCATCATTACTGATACTCACAATCAGGATATAATTAATAGGTATTTAGAAAAATACGTTTAAAAATCACCAATATCTAAAAAATCTTATTCTACTGTTTAAGGGATTTAACAAAATTGGATGTAGTTTACTATGTATATCTTTACTTTCAATAAACTACACTTCATAAACTACAATTAGTAATTCTAATATTTTACCTACGTTAAAATTTTAATTCATTAATACCTAAAAACAAAAGAGTTGCCCAAGTTTCTCATACATTTCTGCGAGCACGCAGCTTGCCGACTGACAAACCTTAGTGATCCGCAAGAGCTCAGAGCGAGTACACGTCTCGTTGCGTCGCAAAAAATAGAAATATTTACGTAAAGCATAGCGTGTACGCACACTTGGACGTGCAAACAAAAAAGAGGTAAGTACATTTTCAAGTTTTTTTACTTATGTACGCAATTGTAGTGGAAGATGAATAGAAATAGGTCCATAATATTTTTTTTATATTAATAGGTTAACGACTAAAATAAATCGTATGTTCTATGTCTGATTTCCTTGCAATTATTGTAACTCAATTTAAGATGTTCTTTATAAACTATCGCGGTTTTAGACCGAATGTCTGAGTTATCTGAAAATGTGTTATTTAACAAAAAATATTGTATTTCACAGAAAATGGGACGACGCAAGGAAAAGTATTATAAATAGAAAAGTAGGCGAGATTCCGCAAAAATAGGATATCTTACTACAAGTAGCACGATAAGTTATTTGTATTTTTTGGTGTTCCGTTCTCAATGGGAAAAAATGGGACCCTATAACTGTGACTCAGTCTATCATCTGATTGGATCTCATAAACCATGATAGCTAAAAATTATAAATTGTCATTTGTTTGTATGTATTATGACTGAAGGTATTGTGGCTGAAGGCCACATTTTATTCTTCAAAATATTCCAATAATAGATATAAATTCACAAATAGGTTAAGGGTGTTTGGCAATGTAAATATTATCAAAATACACATTTGAGTCTGTGAATATGATCTTTAATTGCCTCGCTGATCCATAGTATATAAGTAATAAGGTCGTCTATAATGATGTCAACAATACAATCCTGAAAGTAGTACATTGTGTAACACTAATATTCTTAACCTGAATGGTAACGAAACTAAATGTAGACTAAACAAAGTCAGCAATTATTTCCTGGGTAACTGTATACGTTTTTACAATAGGCTTCCACATGACATAAAAAGTATGCACTTAATTAAGTTCAAAAGTGTTTAAAAAGTACCAAAATTACACTGCATGGGTTACTATAGAATTGACGATTATTTGCTTGACAAGGAAGCCTGGAAATGATCTGCTCGCTCTACTGCATTCTCAAACAACATTTTGTGATTTTTTTTTATATTCGGCTCGCTAAATTGACGTCGCCACCAACCTGATGGTAAGCCGTAGCACATCTAGCGATTAGGGGCCACTTTTGACAGTGGTCCTCAAGTTGACGCTCCTGTGATGTGCCTCTTCACGCTCCTTTTAAAGAACCCGGGTTGTATATGAGGGAAACACGTGTGCGGGCAGGTTTTCTTCATTGTGTATGAGTGGCAACTCTCTCAGCCAAGGACGCTATGGTTCTTCGCTGCGCTAACGGTTCGAGGCCTCCCGTCACCTCAGGTCAACCAATTATTAGGATAGCACGTCTCTGCATAGCGTCAAGCGCGTCTAGTAAGTACCTCGTGGAGTTATCCCAAAGGTGAACTGAGAACAGTACTCGACGCAGGTACCGTTTCACCTTATTTAGGACTTCGAGTTTCCGCAAGGCAAGCCCAATACAACTCTCTATGTAGTTTTTGTGATTGAGCTCACGCCGGACGTCTATACCGAGGATCTCCAGGTTGTCCTTTAGTGGAACCGTAATGCTCTGAAGAGAGGGTAGGGAAAGGAATGGGGACTTCTTAGCTGTAAACGCACACGCCTGTGTTTTTCTGGCATTGAACTCGACCACGTTGTCTGAATCCCATTTCGCAATGCGACCCAGGTCCCGGTCGAGATCCGCCACGAGTTGTCATCTCTTCTCCTCCACGCCGCTGGACGGCCAGAATAGCTCCCAGGCAGAGTACTATCATCCGAATAACAATGAATGCACCCAAGGGACAGCATGTCATTGATATGCAGAAGAAAGAGAGTTGGGGATAACGTTTCGCAAGTACAAGTCACACACGTCACACGTGTGCCAAATACCTAAATGTTTTTTTTAGTAAAATGAAACTAAGTAATAATTTCAGAATAGCTATATTATTGTTTTTTTTGTTTGAGTTTGCCCACGGGAAAAAATATCAGTGGTCTATAAATATTTGTTCACAAACAAAAAATACGTTTGTTAAATGAGAGCCTGCCTTAAAATGTATTATTTTTCTGTAATTTGGATTTGTTGTTAAAACAGAAATTTTAACTCCTGTTGACGGACAGCCGTGTCTCAGCGATGGGGTCCTGTTTTTTACCCTTTGGGTACGGAACCCTAAAGACTAGGTGAAATGTGTATGTGCCTCTGCCGATCCTTTCAGCGTTAAGGCGTGTCTATATATATGTATGGTACATACATATGTATGTATGTACCTATATAAGTACCTATTAATATCTGCTGCCTAGCACTAGTACTGCACTTTGGGATCAGATGGCGCTTTGTAAAAGAATAACAAATGTCCGTGTCATATTAATACGGTCCACTGTATTTAAACTTATCTAAACGTACTTCATAATATAAAAAGTAGTCATGATCTTTTCGAGCCGTTCGTCTCAATAAAAATACTAATATTTTTTGAAATTTTTAAGTTGCCTAATGTTGCGTTGCGACCAAACAGAGCGACTGTCGCTGAGAGAATTGTCTATGTGTGAGTGCCGCACGCACACAGCTGAACCGCCGATTCAAAACACCGAAATTGCCGCTGCCTCGTGCGCTCGGACGGGCCTTAAGAGACCTCATTGAAAGTCATCCTACAGAAACGTGCTTCTTACTCCGATACTTTCTCTACATTACTGACGGAGGTGGGGTGTCTCCCATTAGTTCTATAGAACTGTGACGTCATAGAACTGTTGAAACATTTTTGTCCCTGTTTTTCTATGATAGATCAGATGCAACTAAATTTGTCCCATTTGTTCCATAGAACTACGATACAACTGTTAAAACATTTTGTCCTATTTGTTCTATTTTGTGATGAGTCGTTATAGTTATCTAATCTCTTTTATATTCAAAGGAGGAATAATTAGCTGGACAGATCTTTTATCTATTATGATAATGAATAATTGCATTGACACTTGTCATAAATACTTGTGTTATTTCATTTCGCTTGACCTTTCCTTGAAGTGTGTGAAATGGAGGTTAAATATGAGGATATTTTATTTAAAAGAAGAGGTAGAGGTACGGTGTTAGAGCTTGAGAAATATGAATACTACAAACAAATCGAATATCGGAGCGGAGACACTATATGGCGGTGTAGCAAATATAAAACTAATTCATGTATTGGCAGTATAACTATTTATTTGGTGAGTCAACGCGGCGTATACGTCGCGTATACGTCGCGCATTTTTGACAATATGGACAATATGGAAAGCCAAAGTATTCTCAATATTCGATATGATACCTTTACTCAACCAGAGGATGATATTATTATTCCCTCACAAATGAACTATTTCGCGAAAGGAGACGTAAGAAGTACAGACAGTACACCAGATCTATACCTAAATCGCGGTACCCAGACAAAGGTAAACACCACTTCTGCAACAACGCAAACTGAATATGTCCACATTGACATGGTTGCAGAAACCGGAACAGTCTTGGCTGCTGAGCTTTTCTTTGCCGATAAAATAAAGAAAAATAAATTTCTTAAGATTTACACCAGTATCGTGAATACAATAATTAGAGAGCTATAGACCCTCGTTAATGTTTATTGAGTGAATTAATTAATTGTTATTTACCAATAAGTTTGGTTTATTTTAATTATGGTTAATAAAACTAATTGCTTTAAATTATTTAGCTTGTTTTATTGCAACATTCAACTGTAATATTCTATAATTCCTTTTATAAGGTTGTTCCGATATAGGACACTAAGGTCCAGTGTGTATTGTAGGTACCTCATAATATGTAATGTAAGTATGTGTGTAAGTAAAACTGGTTATGGAAATAGGAGTTGAAATAAAAAATGTGTGAAAGGCATTTAGGAACATGTAAAAAGGGAACTTGTAGAACATGGAGATCGAGGTTTCCAATTAAGCAAAAGTATTATTTTTTCTATGGAACAAATGGGACAAATTTAATTGCATCTGATCTATCATAGAAAAACAGGGAGAAAAACGTTTCAACAGTTCTATGACGTCACAGTTATATTGAACTAATGTGAATCACCGCGGAGGTGGAAGGTATGGTGAATAGTAGACCTCTCACGCGTGTCTCCATAGATCCAAATTTTCCCGAAGCTCTGTAACCTTATAATTTTATAATACGTCCGTGTTTAACACTCCACCCTTTGGCATCTTAGGTATTCAGATTTGTAGCTCGGCAGCTTACGGACTTGTTTTGGCAGCGGTGGAGGAAGAAGTATTTACCGACCTTATTGCCGAAACAAAAGGTGATTCTGTTATAGTAATAACGTGAACCGTAATTGTTGGCTCATACTTATAGAACTCAGGATTTCATGCGACATACTTTTTGCGCGTCAGTGACAGCTCAATTATAGTCTACTAAATTTTGACAGATAAAACCAGCGAGGCTGGTGACATATTGACCCCTATCAATTGAGATTTCGCAGCTGGAGCTTTTTTTGCATTGCTATTTCAAATATTTATAAATTTGAAAAAATGTTTGGACTGCATATATTAGAGCTAGTTGATGGAATTGACGGGAGTCTAGAGCGTATGGAGGCACGTCGAAGTTGCCGTAAAGCGAGAAAAGTGGCACGAAACAATATGAATCCCTTCCGGAATATTTCCGGCGTGGAGTTCGTAAAAACACTTCGCCTGCAGAAATCCACCGCAAGGAGCCTCGTGGAGAAGTTATCGTCAGTAATTCCTGAAACCCGTCGCAGTGACGATGACGGTATAACCGTTACCTCAAAGGTAAGAAGAGGTTACTTTTACAGTCTAAAGCCTTAACCATCAGTGCAATATCTATGTTGTCCTTATTCATTACAGGTTTCAATTGCGCTACGGTTCTACGCGACAGAAAGCTACCAAACCACAGTAGATCAAAGTGTCATCCACAATGTACCCCAGAAAACTGTATCGAGAGCTGTTGGGGAAGTGACCGAGACATTAAAATAGTATTCACACCATAACCATTTGATATGACCAAGTCTACAAGCATACCAAGCATGGCATACCAAGTCTACATAGCTTTACTTATTGGCTGAAAGAAATTATTTTGTTTCAGTACTACCTATCCAATAAACTCGACATCACTATCAAAGAAAGACACTCCGCCCAAAAATGCTTGCAATGATTTTAGTATACTTAGTATTTACAATTAATTACTTGTACACACTTAATGTCATTTAACTATGCCGGCTCCAGATTAGTTTCTATGATAAATTCCAAATACCTGGGTATTAGGGTGCACAGATGGCACACATAATTATATATTTAAACTGTTTTATTATTTACCTAGTAGAAAAACATCCTTTTAGGTGACAGTGGAGACCTACTTCGTAGGAGTATGATGCCATCTATAGGTACTGAATACAGTAGAAGGGACACCACAGCACCACTACTATAAAAAAATATGTCACTGCACGGAACACTATATTGCGCGGTGTATTGGTGTTTTAAAAGCACGTTTTAGGTGAGTATCTTAATGTTATTAAACCATAGGACTTAGAGAAGCCATGGATTTTATTTTGAATACTAACCCATGTATGTTGGAAGCGCTCGTGGCCCCGCGGACTCAGTGTTCTGTAAACGATCACTGCAGTAAGCAACTTTCACTATGGCCGGTCCATGGATAGGTGACCATCCATGTGATCACTTTGTGACATTTATTTTTGAGCGTTTCCGTGCTTCGGAAGGCACGTTAAGCCGTTGGTCCCGGTTGCCAGTAAAATGGCAGTCGTTAAGCTAAGTTGAAGGCTTTATTTTCAACAGCAGGCAGTCACAACCTGCGCCTGTCCATTTAAACACGGCAATACGGCTCACCACCTATTACGTGGGACTAATTATACAAAGGTGAAATGTGGGCATATAATATGCCTCTGCCTACCCCTTCGGGGATAAAGGCGTGACCATATGTATGTATGTATGTATGTATGTTGGTATACAAGGAAGTCTCAAAGAACTGCCGTGCTAATTGGGAATACGGCCATAGCGAAAGTTGCTTAATGCCCGCACTGATCGTTTACTGAATATAGAGTCAGGCGGTGATACGAGTGTTTCTATTAGTTACCTATTGTAGGTAACTAATAGAGACACTCGTATGATGAATCTGAAAGCAAGTTAGTCTACAGTTAAGACATGCCTTTGCGCCCAAAAAGCCTGGACATGTAATCTTTCAGGAGATCTTCAGTCTCAAGCAGCCGTTAGACATGCTTACAGAATGATGAATTTATATCAAAAAACCGTGCGCTGCTAGCTCAACTAAGACCACCTCAGTTAGCAGAATGGCATCAAATTGATATCATTTATGGGCAGCTACATCGGTCTATCAGGGAGAAGATGCCTCGGGAGCATGTCCAAACATTTGATGACCTGTTGGAAGCCGCGAGAGGAGTGGAGCAGCTCCTGAAAGAGAAGACAAACGCTCAAAGAATTAAGAGAAAACAACAATCGAATTGTCACCGCTAAGAAGTATTGGAACTAGCTGGCGGTGTGTGAATGTGAGAAGAATTATTATTATTACATAACTTATTTAAAAAATTAGGAGCTAGATGGCGCTGTGTGTAAATGTCCATAACATTTATTTATTTAGAATATCTTTTATGACGATGGTTGTTATAAATAAATCAACCGTACCTAATAGATAGGTATGTATATTTATTAACGGTCTAAACATTTACCTACTGAGTAACCAGTAGATATAGTTTCCTGTTTATTCTCAGTTACTATCAAGTACCTACCTACCTGATGTGCTGACTTAGTTCAGAATTGTTTGTAAATACGTTTCTTACCTATGTCAAGTAAAAGTAGATAAATAGCTCTACATAGGGGGTACTCACAACAATAATAGAATACGGCGTTTCCCTACATCAGTAAAATATTTTCAAGTACCCTCGTATCGCATTACAAATTCATCGACAAATAGGATGGTCAAGTCATTATATCTGCCTTAAGTTTTGTGATAAAATGAAACGTGGAAAACATTTATCTGTAACTTTAGAAAAGCAAAAATCTGCATTAGAGTCATATAGACATCTGTTTAAAACTGATAATATCACAAACTGTGCAAGTATTTTTCAAATCGGTCCAGTAGTTCCAGAGCCTATTCGATACAAACAAACAATCAAATCTTTCCTCTTAATAATATTAGTATAGACTATGCGAAGGTTTGTGAGTATGGGCGTTTGTTACTTTTGCACGCCTTAATAGCGGAACGGATTGGACTGAAATTTGGCACAAGGATAGATTATAGTCTGCAATAACACATTTTTTTTTTAAGATAAGTTCCCATGGGAATTGGAAACACGAACGGGATCAAAATATCACGCGAGCGAAGCTGCGGGCATCAGCTAGTATTTTAATATAAATATAAAGAAAATAGGCCAAGATGATAATTATAACGTTTGAATCGAATTTATATCCAATTTGTCGACTATTACTATGTCGTTTATGTATTGACCGCCAACGCTGTTCCTGGCGTTCAGACGTCGATTGGAACATTCACGCTGAAGACGGACGCCGCGTATAGCTTTTAATAGGAGACCATAGCCATACGGGAGCGCAATGAATGTCGAATTCATGCAATAATGTTATGTCAGATTTTATATATTATGCACATATATTTTATGACGCATCCACTAATGTGTATGCAGCTGTCATATATTTTCACTGTACAATGGATTCGAAGCGAACCTCGGCATATAAACCTTACATCGCCATCGCTCACAGTTTGGGTGAACTAGACGAACTAACGAAGTCCTGTGAGTTATATACCCTCAGGACATAACGTAGCAGGGGACAACAAGACATAACGTATCCTTACGGTTAAGAGACCTCATTGAAAGTCATCCTACAGAAACGTGCTTCTTACTCCGATACTTCGTCTACATTACTGACGGAGGTGGGGTGTCTCCCATTAGTTCTATAGAACTGTGACGTCATAGAACTGTTGAAACATTTTTGTCCCTGTTTTTCTATGATAGATCAGATGCAACTAAATTTGTCCCATTTGTTTCATAGAACTACGATAGAACTGTTAAAACATTTTGTCCTATTTGTTCTATTTTGTGATGAGTCGTTATTTATAGTTATCTAATCTCTTTTATATTCAAAGGAGGAATAATTAGCTGGACAGATCTTTTACCTATTATGATAATGAATAATGGCATTGACACTTGTCATAAATACTTGTGTTATTTCATTTCGCTTGACCTTTCCTTGAAGTGTGTGAAATGGAGGTTAAATATGAGGATATTTTATTTAAAAGAAGAGGTAGAGGTACGGTGTTAGAGCTTGAGAAATATGAATACTACAAACAAATCGAATATCGGAGCGGAGACACTATATGGCGGTGTAGCAATTATAAAACCAATAAATGTATTGGCAGTATAACTATTTCATTGGTGAGTACTTGCATAATTTGTGTCATTACGAAACAAAGAACCGACGGTTTCTATTGATCAAGTATAATGGCAAACCATTAACCAATTTTTTTATTTACGTTTCAGGCGGATAAAAAAATAAATAAAGTAAAACAACATTCCGGTCATCGCATCCCTGGTGTTAATGAGCTTATTATTAAAAATGCGGTAGCCGATTGTATTGCCGAGGCAGTCCAAGGCTAAGACACTATACCAACTATTTATAAGAAAACTGTAGTTTCGCTTCAGGATGAAGGTATACACTTAGTTAAGCAAATACCATCACTTGATTCATTAAAATCTACTTTATATCACAAAAGAAATCAGCATGACAAAGTACAAAGGTTGTGCTGCGAAGATGCTTTAGATGTGGAAATACCGTCATAGAGTGTCAATTTTGTTCTGGCGGATTACAAAGATGATAACACTCGCCTTTTCAGAGCAAAAAAGGATGATCCTTTTTTGCTCTGAAAAGGCGCGGGAATTGTTAAAACAAAATTTTATGAAAATATACTTTTGTGATGGTACGTACAAAGCTTGCCCGAGACCTTTTGTTGAATTATATTCTATACATGGTGATCTCGGATCTTCAGAAACTGCAACGAACATAATTCCCTTAATTTATGTTCTCGTTACTAATAAAACGAAAAAATCGTACCAAATATTGCTACAGTTAATACAATCACAGTTTCCCGCATGGAAACCTTCAGAATTTGTCACAGACTTTGAAATGGCCGCTATATCAACCATCACTAACGTTTTTCCAAATGCGAAGCATCATGGATGTTATTTCCACTTCACTCGAGCATTATGGAAAAAAGCAAAGAGGTTAAAATTGACCCAGGATATTAGTTACAAGTGGATTGTTTCCTTATGTTGCACATTACCATTGCCCTATGACAAATTTGATGAGGGGTGGGCTTATATACAATCAGTAACAGATAACGATGAGAGACTACTAAACTTTATAACGTATATATGACTAAATTTCGGATTAGAGATCGATTACGAAGGAGTTGGTGCTGCTTCCGTTATGCAACATAGAACCACAAACGCCGTGGAGTCCTCGCACCACCAATTTAATGGATATTTTAAAAGGAAGCCCGCACAGATTCAATTTTTTTTAAAAAAGCTTGAAGACGCAGCATTTTTTGATATTCAAGCTATAAAAATATTGAACTCAATTAAGACCAAAAAAAACGCTCGTCAAATAATATTACCAGAGACCGCTTTTTGCAAAATACGCAATTACAATTAATTGTTGGTGATATTACTGTTGAACTTTTTATGAACAAACTTTTGTTTTTAATTAATAATAATACTCACCGACGCTATCGTTAAAGTTCTCCAAGTAGGTACCTATTTATTTTTCTTTCTATCGTAGAAGTTGTTGTCTATTGCTATGCTATCTCTTTAAACAATGGCTGGTAAACAAAGAATTGGTATGGCTTTTTTTTATTTTACATCACATGTCAATGACTGTCATTTGCCAGTTTTACTAAAAGCATATAATATATTTTTATTTAAAGAGATAATTGTGCCGCAAAAGTAAATCTTGTACATTTTTGACAATATGGACAATATGGAAAGCCAAAGTATTCTCAATATTCGATATGATACCTTTACTCAACCAGAGGATGATATTATTATTCCCTTACAAATGAACTATTTCTCGAAAGGAGACGTAAGAAGTACAGACAGTACACCAGATCTATACCTTTTTTTTTTTTTTTTTTTTTTTAACGTGAGGGAAAATCCTCGTAGGATGCAATGCCGGACTCTTACCGACTAAAAAACCTCACGTAACGCCCAACAGCCTATGGTTGAGAGCCCCGGGTAAGCCCTCAGGAAGGATGTCCCGTGACTCCCAACAGACCTACGGCCGCCAATGCGGCCTCGCCCAGGGGGTGGTTCGGGTGCAATCCCGCGTCTATGGGGGGTTTCGGGTGTGACCCCGCTTCTAAGGGGGGGCGTGCGTGAGTGCTCACGTCACGCTGCCGTCATGGGCCTGCTTCTGTAAGGACGGTGAGCTGCCCTCTCACCGTCCTCAGACCCCCGGTCATGGAGGCCGATAGTCCTCGGCGAAGACACGTCGGCGGCGCCCAGGGCGCCGACTGCGGAACTCGGGTGGGAGAGTTCTCTCCCGCACCCGGCCCGCCGCCTCCTTCGCGAGCATGACCTGCTCGCAGAAAGAGGCGGCGCAGTCCCACTTACTCCCGCTGGAGAGCATGGCTCGCACCATGGCCTCAAGCGAGAGAGTGTCCACGCCCAGACCCACTACGAGGACCTGTCGCTGTTGTGCCCACGCCGTGCACTCCACCAGCGTGTGGAGCGCCGTGTCATCGCTGCGGTCCTCGCAGTGCTGACATTCGGCCGTGGTTTCCCGGTGTTTTCGCCACAGATACCTACCGAAGCTACCGTGCCCGGCAAGCATCTGTGTCAACCGGTAGGAGAGAGCACCGTGTCTTCTCTCCAGCCACTCGTCCATGACCGGTCTGACGGCCGCGATTGTGGCGAATCCCCCCTTTGGTTGCTCAAGTCGCATCTTCCATGTCTCCAGGGTTTCCTGGTGGAGCAGGGTCCGCTGGGCCTCGATTTCTCGAGACGCAGGCCTTTGGCCCCGCTCCAGCGCCTCCTTGCGCCATCTGAACAGTGACGCAAGGGCTCTCGCTTCCAGCAGATCTATACCTAAATCGCGGTACCCAGACAAAGGTAAACACCACTTCTGCAACAACGCAAACTGAATATGTCCACATTGACATGGTTGCAGAAACCGGAACAGTCTCGGCTGCTGTGCTTTTCTTTGCCGATAAAATAAAGAAAAATAAATTTCCTAAGATTTACACCAGTATCGTGAATACAATAATTAGAGAGCTATAGACCCTCGTTAATGTTTATTAATAAATAATAATAAATAAATTTTATTTCAGACTTTGTCCATATTTTAGTTAGTAACAATATTCTTAGCCTAGTGTTAGTTTAATTTATACATTATACTTTACATGTAACCCAATCCAGGGCGACATTAACACGGAATCCCAACGCGCAGTGCACGCGGCCAGGATGCCGCTGAGGCTACCACGCGCCCGCGCCAGCATCGACGCACTGCGCTTGCGCATAATGGCATGGAAGCCGTCCACCTGCGCCTCCGCAAACATACCACTCGCACTACAGTAGCGTGGCAGCCCCATCAGCACCCTGAACGCGTTATTGTACTGCACCCGCAGGGCGTTGTATGCCCCCTGCTTGTAACTGAGCCACAAACTGCACGTGTAGAATGTCTGGCAGAATGCCCTAAATAGTGTGATTATTACTTCCTTCGTACAACGTGAAAATCTGCGAGCCAGCATATTGCAGCGTACAGACAACGCCCTACGTTCCCTATCTAGATCCATGTCATCTCTAAGGTCTTCGGTGACCCAATGACCCAGATACTTAAAATAAGGTACTGTATTCAATGGTGTACCATATAGTGAAATGGATGGTACGTCTGAAAGGGTTTTCTTGGGAGCTCTAAAAATCATAACCTCGCTTTTCTTCACATTGTATCTGAGCCCGTGTGCCGCTGCATACTTTTCACATATGTGAAGTAACTTGCGTAACGCACCAGCTGAAGGGCTGAGCAGCACCATGTCGTCCGCGTAACTTATATTATTGACGCAAATGCCATCTATGTGACAACCAATTCCGGTGCTGCTCAGCTCTCTAATCAGACCATTTACAAATAAATTAAACAATTTTGGTGAAGTCATCCCCCCCTGCCTCACCCCACACTCTAAGCTGTAGTCAGCTGATTTGCAGTCCGACCACCTCACAGTATTCTTTTGATTACTGTACCAGTATTCAAACATGGATACAACTTCAGAGGGCAGACTAGTATCCCGTCGCATTTTTGTCCACAGTAAATCATACGGAACCAAATCGAAAGCGCGTGAAAGGTCTAAAAAACACGCGTAAACTGGCGTTTTACGCGCGGTGTAGTAGCGTACAGTCTGCTTGAGGCACAAGATCGCACTTTCAGTGGATAGGCCAGTGCGGAAGCCGAACTGTCCATCATGGAGTTGTATATGTTCTGATAGGTAACCGTCAAGCAGACTGTCCATTACTTTCGCTATAATTGTTGCTAAGGAGATAGGCCTATAGTTAGATCTGTCGGAGATATTACCAGTCTTATGTTTCATAATGTGCACAACAATGGTATACATAAGATCCTCAGGTAAGTAGGAGTGGCTAATACAGAGATTAAACAATAAAGCTAGCACTCTCGGCATGTGTACACCTGCAGACCGCAGGTGCTCAATGCTGAGGCTATCATGTCCTGGAGACTTTCCTCTTTTCATGGATTTCAGTACTAAAGCGACATCTCTCGCGGTGAACCTTACATTACATTTATCTCCAGGCCTAGTCTCCGCAGTGAGCACCGGCGGCGGCCCGGTCTGTGAGTACTTGACAAGCGGGTCGACCCTGAAATGCTGTTGAAACAGCATGGCAATGTCGGCCGGCTCATGCACACCATCAACGCTCACGGGACGGCTTGGCATCATATTCAATTTATTGGTCGATTTCCAAAATTCCGAAAAATTATTATTGGAATGATGTTGCGCTATAATGTTCATTTTAATCTGCTATTGGTTATCTTGGCACCATTTCAATTGTCTCTTAAACAGCCTCCTAGACTCAGCCATTTCGTTGTACAACCGACCAGAACTAGGTTTGCCGTACGTCAACCAGATCCGGTAACATAGCCGAGCCCTACCGTGAGCCTCCCTCACATGTTTATTCCAACCTACTATGTATTTACGATTTATTGAGTGAATTAATATCTTTTTTATTTACCAATAAGTTTGGTTTATTTTAATTATGGTTAATAAAACTAATTCCTTTAAATGATTTAGCTTGTTTTATTGCAACATTCAACTGTAATATTCTTTTTTTTTTGTTTTTTTTGTACTACTTAGGTGGCAGACAAGCTTACGACCCACCGGAAGGTTGGTAACCGTAGCCTATAGACGTTTGCAACACCAGAGGCGCTACACACGCGCTGCCGACCCGGGCGCAGGCTGTTCTATAATTCCTTTTATAAGGTTGTTCCGATATAGGACACTAAGGTCCAGTGTGTATCGTAGGTACCTCATAATATGTAATGTAAGTATTTATGTAAGTAAAACTGGTTATGGAAATAGGAGTTGGAATAAAAAATGTGTGAAAGGCATTTAGGAACATGTAAAAAGGGAACTTGTAGAACATGGAGATCGAGGTTTCCAATTGAGCAAAAGTATTATTTTTTCTATGGAACAAATTTAATTGCATCTGATCTATCATAGAAAAACAGGGAGAAAAACGTTTCAACAGTTCTATGACGTCACAGTTCTATAGAACTAATGGGAATCACCGCGGAGGTGGAAGGTTTGGTGAATAGTAGACCTCTCACGCGTGTCTCCATAGATCCAAATTTTCCCGAAGCTCTGTAAGCTTATAATTTTATAATACGTCCGTGTTTAACACTCCACCCTTTAGCATCTTTGGTATTCAGATTTGTACCTCGGCAGCTTACAGACTTGTTTTGGCAGCGGTGGAGGAAGAAGTATTTACCGACCTTATTGCCGAAACAAAAGGTGATTCTGTTCTAGTAATAACGTGAACCGTAATTGTTGGCTCATACTTATAGAACTCAGGATTTCATGCGACATACTTTTTGCGCAACAGTGACAGCTCAATTATAGTCTACTAAATTTTGACAGATAAAACCAGCAAGGCTGGTGACATATTGACGCCTATCAATTGCGATTTCGCAGCTATAGCTTTTTTTTGCATTGCTATTTCAAATAATTATAAATTTAAAAAAATGTTTGGACTGCATATATTAGAGCTAGTTGATGGAATTGACGGGAGTCTAGAGCGTATGGAGGCACGTCAAAGTTGCCGTAAAGCGAGAAAAGTGGCACGAAACAATATGGATCCCTTCCGGAATATTTCCGGCGTGGAGTTCGTAAAAACACTTCGCCTGCAGAAAGGACCACCGCAAGGAGCCTGGTGGAGAAGTTATCGTCAGCAATTCCTGAAACCCGTCGCAGTGACGATGACGGTATAACCGTTACCTCAAAGGTAAGAAGAGGTTACTTTTACAGTCTAAAGCCTTAACCATCAGTGCAATATCTATGTTGTCCTTATTCATTACAGGTTTTAATTGCGCTACGGTTCTACGTGGCAGGAAGCTACCAAACCACAGTAGGTCAAAGTGCCATCCACAATGTGCCCCAGAAAACTGTAACGAGAGCTGTTGGGGAAATGACCGAGACATTAAAATGGTATTCACACCATAATCATTTGAAATGGCCAAGTCTACAAGCATACCAAGCATAGCATACCAAGTCTACATAGCTTTACTTATTGGCTGAAAGAAATTATTTTGTTTCAGTACTAACTATCCAATAAACTCGACATCACTCCCATGAGAGGACACTCCGCCCAAAAATGCTTGCAATGATTTTTTTTTGTTTAACGTGAGGGAAAATCCTCATAGGATGTTATGTCGGACTCTTACCGACTAAAAAACCTCACGCCACGCCTAACAGCCTATGGTTGAGAGCCCCGGGTAAGCCCTCAGGAAGGATGTCCCGTGACTCCCAACAGGCCTACGGCCGCCAATGCGGCCTCGTCCAGGGGGTGGTTCGGGTGCAATCCCGCGTCTATGGGGGGTTTCGGGTGTGACCCCGCTTCTAAGGGGGGGCGTGCGTGAGTTGCTGACGTCACGCTGCCGTCATGGGCCTGCTTCGTAAGGACGGTGAGCGGCCCTCTCACCGTCCTCAGACCCCCGGTCATGGAGGCCGATAGTCCTCGGCGAAGACACGTCGGCGGCGCCTAGGGCGCCGACTGCGGAACTCGGGTGGGAGAGTTCTCTCCCGCACCCGGCCCACCGCCTCCTTCGCGAGCATGACCTGCTCGCAGAAAGAGGCGGCGCAGCCCCACTTACTCCCGCTGGAGAGCATGGCTCGCTCCATGGCCTCGAGCGAGAGAGTGTCCACGCCCAGACCCACTACGAGGACCTGGCGCAGTTGTGCCCACGCCGTGCACTCCACCAGAATGTGGAGCGCCGTGTCACCGCTGCGGTCCTCGCAGTGCTGACACTCGGCCGTGGTTTCCCGGTGTTTTCGCCACAGATACCTACCGAAGCTACCGTGCCAGGCAAGTATCTGTGTCAACCGGTAGGAGAGAGCACCGTGTCTTCTCTCCAGCCACTCGTCCATGACCGGTCTGACGGCCGCGATTGTGGCGAATCCCCCCTTTGGTTGCTCAAGTCGCACCTTCCATGTCTCCATGGTTTTCTGGTGGAGCAGGGTCCGCTGGGCCTCGATTTCTCGAGACGCAGGCCTTTGGCCCCGCTCCAGCGCCTCCTTGCGCCATCTGAACAGTGACGCAAGGGCTCTCGCTTCCAGGTCCCATGGAGGGGTCCAATACTAACCCATGTATGTTGGTATACAAGGAAGTCTCAAGGAACTGCCGTGCTAATTGGGAATACGGCCATAGCGAAGGTTGCTTAATGCCCGCACTGATCGTTTACAGAATATAGAGTCAGGCGGTGATACGAGTGTTTCTATTAGTTACCTACTGTAGGTAACTAATAGAGACACTCGTATGATGAATCTGAAAGCAAATTATGAAACAATACTAACTGTACCAGTTAGGTATTGTTTCATAATTTGCTTTTAGGTATTGTTTGCTGAAATGACACCTACAAAAGAACGGAGGTTTCGTTATTCTGAAGCAGACATGGAAGCTGCAGCTGTGCCAGAGTGCAAACTAGGTGTGCCGATTTCATCCGTGGCAAAAAGCTTTGGTGTGTCAAGGGTGACTGTTTTGTATACAGTTAAAAGAAAAAACACCAAAAATGCGCTCCAAATTAGACGCTCTGATAGTGGATGGATGACTATGGAATCGTTTTATGAATACACTAGATGATGCTCGCGGCTTCGCCCGCGTGAAATTCGGTACCCGTTCCCGCTTCCCGTGGGAACATTTTTCCGGGATAAAAAGTAGCCTATGTGTTATTCCAGACTATAAGCTAACTCTGTATCAAATTTCAGCCTAATCGGTTCAGCCGGTAGAGCGTGATTGAGTAACAAACATCCAAACATCCAAACATCTTCACAAACTTTCACATTTATAATATTAGTAAGATATAGTAGTACATTTTTACTTATAATAAATCTGTAGAAGTGAAAATTCGGTACATTCAAAATATCAAAAAAAAAATAGCAGGGGATGTTACTAGACCGACACCGAACCCAAAAATGGGATTTATTTTTTTTGTCTGTCTGTCTGTTTGTTCAGGCATCACGCAAAAACTACCAGTTCGATTACGATGAAACTTGATTTAATTGTTCTTTAATAGCCTGGGCACCACACTGGGTACTTTTTATCCCGGAAAAGTATATAGAATTCAAACCAAACTTAATTTTGCGGTTCGATCCCTAGACCCAAAGTTATTATCAATTATTGCTTAAACGGTTAATGGTACGATGATGAAACTAAGCATGAGCGTTGTTTGTTCCAATTTGAAAAAAGTAATTTTAACATTTTTGCAAATCCACCTCCAAAGGTATAAAAAAGGAGGGTAAAGTTTGTTTGGGACAACGCGATTCCTTGGTCCGATCTACTTAAAATTTGGCATATAGCATTATTAACATAATTGATGGAAGACGTGTTTCGTATTTTATTGAAATTTATACTACATACACATACACATACATATGGTCACGCCTTTATCCCCGAAGGGCTAGGCAGAGGCATATTATATGCCCACATTTTACCTTTGGAAATTTATACTATAACGAGCGAAAAAGGGAATGTTAATTATTTTGGGGCTGATTTTCTCCGGAGTTGATATCAATACTTCTTAAATACTCTTATTTTATTCTTAAATTAATTTTTATTTTGACACATTGTTTGAGAAATATCTCAACCATAAAATTATATTAAGTTTAGTCGAGGTAGTAATTACTAACTAATTTTTATGTATGGCAATAAGTCATTTAAATTTGTATTGTGGCAACACATTTTTCTTCCTCTTCCATTCGAGACATTGTACGGTCAAGTTGTAACTATTTTAAAAGTTAAATTAAATTACAGTTCAGTGCTCAAATACAGCATTTTTATTCTACATGCTGTTGGTCCTTCGCAGTTGTGGCTGTGGTGCTTAGAATCAACGAAATTGCAGTTTATTTCGTTTGTGTGGAACAAGTTACGCCATAGTTCTGTTCCGCACGCGGCGGGCGGCTGCGCGATTTTTGCGAGAAATCTTAACTGTATTGCATTTTCTCGGCAAAAGTTGCATTCGTGCAAGATTCTCTGCGGGTTCACAACATTCCACGTGTTTTGGTATCATCAAAAGGTAATTTCGGAGTCTTCGATGAAAAAGGTATGTAGGTACCTACATCATAAAAATCAAGTTCAAATCCGCCAGCCATTTTTTTCTGGTTCGTGCCGCGACGTGCCGTTGCCGCGTTGTGTTGGCACTACGCATCGAGCGGAAGTAGCGGAGCTGTCAAAATTGACAATACTTACCATCTGTCAGTCAGCCGTGGTCTACTTGGCGGTGAATTTTGTAAACAAACAATATTTCGTGAAACTTAGAGAAATTTGTGAATTATTAACTTTCAAGTGAAGTGTCTTGTGTATTCATCAACCTCACGTTTTTCAATTACTATGGCACAAGAAGAGATCTTAAAGAAACTTCGGATATCTCGTGGTCAATTAAAAGGTACTCTGACCCGAATAGAAAATTTTGCCAACGACCAGAATTCTCTTTCGTCTGCCACTTGTGAAATGATACAGGCTCGTATCGAAAAACTCAACAACACCTTTATGGGCTTAGAGAAAAATCAGTTGGACATTTTAAGTTTGGATCCTAAGGACAATGAAAACGTAGGTGCCTTAGAAGATAAGTATTTTTCTGTAATAGCTAAACTAAAGATGTCATTAAATAACTTAAGTACATCTAAAGCACAGCAGTGTCCTAACGCTTCAACTTCCAAATTACCCAACATTGATATTCCTACTTTCAGTGGGAAAGATTTCACTAAGTATACACCTTTTATAGACTTGTTTACTGCTGTAATACACAAGAACACAGCTCTGTCGGATGTACAGAGGTTATTTTATTTAAGAAAGTTTTTAACTGATGATGCCTTAACAGAAATTATAAACCTGCCTTTAGTGAATGACTCCTACACTGAGGCTCTTAATCTGCTCAAGAAGCGCTATGACAATAAGTCTAGAATAATACTTAATCACATTAATATTTTGTTACAACTGCCGTCTATACAGAAGAGCACTTCGGCCTCTATAAGGTCATTTGTATCTAATGTGCAGCAACAATTGTATGCACTTAAAAATCTTGAGCAACCTATTGAGCAATGGGATATGCTGCTCATTGCAATACTTACAAAGAAATTGGACACCTATACCAATCGTGCCTATCAATTAGATAGGGATCTAGATACTCTTCCATCTATGAAAGAGTTTATTTCATTTCTTGAAAAGCGTGCTATAGCGCTAGAAGATAGTATGTCTGACCATATAAAGACTACTCAAAATTGTAAAGTAACAAATTTTGTCACTAAAAATATAAACCACTGTGCTTTTTGTACACAGGGTAACCATGGACTCCATAATTGTCCCAAATTCAAACTGGCTCCTATAGAGGCCCGTGAGAAGTTTGTAAATTCAAAATCTCTATGCATTCTTTGCTTAAAAGGTCACACTGGTAAGTGTAGATTTTCTTTTATATGCAAACATTGTAAGGCAAATCATAATTCGCTTTTACATAAAGACAACAGTTGTAACAATGCTGTTGCACTTCATTCTAACCTTAACGCTAGAATGACCACACTGTTACCTACTATACGGGTTAAATTAACAGCTTCTTGTGGTTCTGAACTTGTTGTCAGAGCGCTTTTGGACTCTGGCAGTCAATGTTCTTTCATTATTTCGTCCCTAGTCTATAAACTAGGTTTAAAGCTCGAAAGCAGTAATACTAAGATTATTGGCATTGGCAATAAAAATAATAAAATTAACAAATGTGTAAATGTAACTATATCCTCTCCAGTTACTCACTTTCAATTAAATGTAAACTGTTATGTTATGAATTCTATCACATCTGACTTGCCTCAGCAAACATTGGATATTTCTAAATTTAATATACCTGAACACATTCAGTTGGCTGATGAGGATTTCTATAATTCAACTGAGATTTCCATGCTCTTGGGTGCTGACATCTATTTCGACATTCTAGGGGTTGGTCAAATCAGATTAGGTAATAACTTGTTGTTGCAAAACACCTCCTTCGGCTACACTGTTGGTGGCAAGGTTTGCTGTCAGACAGACAAACAAGGTGTAGTAGCTAACTTAGCTATCTGTGATAGTAACAAGTTGGAAGATGTGATGGAACAATTTTGGCTATCTGAGAGCGTCCCTCAACCTTCAAAAAAGAATTTTAAAGAATTTGATCAATCTGAAAAATGTTTTAGTGATACTATTCAACTTCTAAATAATAACTTTGAAGTTCAAATGCCATTAGTCTCACCTTTAGAAAATTTAGGATTGGGAGACTCATTCTCAGTGGCTTTGCAAAGATTTCTGAGTCTGGAGAAAAAGTTTAAATGTAATCCGCTATATTTTGAAAAGTATAAACAATTTATTGACGAGTATATTACTTTGGGGCATGCCAAATGTATCAACATTGAGGAATATAATATCCACTCTGGACATGTGTACTTTCTAGCACATCATGCTGTTATTAATCAATCTAGCTTAACAACTAAATTACGTGTAGTGTTCGATGGGAGTATGAAGTCTAGGAATGGTGTTTCTCTAAATGACGTCATGTTAAATGGTCCAGTTGTACAAAGTGAGCTCTTTGACATCTTATTGAGGTGGAGATGCTTTATTTACACACTCACTTGTGATGTTAAGATGATGTTTAGGTGTATTTCACTGGCCCCACATCAACGCTGTCTCCAAAACATTCTTTGGAGAGATGACGTCACTAGATCCATTACCTGTTTGCAGCTGCAAACAGTTACCTATGGGTTAAAAGCATCAACCGTCCTAGCAACACGTTGTCTCCTTGAGCTGGCTCATAGGTATCAGGATGAATTCCCCCTTGCTGCACAGGCTATTAAATTGAGTACTTATGTAGATGATATCATCTGTGGGTCAGATAATATCTCAGAACTTAAACAGCTTAAGGAAGAGCTTATTGCACTGTTTGAAAAAGGCAATTTCACCCTCCATAAGTGGTGTAGCAATTTTCCCCAAGTAATTGACAATCTCCCTAATAATCAAAAATATTTTCAAAACATAGAATTTAGTGCTAATAATATAATAAAAACATTAGGTTTAAAATGTGATGTTTTAAATGACAACTTTACATTTTCTTGTCCAATTGTTAGCTGTGATGACATGCACTCCAAAAGGAGTATTCTGAGCTTCATTGGCAAGATGTTCGATCCCTATTGAGTCCCTATAAAAATAAATTGGGACTCAACTTTGCCCCAAGATTTTATAAAAATTTGGAATAAATTCCTTAATAATTTAAAGCTAATGGGAACTCTTACCGTGCCTCGATCTATTAACTCACACACAGCGACTGTAGCGGAACTTGTGGGATTCGCAGATGCCTCTATGAAGGCTTTTGGCTGCTGTCTTTACACAAGAATTATTAATCATGATGATGACACAGTTAATATTAATCTTCTTTGCTCTAAATCTCGTGTTGCACCATTAAATAGAAACTTAACTATACCTACATTAGAATTGAATAGTGCACTTCTACTTTCAGAGACAGCACATAGGGTTTATAATATTTTAAAATTAAGATTTCCAACAATTTCTGTCTACTTGTACAGCGATTCACAAATTTCACTTGCTTGGATAAAATCACCCAATTTGAAAACAAATGTTTATGTAACTAATAAAGTAAAGCAAATCAAAATGCTAACGGCTGACTTCAACTGGTCATTCATTAGTACAGATCAAAATCCAGCTGACCTTTTATCAAGAGGCTGTGATCCAAATAAATTGCAAATGAAAAGTCTGTGGTGGCACGGTCCTCCTGAGTTCTCTAGTAAAAATTTCCAACACACTATAAACTATGACATAAAATGTCCTTTACTCTCTGAAACTAATGTTGTAAATGTCTGTGATAAAAAAGAATCAGATAACAACTCCTTTTTAATGCATTTTTGTGAAAAATATTCAAACATAAACAAAATGCAAAGGGTATTGGCCTATGTTTTGCGATTTATCTGCAATGCCAAATCCCGGTTTAATAAAAATCTTGATCCATTGTCTCCACAAGAGCTCAATAATGCTCTATACCTAATTATTCATTCTGTTCAAGAAGAATACTTTTATAAAGAAATTAATTGCCTTAAAAATGGTTCTATAATAAAAGGTGGTATTGTTAACCTACATCCATTCTTAGATAAACATGGCTTACTTAGGGTTGGTGGTCGCTTACAGAATGCCACAGATATATCTTTTGATAAAAAACATCCTGACATCTTGCCTAAGTCTTGTCATTTTACAAATATTCTCATTCACAAGGAACACATACGCTTGTTACATGCTGGTGCAAAGCTGGTATTAAGCTCTCTCTCTCAGAAATTCTGGCTTATCAGTGGCATTCGTGAGGTTAAGAAGGTAGTAAATAAATGTGTGAAATGCTTCCGTCTGAAGGCTGCAGCTGCTAAACAGTTAATGGGATCACTCCCTCAGGAGCGTGTCTCTGGACTTCAGGTATTTAAAGTAGTTGGGGTGGACTTTTGTGGACCATTTGACATGAAGGTTTCTAGGATGAGAAAACCATTGATAACAAAGGCTTATGTGGCACTATTTGTCTGTTTTTCTACAAAATGTATTCACTTAGAGCTTGTTAGCGATCTTACCACTGAAGCATTTTTGGCATGCCTCAAACGATTTATTGCCCGAAGAGGGATGCCAGTCAGCATATTTTGTGATAATGCTGGTACCTTTAAGGGTGCAGCTAATGAGCTAGATGCTTTATATAACCTTTTTAATTCTGAAAATCATGTTGATGCTGTGCACAACTACTGTCTAAGTAACCGTATAAAATTTAAGTTCATTCCGAGCTACGCTCCGGAATTTGCTGGATTATGGGAATCCGGGGTCAAAAGTTTTAAATTTCATTTCAAAAGAATAGTTGGTACAATGGCTTTAACCTATGAAGCTATGTATACTGTAATTGTAGAGATTGAGGCTGTTTTAAATTCCAGACCATTGCTTCCCATGAGCTCTGACATATCAAGCTTTGAATATTTAACACCTGGACATTTCCTTATAGGCAGTGCTATGATGAGTTACCCTGAACCTAACCTGTCTACCACACAAATAAATAAATTAAAATTTTGGAATATTTTATCAAAAATGAAACAAGACTTCTGGAAAGTCTGGTCCAGGGACTACCTTACCCAATTGCAAAGTAGACCTAAATGGCATCATGTTCAGCCTAACCTTAAAGAAGGAGATCTTGTTATTGTACGCAGTGACAACACTGCTCCAATGTCATGGCCCATGGCAAGAATTGTTAAGGTGGTACCGGGACCCGATGGTAGAGTCAGGGTAGCTGAAATAAAAATGTCAAATAATAAAACCTATACCAGGTCTTTTAGAAAACTAAGTCCCTTACCATTGTAGTAAGGTCAGTAAAACAATTTATCTTAAAAATGTTTGTATCCCTATTATGTACCCAGTTATGCTCATAAAGCATTATTCTGTAACATTTATATAAATTATGTAAGTAGATAAGTATATGTTATTACCACTTGTTATTTACACAGTCTTTACCTTTATTTTTGTAAAGAGTATTCTTAGGTTTCATACTTAAACGTAATTTCCTTGTTTTTGCAAGATTATAACCATTTTTAGTTAAAGTAGCTAACTGAACTGTATAATATTTTAAAAAATTTGGAGTAAAATTTAACTATGTATTCTGAATTTGCTGAGCTATTGATGTGAATTAGATTTCTTTATTTTAGATCTTTTTAAGATAACAAAATTACATACTATGTTGTTGTGGCCCCTGGTCCAACTATGTTTGAGAAATATCTCAACCATAAAATTATATTAAGTTTAGTCGATGTAGTAATTACTAACTAATTTTTATGTATGGCAATAAGTCATTTAAATTTGTATTGTGGCAACACATTTTTCTTCCTCTTCCATTCGAGACATTGTACGGTCAAGTTGTAACTATTTTAAAAGTTAAATTAAATTACAGTTCAGTGCTCAAATACAGCATTTTTATTCTACACACACGATTTGTGAAAGTTTAATACAATTGACGTTTTCATTTATGTTTTACTAGCTGATGCGCGCGGCTTCGCCCGCGTGAAATTTGGTTCCCGTTCCCGCTTCCTGTGGAAACATTTTCCCAGGATAAAAAGTAGCCTATGTGTTATTCCGGACTATACTCTATCCCTATGCCAAATTTCAGTCAGATCCATTCAGCCGTTAGAGCGTGATTGAGTAACAAACATCCAAACATCTAAACATCCAAACATCTTCACAAACTTTCACATTTATAATATTAGTAGGAAGTAGGATTTCAAACTTCAAACAGATGATTTTACTATAAATTTAAATAAAAAACGCTATTTTGGTATAATATTAACCAAATATGCTATACGGAAGTTTTGTGTGACAAAAATACATTTGTGAGAAGAAAAGCTAAGATGGCTAGCCAAAAAAAATGAAAGACCATGCTTCAGATTGTATCCACTGGTCAATAAAATAACACCGCATGTTATCATCTACGCTCAATCCTTACGATAAAGATTGTCAGCCGCCCTAAGCGACTGGTCATGGAAGGCATGAACTTTATTCTACATATAGTGCCGACTGCATTCTTTCAGGAAACAGACTCACAAAGTCTTTGTAAAATACGGGAATGGCCTCTACGTAGGTGTGGTATCCATAAATAAAGGTAGTCTGCAGTTGACAGTGACGTCGAGCCGTCAATCAGATTCTTTCTGGTAAGCGTGCGGGCGCTCTGTGAATTGTATACTGATTCACTAATAAAAAGTGTTTTATTGTGAAAAGTGGCGGACATCACATTGGCGACGAGTAAAAGCGTAAACATGTCCCAATTACAGTCACAAGTCCCAGCAATAGAACCATTCGATTGTGAAGGCAATCCAACCTCTATAAGCTCCCGTAGGGACAGATGGAAACGTGCTTTAGAGATATATTTCGTAGCAACCAACACGACATGCCAAATAAGGAAACGTGCAGTACTATTACATTCTGGTGGTATGGCACTACAAGATTATATATTTTAATATACCAGGTGCTCACGTCAGTGATCCCGACAGAGTTGACGTTTATGACAATGCAATAAAAAAACTTGAAGATTATTTTTCTTCAAAACAAAGCTACTTATTTGAAAGACACATATTTCGGTTAATGAAACAAGAACCATAAGAAAATTTTTAAAAATTCTTGATACGTTTGAGGCGGCAAAGTTCGAAATGCAATTTCGTCAAAGAAGCTAAACCGATTGACCAAATAACAGAAAAGTGCAGTTCCACTAAATTAAGAAACACTATATTTGACAGGACTGAAAAGAGCCATTACAATAAACGTGAACACTCAGCTGATGAAATTTACGTTGTTATTACGTTACCAGGCCTTGGTTGGACCATCTGTATTAGGAGGACAAAGCCTACAGTAGATCGGTTTGTCCAAACGTCGTAGGCTGGGACTACCTGAAAAAGGAACTAAGTTACGATGTCAATTGCTTATAAGAGAAGTGAAAGAGGCCCTCACTCGGTTTTAGTTAAAGATGACCATTCTATGGCTGTGACAAAATGGTATGATAAGAAACTAGTTTTGTACTGCGTATAAAGTGTACTCGCTACGGGAATCATCCACCGTAGGTACCACAATGACTCGTTTACACATATAAGAGAAAGTGATTGAGAATAGGAAGTTCAAATTCGGGGTGGAACTAAATCGAATACGGCCGATGAGCTCCGGAAGCATATTTCTAAACTTTACCTGGCTATGTCCTCGGAGGACATTTCTACGTCCCTTTATAAAGCGGATGATGATTCATCTGCCTGTAAAATTTCCTTGTTTAAAGTAACTAATAACGTTACATCGCTAGATTCTAAATTTGATGGTAACATTTTTGCTAGAACCGAATCTGACTTACATCACGTCTATTATAGATTATTTCGTATTGATTTTAACTTATTGTCTGATATCGAAGTAATTAGGCCTTTATGGGACTATTACCATGTCAACTACGCTAGCTTGACCCGTTTGACCTCCACGGATGCAAAAGTTACGGACGTGGCGGAACCTCATCTTATCTCCCGCGATCCGATTTCCTCAGATCTTTATTACAAACGTAAACTTTTTTTCTGAATTAGTTAAATTTAAATATAACGGAAAGACGTGCGTGCATTCGAGGACATAAAAAGTACCAGTACACGAGAAATCATAACGTCTCTTCCCAGTGCGCCAGTACACCGTCTTATCAATCGTAATGTTCCTGTTCGCAGTACTCGTCACCGTTGCCCACACATTGTCTTGTGTCTTTGGTCATTGTTTAGACTAAGTCAAAATACCAGTGATTCTCAAACCATTCTTGTACAATTCAATTGAAACACTCTAATATTCTTGCGCTTTAAAACATTATTTTATTTTCTGCAGCATTCTAAGTATTATCTGTGTACTATTATACCAAAACCAGCTTAAGGGAGAAGATAGTAAATTACAATTAACTATCCCTGAACCCGAAAAGGTAACAACTGACAACGAATCAGTGAATTCACTAATCTTTCCCCTCGTGTCACAAGAAAAACCGCGGTAACCGAAGGTGTAAGGTGTTAGAACCAAGTTTGAAAGTTGCCATCCTCAAAACAATTTCCAAATGGTATGTAAGCCTTGATGGTTCACCAGGTCTGACGGAGGACGCATTTGAAATATTGCTAAAAGCTAAAAGAGGCTAAATGAGATCAGTCCGATAAAAATATTAATGTAGCTGACGGCAATTAGACAGCAAAAAAGATTTTTTGAAAAGAAATTACAAGATGAAGGTATTGTCGACATGGGAAGTGGCCGACCGTGGGACATCCTTCCGCGGGCTTACCCGGGACTCCCGGCTATAGAATGCTGTAAGGCATAGTGTGGTTTTAGTCAGTAGGAGTCCGTTAGCAGAAGTATAATAGCACCGGTATAGTTATAATAGCATTCATGTAGGATTTCCAGACGATAAAAAAAATGGGGAGTGGCCCTACAGAGAATATGAATAACAAAGCTTCGGGGGCTTATGTCTTTATCTTGGTTTGTTTGAATTAACTGTGGAAGTAACCGATAGCTTATTTTTTGATACATGGGATGGGGTTAAATTTCATACGTCAAAAACACAGTTCGTCTGGTGATTGCGCTGTCAAGTTCTCTTATGGTCAAATTACTCTTTATGACAAATTCTCTTTTCGTCAAGTAAAATAAAATAAGATAAAATAAAAATAAAATAAAATATATTCCCTTAGAAATTTAAAAAAAATATATTTAGGTTTGTCAAAATTTTTGTGACTCTACCGGGGGTTCGGAAATGCTACAGACTGAGAAGAACACCCCAAGAAACTCAGTCCGGTCCCTCTTAATTCATCTTAGTGCTCTTTAAGAGTGGAAGCGGGCGCGGGTGCTAGCGCGGGCGCGTGTAATTCAAATGTGTGTAGACGCCAGTTGCGTTCACAGTGATCCCGCGAGCTGCGCGTCTGCACGAGGCGGGTGCGGGCGCGGGCAAAGCGGGTGTTTCTCAGGCTCAGTCCGCCCATATCGTTCACAGTGATATAACGTCTGTTAGGTGACTACGCTTATGGTTCTAAACAATTTGATTCACCCGCCAAATTGTCGTCAATCATCACATTATGGAGATCAATACAGAAGAATTGATATCTGCAGTACAACATCGCACTGCTATTTGACAAAGCAAACATCTGCAACATTTAAATAGGGCAGCCATAAATAAATTATGGGAAGAAATAAAACTATTGTTTCCTGGAAGTAACGGTCAGTATATTTTCATATAATTGTTAAAATTACAGATAATAACTTACTACCTTTGTACCTACGTGCTAGTTTAATGTGTAGGTAGGTTAGGTATTAACAAATTAATCTACGAAAGTTAATAGTTTTGTTCACAAAAGTAATTCATAAACTTGTCACGAATTATTTTTGCTTGTCTTGTAGGATTTCTATCCGAGTTATGCATAAAATTTTGCATGTTGTTATGGTGGATATCGGCTGTAGCCCAAGTATGACAGTCTGGATCAGCGTCACCATCTAAGTCTAGTATAATATTATGTAGTAAACATGTTGTTTTAATAATCAAGCAAGCGTTTTCTCGACTGGTTTCAATAGATTTTTGTAGTATCCTCCATTTCGTACTTAGAATACCGTATGCACATTCGATTGTTTGCCGCGCTGTAGATAATCTTCTATTAAATACTCTTCTTTGGACATTCAATGTGCTACGTGGAAAGGGTCTTAACAAATATTTTTTCAATGAATACGCTTCATCAGCTACAAGCACGTAAGGGACAACTATGTTAGAATGTGGTAACTTATCTGGTTTTGGAATGTTGAATTTATTTTTCTCTATTAAATGTCTCAAAGCAGAAGCATGAAAAGTACCACCATCACTTTGTTTTCCCCGTCCACCCACTTCAATTGTAATAAATTTCCTTTTAGCATCGGCTACTCCTTGAAGTACTATCGAATAAAAATTTTTATAATTAAAATCAAGAGATCCACTATTTTTTTGTTTTTTAATTCGACAGTGCTTTCCATCTAGACTGCCTATGCAATTAGAAAAATTCCAGAGTCTATAATAATCTTCCGCTACCATTTTCAATTGTAGTTCCGTAGGAGGAGGCATGTGAATATCTACTAACTCATTCCATACTGCCATACATGTTTCATGGACTAAAGTTGATATGGTACTTACACCCATTCTAAAACTGTGTGACAATGCTCTGAAAGACATGCCAGTTGACAAAATCTGTAGCAAAGGATTAATTATAAATTATTTTCAGATAAACAACTGCGAAAAAAATGGAAAAATTTAAGAGACCATTTTCGTAAAGAACTTAAGAAGTTTCCACCGCCACGCTCAGGTGATCCAGGTGATACTCTGCAGTCAACTTGGCCTTATTTTCAACAAATGTTATTTATTAAAGATGATTTAACTGCTGAACAATCTTCTGGAAATTTGGATGCAGTGATACACGACATTCCACAAGATCATGCCGATACAGATGACTCTAGCACAATAACTGATGTCACTGATACAGTATCTCAATCGAGTTCAGGAAGCAAAAAGCGCAAGTGTGCTTCTGATTACAGAGAGCAATTTATTGAACTCGAAAATAAAAAAATCGAGTTACTTCAAATGAAACTTTCGCAAGGAACCACATCTTCGAATGATGGTGAAGAGAAATGTGAAGATTATTACTTCTTTAAAAGTCTCATTCCACAACTGAAAGCATTTCCGCCATTACAAAAAATGCGAGTAAAGAACAAAATGATGCAAATATTAATGGAAGAGACGGAAAAATTGGAATATGATAGACGATATGAGTCATATGGCTATAGTACCCAAGGCAACGTCGATTTCAACTCCTATCACAACATGGATCAACAATAATTAATTAACTAAGTAGTTCATTATGATTAATGTAATTTCTCGACTGATTTATAGATTTTAATTGAGAATAAATAAATGAATATGAGTGATCAAACAAATATTGTTTCAATATGCACTTACCTTAATGTTATAAGCAGTTTCTCTTCAGGTTTAATACATTTTCTAAAATTAGTGTCAACCTTGGCTAAATGAGGTGAGATCTTATTTAATACGTAGTCAAAAGTGTATAATGACATTCTCGTGTATTCAAAGAATTTATCAGGATACGTCCGTAAATCAGTGTATAATACATAAAATTCTCCAAGCTCCTCTCTTCTTTTATTTAAATTGTGTGTGCCAAACTTCATATATTGCAGATTCCATTTCATGTATAAATTTTCCATTAATAAAATCAAATCTTCATCGATGTCTTTTAAAATACGTAGCAAAGTTTGAGACGACTAAACACACGTGCAAGGACACCCGTAGCTCGCTCGGCACTGTGAACACAAAGACGCCAAGAACCGCGCGCCCGCGCCCGTCCCCGCACCCGCTAGTGCAGTCTGATTGAACACTTAGTATCTAATACAGTTTTTTTTTTAAATGTAGAAAGGAGCAATTCGTGTCACTGCCCGGCAGCCTTGTCTTCTAGAAAGTCTTTAATGCTATAATAAGCTTTCTGGCACAATTTAAGTTTTATTAGTTTTTTAAATTTATTAACTGACAAACCTGTTACGGCTGTCGGCAATGTATTGTACATTCGAATACAATGCTTATTTTATTAAGCCTAAATCTAGGTACAGCCAATTTATTCTTATTTCTTAAGTTTAGGTTATGGATATCACTATTTTTAATAAATTTACTATTATTTTTATGAGTATATAATAAGTTTTCATATATGTACTGTGAATACACAGTAAGGATGTTGATATCCTTAAACTTTTCTCTTAATGACTTCCGAAACCCCATACCATAGATAGCCCGGACAGCCCTTTTCGGCAACACAAAGATACATTCGATGTCGGCAGCGTTACCCCATAATAGTATGCCATAGGTCATGACACTGTGGAAATAGCTAAAGTAGACAAGACGCGCTGTTCTAATGTCTGTCAGTTGTCGGATCTTTTTAACGGCATAGGCTGCAGAGCTCAGTCTGCCCGAGACTTTCTCGATATGAGGCCCCCACTGCAAGTTGGAGTCTAACTTTATGCCCAGAAAGACAGTTTCATCGACCAATTCTACTTGATCATCCCTAATCCTAATACTGGTGTTAACGAGCCTAACATTTGGCAAGGTGAATCTAATATATTTTGTTTTAGTTTCATTTAACAATAAATTATTTGCGTTAAACCAGTGGACTACCCTAGAGAGGGCATTGTTTACTTCGTCAAGATTGCGTTGTCCACGTTCAACTTTAAATATTAAAGATGTGTCATCAGCAAACAAAACTACCTCGTGATCGTCTCTTATAAGGTGAGGGAGATCATTTATGTACACTAAAAATAGAAAAGGTCCCAGAATTGAACCCTGAGGCACCCCCATTGTTACAGCAGACCCATGTGACTGTTTACCATTTATAACTACTCTCTGTACTCTATCTCTTAGGTAAGAACTAATTAAATCCAAGGCCGTCCCCTGGATCCCATAATGATCAAGTTTTTGAATTAAAGTCTGATGCTGGACGCAATCAAAGGCCTTAGATAAGTCGCAGAATACACCATAAGCATCATATCCTCCCAGGCCTCATATATACACTCTAATAATTTGATTCCAGCATCCGTGGTAGACCGACCGCGCGTGAAACCGAATTGTTTAGAATGGAATAGTTTATTTGTATTAAAATGATTTTGCATTTGATTAAGCATTACCTTTTCAAAGATTTTACTAAACGTGGGTAGTACAGAAATAGGACGAAAATTGGACGGATCCGAGGTGCTACCCGATTTAAACAGAGGAGTTATTTTACTAAACTTCATTAAGTCAGGAAACACACCACTATCAACACAATTATTCAATATTATTGATAACACAGGTCTGCAATGGTTTTCCTCTTTGAAATCTGAGTAATATTTTCTATAGTTTCTGATGTGCTGATTACGAGAAAAATAATAAAAAAAATCCTACACGTCAGGATTTTTTGATATTGAATATTTAAGATTTTGCTTCATAATCTGAGCGCCTACCTTTTGAAATTTATAAAACGTCATTAAATTACTTAATTTGATTTTTATTGCATTTAATTAGTGTAAGGGGACATAGAAATTCATGCAAATCAGTAATTTGGTAATTACTACATAAAAAGTATAAGTAATTCGCCTTAACCATGTTAAAATCGGGTAATTTTGACTTAATTTTGTAATAAAATCAAAAAAATTACCTAGTAGTAATATTAGATACATATTTTTGTAAATATTATCAGAAAAGGGTGTAATAAAGATAAACCAAAGGGTATTTGTATAAGTACCCACACTGATTTAGAAAATTAACAGTTGTATCTTGAAACATGAACTTTAAAATGTCATTGCGAACTTGTTTAAATTCTACGAATTGTTTTTGTAATATCTCCCGGAATTTTATGGTGATAAAACAATGAAACAGCATTACATAGTTAGTGAAAAATATTTACAAAAGTTATTTTGGACACGAATTAAGTAACCAAGACAAAACTTCGACACCTCATAAACTTTGTTCGACTTGTTTATTACAATTTCGCAAGTATTTAAAAGGCCAGAAAAATAGCTTCAAAATCGTTACACCTATGCTATGAAGAGAGGCTAAAGACCACGATAAAGATGGCTACTTTTGTTGTTGTGACATAACTAGATACAATTCTAAAATAAAAGGGACATAAACAAGCACTAAACTTCATTTCCTAAATTCGCACATTGATTACTTCCCAGAAAATATAGGAGCCGTTAGCAAAGAACAAGGCGAAAGATTTTAGCAAGATTTGAAAGAGCTTGAAGTCTGAAATCGTGGAAGATGGAATACTAGCATGATGGCGGACTATTGTTGTTTATTGAAGCGCGACGATCCAAACCGGAAATTTAAGCGAAAATCGCACAACCGAAGGTTCCAGGAAAAAAGAACTAGGTTCCACAAATAAAATTTACGTGTAATTTAGACTAGTAACAAGTTATTATTATATTTTAGTCGTTTTATAAGTTAAAGGTTATGTACTTTTTTAAATATATATTTTTTTTCAGAAAACGTGGGTCTTTTTTTCTATTTTCTATCGGTGCCTTTTTCGAAAAATCTGGAGGTGATGGAGAAAATCTAAGTACATATTCGTAATCAGCGCACCAAAATACCCTAGGATCAGCTATCAAATTCCAGAGAGGAAGTTATGACCCTCATTTTGCAGGCCTGTGTAATTCAGGGGCAACCATTTCAATTAACGAATTAACTAAATGTACAGAAATTCCCCAGAGGTCAGCCGTTTTCTTAATATTTAAAGATTTAAAAGTTTTTATGATAGTGTGTATACTAATTTTACTGAATTTGAATATTTCATTACAGCAAGGAACATTTGCTTTTAACAAGGATTCTGATATTGGGGTAGAAGAACCTAGGGCTCTGGTCAAATCTACTGGTATTCGAGAGAAAAAATGTTCAAATTCGTTAGCGACTTCGGCATCTGTTGTAATGATGTTACCATTTACTTTAAGTTTAAAATTATTATCATTTGATTTTGCTTGGCCTCTTTCTGCGTTAATTATTTTCCAAGTAGATTTAACTTTGTCTACACTATTGGTAATTTTATTACTTATATACTTTCTTTTGGCCGCTAAGCAGTCTGCTTTAAACTTTTTTGAATAAGTTTTAACATAATTTAGAAATTTATCTGTTCTATTATGCTGTCTTTCTGAGTATAGTTCATACAGTAAGTCTTTCGTTCGTCCAATTTCATTTACATCAACGCCTAGTAGAGTTGTAAAAAAAAGAGCTCTTGGTATGCTGAATGACAAGAAACTAAAGAAATACGTGTACTTAACTTATAATATGACTTCAATACCATCTAATTTTATACCGGAGGCATGGTTGGTTATAAATGCAAAATACCAGATTTCCTAATAGCGATGAAATTTGCAAATACTTTACCAATCAATGGTTACACAAGATTACAGTCAACGTATAGTGTTGTGCCTACGAGAGAGACACAAAACTACAAATTCATTAGAAGAATGGCATAGTAGGCTAAAACTGAAGGTTGAAGATAATAAAAATTTATTTTATTAATCGAAACTCTGAAAAGGGAAGCAAAGTTTTACGAACAAAAAGTTAAGAGTAAACAAAATAAGCAACGCGCAAAGGAAGTTATGATTAAAGATCATAAAATCGAAGAAGAAATAAATAATCTAAAACTCAATTTTTGAACTCTATTTTTTGCAACTCTACTAGGCGTTGACGTAAATGAAATTGAACGATCGAAAGACTTAACGAAAAGAGAATTTGTCATAAAATGTAATTTGACCTTATGAGAACTTGTCATAATGTAATTAATAAAGTGTAATTTGAACATAAGAGAACTTGACAGTGCGATGACTAGACGAACTGTGATTTCTGTAGAATATCGATTTGGTTTCACATTACTATTTACAGTATCTATGTAACCCCAGCACTAGTCTACATATACTCTATGGTTCTATCTCTCTGCAAAAAAGCTAATAAAGATGGAGGACGTACAATCTTGCTTTTCATTATAAAATAATTCCAACAAACGCTTCTACTGCGCAATACACAATAAAATGAAAGACAAATAACAAGAAATGATCATTGACCATCGCCGCTAGCCAGACTCAAAAACATAACTATCTAGTCTATGCTACTAGATTCTACAATATTGTCTTTGGTCAAGGAAAAGTAAAAACCAAAGTCGCGTCGTCATTCTGCTTCCTTGTCAGCCATTACATCCAATATTACATGGCAATTTATCCTTTTTACACAGTAGCCATTACAGTCAAGATCACATGGCAATTACCTATCTTACAACCTTTTCAGCATATATGTACAACAAGATACTTACAAGATTCATTGTATAACAAGAAATACAATAAACTATATCTATCGTATGGAAGAAATAGTGGAAGCATTAAATAGTATGAAACTAGGCAAGGCTGCTGGGATTGACAGGGTTTCCGTTGAGATGCTGAAAGCAGGACGTGGCGTGGTAATTGACCAGCTGTACCGCCTTTTTAATCTGTGCTGGAGGAGTGGCAGCGTACCAAAAGAATGGTCCAAAGCCGTCATTGTGCCGCTGTACAAAGGAAAAGGGTCGCAGCAAGAGTGCAAAAATTACCGCGGCATAAGCTTGCTCAGCATCGTCGGTAAACTGTATGCGAAAGTGTTAATAAAAAGAGTGATGAATGAAAGTGAAGGAAAAATGTGGGATGTTCAAGCAGGATTTATGAAAGAAAGGGGGTGCACGGATCAGGTCTTCTCCTTACGACGCATAGCAGAAAAAGTTTTGGCGAAAAGCCAAAAGGTATATTGCGTATTCGTAGATCTGGAGAAGGCCTATGACAAAGTGGTGAGGAATGAACTATGGTCAACATTGTCTTTGTACGGGGTGAGCAGCAGCTTGATACGAGCACTGAAATCTCTTTATGAGGGCTCGAGTGCTTGTGTCAGGATCAACGGAGCTTGCACGGACTTCTTTAACATAGAAAGGGGTGTGAGACAGGGTTGTGTAGCGTCACCGTGGCTGTTTAACCTGTACATGGACAGTTGTTTGAAAGAATTGCAAGAGAGTGCGTGTGGTATAAAACTGAACGAGCTGACCATCAAATGCCTCCTATATGCTGACGATCAGGTGATCTTAGCTGCATCGGCGGAGGAGTTGCAGTTGATGGTTAATATTATGCATGAGGCGCTGAAAGGTAGAGGAATGAAAGTGAATGTAAGTAAGACTAAAGTAATGGTTTTTGAAAGAGAGAAATGTATGACGAATTGCCCTATTATTATCGAAGGGCAAAGAGTGGAACAGCTGAAAGAATTTGTATACCTGGGTTCAAAATTTACGAGGGATGGAAAGTGTGACCAGGATATTGAGAGAAGAGTTTTGGCAGGAAATCAAGTGAATGGAGCGATGCATACCTTTATGAGCAGTCAAAACGTGTCTAAGAAGGCAAGAGTGGCTGTGCATAGGGGTGTGCTTATCCCCACACTTATGTATGGTAGTGAAAGTTGGGTGTGGCAGAAGAAGCATGAGAGTAAAATTAATGCAGTGGAAATGAGAAGTCTGCGAAGTATAGCTGGAGTGAAATTGATGGACAAAAAAAGGAATAGCGTGATTAGAAAACAATGTGGTATAACTGAAGATGTAGTGACAAAGATAGAAAAAGGGATGCTTAGATGGTTTAGACATGTTGAGAGGATGGATGAAAATAGACTGACCAAACAGATCTATAAGGCGAGAATGAATGGGCAAGCTGGTAGGGGTCATCCTCGGCGTACGCATGGTAACCAAATTGATGACCTGCTGGAAAAAGGCCAGGTCAAGAGTACCCTTAACCGGCGAGCGTGTATGAAAGCACTTATGAAAGTAGAAGAAGCGAAAGTGGTATGCCAGGATCGTAGCAAGTGGAAAGCCATAGTCTCTGCCTACCCCGATGGGAAACAGGCGTGATGATATGTATGTATGTATGTATGTTACGAGGTGGACGTTTCAATTCTTCCCATCTCTAACATTGGTGACCCGACGTTGCTCCTTACTGAATACCGGGTGCAAGAGGATTCAAGAAAATGGCTTGCACTGCCAACTTATTATTGCATAAAATTACACTGTGGAAAGGTGACTTACAACAAAAGGTATTCTGCATTTGAAGAGAGGCAACGCGTTTACGTACACCAAATCCTCTGCAGGTCTTGTGTTCGCTTGCGTTCTATTTTCAAACCTTTTCATGTGGCATTAGTACGCCAAGTAAGTTGTAACTTCCTACAAAATTGTACACCACGTACCAGGTAAAAACCAGTTTTTATTTCCTCTTTAATTTCAGCAGATTCTTCCAACAATTTCACAAATGAAGTGCTAAGCTTTATTCAAACCCTAAGTTGTCTATTTACTATTCTAGTAAACAACTTACTATGCTTCATTCCATGTTAGAAACTAAGTACTTTCCACTAAAACTATAATCTGCATCTATTTATTACATAGTTTGCATTCCTAGTTAATAATTTACCACTTTAAATTATAATTGCATAATAACAAGACTTTTCTTAGAAATGCATACAAGCATGAATAGTTCCATGTGCTACTAAAGGGTGTTTTTTTTCGAGGTATAGAACTTTGAAATGGAATAAAACGAAGGTGATTGTTTTTATTGATATGGTAATGACTTTATTCGAAAGGAAATCTTCTGGCATTATAATTTAAATATGATTCCTGGCATATAACCGCCAGGGCTGGCTCGGACGTAGTCTAATCTAGAGGTCCAATTTTCGATGACTTTCCCAACATTTGTGGCCGTATAGCGACAATATCGCTCCGAATGTTATCCTCCAAGTGGTCAATCGTTTCGGGCTTATCGGCGTAGACGAGCGACTTCACATATCTCCACAGAAAATAGTCAAGTGGCGTAAAATCGCACGACTCTGGAGGCCAATCCACGTGTCCAAAACGTGAAACTATGCGGGTACCAAACGTTTCCTTCAATAAATCAATTGTGGCACGAGCTATGTGACATGTTGCGCCGTCTTGTTGAAACCACTACTCCTGCACAACATGGTTGTTCAATTGATGAACGAAAAAGTCAGTAATCTTCGCTCTATAGCAGTCACGATTGACTGTAACATTCTGGTCAGCATCGTTTCTAAAGAAGTACGGACCAATTATTCCACCAGCCTATAAAGCACACCACACAGTCAGTTTTACTGGATGTAACGGTGTCTCAACATACACTTGAGGATCATCATCACCCCAAATATGGCAGTTTTGTTTATTGATGTATCCATTCAACCAAAAGTGAGCTGCACCGCTAAAGAAAATTCGCTTATGAAAATCACCTTACGCATTTCGGAAAGAACCATGATTTTCAAAATAAATTTGCACAATTTGGAAGCATTGTTCAGGCTTCAGTCTATTTATGTTAAAATGCCAAACCATACTAAACATAAATCACTTTACAGCTGACAAAAATACCGCCGGTTAAAACAGCTAGGCCAACTTAAAGTTCTATACCTCTAAAAAAAACACCTGTTACTTTACCAATTTGTATCAGTGTACCTGATACAGTCATTTGTTTTCTATATTTAGTGTTAATTTCTACTGTTCCTACTGCCTGGCCTAACTGTTGCATTCTTACAAGCTAAAGGCAAAGGTTCCATCCTAAATAATATTTATCATTACAACATTTACTCTCGTATAACCTTAATACATTCCAGACTTCGCTTGCATGACGCTTCAGCCTTCCTAGTTCAACAAGTTTGGGCGAGTACAACCTACAATCTTAATGGGAGTCGTTTGAGCAACAATAACAAACTCATTGCATGCGCATAGTCGGGCCTCACCGAAACAGCTGTTCATCGACGGCCATTTACAATTTGGTGAAGGCCGTATCGAGGTTTGATTCATTTTATTTTAAAGTACATTGCCGATTTGCATTACATTGCGGTTACTACATCTTGCGACTTGCAAGTTCATTGCCGCTTCGCATTACATGGCGGTGGTCGTGATAAGTGACTTGCGAGTACATTGCTGGTTTGCAGTACATTGCTGACTGTAAATATTTGAAACTTGTTCAACTGTACGTTCCGTTAATTGTTAATTTTGTTTAAGTTTGTTTATTGTTTCCATTGAAAAGTTTACAACTACTGTACCCTCACTACGTTTCTATTTTCGGTGTTGGGTGCTGTAACCTTTTCCAAGCAACATGTCGGAGACATTAAAAGACTTAATTCAACAAAGAGGTATAATTAAGGCTAGAATAACTAATTTTAAGAAATATATAGATGTTCTTAAGGCTATTGAGCCCGATAAGTTAGATGCTTTGCAATTTAATGAACTGAACTTAAAGTTAACGCGAATTCAGGACTTATTACAAACTTTTGGTGAGATTCAAACAAAAATAGAAATCTCTTCTTCAGACTACACAGTTCAAGTGGAGGAACGAGATCAAATTGAGTTTACCATTGATAAATCAATATCAGTTGCGCAAAATATTATAGACACATACAACAAAGGTCTAGGTTCCAGCCAAAGTGTTTGTGAGCATGGAGATAGTTCTAGTTCTGTTTCACATTCTCATAAAAACATTAAATTGCCTGCTATCAGCTTGCCTTCCTTCGACGGCAACCACACGCGATGGCTTGAGTTTCGTGACACCTTCGAGTCTTTAATACATCAAAATGAAACTATCCCAGCGATAAATAAATTTCACTATTTAAGAGATTCCCTTGAAGGTGGTGCGAAGGTGGTTATCAAGTCAGTGAGCTTTTGTGCAGCCAACTACGAAATGGCATGGGATCTATTGTGCAAACGGTACAATAATCAAACAATTCTGGTTAATAACCATGTTAGGTCTTTTTTTATTTTTCAACAACTCACCAAAGAGTCACATAAGTCTTTGCGTTTTATGATAGATTATTATACCAAAAATTTCAATTCCTTGGAACAATTGAAGGAACCAGTGCAGCATTGGGACACTTTATTAATTTATGTAATGACGTCTAAACTAGATGGCGCCACATGTCGCAAATGGGAGGAGCATCGTAATACATTAGAGACTTCTCCTACTTGCAGTGACTTTTTTTGAATTCTTGCGTAATCGCGCCGACGTTTTGGAGACTATGCAGTTTGGCCACAGTGAAACAATGCGATCTGAAAAACATATTACTAGGGACACTAAGTTAACAAAATCCTTTACTGCATCGTCCACCCCGTCGAGTGGTGGGAGGGCCTGTGTACTTTGTAAAGGAAACCACTATTTGCATCAATGCGATGAGTTTATTCAAATGACTATTGGCTCTCATATGAATTTTGTTACAAAGAATAATCTATGTAAAAATTGTCTTCGATCAGGTCATCCTGTCTCTCGTTGCCGCTTAGGTCCTTGCAGAACCTGTAAGAAGAAAACACACAATACTCTACTACATAAAGAATATGATAATAATTATAATACTAGAAAACAATCTCACTCACCTGTCACTGGTAATAAGCCTACGTCTTCTCACCAGTTGCCATTAGAATCACCACCACTATCCGAACATTTGCCAGTACCGCAGTCGCATCTTGCATCATCTGCGCAGGTGTCCTTGTCTGCGGCTATACCAGGCCAAGTGTTGTTATGTACTGCTGAGGTAGAGTTAATTGATGTCAAAAATAATACAACTCATCTTGTTAAAGCTCTCCTTGACAGTGGCAGTCAATCCTCCTTTATATCTGAAAAGATACAAAAATTTATGCAACTTAATTGTCATAAAACTAATTCAACTACCATTTGTGGAATAAACAACACAATAACTAATTCTACTCAAGGCTGCAATCTACGTGTTAAGTCGCGTGTTAATTCCTTTCATATTGATGTTTCTTGTCTTGTCATACCTTACATAACTAGTCGACTACCTGCAGTAGCTATCGACGTCACGAAATTAAATCTACCGACAAATATTCAATTGGCTGATACGAGCTTCTTCCGTCCTTCCGAAATACGTCTATTATTGGGAGCAGACGTCTTTTGGGAAATCGTAGATGCCACACAACATAAATTGGGGCGAAACAAACCCACTCTTCAGCATTCAAAGTTTGGTTGGCTTGTGGCTGGCCCGACTGGCGAGAGTACTACTTCTAAGCTTCAGTGTAACTTTTCCCAAGACATCCGCGATGCTCTTGCAAAATTTTGGGAGGTCGAGGAACTAACTACATCTAAAAAACTATTGTCAAGGGAAGAAGAATACTGTGAAGCTCATTTTATGCAAAAAAAGACGTGTGGCACTCGGGGACTGCCGCGGTAAAGCTATTACATAGCATTTTTTACCAACTATGCTAGTATAATTATTTCTATATAAGAATACTAGCTGATGCCCGCAGCTTCGCCCGCGTATAATTTGTTACCGCGGGAAGTTATTCCCGGGATAAAAGGTAGCCTATGTGTTATTCCAGACTATAATGTATCTCTGTACCAAATTTCAGCCCGATCCGTTCAGCGGTTTGAGCGTGAAAGAGTAACAAACATCCACACTCACAAGCTTTCGCATTTATAATATTAGTAAGAAGTAAGATTTTAAGGCCTATGTTCAACAAAGTAAAGTACCAAGTACCTACTTGACTGTGGACATTTGGACTTTTGAAGTCCCAAAAGTCCCAAAAGTCCCAAAAGTCCCAAAAGTCCCAGAAGTCCCAAAAGTCCCAAAAGTCCAAAAGTCCAAAAGTCCAAAAGTCCAAAAGTCCAAAACTCCAAAACTCCAAAACTCCAAAAAACTAAATTCCAAAAGTCCAAAAGTCCAAAAGTCCAAAAGCCCAAAAGGCCAAAAGTCCAAAAGTACAAAAGTCCAAAAGTCCAAAAGTCCTAAAGTCCTAAAGTCCTAAAGTCCAAAAGGCCAAAAGTCCAAAAGTCCCAAGGGCTAAAGTCCAATAGGCCAAAATTCCACTCCACCTAACCTCACCCAACCCCACCTCACGCCAATTCACCTCACCACACCCCACTTCACTTCACCCCACCCTACACACCTCAGCCCACCCCACTTCACCCTACTTCACTTCATATACATAGGTACACGTTATGCAAACGCTCACGTGTACACGTTGGTATATGAAGTGAGAGATACACGAACGTGGCCGAAGGTAGCCGAGAGTGTGATTTATTTTCGTTACACAATTTCTGGATTCGGTCTCCACGCAAGGCCCGCGATAGAAGCTATGCAATAGCTTAATAGGTCCTGTATTTTGTTTTAGAACTTTTTAAGAAGAACAATTATTTTGTAATAAATTATTTTTATGTAACTTCAACCATTTACGCAGAGGCGCAACGGATACTCTTATAACGATGAAATGTTTTCCGTTTTCGAAACATTCCTCATTGCTGCACCGCTCCTATTAATCTTAGCATTATGTTATGTAGCCTATAGCCACTATCAATAAATGTACCTACTTACTATCGAACAGTTAAAGAGTTTTTGAAACCCTACCAGTAGTTTCAGTAAGGCTTGCCTTGGTATGATGTGATCATGGTCCCTTTGCAGCGTGTGTCCAATCCAGCGCAGCAGCTACACTTCCGACGTTTGATCTGTTGGTGGATAGGGGTCTCACTGCAGCGTTCCAATAGTCTTCGTGATGTTCTCGGGCCCGTAAGTACCGAGGATCCATTGGAGGCAGCGTTTGACGAAGACTTATAGCTGGTAGCTGGTGCGAAATGTCTTTAGTGACCTTCCATGTCTCGCATCCGTATAGCAGTTAGCAGTACAGTTTTAACGTTTACTTTGTTTTGGGTTTCACTCTTCGTGTCCATTTTCGCAACTGCCTACGGGGCGCAGCTGTGTAAAGGTTGTTCTGGCCTTGGCGAGACTCGAAATGATGTAGGGTACTCTTTTATCCCATCAGTTTCTGACACGACACTCCCGAGGTACGTGAATTAGTGCCTCCACCACATCTCTTGCGTCTGTCGATTTTAATTTCAGTCCAGCCATTTGCTGCCTCATCCTGCTCGTTGTCATGCACGTTGTCCTGCAGACATGCATGACGGCGTGTGTGTGCCTCAGCAGGCACAGGACATCGGCATCATTTAAATCCTCCAGGATATCAGTATAGGCCCCATTCTATGCCGCGCCGATTGTTCTTTGCGGTATTCAGCATTATACCATCTATTTTCTATGGATGGTTGTTAACTATCCTGTTATCTTCATAACGATCCTCTAAGGTAGGTACAGTATGTATTTTCAAAAGAGTTTGTGAACTCTATTTTTAATTTCTTTTTCAGAATATTGATGACATTTGATTGATGTCATTTTATACACGTTACGTCTACTACATTGATACATGTAATAAAATTCTAACACGCCGGTGTTTGTATGTAAATTGTTTATACTGAGGAAAATCCTATACTGAGGAATAGCTTTAACCATTAAGCTCTATTTTGATTAAGCAAACAGGGCAGATTCACACGCTACTTGATGAGTATGATTAATAAATACCTCTAATTTCATAGACCTTGTGTGACGTAAACAAAGTTGCGAGGGTCAGCTAGTTAAAAGATAAAACAATAGGTTTCTTCTTATCTACTTAAAAACTATTTTTACAAATTCTATGGTAATAATAGACATTCTTTGAAATATGCATGTATGGTATTGTTTTGACTTTTATGACACGTTTAAAGTACATAGGTATGGGATAGATGGCGCTCGCGGCTACGTCAGCGTGAAATTTTCTTCCCGCTTCCCATGGGAACGTACTCCCGCGTTTGGTTATCTTTATAGCAGTATTATATATAAATTAACAAAACAAAAATATACCTACTGCATTGGTGATAATAATAATAAAATGTATGTATATAGAGTAGGTACTCACTCATTTTCTTTCACTATTTTTCGTGACTTTCTTCATTAATAAATGCACTTTGTTTATTCATATTTAAAACACTTTTTACACAAATTATACGAGTACAGTTCACTGTTGTACATAGATGATGAATACACCTATAGTCGAATTTTTATTTAGACGAAGTAAATTGACAGCACCTAATGTATAGTCCGTTCATAGTTAATTTACCTCTAGCTATGAGGTTGGCTTCCCTGATTTTCGTGTTACCATACCAAGATTTTTTTTCTCCCATAAACTCCAACCCAAAGTCGGAAACTTATTTTCTTCTTTTGCTGCCGTTTTTTCGGGCGTGGAAAATATTTTAGAAGAGGAAGCAGCACCTTTGCCCTCCTTGGTGATGGTGATGAGTGTTTTTTTTGAATTACATGTCCATTTTATGTAAATAAAAAACAATACTTTAGAAAAATCTAATAGTAACAGAACTATGTCTTTATTAATGTTAATTATACTGACTAATGGATATTTACATAAAAAACAAACTCTCAGTCATAACGGTTCCATCTTATGATCTCCCCTAATAGCGGTACAATGTCTGAAGCTGGCACTCATAGGGGGAATTTATTGCAATACCAACTTACAGAAAACGATCTGTCAGAGGTAAATAAACTGTGAACGGACTATACTTGACAGCATCGAAATTGTCATTTCACATTAAGAACTCTAAATTCGACCAGAACTCTTAATTCAACTTTGGTCGAGTGGTTAAGACGCGGATCGGTACGCAGAAGGCGCAAGATCGATTCTGGGTACAAGCATCAATTTTTGTATTATTTGACATAATATTATAACGACTGCAGAGTTCATAATTGACGTAATCAAAAAATTTATAAAGTGCGAGACGAGATGACGAGATACACGAACGTGGCCGAAGGTAGCCGAGAGTGTGATTCGTTTTCGTGACACAATTTCTGGATTCGGTCTCCACGCAAGGCCCGCGATAGAAGCTATGCAATAGCTTAATACTAAACGTCTAGCTAACGGTAGATTTAGTGTGAAAATGCCATTTAGTGAGTGCCCAGAGAAAGTCCTGGGGAACTCCCAAGCTATAGCACAAAAACGATTTTACTCTTTAGAAAAACTACTTTTTAAAAATAATTTAAAAGGGGACTACACTGAATTCATTCATGAGTACAAACATCTCAATCATTTGAGTGAAGTAGATCCTCCTGTTTTCGGCTACTATATACCACACCATGCGGTGGTTCGTGAAAGTAGCGAAACAACAAAACTACGAGTGGTTTTTAATGCCTCGTCTACAACATCTTCTGGTAAATCCTTAAACAACATTATGCTAGTCGGACCAGTCGTACAGGACGACTTATTATCAATATTACTTAGATTTCGCCAGAACGCCTACGTCGTTACTGGAGACATTAAAAAAAATGTATAGACAAATTATAATAGATGAATCTCAACGTCACCTCTTGCTTATTTTATGGAGGGACGAAGAAAATAAACCTTTGAAAACATACCAATTAAATACTGTGACCTATGGCACTGCTGCAGCGCCATTTTTAAGTACACGATGTTTGATACAACTCGCAGATGAAAGTAGTAATGAAACCGTCGCTAATGTCATCCGTCATGATTTTTATGTAGATGATTTGATTACCGGTTCAAACTCCAAGTCTGATTTAAAGGATATCGTTAAAGGCGTAGTGCGTGAGTTGTCGAAGGCATGTCCTACCTTTGCGCAAGTTTCGCACTAATGCACCTGTGGCGACCATGAGTAGCCCGCCTTATATTCATCATCGCCTCACATTCCGTCCATGGACCGCTGTAGTTCCTAACCTACGTGTTGGGAGCACTGGAAGCGGCCATGAGGTTGGCAGCATGTTGAGCACCGACCGACATTGAACAGGATACTTCCTTCTTCTGCCTCCGACCGTCGATCGAGACTAATGTAGGCGTGTGAGAACTGTGATACGAGTATTGTGTAATGTGTAGCACCTAAGCTATATTGTACAAGATTAATAAAGTGATATATTGCATGGGGAAGTATATCATTCATCCCGCAAGCAATCCCCATAAATGGTGACCCGACGCTTCAGCAAGCAAGCTGCTGATTACACTTCTACATCTCCACCGTGCAGCACGGTGCAGAGTTCGTGAGGGCGAAGCCCTGCATCATATCGAGGCACGTGCGGGAGCGCAGACCGTGCACCCGGCTACGCATCGTAAATATCAAATTGTGAATTGTGAAGTGCAGTGTCATACAAATTACTAAGTATTTATCTTTCGTTTCGACATTGCGATATTATTTTTTTTTAAGCTATTGCATAGCTTCTATCGCGGGCCTTGCGTGGAGACCGAATCCAGAAATTGTGTCACGAAAACGAATCACACTCTCGGCTACCTTCGGCCACATTCGTGTATCTCGCACTTCATAAATTTTTTGTTTACGTCAATTATGAACTCTGCAGTCGTTCTAAATTATGTCAAATAATCCAAAAATTGATGCTTGTACCCAGAATCGATCTTGCGCCTTCTGCGTACCGATCCGCGTCTTAACCACTCGACCAAAGTTGAATTAAGAGAACTAGTCGAATTTAGCGTTCTTAATGTCAAATGACAATTTCGATGCTGTCAATTACATTAGTTGCTGTCAATTTACTTCGTCTAAATAAAAATTCGTGTATAGGTATTCATCATCTATGTACAACAGTGAACTGTACTCGTATAATTTGTGTAAAAAGTGTTTTAAATATGAATAAACAAAGTGCATTTATTAATGAAGAAAGTCACGAAAAATAGTGAAAGAAAATAAGGCTATTTCTACTTTTTACGATTCTCATCGTCACCTTCATGGTAAATTTTAAATACTGATGATTTTAACAATTTTTTTAAACAAACACAAAGCGTTTGGTAAGTTAAGTAACATATGTAAGTCAACAAGTTAAATTTTGAGTCAGATTTGGAAGAATAAGGTTTTGAATTATTTGATCCCACGTAGGTGACGCGACGATCCACGAAGGTGACGCAGTAGCTTTACAGACATTATTAATCATTATTTAAGTACAAATTATAAGTTAGTTCTGCCGAATAGTTGTATGGTAACAGCTACTTCACTAAAAACAATTACCAGATCCTATACCAACACATGCTTTTGACGTAAAAGATATTCTGGAACCATTATATTATAAAAATAACACAGTACATCTCTTTGGCACAAAGTGGCAAATTATCAGTTGTCTAGATCCCATAGCATAAGCTTATATTGTCTTAATTTGGGCTAGATGATGTTGTGTGAGAATGTCCGAACCTCGCTACTTATAATGGAAGCACTCTGCGGCTGGACGATCGGCTCACCGAACTCGAGGTAGAACTGGGTCGCATAAACTGGCACATACTGGTGTTGTGCGAAGTCCGAAGAAAGGGGGAGGACACGCTAACCCTTGGGTCGGGTGACCTATTCTACTTTCGGGAAGGTGATGGAAGACATTCTTCCGAGGGCGGTGTCGGCTTTACGGTGAAAAAGGAACTCGTTAGCAGCATTGTGGAGATCAGGAGTGTTTCGCCTCGGGCAGCATACGTAATACTGAGACTTACCAACAGGACTCCCTGAAGGTGATTCAGGTGTACCTATGCCCCAACTTCGAGAAGCACTGACGAGGCAGTTGAGCCCGTGTACTTGAGCCCGTGTACGAGGACGTGGTGAAAGCATTACACGGTACTGCCAAAACTCACTACAATGTTATGATAGGGGACTTCACTGTCAAAGTGAATCGGACTTTTTGGTGTTGGGCGTAGAAATGACCGGGGGCCGCGGGGCAGTATGCTTATCAACTTTCTTGAGGCTCAGGGGCTCTTCTTGATGAACTCATTCTTTAAGAAGAAACCCCATAGAAGGTGGACTTGGCGAAGCCCCAACAAGGTCACAAGGAACGAGATAAAATTCATCATGTCGGACAGGAGGTGTATATTTGGAGAAGATGTCTCTGTGATCAACAGGTTTAATACCGGAAATGATCACCGACTCGTCAGAGCGTCTCTGAATTTAGAATTCCGCGTCGAAAGGGCCCGGATGATGAAGCCTACTTTCCGACCTACTGCGCTCCAAATAGCTTTGTGTGCCGAGAAGTTTCAATTGGAGCTTCAAAATCGTTTCGATCTGCTGGAAACCACTGGCAACGATCACGATAAGGCCGACACTGTAGTCAGGACGCTACAACAAGTGTCCCGAAGGTTTCAGTCCGGAAAAAAGCAAAAATAGGTGTTCCCAGCTTTCGCCCGAGACCCTCGAGCTCATGAGAATCAGACGGGAAACGCCATCTACATTTCATTGAAGTGCGAAAATTAGGATGCATGCTGTGTTCGCACTGAGTTCTCGGCTGAACTGAGTCTAAATGAGCGATGTTGAATAGTGTTGCCGAGAATCCAGTTTGCGAACCTCAATAAAAAATAAAAATCTATGCATACTTGCTTTTGCTTACTTTTGGTCTTCGTCAGACCAGAGAGATTTAAACATCAAAATCCGAAAGTTGCTATGACGCGACCTCAGACGTTATAACACCAACATCGTAGAGGCAGCGATCACACAAAATTGGGGTACTAAAGTCTTTGCCCAACAGCTCGAAAGACCTCGTCTGACAAAATTGAAGACAGCGGGTGGCAAAACCGAGACGTCGAGATTCTCGAAGAAGTTAGGAGCTTCTACAGAGAACTATATGCATCACGGAAAAAAAGACCGACGGGAGCTAGCGACCGTGACCACAGAGCCCCACTAATGCGCCACTATACCGAAGACATTCTGGATATTGACCAGGGCGAGGTCAGGGCTGCTCTCGAACAACTAAAAACCAATAAATTCCTGGAGAGGACGGAATTACAACTGAGCTTCTTAAAGCTGGCGGGACTCTAGTTCTCAAAGAGCGGACGAGTCTCTTTAATTCCGTCCTCCAACAGGGACAAACACCTAAAGCGTGGAGCGGGAGTGCGGTGGCCCTTTTTTGTAAAAAAGGTGACAAGACCTTGCTGAAGAATTATATACCCATCTCACTCCTTAGCCATGTTTACAAAGTTGTTCTCGATAGTAGTCACAAACCGCCTTGCCGGAAAACTCGACGAGTACTAGGTACCTAAATGTATTTAAGTTGATATAAGTATAAGGTAGTAGGTGCCTTGATTAAGCTTTAGGTGGCACGACTCTTTCCCAGGATTTCTTCTTGAGACTTGGACGCGAAGGTCATTGTGTCTTTGTTCAAAAGTTCTTAGCATGCCGCACGCCTCAGGAAGCGGAAAAGCATCTGAACTAACCCAAAAGACGCAAGATAACACCCGAACCCGTAGGCGAGGCCACGGTGATAGCCTAAGCCTGTCTCGGGTACCCTGATACATCATTCTAAGGAGTTGCCCGGGGCGCCTAATACTAGACGGGTAAGTAGCTACGATTGGGGTTTTAGACGGTTTGGATCTGGCATAACGTCCGGTGGGATTTCTACTCCTATAAAAGGGCTTCACACGGAATGTTATAGGTATTGCTCTGTCCTTTACCATGATTGTAGGTACCTACTTATTTGTTCTAGGTACTATTATTCCGCTACATATCTACTACAATACGAATCTAAAAGAGTACCACTTTTACTGAAACTAGTCAGAGATCACCTTCGTGGCATAAACTCACCTTCGTGGGTAAAACGCCACGAAGGATGTGACACGAAGGTAACGAAAACATAGTTTTTTTTTAAATTCCGACAAAGTTTAGCCGTTACGTTTTAAATCAAATACTACATAAATATCTCAATTAATTTGCGGATTCGATGAATAAACTCTGACTTCAATAGCTATTATACAATGTACAAAAAGTCACCCACGAAAAGTACTCGAATTAAGTGTCAAATGTAGAAACTTACTGATATTTTTTTTTCTTAAGGAGCCAGGAGTTGCACGTTGCACTCTCGCGATGCCCGAGCTCGAATAACGTTCAGTTAAGTTGAGTTTTGTTATTGGGGCGGTCGTTTTGGTCAACAGTAAACCGTTTACTATGCAAATTTAGAGTACCTAGATTCGTGTGACCGATGTATATTGTGTTTTAAGTTCTAAATAATAGTTAGAAGATTTTTTTTGTAATACTGTGTGTGTAGTGTATGTTATTACGGTGAATTTAGTGTATGTAACTTCAAAATCTATGGAAATTTGGTGAAGCAGTAACCAAATGTTTAACTGAATCGGGAAGTGTGACACGAGTAGAATGCGAAAAATGACCCCGATTTTGACCTTTCGTGTTAATTTTTGGTATGAATATTTACTTCTATTGCAACAAATTTCATGTATTTTATAGCTTAATACCTGTTTTATCCACTATTTTAAAACATTTCTTTCTAACTCATACGGTTTAAAAAATATAAGCGTGTGACCATCAAATTTAAGCAACCAGGAGAAATAGCCATAAGTGAGTACTCTATTTATATACATTTTATTATTATTATCACCAATGCAGTATTATTTTTTGTTTTGTTAATTTATATATAATACTGCTGTAAAGATAACCAAACCCGGGAGTACGTTCCCATGGGAAGCGGGAAGAAAATTTCACGCTGACGTAGCCGCGAGCGCCATCTATCCCATACCTATGTAACTTTAAACGTGTCATAAAAGTCACAACAATACCATAAATGCATATTTCAAAGAATGTCTATTATTACCATAAAATTTGTAAAAATAGTTTTTAAGTAGATAAGAAGAAACCTATTGTTTTATCTTTTAACTAGCTGACCCTCGCAACTTTGTTTACGTCACACAAGGTCTATGGAATTAGAGGTATTTATTAATCATGCTCATCAAGTAGCGTGTGAATCTGCCCTGTTTGCTTAATCAAAATAGAGCTTAATGGTTAAAGCTATTCCTCAGTATAGAATTTTCCTCAGTAGGTATAAACAATTTACATACAAACACGGGCGTGTTAGAATTTTATTACATGTATCAATGTAGTAGACGTAACGTGATAAAATGACATCAATTAAATGTCATCAATATTCTGAAAAAGAAATTAAAAATAGAGTTCACAAACTCTTTTGAAAATACATACTGTACCAACCTTAGAGGATCGTTATAAAGATAACAGGATAGTTAACAACCATCCATAGAAAATAGATGGTATAATGCTGAATACCGCAAAGAACAATCGGCGCGGCATAGAATGGGGCCTATACTGATATCCTGGAGGATTTAAATGATGCCGATGTCCTGTGCCTGCTGAGGCACACACACGCCGTCATGCATGTCTGCAGAACAACGTGCAGGACAACGAGCAGCATGAGGCAGCGAATGGCTGGATTGAAATTAAAATCGACAGACGCAAGAGATGTGGTGGAGGCACTAATTCACGTACCTCGGGAGTGTCGTGTCAGAAACTGATGGGATAGAAGAGTACCCTACATTATTTCGAGTCTCGCCAAGGCCAGAACAACCTTTACACAGCTGCGCCCCGTAGGCAGTTGCGAAAATAGACACGAAGAGTAAAACTCAAAACAAAGTAAACGTTAAAACTGTACTGCTAACTGCTATACGGATGCGAGACATGGAAGGTCACTAAAGTAAAGACATTTCGCACCAGCTAGCAGCTATAAGTCTTCGTCAAACGCTGCCTCCAATGGATCCTCGGTACATACGGGCCCGAGAACATCACGAACGTAAGACTATTGGAACGCTGCAGTGAGACCCCTATCCACCAACAGATCAAACGTCGGAAGTGTAGCTGCTGCGCTGGATTGGACACACGCTGCAAAGGGACCATGATCACATCATACCAAGGCAAGCCTTACTGAAACTACTGGTAGGGTTTCAAAAACTGTTCGATAGTAAGTAGGTACATTTATTGATAGTGGCTATAGGCTACATAACATAATGCTAAGATTGATAGGAGCGGTGCAGCAATGAGGAATGTTTTGAAAACGGAAAACATTTAATCGTTATAAGAGTATCCGTTGCGCCTCTGCGTAAATGGTTGAAGTTACATAAAAATAATTTATTACAAAATAATTGTTCTTCTTAAAAAGTTCTAAAACAAAATACCTATTAAGCTATTGCATAGCTTCTATCGAGGGCCTTGCGTGGAGACCGAATCCAGAAATTGTGTCACGAAAATAAATCACACTCTCGGCTACCTTCGGCCACGCTCGGCCACGTTCGTGTATCTCGCACTTCATATACCAACGTGTACACGTGAGCGTTTGCATAACGTGTACCTATGTATATGAAGTGAAGTAGGGTGAAGTGGGGTAGGGTGAAGTGAAGTGGGGTGTGGTGAGGTGAATTGGTGTGAGGTGGGTGGGGTGAGGTTAGGTGGAGTGGAATTTTGGCCTTTTGGACTTTGGCCTTTGGGACTTTTGGACTTTTGGCCTTTTGGACTTTAGGACTTTTGGACTTTTGTACTTTTGTACTTTTGGACTTTTGGCCTTTTGGGCTTTTGGACTTTTGGCCTTTTGGGCTTTTGGACTTGGACTTTTGGAATTTGGTTATTTGACTTTTGGACTTTTGGACTTTTGAACTTTTGGACTTTTAGACTTTTGGACTTTTGAACTTTTGGACTTTTGGACCTTTGAACTTTTGGACTTTTGGACTTTTGGACTTTTGGGACTTCTGGGACTTTTGGGATTTTTGGGACTTTTAGGACTTTTGGGACTTTTGGGACTATTGGGACTTTTGGGACTTCTGGGACTTTTGGGACTTTTGGGACTTTTGGGACTTTTGGGACTTTTCAGTCTTTGAGGACTTTTGGGTCTTCAAAAGTCCAAAAGTCCAAACGTCTAAAAGGCCAATAGGCCAAAATTCCAAAAGCCCAAATGTCCACAGTCAAGTAGGTACTTGGTACTTTACTTTGTTGAACACAGGCCTTAAAATCTTACTTCTTACTAATATTATAAATGCGAAAGTTTGTGAGCGTGGATGTTTGTTACTCTTTCACGCTCAAACCGCTGAACGGATCGGGCTGAAATTTGGTACAGAGATACATTATAGTCTGGAATAACACATAGGCTACCTTTTATCCCGGGAATAACTTCCCGCGGTAACAAATTTTACGCGGGCGAAGCTGCGGGCATCAGCTAGTATTCTTATATAGAAATAATTATACTAGCATAGTTGGTAAAAAATGCTATGTAATAGCTTTACCGCGGCAGTCCCCGAGTGCCACACGTCTTTTTTTTTTTTTTTTACTTTTGTGTGTCCGCCATTACGTGCCGAAATTATCGTATTGATGGTGGCGCCACCCTAGCGTCTGTTCGGTTAAGCCAGGAACTAGCCTCCGGAAGACCGAAACAGTCGAATGTAAACAAATACTTGTTCATCAAACAAATCTTTACTTATTTTCATTCGAATTCAGACTTGAAGAATTGTGACATTTGCTGAACTTTATTTTTCTTTTTCTCTTAATTAAACGCATCAAGCTCAAAACAGAAAACGCCAAAGAAGCATAACAAAATTAATGGACTTATAGCTATTATTTACTGCTCTTGTTGTGAGTTTTACTTCGTAGTAACAATATTGCATCCATCTTATACTGTGTGTATACTAGATAGTATAAGCTATCTATTAACTATGGAAGAATATTTTGATGCTGAGGGCAAGGGCGCTACTGTTGGTGCAAATACTTCTACGGCTTCTACTTCCCTTTTTAAAGTGTCTATTCGCACCCCTCCTTTCTGTAAAGACCGGCCACTGCTTTGGTTTTGCAGCCTAGAATCTGTTCATTATCAACAGCATAACTAAAGAATTAACCAAATTTCATTATGCCGTTGTACACCTGGATGTGGAGTGCACCTTAGAGGTTGAGGACGTAATTACACACCCACCAACTAGCGAACCTTACACAACCTTAAAAAACACTATTATTTCTAGATTTTCAGATTCATATGAAGAAAAGGTACGCCGACTACTCGAGGATGAACCTATCGGTGACAGAAAGCCTTCATCGTTCTTCAGACATCTGCGCTCGCTGGCAGGCGCTTCATTCCCGGACCAACTACTGAAGACTATCTGGGGAAAAAGGTTGCCTAGACAGATCCAGATAGTGCTCGCAGCCCAGAAGCAGCAATCCCCAGGTGAGTTGTGTGAACTAGCTGACGAACTCGTGGAAATTCATTCGCATCACCCTACTACGACTGTACATGAAGTACATACTTCGCCTATGATAGACTTGCAGACACTGACAGCACAAGTGCAAGAGCTAACACAACTGGTAGCCTCTCTTACTGCTAGTACCAGTGACACTCAGGTCGAGCATAAGCGCAACCGCATACAACAACGCGGACGTAGCCGCAGTCGACCACGTACTATCGACAGAACAATTTGTTGGTATCACGAGCGCTTTGGTAATAAAGCCAACAAATGCACCACACCCTGCACCTATCCGGCTGACTCATCTCAGGGAAACCAGTCAAGCAATCGATAATGGCGACTATCGATTGCCCTCCCACCAGTCGCCGACTGTACATATCCGATCGATATACGAACAAGAAGTTTCTTGTTGATACTGGCTCTGATATATGTTGCTTTCCTAGACGGCAACTGTCTGAGAAACACTAACCAACCTCGTACCAACTTGTCGCAGCTAATGGTACAATCATATCCACATATGGCACTATACTGTTACAGCTCAATCTCGGCCTGCGGCGGAACTATAAGTGGAACTTCATAATTGCAGATGTGGAAACACCCATTATAGGTTCGGACTTTCTAGCACACTACAATTTACTACCCGACTGCGCACACAATCAACTAGTTGACGTCATGACCGGCTTGAAATCAAGTTGCTCTGCCATAGACTCCACACAGGTAAGCGTTAAGACTGTTGTACTCACAGATAAGTCTCCTTACCACAAAATGGTCTCAGAGTTTCCTGATATCATTAAACCCCTGGAATTATTCGAGAAATAAAACATTCCACTGTTCATTACATCAACACAATGGATGTACCCCCTGTATGTTCTCGCCCACGTCGCCTAGCACCTGACAAGCTGCGTGCTGCTCAAAAGGTTTTTCACGAAATGGTGCACGACCGTCTATGAGCCCATGGTCATCACCTTTGCAGATGACGCCCAAGAAAGACCTTACTTGGCGTCCCTGTGGAGACTACAGAGGACTTAATGCCCGCACTATACCGGACAAGTACCCCATACGACACATAGGTGATTTCAACCATAGTTTGGCTGGATCGTCAGTGTTCAGTACCTTGGATCTGGTAAAAGCTTACCAGCAGATCCCTGTGCACCCTCCGGACATATGTAAGACAGCCATTACCACACCTTTCGGGTTGTACGAGCTCCCATACATGGGGTACGGTTTGAGAAATGCTGGCCAAACCTTTCAAAGGTTCGTGGATGAGGTGGTCAGAGGCCTGGAGTTCTGTTTCACATATATTGACGACATACTCGTTTTTTCCAAAAATCACACTGACCATGCAGAACATTTGCGCATTATTTTCGAAAGACTCAACAAGTACGGTGTCGTCATAAATCCAACCAAATGCATTTTTGGTGCCGATGAAGTAACATTCTTGAGGTACGCATCAGCCATAAAGGCATCTACCCTCCCGAGGATCGCATAAGAGACCTTATGGAGTTTCCGGCACCTAAAACCGTAAAAGAAATGCGTAGATTCCTAGGTATGATTAACTTTTATCGCCAATTTTTACCAGATGCTGCTAAGTACCAGGCTCCACTAGTTGATGCTGTCGCTGCCACGCAAGGTAAAGGGAATCAACCTTTCCCGTGGACATCACAACTCGAAGAGAGTTTCCAGGTCTGCAAAAAGAGTTTGACAGCTGCTACAATGCTAGTACATCCAGATCCAACAGCCCAGCTCGGACTCTTCACAGATGCTTCAGGTACGCACATTGGCTCTTGTTTACTACAACGCATCAACGAAAAGACTAATTGGCAGCCTCTAGCCTATTTTAGTCGCAAGCTATCAAGCAAGCAAACAGAATGGCCTACCTATTCCGAGATTGTGTATTTCATAAAGATTTTGTACCTAAAAAAGTTATTTTCAACGAACATTCATTGTAAGTTTACGCGTCATGGCGGCGTCAAGCCGATTCATTTGGATGAATTACAAAGAATAAATACTGTATTGATGACAATCTATCGTTATTTTATGTATTTTTACGTATTCTTTTATTGTTTTCATGTATTGAATGTAAAATCTATTTCAATAATTTTGTGTAAAATTACAAGAAAGTCCAAGATGACGTAATCGGCCACAGTCCAAGCAGACATAATCGGCCACAGTCGGTGAATGAATTACAGTAAACCACCATTTTGTTCCGAGTTTAGTGCAGTTTTTTATTAGCTATGGACATGCTTTTCTGAACTTGAATTTTTGATTTTTAGTGATGGATATTAATTTTTTTTTTCTTTTTACCACTCAAGCTGTGACTCCCGGCTTCACCCGTGACATACATTCTCGGTTAAATTGCAACTTTTGTTTTTGGTAACGAATTATTTTTAGGATCGTATTCAAATGTTTTTTTTTTCTATTTACCACTCAAGCCGTGACTCCCGGCTTCACCCGTGACATACATTCTCGGTTAAATTGCAACTTTTGTTTTTGGTAACGAATTATTTTTAGGATCGTATTCAAATGTTTTTTTTTCTATTTACCACTCAAGCCGTGACTCCCGGCTTCACCCGTGACATACATTCTCGGTTAAATTGCAACTTTTGTTTTTGGTAACGAATTATTTTTAGGATCGTATTCAAATGTTTTTTTTTCTATTTATCACTCAAGCCGTGACTCCCGGCTTCACCCGTGACATACATTCTCGGTTAAATTGCAGCTTTTGTTTTTGGTAACGAATTATTTTTAGAATCGTATACAAATGTTTTTTTTTCTATTTACCACTAGCGGTGACTCCCGGCTTCACCCGTGACATACATTCTCGGTTAAATTGCAACTTTTGTTTGTGTTAACGAATTATTTTTAGGATCGTATTTAAATGTTTTTTTTTCTATTTACCACTCAAGCCGTGACTCCCGGCTTCACCCGTGACATACATTCTCGGTTAAATTGCAACTTTTGTTTTTGGTAACGAATTATTTTTAGGATCGTATTTAAATGTTTTTTTTTCTATTTACCACTCAAGCCGTGACTCCCGGCTTCACCCGTGACATACATTCTCGGTTAAATTGCAACTTTTGTTTTTGGTAACGAATTATTTTTAGGATCGTATTTAAATGTTTTTTTTTCTATTTACCACTCAAACCGTGACTCCCGGCTTCACCCGTGACATACATTCTCGGTTAAATTGCAACTTTTGTTTTTGGTAACGAATTATTTTTAGAATCGTATACAAATGTTTTTTTTTTCTATTTACCACTAGCGGTGACTCCCGGCTTCACCCGTGACATACATTCTCGGTTAAATTTGCATCTTTTGTTTTTGGTAACGAATTATTTTTAGGATCGTATTCAAATGTTTTTTTTCTATTTACCACTCAAGCCGTGACTCCCGGCTTCACCCGTGACATACATTCTCGGTTAAATTGCAACTTTTGTTTTTGGTAACGAATTATTTTTAGAATCGTATAAAAATGTTTTTTTTTCTATTTACCACTAGCGGTGACTCCCGGCTTCACCCGTGACATACATTCTCGGTTAAATTGCAACTTTTGTTTTTGGTAACGAATTATTTTTAGGATCGTATTTAAATGTTTTTTTTTTCTATTTACCACTCAAGCCGTGACTCCCGGCTTCACCCGTGACATACATTCTCCGTAAAATTGCAATTTCTGAATTTCAGCGACAAATTTAGTAAAAATTTAGTTATTTTTAAATTTAGAACAAGCCGGGGCCTCTGATTTCACCTGTGACACACTTCAAAAAATGTTAATTTTAATATTTCTTTCTTTTCCTTCATGTTTTTCTCTGTATTTATCTGATCTTAGAAGACGCCCTAACGCACGCCGCCCGTATCGCGGCAGGGGAGTCCGCGTGCGAGGTGGCCGAGGTGGTGCCGCATTGAGACCGTTGCCGGCGGTGGAGGGAGTGGTGGTACCGTTGCCGGCGGTGGAGGGAGTTACGGTGGAGTTCATAAGAGGAGGCGGAGGTCGTGGAGGTCGCGGGGGCCGCGACAGACCTAGACCATCCGATGCTGAACGGTAATGTTTATGCTTTCTTTTTAGAGTTCCGTACGGCTATTCATTTGTGCTTAAAACCTTTAATTTTTATTAATTATAATCATTTTGGTTTAGTATTGCACTCGTGACCTCCATCCTCCAGTATCCAATGGGCCAGGGACTGGAGGTCCCTCTCCACGCCAAGAGGAGGCGCATTTGGCAACCGTAAGTAGCTTCTGCTGGAGCACGTCCTTTGTTTATACTCTGGTAATAATATTTGCTAGGATGTTGTAACTTATGTTTTTGAAATGTCTATCTAGATCGGATTCTGCAGTGGCGGGACCGTCTGGGGTCTCGCAGCCTCCGCCGTCCCGAATGCCACCATTAGTGGCTCCAGCGCCACAACAAACGTTAGTAGCTCTGCTGGAGCATGTTCTTTGTTTATACTCTGGTAATAATATTTGCTAGGATGTTGTAACTTATGTTTTTGAAATGTCTATCTAGATCGGATTATGCAGTGGCGGGACCCTCTGGGGTCTCGCAGCCTCCACCGTCGCCGTCTCCGTCGCCTCCGACACTACCACCAGCGTCACCGGGGTCGATACATTCTGTGCCTTCGCCGGCAATGTAAGCATTTTACGAACCTATCTTTAACTGTAAAGATTGCGAAATTCAGTTTTCTTTCCCGTATCGCATTAGAAAATATTCCAGGGATAAAAAACCTACTTCGATATCTATAATGATAGATGGATATAAGTAAACACTGCTTTTGTTTCAGGTACGTTGATGTACCAGCAAGTCCACAACTGCAGCACCAACCTCCTCGTCGTCACCGTCGCAACCTCAGGGACGAAGACATTGACTTCCTGGTCAATTATGGTACGTATCTTTTGGTTTTATGTGTAGCCTAGGACAATGGTGAACTGACTGGTTCCATCAGATTTAAAAGCAATCTATCATTTATTTAGATCCTGTAGCGCAACTTATGTTTAGCTTCATTTGGGCTAGATAGCGTTGCGTGAGAATGTACCACTATATTTGTTACAGGAAGCGAGCCTGAGAGTGAGGCTAGATAGCGTTGCGTGAGAATGTACCACAATATTTGTTACAGGAAGCGAACCTGAGTCTTGCGACAGCGACGACGACGACGACGACACCAATGACCCCACGGTACCGAGGATGTCGCGCCAGGTATTGTGTCTCAACGACACGCCTCGGGATACGCCTCTGGATCGCGATGAAACGCCTCCGGTTCGCGTCGACCCGGAATCTGCCGTTGAGGTTGGTGCTGACTTTTTTGCCGGCGAAGGACCAGAAGGTGACTTCCCTGACGTCCCCGCCGAGGAGACGGAGATGCCCTGGGGGCTTTATGATTATGACTGGAGAACATTTCCGGAAACCCCAATTCCACCACAATTGAGGCGGGAAACGTTCTCCGAAATTAATGTCGGACCGACAACTCCTTCTTCCAACCCGTATGACATTTTCATTGACATATGGGATCAGGAAATAATGGAGCACATGGCCTCGGAGACCAACAGGTATGCTCAGCAGTATGCATCCCAACTCCTCAACAGCGGCAGGCTCCATCCCAGGAGTCGCATCACAAGGTGGAGGGAAACAGGCGTGAGTGAGTTGTATACCCTGATGGCGATGATCCTGGCGATGGGGCTTGTCGTTAAGTCGCGTCTGGAGGAGTATTGGAATGCCCCTGCTGACATATTCTGTACGCCAGGTTTTAGCGCACACATGTCCATCGACAGATTTTTAATTTTATGTAAATGTTTACATTTTAATAACAACGAGGACATGTGTGCGGAAAACCTGACGGAATTCGAGGCCAGACTATTTAAAATCCAGCCAATATTGTTACACTTAAACCGAAAATTCCAAAACATGTACACGCCAGATCAAAACATTGCCTTGGATGAGAGTTTACTGATGTGGAAAGGCTGGCTGAAATTCAGCCAGCTTATTCCAAACAAAGCTGCACGCCGTGGCATTAAGACTTACGAAATTTGTGAATCGAGAACCGGCTATCTATGGCGGTTCTCGGTTCACGCTGCGAGCAGAACTCCACCGCAGCACAACAATGACCCGTTAGCCGCGGCCACACCATCAACAGTCCTGCAAATGATTGCAGGACTAGAGCACAAAGGGTACACCTTGTGGATGGACAACTATTATAATTCTCCGGCGCTATCACGGCGCCTTAAAAGTGTCGGCTTTGACTGTGTGGGAACCTTGAGAACCGACCGTAAATTTCTCCCACAAGTTATTAATTCTCTCACAAAGGGGAACATGAAGCAGGGGGAGATCGCGGGTGCGACCTCAGGGGACATCGATGTCATGGTATGGAGAGATGCAAATAGAGTTGCTATGACCTCTACATACCATGGCAACGCAGTCCAGCGTAACCAACAATCCATCAAACCCACCTTGATATGCGATTATAATATCAAGATGGGTGGGGTGGATAAAAAGGATCAACTCCTGTCAATGTTCCCCAGTGAGCGAAAACGTACTAGATTATGGTACAAAAAGCTATTCAGAAGGCTTCTAAATGTTTCAGTTTTAAATGCATATATTATATGCAAGCACTCTAGTTTTCTTCCTCACAGAGATTTTCGTGTTAAATTAATAACTGATATTCTATCCCGACACTCCAACCCTCGTCCTTCCCTGATCCCTGAACCCGCACCTATGCACAACCTTATCCACCACCATCTGGAGTACTACCCCATGCGAGGCGCCCACCAACAATTAGTTAACACTTTATGTGTGGGTTGCCGTAAACCCCTTTGCCTGTCCCCTTGTTTTTTGGCTTTCCATACTTCTCAATAATATATATATATATTTTCCATATCTATCGTATTTTATCTATTTATTTAAGTATATCTTCGTACCATAATTTTGTACGTAATAGCATGTGGGCCAAATTGCGGAAGATGACAAAGTGTTCCCAACTTCAGAGCCGAGGCTTGGCAGTTTTCTCTCTCAGCGAATTGGTATTGCTGCAAAGGGATTGCCCCAGTTCTAATATTTTTTCCTAACATTTTTTAGAATTTAAATTTACTTGTTGCTTTGCAAAATTTTCAATCTGCATAGTAAAAATGGACTGCTCGTTCCATATTTAATAATATGAAAATTATGTTTCACGGTAATTGTAAATAAAACTTTTTCCTAAATTTTTTTTTTATATATAAATTTAGTTGTTACTTTGCAAAATTTTCAATTTGCATAGTAAAAATGGACTGCTCGTTCCATATTTAATAATATAAAAATTATGTTTCACGGTAATTGTAAATAAAACTGTTTCCTAAAATTTTTTTAAATTTAGTTGTTACTTTGCAAAATTTTCAATCTGCATAGTAAAAATGGACTGCTCGTTCATGTTGTCCATCCTGTCCATCCCAAGGTTGCCTGAAGTGTTAGGTCCTTAGTTTTTTTTTTTTTTTTTTTTTTTTTTTTTTGCTGCTGTGGGGTTGCCACGGCGTATCAGTAACTCTCTCCAAGGCAATGTTTGAGTCTGCGCGAAAAGCATTTTCTTCATTTCTTAGAAATCTTTTTTTTTTATATTTTTTTTTTATTTTTATTTTGTATTTTTCGATAAATGCATGTACTTTTTCTTTAGTTTTCGTTCAAGTGTAGCAATATTGGTTGTATTTTTATTTTATTATTGTTATTTATTGTGTGTTATTTTTTGTAGTAAATTTGATAACAAAACATTTGAATTGAATTGAATTGAATTATAATAATAATAATAATACGTTTATTTCAGAATTAATCCATAATTACAATAGTTATAATAATAAAATAAAAACATTACATGTAGGTACATACATTAACATCAGTATAAACAGAATTTGCAGACAGTAGGTATAATACAATAGAATTAGATAAAAATAAATAGTAATATTCAATGTCAACAACAGGTAATGTCAGACAGGTCATAAAAATTTATATAAATAACACAATAAGCAAACAGTACAATACAATAAATAGAATTATAAATTTAAATATTACTCTTAAATGTCAATTCATAATTTATAACATATTTCGTCATAAGAAATAAACCACCTAATTTAAAATTGTCAAAAAATATATACATACTTAATATTCATTATAATTAAGAGCCAAAGTGTGGAGTCAAGACATCAATTGTCAATGGTCTTGTCCAGTAACAATGCACATCCACTTGTACTGAATGGGGCAGTCTGATCTTGAAGCAATCATCTGTAGGATACTATTGCCGCTGCTTCTAACTCTGTTCATTAAAGAGGCTGCTCTTTTACGTATTATGGCATGATAGCCATCCGTATGTGCTTCCGCAAACATTAATGATGCACTGCAGTACGGAGGCAGCCGCATCAGCATCCTAAAGATGTTGTTATATTGAACCCGCAAGACATTGGCGGCCCGACGGGTATGATTAACCCACAGGCTGCTCGAGTAGAACGATTGGCAGTATGCCTTGAACAGAGTGATCTTCACTTCTCCTGAACATCTAGCAAACCTGCGGGCAACCATATTCCCTCGGACCGCCAATGCCCTACGTTCCCTTTCCAGATCATCGTCATCAGTCATACCCTCATTCACTATATGCCCCAAGTACTTAAAACTGGTTACCCTCTGAAGCTCCATCTCATCTAACATAATGGATGGCGCCTGCACAGGCACAGCCATTTTTCCTCTGAAAAGAAGAACTTTGCTCTTCTTTGCGTTATATGTCAATCCATGCTCAACCGCATATGTCTCGCATATCGTCAATAGTTTACGTATTGCCCCCACCGATGGTCCCAGCAGCACCATATCGTCCGCGTAGCTAATATTATTGACGCATATATTATCAATGTGACAACCGGTATGAGTGCTGCTAAGCTCACCGATGAGGTCATTTACATATAAATTAAATAGCAGAGGAGAGGTCAATCCACCCTGTCTCACCCCGCATGCCATGCCATAAGGGTCAGAAAACTCACCCCCCCACCTCACTTGGTTTTTCTGACATGAATACCACTGTTTTAAAAGTGATATGACTTCCACCGGCACACCCGCGTTGCCCATCTTGCCCCACAGCTTGTCATACAGAACACAATCAAATGCTTTAGACAAGTCTAGGAAACACGCGTATACCGGTGTTTTCCTATCAGTATAGTACCTGACAGCCTGCTTAAGACACAATATTGCACTTTCAGTAGAGAGCCCACTCCGGAAACCAAACTGGGCAGGAATTGAATTGAATATTAAAGTTTGTTTTATTTCAGTATGTATTTTTCGATAAAACGATAAATACATTTTTTTTTCTTTAATTTTTGTTTAAGTGTAACAATACTGGTCGTATCCATGTTGTGCTAGCGATGTATTTGTACTGTGTACATCATTTCACATCATTTTTTGATCGAAATTGTTAACTTTCTGTGTTCATTTCTGAAATATTTTTGTATGTCAGCACAGCTTTCTTTTGTGCTTATCGATTAGGAAAAGTCATGTACTTTTAGACTGTAAATTTGTATTTAAAATAAATACATCAGAACTTACCCTGTGACTCAAAGTTTACGACCACCCCTTTTGGGCCTCTTTTTAAGTGCTTGGTTTATTGTTCAATTTCTAATAAACTAAACACGTTTGTCAAACAAAACTCTGTGTAAAAAAAATGTAAGGACCATACTTACGAATGAAATAAGAATCCAAGCCATCTGAAGCACAGTTTTCTCAGAATCATGGCATGAACTTAACCTTTTTTTGGTGCTCGGCGGTCGGGTCGCCGAAATGAGTTGTATTTTCAGAAGCTTGTAAATTGAAAAAAAATTATGACGAGTTGTATTTTCTCTGTTGAATAATGTGAAATAGGGTGTATTCTATGAAATAAAATAAAAACATTTTGAAATTTTGCAATGGTTTTTTTTATTTTAACGACTTTTTTAGATAAAACTGGAGAAAAATCACAAACCCATATTTCTAATAGAAATTAGCAATACATTACAAGAGAAAACTGGTCTTATCTATCACTTTATTATTAGCTTGTTTCATAACGATTCCAGTGAGGTAAGTATTTTATATGGCTGCCATAGAAAAGTTATGAGAAATCGCCATTTTAAGAACATCAGCCGACGCCGCGCCGACGCCGCGCGCGCTTCTGGAGTAGGGTACACAGATGCGAGGTTCGCGCGCTGAGGGAGTGACACAGACGAGGGGCTATTACCGTGAACTACTGGCGGTCTATGAAAGTGTGCAACATTTTAGACATATACTGGAATCTCAACATGCGACCATCTACACAGATCACAAGCCGCTAGTTTATGCCTTTGTACAACGGCGAGATAAGCTACCACCGGCCCAACTCAACCAACTGTCTTTCATAAGTCAATTTACCACTGACATTGTCTACGTTAAAAGCGAAGACAATGTAGTAGCTCACGCTATGTCCAGAGTCGAGAACATCTCACTTATAGAAAACCATTCGGCATTAGCTGAAGCGCAGGCAACAGACGACGAACTCAAGAAGTTAGACACAGCCTCGTCTTTGAAATTGGAACAAATCTCCAGGCACAGAAGTCACTGTTGTGTGTGACACTTCAACTGGGAAGCCGCGACCGTACCTGCCTCCGTCGTTCCGACGCGCAGCGTTCCAGCGCCTGCACGCCCTAAGTCATCCGGGCGCCCGCGCAACTGCGCGCCTCGTAGCTGATCGTTTCGTGTGGCCAGGCATCAACAAGGATTGCCGCACATGGGCACGAGAGTGTCTCGCATGAGAGATGCAAGGTCACGCGCCACGTTACTTCTCCACTGGGTAATTTTCCTACTCCATCTGGGAGATTCAAGCATGTACATCTAGACATAGTCGGCCCGCTGCCCCACTCGGAGGGTTTCACATATTGCCTGACAGCCATAGATCGTTTCTCAAGGTGGCCTGAGGTGTGGCCCATGTCCACTATGACTGCAGAAGAGGTAGCGGATAAATTTCTACACGGCTGGATCGCTCGTTTTGGCGTACCTACCACAGTCACCACTGACCAGGGCCGCCAATTCGAATCAGTATTATTTAATAGACTCCTACATCTAGGCGCTACGAAACGCGCGAGAACAACCAGCTGCCACCCTCAAGCGAACGGCATGCTGGAGCGTTTCCACCGACATCTAAAATCCGCTCTCATGTGTCACCAAGACACCTGGCACAGAGCGCTGCCTTTAGTTCTTCTAGGCATTAGAGCGGCACTAAAAGAGGATCTAAAGTGTTCTGCCGCTGACATCCTCTACGGAGAGGCACTGCGCTTACCAGGCGAATTCCTGGTTGCCAGCACGTCTCCTCAGCAGATTACCGACGAATTTATTACACAATTACAGAGGGCGATGGCCAGCTTACGTCCCACACCCGCTTCACGTCACTCGTCGTCTAAGACTTTTGTTTTCAGGGACCTAACTATGTCCACACACGTATTCCTGCGCGACGATTCAGTTCGACGTTCTCTGCAACCACCTTATACGGGTCCACATAAAATCCTAAATCACTCTGATAAGACGCTAACTTTTGAAATTTCAGGTCGCAAAGCCGAGGTAAGCGTGGACCGAGTCAAACCAGCTTATGTAGCCTTAGATCTTGATTTACCAGTACCAGTTACTAAGATTCTTAACCCGCCGATGATAACACCCGGGTTACACAATGATAACAAAGAACAGTACACACCCCCGCTCACTCCTGTAGGGACACCAACAGTAGCATCTGAGCCCCTAGCACCTCAGATCAAACCATCGTCCGCAGCTTCTCAACCTGTCACCACTAGGGTTGGCAGAAAGGTGAAATTCAGGGACATGCTAAATTTGTAAATTTTATTGTGTATATGTAATTTTTTTTTACAAAATTTGTGTATTGTGTCTATTAACAATAAGTTGTACTTTTATACATTCGTCTATTTCGTGACCGGCATTTTTATTCTTGTATTGCTTAAGAAATCTGTGTAACGTATAAAATGTATATTAACAGCAATTAAAGCTCGGTTAAATATATTGTATACCTATAGTTTTTGTACAAGACCTGTATAACATGCAGAAGATGCATAAACAGCAGACAGTTTATTATGTATACTTTAGCTTACAAATAGTTAACAGCCTATGTTACAGACATTATTGTATACTACTTTAGCTCTCAATAGTTAACAACCTGTATTACAAATTGTATACCCTTGCTCACTCCGTAGGGGGGTGATGTAGCGACCATGAGTAGCCCGCCTTATATTATCATTCCGTCCATGGACCGCTGTAGTTCCTAACCTACGTGTTGGTAGCACTGGAAGCGGCCATGAGGTTGGCAGCATGTTGAGCACCGACCGACATTGAACAGGATACTTCCTTCTTCTGCCTCCGACCGTCGATCGAGACTAATGTACGCGTGTGAGAACGAATATACGAGTATTGTGTAATGTGTAGCACCTAAGCTATATTGTACAAGATTAATAAAGTGATATATTGCATGGGGAAGTATATCATTCATCCCGCAAGCAACCCCCATACACCTGATATTTTTGATGAATTACCTGTGGTAATTAATCAAAGTCAAGATTTTTGTAAGGAATCTACTGTTTTAGGATTAAAATGGGTTCCCGATACCGATAAATTACAATTCTCAGCTAAATTAGATATTGTTCCTAAAGTAACAAAAAGACATATTTTATCCACTTCAAGTAAAATCTTTGACCCGTTAGGATTAATGTCCGCATGTACAATAGTACCAAAGACTTTACTTCAAAAACTATGGTTAATAAAATCCAATTGGGATGATGCTGTTCCTGGTCGTATAAAAAATATAAAAAAAAAAGTTTATTTTCAGACGATAACAGCCCATTTATGTTAGTATCATAATCTTACGACCTATGTTAGTAAATACACATTAAATACAATACAAATCAAAACCATAAAATTAAATGTTTATTTTGTGAACAACTCACCCACCCAGACCTCTCACATGCAGGTCGGTGAATCGCCCCAAAACTGCTGAGTCCATCCTGTCTGCTATCATTTTCAGGATGCTGTTACGGCTCCCCCGCATACCATGCACCACAGACAATGTTTTCTTTCGCATTATTGCATAGAAATCTTCTATGTGTGCGTCTGCAAACATGCCTGAGGCACTACAGTACCGGGGCAGCCGCACCAGAGCCCTGAAAATGTCATTATACTGCACTCTAAGTGCATTATACGTTTTCTGTTTGAACCTGACCCATAGACCACTCGTGTAAAAACTTTGACAGTAGGCTTTAAAAAGCGTTAATTTGACGTTCAATGTACAACGAGCGAATCTATGAGCCAGCATGTTCCCCCGAACTGACAGTGCCCTTCTTTCTCTCTCTATATCTTGGTCATCTGTCAAGGTGTCAGTCAAAACATGACCAAGATACTTAAACTGGTCAGCATGGTTCAATTGCAAAATAAAGGAGTCTTGGAATGAGTTTGTCAATAATATAACGGGTGTTTTTTTTAGAGGTATAGAACTTTAAGTTGGCATAACTGTTTTAACTGGCGGTATTATTATCAGCTGTAAAGTGATTTATGTTTAGTTTGGTTGGGCATTTCAACATGAATAGACTGAAGCCTGAACAACGCTTCCAAATTGTGCAAATTTATTTTGAAAATATTGGTTCTGTCCGTAATGCGTATCGTGATTTTCATAAGCGAATTTTGTTTAGCGGTGCCGCTCACTTTTGGTTGAATGGATACGTCAATAAACAAAACTGCCATATTTGGGGTGAAGATGATCCTCAAGTGTATGTTGAGACACCGTTACATCCAGAAAAACTGACTGTGTGGTGTGCTTTATAGGCTGGTGAAATAATTGGTCCGTACTTCTTTAGAAACGATGCTGACCAGAACGTTACAGTCAATTGTGACTGCTATAGAGCGATGATTACTGACTTTTTTGTTCATCAATTGAACAACCATGATGTGCTGTAGTAGTGGTTTCAACAAGACGGCACAACATGTCACATAGCTCGTGCCACAATTGATTTATTGAAGGAAACGTTTGGTTACCGCATAGTTTCGCGTTTTGGACAAGTGGATTGGCCTCCAGGGTCGTGCGATTTTACGCCACTTGACTATTTTCTGTGGAGATATGTGAAGTCGCTCGTCTACGCCGATAAGCCCGAAACGATTGACCACTTGGAGGACAACATTCGGCGCGTTATTGTCGATATACGGCCAAAAATGTTGGGAAAGTCATCGAAAATTGGACCTCTAGATTAGACTACGTCCGAGCCAGCCGTGGCGGTTATTTGCCAGAAATCATATTTTAATTATAATGCCAGAAGATTTCCTTTCGAATAAAGTCATTTTCATATCAATAAAAACAATCACCTTCGTTTTATTCCATTTCAAAGTTCTATACCTCTAAAAAAAACACCCTTTACAACATATGGCCACACTTGAAGTCCCGAGGCACGCGTTGGTTGGCAATCCAATAAATATAGAAATTCACTGTTTCACTGACGCTTCTGAAATTGCCTATGCTGCCTGTATTTATTTAAAGTCAACCAATGCGGTAGACAATAAAACTACTATAGAATTATTATGTGCCAAGGCAAAAGTGGCTCCAATTAAACCTGAAATGACTATCCCTCGCTTAGAATTACTTGGTGCATTGTTAGGTGCTCGACTACATGATAAAGTAATCAAATCATTGCGAGTGGATGTTACAAAATCTATATTTTGGAGTGATTCAACCATTGTACTTGGATGGATCAGATCTCAACCTAAAACTCTTAAAACATTCGTATGTAATAGAATAAGTGAAATAAGAAATTTAACTGATAGATACGAGTGGAGACACGTACCTACGGATAAAAATCCTGCTGACTTGGGATCCCGTGGGATTGCTCCACAACAGTTGAAAAACAGTTCCATGTGGTGTCATGGTCCTTCGTTTCTCGTCCAATGTGCAGAGGATTGGCCTCAAAATATTGCTAATCTTGTAAACTTACCTGAAACTAAACTAAGCTTAACAAATTTAATACACATAAAAAATGTAGTACCTTTCGATAAATACTCTAACTTTAATAAACTACAAAGAGTATTTGCTTATGCTCTGAGATTCATTAATAATTGCAATTCTAAAAATATCAAAATTTGCGGCTTCCTTACTGGAAGTGAACTACACAACTCTCTTATTATGTTGGCTAAACAATCCCAACGCGAATCTTTTCCAAAGGACATACATTCTTTGTCCACTTACCAAAAAGTAAATTCCAAATCCAACATTCTATCCTTGAGTCCTTTTTTGGATGATAAGGGTGTTCTACGTGTTGGCGGTCGTATCCAAAATGCCTTGCATTGCAAATACGAGAAAAGGCATCCTATTTTAATTGACAGCCAACACGTGTTCACAAAGTTGTTCTTCGAAAGGGAACATCGTCGTTTGTTACATTGTGGTCCTCAACTTTTGCTTAGCTCCGTTCGTGATCAATTTCGGCCAACTGGTGGTAGAGCCTTAGCGACTAAAACCGTACATAAATGCGTAACGTGCGTAAGATTTAAAGAAAAGACACTGCAACCAATTATGGGGAACTTACCTTCTCCCAGAGTTAATCCTGCTTCTCCATTTGAGATGTGTGGTGCTGATTTTGCTGGTCCATTTTACATATCTTCTCGTAAGGGTCGTGGATCTCAAACTACTAAATGCTACCTTTGCGTCTTCGTATGCTTGAGCACAAAGGCTTTACATCTAGAGGTCGTTAGTGACCTAACGTCAGCATCGTTCATTTTGTGCTTGAGTAGGTTTATTTCCCGGCGTGGGAAACCTCGTAAAATATTATGTGATAACGGTAAAAACTTTGTAGGCGCGAACGCAGAGTTGAACAAATTTCTTAAGGCAAGTCACCGCGCTGTCGATGAGTTTGCTTGTAACGAGGGCATCGAATTTCAATTTTCTCCAGTTTACTCGCCCAATTTTGGCGGAATTTGGGAGGCTGGGGTTAAAGCGGCTAAATTCCACCTAAAACGAGTTGCTGGCAACACAGGCCTCACCTTTGAGGAACTTAGTACGCTTTTCGCGCAAATAGAGGCGATTCTGAATTCCGGGCCGTTGACACCTATGTCAACGGATCCATCGGATTTGTCACCTTTAACGCCTGGGCATTTTTTAATTGGAAGACCGCTAACGTCGCTGCCTTCTCCAGTCACTGAACGTTTAGCCGTAAATCGTTTTCAATTATTAGAGCGGATTCGTCAGCATTTTTGGCAAAAATGGACAAAGGAGTATATTTCGGATCTTCAACAACGAGTAAAGTGGCGTACTAAAGGTACCACCGTGAACATTGGAGATTTAGTTATTATCAAGGATGAACAACTTCCTCCCATGAAGTGGCTTCTTGGAAGAGTTCAACAGTTATATCCAGGCACCGATGGCGTCACAAGAGTCGTCGACATTTTTACTCAAAAGGGACTAATCAAGCGAGCAGTATCCAAAATTTGTGCTCTACCCGAAAATGTTCCGGAGCCTCTTGAAAGTCAGGCTTTCAAGGGGGGGGGGGAGAATGTCAATGATGATCATTGACCATCGCCGCTAGCCAGACTCAAAAACATAACTATCTAGTCTATGCTACTAGATTCTACAATATTGTCTTTGGTCAAGGAAAAGTAAAAACCAAAGTCGCGTCGTCATTCTGCTTCCTTGTCAGCCATTACATCCAATATTACATGGCAATTACCTATCTTACAACCTTTTCAGCATATATAATATGTACAACAAGATACTTACAAGATTCATTGTATAACAAGAAATACAATAAACTAAATCTATCGTTACGAGGTGGACGTTTCAATTCGTCCCATCTCTAACACCGTTTTAATCAAAAGATAGTTGTGAGTTAGGTGATTTGTGATTTGAGTGAAGAAATACAACGAAATGGCGGCGTTCACAATGTCCGACAATGAAAGAGCAATTTTACCAAGATTATGCAGTGACACAAATTTTAGTAATTGGAAGTTTCGATTAAAGATGTTACTAGAGGAAAGGCAACTTTGGTATTATAGTTGAAGAAGAATCTGAGAAAAAGGAAGAAGAAAAAGTGAAACTTGACACAAAAGCCAAAAACTTGATAGTACAATGTCTTTCCGACAAATATTTAGAAATAGTGAAAACAAGTAGAACAGCAAACGAAATGCTTACACAATTAGAAAACATATTTGAACGCAAAACCGTCTATAACAAATTACATCTTAAAAGAAAATTAATAAGTCTGAAATGTGGCCATAACGAGAAACTGCAATATTATTTCCTGAAATTTGACACCTTACTAAGTGAATTAAATGCAGCAGGCAGCACGGTAGAAGAAATGGACAAGATCTGCTACTTGCTATCATCATTACCATCTCGGTACAATCATGTAATCACAAGCATAGAAACAATGTTGTCTGTTATCGGAAAATGTTATCGGAAAAGACTTTTTTTTTTTAATAAATATTCTCGGACACTTCACACAACGCTGTCTGATCCCAAAGTAAGCTAGGAATAACCTGCTTGTGTTATGGGTATCAGACCACGGATATTATTACTTATATACTTTTAAATACATACATATTATACATTTACACCCAGACTCTTGAGACAAACATTTATGGGTCACACAAATATTTGTCTCCGGTGGGAATCGAACCCACGACCTCCGGCGCCGCAGGACTAACAACATTGACTTTGTGAAAGTCAGGTTATTGGATGCAGAAGTAAAAGAGCAAGGTACAAATGAGACACAGCAGACACAAGGAGCTTTCTTAACCTGTTTTAAATGTGGTCGTCTTGGCCACACGGCAATACAATGTCGAGGAGGAGGCCGAGGCCATGTTACTACTCGAGGACACAGCTTTATGAGAGGACAAGGTTATTCGAGAGGACAGGATTATGTGAGAGGACATGGACGAACAAGAGGATCTACAAGGGGAAATGGACAGACTCGTGGACACGTTCAAGGAACAAGTGCGATGACTGAAGATTGTGTACAGGTAACATTTGTAGCTAGTGATTGTGTGTTGTCAGCTAATGATTGTAAAAATAATATTAACTTTGTAATTGACTCAGGGACTACTCAAAATTTTATTATGGATTGTTATGAGCAGTATATGACAAATGTTCAATATTTAGATAAAGATATCAAAATTTTTGTAGCGAATGGCCAGTGCTTGATTTCTAACAGGCGAGGTACCCTGAATGTAATGTACAATAACATATCAATTAACATTAAAGCGCTAATTGTAAAGGGCCTATCCCACAATTTATTGTCTGTAAAAAGATTATTGCAAAATGGAAATACTGTCAGTTTTCATGAAAATTCGGTGTCTATTGCCGTAGGTGACATTATTATGTTAGGTAAAATGTATGGCAGCCTATACGGAATAAATCTGAAACAAAATCTCAATGAATGTCATGCAGCGAGCAATGAAAAAGACTTATGGCACAAAAGGTTAGGTCATGCTAATAGAAAACATTTAGGAATATTAAAACTTCCTAGCTCAGACAAACAATGTGGACCATGTGTAGAAGGAAAATCAACAAGACTTCCATTTGTGTCAACACCGAAACCAAGGTCAAGTTACATCGGAGAACTTTTACACACAGACTTATCAGGACCAGTAAGTACACCTACCACAGATGATGAAGTCTACTATCACTCAATTATCGACGATTACTCTCATTTTATGGTTGTTTATTTACTGAAAATGAAAAGTGAAGCTACGGATTACTTGATAAGCTATATACAACAGATTGAGACTCAAACTGGAAACAGAGTGAGAAAAATCAGATGTGATAATGGCGGAGAATTCAAAAATGATAGAATGTGTACATACAGCAAAAATAAAGGAATAATAATGCAATTTACACAGCCTTATTCACCACAATCAAATGGAACAGCAGAAAGAATGAATAGAACAATCTATACTAATATTATAAAGAAGTAAAGTTTGTGTGTTTGTTAAATTGTAAGGGGTAATCTCGGGATCTACTGAACCGATTTTAAAAATTCTTTCACCAATAGAAAGCTACGTTATTGTGGAGTGTCATAGGCTCACGCTACAACGAATTGGAGCGGAGCAGTAATTAAATGTTTCGAAAACGGGGGAAAAGTTATTCCTTTTGAGAGCTTCGTTGCGTGTGCTGCGTAAATATTTATAGTTATGTATTGAATATTAACGAGGAGACGCTACGGGAGTAAACGCAACGCGACGGGAGTAAATGCGACGGGAACAGGTAATACTCTCTCTTATGTGGCGCAAACGAAGTTGCGCGGGTCAGCTAGTATATAATAAAGCGAGAACAATATTGAAGGAAACCGGACTTCTAAACACTTGTGGGGAGAAGCTGTAAGATGCGCAGTATACCAAATAAATAGATGCCCGTCTTCAGCTATAAAATATGGTGTTCCTGCGGAGATCATGTATGGACATAAAATAGACTTGTCGAAACTAAAAGTATTTGGAGCAAAAGCATGGGTAGTTACAATACCAAAACAAGGAAAATTTGAAAAAAGAGCTAAAGAAATGAGATTCGTTGGCTATGCATTAAATGGATGGAGACTATGGGATCCAGAAGAGAACCAAATAATAATTTCTAGAGATGTGAGATTTGATGAAAGTGACATTAAATACAAGGAAATTAATAAGAATGGGGAAGAAAACAGAGATGAAGTAATATATGGAGAATTTGATCATGATGAAGAAGAGCAATTTTTTGAGCATAAGAGTGAAGAGAGAACAGTCAGACAACATTATGAGGATGAATGTAAAGACAGAAAACATTATGAAGATGGAATTGAGAATGATCAGACTACTAAAAAGGTACAGAATGAATACAAAACATGATCGGGAAGAGAAGTACGCAAACAAAAAGATTTGGAAGACTATGACTTAAATGTAGCTTATTGCTTATGTGCTGGAGAACCTGTAGATTATGAGAAACAATACAAGATGTACAGTGGAAGGAAGCTATAAAGAAAGAACTTAACTCTCTATATAAAGGGTGTTTTTTTAGAGGTATAGAACTTTGAAATGGAATAAAACAAAAGGGATTTTTTTTATTGATATGAAATTGACTTTATTCGAAAGACAATTTTCTGGCATTATAATTTAAATATGATTTCTGGCATATGACCGCCACGGCTGGCTCAGACGTAGTCTAATCCAGAGGTCCAATTTTCGATGACATTTTCCAACAATTGTGGCCGTATATCGGCAATAACGCGCCGAATGTTGTCCTGCAAGGGGTCAATCGTTTCGGGTTTATCGGCGTAGACTAGCGACTTCACATATCCCCACAGAAAATAGTCAAGTGGCGTTAAATTGCACGATCCTGTAGGCCAAACCACGGTACCAAAACGTGAAACTATGCGGTTACCAAACGTTTCCTTCAATAAATCAATTGTGACACGAGCTGTGTGCCATGTTGCACCGTCTTGTTAAAACCACAACTCCTGCACATCATGGTTGTTCAATTGATGAACGAAAAAGTCAGTAATCATAGCTCTATAGCGGTCACCATTAACTGTAACGTTCTGGTCAGCATCGTTTTTAAAGAAGTACGGACCAATTATTTCACCAGCCCATAAAGCACACCACACAGTCAGATTTTCTGGATGTAACGGTGTCTCAACATACGCTTGAGGATTATCATCACCCCAAATACGGCAATTTTGTTTATTGACGTATCCATTCATCCAAAAGTAGGCTTCATCGCTCAACAAAATTTGCTTATGAAAATCGCAATACGTTTCTCGGACAGAACCATGCTTTTCAAAATAAATTTGCACAATTTGGAAGCGTTGTTCCGGCGTCAGTCTATTCATGTTGAAATGCCAAACCAAACTAAACATAAATCACTTGACAGTTGACAAAATTACCGCCAGTTAAAAAAGTGGTGGCAACTTAAAGTTCTATACCTCTAAAAAAAACACCCGTTAGATAGAAACATGGGAAGAAGCTGAATTACCAAAAGATTGTAAAGCAATAGATACTAAGTGGATATTTAGACAAAAACAAGATGGTACAAAGAAGGCCAGATTAGTAGCAAAAGGGTTCCAACAAAAAGGTCAAGAAGGAAACTGTGTAGTAAGAAAATTAGTGTAAGATTAAAGTAATACTCTAAGCATGTAACCTTAGATATAATAATGTAAGAGGACTAACTATACTTTACCATAGATATAAACATTTTAGATATGACTAATTATGAAAATGTTAAATGTTGACCATAGAACTATAAAAGTAGTAGACAGGATGTTATATGAAAAATGTGTTTGCTATGTTTAAGAAAATAATTTAGTGTTTTTAAGTTTATTCAATTTAAGATTTTAATAGTGTCTGAATTCTTAAATTGAGGGGGAATGTAGAATATCGATTTGGTTTCACATTATTATTTACAGTATCTATGTAACCCCAGCACTAGTCTACATATACTCTATGGTTCTATCTCTCTGCGAAAAAGCTAATAAAGATAGAGGACGTACAATCTTGCTTTTCATTCTAAAATAATTCCAACAATTTTGACGTATGAAATTTAACCCATGGGATGACTGGTGAACAAAAAGCTAACATTATCGAACCTATTTTATACAAATATCACGAAGCAAGTATGGACGATATATCATTAACCTTTGAAACTCTTATTGGTAGGCCGTGCAGATGTTAGGTTGTAAATATGATAACCCAAAAGAAATAATTTCTATATATTCCCATCCGTGTGGTAATTACGAGGTGGCCGAGGTGGCCGTGTTCCTTGTTTTTTGTCATATGATTAAATTAATTAGAAATCAGTAAGAAAGCTATTGATTGGTCCTATGTACATAAATAAGACAATTTTTAAGAAAAAAAACCGGGTTGCATGTCGCTAATCAGCTATCAAAAATGCACCTAAAATTTTGGAATTCATTCATGAATGTCAAATTGGCCACCTAGCTTCTCAGCAATAGCTAATCTAAAGGGATTGAGTTTTGTCGACAAGGCCTAAATTTACCAGAATTTGCAGATAGTAAAGCCACAGAAAAAAAATCTCATGAATAATGTTTTTAATCGTTTTAATTCAAGAAATTTAAAGTCCAGTGGTTATAAACACTCTTTCTTTTCTACAAACAAAAATGAAGTGTTTGCGACATTGGAAGAAGCAAAACCGCTTATTTTAAATTTAAGTCTGAAAGTGGCGAGAAAGAGAACTTACAAGGAACAAGAAACCTCAAAGAAAATTATTGTAGAAAGTATTATTGCGTGACGACATCTGCAAGAATATGTGGGTCGGCTTCGGAAAGATTCCCTAGCTCGTATGTCCGAATAGCAGACGTTAAAGCTATCACCCTCACAATTACTACCAGAGGAATAGGCTTAGATTATCATATTCATATCCATTAATTATCATGAAAACAGCCGAGTGCCTAGTATTTACTCAATATGTCGTGTTTTTCTTGGCCTTTTAGAATCAAGACTTGAATAAAATTAAGAATGGTGCTGTGGAAGATGTTGTCTACAAAGACTCTTATGTAGTTACAAAATCGAATAGTACTGTTTGTTGTGAGGGCAAACAATCCCGACTACCGTTCCCCACAGGTACAGAAGCTACAGAAGCTTGTCAAGATAGTTCCTCCTTTTGTGAACAACTACAGTCGCATGTAATTTGTCTACTTTATGAAAGAGAGTCTATAAATTCTTTCGAGAATTCAAAGCCATGGTGGACAACCAGAAAAATGACAATATTAAAATGTTACTGACAGATAATGGTGTAGAGTTTTATTCGAAGGAAATGTAAAGTTTTTTATAATCATTTGTCATTGTACACCAGAAACCAACCCTTACTTACCAGAAAAAAATGGTATGTCAGGGAGAAACAACAGAACAATTTTATTATTGAAAAGGCAAGATGCATGTTGTTTGATGCTAAGTTAAATAAAAATCGCGATCTATAGCAATGGGTCTCAATGACAAGACACCTATGAGATGTGATATGAAAAAAAAAACCATCTTGAGCCATATAAGGGTATTTGGCAAACCAGTCATGGTCCATGTTCCGAAAGAAAGGAGAACCAAATGGGACAAGAAATCTCGGCAGCATATTCTTGTGGGTTATTCAGAACATGTAACGGGCTACGGAGTATATGATCCGGTCATAAACCATGTTCCTACAAGCCAAGATGTAGTGGTGATGGAGTCAGCAGTGCCAGAAGGAAGAGCCGCCACTAATGAAATAGCATGGTGTGTAGAAGGCTTGACTGTTTCTGTAGGGAATGATAGATCATTGGAGATGGAGTAGAGGAATGATAGATGTGGAATGTTCATAACGATCAGAACTAGACAATTAGAGGAAAACTTTGACAGTGATTCATCACAGTTGACATTCTATGAAGCTGATGAGACCTATGTTTCTGAATCTTCATCATCGAGCAGCAGCCCAGTTCAGTCGAAGATCAGGTCGGCATTCGAATTACGCATCCTAGATAGCGGGGTGGGAAGGGTGGCATTTTATGGGGGTTGGACCCCCCTTTCAAATGGCACCCTATTTGTGTCTAGGAGACGCGTAGTTTTTTTATACGTGTTTGAAGTTACGTGTAACGGAACGTTATTTTTGGTTAAACGTGTCTTTATTATTAGTTTTTCATCATAGTTATTTATTTTTTAGACATAATTTGTTTTAAAATGGTTTCATGTGTCATAAAAAAAATAACAAAAGAAAAAAGAACAAAAACAATACAAAATATAACAATGAAACAGAATGTAGATTTGGCATATGGTCTAAGTAACCAAAGTCAGTACAAATTAATTGAAACAAAAAAAAAATGAAGCGACGGTGTCGTCTGTCATCTCGCATTCCGTTTCTGTCCGTAGTCGCGTGAATGTGCTTTATTGTCTTTCTGTGTGCGTTTTATGGTTTTTCTACAATTTTGGACTCTCGAGATGTATCGACTTTTGCGTGTTTACTGGACATTGGGTGCAATTTTGATTTGGTGTACGAAGAAATGGACCAGCCATCTTGTAGTTGGCATACCCTGGAGGGGAGTCATGGTATGTGGAATAAATAAATATAATAAATAAAAAAAAAAAATACTAACTGATAATTTGTTTATTATTTTGTAGGTGGTGACGAGGAGCCATCAGGGGATAAGAGGGGTCCACCTGTAAAACGGAGACTGTCTACTCGGAGGAGGTTCACGCAATGTGGAACCTAGCAAGAGTGATCCATCAGTTGGGAACCAGGGAGCAAGGGATTGCATTTGCTGTGGAACGAGGCCTTGTCTAGGGTGAAAAGTTTTGTCCTGTACATAGAGTCCCCTTCAACGTTGATTTAAAGGCCAACAACACGGTCGGACAATTTTATTATGCAAAAAATACTTGCAAAGGAAAAACAAGAAAGTCACGGACTGAAGGCACATGGTTTGACAATGTCAAAATAAATCTGGTCCATGTATATTACACTCATTTGCAAAAAAAACGGGCACCTAAGCAATGAACCATTTCAAATGTTAATATTGCTTTGTTTGATAATTATAGGTAGTTTTATCCTCACAATTTGGTAAATTAATAAAAAAATAATCGTTTTCAATCAGTATTTCATAGAAAGAAAGAAAGAAAGAAATTTTTTATTCAAGCACATTTCACATATAAAATAAATATGCAAAGATTTAAATAATATAATGTAGGTACACTTTATGTGGCATGCCCTCGAAAAGGCAGCCATCTCAGCTTTATGCGGCATACCATTAATACAAATGTATGCCGCGCTGGTTTTCAGATGGCCCCTATCCTCCTATCCGTACGTTAAGTGACATCACACTACTTAAAAGAAACTTAAAAGAAAAAAAAAATACCAATTATACATATAAATATAAAAAATAAAAATAGGTAAAAATATACATATAAAAACATTTCATCAATTAAATATTATCTATTTCTACTATTATAAAATTGTAAAAAATTATCATTAAATTAATTATAATATACCAATTTCCAATAAATAATATTTTCATTCACACAAAACCACATCAAACAGATAAAACATCACAAGAATTCAACAAAGAATACAAATAAAACATTATTATGAATACGTGCACATATCTATTCGATAGAATACCCATCATCGTGAAGTAAACTAAAAACATCGTTAACCACATAGAGAATTTAATTAAATAATATCAATAATAATTCAATTTAAGAAAATAAAAAATAAAATTATACATTATAAACCCAGCCTAAACTTAGGATTTTCCCTGCCCTAAATCAATGGTACCAGTCCAAAACAATCGACCGTACTTATTAAAAAATAAAACAATAACCAGGCATAGACAGAGTGACTGACAGTGACACTTCACACTGACAGACTGGGGTGACACCGTCAAAGTCAAGGATGCCCGCCCGCGCCGCGGCTTGAGGCTTCATTGTTATTTGTTATGATAGTACAATAATGAATGACAACGATAATAAATAAATAACCTTAAAAATAAACAACAAAGCAGCAATAATAATCGCAAAATGAACAAAAAGACCTAGTAATGAAACTATCATGGATATGATGACCAAAACACGAGAAATACCGACCCAGTGCCTCCCATGCTAATCATTGGATGTTTTTTGCTTATTCAACAACAGAAACTTAAGTGTTGACTGAATTTACGGCGTAAAATGGTGGCGGCAGATCGTTCCAAATTTTACTGGACATAAATCTGTAGCTTCCGCGGTATCCAGCCGTCTTGTGTTTGGGCGTTAACATGAGGTAAGAAGATCTTGTTTTGTAATGATTTACATCCCTTGACCACGACAACTTGTCGTACAAATATCGAGGCCAGCCAGTCCTCACTACTCCAAACAGCAGTGTGGCAAGATGTAACTCGCGTCGTTCCGCCATTTTCATGATGTTGCCACTATTGAGAAAGGGTGTTACATGTGTTCGTGGTGGGATTGTGAAACAAAAGCGAGCGCAAGCTTTCTGAACCCTCATAAAATTTTGTTACAATTTATGGGAAATAATGCTAAACCTCGCTAGTAGTGTATGTTCGCTAGTAGTGCATATGCTCATGAAGTAAAAATTAAAAAGTTTTTTTTGTTTGTTTTTCTTTAATAAAGTAAAAGCAGATAAATGTTTAGTATCGAGTGTGACCCCCTCTAGGGCTGGCCAATCCAAACGACGAATGCCGACCTCTTGCACATACGCATTAACATCGCGGGATCGGTGGGCGCGAGCATTGTCGTCCATAAAAATCGAGTCTTGACCTAGTGCGGCCAATGCGGGTTGTGCATGAGGAATTAGAACTTCCGTTATGTATCGATGCCCAGTCAGTGAGCCGTTTTCAATGAAGACTAACTCTGTACGTTCCATTGAATTTATTCCTGCCCAAAACATAACAGAGCCCCCACCATAAGGTGTGATTTCTTCGAAACATGCATCTGCAAAGCGCTCTCCTTGTCTTCTTAGCACTCGCCGACGTCGATCTCCACCGAACAGAGATATCCTGGCTTCATCAGAGAACAAAACCCTATTCCAATCTTCTTGAGTCCATGATTCACAATTTCTAGCGAACCTAAGCCTGTGAACTCTGTGCTCACGGAGTAATTTGGGGCCGCGGGCCGGGCGGTGACTGCGTATATTGGCAGCGAGAAGCCTCCTCCTGACCGTCCATAGACTAATATGCACATTTCTTACTTCTTGGAGGTTGTTCTTAAGATCCACATACGAAGATTTGCAATTTGTCAATGCGCGACTCACAAGAAAACGATCATCCCGTGGTTGGGTACATGGTTTTCTTCCAGAACCAGGCCTTCTCTCGACGGAACCAGTCTCCTGATATCGCTGCCAGGTCCTTTGGACCGTGTAGCGACTAACATTTAGCCTCCTAGCCACGAAACATTGGCTGCAACCCTCTTCAAGCAGCGCGATAATTTTGGTAGCTTTTACCACTTTATCTACCATTTTTGATACAGCCAAACAGCAATAAATAAAGCTTTGACAGTCAAGGATATGAAATTAATCGATAAAAATTGAATAAAAGTTGTGAAAGTCGATGTTAACTTCTGGAACTTCGCGCCAAAAATTTAGAATAAAAAGGGGTTTTCTGTAAAAATGAGCATCAAATGAAAATTTGAATTTAGAACGTACTTTTTTAAATACCACGGCATTTTTAAAACCAGCCAGTAACGTGTACAAACGGTTGAAACCTTTTTGGTATTGTATCTTTTTGAAGATGAATGAAAATCAAAACCGCCCGTTTTTTTTGCAAATGAGTGTATATTAGGTATTGCTTCGCCTATCGGTGGAGTCATGACACAGCTATTCACGAGGACCCCTACAGGGATGAATTTGGCCTATGTCTTTCCTGGGTCACCATAATGGATTGGTACTCCTACTGCAGAGAGGTTGTCGTTGCATACCAGACAGAAATACAAGAGGAAAGGGAAAAAATAGGTGGCCCGGGAAAAATCGTACAAATAGACGAATCTAAATTTGGGAAACGGAAGTATAATAAAGGTAATTTGAATATGAACAGTTAAATGTTTTATGTAATTCTTTTAAATAATATTTTTATCAGTATTTATAGTAATATTGAATTATTTGGTTTAGGGTCGCAGAGTTGAGGGCCACTGGGTCCTGGGACTGATTGAAGATGGCAGTGAGGACCTGCGTCTTGAAGTGCGCCCGGATAATATAAGATCAGTGGAGGTTTTAATATCCATACTAATATTATAAAGCTGAAGAGTTTGTTTGTTTGTTTGAACGCTAGGATCTCAGGAACTACTGGTTGGATTTCGAAAATTCTTTTACGGTTTGATAGTCCATCTATTGAGGATGGCTATAGGCTATATAACATCACGCTAAGGCGAATAGGAGCGGAGCAGCAATCAAGAATGTTTCGAAAACGGGGAATATTTTTTACCGTCTGAGAGCTTTCGAAGCGTACGCTGCGTAAATGGTTAAAGTTACGTAAAAATTATGTACTACAAAATTGTTTCTCTTAAAAAGTTCTAAAAAAAAGTCCGCGACAGCCTATGTCTATCTTTTAAGGTTCGCTCACAATAACCTAATTCGTCAATCTCTTAAGGTCCGCTCACAATATTTTAAAACTGAAGAGTTTGTTTGTGCTAGGATCTCAGAAACTACTGGTTGCATTTCAAAAAATATTTTACAGTTTAATAGTCTATTTATTGAGGATGTTTAATGACAACATAACATCACGCTAAGACGAATAGGGGAGGAGCAGCCATGAATAATGTTTTGAGAACGGGGAAAATTTCTTTCTTTTCAGAGCTTCCATTGCGTACACTGCGTAAATGGTTAAAGTTACGTAAAAATAATGTATTATAAAATTGTTTCTCTTAAAAAGTTATAAAAAAGTCCTGAACACCATATGCCTATCTTTTACGGTTCGCTTACAATAACCTCTAAGTTTGAAAATATGACTATGAGCGAGGCGACGAGACGCGACGGCAGTAATTGTGGTCTGCACTTCTGCAGTGGTAGCCAAGTGAACGATAAAAACCGGTCAAGTGCGAGTCTGATCCGTACAAAAAAAGGACGGGCGGAAGTAAATGCGACGGGAAACATTATGTCACTTTACATATTAATACCACACCTCTCTCCTTCTTACTCCCATGTGACGCAAACGAAGTTGCGCGGGTCAGCTAGTCATTTATACAAAAGCACGTAAAACCTGGAACTACTATCCATACGGATTTTTGGAGGGCCTATGATTGTCTGGATCAGCATGGTTACATACATAAAAAGTTAACCATAGTGATCCAGACAATCCCTTTGTGGCTGCTAATGGGACTCATACTCAACGTATAGAGTCCCAGTGGCAGGTGATGAAGAGATTCTTTTATAAGGATAATTATAACCATGCCTGAAAATTTTGCCGACATAATAGTGGAGTATTTGTGGAGACGAAATTGCTTAAAATATAAAAAAAGCCATTTGAAGAGTTAATCACAGCAATTAATCATGTATATCTATACTAATATTATAAAGAAGAGGAAAGATTTGTTTTTTTTGTTTGTTTGTTTGTAACGAATAGGCTCCGGAACTATTGGGCCGATTTGAAAAATTCTTTCACTGTTGGAAAGCTACACTCTTTGCGGTGAACATAGGCTATGTTTTATTCCCGTATTCCCACGGGAACGGGAACTACGCGGGTGAAACCACGTGACGTCCGCTAGTAAAATATAAAGAGGTTGTTATATTTCTTAAGTATACTATTTTAGTCAGTTGGGGTATAGGAAAGGGTGCGCCGACTAGGGACTTGAAAAAAAATTTATCCCGGTCAAGAGTAAAAGATGATTAAATTAGGTTTTGTTTAGTTAGAACTGTGACCCCCTGTGCACGAGCCGAGCGAGCGAAGCAAGGGCGGGGCCCCAAGTGTTGCTAGATTACGTCCTCGTCGTCCGCCCTGGACCCCAACTTGACCACCGTAACGGAGTGGCAAGTTGGGTGACTGAATATCTGCAACGATACTTGAGTGGCCAGTTTGGAAGCTGTTAAGTGTTATCTGAGTGCTTTTCTCCTGACTGAATCTGCTCTCAAATTTCGCACTCTCTCAAGACAAAAATTCAGTCTCCATCTGATTCAGTTGTGGGCAGTGCCCTCAACTGGACGATGGATTCTGAATCCGCGGATGGTTCTGTCTCCGAAAGAAAGGGACGTATGCTGCCCCCTGATGCTTGCTCTCAACTGAGCTTCAGGCGTTCTACCACCTTGGGTAAAAAACGGGATCGGAGCTCCCGTTTGATCACCTCGGGAGCTACCGAGGGCCCGAGTGAAGATGATTCCCCGCAGAGGAAGTCGGTAAGGCAATCGGCTAGAGGAAGGGGAACTGTCCACAACGTGGGCAAGTCCCGAGCCTTGCGGGAACTCCTTGATGGACCGTCGGACACTGAGTCGGAGTACTCCACAGTGGAAGAGCCGACGAGGCGCTTTCCAAAGAAGACCATGGGACAGGGTTCTCCGACGCTGCTGGCGGTGGAGGACCTTGTTAACCAAGCGGTAGAGGACGCAGGTACCCTAAATCGGGTGGCCTCCATCTCCAAAAACCTGAAAGGTACCTGCGTCAAGGAGATTAAGCAGCGCACGGCATCGTTGCTCCAGGCCGTCCAGTCGTTGGCCGTACGCAACGAGAACGAAGAAATGAGACGGCTGAGGGCGGACAACAAACGCCTGCGAGGCCAGTTGACTGCTCTCCAGGTAGAGGTAACTGCCCTAAGACGAGAGTTCTCCGAGGGCAGGCGACGCCGTTCCAGAAGCCCCTCCCCTGTTCTGACAGTTCCCGGTTCTAGGGAACATAATCAAGAATTGGTGCCTTCTGATGAGGCCATTTCCATCAAAACCATCGAGGAAATGATGGGTCGCCTCCAACGTGTACTGATGGACCACGTGGGAGGCGTTATAAGCGCTCGGCTGGAGGGCCTTGAGGTAGATGGCCGCCTCCTGCCAGCACAACCACAGCTCCACCGACCGCCGTTGGCTGCGGAAAGCAAGAAGGGGACTACCACTACTCTGGCCTCCCCGGCAAATATGCCGAAAGAGGCCAGACCTCAGAAGGTGGCCAAGCGAGCCGTGGAACAGGTTGCGGGGCCATCGAACAAGGAGCAGCCCGTCCTCCGGGAGGATTCCTGGACCACCGTTCTGAAGAAAAAGAAGAAGGCGGCGGCCAAAGCTCCTGAGCCTAAAAAGCCCAGGCTGCCCAAGGCGCCTAAAACGCTGGCGGTGGTGGTGTCCCTTAAACCTGAAGCGGTAGCGGAGGGCGTCACATACAGGGACGCCATCGCTATGGCGAAGTCATCGGTCAGCCTGGGTGCGCTCGGTATTGGAGCGGCCAGGTTCCGGACTGGCATCACGGGAGCTCGCATTATAGAGCTCCCAAAGGAAACGACACCGTTGTAGGCCGACACTCTGGCTGCCAAGATTGGGGAGGCCCTGGGTAGTGACGCCAAGGTCACCAGGCCAACCAAATCGGCACGAATTCGCCTGTCCGGTTTGGACGACGCAGTGTCCGAGGAGGAGCTTCGTCGGGCCTTGGCCGAACAATCCGGGTGCCCTCCCGATCTTTTTAAAGTCGGCACTATCTCGCCGGGCTTCACCGGAGTGGGCTCGGCAATAGTTTCTTGTCCGGTGGATGCAATCTCCACCCTAGCGAAAGCCCCGCGCTGCGAAGTGGGCTGGAGCAGCGCCTCGATCACGATTCTGGAGTAACGCCCAATGCGGTGCTTCAGATGCATGGGAGTGGGTTCCCCGCAGGTGCTGTGCCCCTCAAAGAAGGATCGTAGTGCCCTGTGTTATCGCTGCGGTCAGAAGAGGCACACTCTATACTCGTGCTCTTTAGCGTCGCATTGTGCGATCTGCGCCGATCGTGGCCTGCCCTCAGGGCACCGTATGGCAGGCTTGCACTGCAATCCTCCCCCGGTCAGAGGTCGTCTCATCCCACTATCGGGATTCGCTCGCGCCGCGGCCGCTCCGGCCGCCCCTGCAGTCGCGCCTATGGACACTAACAATGTCAGTTAGATCCATAGGACGTGTACTGCAGGCGAACGTGAACCGCTCAGCCGGCGCCCAGGACCTCTTGTGCCAGGCGGCGGCTGAGTGGGACATTGATCTGGTGGTCGTCTCGGAGCCAAACCTCGTCCCTCCATCTTCAAGGTGGGTGGGCTCGACGGATGGCCTCGCGGCGATCATGGTGTCCGGAGTGTCGCCTTCCCCTCTTGCTCTCGTCGAAAGAGGGGAGGGAGATGTTTCGGCTCGTTGGGGGGGAATTTTAGTGTTGTCACTGTACTTTTCCCCCAACCGCAGCCGTGTGGAGTTTGAGCGATTTCTGACCGTGGTGGAGGGTGTAGTGCATCGGCCAGCTCCAATCCCGGTGTTGGTGGCGGGCGACTTGAACGCCCACTCCCACAGGTGGGGAGACCAATTTACGGACGCGCGAGGTGGGGATTTGGAGTCTTGGGTTCTGTCCTCAGGGCTCCAGATCCTCAATACAGTAAACACGCCAACCTGCGTGCGGTGGCAGGGCACGTCCAGAGTGGACGTGACCTTTGCCTCCGCATCCCTGTCTCCCTACATGAGGGACTGGCGCGTGGAGGAGGGGGTGGAGACTCTATCTGACCACAGATACGTCATATATGAGGTCTCCACCACCCCAACGGAGGCGAATTCTCTCCGTCTCAGGATTGCGACGGGTGTCTCTCTTTTTACCGGGTGGGTGCTCGCGAAGCTCCGGTCGGACGTGGCGGAGGAGGCAGCGTTGGTGCGAGCGTGGGCCGAGGTGCCCGACTATCGCGGAAGATCCCGATGCCATGGCGAAGTTACTTGCGGACGATCTTCGCGTCGTGTATGACTCCGCCATGCCGAAGAGAGGAGCGGGCCCTCGTAACCCGAGGCAAATGTACTGGTGGACGCCGGAACTCTCCGAGATGCGTGCCACCAGTCTGAGAGCCAGGCGTGCATACCAGCGCTGTCGCAGGCGAGTCCGAAGAGAACCCGGTGAGGAGGGGAGACTTCGTCGCGATTATCAGGAGGCTGGCGGGGCGCTGAGGGTTGCCATCTGCAGGGCAAAGTCCGACGCCTGGGACAGATACCTGGACGTCCTCGATGGTGACCCCTAGGGCCGACCGTACAGGATGATCAGGCGGAAACTCGCGGCTCCGACTCCGCCTACATCCTGTATGGAACCGGCACTCCTGAACAGTGTTCTCGGAACTCTATTCCCTGAGACGGGAGATTTTGTGCCCCCAACCATGCCGACCTCCGGTTCTGCCCCGGAAGTGTGGGCTGATGGGCCACCAATATCGGATGCAGAGTTCGGCATCGTAAGGGAACGGCTCAATCTGAAGAAGAAAGCGCCCGGGCCCGATGGAGTTCCGGCCAAAGTAATGGCCATCGCTCTGGGCCCTCTTGAAGCGCGTTTCCGAGCGGTGCTGAACATCTGCATCGAAAAACTGCGTTTTCCCAGCAGATGGAAGGTGGGACGACTATGTCTGCTGCGCAAGGAAGGCCGTCCGGCGGACTCGCCGGCGGGCTACCGACCGATCGTGCTGCTCGATGAGGCGGGAAAAGCTTTTGAGAAGATTCTCGCCTCCCGCATCATCGAGCAACTCGAGAGTGTGGGACCCGACTTGGTGGACTGCCAGTACGGCTTCCAGACTGGGCGGTCTACGGCAGACGTAGTCATCCGTCTCAAGGGGTGGACAGAGGCGGCAGCGGCTCGTGGGGAGGTGGTGTTGGTGGTGTCCTTGGACATTGTCAACGCTTTCAACGCCATCCCCCACGAGTGTATTGAAGAGGCGCTGCGGTTTCACGGGGTGCCCATCTACCTCCGCAGGTTGGTGAGGGACTACCTCAGAAGCCGCAGCGTTGTATATGAGAATGCGAAGGGGCGAATTCGGCATTGGAGGGTGGTCGCAGGTGTACCCCAGGGTTCCGTTCTTGGTCCGTTGTTGTGGAACCTGGGGTACAACTGGGTGCTTCGCGGCTCGCTGCTGCCAAGGATGGATGTCGTGTGTTTTGCGGACGATACCTTGGTAGCAGCGGCCGCGAAAGAATGGGAGGACGCAGCACACCTTGCGTCAGTCGGCTCGTCCCTGGTGGTACGACGAATCCGTCGATTGGGGTTGGAAGTGGCCCTCACAAAAACGAGGGCCATGGCCTTCCACCCCCCGCGTCGCGTGACCCCGTCGTCCCTCTCCGTCCGAGTGGAGGGTGTCCGTGTACAGGTCACCCCCCATTTAAAATACCTGGGTCTTGTATTGGACCCCAAGTGGACCTTCGAGGAGCACATGAGTCTCCTGGCTCCCCGGCTGCGTTCTGCCGCAGCCGCTCTCGGACGCCTGCTCCCCAACGTGGGTGGCCTCGGTGCATCGTGTCGTCGTTTGTACCACGGCGTGATTCGTTCGATGGCCCTGTATGGAGCCCCGGTGTGGGCGGGGTGTCTCTCCCGGCGGACGCGGGCTCTCCTGCGCCAACCGCAGAGGGTAATTGCGGGCATATCGCACGGTCAGCCACGGAGCTGCCTGTGTCCTAGCAGGCACGCTGCCGTGGGATGTTGATGCACTTGTGCTTGCAGAAGTGTATCAACATCGGGTCGACGCGACGCCAGAACTCGGGGTGAGCGACCTGGTCTCGAGGAGATCGAGGAGGTTCGCTCACTTATTAATTGTGATATTAGTATATTTACAAAATATTCTGTTACTTCTTATAGTAAAATACGAAAGTTTATTATTGCAATCACTTGAGTTTGTGTTGAATTGCTGTGCATGTGTTGGATTCACCTGTGTATACTTGCACTTGAACATTATATACAATACAATATATAACAATGGTTAATAAGAAAGAAAAATGTTTAAAAATAGGGCTGTTTAATGCGGGGTCGTTGGGCACAGGACAGGATGAGTTCATTGTTGCCATGGGGAGGCACGCCGTAGATATCATGGCAATAAATGAAACATGGATTAAGGAGGACGATGATTATAAGGCGCCGGTAGTGCCGGGCTATGGGTTGCGACATACTCCGCGCCCGACTTACATATGCGAAGGCCGTGGTGGGGGAGTCGGCTTCTATATCCGTCGTGGTATAAGCGTGCGAAATGAACCGCATCCAGTGACTCCGAACGTTGAACAGATGTGGTTGAGACTGAACAAAAACTCACAGTCGATCATTATTGGCACAGCATACAGGCCGCCCCGACTTAATGCCATTACATTCATAGATGCTGTGACTGATTCTATTTCTTCCTTCTCTGGAGTCGACAAGATAGTTCTACTTGGCGATTTTAACATAGATCTTCTGAAACAGGAGGACGGCAAAACAAAACTACTTCGGGACTTTTTAGTGAGCATGAGTTTGACAAACTTAGTGACACAACCAACTCACTTTAAGGACGATGAAACTGAGACACTGATTGATTTGATCTGCACAGATGCTCGAGCTTTTAATGTATCGGTTTTGCATACCCCTGAACTTGGCCGACATGCTTTGATTTCAGCGGAGATTGACATCAGAGTCGAAAAGCCTACCCCTCAGTGGATTATATGTAGGCCATTAAATGATATACTGAAGGACAAGTTTGAGGAAGATATCGGTAACATTGATTGGAACTCAATCATGAATTTGATTGATATTGACTCTAAGGTTGAAGCACTGAATTCATATATTATCTCCTTATTTGATCTACATGCACCCATTAAGAGAATTTTGGTAAAAGAGAAAACCTACCCCTGGATTACAAGTACAATAAAAGATATGATGCACATAAGGGACAAATATTATCGAAAATCAAAAGCAACTAACTTGGAAGTACATAAAAATTCATATCGTGATCTCAAATACACTGTTAGAGCTGCCATAGAAAATGAAAAGCGAGCGTATTTTAAATGTCACATTAACAATAATTTGCAACAACCTGGGAAGCTATGGAGCCAGCTCAAGTCAACCATATTGCCAAACAATAAAAATTGCGAGTTGCCTGATTTTTGTGGGAACCCTGATAGTCTGAACCATCATTTTTTGGACATACCTGGTAGTGATAAGGTGTCTATTTCAGAACTGACTTATTTTGAGTTTAATAGATATAGCGAATGCAGTTTTCAGTTGAAGCCAGTGGAGGAAGACGATGTGAGTAAAATTATAAGAAGGCTGAAATCGAATGCTGCGGGCGCTGATGAGATCTCATTGGACATGTTACTGATGACACTCCCTTGGACCCTGAGTGTTATAACTCATATCGTAAACACATCCATCACAACATCTAAATTTCCCAGCATATGGAAAACTGCTAAGATACGGCCTATTCCAAAACAGCAATGTCCCTTGAGCCCTAAAGACCTAAGGCCAATTAGTCTATTGCCATGCATGTCTAAAATATTGGAGAGAGTTGTTAGTAATGAGTTCACTAACTATCTGGAAAACTCAAACATTCTACCGGCAATGCAGTCAGGCTTTCGGAGGGGACATAGTACAACAACAGCGCTATTAGCTGTGGTGGATGACGTGGTGCAATCTAGGGATCAGGGTATGGGTACAGTGCTCACTTTGCTTGATTTCTCCCGTGCTTTCGATGGAATCAACATTTCACTGCTATTATCTAAACTCACCTATTATGGATGTGACATGGGGGTGGTTAAATGGTTTCATAGCTACCTTAGTAATAGATTGCAATTTGTTCAGGTCAAAGATCATAAATCTGGTTACATCTGTGATTCTGCTCATCGTCCTGTGACCCGGGGAGTCCCGCAGGGCTCAATCCTTGGACCTTTATTATTCATCCTGTACAGCGCAGATGTCACCGGTACAATCAGTAATTGCAAGTTTCACCTCTATGCAGATGACCTACAGCTGTACTTGTCTTTTCCTCCTGCTGAGTGTGTAGAAGCTGTAAACAAGATAAATTTGGACTTGAGCAATGTTGCGGACTGGGCACACAGAAATTCATTAGTTTTAAACCCAGAAAAGTCTAAATTTATTGTTATGGGCACACAAAGCATAATTGAACAAATAAGGCAATCACAGCCTGACGTAAGAATTAACGGCTCCTCGATAAAAATGGTTACTGAAGCGCGTAACCTTGGATTGGTTTTGGATGAACAGCTGCGGTTTGAAACACATGTTGCGCAGGCTGTGCGAAGCTGTTTCTACAAGTTAAAGGTGCTGTATAGAATACGTCCTTACATTAGCGTCAGCATAAGGATACTGTTATGCGAATCTCTAATACTTTCTAAGCTTAATTATGCTGACGTTGTGTTTGGGAGTTGCCTTTTAAAAAGGACTGAGCGACTTGTACAGCGTGTGCAGAATGCCTGTGCTCGGTTTTGCTACCACATACCGCCGCGTTCACATGTGACGCCTTTTCTCTGTAGTGGTAACATGCTAAAGATGAAGGCACGTAGAGAGTTACATCTCGCCACCCTGCTCTTTGGAATTGTGTTGAGGCACAGACCTCGCTATCTTTACGACAGGCTGGCATGGTCGAGAGACATTAATAGGTATGCTACTAGAGCTTCAGCTTACCTTATGTTAACACCACGGCATACCACGGCAGGGTTCAGAAGCGGGTTTAAATTCGCCTCGAGTCGTATTTGGAATGATCTGCCGCCGCCAATACGTGCCCTAAAATCAGTTGGTACATTTAGAGCCAAGTACAGGTTACACTTATTGAACTGTCAGAAAACAAGTGTATGAAAATACTTACATACGGGTTGTGCACGGGTGACAGGTTGTGGCGAACACACCATGAGCATAATTTGTGTCTTTGTCTTGTGATTTTGTCTTGGTATTTTGTGTATAATTGTACTTAAAACTTGTTGAGGCGTATGACTGAGGGCTGCATTAGACGGTTGCACTAAACTAGCACGACGACACGGGGCGGAACGATCTCTTGTCCGTTACTGCACAACGCATATACTAAACTAAACAGTTATTGTAATTTAATACTAGCGTTCAAGTCATATTCTTGTAATTTTTGTGATAATAAGATGTTACACAGCACAACAATTGCCATTGCTTCCAGTATATTACTTTCTTCTTCTTCTTTTAATGAATGGCCCTCCGTTTATTAACGATTTTGCCAGTCTCCAGTAAAATAAATAGATACAAATTAAATCAGTAAAAAATGGCGATACGCCAGTCTCAAGTTTTCCCTTATATTACTTTACTCTATGCATTGCTTGCATTGTGTGCGGCGGGGCGTCACTCTGTTGACTCTGTCGGTCGGGTGTCAAGTGTCAATGTCATATGGCTGCGTGCGTCCGCGCCTATGCACGCGATTGGTCAATGCGCTTGCGAACATAGACAATAGTTGTATTTTTTTTTTCTCTGTTTTAGTCTTTTGAATTTAATTGTGGTAGGGGTTGTTTGTTGTTAATATTTTAGTTTAATTTAGTTTTTAGTGTTTTGTTTTGTATAGCGTGCGTGACGTTTGTCCCTTCTTTATGGTGCCACCTGAAAACCAGCGCTCCACGTCACAACCATGTTTGACGTGTAGCATTATGCTGAGGTGGCAACCGTTTCTAGCCCATACTTTTTCATATATTTTATTTATCATATAACTTATTTTACAGTTTTTTTTTGTTAGTTGAGTGTTAATATTGATTATTATATTTATTTATTTTAATTTAAGTGATAGATACTTAGCATATTATGTATACTTGATACCTTATAAGTATTGGGCCACGAATAAATACTTTTCTTTCTTTCTTTCTTTCTTTCTTTCTCACAGGCGCGGAGAGAAGCCCTTCGTCGGTGGGGTGAGGCACTCTCTCAACCGACCTCTGGCCATCGAACGATTGACGCCATCCGCTCGTTATTGGAGGAGTGGGTGAGCCGTGAGTGGGGAGTTCTAACCTTCCGCCTGTTGCAGGTATTGACCGGACATGGATGTTTCGGGCACTACCTGCACCGAGTTGCCCAACGTGGGGAGACGCCAATGTGTCACCACTGCGGCGCTCTCGATAATACAGCTGAGCACACGTTATGGGCGTGCACCGCATGGCGGACCCAACGCGGTTGGGTGCCGCTATTGATGGACGCGGCCTCACACTGTCGGGCATGGTACGTGCTATGCTCGACAGTGTGGAGGCCTGGGAACAGATCGCCAACTTCGCCGAAGATGTCATGTCGGCTAAGGAGGCTGCGGAGAGGGAGCGGGAAGAGGATGCTCTAGCCGCTCCCATCCGGCGTAGGCGGAGGGGAAGGAGAAGGCGAGTGGCTCCGGTCGCAGACCCTCTCTAACCCTTCGGGTGGCCAGCACACGAGAGTGGCACACTCGTGTGCATTGCACTGGCCACCACGTCTGGGGATTACCTGGCGCACACCGAGGTAATCCTCCCCCCGGCGCGGTAGCTCAGCTGCTTTGAGATACCAATTGAAAGTGATTTATTATATTAAATTTATAAGAACATGATTTTATAGAACTTAACCTCAAACAATAAAAATCTAAATTTCTTGGAAACTTGGGGAGTGGTCGAGGGGATCCCCCCCCTCCTCCTCCCCGCTCCCTATCGAGGATGCGTAATTCAAATGCAACCCCCGAAGATCTTTGACAGGCCAAAAGGCGAGAGATGTAAGCCAGAAAGGAACAATCTGACGGGCTTATTGGCTACAGAAGAACTGAACTGACAGTGACTGACCCTTGAGAATTCCTGAATTTGAGCGATGGAGGAAGGCAATGGATGAGGAGATGGCTTGTATTTCAGTCGATAGGTTAAAACCAGCATACCTACATCTTATTTGAAAACGAAACGTGACGCCGATATTATTACAAAGCGTTCAAAGTTAGATATGAACAATCAGGTAACGCGCAGCGGACGCATTATTAAACTAGAATAGAATAGAATAGAATATTTTTTTTATTAATTATTTTTTACAAAATAGATTTCATTCGTAAACAAACAAAAGTCGCCTGGTCTACATTACTAAATAAATTATATTAATGCTTATACTAGACAATTATCATTACACTTAATGCGGTTCGCCTTATAATACAATTTAAAGAGGTAAATAACTAATGTAGGCCATCTTGCTTACGTGCGACAAGTCTGATTTAGGTTTATGTCAAACCTGTGTTTCAGACCCTCACTGTTCTGAATTTATCTGACTGCTAAAAACAATAATTACAATAACTAATTAATAGACTATATTTATTCATAGGTTAACATCAAAACATTTAATTAATAATCTCAACAGCTTTTCCGTGTCCTCGCGATTTAGGTCTCTCAAGTAATCAACGACCAAGACCTTAGCATCTCTATAATGTAGGTGAATAACAGTTAGTTCCCTATTAATCTTTTAATACAAATAAGGGCCTAAAAAGGTGTGAAATTTCTTCTTAAAAGCGTGTCGGGTTAATGGGGTTTGCAAACAAAATCCTTCCATCGCTTGTTCAAATCTGCTCTGGGTGAAGGAAGCTTGCTATGCTGGTATAATATAATATTTAAAATAAATAAAATAATAACTAAAAACTCTTGTACCGAGCGAACTTATTTGTTTACGGAAATTTAGATTTGTGTCAATCGTGACTCCCAGGTATTTTAAATCGTCAGTTTTAGTTAATGCAATACAAGCAGTTCTACAGCTGTGTGTGAGTATTTCTAGGTCGATGTTTTTGTTAGTGTTTCTCATTGCAAATAAAATATACTTTGTCTTATCAGCATTGAGAGTTAGTAGGTTTTTATTGAGCCAATTAGTTACAAAATTTAAGCCTCATTGTGCACGATTATATAACTCCTCGGGTGACTCTGTGGCGAACAAGAGAATTGTGTCTGTCTGTCTGTGTGTTTCCCCAGGGTTAGGATTTTTTTTTCTTACAGTCAATCGCATTACAAATATGTGTTTCTGACACGGAAAGGCTGTTATATCATCTAATATTTCATTACAACTAATAATTCCTAACATACAATAAAGAGTAAATATACCTAAGATCTAATGTGCTAAGAATGAGTTACTTTTTGGTGACGCTCCTAGGCGCCTTCATAGTCTATCGAGTTAATGAAGTTGATCTCAGCTTGTTTACGTGCCGGGCAGCTGTCATCTCCTGTTTGATGTTCACATTTCCTATTATAACGCTTACATGTAGCACAGTGGGGGGGCGAAGATTTTTTTGTGCATTCTTTATGGGAGTGACCGGCCTCTCCACAGTGGTAACAGGTGGGAGCAGTTTCACGGCAGTATTTCGCAGCATGACCATATTGTTGGCAGTTGAAGCATCTGGTCACGAGAGTGAAGTCGCGTACCGGGCACGAAGTCCAATTTATATATGTTGACGCCGATTTTCACTTTGTCAACACTACCACTCATTAATCGCCTAACTAAGCGTACTTAGCTTATATCGAGTCATACTTTCCATAAATCATTCGCTTTACACACCTACGTCACCTACCTGTCACATACGCATACCCAACCACTACTCATTCAATTACACACAACCGTCACGCCTACAGACTGCACACCATTTTCGCTGTAATTCCTACCTACGAAGTCAAATAAACTAATTTCTACCAGTTCAAGAATCTTTTCTTTTGTTCATCACGAACAAAAAGTGGCGACCGTGGCATTACTACAACTCTAAACTGCCGTCCAAAGAATTAAAGGAAGGACACTACAGGATCAACGTCACGATTACGCAGCGCCAAGATTGCCTGGACTACTACCAGCAGCAACCGAGGTCTACACTGCTAACCGTGCCCAAGATCGTCTTTCGCCTAATTGCTGAGACGCCTAGCCCAAGGAGCCAGAGGACACCTCACGCCTACCAAAGCAGCCAGCCAACCGCCGCGCCGGAGCCTAGAATCCTCTCCGTGCATCAACGTCTGCCTGTCTACACTGTGAGTCCGTTCCTATCTACTCCTTTTACTTCTATCCAACTCAATTTGTGCAAATAGTGACTATTAATTTCACGAAAAGTTGCAGTCTACCTAATTACCCCCATAGTCATTTTCAAAAAAATATTCTATGTAATTTTCACGTAACTGCCGTAATTAGTTACAAACTAGCTATTGTATAGTTAGTGCTACAAGATATAATAACTTACGATTTAATATCAACTTCCACTAAATATCAAGTGCATTCCTTAATTTTGCAAGTGAGCTTTTCAATACCCACTTGCATATAAACCTCACTTGAAACATATAAACTGTTCACAAATCACAACTTTCACTTTCATTTGCTTTATTTCTTTAAATATAAACAACTTTGTCACAATTTGTAAACTAATTCACTATTAAAACATTTAGTAACTCCATTCACGTAAATTTTGCCCACCTTATAATAGTAGAAACATTTTAAAACTATAAATTGCTTCCCAAAACCTAAATAACAGTTGTTTACGTTAGATACTCAGCTACGCTAAATAACTCAATTCCAGTGCATCGATGCGCCAGCGCACGTAAGACATCAACGCGTGACGTCACCTATTGTCCTGCGCCGGCCTGCATCCTCGCAGCTATCAACTGATTCGAACCGGTCTGACGCCCGCTTGCTGATAACGTTGGATTGAGGAGCGAATCGTATCGTTATTTTCTTTTCTTTATTAGCCTATACTTTTAACTAAATTCTATCAAAGTACTAGATAATTTCATAACATGGATACCGATGCAAAATCGTTGAGTGCCTCTTTGAAAGACATTTGCAATAAACGTAGCAACATCAAAGGTCGCTTGACTAGGTTTAAAAACTACATAGATCAAATTCAAGAACAAGATAGTGTATCTGATTTGGATATAAGAAAAATTGAAATGAAATTGTCTAGGACTGAATGTTTGCAAAGAGAATTCGACGAGTTGCAATCACAAATCGAGTCATTACAGAGTCCGTCTATAGATACCGAATTAGCTATATGTGAAACTATTGAACAGGACTTTGATCACTATATTTCCTTGGCTAAGACTATAGTGGCAAACAATTCCACGCCTACTGATAACGAATCAGACTACTCTAATGCAACACAACATATTTCTGGTTGTGATGATGGCCGGGGATTTATGGGATTTAAATTACCTGTCATAAAAATATCAAATTTCAATGGTACTTACTACAAATGGCTTGAGTTTAAGGAAACATTCAATTCTTTAATTCACAGCAATAATAAGATAAAAAATATTTACAAGTTCCATTACCTAAGTTCATATTTAGAAGGCGAAGCTGCCCGCGTTATCAGTAACTTAGAAATTACTGATAAGAATTATATTCAAGCCTGGAAGCTCTTGTGCGACCGCTATGACAACAAACGTCAACTAATTAATAACCATTTGAAATCTTTATTTACGTTGGAGAGTGTACGAGAGACTGATAAGTCACTACGTTTTATTATTGACCATGTCACTAAAAACTTGCGGGCTCTCGGGACACTGGGCTTACCCACGGACAAGTGGGATGTTTTGATTATTTATATGGTCACAGCAAAGTTAGATAGCAGCACTTTATTTAAATGGGAAGAACAAAAGAATTCGTTATCGGAAATTCCTACACTTGACGAATTTTTCTCCTTTTTGAAAAATCGTGCAGATGTTTTAGAGACGGTAAGCCGTTGCAAACAGGACAGGTCTAATAATCACTATAATAAGCCTACGGTTCCTGTTAGCACTACTTCAAATAAGATTCAAAACAAAGCTTTCATGTCTACTTCTAATAAGGCCTCGGGTACTAAGCGTAACTTTCACTGTCTAGTTTGTAAGGAAAATCACCGTCTATTTGATTGTTCTACCTTTAGGTCTAAGTCTCCCGAAGATAGGCAGCTAACGGTGACGTCATTACGCCTATGTGTCAACTGCCTGAAACCTGGGCACGAGGTTGGCAAATGCACTCTGCCTGGTAATTGTCGAACCTGTGGAGCCCGTCATAACACACTAATTCACGTTACCTCAGAACCTGAACCAACACAGCAGTCTCCCATAGTCATGTCTGCTCTTTCCCAATCGTCTCAAGTGCTGTTGTGTACCGCTAGCGTTATTGTATCAAATCCTATCACAAAAGTAACCACTAAGGCGCGCGCTCTTCTGGACAGCGGAAGCCAGTGTTCTTTTATCACAGAGTCACTGCAGCAGCGTCTCAATTTAACTATTGAACCATCTAATGTTGACATCTATACTATTGGTAACAATCAACTTAAGCTAGATACAAAGCGGTCTATTTTGAATCTCCAATCTAATGATAATTTATTTAATGTCACAATGTACTGTTTAATTTTACCTAAAATTTCTGAAAATATACCTAAATTAACTATTGATCTAAAGAACTTCAATTTGTCTAAATTCAATCTTGCAGACCCGAACTTCCACGAACCATCCCCTATCGATATGCTCATAGGGGCTGACCTATTTTGGGACCTCATAGGTTCCCAACAGCATTCCCTACATAACAAGGGACCTATTCTACGCAGCTCTAAACTTGGATGGCTTGTTGGAGGGTCTGTTCCAGTCTCACCACCCCCTACTAAATTGTCTAAACGGGATATACATACCTGTCATGCTTACCTACAGGAAGACAACCATGGACTTCCTAACCTAGAGCACCAGGTTGCCCAATTTTGGCAATTGGAAAATTTTCCACAATCTGTGCCACTAACAAAGGAGGAAAAGCTGTGTGAAAAGCATTTTCTCTCCACTACTACGCGATTAGAGAATGGTCGGTTTTGTGTAGGCCTACCACTTCGTGACAAGAAAGAGTGTCTAGGTGACTCATATCAATTAGCTAAGAAAAGGTTTTTAAGTCTTGAGTCACGATTTAAAAGACAGCCCGATCTAAAGGTGGCTTACTCTGAATTTATTCACGAGTATGCTGCTCTCGGGCACCTGTCCGAAGCACCTATACAGAGACCCCTGCACTCCTATTTTTTACCACATCATCCTGTAATCAAGGAAAAGAGCGAGTCCACTAAATTACGTGTTGTCTTTGACGCGTCGGCTCGTACTACGTCTGGTAAATCTATTAATGACCTCCAAATGGTTGGTCCCACAATACAAGATTCTTTATTTAATATTTTACTACGATTTCGTCTATATAAGTATATAATATCTGGGGACATTGAAAAAATGTTCCGCCAAGTCAACGTGCGGGAGTCAGATCGTGACTTACAGTTAATACTGTGGCGCGATAACGAAACTGACCCTCTCCGCACCCTACGTCTCAACACAGTAACCTACGGTTTTGCTTCTTCAACTTTTCTCACTACTAGGTGCATTTGGCAGATAGGTGAAGAGTGTGCTGACCCTAAAATTAAAACTATTATTCAAAATGACACCTATTGCGACGATATTTTGTCGGGCAGTGATTCTCCACTGGAATTGAAACATATTCAACGTTCACTGTCTGATGAACTATCTAAGGGTTGTTTGCATTTAAGAAAGTTTAGGTCTAATTTGCCTGATCTTTTCCAAGACACTAATAACACTGATGACGGCAACCTGATCATCAGTAATGCATCTAGTACTTTAGGAATTGGTTGGTGTCCTACCTCTGACATGTTACACTTTCCATTTCAAATACCTACTCAAACTATTGTTACTAAAAGGTCTATACTTTCTTCTATTAGCAAGGTTTTTGATCCACTAGGACTTCTATCAATATTTACAATTAAATACAAAATTATTTTACAACAACTATGGATTCTCAAATTAGGGTGGGATGACCCATTACCTACTTCTAATAACATTTATAAAGTTTGGCAATCATTTTGTATAAATATTTCGAACTTTTCACAACTCAAAATAAATAGACTAACCCTAATTAGTGATAATGTACATATAGAAATGCATTGTTTTTGTGATGCTTCCCAGCTAGCCTACGGAACCTGTATCTATTTAAGGTCCGTCGATGCAAACGGCGTAGTACAGGTGAGCCTACTTTGTGCTAAGGCCCGGGTGGCCCCTCTTAAGGCTACTACGATACCCCGCCTGGAGCTATGCGCTGCCGTATTGGGTGCACAATTAAGCACGGCTGTAACGCAAGCTTTACGCACTCCTATTCATCGGCACGTCTACTGGACTGATTCGCGTGTGGTTTTAGGTTGGATTCGTACACCCAACAAAACAAAAACATTTGTGGCCAATCGCATTGCAGCTCTAAATGATCTAACTGATTCGGCATCGTGGCGCTACGTACCCACGGCTTTAAACCCCGCGGATCTCGCCTCACGAGGCACAGAACTACAAGACGTGAGTTCTTTGCAACCTGCCCTGTGGTGGCATGGTCCCCAATTTCTTTCGGAGTCAGAAGTGTCATGGCCTTCAGAAATCACACTTAATATTAAGGAGCTTCCTGAGTTAAAAACGGCCTCCGTTTTGGCGGCGGAGGTTGTGCCTGCAGCACCCATAATTAATTTCAATAAATATTCAAAATTATTTAAACTTCAAAGAATTTATGCATTTGTATATCGTTTCATAAATAATAGTCGTGAGGATAAAGTACAAGGTCCACTACAAGCCAACGAACTTTCTCACTCACTTAAAGTACTCACTAGAATTGCACAAAACGAATGTTTTTCCGACGAATTATCTCGCCTAAGGAACAAAAGAAGTTTGCCGCCAAAGGCTACTCTATTGTCTCTAAACCCATTTATTGATTCAGAGGGCATACTACGAGTCGGAGGTCGCATACCTAATTCTAAGTACTCATATGACAAGAAACATCCAATTTTACTAAAGTCAAGTCATCCACTTGTTAAGTTATTATTTCAAGCTGAACACGATCGTCTATTACACGCTGGGCCCCAGCAACTATTAGCTTCCATAAGAGATCACTACTGGCCAATTGGTGGCCGTCAACTGGCTAGGAATGTCGTCCGCAACTGTATTACCTGCCGCAGATTTGGTGGCCGTACGTTAACTAACATTATGGGTAACCTACCTAATGACCGCGTAGAGGTTGGCTTTCCTTTTTCTGCTGTTGCTACTGATTTTGCTGGACCATTCTTAATTACCGACCGTAAGGGTAGAGGGTGTAAAATAACTAAATGTTACCTATGTATTTTTGTTTCCTTTCGATATAAGTGCATCCACCTAGAAGCTGTCAGCGAGCTATCAAAGGATGCGTTTATATTGACACTTAAAAGATTTATTGCTAGACGAGGTGTACCTAAACTCATCCATTGCGATAATGGACGTAATTTCGTTGCTTCTGCCAAGGAATTAACGTCCTATCTAGAAGCAGAACGTGACTCTATTTGTGAATATGCAGCTCGTCGAGGTATAGAGTTCAAATTTTCGCCCGCGTACGCTCCTTCGTTTAACGGATTGGCCGAGGCGGGTATTAAGTCGGCAAAATTTCATATTAAGCGCACTCTAGGTAACGCACATTTAACTTTCGAGGAGTTGTCGTCATTGTTTGCACAAGTTGAGGCAATCCTCAACAGCCGACCCCTATGTCCTATCAGTCCATCACCAAACGACCTACAGCCTCTCACCCCGGCTCACTTTTTGATTGGCAGACCGTTGATATCACTGCCATCACCTAACTTGGCTGATACTAGCACCAATCGTCTAGACCGGTTTCAGCGTCTAGAACAAATCAAGCAACATTTTTGGCAGCGCTGGGCCAACGAATACATCGCAGAGTTGCAGCAACGCTCCAAATGGCGCACTACAAACCAAAATCTTCGACTCAACGACCTCGTCGTGATAAAGGAGGACAACATACCCCCCTTGTCCTGGCGATTGGGCCGCATCATTAAATTGTTTCCGGGATCAGATGGTGTGGTAAGAGTAGCTGACATTACCACATCCCAAGGAACAGTGGGAAGAGCACTGAACCGAATATGCCCATTGCCTGCATCGTCCGACTCAACAAATGAAGAGGATCACAGTTGAAAGCCAAGCATGCTTTCAACGGCCGGGAGGATGTTGACGCCGATTTTCACTTTGTCAACACTACCACTCATTAATCGCCTAACTAAGCGTACTTAGCTTATATCGAGTCATACTTTCCATAAATCATTCGCTTTACACACCTACGTCACCTACCTGTCACATACGCATACCCAACCACTACTCATTCAATTACACACAACCGTCACGCCTACAGACTGCACACCATTTTCGCTGTAATTCCTACCTACGAAGTCAAATAAACTAATTTCTACCAGTTCAAGAATCTTTTCTTTTGTTCATCACGAACAATATAGACACGTCCTTGTGTTGTCAACAAATTCCTAATGTTTGGCGGCACTTCAATGATATAATTGCAAGTTGGTAGGTCCCTCTTGCCCGACTTATGGCTCAACTTGGTAGATTGCAGGAACGACTCACTGGTGCAATTCGGCAACTTTTCTGACAAGTTCTGCTCATATATACAGTCGAAAACTTCTTTCTCCGACATAGTGACTGGGACTCCGATAATGGTGATCCTTGGGCGGCGCTTTGACTGCTCTTCCACAGTTAGACCGGAAGACACCAGTTTTGAAGAGCATTTAAGCTTCTCCACATCTCCTCGATTCTCTGTGCTAATTACTACACCTCCGTTCCTCACTTTTCTAAGGCCACGTACATGAAGCTTCATTTCCTCAGGTGAAATGAGCTTCTGCACTAAGGCTTTGGTGTCGTCACTGCTTTTAGACTTATCCGTGGGATAGATGGCTATAGCGCTCAGGTTCTTTGGGGAGATCAGGTTTGCTGCACCTTTTCCAAGCACAGTGGCATATGAAACAGTTCCAGAGGTGGGTGTTATTTTGGTCTCAACAACCTGTTTAAATTCGTTGATAGAGTGCTCAATGTTCTGTTGACCTTAAAGATTCGAAATTTTTTCGTGGGCTAAGATTGTCTTCTGTTTTAGGGCCTGGTAAAGAACCGCCATCTGCGATGTCCCGTGTGAGATCTTACGGGATATATTTGAAACCCGCAGCTTTTGGTCCGAGTTCATTTTTCCCTCCCCAACCACCGTGCAAATTTCCTGGAGCAAACCCTCAATAGATGTCATCCATTTTTGGATTTCCTCAGTTCGGACCACCTCATTTGGCAGCTCATTTTCCATGTCCTCTTGAGAAATGGAGGCCACATGGTGAGGGTGCTGGGCTTGAGTCTGTGGGGGGCTTCGCTGCATTATTTGGCTGCGACTAAATGGGCTGGCTCCCGGACCGGACATTATTTTTCCAGTAATGGATCTAATTAGAGTTCATTGTGGGACACCGATTGAGATAAATATAATAATAATTATGCAAACAGTACCTGTCTCAATCACTTCGATTACGACCCACTTTAGTTTTTACTTAGACAGCAATTTCACTCACGTCACAAATATGCATTTAAATTGTTAAAATATAAGCATTTTAGAAACATAGACACGTCCGATTAACTCGAGATCGTAAAAGTTGATGAAACTGACTTAGATTTTTATGTTAATTAATTTAAATTTGACATATTTGAATAACGCATGTGTTTTATTTCTCGGTATTTATAATATGAACGTTTAAGTTTTTAAAACCTTTTAGGCTTTTGAGTTTCACAAAGCAGCATTGTACACCGATAAGATTGTAAATGTTAACTTTTCTATGAAGCATATGGCATTGTTCTAATTGTCGAATGTATTTAGATTACAATATTTCGGGCAATACTTGCGATTTATCAATTCTTTAGTCTAAAAATTATGAAGTTTTTCGTGTACCTAATCCTATTCGTGTGTTATAATTAGTGTAACAAGTACGTTATTGTATAGTCTAACACAGGTTTGTTAAGGCATCGACACCTAAGGGAATTGCTGACACGGAGTTCACCTCATTCCAACCTGGCAACAAGCAGCGAACACGAGGCGCTGATACAACAATCACCTATGACCTAGTGCGCACATGCGCCTGCTTCGACAGTGTTGCATCACTTCGTCACGCACGAACCGATTTCCACGGTTTTGCATTCGTTGGATAGGTCTCGGGCTCCGTGAGGTTTATAGCAAAGAAAATTCAGCAAAATTTCACATACAGCGCCATCGCGGGCGAAGCTTCGGGCATCAGCTAGTTTCTTATAATATTTTATTGTATTTTTTTGAATTATAAATTGAATTGAGTAAAACACATTTAGTTCTGTTTGGTACCATCGGCTGCAGGCTACTTAATTGGCGCAGTCGACTTTGGTAGGATATTCGGGCGTGGCGCGTTCAATCTATATCAGAAGCAACTTACAAATTCTATGGATATAAATAAAAAGCACCATAATATTCCACATCTCAGGACTAAATCAGGACCTTCACAACATTTAGTCTCACAGAGCCAACAGCCCTGGATACCAGGTAACTAGGCACCTCAACAATTTAAAGGACCGACAAGGACACTGCAGATGTTTAGGGTTCCTCCACCTAACTACAACGGAAAAAAGTAACGTTTTGAGATTTCCCCCACGCAATGCACCTGTTGGAATGGGTTCCCAAGGGCTAAAACCCATGAGTGGTGTCAGACACTACGTCAATAAACCAATCGGGGTCATAATTTGGTCTAGGTCCGGTAACCTACCGCCGACTAACTGTTTTAAGTCCCGCTTAATAATTTTCAACAATTTGTCCTGACTATATTACAAAAAAACCCGGTAGCTGATTACTTCGAGCGGGAGCGCTTTGATTATTGTAATTATAATAGTAATGAGTATTATACTCATCCTTACTATGACGCCATGTCACAGACAGTAGTAGAGTTTGCCGTAAACTTAACAACCTTGCAATTTAAGAGGATTTTTGCAAGGACCTTCTGTTCGACGAACCAAAATAGAGATCAATGCCCAAATTCAACGCCAATTGCCCTATAATCAAATTGTAAACCCTCTTTAATCGATTCCAGTATCGATTAGCAACTGTAAACCAACCAGTCCCTTATTAGTCCAGAAGCCGCCCAGAGTTTTTACTTGCATTTAGAGGTAAATGCTTTTTTATAATAGCGTACTTGAAGATGGCATCAAACGAGTTGGTCGTAATCGTCTATCAATCCAATTTAAATCAGCATCGGATGCTAACTATTTCCTTTCTCATCCATCTCTGGCCAGAGCCAAAAATGACGTATCCATTCCTTCTTATGCATGCTCTAGAACTTGCATTTAGATTACGAGCCGTTTCGCGTTACAAATGTACCTTTGTGAACGGCAATAATGGTACCAGCTTTCGAAAGGGGCTTAGTGGCCGCCACCTCCGCTGCTGTGTGAAGCCGAAATTGAAGATACCAAAAATCGTGACTTCAAGGGTGAACTTCCAATGCGATTTGACCGATTTGTCACAGAACATTTTGAAAAACTTAATAACAAAATTAAACCGTGAACGCGGATTCCAACTTAAAAGCTCTAGTAAACACGGATCTTGACGGATCTTCAAAAGTTTACTCTCGTTCCAAGGTCGAAGATGATCAAAATAGCATGGAAGTCGACGACGCTGGATACTCAACGACGAAATTTCGTTCGACATGAAATTGCAAAATAATGTATGCAGTACCTCGTATGTAAAATCAAAGAACGGACTGGCCAGTTTCCAACAGGAAGAAACTTTGCCGCTCCAATTCACAGGAATATTAACAGACCACACAAATGCTTATGCCGATTCTACAAAATCCTTGGACAATGCGACGTACGAAATAGTGCAGTCATCACGGGACGAAAATATTCCAGCAGATAATGATTACAATGTTCAGGAAGAATGGAGAGGCTTGGTAAAAAACTCTAAAAAGAGATCAGCGATTTGGAGGATAATCAATCTAATCTCCGCCCCAGGAGGCTGAACGAGCAGCCTGTGTAAAGTCCCTGGTGCTGTGGTCGTGCCGGAGGAGGATACCGAAGTGGACGCGGCCACTGCATCGGGGGGGGGGGGGGTGACCGGGGGCCCTTCCGTACGCCGTGCCAATCTACCGCACTACCTCTGTCTACCTTCGGTGAGTTCGAGCCTCGCCTAGTCTCCTGCGCCACCGGTACAAAAGCGCCCCCTTCACCTTCTTAATCCCCCATATTATAAGAACCATGGCTAAAAATAAGAAAAAGAAAAAGGTATCCACAGCGGCATCGTCGTCCACACTTCAAATGGACTTTTGCAGTATCAGAGGTATGCACGCGAACATCAACGTGTTCACCACCATCTTGAAACTGCGAAGCCGTTGCTTTTTTTCTTAACGGAGACGCAGATCTTATGTCCGAAAGATACATCTTACTTAATACTTACGTACATACATACCCCGGCTTTCTAGCTGAAGTTGTACTCAAGCTTGTAGCCAGGACAAGCTTGAGTACAACTTCAGGTAGAAAGCCGGAATATGCATGTACGTCCGGGATGATGTCTGCTGTTGCCGTCTTACAAGCCTCGAAGACAGGGACCTGTCTACGTTATGGGCACGCGTGAATCACGGGGGCCACACTCGGATCTACGCGTGCGTGTACAGGTCTCACAGTGGTGACACGGACACAGTTCGCCTTTTGACCACCTGCAACAATTGACTGACAAGGTGGTTGAGCAGTATCCCTCCGCGGAGATAGTTATTGTGGGGGATTTCAACGGTCATCATGTTGACTGGTTGGGCTCCCGGCACACTAACTTTGCGGGGAGAGCTGCTCACGAATTTGCCCTGACCTATGGGATCTCTCAACTGGTTAAATATCACACGAGGATACCAGATAAGAAGAACGAGCATAGTGCATTGCTGGATCTCCTGCTGACAACGCGTCCGGACGGATACACCATGTCAGTGGATGCTCCGCTCGTGGATGATCACGCCTCTCAGAGGCAGAGAAGAAAGCTGCTGTAGCAAAGGCCAAGCTGGAGGCGTTTCTGACATCGCACGAGAACGGACAGCAGGTGACCCTACCGGAGATCAGGACGCCGACTACATCAAATGCGAAAAAATTGAGAAGCCGCACTCAGAGTGACGGCCGTATACCCAAAGTCGAAGGAGACGCGGACACTAATAAAATCCTCGATCACCCCCGCCCAGCTTGGAATCCAGGTGAACTGCGTCTGGAGAATGGGTAACGCCAGGATTGTGGTGTACACGAGTAATCCGGCGGACCTGGAGAGACTGAAAGGCCGCCCTTCCGGGCACACTGAAAACGACGGAAGTTAAGGGTAAGTCACCCCTTTTTATAATCAGGGACCTAGAAGAAAAAGACCCGTAATGGGAGGAAATTTTAAAAGCTGTTCACCACCAAAACTTTAGGGGTGACCCCACCGGTACCCTGGTGGTCATGCGATGGCAGAGCCGAATGGCATTCAGGAAGAGCAGAAAGGGGTCAAGAGTTCCAACTGCCACACTACTCTCAGTTTGCCTCTACATCCAGAGCCCGCACCAAAAATCTAACTCACTTGACTATCATCTCAATAGATTTACGACGGTCTCTTCATTTACGTGGCATCCAGTAACTTCGAGGGTTACATTACTAAATTGCATGGCCGTGTGCCGTCTCGTTATGCTGCGCTTGCAAGTTACCGCGCTCGTTTCTCTCGCGCTCAAAAGCAATAAAAACTTACTTTTAACGTTTAATAATTATACTGCTTCATTTGCAAATGTTACTGACATCCCTACTAATATTATAAATGCGAAAGTAACTCTGTCGGTCTGTCTGTCAGCTACGCTTTTACGCCTCAACGGCTGGAGCGATTGAGTTGAAATTTGGTGTATGGGACTCGTTGAAGAAGCCTCTGCATTGCCCTGTTGCTAGTAAACCTAGACGAAATCCAGTTACCTTCAAGGGTGGAAAAGCACAAACAACTCACCTGGAGATGGGGATGGATCTTGACGGGAGCCGGCGGCGAAACCGTTGTAATGATTGATCGGCCTGCTATCACGAAAATTCACCCAAATTGCACTTTCACCGTATCAGTAGATTGATCGTAGGTTTAGAACAGTCATTGAACTTCTAACGAGTATAGTTATGCTGAGAGCAGCTTAAATTATTTATTTTACGGGACCTCAGACGCGTCCATTGCAAAGAAAATTTTCGAACTCTTAGTTCTGATGCTTGCCGCTAGAGGCGCGAGCGGCGCGCGGAACGTTCATTCATAGGCCGATCCGTTCGACCGGCGATACTAGCGCTATTGGCGGCAAATTTAAAAGGAAGGAAAACAATTTGGATAGGAAATTAACTCAGGACTGGCTTGATGTCCGTACATTTTCCCCCCACTTGAAATTCACCAGGATTTCACACATTAAGATTATTTAATGCTTATGACAATTGTGCTCGAAATACTAAATATTAACAAACTTAACTTAAGAAACAATACCATCTCAGGCGGATAATATTGTTTACACACTTATAATAATATAATTAATTAAGAGGTAAGGGACAGACCTTAACTACAGGCCGTCGCATAGTTTTTCCATTATCCGTTCGGAGAGTAACTACCCGGACGATATTATCTGAACCAGCATGAACCTGGTCTACGCGAGCTAACTTCCAAAACAAAGGTGGAAGATTAGGTTCGTTTACGATTACCAAATCGTCTATTTTAAGATTAGGCGGTCCTGGTTTATACCATTTAGTCTTTTGTTGCAGTGTGTGCAAGTAATCTCGTTGCCAAGCACGCCAAAAACTTTGAGTGACCTGCCTAATCATTTGCCAACGCGAACGAGGGCAATGCGTATCAACTAAAGGTTCCTCAGGGAGAGATACCAGAGGACCTCCCGTTAGGAAATGCCCGGGTGTTAAAACGTCGGATTCCCGAGGATCCGGAGATAATGAACAAAGTGGTCGGGAGTTTAGAACTGCCTCGACTTTCGTAAGGATAGTGGCAAATTCTTCTAACGTTAGAACTTGAGCCCCAATTGACCGTTTAAGAAGATATTTTGTAGACATAATTCCGATTTCAATTATTCCAGAAAAATGAGGCGCGGCTGGGGGATTGAACTGCCACTTTATTTGACGGTTAGCTAAGCCGTCCGATATTTCAGAGTAATATTTACGAAATTCGTCGTTAATTTCGTTAAGATACCTATTCGCTCCAACGAAATTCGTCCCGTTATCGCTAAAAATTGTATGACAAATCCCACGGCGGGAAACAAACCTATCTAGTGCTGCGAGGAATGCTTCAGCGCTCAATTCAGTCACGGGCTCTAAGTGAACAGCTTTCGAACTTAGACAAACGAATAAACAGAGATATGCTTTATAAGTTCTTGCTCCGCGACGATGGTTTTCTTTTATTATAAACGGACCTCCGAAATCAATGCCGGTGGTATGAAAACATCGAGAGGGTTGAAGTCGCTCAGCTGGCAACTTACCCATCAAAGTCGATACAGGTACCGGTTTCACTTTGAAACAACGGACACATTTCGAAAGGACGGTACGTATTAGAAGTCTTATCCCGATAATCCAAAATTTTCTTTGAATTAATGACTGCAGCGTTCGGGGACCACAATGAAGATATTTTATATGAAAATGTTCGACAATAAGTCGCGAGAGGGGACACAGCTTTGGCAACAGCAAAGGATGCAACGCTGATAGAGATAACTTTGCTCTATCTATACGTCCCCCCACTCGCATTAAACCATCCTCATCAAGAAAGGGAGATAATTTTTGAATTGATTTTTCACATTGTTTATTACGTTGTATTAGATCGACTTGCGATGTCATATAGTGATTTTGAGTAAATTTGACGAGTGTCTTGACGGAGTTCTCGAGCTCCGAACTAGTAAGTACAGAGAATTTTCGATCTGACTTAGCTGTCCTTGCGTTCGAGATAAACCGAAAACACCACGCTAAAACTCTTTGAAGTTTCGTTAAAGACGAACAATTGTTTATTAGATTAAAAAATATAATATTTTCTTCTTGAACAATGTGAAAACTCTCTGTGACTGCAGGTTTTAATTCCGGTAACTCTTCCTTAGCCAGCAATAATTGCTTGGAAGGCCAAGAGTTGGGTAGGGCTTGCAGCCAGGCAGGACCAGTCCACCATAAAGGATGGCTGGCAAGTTCAGAACAAGACACACCGCGACTGCAGCAGTCAGCCGGATTGTCTTCAGTTGCAACGTGATACCAATGTTCAGGACTGATCAAGTCTGTCGCCTGAACAACACGATTAGCAACGTACATTTTTAGCAAATGTGGTGCTGTGTTTAACCATGACAAGGTAGTCATGCTATCTGAATAAGCTCGGACGGAGCTAATTTTAATTTTATTTTTCAGAAGAGTATACATGTGAGACAGTACTCGTGCTAGAAGCACCGCTGCGCTTAGCTCGAGTCTATTCACTGTAGTAGTTTTAATAGGAGCTACTCGAGACTTTCCTATTAACAAATTAGTAACGGTAGGACTTTTAACGTCTTCCGTGACGACACACAAATATACACAACAGCCATATCCTTTCAACGACCCGTCACAAAACCCTATTAAATGTACCTCGATTGGATCGGAAGGTATCACAAACCTTGGAAGCGAAATGTTTTGTAGGTCGGACAAATTGGCGGCTATGCAATGCCATCTTTTTGCTAGGTCCTTGGGGATCGTTTCGTCCCAGGACAACTTTAAGCACCACATCTCTTGCAGCAGTGACTTAGCTGCAAATACAACCGGGCCGATCCAGCCTAATGGATCGAATATCCGGGCAACTATAGACAAGATAGATCTTTTAGTGAACTGAACATCAAAAGTGTCTGAAAAAGTGTACGAGAAGTTATCTTCCGATGGATTCCAACGGATGCCTAATATTTTAATAAACTCATTTCCTGATTCTTCGAAGGATTTGGAAGTTTGACAGTGATCCGGAGGAACATCAGATAACAGGCTCGGCTCGTTAGTACTCCACTTACGAAGTTCAAAGTGGCCTTTCGACAGCAAGCAGGTTATGTCTGCTTTCAACTGCCTAGCACCTTCAAGCGACGAACTGCCCGTTGTAATATCGTCCATGAACGTTTCTTCGAACAGAACTTCGGACACACGACTCGCATATTCGGAGCCGTGGTCTTCGGCCAGTTGACGAAGGGTTCGAATGGCGAGATAGGGAGAACTTGAGACCCCGTACGTAATCGTTTTTAGCTCGTACTCAGTTAGCGGCTCAGTAGGTTCAGCACGCCATAGAATGTGTTGATAGCGCCTATCTTCAGGTCTAATTAAAATTTGGCGATACATTTTACAAATGTCCGCAGTAAAAACAATTTTATGAAGTCGAAATTTTGTAACTAAATCGATTATGTCGATTTGAAGTTTCGGTCCGACATGAACAATATTATTTAAAGAAAGATTATTAGTAGTCTTGCTACTCGCGTCGAAGACTACTCGAAGACGTGTCGTAGCACTTTCTGGGCGCACGACGCAATGATGAGGAATTATATAACGATCAGTAGACGAAGAATCTGCTGGCTGCATGTGTCCAAGGTCTTCGTACTGTTTCATAAATTCCTTGTACTCGTTTTTCAACTCCGTCTGATTAGTAAGACGTTTTTCTAAGTTAAGAAAACGATTAAAAGCGTGACGGTCTGAGTCCCCCAAAGAAGGAGCGTCATCTCTTAACATTATTGGTACAACATACCGACCATCGGACGTGCGGTAAGTACCATTTTTATATTTTTCTTCGCAAATATCGTCCTCGGGAACGGAAATTGTACATTTCGGCGGTTCCTCGGACTCCCAGAACCGTTGAACGATCTCGTCGAGCGTACATGAAGACGCGAGGAGTGACGTAACGGGTTCACTGGGAACGTTAGTTTTCATGTTATGAAAATATTGACCGGTTATCACCCAGCCGAACACACTGGACAACGCACAGGGTAATTCGAGGCCGGGAGTAAAACGAGACCCGGTGTATATTTGATCAAAACATTCAACACCTAACAAAAGATCGATCGGACCGGATTTATGAAAGTCGCGGTCGGCGAGATCCAGATGCATAAAATAATCCTTGACGACCAACGGTAATGTTGTCGATGGCAAAGCCCAAGTAATTTTAGGTAAAACTACCAATGGCAAGTCAAACTTAGGCGATTCACTCGTACGAGGTATTATCGAGCCGAAAGTGTAACCTTTTATATTACAAACTGAATTTTGTCCAAGACCAGTAACACTTAAATTACATTTTTTAATACGTAAACCCAATCGCCGTGCGCAAGCACTCGTGATAAAAGAATCCATCGAACCGCTGTCAATAAGGGCGCGCGCATACTGAAGCGAGCCATTCGCGTGGTACACTCGCACTATCGCAGAACCTAATATTTTTGTACGGCTAACCGTGGTACGACTCCGAGTTGAATTCTCGGTCGTGCTAGCAAGTGTAGCACTCGTGCTAGGGTTGTCAGGTAAGTTTGAATTAACCGACTGTGTTAATAAACTTTTCTTTTCAACGTGCAAAAGCGTATTATGTTTCGCATCACAAATGAAGCAAGTGGATTTGGATTTACAACTAGTATTGTCGTGACCAGGCCTTAGACAATTAATACAAAGTTTTAATTCATGAACGAATTTTTTACGCTGTTCCATACTCATGGAATGCAGCTTACTACACCGATAAATCGAGTGAGTTTCATTACAACATAAACACATAAACTGATTTTGTTTATTATTATTGGACGCCACAAATGACGACCTTGGTACGGACTTGATAGGATGTGTACTACTATCCTTACGCGTACTATCAACCTTTTGAGTACTACGAAATTGTCTATTTTTCGATACAAGTGAAGTGGTCGAAATCGGCTGACTCACTTCTAGAACCTTTATATAATTCTGTAAATAAACCACCAATTCGTTAAATTTCGGAATCTCGTTCTTATTTTGTAACGCAAAACGTTTTTTCGTTTCATGGTCAAGTGGCCTTGACGCAATATAGAACAAAATAAACTCTAATAAATCCTCAATATTCAACGCGCGTAAGGCATTGACACTTTCGTAAAGTACATTCGTAAACTCAGATAAGTTGGTTAATGACGGTTTATTTAGCGGCGTCAATTTCAATATATTTTCCAAATAAGCTGTAGCCAGAGTACGCTTGTCGTCGTATCGGTCTAACAACGCACTGTAAACTACAGTATAGTTAGCTAAAGTGATAGGAACACCTTTAGCTAGTATTAATGCATTTCCAGATAAACACGAGATTAAATAGTGAAATTTTTCAATGTCGGACAAGGCGACATTATTATGAATAAGAGGAACGTAACTGTCTTTAAAGGTTTGCCAATTTTCAATCTGGCCGTCAAACTTAGGTATCTCTATTTTCGGTAACCTAACTTGCGCGATAGACGAATTACGACTAGATCCCGCAACGGGCTCCGATGTAGAAACTGACGGAGAACCAAGCGAATCGGCAAATTCGACAGCTGCGTAATACAACTCGTCAAAAGATAACAGGGTTTGATTATCGTATTCATGCTTCGGATTCGCAGTTAATTGTAATTTATTTAAGTTTTCATGCAAATCGATAAAATTCTCCCTAATTCTCTCGATAGATTTGAATCGAGCTTTAAACGACGGAATTTTCGTTTTATCTGTAGAAGCATTTTAACTAAATCATAAATAATCTGCATACTTTTAAACCCATATTCACGCCTTTTTGTGTACTGCTGCAGTTCAACATCCGCCATCTTGTCTTAGTTTCGTAAAATAAACGAATTGAAAAAGCATTCGATATTCGATATCGCTAAGTACCCAATCTCCGAACGGTAATAGGTAGAAACTCGGTAACACTCGGTTATACTCGGTAACGCTCGGTAACCAACCAATTATTTCGGTAGGTACAAAATATAAGTAGGTAACTCAAAATATAAGTAGGTAGGTACACGTCTACAACCAGCCCGAGATGATTCGAATCTCAAAAAACCAAACTATGTGGTTCGGAGGTATGGAGGCACAAACATACTAACAAATTATCAACTTCAATTTCGAGCACAACTAACACAAGAAAATACAAACAACTAGCATCAGTCAAGACAGCAGCTTAATTTACTATTTATTTGCAATCTAACGTGAATAATGAAATTTTAGTTTTAAAATGAATTAGGAACAAATCGTTCGGTAAGTTAGGTATGTGCGCCGGGCGCTTCGCTGTATGCAAGCGAGCGGCCGCGTTGACAAAAGTACCTACGGAGGTAGATATACCTGCCGCGTAAATGCAATTTTACTAAGAAATAAGTGAATTTGTGGGCCTTTATACCACTATTGGATTCACTTAATCTTTATGCATGTAAAATAAAGTCGTAAAAAGTTGACTTTTTATGAATAATGTGGGATTATGATTATATAAACCTCACAGGAGGCACCATTTAAATGTATGGGACTCGTTGAAGAAGCCTCTGCATTGCCCTGTTGCTAGTAAACCTAGACGAAATCCAGTTACCTTCAAGGGTGGAAAAGCACAAACAACTCACCTGGAGATGGGGATGGATGGATGACGGGAGCCGGCGGCGAAACCGTTGTAATGATTGATCGGCCTGCTATCACGAAAATTCACCCAAATTGCACTTTCACCGTATCAGTAGATTGATCGTAGGTTTAGAACAGTCATTGAACTTCTAACGAGTATAGTTATGCTGAGAGCAGCTTAAATTATTTATTTTACGGGACCTCAGACGCGTCCATTGCAAAGAAAATTTTCGAACTCTTAGTTCTGATGCTTGCCGCTAGAGGCGCGAGCGGCGCGCGGAACGTTCATTCATAGGCCGATCCGTTCGACCGGCGATACTAGCGCTATTGGCGGCAAATTTAAAAGGAAGGAAAACAATTTGGATAGGAAATTAACTCAGGACTGGCTTGATGTCCGTACATTTGGTATAGGGATAGTTCGAGGCCCTGGGAAGGAAATAGACTTTTTAACCGACTGCGCAAAATGAGGGTTACGATTTTACGCAATAACGACTTCTGCGCGGTGGAAGCCGCGGGGAACAGCTAATTATAAATAAAACTTCAATGAGTTTACTTATTAACTGCCAAAAGATTGATAATGAGCATGATATTCCACCAGAAGAATATACTGTAGATGTTGAAGGCAGCAGTCAATAGCTCATTTTTAAGAAAGATGTAACATGCACTGTCTTTTCCTGAAACTTAAGGCAGAGCAGAAAAAGTGGAAAAGAAAAATGAAGTTTTGAAAGTTAGTTTAAAGTCTTAGAAAACACTAGTAAAGAAGTGTTATTTTATAATAACTTTCTCTTAGTCCGATCGTTATCCATATCTTATTATAAGAAGCCTGATTATGTAACAGTTGCATGACCTACTATTCTGTTATCAGATAACTAACTTAATATATATTTTTTATAATAAAAATAATTCAGTTACATGAAAACGATGGCGGCGTACATAAAATATTAACTCTGCTAGTGAATTATGTTAACTCCTAGAAAGAAGAAACTTATTAGAAAACTAACAAAATACAAACTTTAGTTAAACACAGTGCAATTAAACATATTCGATAAATCGAAAGCACTGAAAACTATGATATTGTCAGCAAAGAAAAATCGAAACCGTGGTGCTCAGGATAAACGTTGGACAGAAAATGACAAAACATTAGCAACAGCTATGTACAAGAAATCTCCAAAGTTGTCATAATTATTTGTTCATGTTTTGAGACAACTTCTTATGCCTTTGCCATTTTATTGTATAACGACTCTCCAGAATATTTTAAGTAAAATGCCCATATCTCCTGGATTCAATAAAATTATTTTGAACCCTTTTAGACGAAAAGCAAATGAGTTGTCTTCTAAAGATAAAACGTGCGTCCTGTTGTTTGATGTGATGTCCCTGAATAGAGGCTCATTTACAATGTTGCTAATGACAGTTTTAAAAGCTATCAGGATCTTGGTGAACATGGCCGGATCGGAGATATAGCTGACAAAGCTTATTGGTACTGTTATAACAAGGTGTACACGAGCAATATAAACAGCCCCTTGCACACTACTTTGTAAAAGGAACAATATCTTCAGAAAAAATTGTAATGATTATTTTAGATACACTTGTGAAACGACACTGCCTGGCCTGCCATCACGCAAAAGAAGGTGGGATGATTTAGTAATTTAGTAGGTACTTTTCATGAACCTACGCACCTGCTCCACCTCCGACACAAAAGAGATAAAATCGCTCAGCTTTCAAACACGTTTGACCAATTAAAAGAAATAGTTTTTTTTTCTTTTTTTTTTTCAAATGATCAATCCGTATTCCTCTACCGCAAGTTGCCCATCCATTTTTCCATTATTTGATTATTCAACTTGTGTTCATGACTCTGGTTTTTTTCAACCGATTGCCAATAAACAAAGCTCAGATTTAAGCCTTACCAAGAACTCTTTAATATAAAAAAACTTATAAACATCCGTTCAGTAGTATTTGCGTCCGTCACGAACAAACAGGCATAAGGACAAACAGACAAGAAAAAAATAAAAGTTGTGTGCTGTATCGATCGTTAAAATATTATAATCAAAATATTATCTTTTAATACCTCCGTTGTACAGACACGACCACTTAACAATTTTATAATACGAGTGAAAAAAGTAAAAGTAAAGTCTTCAACCAGTGCGTGCTACCCGTTATGGCCTACGGTGCCGAGACATGGACATTCACGGTGGGGTTGGTCCGTGCCCTTGGGGTTGCACAACGAGCGATGGAACTAGCTATGCTTGGGCTGCCTCTGAGGGATAGGATCCGAAACGATGTTATCCGTCAGAGAACAAGAGTGGTCGACATAGCTCGCAGAGTATGCGTTTTGAAGTGGCAGTAGGCTGGCCACATTTGTAGAAAAACTGATGGCCGATGGTACAAGCGAGTTCTGGAGTGGCGACCGCGTCTTGGTAAACGTGGGGTAGGACGACCCCTTGCCAGATGGAGCAACGACCTAAAGCAGGTTGCAGGGATTAACTTGATACGCGAAGCGCAGGACCGTGTGTTGTGGCGAAATTTGGGAGAGGCCTATGTCCAACAGTGGACTGTTATAGGCTAAATTGATTCAGTGATTGATTATAATTTTGAAGTCAAACATTGAATTACATGAATTGTAAAATACTGTTAAAAATGTGATTAATAAAAAATATAAATACTCGTAAGATAATGATGTTTTTACTTACCTAAGTGTTAAAAAAGTTTTTCTTCTGGGCAAATATTGTTGTTAGGAGTTGCAATGCTATAATGTATTCTGTTCAATATATAATCAAAAGCATCAACGGAAATTCGTGCATATCCATGAAATACCTCATAACGTTTTGTTCTTACTGACTGGTAAAGAGTTGCAAATTCTCAAAATTGTTCGCGTTCGGCTGCTGTGAACCTGGGTGCCGCTCTAGCGGTAAATAAAATACTTTTTAAGTTACAATTATCTTCAAGCAATATATCAATGATGTCGTCCATGATTACAAACAATATCTATACGTTTGATCTTTGTAACTATTCGAACAAGATTGGAAGGATGGCAATAAGGTGCGAGAGTCGCAGCGGGTGTCGTTAACGACGCCGTATATGAAGCTGCGTACCACGCGGCGGACGCAGCGCCGAGGGAAGCCACGCCGCTCGCGTCGCTCGACGCAACGCGGGCCGCTTTACGCGCCGCGCCGCCTCACTATAAACGGTCAAATCGCTTGACGCGCCGCTGCAAGCCACGGCGTACGTGAAGCTTGACGCCCCGCGTCTCCTTAAACGAGCCCTTAATTATCTACATTAGCGTTCTGCATTGCTGTGAAAATTAAGTTATTAAATTGTAACGTTGCTCTGCGTTGCATTATTGTTTATATGGCCAGATGGACACTTATTAGAGGAAAGCTGATAATCCGCAACGTGTTTAGAATTATGTGTACGATGGACAACTATACTATATGGACGAGGAAATACATTCAGTTGCTTGCTCTTCCAAATTATAGTTACTGGTGTCGTTATAATATATTGAAGAATCGATATATGGAGCGCCTCTCGAAAAGCAAACGGCAGCTATTCCATAGAGTACGTGAAACAGCGCGTAAACAAAACTGGAAATATGCTTGGACTAGGGATGGTCGCATTCTTGTTCGTAGGGAGGATGGGCTTATGTCGGAATGCATTCGATCAGAAGCAGATATTGTGCGAATTTTTGGTTCCAATCGAGTTGGTGGCTGAGGATGGAATGTATTGCTGAAATTGAAATAACTTGGTTGCTGACAGAGGTAGAAAAACAATTGAACTTTTATGAATACCTGTTAGATCATTCTCAACTATATTCTACTGGAGTACTTGTGATTTTTTGCTTTGTTTACCTTATTTCTGGGTTGAATGTGTATACTTGCACTAGCAATCTTGATGTCTTATGTATGTATAGGGACTGGTTATTATGTATTTTAATTGTAACAGGACTCTTATACAGGGTGTGGCGTAAATAGTGGTCCAACCGTCAGGGTGTGATAGACCAGGTGCCCCACTATAACATACTACAATATCATCCAAATTTACCCAAGGGTCTCAGAAAAAAATAACTTTTTTTGAAAAATCGTCCCTTTTTTATAAAGTTGCCTGTAGATTATAGGAAAACCGCTATTTCTGATTTCTGTTTTTTCTCTCTTAAAGCTAAATACATAAGCTATCAAAAAATAATATTGTTAATAGAATTCCACAACAAACGTTTGAAATAAATATAAGTTCATCTCAATTTTCTCTCTAATTTTCAGGTATCATGAAAATTGTTCAACGTTTTTTATAAAAAATATGTACTACACTGATGCTACCCAAACGTTTAAAAATATGCTTATGTAATACTGATTTCAAAATGATACCATGTAAGGATTTCGCATAAACAGAAACTAGTAATTTTTACTGTTAAAGTTCAAAACGGGTTAAGAAAAATTACCAAAATCAACTTACATACATCACACTTATAATGTTTTTTTTTCATAGTAATAGTTCATAGTCGACATTATTATTATTTATTTAAAATCTTATAACCTAGATAGCGCCCGCGGCTCCACCCGCGTGTGATTTTGTAACTATTCTCGCTTTTATTTATTTTCTATCTGAAATTCTGTTCCCATTCCATGACAAATTCCTAGCGCGTGGAACTGCGGGCGCCATCACGGTTATGATTTTTTTAAACTATCGCAGTTTTTAACACTTCACGCGAAATACTATTTACTTACATTCACCGACGTTTCGGGCGTTCAACCGCGACCTTGATGTTGCCTGCGGTTTCACCCGCGATGAATTTTGTTACTATTCCCACTTCCGGTGGGATCATATTTTTTTCTGAGACCCTTGGGTAAATTTGGATGATATTGTAGTATGTTATAGTGGGGCACCTGTTCTATCACACCCTGACGGTTGGACCACTATTTACGCCACACCCTGTATAACTCATATTGTAGGACTTGTATTGGTAATGATGAAACTGGTTATAATGGTGCAATTTTGAATCAGGTTCATAAGATTTCTGCCACATATTCTGAGCAGACCTTTAACAGCTGTTCATGTATGGATTATTGTAGTTATTATTCTAATTTCTTGTATTTTTATATATTGTGTCAGTGTGCATTTGACTTAATTGTTGTACTTCTAATTTCATACCTTTGTTGTGGAATTGGCAATCTTAATGTATTAGTTGATTGTGGAGGCTGTCTTGTAGTTGAAAGTGTAAGAATTACCATACATAGTTCATATAATAAAGCCTCTAATGTTACTGTTAAAGTCAGTTATTTTGATACAAATTTAAATCAGGTCCGTACTATTACTGGTGCATATTTTAACAACTGGTTGTGTTGTGGTAATGATTTCACGTTTCTGTACATTTTATATCAGTGTACTACATTTACTTTAATTGGTTTAGCTGCACATGTTAGTTGTAAGGCTGGTTATCTAAGTGTATTGGTTGATTGTAAAGGCTGCTTTTTGTGGAGAATTGAAGGAGTAATCATACATAATTCATATGGTAAGGTGTATAGTGTGGCTTCTGCTGTTAAAGTCAATTATCTTGAAACAATTTGGACTCAGGGCCATAATATTTCTACAGCATATTTTGATCGACCCTTTGGCGCTCGTTCATGTTGTGGGGCTGGAATAAATTGTTGGATTTATGCATGTCATAGGAATGGATGTACTGGTTTCCCATTCTTATATTTATTATTATTTTTATGTACACTTAACTTACTTGGTTTACCCCAGTCTACACACCTTTATTGTAAGGCTGGCAATCTTGATGTATTAGGTGATTATGAAAGCTGCTTTTCATTTAGTGTAGGATTAACGGTACATCATTCATTTTGTAAGGCTTATAATGCTAATGGTGAAACCAACTATCTTGATATAAATATTTTGAATCTGTTACATGGTGTGGGTGTTGGGGGGTTGGCGGGAAGACATATTGGAAATGCTCTTTTTGGCGGACCCTTTAATACCTATTCTTATTGTGAGAGTGGTATAAATTGTTGTAATTGTGAAAGTTGTAACTATTTCCCAATTTTAATTACTTGTTTTCCATTTATAAATATATTATTATTATGTATATTATTATCATGTGTATTATTATTATGTATATTTGACTTAATCTGTATCCTTCATAGCATACACTTATATAGCAGATATGTATTTCTTTGTATTTGTATTAAATGGATGGGTATTTTGGCTCATAATGATCTCTAAAGCATTAAAAGTTGGCCTTCATAATGCAGGTTCACTTGGGACTAAGCATGACGAGTTTATAGCCGCCATGGAAAACCACAGAGTGGATGTGATGGCTATAAATGAGACATGGTTAAAGGATAACGAGGCTGGGCGTGCCGAATTCGTTCCTGGGTATAAGCTTCGCCATACGCCGCGTCCCACATATGTTAAGAATGGTCGTGGAGGTGGTGTAGGATTTTATATAAAGCGCGGTGTAAGTGTGCGGAGTTATGCTCACCCGATCGATCCCTCACATAGGCATGTGGAACAGATGTGGGTCACGCTAAACATTTCTGGATACAAACTGGCCATAGGGACGGCTTACCGTCCCCCGTGGCTAGATGTTGATTTATTCCTAGACGCTCTGTCTTGTACCATTGGTTCTCTGCTGAATGTTGAATATTTGTTGATACTTGGTGATTTTAATATAAATATGCTAGCCGCCACAGAAACGGAAACTATTAAGCTCCAAAATTTTTTGGATTGTTTGGGACTCAGTCAGACGGTACACTTGCCTACTCATTACACTATGCATGGTCCTACATTAATTGATGTACTCTGTACGAATGTTGGGTTGAGTTCTGTGTCAGTTGAGTCCATTCCTGATCTAGGTGCACATGCGTTTATCTCCGCTGATTTAAAGCTTAGGAAGGCTCGTAACATTCCCAGGACGGTCTCTTATAGGCCACTTAAGTGGATATGCCCAGAACGATTGAATAATGATATTAATTTGGTGAGCTGGGACTCATTAGCCTATTTGGAAAACGTTAATGATATGGTTACAAAATTAAATAATAATATCCTTGAAATTTTTGACAAGCATGCTCCCAAAATAAATAAAGTAGTTAAGGATATTTCGTATCCTTGGATAACTAGTAATATAAAGTTAATGATGCGAATGAGAAACCGTGCTCATGCTCAATATCTGGAGTCAAAGTCAGAGAGTAAATTAAACTACTACAGAGAACTAAAGTCACTAGTTTTGAAATCTTTATATTTTGAGAAAGTTGCATATTTTAAAGACAATATTAATAATAAAATTAAACATCCTAGAGCCCTTTGGAAAAATTTAAAAAGCACTTTAATACATGACAACAAAGACAAAGACCTGCCTACCCATTTTGATAATGCTGATCTAATTTGTGACCACTTTTTAGTGGTGCCAGGCTGTGACGTGGTTTCGGAGGCTACTCTTGACTTTTACAGGTCGCATAGGTATGGTGCTGCTACTTTTTCTTTAGAGCGTGTTTCACAGTCGCATATTGCTAAGATTATTAAGCAAATATCTTCTAATGCTCAGGGTCCTGATGACATAACCCTGGAAATGGTTCTTCTAACTTTGCCAGCTACTCTTGCAGCATTGACTGCTATCATTAACGGGTCATTGCAGACTTCGCGATTCCCAGATGTATGGAAAATTGCCAAGGTACGGCCATTGCCAATATCAAACAATCCTATAGACATAAAGGAACTCAGACCGATAAGCGTTTTGCCTACTCTTTCCAAGGTTCTGGAAAAGGTGGTTTGTCAACAATTGGTGAAATTTTTGGAGTCAAACGATGTTCTCCCTGAATTGCAATCCGGGTTCAGGAGGGGTCGCAGTACTACGACTGCTTTGTTAGATGTTACGGACAACATACTAGCTGCTCAGGATAGGGGCATGTGCACCATGCTGGTGTTATTGGATTTTTCCCGTGCGTTTGATTGTATAAATGTACCGCTTTTACTTGAAAAGATGGCATATTATGGGTTTGATCAGAGTGCTGTGGCGTGGTTTCGAAGCTATCTGACAAACCGTTCTCAGTTCGTAGAGTTTAGAAGGGATACTGGCTCTATTGCTACTTCAAGCTTACGCGCATTGAAGAGAGGAGTACCTCAAGGTTCCATTTTGGGGCCTGTGTTATTTATCATGTATTGTGCCGATATAGCTAGTACCATAAGACACTGCAAATATCATATCTATGCAGATGACACTCAGATACATTTGTCTTTTAAACCCTGTGATTATAGTGAATCATTAGCCAAACTAAATGGGGACTTACAGCGCATAGCTGAGTGGTCTAAACTGAATTCACTAGTGTTAAATCCCGTTAAAACTAAAGTCATGGTGTTTGGATCAAGAGCTCAGTTGGCTGCTATTAATTATGTTCATGGTGATGTGATTTTGAGGGGTGAATCCATCGAGCGTGTTTACGAGACCCGAAACCTTGGCCTTATAATGGACGTTAATCTGCGTTTTGAGAAGCATATGCATCAAGTTCTAAAAAATTGCTTTTATCGTCTCAAAATTATTTACAAATTGCGTCCTTTCCTGACTGAGCCATTACGTATTACGCTTATCGAGTCACTTATCCTCTCAAAGTTAAACTACGCGGATGTGGTTTACGGGCCACGTCTTCTTGCTAAGACTGAGCGTCAGATCCAGCGCCTGCAAAACGCGTGCGCCCGGTTTTGTTTCGATATTCCGCGTAGGGCACACGTTACGCCGTTTTTCAATAAAAATAACATGCTCAAAATGAACGCTCGTCGCAAGCTACATCTGGCCGCGCTTTTGTTTGGGGTAATAAATAATAATATGCCACAATATCTATATGATAAGCTAAAGTGGTCAGAGCGTGTCGGCCGCCGGCCTAAGCGTTTGGCTATCCCATGGCATAGGACAACGGCTTTTCGTGGTGGTTTTCGTTATGCGGCTACTAAATGCTGGAATAATATCCCGCCGCCAATTAGGAAAAAATGTTCGTTCTTATCATTTAGAAATGCGGTTTTTAATATACTGCTGCAGCATCAGAAAGCAACTGAAAACCACCGTATCCCTGGCACGGTGCTATAGGCTACATTGCACAACCATAATTATTAGCTATACAGTTGAATTATGAGGTATTGTTGTATGAGTAAAATATATATGAGTATGTATATATATATAAGTATGTATATATATATTGCCACAATGTACAGAAACTTAGGCGAGACTGTGCACTCAATACACATAAACACTATACTTTGGTCAATTATTGCCAGGCAATCCGCTTTATTCGCTCTCAACCACAATCTCATCGTGTAATACTTAATACTCATATTCCTTTCTTTTTTATCTTCCATTGCCACACATGTAGACATTATGTCGGAGAAAAAGATTCTTTTACCAATGGCTTCAGTGAGTGAACTAAATAATGAATTGGACAATGTAAATGTCTCAATGTCGAAGAAATGTTCTGTAAACAGTTGTTTCAAGCTCATAAAAACACAAAATAGTTTGAATATTCTACATCTGAATATCAGAAGTATATCTAAAAACTTCAGCAAATTTAGGTGCTTACTTGTAGATATGAATATTGACTGTGATATTCTCATCCTTACTGAGTGTTGGTTGAAGAAATCACCCACTATTCCCTCCTTAAATGGATATATAGCCCACCAAACGAACACCTTACTTAATAAAAATGATGGCATAGTTCTATACATCAAAGACACTCTCAGCTACCATGTAACTGAACCAATTTTTAACGGCGCCAGCTGCTTAATATGCACTGTTGAAAATCAACTATCTGTTATAGCTCTATACAGATCACCATCAGCAAAAAACCTTGACAGCTTTTTCAAAAGCCTAGACAATACCTTAATAAAGCATTGTCAGAATTGCTTAAACGCCGCAGTGGTGGGAGATGTAAATATAAAAATCCAGCCCGGTAATAACGATCCAGATTGTCCAAAATATTTGGACCTCATGGCTTTGCACGGATTTCTGCCAGCGCACTTCTTTCCGACTCGCATCAACAACTGTATAGATCACGTGCTACTAAAAACTAACAATAAAGCAATTACGCTGGTAATAGACACAGCTATCACTGACCATTTACCAGTTCTCCTGAATCTGGAAGTCATGTCCTCCAAACGCTCAGTCAAAGCGATGAAAATGACTCGTTTGAATATGGACAAGGCCGCCAGCGACATCATAAATAGTGACTTTTCCAGGATCTCTACAATCGAAGATCCCAATCTCGCCTTAGACTCGTTACTCGACACTCTAACCACCATCTTGGACAAAAATACGACATACAAAACAATTCCTTCTAAAAAAAGAATTATAAAGCCATGGATCACTGTCGGTCTACTAAGATGTATACGAAATAGGGACAATATGCACAAAAAAGTAATTAGAGAACCACATAATACTACCCTAAAGATTACGTACTTGCGATATCGCAATTTCTGTAACAAATTGCTAAAAAAACTCAAAACTCAACACGAAGAAAAGGTCTTTGCTGAAGCTGAAAATAACCCTAAAAAAACATGGGCAGCTATACGTGAAGTGACAGACCTCAATAATAACTCTCGTTCCTTACCCAGTGAGCTCCTAAAAATCGACGGTAATCCATCAAATTTCCTTGATTTCGTAAACAAGTTCTTTGCTAACATAGGCAAGGAACTTGCAGACAAAATCCCTCGCCTCTTCACACATACTGCCGTACCTAGTAATTGTTTACCCACTATTCTTAATTCAATGGTACTTCTTGAAACGGACGCAGAACAGGTTGAGAGAATATTAAGAGATCTTCGCACTGACAGTGCCTGTGGTTGGGATGGAATCCCCCCCAAACTGTTAAAGTTAACTAGTCGGGTTCTCTCTCCATCTATAAGTCACATTTGCAATCTCTCACTATCCACAGGAATATTTCCAAAATCCTTAAAACGAGCAATTGTTCATCCGATATATAAGACAGGCGATAGGGACAGTGTCAATAGCTATAGGCCTATTTCAGTCCTGCCAGTAATGTCCAAGATCCTTGAACGGATTATCCATAAGAACCTTATAGGTTATCTGAACAAATACGGAATCATTTCGGAAAATCAATTCGGATTCAGAAAAGGTGTATCCACGGAGGATGCCGTATCTGCACTCTTGGACTTTGTTGTGGACAAGATAGATAATAAACAGAAATGTGTAGGAACATTTTTAGATCTATCCAAGGCTTTTGACACTGTCTCTGTTCCTATCTTGCTGAAGAAACTCGAACAAGTGGGTATACGCGGGAAAGTCCTGGATCTGTTCAAAAGTTTTTTGGCTGATAGAACACAACGTGTAAAGATAGGTGAATACGTCAGTGACGAGGAACCGCTATCCTTTGGCCTTCCGCAGGGTAGTATACTCAGTCCTGTTCTGTTCCAAATCTACGTTAATGAGTTGTGTGAACTCTCTCTCCCTTCCACTCGTGTAATAAGTTACGCTGACGACACAGTGCTATTGACAAAAGGTCACAATTGGGCAACCGTCAGGAGCAATGTGGAGACAGCCTTGAGTGCGGTGATGATCTGGCTGGCGAGGAATAGTCTTACCTTAAACATCAGCAAAACTCAATTCATGACGTTTGGCCCTAGACAAGCATCGCTGCCTCCCGGCAACAATTTCAATATAAAAGCTCACCTATGCGACGGCAGAGGGGCTTACTGTGATTGTGTTCCGGTAAGTAGGGTTGCAGTAGTCAAATACCTGGGCCTACAGATTGACTCCTGTTTAACATGGAACATCCATATGCAAACAGTGGCCACCCGAATCAGAAAGCTCATATTTATATTTAAAAAATTGAGACAATCGGCGCGCTCCCATGTCTTGAAATTGGTCTACAGTGCTTTATGTGAATCCATATTGGGATACTGTATCACAGCCTGGGGTGGCGCGGCGAAAACAAATATCATAGAGGTTGAACGGGCTCAAAGAGCAGTTATTAAAGTAATGTTACGCAAACCATACAGGTACCCTACACAACAATTATACACAGAATACAGAACACTCACAGTCCGACAAACATTCATTTTACGAGTAGTTATGAAGAAGCACATTAGTGTTCAAATTGAAAGAAATAAACAAAATCAACTATCCAAAACCAAAAAACGGAGACGAGAGCCAGGGTGCCCCAAAGTATACACGATTACTGCATTCGCACAACAATTCTACAGATATCAAAGTGCGCTGTTATACAACAAACTCCATAACAAATTGAACATACTCTCTCATAACCGGCATAAATTGAAACATAATATAAAGGACCATTTACTTACCCTAAATTATGATGACACAGAACTGTTAATAAGACCACTTTACAAATAATAAAACACGTAGACAGTACAGAAACACACACACACACACACACACACACACACACACACACACACACACACACACACACACACACGTACTTGATATACTATTTTTCTTTTTTTTTTTGATCTGTAAATGAAATGGCACTAACATATTTTGTATCTTATATCGGAATTATGCTCCCCGTAACACAGGTTTTTCCTAGCTCGGGGATCACAGTATAATTGTAATTTTTCTGTGTCGAACATTTTTGTAATTAATTCTTTTGTATTTAGCTGTCATAATGTTTGCCAATAAATGATTATTTATTATTTATTTATATTTATTTATTATATATTACTGCTTATTTATAATTATTATTTGTTTTAATCTGCTATATTATGTACATTATGTTATTTGTTTATGTAAATACTTATAGTGTAAATATGTTTGTTAAAAATAATAGTAGATATGTTAACGAATTCAAGTCGGGTACTATTATTGTTATTTAGTTTTAGTAACTATTTGTCAATGGGTTGCAGCTGAAAATCAGCGTCGTTTGCCATTTAGGTAAAGGACATTTTGCTGAGCTGTGGTCCCTTTTGGTACAATGTCAGTGTTATCTACCTAACTTGTGAAGTGAAAACCTAAACCTGTAATATTGTGGCATTTTACCAAATAAAGATTTTTCTATTTCTATTTCTATTTCTATAATCACGGCTGAGTTTCCGTGCGATCTTTATTTCTTAATATTAGGTGCTTACACATCAAATTGGCGTTTTTCGTACTGGCCACTTTAATTACGATTTTCTCCTCTTTGGTAAGGAATTCCAAATTCAAATTTTCCCAGCTATACTCATGTATTTATCCTTCGATGACCGTCATTCATTTGTTTTTTTCTTCTGTTTTTTTCTGTTTGCGTCACTCATTTTACAAAATGGAAAACTTAAAATATCGCATTATTTACGAGTACGAGTTCCGCCGTGGCACTAGTGCTGCGGAAACGACTAGAAGGGTGAATGATGTGTATGGCGGTCATGTTGCAAAAGAAAACACAGTTCGTTTTTGGTTCCAACGTTTTCGTTCAGGAAATGTCGACCTGCAGAACAAGCCCCGTGGACGGCCTGAGACTCAAGTTGATAATGAAGTATTGAAGGCTATTGTGGAAGCGGATCCATCGCAAACCACGTCCGAGTTAGCTGCAGGCTGCGGTGTTAGTGATAAAACTGTTTTAATTCACTTGAAGCAAATTGGGAAGATTAAAAAGCTTGAAAGGTGGGTACCTCACGAATTGACTGAAGCAAACCGGCAAAAGCGCGTCGACTGCTGCGTTACATTACTGAACCGGCACAATAATGAAGGTATTTTAAACCGAATCATTACCTGTGACGAAAAATGGATTCTTTACGATAATCGAAAGCGCTCAGCGCAATGGTTGGATCCTGGCCAGCCAGCCAAATCCTGCCCCAAGCGAAAATTAACCCCAAAAAAGTTACTTGTAAGCGTTTGGTGGACTAGTGCCGGTATTGTTCATTACAGTTTTCTCAAATCTGGCCAGACTATTACGGCTGATGTCTATTGTCAGCAATTGCAAACCATGATGGAAAAGCTAGCGGCTAAACAACCTAGGCTGGTCAATCGCTCCACGCCACTGCTGCTTCACGACAACGCTAGACCACACACTGCACAACAGACGGCTACCAAATTAGAAGAGCTTCAATTGGAATGTCTAAAACATCCTCCGTACTCCCCGGATCTTGCTCCAACAGATTACCATTTTTTTCGAAATTTGGACAACTTCTTGCAAGGGAAAAAATTCAACTCTGATGGGGCAGTCCAAATCGCCTTCACAGATTTTATTGATTCCCGTCCGACTGGTTTTTTTAGTAAAGGGATCAATGAACTACATATGAGATGGCAAAAATGCATAGAAAACAATGGTTCATACTTTGATTAATTAAATATATTATATTTAAAAATATTCGACTTTTTGTTCCTCCTATACAAAACGCCAATTTCATATGTAAGCACCTAATATATAAAACAAAGACGGGCTTGTTACAACATTTATAACTCGAGATCTGCTGAACCAATATTCATGGTTATTGATTCGTTGGATTTGTCTCCGCCCCGAATAGCATAATAAATCTTAACAGCAATGAAAACTAGATATGTGTAATGAATACTTAATCATTTCAATAAATGCTGATTTGTTTATTTCATGTCAAACATTTGTTGTCCAATCCTGTCAAATACTGTAACAACTATTCATATGTAGTGGTTATATACTCTTTGAGCTATTGTCTATGTCTCGAAAGCGGTTTTTTGTTTTTTGACTGCACATTCAGTATTAATATTAATAACAATGCCGCGTCCTAGAAGATCTAATCTTTCCCAGCGGAGCCGTAATGCAATTAGGCAACGGAATATCGCGAGTCAATGATCTGATGAAGAACGAGAAATTGCACGAGAAGAACGCCGCGTTAGTGAGGAGCAAAGAAGGGCCTTAATTCGTGCTTCTCAAACACAGCAAAGAGAGGTAGCCCGTGAAACGGCTAGGTTAGAAACGAGAACGGTCAGAGAGTATATTTCTCAGCGTCGAATGCTGCTCAACGTGCCGAAACACCTCCAGCGACAACACTGACCAGTTTCTTTGCGATTTGTCAAAGCGATCCGTTCGCACGAACTTTGCTTTACTCAGAAATGCCACATTATTACACTTGGAACGCTACATCGAAGAAATTTCAACGTCGGAAGCAAGGCGATGCAGTTCCTGGTTATCCAGATATGCGTTCTACTGATGCTCTTGGTCGTATTTACACAGTTCATCCGTAGAATGATGAATGTTTCTATATGCGGTTATTGCTTGTACATGTTCGAGGGCCAACATCATTTGAATCACTACGAACTGTTAATGGTATAGTGTGCCCCACATTTCGTGCAGCATGTCAAGAGCTGAATTTGCTTGAAAACGATACTCATTGGGACACGACAATCGCTGAAGCAATTATTTCTGCATCTCCAAGTCAGATACGCACATTATTTGCTATCATCATTTCGACATGCTTCCCATCGAACCCACGTGACCTATGGAACAAATACAAAGATAACATGTCTAAAGATATTTTACATCGAATTCGCGTCAGCTCAAGAAATTCCGATCTTGAGGTGAATGAGGAGATGCATATCCAGACTTTGCTCTTGATCGAAGATATGTGTTACCTCATGTGCGGCAGTTTGTTAGGTAGGTTAGGAATGCCAGCGCCAGATCGCGGAATGAATGACGCATTTAATAGAGAATTGGAACGTGAACGTGAATATGATCCACATGAACTAATCCAATCAGTCCAAACGAATGTACCTCTGTTGAATCCTAAGCAGAGGGAAGTCTATGATACACTGATTAATGCAATTGATGATGGAAATGGCGGCATATATTTTTTTTGGATGCCCCCGGTGGAACTGGGAAGACATTCCTCATGTCATTGATTTTGGCCACTGTACGTGCGAGATCCGAAATTGCGGTAGCAATAGCTTCTTCTGGAATAGCGGCCACATTGTTAGACGGATGCCGTACGGCTCACTCAGCGTTAAAATTGCCATTAAACCTTCAAACTACTGAACAACCGACATGTAACATTTCGAAACACTCCGCAATGGCCAAAGTTTTAGTAGCATCAAAAATCATCATATGGGACGAATGCACAATGGCGCACAAACCCGTATTGGAAGCACTAGACCGAACATTAAAAGATCTGCGAAATGACTCGAGATGTTTTGGTGGTTGAATTGAATTACATATTGAATTACTTAATTTTTTTTTTTAATTTTTGTTCTCATTCTGTATGTTCTCATCATCATTCATCAAAATAAAATACTTTTATGTTTCTATCTATATTAATATTATTTTGTATCATTGTATTACGTTCATCAAAGCCTAAATTAGTTCAGCTAAAAGGTAACACGACATTCATTGACTGTTAGGCGGTACGAAGTTCGCCGGGTCAGCTAGTCTTTCATAAATATCGATGTATCGTTTATTTTGCGTACATGACATTTTGCTTTCATGACGTTCTGCTCCAGAGGGTTATAAACATCGATTACATTTTTCAAAATAAAATATTTTTATTTTAATATTGATATTTTCTATGAACAATATTGCCCGACATTCCTAACGCATATCCCGCACCTCTCCCACCCCTTTGCGGCGTCACCCGCAGCTTCATCCACCGCGTTCCTCCATTGCGAGACTCGCTGTTACCCGCCGCTTTAATATCTTGTGGTGTAATTTTGTAAATAGTTTTAAAAAAAGTGTACAAATAAAGTTTTATTCTATTCTAATCTAATATCAGAAAGATATTGTGCCCTTTTCCGTAAAAATAAAAATTTCGTCGCTTCTGTACGTTCTCTGAAACGTGAAGAATACCTACAAGGCATCAGTGTCGTAAATATTGTGCTCAGTAAAATGCCTACAGTGCTGTTGTCAAAGTAGTCGGCCTTAGGTACCCGCTCATTACGCAAGGCGGCAAGTACGGCTAGACATACTCGCCGACTTTCTGAGGCTAGAAGCTATAAAAACATCTACGTGCAGTGCTAACTTCTTGAACCAACGATGGGACAATAAACGCTTTAACTATAATCGTGAAAATAATTATAAATCAGAAACTGTGCTAAACAAACGAAAAAGTGTAAATAAAGTGACTGTAAGTGCAATTTTTGTCATGATACATGATATAAACTCACTGACTGTAAAAAGATCAAGACATCATTAAAAAAAAACGGTGGCTACACGTAAAGCGTGTAGGTATGTGCCACAAGTATTTTGCATTGTTAGATGATGGTTCAACTGTAACTGTGATGTGTGCGTCATTAGCCGCTCGCGCCGGCCTCAGTGGTGATATCATGGGACAACACTGAACCATTGTGTGATATTGAACTGTTAGATTTAACCCTGTCTACTATGTGGGGTGATAAATATAATATTCGTGATCGAAGTTGCAAAGAACTGAACTTACTTACACAAAATTTAAGTAAAGTGAATTTTAAAACCTACCACTTTCCGCAAGAACTAATGGACAATTTGTGTACTGAGAGACTTAAACCAGAGATACTAATCGGCAAGGATAACTAGAACCTTATTTTACCTTTGGAGGTTATTGTAGGCAAACCCAACGAACCGTGTGCCACACGCACACCTATGGGTTGGTGTCTACATGGCCGGGTGCCGCGCTCACACTCAACAGCGCTCATCCAACACTCTTCTTTGTTTGTTACCCATCAGCACAACAAAGCCATAAGCACCGAGCGATGACCGTGAACTCCAAGATCTTCATGAAGATGTGCAGCGTTACTTTGCCATTGAATCTATGGGAGCTTCTGCCTCCAAGCCACGGCAGTATTCTGAAGAGCAGAAGGCTTCGAACTATCTAGAACAAACCTCCAGGTTCATCGATGGCAAGTGGTAGGTGGCTTAGCAAGGCTTAGCGTAGCTGACTTTTAAAAGAGGTGTCTTAACGCTGAATTTGAGAGTGCATTTTCGTTAATACAAAATTTTCACAACTTTCGGACATTATGAAACTATCGAAGTATTCTTTGGGATCTTCCAATGCTAATTCCTTCAGAAGATAATTAGTAGCTCCTAGTTTATCTCTTCTGTCGATCCATTTTCGTAACCATAACTTATTTTTGTTAATTATCGAAATTTTGACATTTTATTGAATTAAGACATACAGATGTCCTAATTCAATAAATTACAGAATTTAAACAAATAAATTATATTTATTTTCATAAAAAATGTAGAACTTGTACTCTCCCTAGTTTTTAGTTTTAGGGTAAATTTACATATTTTAAAAATCAAATAATGAACGTCAGATTGGCTGCACACATACTAAGCAGGAGTGTCGCCAAATCATTAGATTTTATAACAATTTTAAATGATTCATATGACGTCTTAAGTAGCCGAAATCAAGGGGTGCTGGGTAGGACAACCTCCACGTGGTGCATCCTGGTAACGTGGACGACGATGTGGACTTCGCCTGAGGCGCACGTCGTCGCCCACGGCCAATAGTCCACCAAGGAGGGGGGGCCTTTATGGCCGGTTTGGAGTTCTCCACATGCGCTCTGTTATGCAGAGCGTACTTAGTGGAGCACTCCCAGGGCGACGAGTACTTCGCCACTGAGTGATCAGTGGCGAAGTACACGGTTCCATAGAAACCATCGTTCGGCCGAGCCGTAACCCCGTCTGGCAACAGACGGGCACGGTGGCTCTCTGGAGTTGCGAGGAAGAAAACCTCTTTAAAAAATTACCCCGAAACTCACGCTCTGACGCCCGGCTATTTGTTGCATCGCTGGGGGGAACTCAGTGCCTAGGGCGTCACTCCCACCTTCCCACCCTTCCCATCCTCACATCCTCTCCCAACTTCCCCACTCCCACCCTTACGTCGGCGGACGCAAAACTGCAAAACTTACTATGGAGCAAATTATTACAGATGTAGCTACCCAGGAGCGCACCCGGACAGTGTCCGGGGAATCGCTTGGCATGTCTCGGCATGTCGACCCCCGCCAGGGTTCATCCCTGGTGGTATATGGGAGGGGTCACCATAGTTCAGGCCCAGGGGTGTGCCTCAAAACCACCCCCAGTGACGCGGAGGTCGCGTCAACCCGTGCCGGCTCCGAGATGGAGTCGGCAGTTGATATGGGTACCGAGACCGAGGATACCCTCGGTCTCCATGCCGAAGAAGCGAGGCGGAAGCGACCTAGGTCAAGCGGACCAGACAAAGGCCTGTTCCGTCGGCCTGGGTCCGAATCTTCCAGCAGCGAGGAGGAAGGCAGCCTTCCTAGGAAGGTAGCTGCTACCACCGCGGGTAGAGGTCGGAAAGCCGACCTCTACAGAGCGAGAGGGAGGGTGGCAGAGCCGCCGGCGATTGTGCCCCCGCTGCCAAGCGGGAGGGTCACGGAGGTGCCGGCGGCGAAGGAAATATTGGCGGCTTTTGCCCGCATTACTGGCGCCGTAAAGGGCGCCAAGAATGTTGCGGGCAAAAAGAAGGTTGTGACGGAAGCAGTCACAGGGGCGACGAAGGCGCTGGAGGAGCTCCTTGAGAGGAGCGTCTTCAGCGAGGAGGGGAAGCTCCGGGCTCGGGTTGCGAGCCTGGAGAAGGAGCTTGCCGACTCCCGCAAGCAGCAAGAGCTGATGCGGGAGGAAATCGGCAAGCTTACGCAGCTCGTCCAGGGGGCGACGATGGTCCAACTGCTGGAGACCATCGAACGCCGCCTCGGCGTTCTCGAGGACCGGGCATACCGCCCGCCGCTGGCGGCACCCGCCGTCGCGTCGTACGCGACGACGGCTGCACCCAGTGGGGCTCCCGGTCTCCAGCGGAAGGCCTCCGCCCCCAAGAAGACGGCACCTGGTGGAGGTGGCAACCCCGCCTCCACCAGCACAGTCAGCGCTCCCGCCGCACCCCAGACTCCCTCTAGAGAGGGGATCTGGGAGGTGGCAGGAGCAAAGAAGAAGGCGGCTAAGGCCGCCAAAAAGGCGGCGAAGGCCGCCAAGAAGGCGGCAAAGGTCGCCGCAAAAGCGGCAAAGGCCGCCGCGGCGAAGGCGCCGAAGAGGCTCCGCGCTCCTCGCTCCACTGCCGTCGTCATTACGGTGACGACAGAAGGCAAGGCGAAGGGCGTGGGGTACGCCGAGGTACTGAGGCAGGCGAAAGTCTCAGTAGACCTCAAGGCCCTCGAGATTGAGGGGGGGCTCCGGTGCAAGGTGACGCGCACCGGAGCGCGCCTCCTCGAAGTCTCCGGCGCCACCAGCGGCCCCAAAGCAGATGCCTTAGCGGCAAAGCTGCGGGAGTCGCTGGACAAGGGTGACGTCCGCGTCACCAGACCCAACAAATGCGCGAGTCTGCGCATTTCGGGTCTGGATGACGCGGCCACGACGGAGGAGATAATCTCCGCCGTCGTGGAGGCGAGTGGCTGCCCCCGTGATCAGGTGAGGTCAGGCGAAATCCGCTTTGGCCCCACTGGTCACGGGTCGGCGGTCGTGAGCTGTCCCGTCGCGGCGGCCCAGAAAGTGGCGGACGGACGGAGCCTCCTTATTGGAGGCTTCCTGAGGGCGCAGGTGCATCTCCTGCAGCCCCGCGAAGACAGGTGCTATAGGTGCCTGGTCGTGGGGCATGTAGGAGTGCAGTGTACGGCGGAAGTCACCGTGGGCGATCGGTGCTTCCGCTGTAGTCAGCCCGGTCACACGGCCCTTGCCTGTGACGCTCCGCCACGCTGTTTTAAATGCGTGGCGGAGGGCAAGGAGGCAAACCACCGGGCGGGCAGTAAGACCTGCGCTGCCTCAAGGCCGAAGCCCCGTCCGTCCGCACGGAGGGGTGAGGGTGTGGGTGCACGTTCGCGGCAGGGTGCGGATATGGACGTCCATTAATGGACACCCATATCCGCATCCTGCAGGTGAATCTGAACCACTGCACTGGTGCTCAGGACCTTCTGTACCAGAGCATCAGGCAGTGGTCCATTAATATTGTCGTCGTCGCTGAGCCGTACTGGGTTCACCCGGGAAGCCCGGTGGATCTGGACGGCATGGCGACCATCTTTGGGGGGACCGGCGCGGACGACTCGCGCCTAGCGCTTATTGCTAGGGGCCCGGGTTGCGTCGCGGCGGAATATGAGGGTGTGGCTGTCGTGGCCGTTTACGTCTCGCCGAGCCTCGACCAGCATCAGTTTGAGCTATGGCTCCCTGAGCTGGACGTCGTTCTCGCTGCATGCCGGCCTCGCCCTGTCCTGGTCCTGGGAGACTTCAATGCCTGGTCGCAGGCTTGGGGCTCCCGGGAAACCAGAGGCAGGGGGAGGATACTGGAGGACTGGGTCACTACACGTGGCCTAGTCATCCTGAACCGGGGGAATGTCGCAACCTGGACGCGGCGGGGGCTCAGCTCGGTCATAGACGTTTCGTTTGCGACCCCTGAGCTCGCCCGCCGTGTCCAGGGATGGCGCGTGGTGGAGGAGGAGGAGACGTCGTCAGATCACCGATATATTCGGTTCGACGTCTCCCCTCCACCTAACCTGCCGTCAACAATCGCGAATCCCCCGGAACCGCGTTGGGCACTCCATCGCCTGGATCGGGAGGCTCTCCTGGAGGCGGCCATCGTGCAGTCCTGGATTCCGACAGCGGACAGGCCTGCCGATGTTGATACCGAGGTGGAGTGGTTCGGGAGAGCCATGTCGCACATCTGCGATGCGGCGATGCCCAGGGCTAGGCCCAGACCGGCGAGGAAACAGGTGTACTGGTGGACGCCGGAAATCGCGCAGTTGCGCGTGGATTGCGTTACCGCGCGCCGCCGGTACACCAGGTTTCGCCGAAGGCGTCGCCGCCCAGACGATGCGGCAGCCCGAGAGACGGAGCTCTACGATGGGTACAAGGAGGCCAAGAGGGCCCTCCAGACCGCCATCAAGCGGTCCAAAAAATTGGGCCGCGAAGAGCTGATGGAGACTCTGGAGCGGAACCCGTGGGGGCGCCCGTACCTCATGGTAAGAGGCAAATTACGCCCTAAGGCGCCCCCACTAACCCAGAGTCTCCAGCCGGAGCGGCTGGAGAGGGTCCTGGACTCCTTGTTCCCGTCGAGAGCGGAGGAACACGTTCCTCCGCGCATGGCTCCGTCTCAGGCGCCCAACGCGGAAGACAGCGAGAACGACGTGCCCGTAGTCACCGAGGGTGAGTTAGGGGCGGCTGTCCTGCGGCTTAAATCCCGTAGAAACACCGCCCCTGGACCCGACGGCATTCCAGGCCGTGCATGGGTCCTGGCTCTCGAGGAGCTTGGGCCTCGACTTATGGGTCTTTATAGCGCATGCCTCGAAAAAGGCCAGTTTCCCAAGGTCTGGAAGACAGGGAAACTGGTCTTGATTCGAAAGGCGGGGCGGCCGGCAAATTCCCCATCAGGGTACCGGCCGATCGTGTTGCTCGACGAGGTGTGCAAGCTCTTTGAGCGCATTATTGCACAACGCCTCGTCGGGCACCTCACACGCGTGGGGCCTGATCTGGCAGATAGCCAGTTTGGCTTCCGTCAGGGACGCTCCACCGTGGACGCGATCATGCGCATTAGAGGCCTGACGGAGGAAGCAGTCTCACAGGGTGAGGTGGTGGTGGCGGTGTCTCTCGACATCGCCAACGCATTCAACACCTTGCCCTGGAACTGCGTCAGGGAGGCGCTTATCTATCATGGAGTGCCTCCCTACCTCCGTCGAATTGTCGGGGCTTATCTTTCCGAGAGAGCCATAACTTACCCGAGCTGGCTAGGGCCGGGTCGGCGAGATGTGTCGTGCGGTGTTCCACAGGGATCGGTTTTAGGGCCGCTCCTGTGGAACATCGGTTACGACTGGGTGCTGCGTGGTCCGTTGCTCAGAGGGGTCGGCGTAACATGTTACGCCGACGACACCCTCGTTACGGCGCGGGGAGCAACGCACCGTGCCGCAGCACTTAAGGCCACGGCAGGGGTTGCTCAGGTCGTGGGTCGAATTCGGCGGCTGGGTCTTGAGGTCGCCCTTCACAAATCTGAGGCTCTGTGCTTCCACGGACCTCGGATGGGGCCACCTGCGGGATCCAGCCTACAGGTGGGGGGCGTCAGCATCGGCATCGAGCCCTCGATGAAGTATCTGGGGCTCGTACTCGATGGCCGGAGGAACTTCGGACATCATTTCCGAAGTTTGGTCCCAAAACTGAGGGGAGCATCGGCCGCACTCGCGCGGCTGATGCCCAACATCAGGGGACCCAACGCTCCCTACAGAAGGCTGTACCTTGGGATCGTGCGAAGCATGGCCCTGTACGGGGCTCCCGTATGGGCGGAGACCCTGACGGCCAGCAATGAGGCTAGACTGATGAGCCCGCAGAGAGTGATGGCCGTCAGGGTGATAAGAGGATACCGCACGATCTCCGGTGAGGCGGCATGTCTCCTAGCCGGGACCCCTCCATGGGACCTGGAAGCGAGAGCCCTTGCGTCACTGTTCAGATGGCGCAAGGAGGCGCTGGAGCGGGGCCAAAGGCCTGCGTCTCGAGAAATCGAGGCCCAGCGGACCCTGCTCCACCAGGAAACCCTGGAGACATGGAAGATGCGACTTGAGCAACCAAAGGGGGGATTCGCCACAATCGCGGCCGTCAGACCGGTCATGGACGAGTGGCTGGAGAGAAGACACGGTGCTCTCTCCTACCGGTTGACACAGATGCTTGCCGGGCACGGTAGCTTCGGTAGGTATCTGTGGCGAAAACACCGGGAAACCACGGCCGAGTGTCAGCACTGCGAGGACCGCAGCGATGACACGGCGCTCCACACGCTGGTGGAGTGCACGGCGTGGGCACAACAGCGACAGGTCCTCGTAGTGGGTCTGGGCGTGGACACTCTCTCGCTCGAGGCCATGGTGCGAGCCATGCTCTCCAGCGGGAGTAAGTGGGACTGCGCCGCCTCTTTCTGCGAGCAGGTCATGCTCGCGAAGGAGGCGGCGGGCCGGGTGCGGGAGAGAACTCTCCCACCCGAGTTCCGCAGTCGGCGCCCTGGGCGCCGCCGACGTGTCTTCGCCGAGGACTATCGGCCTCCATGACCGGGGGTCTGGGGACGGTGAGAGGGCCGCTCACCGTCCTTACAGAAGCAGGCCCATGACGGCAGCGTGACGTGAGCACTCACGCACGCCCCCCCTTAGAAGCGGGGTCACACCCGAAATCCCCCATAGACGCGGGATCGCACCCGAACCACCCCCTGGGCGAGGCCGCATTGGCGGCCGTAGGTCTGTTGGGAGTCACGGGACATCCTTCCTGAGGGCTTACCCGGGGCTCTCAACCATAGGTTGTTGGGCGTTACGTGAGGTTTTTTAGTCGGTAAGAGTCCGGCATAGCATCCTACGAGGATTTTCCCTCACGTTAAAAAAAAAAAAAAAAAAAAAAAAGTAGCCGAAATCAAAAGATTTGGTTATAAAAAACCCCTTAGCAAAATCAATTCTCTTGAAATATTGTAGGTTATGGCTAAAGGCAAAGAGTACCTACTTACTATTGCTTTCGCATTAAACTCACATTTAAAAAGACCGTTTAAATTCGTGATGAATCAAAAACAGTTTCTCCGTCTCCTTGATTAAGATGAAAAATTATACTGACATGTTGGGATTACTTACATACATCAGTTAGTAGCTGGGCATATTATATAGCTGGCTATAAATAATTAATTATGATTATAATTACTTTTTACAATTATACCCAAAACTAAGCTAACACGAGCTCGGAGCTTGTGATAGTACTTAACGAAATAATTTTGTATCGCAGTCATTGGACGGCCGCCTGTAATGCGGCTGAACAAACCTGGCTGAGATATGGTAAAGGGTATACCATCATAATACCAGAAATCATAATGCCTTTACTTAAAATATATTAGCCCAAAATACCCGAAATCGAAATAACTTAATATTCAAAATACCTCAATCCAATACACCTTACCGTACAATGCCAAAATTAAAACATACATATAATTATTATGTCAGATTTCAAAATTGAAATATAATAACTCAACAGTATAAATAATACCATCAGTTACCTAAATACAATACGTCCGGAAAGAAATTAAAATATTTGGAACTATATTTTCGTCGTTTAATCGGACAATAACCTTTTTGTTTGTTATTTTTCAAGCACGGTACAAACTGTGGCGACGTCAACTGTTTAAAGATGGCTGCGTGTGAGCTTGACAAACGTGTATACCAACATCCTAAAACTAAAAGACAGGGACGGAGATATGCGCATTGTAACATTGAACCCCGTGTAACACTCTGCCCCACCTTACCCTAGATTTCGACATACAATTTTGAGTGTTACTAGAACTGAAAACTTATTGTTTCGAGTAATATCAATAGTTTATTTTATTCAATTTAACAATAATGGCTGTCTAAATGATAAGATGCCAATAGAGTGGTATTCAGTGTCGATCAAGAAAAGACGGGCTAGATCGATTGATTGAGTGCAGAAAGCTCGCTTATGAGATGGCTGTTTACTATAATTTGAATATTCCTAAAAACTGGGAGGATAAGAAGATGGCAGGAATTGACTGGCTATAGGGGTTTAGAAAAAGGCATACTGATTTAACATAAAGAAAACCAGAACCTTTCAGCATAACACGGGCAACATCAGTCAATCGTCACAATGTGAACGTATTCTTTAACAATTCGGATGATGTTATGCGGCGATGTCCTAGTTTTGCAGATGGTAGTAGAGTAGGTAGGTATATTTTCTAGATGATATTGGGACCACTACTGTCGAGAAACCCATAAAAATCATTGCAGCAAAGGGAGCTAGACAGCTAAATAAAGTAACAAGTGCCGAGAGAGGCACACTAGTTACCACATGTTGTGCAGTATCCGCAACAAGATCATCACTACCTCCCGCAATGGTGTTTCTATCATGTTTAATGGTGCACCAGTAGGAACGGGTCTAGCTCAACCCACCGCATGGATGAATAGTGACTTGTTTCCCGTAGTCATGAAACACTTCGTCCTTACTAATACACTCGAGAGCAATGAATCCGGGTCACTTAAAGAATCCTAAAAATCTCGGAAACTAAAAATGCTAGGTTAATGCAATAAATTGTATTTAATAGACAATGTAATACTCCTTAAATGAAGGTATTAAAACTTCTTAGTTATTGTAAAGTTATATCATAAAAAAATCAAATTTGAAAAAGGGCCACTTTCGAAGATGGAACTACGAAATTACAGCATTTGGTGTTGCTTTTGTTTGTAATCTGTCATTTATGTGGGTACATAAACCATGTTGATAGTGCTCTATATTCATTAATCAAGCTGAAATTATGTCGCTTACGCCTGAAGAATGCACCAGAATACTTACAATGCTGGAAACCGGCCGGAGTCAGCGCGATACAGCCAGGACTGTCGGTGTGTCGCTGTCAACAGTACAAAGAGTTCTCCGACGTTACGAAGAAACTGGTTCTAACCTACGCAGACCAGGAACGGGCAGAACCAGGTGTACCACAGCACGAGAAGACCGATACTTGGTGAACGCCATGCTTCGAAATCGCTTTCTCACAGGAACTGAACTCACCAATCAGTTTCGACGCCTCGGAGGAAGTAACCCAAGTGCATGGACAGTAAGACGTCGGCTTGCTGAATCTAACTTAAAACCCCTTAGACCTGCAAACGGCCCTAAACTGGAGCGTGGGCATCGTATTTCGAGACTAAGGTATGCCCAGAGCCACGTAAATTGGAGTATTGAAGATTGGTCAAAAGTTATGTTCTCCGACGAATCAAAATTTATGCTCTACAAGCACGATGGAAGACACAGAGTGTATCGAAGACCAGGGGAAAGATTCAAGCAAGCATGCATCGAAGAAAAAGTAGCCTACGGTGGTGGGTCTGTACTTGTGTGGGCCGGAATTTCTTCTGAAAGTCGCACAGAGCTGGTGATCATAGAAAACGGCTCTTTAACTAGCGTAAGATATGTGGAAGAAATCCTCAATGATCACGTTGGTCCATTTATGGTCAATTTAGGTGAGGATGCTATATTTATGCATGACAATGCCCGACCTCATACAGGTAGGATTGTGAATGACTACCTTCAAGAGATGAACATTACTCGTATGGAGTGGCCAGCGCGCAGCCCGGATATCAACCCGATCGAGCATGCTTGGGACGAGCTAGGCAGATGCGTAAAACAACGAAACCCTCCCCCAATCACGCTTCGTGAGCTCAAAATTGCTCTCACAGAGGAATGGGAGAATATTCCCCAAAATCGTATAAGGAACTTGGTGTACAGCATGCCAAACCGCGTAAACGCAGTAATGGAAGCACGAGGAGGCAATACGAAGTATTAAAATTCAAGAAAATCGTAATAAAGTTCAAAAATTTCATGTTTCCTATTTTTGTTTTAAGGAGAGATCAGCAGTTTTTTCTTTATGTAATTTTGTGTTAATAAAATGTATGGTGACTCATATTTTTTTTACTTTCATTTAAGGAGTATTACATTGTCTATTAAATACAATTTATTGCATTAACCTATCATTTTTAGTTTCCGAGATTTTTAACATTCTTTAAGTGACCCGGATTCATTGCTCTCGAGTGTAGTTGGCAATCATGACAGCCACCTAACACCAGCAGTGTTAAAAATAACAGAAGATAACTAAGTTACCCTACTCACTACACCACTGCACTCATTGCAGCCACATGGTGGAAAACAACTAGTAAAGCATTATGTTGGAAAATTACTGCCAGATATTGAGGAATTATGAACATGACGTTAGCCACTTACGTAGACGTGGCAAACTTGACAATCACTTCTATTTTCCTATTGAACCAGATATGGCAACGGTATCGTTAGACGATATTTAAATTGTGCTTCCTCTTGTAAAAGTTGCAGAAAGAAAGACCACACGTCAAACGTTTCTCGATGTCTATACTTTCCCAAAGAATATTTTAAAGAAGTTAAATATTTATTAGAAGTTAAGCAATTTTTCTCATTTTGTTAATTTTATATTATTTTATGTTGTAACATTGTGCCGCTTACCCTGTAACCAGACTACCCCAGATCCGGGCCTCAGTGTTAAAATCGACTGACTTATTTAAAGTAATGAATTTATTGAATGAAATTGACACTTGACAGTAATGGCGGTAGCGTCTTTTGCTCGGAGACGGAAACTGCCAGAAATGAAATATATATATATTTATTTGATCATTATGATCATTGATTGCATGTGATTAGCGATGGTTGTATTGTCAATTTAAATTAAGTAGTTTGTTATACAGGTGGAATTTAAAGACGGTAGTTGGAGGGCAAGTACCCTTAATATTGATAATGGCAAGTTTTGCTGAAAGGAAACATTCCTTTATTTTCAAAAGTAAGTAAAATTGCATTTAAAGATTTTTGAAAAATCACCTGTTTGAGCCGGGAATCGAACCTGGGAGATGTGAAAAAAAACACCTGTATTTTATGATACCAACCGAAAGAGACTTTAATAAGGAACAATTTCTTTTGAACAACATAGTATCCTAAATTAAAGGAAGACCAAGTAAAATATGTTTTTATTGTAAAGCTTACTCACTATCTGAAGAAAAACTTGAGAGGTGTCAAGGGACACCCGAATGGAACGAAGTTCCTTTCAACTAATTAGTGCAGGAATTGTAATAAAATTTTATTTTAATGTTAAATTTTTATAGTACAAAACCAAAAACAAAAACAGAAACAGAAACAGAAACAGAGACAGAGACAGAGACAGAGACAGAGACAGGGGCAGAGACAGAGACAGAGACAGAGACAGAGACAGAGACAGAGACAGAGACAGAGACAGAGACAGAGACAGAGACAGAGACAGAGACAGAGACAGAAACAAAAACAAAAACAAAAACAAAAACAAAAACAAAAACAAAAACAAAAACAAAAACAAAAACAAAAACAAAAACAAAAACAAAAACAAAAACAAAAACAAAAACAAAATTAATAATAATATTTTTTTTTTATTATTAACCCCCATTTTATTACCCCCAAAGCTCCCCCCCCTCCCTTCCCCCCTCCCCCTCCACCCTTCCCCCCCTCCCCCCATTTTAAATCCCCCCCCCCATATTACCCCATATTAAAGGAGGGTAGAGGTACCTCTACCCTCCATACTATAGCAAAAACATATAATCGGCTGAATTGAGTACCCTCCTCCTTTTTTGCAGTTGGTTAAAAAAGTGTCGTTACAACTTTTCGTGAGAATTTTTTCCGTCTAGCCCCCTTTCACAACGCGCGATAAGGAACTTCGTTCCAAAAAAAACTTCAAAAAAAAAATGAGAAGATTCTCAATTAGACTGTTTTTTCTTCTTCGTGTAGAGTGAGTAAGCTACTTGGTCTTCCTTTAATTTAAGATACTATGTTGTCTGAAAAAACTTGTTTCTTATTAAAGACTCTTTCAGTTGGTATCATTAAATACAGGATGTTTTTTTTCCACATCTCCCAGGTTCGATTCCCGGCTCAAACATGTGATTTTTCAAAAATCTTTAAATGCAGTTTTAGTTATTTTTGAAAATAAAGGAATGTTTCCTTTCAGCAAAACTTGCCATAATCAATATTAAGGGTACTTTCCCTCCAACTACCGTCTTTAAATTCCACCCTGTATATAGTATATTGATATATATAGTAGCTATGTTAATTAAAGGGAGATTGTTAAAGTTAAAACCGCCAAAGCCGCGGGGAACAGCTAGTTACTATATAAGTACTTGAAATATGATGCCTGGTTAGAACTAGCAAAATGCAAACATAAGCGGCTTTATTCCATGACATGGTTTAACTGTAGTACTCAACTAAATAAGTAGAAAAAGAATGTACAGCTTCCGTGTCATTCTCACAAGTTTATTTATTCTGAAGATCGGCGGGTGCCTGAGGACGGTAAAGGGGCCGCTCACCGTCTTACAGAAGCTGGCCCTAGAAGACAGCGTGCCGTGAGGAATTCACGACCACCCCCGCCCCCCCCCCCCCCCCCCAAGAAGCAGGCGGGGCCGCAGTGGTAGCCGTAGGTCTGTTGGGAGTCCTGAGGCATCCTTACGAGGGCTTACTCGGGGCTCCCAACCGTAGTAGTACTCAATCACAAATATTATATTGAGCGATGTAAACCGCAACGCAATAAAGATTGGGCTAGTCTCAAGAAAACTAGGAGTCCTAAACAAGGTGAAGCGGTTATTTAAACCAAACCAGAGGTGTCTGCTGTACAAGACGCAGATACGTCCGTGCGTGGAATACTGCTCTTACCTTTGGGACGACTCCGCGAGGTACTTCCAATCCCATTTAGTTCCCAATACGGCCACGCAATTCTAAAATAATATAGCGCTAGTATTGAATTCAAGAGTACGAAACATCAAAATTCCAATGTCGATCGATCGGAATTAAAATCAAGAGTAAGGCCCCTGTTGTCCTCCTTGTTTCAATATATATTTTTTATTTTCTTAGGTATTCTGAATACTTTAAAGTACTTCACAGATGAAGCTTTCGAAAACTTCACACTATGCACAAATACGAGCATATACTACCAAACAACTAATAACCCCGTGATAAACCACCTATCATTGCAGCTAATGTAAAGAAGTTCTTTGGCATAAATGGTATTCTTGGCTGTGTGAAATACCCTAGAATCACAATGGCGTGGCTGCTGAGATTTAGGTTGCCGTATATTACGCAATGACGAGAGACGGGTTCTTTCTGAATAGGACCAATTTACATATTGTTGACAAGGCAGCTGTTCCAGCTCAAGAGAAAACTCAAAATCGGCTATGGCTCGTTCAACTCATGATTGATATGGTTCGTAACAGATGTTTGGAGTTGCCTAGGATTCATGGTACATATTCATTGGTTTTTGTGATATATCAAGGAAATACTACGCCTTTTCTAGACACCACACTGGGTTTAGGTCCATCAGGTCGTTGTTATCAGGTTGATACAAACACTACCTAAAGGTAGTTTCATATTTTTTGACTGGTATTTCAGCACCATTCCATTAATGGAGAAATTAATTAGGGAGGAAATGAAATGTACAGTAACAATTATGAACAACCAATTCAAAGGATAATTCTTCACAAATGAAACGAAATTACGCAGTGGGCAACAGAGAAAAAAGCATTTTGTTGTTAAATGGAAGGACAACAAATCCGTCCTACTGACTTCCACTTGAATCGGTGCTCAGCCTGTATAGTCTGTTAAAGATGAGATAAATCCAGCAGAAGTTATATCACTGTCCAATGTCCTAAATATTTGACATAGTAACTATAATGAACAATAATATTATGTATGTACATACACGTTAGATTATATTATTTATATTATTGAAGTGAAACTTCTTTATCGGCGTTGGAAAAAAAATTGCGTCACGTCACGTCACGTCACGATTTTTGGTTACGCGCCATCTTTGTTCTGTTCCCCACCACGGTGGATTCGAATTAAGAGTACTTTATCCAGGGATAGCATGTCATTTAAGGGTTTTTGGACTTTTGGACTTTTGGGCTTTTGGACTTTTGGACTTTTGGATGGGACATTGGTACTTTGGGTCTTTGGGACTTTGGAACTTTGAGACTTTGGGACTTTTGAACTTTTGAACTTTTGGACTTTTGGATGGGACCTTGGTACTTTGGGTCTTTGGGACTTTGGAACTTTGGGACTTTGGGACTTTGGGACTTTGGGTCTTTGGGACTTTGGGACTTTGGGACTTTGGGACTTTGGGACTTTGGGACTTTGGGACTTTGGGACTTTGGGACTTTGGGACTTTGGGACTTTGGGACTTTTGGCCTTTTGGACTTTTGGACTTTTGGACTTTGGGACTTTGGACTTTGGACTTTGGACTTTGGACTTTGGACTTTGGACTTTGGACTTTTGGACTTTTGGACTTTTGGACTTTTGTACTTTTGTACTTTTTGACTTAATTTAAGGTGAGGTGAAAATTAAGTTTATGAAGAAGTTTCACTTCTTACGTGTGTACACTAAGTACACGCAATTTTTTATCTATGCTCATCTACTCAAAACGTGCCGTGAAGATCACTAAAGGGAACAATATGCAAGATGTGAGTGATGCACACATGGTTCAATATATAAATAGCTGTTATCACTTAGCAGTAATATGATAACGATAGGAATAATATCATGTTGTGTATCTAGTTTAAACCGTGTTGCAGATAGAGACGCATACTGGCTCAGTAGTTTCTGTTTTATGATTCAGGCAAGGAGCTTTCTGCAAACGTGATGGAAAAAGTCTGCAGTGGAACAACACCAGTATCTGATTTCTTAGTAAAACGTCTTACACAAAGTATTTCCTGTTGACAAGATAAAGTATCATAGAGATGTTTACAAATATTTGTCACTTTATTACGTTAGGCAGTAGGCCAAGGCAGTTTGCGGTCGGTCGGACGTCATGCTGTTTGGAAACAATCAAGTAAACTATCTCTAACATCAAAGATCGTCTCAAAGGACTAATGCAACGCATCTAAGGTCACTCTTAAGTAGAACTCAATGAACTTGAACCATCGTCACGACATCAATATATACCTTCCGACTGTCAATTTTGAAAAAGACCATGCCCGATGTATTATACCAAGCAACAAAAGCCCTAATCATTACTACATACAGTGGGATTGTACCCACTAGAAAATATGTAATATTATTCTTATTACGCAACTAGTTTTCGAAAGTTGGTTTCAAATGTGACCGAAAGGGAATTGGTTCTTCTATAACCATCAGTATTCTAGTCTGTTGCAAGAACGCTGCCAGATCAGCCTCGAAGCAAATTGTACTGTAGTGTAGTATTAAGTAAACCATATTGTACTTGTATTCATTATACGCTGCAAGATATATACTCGATCATTAACGAATAAAGGGCAGTTATTACTCAACAGTCAGCGTACCTTACATGGCGACCCTGCCAGTCTGCCAGTTCGGTATGGGGCGTCGGGCGACAAATCGGTAGCGCGTAAGCGTGCAAGAGGCATTGCAAATTCAATGATACTAAGTGATTCGTTCTCTGAACGGCGATTCTCAAAATGCGCAATTCCTACAACCCCAAAAAAGCACAAGTTACCATCAACCAAAATGGTAGGTATCGCTTTAGCAAATTCGGCAAGTACGGAACAAATACAGTTCCATTTATCAGCTACTAGCGTGGTTATGATGACAATTTTGGGACTGCTTCTGGTGTTAACTATACAGGGTCAATTGTAAAACACCGGCAACCTGCCAGGACTGGATAGTACACACCATAAACAACAACATTTGGTCTACCACTTGCAGGATACCTTAATACACTGAACACAAAAACACAAAAATGATTTTTCAACTTTGTATTGTTTGACGTGTCTGTCGAGACATTCATAGTCTTTATTTCATTCATAAGTGAAAGGATAGCGCTACAACGCGCTAGACGCTCGCGCTTCTTTAAATAATACCTACTAAGTAATGCCTACTTCAGATGTACCTACACCTCACACATTTTAAGTTGGCTGGCCTTTTGGTCACCACCAAGTTCAAACCAAGTAATGGGGCCCAGAGACGATTATGCGACTTGATAAGCCGCATTGACCATCTTCGGAGCATATTAAGTAGTTTGCAAGTAATGTAACGATTTTTCATAGTTACTAGGTATCTACTCCAAATAATGTGTTAGGGTATTCAATTACTCCCGCATCCTGTAGGCAGTGTGTACTGTAGGTAGGTAATCCACAATCCCTTCATACCTTACCAGGCTTAGGACTAGCTACATTGAAGGATCAAAATTAATATTAAAGTAATTATCTTAAACTTTGTGACATACCTATGTTATCAATCGTTAACGTTTTGATTTTGAAACATTGAACAGCTGTTCGTGTTGCGTCATAGGTGCTCGCTGCTATGTCGTCTTCTTAGCATTCTGTGCGGACGACGACAGCACAGAATGCTAATATCCTGACCAGGACCTCGTAGTCATTGTTTAGCGAATAACATTGTGTCACAGCTCGGTGTACGTAAATTCGGATACCTTGGTTATCACGCCAAGCAAACATCCTCACTATTGAGTATTTCATATTGAAACACTAACACGCAATGAAACAATTTGATAACTAAACAAAATACTTTTTCATAAGTTACGAACTTACGATACATCGATCGATCGATGCGACGGCGGCCGGTGGCGGTAAAAGATCACACAGGTGATGACGCGCGCGCATCACGGCTCACCACGGCCGACTGAGCTGAGCCGGCCGTGTCAAGTTCTTGAAGATCGCACCCCCCGCGGCCCTACCCCTCCCCATTCAACTACGATTTTAATACGAGTTTGTTTACATCGTAATCTTGAGAATGAGCTTAGACTAAAAGCACAGAAATGATACAATACCGAAACATTACATTAATATTTTTTAGTATGAAAAAAATATGTAACGAATTAGCATTAGTGGTATACCAGATATGGTTCTTTATGATGGTAGCTGTCTAGCCCTGACAGGTTGCTGGTGTTTTACAAATGACCCTGTATATGTTTTGTACAAAAACTATAAGAACTGCCACCGCAATTGGATGAATGACCAAATCATCTGTCAAACTTTGAGAAAGTCATTCAGCGACAGGCTGCAGAAGGTGCCATCAGATTTCCGATGCATACCACAAGGATTCACCGTACTCTGGCGAAGGACTAGGTTGGTGAAGAAAGTTATGCGACAAGAACTTTACGATTACTCTGTAAAGTTATCATAGATAGTTATATTAATTTCCTTATCATCTCATTAAATCGTTCTCTCATTATTGGTTCTGTCGGCGAAACGTTCGCAGTTGAAAGGTTATGTCGGTGAACAAATCATAATCAAAACCATCTGCAGAGAAACGTCTGTCGGAGGTATGTTACAGAATCTGTGTATATATAGTATTAATACAGAATCATTTTCAAATATTCGAGAACAGATAGATATATAAGCGGAGAAAGATTATCTTTAATTAAATCATTTTGAGATAGAATTAAAAAGATATATTAAGAGATAAAATAATTTTGTACCAAATTGCATACGTGTGCAAGCGATAAGCATAATATAGGTAATTTATTTGGCTCATTGACATTAAGCGATAAAAAAGAATTAAAAATGGAATTTAACTTAAGAACTGCTATATGTTTGTTGCCTGTTATGAATGACGTGGACACCGTAACTCGACAATTAATCGACAGGATCGATTATTATTACAGTTAAAGTAGAGCTGTTATAATCGATTCCAAAAAAATGGAAAGCAAAACGAAAAATGTAAAATAGATTTAGTGAATATCGTTTTATAATTTCGCCTTTCCCAAGCGGCCAAATAACGTATCAGTAAAGGCATTGTTATCTGATACGCGGATCATCCTTTTACCTAAAAAGAGTTCTGTAGCTCTTCAAAATAAACTCCAGGCCTTGCGACCAGATCAAATGTCCATGAACGATTATGGTAAAGAACTAACAGAGATATTCATGGACTTGTCTATTGCGCAAGCTGACGGCAATTTAACAATCTAAAAATATGGCAACCGTTAAATGAAAAAACAGGCTATAAAACGTTTTGCCAGCGGATTACGCAATAGGCGCCTCAGTATTATAATATCTCTTCAAAAATTTGAGAATCCGCAAGACGCTGTACAAGCAGCGATAGTCGAGGAGATGATTTCCATGTCATCTACATCAGGCGATATTTTAACCCATAATAAAAAGGATATAAGCCATTTCTAGGGTCGAATAACCGTAGCAATTACAACCCCAAGGTCAACCAGCAGTTTAAGGGTGCATATACAAATTATATTCTTTGTGAGGGTAGTTGTGGTGTAAACACATAAAATAATAAGCTCTCAGTTAAAATTAGAATAAAATTGTTTTAATACAAGTTCTAAAGTTTTAAATGGTAATAACTGACTAAAAACAGTACATTACCTGCCAGTGTAGTATTTTCCTTAGTTACCACAAAGCATCTTCAAGGTTTGAAAATATGGTAGACTCAGTGCAAAATTCACTAACAAGTTTGAAGGAGTTCTTCAGCAAAAGAATGGCAGAATTTGAAGCAGAATTACCAAAGACGCAGGCAACAACTTCTGTGGGAGGATTGGCATCAGAATTTTCATCGTTTAAAACCCTCATTACAGACATAATGGCTAATCTTCAACATCAGATTGATGTTCTCCTGAAAAATGTTGATGCCATGGAGATGAGAACACGTAGGAAGATGCTGTTGGTTCACGGTGTACCAGAAGAACAGAATGAAAAAACCACTGAGCTCATTGCTAAGGTCATGCAGAAGCACCTTGCTGCAGATTTATCTGTTACTGACATCCGACGCTGTCACCGTATGGGGCGACCCTCTGGAGAACATAAGCCGAGGCCTCTTATTGTGAAACTTGTGAGTAGTGAGCTGCGAGACCGGTTGTGGTTTGCCAAAACAAAACTTAAAAACACAGGTGTAACAGTCACTGAATTTCTGACAAAAGAGCGCCACCAGACCTTTATGGCTGCACGACACAAGTTCGGGATCACACGTTGTTGGACCAGGGAGGGCCACATTCACATCATTGCACATAATGGACAGCGGCACCGTATCACAACTTATAGTGAGCTGCAGAAGATCATGCCCCAAAGTGAGGAAAGGCCAAGTCCCGGTCCAGTTGCAAAACCAGCAGTGAAGACGAAGCGAGCTGCCGGCACTCAAAGGAAATAAGTACCACCATAATTTCATTAGTCCGAGTAGGTAGCTATCTATATTTTCTGTTAGCATCTCTGTTTTTTCCTTCTCCTATTATTAACTACCTCTGTCACTAATTTGCTTTCACTTTGTAGCTTGTTTATCTATTATATAAGTAAGTATGTAATTGCGCATCCTGTAGTAGGTGATTAAGGTTATTCCAACTTAATACCTATCTCATCTCAATGCTAAATAATTTTCTTGCAAAACAATTAAAAATCACTTTCAATTTCAAGAAACTTCACTTTCAATACAATCCCAATCCACTTTCGCTATATAAAATAAATGACAAATATGACAATGACAGGATCACATGACACTGACAGACAGTTGACTTGACATCTCTTAAATCATCTATGCTCTTAGGGGGGGCACACCCTTATGCATTTACTTTGTAATAATGTACGAACGCGGACGTGAAAATTACCACAAACAATCCTTTATGCTGATCGTGTGTTTGCCTTAATTTTATTGTTCTCAGTATTTATTACTTACACTGGTAGATTGTAATGCTTACTTTGCTTATTTGTCTGTAAATGGTGTCTTATTTTCTCTCTTATACATGCAACTAGCCTTGTAAAACATCTACTACTTTGAATTTTGTAGATTACTCGGACTATGACATAAGTAGACAATGTTATTGAGCTGTAAATGCTTTGTTTTAGTAGACGTTGGCAATTATGAGTTTTTTGAATTTTGTAGATAAATGTTCGACTTTGGTGGATAATATTCTGCGCTTTATTGTATCAGTACTGCTGGCAGGTGGTAAAGGTTGCTTTGAGTGTAGACTTCAATAGATAGTAGTAGTTTTGAGTATTTGCCTAACTTTTATTCTTGAATTTTATAATTCTCGATAAATTTAATTTAGGTATATTTTGTTGATGATTATTTTGTCCCTTTTTAATTTATTATAATAGTCGATATTTTTGTATTTATTTTTATATATTTTATTATATGCGTATTTAGATGTTATGAGCGATACTGATGATGATAGTGAATCCGAAAGTTTTTACTCGGCAACGAGCATCACCCAAAATAGCTTCAGCAGTGTTGCGTCTCTTGCCGAGTTACTCGATCTACAGTTTACTGATGTACCGAAGAATTTTAATGCGGTCCACATCAATGCCCAAAGCATCCCGGCTCACTTCCCGGATATGCTGACAACCTTTGACTGTAAGAATATCCATGCCGTTTTGGTCTCAGAGACGTGGTTTAAATCAACCCACTCTTCCACTCTTTACTCCCTCCCTGGGTTTCAGCTTATCAGAAATGATCGCTGGGAATGTGGTGACAGGCGAGGAGGTGGTGTAGCTATATATTTGCGGTCATACATACCTTTCAAAATTTTAAATATGTCAACGCAACCACCGCCACCTGACGCCGGTGAGCATTTGTTTCTGGAAGTTGAACTCAACCACACCAAGATCCTTTTCGGCATCTACTACTGTCACTCATCAAGTGTAAAATTCTTTCCTTCTTTCGAAACCTTGATGGTTGATCTAATGCCTTCTTACAGTCATGTTATCATTATGGGTGACTTTAATGCGTGCTTAGTTAAAAATGACTCTCGTACCTTTGCCTTTCAGACCCTTACCAACTCCTGTAACCTATCCATTCTTCCCTCAAGTACAACTCATCACGTACCAAACTGCAAACCAAGTTTAATTGACGTAATACTAGTATCCTCCAATGAGCACGTCGTGAAGCATGGACAATATCCAGCTGACGCATTCTCCGTACATGATCTCATATTCCTCTCCTATAAAATCCGTATCCCTAAAGCTAAGCACAAAATCCTTATGCAGCGCAATTTTGGAGGTATGAATTTAGAAAGCCTCCGTCAGGATGCCGCCAATATAGACTGGGGGCCACTTACTACCTCGGGGACGACAGACGAACAGGTGCATATATTTAACACTAATATAATCACCCTTTACGACAAACATGCGCCTATTCGACCGGTCAAAATGAAACATCCTCCATCCCCATGGCTCACCGCGGACATTAAAAATCTGTTGCGCAAAAAAGCTGCAGCGAGATTTAAATATAAAATCAGACCTAGCGAGGATAATTATACTAGATATATTTCAATCAGAAATCATTGCAATAAGGTGTGTAGGAATGCACAACGCCAGCACATCCATAGTAATATCCAAAATGGAGACCCAGGTAAAGTATGGAAGTTCCTTAATACGTTGGGGGTTGGAAGGAAACGACAAATTACAATTCCTCAAGATCTTAATATTGATTTACTTAATCAGCATTTCGCAGCCTCGTCCAACTTTGATAGGACGACCAAGGCACAGACAATTGATTTTCATTATCTCTTCCAAAACCCAACTATCCACCATTTTTCTTTGATCTCTTCACTGCTTGTGATGTTAGGAGGGCCATTACATCGATCACGTCGAATGCAACCGGTGTGGACTCTGTCAGCCGCCATATGATTCTCCCCATCCTTAATGAACTCCTCCCCATTTTATGTTACATTTTTAACTTCTCTATCTCTAGTGGTGTATTCCCAACCGCATGGAAAAGTAGTCAAATCATTCCCATACCCAAAATACCCAAACCTATAACTTTCTCTGATTACCGCCCGATATCCATACTCCCATTCCTATCCAAAATTCTTGAGCGTCTCGTACACACGCAATTTAGTAGATTCCTTCGCCAAAATAATGTCCTGAACCCTTTCCAATCCGGCTTTCGTCCTGGCCATAGCACTGCCACGGCTTTGGTCAATATCACCGATGACATCAGATATGGTATGGAGGTTGGAAAGTTAACAATACTTGCATTGCTAGATTTTAGCAATGCGTTCAACACTGTTGATTTTGATGTATTGGTCGATGTTTTGCGCTTGCTTAACATATCTCCAACAGTGGTTGATTGGCTTCAAAGTTACTTGTGCGGTCGCCAGCAACGAGTATGTATAGAAAACAAAATATCGAATTGGTGTAATACTATCGCTGGCGTACCTCAAGGCGGCGTTCTCTCTCCTTTACTCTTCTCAATTTTCATAAACTCCATTTCTAATCATATTTCTTCTTCCTACCACCTATATGCAGATGACTTACAAATTTACCGTCAGGCACCTCTTCAACAAATATCGGAAGCAATCCAGTCGTTAAACAGGGACCTAAGTCGTATAAGTAACTGGAGTCGCGCCTATGGTCTTAAGATAAATCCGATGAAAACGCAGGTGACAATCGTGGGCAGCTCCAGAACCACATCCAAAATAGAGTGGGCTAGTATCCCCCCAGTAGTGTTTGAAAATAATATTATTCCCATCTGTAAGAAGATTAAGAACCTGGGTGTGTATATGGATTCCTCATTATCATGGGACACACAGATTCAGGAAGTGAGTCGAAAGATGTTCGCATCTGTAGGCTCGTTAAGAAGGTTACAAAACCTCCTACCCATACCTACCAAAATTGCGCTTGCGAACGCATTACTGTTATCCATACTAGATTATGCAGATGTCAGCTATCCTGATCTCGCCGAAAACCAGCTAGATAAGCTTGAACGTCTCCAGAATGTCTGCATAAGGTTCATTTTTGGCTTACGCAAATATGACCATGTTTCACAGTTTAGAACACAGCTTGAATGGTTACCAATACGACTTCGTCGGGATGCTCACATTCTTTCACATTTATACAGTATACTGTTTAACCCTTCTACCCCTTCCTATCTTAAGGAACGATTCCAGTTCCTTCACGATACGCATGCGAAATGTCTGAGGTCATCACATAACTTGAGACTAAAGATGCCGTCTCACTCGTCTACCTTTTACGACAAATCTTTTACTGTTACTGCCATTCGACTCTGGAATAAACTTCCTGTTGACATTAGACGAGCGCAGACTATATCTAGATTCAAGATAATGGTAAAGGAACACTATTTATCGCGGTAGAATAATATGCATATTATGTAAGTATGTGTATTGTATATGTATGTATATATATATATAATGTGTGTATGTATGTAAGTGTATTGAATATATATTTATAATAATTATATAACTTATATGTACCTATTTATTTACATATGCTGTAGGTTTATGACTAGGTACCTATTATAAGTATTAGTGTAGTATAAGTAATAGTAGATAGAATTGTTTATTTATTAGAAATAAGTACGCCAAACAACTACCTCTCATTACCTTAAACCAACTTTCTCCATCCAAAGGTTGCCTGGTAGAAATCGCTTTTAGTGATAAGGCCGCCCATTGTACCTGCTTCTTGTAGCGAATCTATGTGCTCTGTTTATATTTACATGGTGTACAATAAAGTGTATAATAAATAAATAAATAAATAAATAAATATATCCATAGCAGAAACAACAACCAGCGTGGTGCTAATTTCTACCGTGGAGGCCGAGGCTTCTTAAATCATAGTCGAGGACAATCTACGCATTAATAGGTAGATTTTTCAATTCAAATAATAGAACAGTAAGAGGGGTATAATTTCAAAACCCCCTAAAATGACTTCGGGTACATTTCCATATTTTTGCATCAAAATAAAGTTTTAAATTTTTACTTTCAATATGTCTTTACGTTAACTTTCATAACCCACCAAATTCACCGTAAAATCAGTCCAAAAAGTAATGTTAGTTGCAAATTCCGCTAAAACGTCCAATGTTACAATCGAAATCCTCTAAAATGAAATCGACCAATGACAGCGCGGCATTTGAGTCAGGTGACTTTTAAAACAGTATGGCGATTTTCGTTGTGTTGATAAGATTTGCTCGCGGATTTTAACTGAAATTCACCAGAAATAATGGAAGATTTAGCACAATTTGTAAAAAAATGTGATCCCAAGTATGCTCGGAAACGTCCACGTAATCCACAATCTTGTAAACGAGAAAAGGAGCGCCGAAAAAGGTGAGTAAAATACTACCTAAAACTTACTTGAAAAGTTTGTTGAAAAGGTTTATGCAACATGGCAGTAGTATAATCTCTAGGTAGTTAGGTCTTTTTAAATTTCCATTATATTTAATTTTTACATTGATTTTGCTTTTTGTTTCAGATATGAACCAAAATCACTCCCTATTTTTCCTTCTTGCGGTCATAATCAAAAGGCTTTTCGCTGCGACCTTGTCACTTGTCAAGATATCCGGAAATTTCACATTCGTTTTTATAAATGTGAAACAAAACCCGATCAAGATAATTTTTTGTTAAGATATTGTCGTGTTAATGAACCAAAAAAAAACATTCCAAATAGTAAGAGAAAGTTGACCATTAAATACAATGTCCATTATATTTAATTTTTACATTGATTTTGCTTTTTGTTTCAGATATGAACCAAAATCACTCCCTATTTTTCCTTCTTGCGGTCATAATCAAAAGGCTTTTCGCTGCGACCTTGTCACTTGTCAAGATATCCGGAAATTTCACATTCGTTTTTATAAAATGTGAAACAAAACCCGATCAAGATAATTTTTTGTTAAGATATTGTCGTGTTAATGAACCAAAAAAAAACATTCCAAATAGTAAGAGAAAGTTGACCATTAAATACAATGTCCATTATATTTAATTTTTACATTGATTTTGCTTTTTGTTTCAGATATGAACCAAAATCACTCCCTATTTTTCCTTCTTGCGGTCATAATCAAAAGGCTTTTCGCTGCGACCTTGTCACTTGTCAAGATATCCGGAAATTTCACATTCGTTTTTATAAATGTGAAACAAAACCCGATCAAGATAATTTTTTGTTAAGATATTGTCGTGTTAATGAACCAAAAAAAAAACACTCCAAATAGTAAGAGAAAGTTGACCATTAAATACAATGTCCCTACCAACGGAGGTGGTCACAAACCGGTATGTCAAAAAACATTTTTGGACGCATTACAGATTAAAAAAGATCGGATTCAGGGGGTGATGAACCGTTCTTACTCTAGCGATTCACCATTAAAAGAAAATAGAGGAGGAGACCGAAAAAGTGAACAATTTGAAGCGAAAAGATGGTCAGTTGAACGGTTTTTGGAAAAGTTTAAAGGTATTGAGAGTCACTATTATAGATCGCAAACAAACAGAACATCGATATTCTCGAGTTTACCACAACCTTCTGAATCCTGTCCTACCGAAATGCAGCGATTTTCTTACGATTTTAGGAGATGCATGGAAAATTTGCCGATTTTTCTACCGACTTTACATTTTTATGTTGGCAACGCTTTTCATTTATGCTTAAAGTTACAGGGAATCCCTCAATAGTAGTTGGTTATTGCAAAATGTTGCTTAATGGAATATATGGAACTTCTAGATATTTTGGGGAATTCCCTCGAGTATTCCCGTATCTATAAAATAGGAATTTGGGTTTTTTTTTTAATTGTTTTTCTAAACTTCGAAGAGAAAGTATCTTCAAGTTTGTGTAGTTAAAGAAGTTTTTATTGTTAACTTCATTAACTTGAAATGTCGTCTGACGAGCAACCAACTACAAGCGCGAGTGCAAAAAGAAAAAAATATTTACAATATTATAAAAAAGAATGAAAAGAAGAATTCTCAGACTGGCTGCAAGAGAGTACTAAAGGCGTAATGCCTATTGTAAGACTTGTAATAAGGATATTAACATTTCATCTGGAAAAGACGCTTTAAAAGAAACATAATTCTTCACAAGCACACTTGTTATCATAGAAGAATATAAAATCACAACCGAAGATGTCATCCTTTACTGTGACAAAATCTCAATAATCTAATACACTAGTTAAATAAGGTAAAAATGTTTAGTTATTTTTTATTAAGTATAGACGACAGCACATCAACCTAGCCTTGGGCCGTTCTCATTACATAGTTTACATACGTACATACAGAGGGCATATTCGCATGGATTTGGGTACGTTGATGTGATGAGTTGTTGTCTGTAGGTACGTACGTATGCCAATGCTTACATTGTTTTATTATTCTGTTTTCTGTTATTTATTAATTTAATAATAATAATAATAAGCAGTTATGGCAGGTGTCTGTCCCTCTTCTGTAATAGCCCTAGTTCATCCCGATTTCATATCCATAGACCATTACTTTCCCCCAAATTTTACAATAGTCCTCATGCCTGCCGAGACCTGCTATGGAGCAGGCCTCGGCGGGTGTCCCACATTACATTATACAGACTTCTCAAAGGGGCATCACGCGTTGAATCCAAATCCCCGCGCACACCTATCAAATGACTTAATACCCGTGATTGAAGCGAGATACATGGTAAAAATAAAAACAAGAGAGATACATAATAATAAACTTTATTTCCTCTCACATATTTAGACACATATATAGACACTATAGTACCCAAATCGTCACTAGATATGGGTACCTACGTCATTTTAATTTTTAATTTTATTTTCAGGTGAAAAAAGATAAGCCTCGTTTGTTGCGGAACACAATCTACCATTCACTATTATGGAGCACCTACCGAAACTGATACAATCCGTTTGTCCTGATTCAAAAATAGCACAGGAGATAAAATGTTCCTCCACGAAAACTCACGCCATAATTGATCATATTATGGGTAAATAAAGCTTCGATAATTTATGTGAAGATCTGCGGCAAACTAAGTTTTCGCTTATTAGATTTTCATAAAACAGCGTTGAAATTTGAAGAATGCGTTGTGTTTATGCCATTAACTAAGTGTCTATGATTAAAAACTTACCCGTTTCTCTATGGTTTATATACCTGTCTCGCTCTCGCCAGCGTGTGCCGTCTCCTTCAAACAGCGCTTCTGTTTGACAGTGACAGGCTGACAGCTCAAACTTCATAGCGTTGTGAAAAATTCGCTAAGTGTAGAAAATTCCAAAACCTTTGAAATATAGTTTTTCTAGTGTGAAAATATCAAACAGCGTAAATAAAAAGCGTTTCAGTAGTTAAAAAGCGTATTGGACGTGTTTCGTGCTAAGTCCAGAATAAACCGACGCAGGCCGGGTACGTTCCGGAGGTGATCGGTGAGAATTTCAAATAAGTTCATCATCCTCGGAGGATAAAAAAATAAAAATAAATAAAAATATTTTTATTTCCTCAACAATTAAAGTACAAATATAAAATAATTATAAAAACTTATATCATTAACTGCATCTTAGTGACTATACATAATCTGTTTCACGTCTAATTTAATTTAATTGTGAGACTGGTGCCTAAACTAGATACAACAGTTTGTATCTGTATTTATAGGTCACCAGGGGGCCCACGCAACCAATAGAAAAAGAATCGAGTAAAAGTAAACTAAGTAATTCATTGGAACAATTATTGTAATACAAAGCTTAAGAAAAAAATAATATCGCCGAGAACATTACTTATTTATTTTACATTATGTAGGTTAATTAATTTAAACATAAAAATAAACTAACATTAAGGATAAAGTAGTTATTGCATTAAAAAGGTTAAAATGTACATTTTAAAATTTGAAGGTACATTTGAGTTAACTGAGAACCTCGAGTAACTGTTCTGTTTCTTCATAATTTAAATGCTGCAACCAATCTGTAAGCATTCTCTTGCATTCATATCTAGATTTAGTGTACAAACTTATGCTTCTACTAGCTCTATTGTATAGTCTTGGACCCAGGACGTAACACTGGCGGGCCGCAAGCGAAGTTCTGTGCACAACTGGGTCGCAAATTGCATACTTTCTACGGGCTAAGGTGTACGCGATAGGATCATACTCGAGAAGTGTATGAGTACGGTGAATTGCTTTGAGAATAAATAGTTTACGAACTGTCAGGACTTTGTAATTGCGATATAGTTGGTCGGTCGGGTATCTAAAGGGCTTCCTATTTATCACCTTAATTACAGCTCTTTGTGCTCTTTCAAGTGGTAGCATGGTCGTTTTTGGCGCTCCTCCCCATGCCAGCATACAATATGTTAGTATAGACTGTGCAAGGGTGAAATAGACAGTTTTTAAGATGGTAGCATTCGCGGAGTTTCGTAACAATTTGAAGATGTAAATTAGCTTACGTGTGCGAGCTTTCAGTGATTCAATCTGGTGTTTCCATGAGAGCGTATCGTCTATATATACTCCTAAGTATTTTATCAAGCAAGATCTTATTAATTCTACTCCTGCACAGTCATTCGAGTCAGTCAAATTGATATGAGTCCTGATGCAGATCGAGTCCGGTGGAGGTAAGCACCTAGAAGTGGTCGCAAATGTCACGTACACTGTCTTTGATGTATTAAGAGTGAGCAAATTGTTTGATAGCCAGAGGGTAACTAGATTCATAATCTCTGTAGCCTTAATTTGGACTTCCTGCCACGTTGTTCCTTCTACTATTAGGGCAGTATCGTCTGCATAGGTAATTACAGAACACCCGGCAAAGCAAATTTGACAAAGCTGATTTATGTAAATCAGGAAGAGTGTAGGTCCTAGAACACTTCCCTGGGGAACACCAAAGGAGATCTGAGCAAACTCGCTAGTGACTTCATCGACTTTTATACACTGTGTCCGATCACTCAGGTAATCATGGAAAAGTTTGAGTGCCACTCCTCTTATTCCAATGCTCTCTAGTTTATTTAAGAGAATAGGAATCGATACTGTATCAAAGGCTTTTTTCAAATCAAGGAATATGCCAACGCATTTAAATTTTTTATCTAGTGTTTTCGAGACGGTTTCAGTCAAGTGTAGAACAGCGTCTTCCGTGGATTTATTTTTTCGAAAACCATACTGATTATTTGAGAGTATGTTCTCTTTTTCGAGGAAATCTAATAATCTCTTATTTAAAACCTTTTCCACAATTTTAGAAAAAATATTCAGCACAGATATAGGTCGGTAGTTTTCAGCGTTTACTTTATCTCCCACACCTTTATAGACGGGATGCACAATTGCTCGTTTAAGGGCTCTTGGAAAAACCCCTGCACTAATACAGAGGTTACATAGCTGAGTTATATAAGGGACCAGAACAAATCTTGCATTTTTTACAAGGGATACTGAGATATTGTCCCAACCCGAAGCACAGTCGTTTTTCAGTGACAGGATCAAGTTCTCTATCTCCCTGTTGTCTGTTTCTAGAATGGCAATCGAGTTAGAATAGTTGGTGTTAGGAAAAAAGTTAGGTGGCAAAGACATCGGAGTAGTCATATTTGTGATATCACTTGCTAGTTTTTGGCCGACAGTTGCAAAATAATTATTTATCTGATTGGCAGAGATTTTGGGATTCTCACAAGCTAGCAACAAATTAGTGGACCGGCTGGATTTTGTAGGCATATTTGTAACCGACTTTATAGTTTTCCAGTTTGCCTTTGGATCTTTTCCCGCCTTTGCAAACTCTCCAGCTTCATATACTCGCTTAAGTTTACTCAAGAGTCTACAGCAAAAATTTCGGTATCGTGTATAAGTTATCTTTAAAGTCACATTATTTGGATCATTTCTGAGTTTAAGATGCAGTCTATCGCGGTTTCTTATACACTTTAAGAGACCTGGGGTTAAAAGGATGAATATGACTTTGCATCACCTCCTCCAAACAGTAGAAGTAATTAAGCTGTACCCAAGCACAATCAATCAACAACAACAACAAGTACAATCCAGTTATTACAAGTTCACACCGACCGGTGAATGTTTTTCATGTTTTGTTGGATCAAGTGATACCTACTGAATTTTTCCCAATTGTTATCGCATTAACCTAACCTGCAGACCGGTACTCATACTTCTGCACATCTTAAAACCAATTCCATCGACATCTTGTTGAGACATCCGTCCACATCTTCTCGTAATTTATCTTTGGGCGAGCACAAAGTTTCATCAAAGACTTTGATATAAATTACAAGAGTTATTACAGTTAGATGGAACTGATTCAACCTCCTGAAAAGTTATTTTATACAAGAAGGCCTTTACGACAGGCCTTGCGAGTCCAGAGTTTCTAGGCCTCAAACAAAATAAGGAATACATTAATGGAAACACCTCGGAGGTGTTATGATTATAATACATCTATAATGTGAACAACTTAAAGTAATCAAAGGTAAGAGGCAAATATTCTTTGTCAAATGTTTTTAGTAAAGAAGTCATATGAGAGATTATGTTCAATTTAGGACGGGCAGTAAAACCTTTTCTAGTTGATATTGCAGACTTATTGGAAATTAAAGGGTTGATTGGCTTGTGAAAATAGACGCTCATCATGCTTGTATTCACTTGACAATTATTGCAGAGACACAGGAGTTTCACAATTATGTGGTATCACAACCTCCCTTTGACCAACGGTCGACTCTAAAAGATGTTTTTTAAATTCCAATTGATCAAATTGGATCGCGGAGATCTTAACTATCTTATTCTTTATTTTTGAATTGTTTATCAAAATATAACATCATGAGTCTTTCAGAAAGCGGCATGCAAAGACATCACGCACACTGAAGCAACTTCCATTCAAGAGTATCTGACTTGACTCCATACTATTGACCGTGTCGCGAACCCATAATATAGATCAAATTCCCTCGATCATCGGAGAAGGTATATGCTCAGCAGTAGGGAGATTTTTTGGTTTACACGGTTGGATAAATGGATGTAAAATCATAAATAGAATATTAATTAGATACTAAATGAACACAGGAAGAGTTTTCAATAACTTCATTAAGTTATTACAGGAAAAAAAGAAATAAAAGGAAAAAATTAAAATCCTTGATATTTTGGAAAAACCCCAACTTTTGTGTCAACTTTTCTTTTATGTATAAAGTATTTGTATTTTATAGCAATATTCCTACCATTTTCATATCTGGGCACCATGGGCCCAAACTAAGTTAGGGACCTGGCATTGCCCATTTGCTAAATTAATATTATAAGTACCTAATTATACTTTTAGGTTACAAAATGTCATACCCCCAAAAAAATAGGGAGAAATTAAATTTTGTAACAGAAATTTTTCTCCTCACTCAATAGATGGCGCTGTACCCATTTTCTGAAACGTGCTATAGTTTCGTTACATGTACTATATTACATAAGATTAACTCGATATACCATCATCAGTTTTAAATTGTTAAAAGGCATAGTATACGATTGTATCCATCCCTGGATATTTTGGATCTCAGTCATCGTAGTTTGAATTTGTATACGCGTGTCATGTTGTAAGAATACTACAATATACCATTCTTTCTAAAAACCCTTCTTTCATTCACTCTACGGACGACGGCTGTTCACCTAGCCCGGTTACACTTACACTGGCGCCCAACGTGGGGCCACAATTAGCGCTCAACGAGTAGGCGACAATTGGCGCTCAACGAGAAAACTAATTACTGAACTCCGTGTCTCGTACAACAAGACAGTAGTTCACGGATTAGTTTTCTCTGTTCGATGAAGGAAGAGATTGAAGAAGAAAAAGAGATTAAAGGACCTAGAGCTACAAGATCTCAAGCTACAAAATCTCAAACTAAAAACCCTAAAATAGCGATATCATTCACCGAGGATCAGTTCCAGAAGTTGATAACAACAATTTCAAACAATAGTGCTGGTTTATTTGCTTGTTGGTTTTCTTGCACCTCGCATTTCGACGTCACACGAACGTCTAAGGCTGTAGAAACTGTACTAGCTGCGTAAGCGTGTTTAAAAGAATTAAAAAGATGCGATTCTGACGCACTTACCGGACTACTTTTGCTGTTGAAAAATGAAGCAGGAATCTGGTGGCAGGGTATAAAGGATTCTGTTGAGATCTGGTCCGATTTTGAAAGCCGGCTTCAGGAAGCTTTTGCACCTAAAAAACCTGCTTACATGATTTATCAAGAAATTATGTCTAACAAGCAAGCACCTGACATCTTAACCGAGGAGTATCTATCCCAAAAACGGTTTCTGTTTGCACAACTAAGCCAGAACCTATGGAAACTCAACAGATCGACATGTTGTTCAAGCAGCTTCATATAAACATTTGAGAGAAAATACCTAGGGATGATGTTAATACTTACGACGATCTACTCAAAGCGTTTCGTGGAGTGGAACGAACGCTGGCCGAAAAGAAACATCTCAGTACTACCTGTGACTCGAAACCAACAACTTTACTTTAAAGGCATTTAAAGGCATATGTAAACAAAGATAGTAAGAAGATTAGGTGCAAGTATTGTCGATTCAGGACACACTATCGAACAGTGCCACAAGAAAAAGAGGAAGGACGCAAGCCAACCTATGATTAAGTTAAAGCTGCAGAATCAAAGTCACTCGTGCCTTCAACATCAACACCAAAGTTTTCCTGCCATGGATCTGGAACACCTGGTGTTACTCACAGCAACTGTCCGGTCCGACTTATCACAAATCAAAGTCATCTAGCGCAATAAACATAAGAACCCCCACTTACACTTTGTGGTCGTACGACTATTTGTAAATTTTTGGTATTGCCAGAAGCCCGCAATAACATACGCCCGTACATTATTAGGCATTGGTTTCATACAAGATACCGAAATGGTATTAAATCTACTTCAGTTCACATGGCATTTCGTAGATAATGAGAAAGATGTCTACTAACTGAATGACGAAAACTTCGCTACATTTAATGAAGATACTGTTGATCTTTCACCTGTCTTGAATACAAGAGCTATTCCCGACTTACCTCAAGCGTCTGCTACAGAAATGAGTCTGCAGCGACCGTATGGGCCCCTCATGCCTCTAGAACTATCTAACCCGCCAAAAAGAGCAAGGACATGCCTATTTAAGGCACACTCACCGGTTTTGGATGCTTTATACCAAGATGCTGTGCAGGCCATATCAGAAGCAGATGAACAACTGTCACCCGAGTCGTCCTATTTATTCCTAAGTACGAAGATATCATGTATTGAAGTTTCAAGTTTAAGCGATGAACAGCTGAAGCTCATCGGCAACGTAAATAAGCAAAAGCATTCGGAGTGATGAACAGCCATATGCCATACAAGAATTACCGATGTATCGCGAAAAAACGACAGTTTGGTGTGTTTCAAGGGCTGGTGGCATCGTCGGTCCATTATTCTTCAAAGACAACTGTAGAAGAAACGTTACCGTCAACGGCGAACAATATATAGCCATGATACGCGCCTTTTTTTTTGCCCCTGTTGGCTAAGTTGTTCATCGAGACGGTGCCACATGCCACACAGTTCGTGAAACATTGGAAATGTTAAAGAATGAATTTGAGCGGCCCTGTAAGTTGGCCGCCAAGATCACGCAACTTAAGGTCTCTTAATTATTTCTTGTGGGGTTATGTTAAGTCTTTAGTCTGTGTGGACAAACCGAACACGATTGAAGCCTTTACATAACACGGTGTAGACAAACCGAACACGATTGAAGCCTTAGAGAATTACATAACACGTGTAATTCGTGGTGTTATATAACACGTAACACTTTGGTTCGTCTTTTTATCACCCATGTATACCGCTGAGTTACCAGCCCCACAGTCAATACTACAAACAGTATCATGTGCCTGCAAAAAAGGCTGCAAAAGATGTGGATGTGTCAGAGGTGGATTGCGATGCTCCACCATGTACACATTGTCAGGGCCTTAGTTGCTTGAATAAAACTCAAGAAGACGATGAACATACTGATTTGTTTTAGATAATAAGTAAACATAAACGCATTTGTTGTAAAAACTATTTTCTTTTTTGTATAAGGGAAGCCCCGGCAAGACGCATAGTGCGGGTTAAGAAGAATAAGCAAGTTTTCTAAATATTGGCCATAGATTGCATTACTAATACTTGTCGCCGGTGTTCGGCACCTGTCGGCGACGCCATGACACATTTACCATAACAATGCAAGCGCTCGTTTGTTGTCAAGAAGAAAAAAAAAAAGAATTCGTGCTGTTTTGTTACGATTTCCAGAAAGGTATGTGCTTCAACTTTTTTATTAAGTAAATAGTATATGATTATAACTTTTATTTGTTCAATAGTATATTTATTGGTTTTTTTTTTCATAACCATCAAATTAGAATTGAATTTGATACATTGATCTAATATTGATATCTTGGGCAAAACGAATATGGGCAAGACGGATACTTTTTCGTTTTGCCCGTACTATTTCGGATACTGTTTCGTTTGAACTTTCATATCATAGACGTTCTTTTTTTTTCAGACTGGTTTACAATTACAAAAGAAAGAGCGGGAGAGCATCCTGGTCAGAAAAATCGTTAGAGTAAGCGGTAAAATTCGTAAGAGAAGAAGGAAAATCTATAAACTCTGCATCAAAAACTATTGGGATTCCATTTACTACCTTGCATCGCCACTTAAAATCAGGAAGTATCTCAAAGAAATTGGGAAGGTATGTGCCTGTGTTTACAAAAGAACAAGAGGAGGATCTTTGTATCTCAAAAAATTGGACAGTCTATTTTTTGGTCTGACTCGAACGGAAGTTTTAGCACTCGTGTACGATTATGCAACAAAAAATAACATTGTTCATTTAGCCATCATACTCCGAACTATCACCAGCGATTTCTCATTTAACCATCAAACGCGATAGAAGATCCGCTTGGTTTGCCGGCATCGGATCTGTTTTTAAACTAATCATAGGCACAATGGACGAAAAAAAATGATGCTATAAACTATAATAACGCTATCCAAACAATACATTGCCAAAATATTAAACTTGCGTCGTTACTAAAATCAAATATTTCAATGACAAAGACTGCTCTCTTTCGATATAATGAACTTTTAAAGACTATACAGTTAAACTAAGAACTTTTGAATTGCGTTATTGAAAAACTAAGCATAGCTTTTAAAACGTATTAATTATAAACACTAAAACATTTATTAAGTCAAGATAACTAAATTTATATTGAACTGACATCTGGTTTACTTACTCTGTCGTTCAAGCTGGACGATATACTTAATTCTATAATGTTTACAAAGAGTCATAGTCTTCATCCATTTGTTTTAACACCTAAACAACTATACACAGAATTGTCCGATAGAATTTTAAGCTTGTCTTATTATAAGGAACTATCACCATTAAGTTGAAATTTAATAAATATTTACACTTTAATGATTTGTCCATTGTCATGTTACTTTACACGAAACAAAATTGTATATGTAATGAGGATTCTATTGGTTCATAAAACTGAATTTAGCCTTTACAAAGCCATCCCAATGCCAATATCATATATTATGATTCACGAAATTGTATGAACCTACTCGTAGCCTTTCTGATTTGAGCATGTCACTTCTTATTTCAGATAGCGTTGTGTGAAATGTAAGTGAATATTTATTTATTTATTTATTTACTTTTTTATTAATTATGTTTGTTGTTGTCTAAAGGTCAAAGCTCACTTAAACGACTCTGCTCCAACACCGCTCCCACCCAACACTGCCCTAAAAGAAGACTACTGAGGGGCAAGTGCGAGTTTTTGCGTGAGCTTGTCGACATTCACGGCGCACCAATTCGTATGGAATCGAGACCCCGCCACCTAGCTGTTAACGCGGGAACTTGACTCGATTCCATACAAATCGGTGATAACGCGCTCACCCGTGAATGTCGACAAGCGCTCGCCGGAACTCGCACTTGCCTCTCTGCTCGCAGTCTACGCGGCGACAGCTAGCACGCGCCCAGCAGTCCACACGGCGACAATTAGCAGACGGCCAGCTGTCCACCCGCCGACCGCTCTCGCTTTTCGCAATAGACACAGTTCGCGATCAGTACCGGTGCGGCGACTGCTAGCAGTGAGCGCGCGGGCACCGCGCCGACCGCTCGGTTACAACGCACGCCCAGCGAGGCGTCAACTTCCGAGCAGTCTGACGGCGGTAAGCTCGTTGAAAGCGAGCTGTCTGCTAATTGATGATGGCAATGTAAAATATATCTAAAGCGCAATATTTAAAGCCTATAGTTGAATTATTTTATTTTTGCCGGGTGGGAGCAGAGTCGTGTAAGTGGGCTATGACCTTTAAGATGTTTGTCTGCCATATTGGTCGGCGTCGCTCTTTGACAGTTGCCGCCGCCTCCGCGGTCTGTTGTCGATAGCTATGCTATGGTCGTCACAGATTACAAATAGATAGATTATAAAATACAGACCGAGCTGTTCTGGGCGGTCGGCGTGTGGCAGAGAGTGCGTTCTGATTTGTGGTATGCTACTTGCCATAGTGGAAAATTTTATAACTGTAATTAAGTTAAGACAATTGAGTTCACATTTTATTGTTTCTGTTTTATTTTTGTTTTTATTTTGTATTTTTGTAAGATTTTAAATTAGTAAATTATCTACATATCCCGTAATGAGCTGTCCTAGGAGCCAGTTGAAAACCAGCGCCGGGTATTTGTACCCGGCATTATGCTGAACTGGCTCCTATTTTGGTGCAACGACGGGTTACTTTTAATTTTTGTTTATGTTTAAAGGTTTTCTTTTTTATGTCAGTGTTGTTGCACAAAAATAAAGAGATTTTTCTTTCTTTCATTTGGAAAACTGTTGGAAATCCATTAATCAAATTTATATTTGTGACTATGCCAATACCCAATCAACTGAGAATGTTCCTAACTGTGTAGTAAAATTATTGTCAAAAATTGTAACAGAACTCCCAAAACAATGTGAAACTAGATTTATTCGTGGTAACTTAGATATTTGGCAGAAACTTCAATGAAATAGTTGGATTTATGTTCAATTGGAACCAAGTAGACTCGATATGGAATGTAAAAAGGACACTGCAGAAATTAAATTATTAGGTACAGGCATTTCAAATTTACAACCCATTTGCATTGGTTATAGTAAGAACCGGAAACTGGTTGCTAAATCAAAATTTAATATAGAAATAAAACCTATAAACTCTAATTTAATCTTATTACAGAAGCTTGTTGTAATTTTAATCTATATGTCTGGCGCGAGTCAAACACTCCGAAAGTGTAATTCAAGCGTCCTTTAACTTTGTTTTGGTAAACCACACTTTATCGCTGATTACTACCTCCTAGACAGTGTTGCCATTGTAGCGCTTTGGCTTAGCATCTAGCGCTTTTTCACTGTGTATAGCGCCTATTTCTGAATTTTAGCGCCTATCGGATAATCTGCCGCTTTTTTGTTTATGGTATAGCAGGCATGGCAACTGGCACAAGGCATGACTTGGCCACAGCACAGACACGTAGAGGCCACAGATTACTAGAAAAAAAAGCTAGCTATGTAGCACGGACTGGGCATAGATTAATAAATCTATAGTCTATTACCACAGACAAAGTATTACCAATACTTTATAGTCTAAGAATCCGTTACAATAATTTGTTTTCATTTATATTCATGTTTCTGTTGTGTAGAAAGCGTTACTAAGTTTACTTATTGGAATTAATTAGAAGTTACCAAGAAGTATAATAGTACCTAAATAAGTAAGTATTTAGGTACAACTGTGAAAATTCAATTTTGTGTCTTTCTTGTGTTTGTGCGTAAACTTTATCTATACTATATATACTATAATATTATAAAGAGGAAAGATTTGTTTTTTTTTGTTTGTTTGTAACGAATAGGCTCCGGAACAACTGGACCGATTTAAAAAAATCTTTCACTGTTGGGAAGCTACACTCTTTGCGGTGAACATAGGCTATATTTTATTCCCGTATTCCCACGGGAACGGGAACTACGCGGGTGAAACCGCGTGACGTCCGCTAGTTTAAAATAAAATGGAAATTCAACTACGCGAACAATCTGTATCCCTTAAGTATAATTATGTGCAACGCGTGTCCTTAGACTGCTAAAAACTGGGCAAATCTTATTCAAAAACTGAAGACATGGAGGTGGCGCTGAACCAGAATGCCTCGGGCGGCAGTAATACCGTTGTTGAAAACCACCTCCACGTGAATAACATTTTATTGGCATCGGTCTTGACGTTTTTGGTCAGTGTAATAATCGTCTTTGTTCTCTTGAAAAAATTGAAGGACAAATAGAAAAAGTGGATTGAAAACAAGATTGACGGCGAATTTATCGGAGGATGCGGTTACGGCTATCGGGACGGCGAGACCGTGATGGACAGGAAACAATTTGACTTTTTTTGAGAAAATTCTGACGTCATCGTGTCACCATAATCACCGAAAATTTGTGAGACCATTTGTTTATTTTTTTCTTTTTCGTGTATAATACTAGAACCAGAAATGAAAGAAAAAAAAATTTTTTTATAAAGATTAGCAGCAGTGTTGCGCAATGATTTAAAAAAAATGAACTTTAGTGTGTATTTTTAATCGTGTGTACGATGTTTTAATATTGTATTTCAGATGTCATTAAAATTTCGGTATGTACCTATTTTGTTATGTTTCAGTGTTTAAAAGTTTAAGAATATATCTTATTACTTGTGCTTTTTTATATACTTATATAGATAAGCATTTGATGGAAAAAGAATTAGAAAATATTTTTAATGAATTATTGAATATTCAAATAAATTTAAGAAAGTTAGGCCCAAATAGGAGGCTCCAGTATTAGGATAGGGTTAATAAATACTTATCGAAAGCTCAAGAGTTAAATTTGTCGTTTAAAATATTATTAGTATTAGCTAAAAATAGCTTAATACTGTCAAGCATAATTTATCGTACAATAGCCAGGACTGTAGTATCAAATTAGATTATCTATGTTGATTCCAAAACAGCCACTAACATACGAATGGCTAGGACAAAAATGGAGGAGTGACCGAAGTTCTTGGACCACATTCCTTGAAGTCTGTTCAAAGACAATGTATTCTACTGTCTACAAACTGATGCCTCCAATAAAAAAAATATCAAATTGTTTCCTCTTGTAGTTCACTATATACCCCTAAAAATGGAATACAACAAAAATTAATTGATTTTTATGAAAATCCAGATGAATCAGCCAATGGGATGTTTTCAGCCAATAAAAAACTCCTTAGTCTTATCAACTTCCTTTCAGTCTATTATCTGGTTTGAGCGCTGACAAAACTAATGCAAATTTTGGACAATATCATTCATTATACATAAACATACTAGAGGTTGTACCAGACTCAATAAAAGGAAATTGTCATGCCCATATTGTGCACAATTCAGTAAAACATGCTATGAATTGTTTAAGTTATGACATTGAGAACATTATATTAAAAATTTATTGCCATTTTTCTGTTTCTGCATGCAGAAAAAAGATTTGTAGCGCTTGCTGAAGGAGAGTTTCATGAAATAAAACGACACAAAGGAACTCGTTTGCTATCTCTTCTACCAGCAATTGATACAATTTGGATTCAACAGCAAACTAATTTGCATATTATCCCATGGCCATCTCGATCTCCGGACCTAAACCCAATCGAAAATTTATGGGGTATAATGGTTCAGAGATGGGACACAAGAGCTGAACGGACTAAATCAGCTCTTTGTGAACATGTCGACCAAGTTTGGGACTCATTACGGGGCTCTAATCTTTGCGAAGTCCTTGTGAATTCCATGCGTAGCAGATGTGATGCTGTTATAGACGCAGGCGGTGCACTCACAAAGTATTAAAGGCTTTTTTAAAATGGTTTCCTGCCTAAGTCTTTTTTGTCTTCTTAAAAGATAATGTGTTAACAATGATAAATAGGAATATTATCGGGTAGTAAACTTTCTCTAAGTTATTGCAGGTTTATCAATGGGTCAAATATTTATGAATGCGCAGATGTTTGCGTCACGTGTGGCAATAAACATTTTTTGTAACTTGGGACTGTGTCGTTTATAGGGGTTTTAAGGCCCGCTCTTGTTAGTCTATAGAAAGAGACTTCATAAGGTATTGTGCTGTTTTTAACCCCCGACGGAAACCCGGAAGGGGTGTTATAAGTTTGACGTGTGTGTGTGTGTGTAAGTCTGTCTGTGGCATCGTAGCTCCCAAACGGATGAACCGATTTTGATTCTGTTTCTTTTGTTTGAAAGATTGGTTAGGGGAGAGTGTTCTTAGCTATGTCTTATAAAAATCGGTCAAGCCATTTCAAAGCTATGAGGGGTGAAAGTGGTGATGAAAAATTTAATGAGTTCAAATATACCCGTGTTGGATATCAAATGAAAGGTCTTATACATCACGATACCGCAAGTTTTATGAAAATCGGTTAAGCCATTCGAAAGATATGAGTGGAATGCATTGCTAATTCTGTAACCACACTCCGCGCAATTCGCATTAGCTCTGAATAATTGTTGATAGACTATTCGTCATTGTTGACATTAAAAACCCCTATAAAAAGCAAAAAATAAAAAAATTAAATTAAAAATTTAAAAAACCCCCGACTCACAAAAAAAGAACAATAAAAAACCTGTAAAAAGTAAAAAAATAACTATTATATTATGACCTATCTACCCTAAGTATTGAACCTGTATTATCATTATAGGTAGCTATATTATTCACCTATTCATATTTTTAACTAACAGTTTGTCTCGTCGGGGACCGCTTACCTAATCATAACCTAACCGTACGTCTGATTCTGTTTAGGTATAGAGCGGTCCCCCCGACGAGACCAACTGTTAGTTAAAAATATGAATACGTAAATAATATAGCTACCTATAATAATAATACAGGTTCAATACCTAGGGTAGATAGGTCATAATATAATAGTTATTTTTTTACTTTTTACAGGTTCTTTATTGTTCTTTTTTTGTGAGTCGGGGGTTTTTTAATTTAGTTAATTATAAATAAATATCTACTTCAAGTACTAAATACATCGTGAAAGTGTGTAAAATTGTGTTTTGTGTTCTATGTTTCGTTGTGATTTCTGTGCACATGATTATTGTTTTGGAGTCACATACAATGCTCACTGATAGACGTAGGCCTTCGGTAGGTATTACGGTTTCGATAAAAAATATAAGTCAGTTCTTTTATATTTATCAAGGATCTCAGAATACGCAAGTGTTATTATTTCAATAGCTTGGGATAACAATCTTTACTTTGGGTGAATGTTTCATTAATAGTTTATAAGATAATAAAGCAGTTGATAAAATCAATGTCAGATATTTCTGATAAAATTGATAGGTATTTATTTCAATTTTGTATTGTAAAATATAGCGGTTATTAATACTCTATACTTAAAATACATGCAAAATATATTATTAAAAACATTAGTAGTACCTACCTATTTCGCGTAAAGTCCCAAATTTATGAATTATTTTCAATTACATAACTTCAATCGAGACAAATAGAAATAGGTTGTATGAGCTTGCAGAGAGAAGTAGAATAATTTCGAAACATGGTTAGGGGTTAGGTATGTAGTGTAAATTTGATTATCTTTTTAGTCATCAGTACATAGATAATTTATGACAGTAGGTAAGGATCAAGTCAGATTCGCATTTTTAACCGACTTCCAAAAAAGGAGGAGGTTCTCAATTCGTCTGTATTTTTTATTTTTTTATGTTTGTTACCGGCAAATCGCTTGAAAGAGTTATCCGATTTTGATGATTCTTTTTTTATTTGAAAGCTGGTGCTTTCCATGTGGTCCCATATACAGGAAGTCAGAATCTGATGCGGGGATCCTGGAGAAATCGAAGAAATTTCTCGAATCGAGGGAATTCCTTAACGATTTACAGCAGTTATCTTGTGTTTGGGCTTGATTAATTTGTATTGGGGAGAACATTACCCCTAGACAGATATAATTTCAGTCTAACCTTCACTGAAAATCATAAAAAAAAAATAACAAAAAAAACCGACTTCAAACAAAAACCAAAAATCGAAAAATAAAATTAACTTAGCACAAAGTAATGGGTAGTATATTTAGTTTTATCAAATATTATTGACTGAAATACTGAAGTCGGTGCCAATATTTCTATGAGAATTAATAAAGTCTGCCTAAACCTATAGTTTTACATGGCGCCGATTTCAGTATTACATTCAATAATATCTGATAAAACTAAATATAGGTACTACCTATTACTTTGTGCTAAGTTAATTTTATTTTTTAATTTTTAGTTTTTGTTTGAAGTCGGGTTTTTAAAAGCCAATTTATTATGACTGCCTCTGTGGCGCGGTCGGTAGTGATACCGCTTGCGGCGCAGGAGGTTGTGGGTTCGATTCCCACCGGAGACAAATATTTGTGTGACCCATAAATGTTTGTCTCAAGAGTCTGGGTGTTTCTATGTATATTATGTATGTATTTAAAAAGTATATAAGTATTAATATCCGTGGTCTGATACCCATAACACAAGCAGGTTATTCCTAGCTTACTTTGGGATCAGATAGCCTTGTGTGAAATGTCTGTGAATATTTATTATTATTATTATTATTCCTCTTTATTAAATATAAACAACATATAAAAAACACTTTAAAAGATAGTGGCTTAGATACTACAATTTTTACTGCACATAGTACTCGGCATGCAGCCACCTCAAAAGCAAATTTACTGGGTGTTAGCTTAGATGTGATTCGCAAAACTGCCGGTTAGAGCAATTCATCCTCGGTGTTTGGTAAATTTTATAATCGAGAAATTGTTACTAATAATAATGTTTTTTCTCAATCCGTTCTATCAAATGATGCAATACTATGAATGGCGTTAAGTGATTATCTTTTTCTTTACTTTAGTTACATAATGTAATTATAGACTAATTAATTCCAATAAAATGGAAGTTTATTTTTTCTTCACAATTTAGTTTTATTCTCTAAACATCCTACACTATGTAAACTAATCGCTAAGAATGAAGCTGTGAAATATAATTTATGATCAAACGAACTTACATGTACGTGAAGTTCGATCATAATTATATGATCAGCTTCATTCTTAGCGATTAGTAATAACCCTCCCAAGTTAACCCACCCTAAATTGTGAATAAATCATGCTATGAACAAAATGAATGTCAGTGGGACGCGGTGTTACCAGTAGGGAGGTTTTCGTTTACCCTACTTTCTAACAACATCCGTGCAAGGCTGGAGACTGGGAGCTCAACTATTATTGTTATTATTATTATGCACACATACGACATTGTTTTAAATTACATGAACCTTACGAGTATAGTACCTACAGCTGGTGGCAAACAAAACTCAAAAGGCATTACACCGCCGCACTGTGGATTATGGTAGAACAAAAGCTGATCAAAAATACTTTTTATGCCGCCTGTACACATAGGCCAACGCGTTGGCAAGCGCGCTGGCCCTGCCACTGGCCCAATGTGTAGAACGGGCGTTGGTGCATTGGCGGTAGGCATTTGAACGTTGGAATACTGCAAGGAGATTTTTTTATAATACAAATTGTACTGCAGATATTACAGGTGTAGATGTACAACTCATAGACAGATTGTATACAATCTTACAAGTTTTATCATCGGGTATTATGATTGACGCCCAAAAATTCGGTGAATATGCTTTGGAAACTGCAAGAATATTCGTTAGCAAGTACAATTGATATTATATGCCATCATCAGTACACAAGATACTGATTCACGGAGAAAGCATCATCAATCACTATGCTATATTACCAATCGGACAACTCTCGGGGGACGCGCAAGAGTCACGAAATAAAAACTATAAAAAATTTAGACTGTATCATGCGAGGAAGTGCTCAAGAACGGCAACGAACGAAGATGTCTTCCATACATTACTGTACACCTCAGATCCTCACATGTCGAGTATTCGGAAACCTTATAAGAAAAATGTCAGAAAAATGTCGAAGAAACTCTGCTCCTTTTGAAGGTAAATGAACGTATCTCGGATCCAGAAGTTGCTCAAGTGTAACGGATCAATGTGATAATTTTTTATTCTTTATATCAAAATTGTCGTATTACAAAATCTATACTTTTCTATGCATATTTATTGATTTCAATTTGTCACTTTGAAGCTAAACAAATTAAATGTTTTCACCTACCTAAAATGCAAGTAAAACCTCGAGTCAGTACTAGTTCATATTTTTTTCATGCGTTGATGCGTTTTAAGATTTTTGTGATTGTCTATATATGAGTTTAATATAGATGTATAATTATAGTAATCAAAAGTATTTTACTGATTAACTTATCTATACTAATATTACCAAGAGGAAAGATTTGATTGTTTGTTGGCATCGATTAGGCTCTGAAACTTCTAAACCGATTTGAATAATTCTCTCACTGTTGGGAAGCTACACTCTTCCTGGTTAACAAAGGCTATATTTTATTCCCGTATTCCCACGGGAACAAAACAAAAACAAAACAAAAATGTGTTTTATTCCACAAAAAGTGACAAGTTAGATACATAACGCAATGGTCACAACATAAATTATTGTAAAACCCGCCACCTTTGCAGAACATGGCCCCATCTCAGCTTATTACTGACTCACGGCTAGCGGCCAGTTGGGACATGATGACGACAGTTTATTTTAAATCTAAACTAAAATATTGGCCTTACAAAATAGTTAGGTATCAGACGTAAACAAAAAAAAATGTTTTAGCATATAGGTCTCATCTCAATAGTTTTGATATCTTCCATAACTTATATTACATCAAAAATGAGAAAGAAATAATAAAAATATATAAAATAAAAAGTTTAAACATAACAGTTGGCTCAATAGCTTTCACACCTTCGTCTCTTTCTTTGAGCAATAAAATTACAATTTAAAAGCAAAGATAATGTCAATCTGTCAAACGTAACAAAACCTCAACTCAATCAACAAACAAGCAAAAAAAAATACAAAACACGGATCACAGATATCAAGTTCACATTCTATGGAATGATTAGGCGGGTCGCTCACTGGTAAGTCGAGGCGCGGTAGCGGCGGCGTCGCGGCGCGGCGGCGCACATTGGTGCAGGGGCGGAAATAAGTCTTTTTTTTTAACTTTGTTTAAAACGTCTACAATTTGGTACACATATACTAGAATAGATATAGATATAAGTTATATAAAACTTACGACTACATTATGAGACATTTTAATTTTATGATGTAAAAAAGGTGGGTGATCGACAATTAACAAATTTCATGCAATAAATTGTGTCGTTTCAAGTATGAATAAAACAGAAATATTAGTATACTCCACTTTTATTCTTTGTTTAACCGTAGTTCTATTGTGTGTTATTAAATAAAACGTAAAAATATTATATGATATAATAAGTATTTACTAGTAATTACACTTTTAATGAAGTAGGTAATTTGAAACCATTTGTTTTGAATTATGAGACTATAACTAATCTCCGTTACCGACCGTTAGACATTGATATACTTTACGACATTCATTAGACCCTATAGATCATATATGCATCAATTTTAGCTGCAACTATCTGCGACCTTGGAAATACCAGGTCATTATCTAATGCCGCTCTTAACGGGGAAAGGTGCAATATATTTATCATTATAATCACTAATAATTATTAATTACCTATTGTTATGAAACTGCCGAACTATATGTAAGCTTGTACAGCTGGTATAATCTGCCAAATACAGTGCACAAAGTCTTAATGCACGGCAAACAAATAATAAGTGCTGCTGTCTTACCCATTGGAATGTTATCTGAGAAAGCTCAAAAAGCACGTATTAAATACTACCGTAATTATAGGTTAGGTCATTTAAGAAAATGTTCTGGTATATCCTGTAACGAAGACTTAATACTTACCTTAGATCCCCTTATCAACAGTTTACGTGCAGTACCTTATAAAAAAAAACTATCCACTTCATGAAGACGCCTAAGTTTTGTTAGTGGATAGCACTCATCTATAAGCCTTTTTATCTGTATTTATTATGTTATTATTCATTAATATTTATTTATAATTCAGCTTAAATACTGTATCGTGTCTTTTGTAACGCAATTCATTTAAATTAATATTTTAATATATTATATTTTATCATATAAAACCATATTGTACCATGCTAACAATATTTTACCGCCCCGATTTACTATAATATATTTATGTATATTATTACACTGATACATTAGATTTATCATTTTATTAAAGTTTTATAGTTATATGCCACGTATTTTCAGTTACAAATAATATTTTCCGCATTCCCGTACTACCTGCACCACTGTGCGGCGCGTGAACGTTAAGTAGAGTCGAGGTGCGGGCGGCTATGCTTCCTTTACACATTCCAATTTATTCACCATGTCGTCGTCAGAACATGAAGACGCGCTTGCACTCATACAAGTTATTAGTTTAAATAGAAGAAGATTTTGGCAACATCCATATTTGAAACACTGTGACATAAGAGGAACATTCAGAGCTACACGTGACTTAAGAAAGTATCCTGAAAAGTTTAAAAAGTTTTATGGAATGTCACATGGTACCTTTTGTTTACTTCCTGTTGCTATAATCAGATCGTGTTTGATCATAAATACACGGATTTATTCGTACAATTTCAATAAAGTTTACGTTAGTTTCAAAATCGTCACGCATTTTTGAAGAGTGTAAACAGGTCTACGCACGAAACAAAATGACAAAATGGCGACGGAGTCGCGGCGCGGTCGAGCGCATCAGCCCCACCCCGCCTCCGCCTCGACTCCACATCGCGCGTGACGCGACTCTAGTGTGTGAGCGCACTCCCATGTATTGCTGAAGAAAACGTAGAAGCGGCGCGCCGCTTATGCGCCCGTGCTTCGACGCCGCCTCGACTCCAGTTCGTGTGGGCGACCCCCCTTATGTGCTACAAAACTTTACTTTCCACAGTAAATTGAAATTAAGTACAAAAAGAAAAAAACACATATTTCAAATTGATATAAGAATAAGCAGGAATGAATAGGCAATATATCAATAATATATCTCTCTGCTAATGTCGAATACAAGCATGCACCCACAAAACCAGATGCTAACCGAAGCCATTTAGCACAATGTAAGATGCTTCCTTATAGCTAATCTGTCCATTCAAGTATTTGTGCGCGCGCAGCGAAGCCAATAACTACGCGAGTCACTATGATCTTAACGGATCTGTATGGAACGGAAGCTACGCGGGTGAAACTGCGTGACGTCCGCTAGTTTTAAGTAAGATTTTTATTTTTAATCTTTTTTATTGAAATTCGCACTTAACTAAATAAAATAGAGTATATTTTTCGAAGCCTTATATAATGCTTTTTAAGTGTGCAATTTTCAACATTATACCTTAAGAATTAAAGAAGTTACAGATTTTTGATCAGAAACACACCTTTTTTGTCCATAGTGCGCCGGGCTATCGCGCCGCCCCTGTAAGATTTAATAAGTACGCAAAATATACTACAGTACAGGCACGTGACCAACTGGATATTTTTTTACCGGCTTACCTTTTGATAATATTCATCCAACGCCACTGCAGCCTATAGATAGGAGTTTTTTTAAACCGTTAAAAACATATTATAACAAGGAAGCAAATTCATGGATATTAAGAAATAAAACAAGATATCAAGTGGGTGCCCTGCTAGGAGCTGCCTGGGGAAAAGCCGCGTTAGTACGTGGTGTCCTTAGGGACCGGAGGGCTTGCCTTTTTTGGCCGGCCCGCGAAAAGGACAGTCTTTAACACCCGACAGCGAAGTCGTTAAAACCTGTACGGGCACCTGGCGAACCCTATAGTATGTAGCCCGCTCCTTGAAATGAGCGTCACCCAGGGTCCTTTTCGTCTCATACTCGTGGGAACAGTATGGATAATTTTGATAACTTATTTTTAAAAACGACAATTGGCGAGCCTAAAACGGACAAACGAGAGCTCAGTGATGCGGATAAAGAAAGAATAGTGGTGAGGCCCGGGACCCCAATCTCAGGTCTCAAGGAGGTAAAGGTGGCGCTGTCGCGTTGCGACTCCGTCACCCTGCGGTGTGACGAGCAGATGCTGTCGGAGTCCGACAGCAGCTGCAGATCCAAAAAGACGGTTTCGTCCCGTCCCTCCCCGACCCCAAGGCTGTGGCAGCGCAAGCGCTGCAACAGCACAACAGCAAAAGTCCTGGGGAGTCGGACAGTGACGGGGACGAGTCGGCTGGCTCCAATACCATCCGGGGCCAGCCCGGTAAAAGAGGACGCGGCCGCCCGCCCACAACAGGGCAGTACGTCGGACTGGCGAAAGCCAAGGCCGACCTCATCGCGGCCGAAGAGCGCGAGATCGAGCTCCAGGCGAAGGAGGAGCTCGCGCAGGAGAAGGAGAAAAGGCAGCGTAAGGAGAATCGACGCTCATTCATCCGCGAGTCCCTGACGCTGTAGGTGGCGACGACGACGACGAGGACGAGGACGAGGACGACGACGGTAGCTGCTCCGGTGCTCAGGTCCGAGCAGCTGACGAAGGCGGTCGAGTAGGCGGGGAAGGCGATTGAGGCGATCGCCTTCAAATCCTCCCGCCTTAAGGGTCAGAGCGTCCAGGGCCTGCAGAGTGCCACCGCCTCAATTACGAAGCATATGAGGGAGATGGCCTCCCTCACATGCAACGGGGAGGTTATGCGCCTGAAAGGCGAACTCACAGCCGTGCGGGCCGAAATGGAAGAGTTGAGGCGCCAGTTGAGCGCCGCTCCTACGAAGTCGCCGGGGTGGTCGCGCGAAAACGTTTTGTTCCTCATTGACGGGCGCAACGCTGGCTTCGAAGACCGGCTACTCCCGGCGCCTCGATTGCGCCCTCCACTGGCTTCCGATGCGCGTAACGCTACCCGCATGGCCACAGCCCCAGCACCCGGCGGTGCTTCTGTCGGCCCTTCTACGGGCCCTGTTGTCGGCGCCCCCACGCCCTAAAGGCAAAAAGTCTGGTGCCTCTGCCGCCACGCACTCTCCGGCCGTCCCCTCCACATCTGGGGTGGAGGTAACCGACATGGATGTGGTCGCGGCTGCTCCGCCAGCTTCTTCCTCTTCTGCCCTAAGTCAGGGGAAGAAGAAGAGCGCTGCGGCGCAGGAGGTAGAGGCTGCGCGCAGGGAGCGCCAGCCGGCCACAGCGGCCCAAACAGCCCCCGTGACCCAAGCTCCAAGGCGCCAGCAAAGTCCGCCGCGAAGAAAAGTGTCCCGAACCTCCGCGACCCGCGCACTGCTGCGGTAGTGATAACACTGCAGCGGGAAGCGGAGGGGCGGGGCGTGACGTACGCCGAGAAGCTTGCCGAGGCTGAGAGGTCAATCGACCTCAAAAGCCTCGGCATTGACGGACTGCGCTTCCGCACTGCGGCCACGGGGGGTCACATACTCGAGGTCGCGGGTGCGGATAGAGGCGTGAAAGCGGACAAGTTGGCGTCGAAATTGAAGGAGACCCTCGGCGACGACGTTCGCGTCGCCAGGCCGGAGAAGTGCGCGGAGTTGCGTATCTCCGGCCTCGGCGACGCCGCAACAAAAGAGGTCGTGGCGCGGGTGATGGGAGAAGTTGGAGGTTGTGCCGCCACCAGCGTCACCGTAGGAGAGATAGTTCGCCAGGCGAGCAGAGAGGGCACGGCGTGGGTGAAGGCCCCGTCGCGGCGGCCAAACTAATAACGGATAGCCGCGCCCTAGTGATCGGTTGGACCCGTGTCCGTGCGGTCCTTTTGGAGTCCAGGCCGCAGCGGTGCTTCCGCTGCCTGGATGTGGGGCACGTGGGAGCCAGGTGTGCTGCAGGAGTCGACCGCAGCACCGTGTTTCCGTTGCGGGCAGTCCGGCCATAAAGCGGCCGGCTGCACTGCGGATCCGCACTGCCCCGTGTGTGCGGCGGCGGGAGAGGCCGCTGCGCATCGCCTGGGCGCCAAAGATTGCCTGGCGGCGTCAAAGAAAAGGCGTCGTCGCCGAGGAGGAGTCGGTGGGAAGCGGGTCGGGTCGGTCGCGGACCCCGCTCCCACCTAATCTGTGGAGGTGATGGACACCGCTCTACCATAAATGTCCACTTTCTCGGTCCTGCAGGCCAACGTCAGGCACTGCCCTGCGGCCCAAGATGTTTTAATCCAGTCCGCAGCGCATTGTCAGACGACCGTGGCTGTAGTCGCCGAACCGTACGCGGTTCGTGCCCGCGATGATTGGGCCAGCGACCGCGACGGTGAGGTGGCTATCGTCTCCCAGCGGGGTGCCTTTGATAGGATGTCCAAAGGACGAATGTGCATCCTCGCGCGGCTGGGAGACGCTGCAGTGATCGGGGTGTACTGTCCGCCCAGGAAGACCCGTGCTCAATTTGAGCAGTTACTCGTTGAGCTCGGGGCTCTTGTGGCGGAAGCACACCCCACCCCGCTCATCGTCGTCGGGGACTTCAACGCCCACTCTACGGCTTGGGGATCTCCGGCGACGGACTTGCAGGGGGAGTTATTGGAGGATTGGGCGGTGTCCATGGATCTGGTGCTGCTGAATCAGGGGACGGTCCCCACGTACTTGGGGGAGAACGGGAACAGGTCCATCGTGGACCTGTCCTTCGCCAGTTCTGGTCTGGCGAACCACTTACGTGGCTGGAGGGTGGTCACGGAGGTGGAGACGATGTCGGACCACCGGTATATCCGGTTCGATATCGTCTCCCCCGCCCTGAGGACTCAGGATCGTCCCCTAGCCGGTGAGGGCCCACGGTGGCGATTAAAAACGCTTAACCGGGAGCTGGCGGAAGAGGCGGCCATCGTCGAGCGATGGGCCGCGTTCGGCGGAAGCCCGGACATGGACGCGAGTTCGGAGCGGTTATCGGAGGCTCTGACTCGCGTCTGCGATGCGGCGACGCGGAGGGCAGGGTCAGTCCATCCGCGGCGGCGGGTGTATTGGTGGAATGATGACCTGGAAGGGCTGCGAGCCGCTAGTCACGCAGCCCAACGAAGGTACACCCGCTACCGCGGTCGTAGGGCCAGGAACCCTGTCCTCGAAGAAGAACTGCGCGCCGCATAGCATACCGGGACGCCCGAGCGGCCCTTCGCTCGGCGATAGTAACCGCGAAGGATGAGTCGTGGAAGTTGTGGCTCGAGACGTTGAATGGAGATTCATGAGGGCGCCCATATAAGGCCGTGAGCGACAAACTCCGGCCTTATGCGCCCCCGCTTACCAGGTCTCTCGAGCCCACCTTCGTAACCGAGGTCGTCAGCTCTCTCTTCCCTGCGCGGGAAGAGTGGGTCCCACCGAGCATGGCAGCACCAGATGGAACGCCGGCTGACACGGAGGCGATCCCACCCGTGGCCGATGCTGAGTTGGGGGCGGCTGTTCTCAAGCTCAAGATGAGACACCGCGCCCCCGATCCGGACGGCATCCCAGAGCGGGTCGTCGCCCTGGTCATGCCGGCGTTCGAAGAAGAGACGCTCTCCCTGATGTCGGAGTGTTTGGCGTCGGGTAGAGTCCCGCGAACGTGGAAGACGGGGAAGCTCGTGCTGCTCAAGAAGCACGGGCGCCAGGTCGAGTCGCCGTCGGCCTACCGCCCTATTGTTTTGCTCGGCGAGATGAGCAAGCTTTTCGAGCGGGTGCTCGCTGCTCGTCTCGTCGGGCACCTTGAGGGGGCGGGGCCCAACCTCGACGGCGGCCAGTACGGGTTCTGTCGCGGGCGGTCTACCCTGGACGCCATCTCCCGACTCAGCGACAGCGTCCAAGAGGCGGTCGGTCGGGGGGAGGTGTTGTTGGCGGTGTCGCTGGACATCGCGAACGCCTTCAACACCATCCCCTGGCAGACCATCGCCGAGGCGCTGAGGTACCAGAACCTCCGGTGGTACCTCAGGCGCGTCCTTGCGGACTATTTCGTGGACCGGGCCGGTCGGGAATAATCCGCAAGGCTTTTAATTTTCATTTATAGTAAAAACTAGCTGTAGCCCACGACTTCGTTCGGTAGGTATCTGTGTCTCGGTAGATATCTGTGGCGGAAACACCGGGAAACCACGGCCGAGTGTCAGCACTGCGAGGACCGCAGCGATGACACGGCGCTCCACACACTGGTGGAGTGCACGGCGTGGGCGCAACAGCGCCAGGTCCTCGTAGTGGGTCTGGACGTGGACACTCTCTCGCTGGAGACCATGGTGCGAGCCATGCTCTCCAGCGGGAGTAAGTGGGACTGCGCCGCCTCCTTCTGCGAGCAGGTCATGCTCGTGAAGGAGGCGGCGGGACGGGTACGGGAGAGAACTCTCCCACCCGAGTTCCGCAGTCGGCGGCCTGGGCGCCGCCGACGTGTCTTCGCCGAGGACTATCGGCCACCATGACCGGGGGCCTGAGGACGGTGACAGGGCGGCTCACCGTCCTTACAGAGGCAGGCCCTTGACGGCAGCGTGACGTGAGTGAGACAATTCACGCACGCCCCTCCTTAGAAGCGGGATCACACCCGAAACCCCCCAAAGACGCGGGATAGCACCCGAACCACCCCCTGGGCGAGGCCGCAGTAGCGGCCGTGGGTCTGTTGGGAGTCCTGGGACATCCTTCCGAGGGTTTACCCGGGGCTCCCAACCATAGTCTGTTGGGCGTGACGTGAGGTTTTTTAGTCGGTAGGAGTCCGGCATAACATCCATGAGGATTTTCCTTCACGTTAAACAAAAAAAAAAAGAAGCCCGCGACTTCGTACGCAGCATTATCTTTAGATTGACATAACTTTTTTATTTATGAACCGATCGACATGAAACAAACACTAAATGTTAAGTGGAGCAAACCGCAACGCAATAAAGAAAACCGCATCGCAATCGGTTGAGCGGTTGCTGAGATTAGCGTGCACAAACGTACAGACAAACAGACAAAAATTCTAAAAACGATTGTTTTGGGTTCTATTGCGTCCATTAAGCCCCCCTATAAACATTTTTCTTATATATCTTCAATGTACAGACAGCGACCTGTTACAATTTCATTATATGTATTGATATTGACTAGCTGAGCCCGCAACTTCGTTTACGTCACATAAGGTGTATGAAAGGAGAGGTATTTCTTCATCAGACTCATCAAGCAGCGTGTGAAACTGCCCTGTTTGCTTAATCATAAAAGAGCTTAATGATTAAGTCTATTCTAAAACAATTCAGTCCGCGCCGAAGGCGTGAACTGAATTGTTTTACAATAGCCTTAATTTACAATAGTTTTACTTAATACAATAGCCTTAATTTTACAATAGTTTTACAATAGCCTTAATCATTAAGCTCTTTTATGATTAAGCCAACACGCCAGTTTAGATTTACCCATTTTTAGATTCATAAGTCTACGTATGATTCTTTAAAGTGATATAACTTTTTTATTTATAAACCGATTGATATGAAATAAACATGGAACGACCTGCCGGCACACGTGTTTCCCTCATCTTACAATCCCGGGTTCTTCAAGAGGAGCGTGAAGAGGCTCATCACAGGGCCGCCAACTTGAGGACCATTGTCAGAAGTGGCCCCCGATCGCTAGATGCGCCACGGCTTTCCATCAGGCTGGTGGCGACGTCAATTTGGCGAGCTAAACATAGAAAAAAAAAGAAAAAAAACACTAAATGTTAAGCGGAGCAAACCTTAACACAATAAAGAAAACCGCATTGCAATCGGTTACTGAGATTAGCGTGCACAAACGTACAGACAAACAGACATACAGACAAACAGACAAAAATTCTAAAAATCATTGTTTTGGGTTCTATTGCGTTCATAAAGCCCCCCTATAATATTTTTTCTCATTTATCTTCCATGTACAGACAGCGACCTGTTACGATTTTATTATTTGTATTGATGTATTGATATTGATTGATGATTGATTGCAATATTCTTTCAATTTATATTAATAATAAATAACACTTCTTTTGATTAAAAGTATACTTTATTGACAATTCCCATATTATACTTCTTTTATAATAGTTTTTAACCAAAATATGCGGCATCTCACCCACAATTACCCTATGCTACAAGCTCTTACCTGCGCAACGAAGGAGCTAATATAACTCAAATAGCCGAGGAGCTGAATATGTCGGTGAGTAATAAAGCATTTTTATTGTCGTTAAATAAGAGAGGCCGTCGTGGTCCCGCTGACCAAACAATCACTACTGAACCGAACTTTCACTAAAGCCACTCCTTGGATGGGTGACCACTACGTGACATTTATGGGTTTGTGTCAAAAGGTTTCCGTGCTTCGGAAACGCTTGCTAATAAATGCACGTTAAGCCGCTGGTCCCGGTTGTCAGTAACATTCCCAGTCGTTAACCAAGTTGATCGTATTAAGGGCGACTTGAAAATTTTCAGCAATGGGTCGTTACAACCTGCGCCTGGGTCGGTAGCACATGTGTGGCGCCTCTGGTGTTGCAAGCGTTCATATGCCATAGTGATCGCTTTTCATCAGGCGGGCATTAAGCTTGTCCGCCACCTTAGTGGTATAAAATAAAACAGCTTTGCTCTTTTTCATAATAGTTAAGCTTGAAAGTTTTTAAAGCTAAAGGGGTTTAATGTTGCATAAAGCGTTTTGGATAGGAAGACAGAAGTAGTTTGATATCTTTGGTTCTTTGTCTTTTGTAAATCTATTATGTTTATTTAACTCTGCTACGTTTTTTTTAAAAAGAAACCCCGTGCGGTTTTAGATCAACCACTTCGACAACCAGGGTCACTTGGCAAATAAAGTTAGTGTCACGACCACGTGTCTTCACGGAGGAGCGGCTGGAGCGCATAGTGACGACATACGAGCAGCAAACTTTTGCTCAGACACGGCACGACGACGAACGAATATGATTGTAGTTTGCAAAGGAAGACAAGGGACGGAGTCGCTGGTACTGGTTCTACTCAACTGTGTCGCCCGACACACTTGCACTTCGGTCGCTCGTAGAACAGTCTATGTGTTACTAGTTGTGTGGTTGCGTCTGCTAATTTGCGTATTTTAATTAGTTAAAAGCACTAAAATGCCTTCTTGTGTGTTTAAGAAGTGTAATAATCACTCCGGGAAGAAGAATAAGTCTCACGGAATAACTTTTCACTCGGAAGTACAGTTATACACTATTTTTATAAAAAATATAAATATGACAGTTAGCGTCCTCCGCCATGTTTAAAAGAACGAGATAGACAATGGCGTAATAAGCGTGTCGGACACGGTGCGACATAATTACGTAGTTGTCTTTACAATACAATTTGGTATGTAACGTCAGCAACAAAATTTTTGGGATAACTTATTTTTTGTGTGCCAGTTTAGTTAGAATTTACTTTATGAGACTTCTTTATTTTATTTCTTTGATCTCTGTGAACATTCTATAGTTATTTCAGACGTGCTTTTTTTTTTAATTATTGTTGTTTTTAAGGTTTCCCAAGGACGAATTGATACGACAAAAATGGGTGGTTGTTCTTCGAAAACAAAGACAGGAACCTGATTGGACACCGACTACATATAGTCGTATATGATCAATTCATTTTTAACCGTATACTGTGGTCCGAATCAACCCATTACCAAAAGTTCTTGGGCGATTCGAACCGCGGTGAGAAACGACTCTTTTAAAAAGTGCTCTTGGGCAATTCATACCGCGGTTCGAACCGCTCACGGTGCGAAACGACTAAAGACCCATAAAACCAATAAAGGTTTAAAAAGGATATCAAAAGAGGCTATACCATTCTTTCACGTAAGTATAAATAAAATGAGTATAAATATCTTTTTTGCACTCGTGCATGCTTGTTTGCCTTCAATTTTAAAGTCGGTTTATTACTTTTTTTAGGAGGCTATGGAATCTTACAATTATAACTCAAACCCCTGTTCACCAAACTGTTTACAAAACGTGGATATATCTGATATGGATTCAATTTTGGACACACCCCGTTAAGCTTTTTTAAAAACAAAAGTAAGAAGATTAGCATTTGACAAAAAAAAAACTAAAGGATGAAAATAAAAATTTAAGAAGAAAAAACAAAAGACTAGAAAAAAGGTACAAATCGTTGAAAGAGTCGATTAGAAGTCTAAAAAAACATTGAAAGCAGAAGTAGCTGATTTGTTTGCTAGATTGAAAAGACAAAAGCAGCGCAACGAGAACATAAGAACTAAATTTAGCCCACCAATGAGGAAATTTGCTCTGACGCTGAACTTTTACTTTCCGGCTGGTTTTAAGTATGTGAGACAAGTTTTTGAAGATACTCTGCCCCATCCTCGGACACTTATAAAATGGTACGAAATTTTAAATGCAGAGCCTGGATTCACAACAGAATCCTTCCAAGCTCTTAAACTAAAAAGAAGTAAATCAGGAAAAGACATTTATTGTACTTTAGTTATGGATGAAATGGCTATCCGACAGCAAACAGTTTGGAATGGTAAAAAAACATTAGGTTTAGTTAATTATGGCACTGGAAGCATAGACGAAGACAAGGTCGCTACTCAAGCTTTTGTAATGATGCTTGTGAGTCTCAATGAAAACTGGAAAATACCAGTTGGTTATTTTTTTGTTGATGGCCTCACAGCTGAGAATAAAGCAAATTTAATTAATATTTGTTTGACAAAATGCTACGAGATAGGAGTTAAAGTGGTTGCATTAACTTTCGATGGTTGCTCAACAAATATAAATGCAGCTAATTTATTAGGTTGTAATCTCATAGATATAAAAAATCTAAAAACAACATTTAAACACCCCGTATGTGACATGGAAGTAGCCGTGTTTTTAGATCCATACCATATGATTAAGTTAGTCCGGAATACGTTCGAATCGAAACGATTACTTTTTGATAACGAAAATCAAGAAATAAAATGGCAATATGTAGTAAATTCACTGAAACTACAAACTAGTGAAACTTTAAATTTTGCAAATAAATTGACTCCAAAACACATAAGACTTTCGCAATCAAATCATGAAAGTTAAGCTTGCTACTCAGCTTCTTAGTCGAAGTGTAGCAGAAGCATTACGATTATGTGAAAAATTACTTACCTCCAAACACTTCGTTAATACTGGCGCTACGATAAAATTTATAGAATATTTTGATGTGATGAATTCACGTAAACGTGAACATTTTGGATTTAAGAAGCCAATTTGTAGTGAAAATAAAGATACAATATTTCAATTTCTAAACGAAATACAGGGCTATATATATTCTCTAATAATTTTAAATAAAACCAAACGAACTGTTCGACAGAGAGTTACAATAAATATAACAAAAAGAAATGTCATCCAATCTGCTTGCAAAACGGGTTTCATTGGTTTTGTAATTTGCATAGAGAGTCTGAAATATCTATATTCAAATTTAGTAGAAACCGGCTTGTTAAAATATATTTCAATGTACAGACTTAGCCAAGATCATCTAGAATTATTTTTCGGTATAATTCGCCGACAAGGTGGATATAATAATAATCCAAACGTACGCCAATTTCAGGGGATATACCGAAAAGTACTAGGACACTTAGAACTACGATCTTCTTTCTCCGGAAATTGCATACCGCTAAATAATTTTCCTCTCCTGAATTGTTCTTTAGCCGTCAAAACGTTAAACAGAACTGATGGCAAAGACGTAGAATATTTGAATAGTTCTAGTGAAGATTTATTGTTTGAAGATGTAATCGGGGGTGAATCATTTAAAAAACATAAAATTACACGTCGAGGCACATACGAACTCGTAAGAGATATAAAAAAGGGCAAATGCCATGCCAGTGATACTACAGCGAAAATTAATGTAGAAATATTATCAAATATGTTAAATGACAATAGCAACTATGATCATTCGGAAAGTGCTAAACAAATAATAGGATATATTGCTGGGTGGGGTGGGTTGCTAGGACATTAATAATAACCGGCCAAGTGCGAGTCGGACTCCCACACGGGTGTTCCGTACCAAAACAATAAAAGTCTTATTTGTTACATGGGAGCCCCCCTTTTTCTTTTTATTTAACGTTAAGGAAAATCCTTTATGGAGCTATTCCAGACTCCTACCGACTAAAAATCCTACATAACGCCCAACAGACTACGGTTGGGAGCCCCGGGTAAGCCCTCGAAAGGATGTCCCAGTAAATGTCCATTTTGTTTTAATTATATTTTTTTTATGAAAATACCCTGCTCGATATTCTTAAAGTATTTCAAGCGTCTACTGGTTGCCCTTATTACCTATTAACACTACATATTATAAAATAAGTATTGCACTGTGGTGGTTGTTAACCACAGAGCAACGCGCACCTTAGACAGTTCGCGTTGCTCTATAGAACTATATGGCGGCTCCAGACTAGTGCCGTGAATTCACGGCGTGAGTTCGCGCCGTGAATTCGCGGCGCAGTCGTGCCCTCCACATTCACGGGATGCTCTCATTCGTCCCAGCCGTGAGTACTTTGTTTTATTCCTAATCTAAGTACATTAACAATTTAAACATTTATCAATAATACCTAATTCTAAACACAAACAAAAAAATGTCACAATAATTAAGCACTTGATTTACTTACAATATTATATAAAATGTAGTGTATTTAGCCGTTTATTAGCCAGCAAGAATTCGTTTAGCTATAACACTACGGTTTCTAGCTTCAGGAGACAGCCATTACCATATTTTTGTCTTTATGATTCAGGTTTTTTTGCATTCCACAGTATATTTTCACTGTGATAATGTTCCAAAAAGAGTATTTCAGTTTCTTTGTTCTAGTTCATACCCGATTCCATTTTAGCGCGCACAGCGAATGCACTTTGCAGACGGCCATACATGCTTGTAGTCAGGAGCAAACTGGCAAGCCGCCGTGAATGTGGATGTGTACCCGTGAACGCCGCGCGAACGAGGCGCCGCCAGGCCCTTTGTCACGGCACAAAATACCGACACCGATCGGGGAACAGGCGCGAACGCGCGCGAAGCCCGCGAAAACCATCCACATTCACGTTCACGCCTGTTCACGGGGCTTCACGGCAATAGTCTGGAGCCGCCATTAGTGTTAACTATCCTGTTATATAGATCCTCTACGGTAGGTACAGTTTATATATTTCCAAAAGAGTTTGTGAACTCTATGTTTAATTTCTTTTTCAGAATATTGATGACATATGAATGATGACATTATAAATACGTAACGTCTCAACAGTCTCATGCACCGAGCATGTAATTGAAATGTGTGTTTGTATGTACATTGTTTATACTGGAGAAAAATCTAAAATATGGGCTCTTTGTTGACTATTTCCTATGAAATTGCTATCTTTGAAATATTACACCTACCTAAAGTAATCTGCTGAAAGCGTTGTTCACTCTTTAAAAAAAAAAATTACGATGAAAGTCGAAAAATAAATTAGTATGTGACCCGTTTAATGTTCAATCATGGCGACAGGAAATTAATTTCATTGAGCAATATTTGATGGTGCTATACCTCCTAAAGTATTCATTTAATTTGTATGGTGTAAAGGGAATGTGTAGACGACGCAACTATAGTTTAAGATAATCTGTACTTACCTTTATTTTGTTATGTTGGTCGCCTGCGCGCGGCACAATGGATAGGGCGAGAGCGGTGCGGGGCGAGAGGGAAGGGATGCATTTCCTTCGAAGAATCTAGAAAAAGCTAGTCGTCGATCGCCGCGATTCAAAATCGGTCCGCACGCGCATACTAGTTCCCGCCGCTCGCGCCGCCTCCATTGCTATAGTTTCAATTCGCTGCTTTATTTGTATTGTGTCGCGAAAGTAATTCGATTACACGCATTATCCAAGAAAACCAGTGTTTATCTTCTACAAAAGTGGTCCTTCGAGCCGGATAACTGGTGTATTTCGAATCCGATGTTCTTTACGCCGCCAAATTCCAAAATGGCGTTACGCGTTACCGCTGGAAGAAAAGCCCGCTCCCAGAAGGAAGTTCACGATGCCGAGGATGCCTGCAAAAATAGCATTGGGAAGGGAAGCGTACCAGCAGATTTTCCTTCCACGTCACGGATTCCCAAATCCAAAATTTCGTCTTCGTCGTCACAGGCACGCCGGTTAGAACTTGAACTGAGGGCGGCAGAAGAAAAAGCGCGTATTGACAAAGAACTGATAGATAAACGCTTAGCGGTGGAAATCGCGGCAGCCGGTAGTCAATACAGTTCACACCCAAGTTCCAGGTGCAATAGGAGCAGGATTGGCGAATGGATTGATCGCAGCCAAGGTGAATTAAAACAGCAGGTTACCCACGATGATGTCTATACTACAAGGGTGAACCCGCTGTACCCGTCGGAACCGGTCGCGCAGGCGCCGGCAGCCGGCAACGAAACAGTAATTCACCAATTAGCTGCTGCACTGAAGGATCTCGCCACCACATCTGCTGCAAACCCGAGCACCGACCTGTTGTGTCGACTGAGCACTCCAAAGGATTTACCGTGGTTTTCTGGAGACCCCATGGAGTGGCTACAGTTCAAGCAAGCTTTCGTGGAGTCTACTTCACTCTGTAAGTACAGCTCGAAGGAAAACTTATGGCGATTAAGGAAGTGCCTTCGTGGAGCTGCCAAGGAAGCAGTCTCTGCCCTATTAGTGACCTGTCCATCAGCGGAAGAGGTGATGTCCACGCTCGAGTTGCAATACGGAAACCCGGATGTCATTGTATCACGCATTGGATGGGAAATAGGTAGATTGCAAGCATTACCTAACGATTACCACACACAAATTGTGCAGTTTTCCATAAAGATAAAAAACTACGTAGCAGCGGTCAACGCCCTTAACCGCTGTGAGTACCTACAGGATATAAATCTAACGAAAAACATTTTGTCGAAAATGCCTACTGTTCTTTTATCGAAGTGGACTGATTTCTTTCATGTTAACTACACTAGTTCACAACCGAAACTCTCATTGTTGTCAGATTTCCTAAGTGTCGAAGCCGAAAAAACTACTACGTCTAACGTAAATCTGATAAACATTCGTCATTACGACTCGCACAAGCGCATAAGTAAAAATAATACAGCGCATTCGGAAATAGCATTAGTGCAAAGTGAAAAAAGTGATAACAACAAGTGTAAGTACTGTCGCGTTTCGGTTCATAGTTTACCAAACTGTAATAAGTTCAAAAAGTCATTACGTAAAGATAGATGGTCTTATGTTAAACGTGTAGGTATTTGTTACAAATGTCTACTACACCGTCACGATCGCAGTACCTGTCCCGCTCCTGTATGTGATAAAAATAATTGCGGCCAGTCACATCATAGATTATTGCATTACGAGAACGTATCTAAATCGAATGTTCATAATGTCGTTACTGATAGCAAACCCTTAAAGCAATGTTCAGACGTCGCGCTTGAACCGTCGTTGGACACACAGCCGGAGTCCGTGACTAATTTAAACATAAAGTCCTTTCGAGTGTTACTAAAAGTGGTACCAATTACTGTTCACGGGCCAAAGGGTGCCTTTCAGACTACAGCCCTCTTAGACGATGGCTCAAGCGTGTCGCTTATATCTGCGTCTCTCGCACAGAAGTTAGGCGTGGCTGGCAAGCGGGAAACGTTGCGTGTGAGCGGGGCATGGGATAACAGCGAGGTTGTATGTGACTCTCAAATAGTAAACATTGATATTAGCAGTAATTTATTGAATTGTCAACCTTATAGCATTAGAGTTAGAAGTGTTAGTCAACTTGATCTATCTTCTCAAGATTTGTCAGCTGTTAATTGTAATAATTTTGTGCATTTACAGAAATTGAAAGATTGTTTTTCTACTAATAAGTGTAAACCTGAAGTGTTAATTGGTCAAGACAATAATCATTTGCTTCTGCCCATAGATGTTGTTGTGGGAAAACCGACTGAACCATGTGCTACTCGTACCCCGTTAGGATGGTGCATCCACGGTAGGGTCCCCTATTCTACCTCAGGGCCCGTGAGCCACCGTGCCATGCTGATTTGTTCCAGTGAGGAGTGTCAGCGAGCGCTCCAAGAAGTTCATAGGGAGGTACGTCATTTCTTTTCTTTTGAGTCGATGGGAGTGAATGGGAAACCCAGACAGAATTCAGATGACATTCGTGCCGTTACTCTTTTGGACCGAACATCATCTCTGGTCGATGGTCGGTGGCATGTAGGGTTGCCGTGGAAGGATCCTGACTATGTGATGCCTAAATCTTATTCCCATGCACTGTCACGGTTACGTAATGTCGAGAAGAAAATGAGTTTTGATAATAACTATGCACTTAGGTATGCTGACCGTATAAAGCATTTATTTGATAATGATTTTGCTGAGGAGTTACTTGACATTAGGACCTCAGCAAAGACGTGGTACTTACCACATTTTGGGGTAGATAACCCTAACAAGAGGAAACTACGTTTGGTTTTTGATGCGGCTGCTAAGTCTAGTGGTGTCTCTCTCAACGATTGTTTATTAAAGGGTCCGGACCTTCTAGTGTCTCTGTTTGGCATCATGTTACGGTTCCGTGAGAATCCCATAGCCGTAACGGGTGATATTAAAGACATGTTTTTAAAAATTAAGATCCGACCTGAGGACCGAGATGCCTTCAGATTTCTTTGGAGAAATACAGCCGACGAATCTGTGAAAACGTTTGTTATGACATCTTTAATTTTTGGTGCTAATTGTTCACCGTTTATAGCTCAATACATAAAAAATAAAAACGCACAACCATATGTGTCGACTATGCCTTCTGCTGTTCTAGCTGTAGAACAACAACATTATATGGACGATTATATTGATAGTTTGCCTGATATTCATTGTGCCATTAATTTAGTAAAAGAAATTTCCTTTATTCATAAGCAAGGTGGCTTCCATTTATGTAATTTTAATAGTAATAGTAGTTCTGTGTTAGATAGCATTCCAAAAGAATCTCTCGGTTCTGCTGCAGTAAGGTTCAAATTCGACCAGCAGAATGATACCGAACGTACACTAGGTTTGTTGTGGGAGCCAGTCAGTGACATTTTAATGTTTGATTTATCTTTTAAAAACATACCTAAACAACTTATTGAGGGCTCTCAGCGGCCCACTAAGAGAGAAGTCCTGCGTATTGTCATGTCTATTTTTGATGTTTTTGGTTTTTTAACGCCAATTACCCTAAATGGAAAGCTTATATTACAAGAGACATGGAAATGTAACGTTAATTGGGACGACCAATTAAATGACGATTTATTTAATAAGTGGTGTTTATGGATAAAACAATTACGCCATGCTAGTCAAATTCGTATACCGCGTTATTACAACACCAGTCAAGCTACACCCAATACGGAGCTCGCGCCTGTAACCGCGTTATCGCGTAGCACAGGTACTAACCCGGCAGCGCTCGCCGCTGCTACGCCTTCCGCCGTCTACAATACACCTACGGATTATAGCAACCTACAGTTGCATGTGTTTTGTGACGCCTCAACTAAAGCGATGTGTGCGGTAGCGTATTGGCGATGGAATAGCAACGGTTGTGTTCGAGTCGCCTTTGTGGCCGCTAAATGTCGTCTTGCACCCGTCAAACATGTATCAGTACCTAGACTTGAGCTTCAAGCCAGCCTTTTAGCGGCACGGCTTGCAGATTCGGTTACAAGGGAGCACAGGCTAACTGTAACAAATAGATATTTTTGGTGTGACTCGACCACCGTGTTGCATTGGATAAAAAATGACGCGCGTAATTATAAAGTGTTCGTGGCTCACCGCTTGGGCGAAATTGACGAGTTGACTCGCGCGCCGGAGTGGCGGTACGTACCTACCTATATGAATACCGCTGATATGGGTACTAGGGATTCGTATGACAGTCCGAGCATGTCTACCGAGTGGCTTAGTGGACCGTCTTTTCTCCGCGAGGAAGAGGGTTAGTGGCCTGAAAATATTTTTGAATCTGAAATAGATAAAAATAAATTAGAAATTGTTTCTGTCATTCAAATTAACTGTTTAAACTTACCTGTACCTGATGTTACTCGTTTTTCTAGCTGGTTACGCCTTCTTAAAACTACATTCATACTTCTAAAATTTATAAAAAAATGTAGCAAACAATCGGTCGATTGTATTGTATTGATGGAACAGGCAGAAGTTTTGTTATTGCGTCACGCACAGGGGCAATCCTTTAGTACAGAAGTAACTGCGCTACTTAATGGTAAATGTATAGATAGGAAAAGCAAGTTACTTACCTTGTCACCATTCTTGGATGAGCACGGGGTGATGCGCCTGGGCGGTCGCGTTGATGCTGCCGTAGGAATTTCATCTGATGTTAAACGTCCTATAATACTGGATGGGCATCATCATTTATCAAAATTGATAGTTATGTATTTTCATAAAAGATTTGCTCACTCTAATCAAGAAACTGTAGTTAATGAACTTAAGCAGAAATATTGGATAGTTAGGATACGTCCTACTGTAAAAAATGTTATTTCTAAATGCATGCTTTGTAGAATTAGAAAATTAAGTCCAAGCGTACCTAGAATGGGTGACTTACCGGAGTCTCGTGTGGCTCATGGCCAGCGACCTTTCACCTTTTGCGGCTTAGACCTTTTCGGTCCGATGGAGGTCGCTGTAGGTAGACGTAGGGAAAAGAGGTACGGTGTGCTATTCACATGTCTTACCGTAAGAGCAGTGCACTTGGAAGTAGTTAGTACGCTTACCTCTAGTTCGCTTATAATGGCCTTGCGACGTATGGCCTCTAGACGTGGATGGCCCCGCTTCTTGTATTCGGACAACGGGACCAACCTTAGAGGGGCCGATATTGAACTTAGGAAGTCAGTTGAGGGACTCGACCACAGTGTTTTAGAGTCGGAAGCGCTAAATTATGGTACGAAATGGTCCTTTATACCACCTTTAAGCCCTCACTGGGCCGGAGCCTGGGAACGGCTTATTCGCTCGGTTAAGGTAGCTCTTCAGGTCACTCTTAAGGAACGAGCTCCAAGAGACGAAGTCTTAAGTACACTTCTAGCAGAAGTGGAGGCAATGGTTAACAGTAGACCTCTTACGCATGTGTCCGTGGAACCGGGTAGTACGGAATCGCTCACACCAAACCATTTTCTTCTCAGCACGACCTCTAACCTTCCCACTATAGGTGTCTTCGACGATTCGGACCTGGCTTTGCGCAGGCAATGGCGAATCTCGCAACGTTTAGCAGATATGTTTTGGAGACGTTGGATACGAGAGGTGCTGCCAACGTTGCTCCCCAGACAAAAGTGGAATCAGGAGACATCACCTTTGCGTGTAGGAAATTTAGTTATAATAGTTGATCCTAACAACCCCAGGAATATGTGGCCGAGAGGCATGGTTCATGCGGTTTTCCCCGGCAGAGATGGCCGTATTAGAATGGTGGAAGTGAGGACTGTATCTGGTAAGATTTTTAAAAGGTCCGTGGCACGCGTCGTCTGCATACCGACAGAAGGTGAGTGCTGGTAGCCCAGCACTAGGGTGGGGTGTGTAGACGACGCAACTATAGTTTAAGATAATCTGTACTTACCTTTATTTTGTTATGTTGGTCGCCTGCGCGCGGCACAATGGATAGGGCGAGAGCGGTGCGGGGCGAGAGGGAAGGGATGCATTTCCTTCGAAGAATCTAGAAAAAGCTAGTCGTCGATCGCCGCGATTCAAAATCGGTCCGCACGCGCATACTAGTTCCCGCCGCTCGCGCCGCCTCCATTGCTATAGTTTCAATTCGCTGCTTTATTTGTATTGTGTCGCGAAAGTAATTCGATTACACGCATTATCCAAGAAAACCAGTGTTTATCTTCTACAGAATGAATGATCACGATTATATGTTTAAGCCAACTAACGTATTTAAATTGAGAAGGATACCTTATTAACTAATAAATAAGATGAAATGGCGAAAAAACACGTTTGTTGTATGGGAGCCCCCCTTTAATATTATTATGTTTTTGTTTTTAGTATTTGTTGTTATGGCGGCAACAAAAACACATAATCTGTGAAAATTTCAACTCTCTAGCTATCACCGTTCATGAGATACAGCCTCGAGACGGACAGACATACAGACAGACGGACAGCGAAGTCTCATGAATAGGGTCCCGTTCTTTACCCTTTGGGTACGGAACCCTAAAAACGATTAAATGTGAGGTATGTGTATCCGAAATGATAACAAATGAAAAACTTAGTTTTCATAAATTAATTACTTTGAAGGATATGGGAGGCTTATGCTATCCTTCTCATGATTTATACAAGCTATGCCTGAAATCTGAGACAGTTATCAAAAACTACTTTAAAGAAAGCAGAACTCAGCATTTTCTAAATCAAAAACAAATAATTCGGCTAAAGTTAGAAATATTAAAATCTTTTGTGAACATTAATATTTTATCTTCATTGGACAGTCATTCTTTAGATCAGCCGGCCACTTTCAACCACAGAATACATCTCATGAAGGCAATAATGGACAAATATTGTCATGTTAGAATTCATTACTTCCATAATAGATCCGGCTATATCAACTACAACCAAACGTCAAAAGCGAAATAAATTATCACTATTTGAGGGCGTATGAGAAATGGTGTCTAGCGAAAAACAGTTGTTGTTTTTTTTTATTGCGGATGTGTTTATTTTAATAATCTTATGTACATAATTTTAATTAATAAAGAATGATTGTTGAAACTTATACACTTCGTTCTCTCGTTCAATTACTGCATATATAAAATTGTCAAAACATTTGAAAATTATGTCACATTTAGTTATGAGTCATCGTCGCCACCCGAGCGTTTATCCCGGTTGCATCCTAAGCATTTAACTTTTTTAGTTATGAGTAAGTAAGATAAATAAATGTAATGAATATAAAATAAAAAAAATCATTCAAAATCTGTTTATTTTTATTAACAAGAAACTTTGTGTGCTAACGCTACCGCTTTGTGGACGTCATCGCTCGGCGCTTCATTCAACTCTAGCTGTTTCGCTTGCACGAGTGTTATGACGCCTATCTTTATCCTTGTCATCCATTCGGCGAGATATAGATGCCGAGCTTACCCGAACCGTTCCTAGAGCCATCTTTACAGACTGAAATCATTGAATGTCACTCGTCTTCCTTTGTATGGCACTACGTCGTGCAGGGCATTCGACACAGAAAACCAAAAAAAAAAATTTTACTGTCGGACGACCATAAAGCAGCAAGAGTCCGATTTGCTCGCGATTATAGGGATTTTGATTTTTCACAAACCATATTTTCTGACGAAAAATCTTTTAAGTCGAGTCAAGTAGATCGTCGGCATTTATGGCGTGTGTATAATACGCCATGCCATGTTACCGACAGTAAGGGTGATTGATCCGGAGGAAATTAATTACAGGAACATCTCCTGTAATTAATTTTGTTCAAGATAATAGTCCATATCGGTGCCACTTAGTTCGGAATTGGATTCATCAGCAACCTAATTTGCTTGTTATCCTATGGCCATCTCGATCTCCGGACCTAAACCCAATCGAAAATGTAGGGGGTATAATGATTCAGAGATGAGACACACTAGAGCTGAACGGACTAAATCAGCTCTTTGTAAACATGTCGACCAAGTTTGGGACTCATTACGGGGCTCAAATCTTTGTAAGTCTTTGTGAATTCCATGCGTAGCAGATGTGATGCTGTTATAGACGCAGGCGGTGCACTCACAAAGTATTAAAGGCTTTCTTACAATGGTTTCTTGCCTAAGTCTTTTTTGTCTTCTTAAAAGATATGTGTTAACAATGATAAATAGGAATATTATCGGGTTGTAAACTTTCTCTAAGTTATTGCAGGTTTATCAATGGGTCAAATATTTATGAATGCAGATGTTTGCATCACGTGTGGCAATAAACATTTTTTGTAACTTGGGACTGTGTCGAGTGTAAGTTTACGGGGGTTTTAATTTTAATTGTTTAAGTCTATAGAAAGAGACTTCATAAAGTATTGTGCTGTTTTTTAGTTAATTATAAATAAATATCTACTTCATTTACTAAATACATCGTAAAAGTGTTTTAATTGTGTTTTGTGTTCTGTGTTTCGTTGTGATTTCTGTACACATGATTATTGTTTTGGAGTCACATACAATGCTCACTGATGGACGTAGGCCTTCGGTAGGTATTACGGTTTCGATAAAAAATATAAGTCAGTTCTTTTATATTTATCAAGGATCTCAGAATACGCAAGTGTTATTAGTTCAATAGCTTGGGATAATAATCTTTACTTTGGCTGAATGTTTCATTAATAGTTTATAAGATAATAAAGCAGTTTATAATAAATCACTTTGTCAGATATTTCTGATAAAATTGATAGGTATTTATTTCAATTTTGTATTGTAAAATATAGGTTTTTAATACTCTATACTTAAAATACATGCAAAATATATTATTAAAAACATTAAGTAGTACCTACCTATTTCGCGTAAAGTCCCAAATTTATGAATTATTTTCAATTACATAACTTCAATCGAGACAAATAGAAATAGGTTGTATGAGCTTGCAGAGAGAAGTAGAATAATTGAGGGGTTTTTTACAAAAACTACTTAACTAACATTTTTTACTCTTTTTTGTTGTTGGCAGCATTGTACTCTTCTGCACATTTTCTATCTAACTGTATATTTGATATTTAGCAAAAACCACACAATCCAACGATATTATGTGCAAAAAAATGTGGTATTTTACAAAAACAGCGTAACTCTCAAAATATTCTACAAAAACTACTTATAGTTTTGTCTATGTGCACTTTTTGTAAAAACTTAATTTATTACTGTCAATGTCATTCATTATTAACCGCGCTTTCGCTACCTACCTACATATCCGAAAGAAGTGAATAAATTACAATAAGATTTTATTATCTGCTCGTAAAATGGATCTTCAAAGTAGTAGTAGTATAATTAGAAAAAGGGAACGCAAAGAGAAGAAGGAAAATGTAATTAAAATGAAAAAAGCCAAAGGGATTGAACATATAAATCACAAAAATGACTTAGTGCCAGCGCGTGAAGTAGGACCCGATTGCAGGTAAATAAATCAATGCTAGATGAGGTTTAGTCTTTAGTTTTTACATAATATTTTTTTCTTTTAGACTAAATATTATGTTTATCTGATTTCAGGTGCAAATTGTATAAATGTTACGACAAAATTGCTCAAGGACAGCGGCAAACTATATTAAGAAATTTCAATGAATTGGGTAACAAAAATGACCAAGATGCTTACCTAATGAGCTTAATTTCATCATCACATCCCAAAAGACATACGACTGTAAGACCACAGAAGTTCCGAATGGTCACATATTCATTCAAATTAAGAGTAGGAATTGAAGAAATACCGGTATGTTTAACTGCTTTTTGCAATATTCATGGTGTAAAAAAAGGTCATATCAGAAGGTTACAAGAACTCATTACTGTGAATATTTTGTTACCAAAAGATATGAGAGGTTCACATAAGTCTAATAGATACAAGAAAACACCTACAGAAGTTTTGAATTTAATCAGTGCCCATATTGAATCATTCAGGGCAAGACAATCTCACTATTCTTTGAGAGATAATCCCAATTGCCGATATTTGGATGAAGAGCTATCAGTCAATAAAATGTATAATTTGTTTTTGAATAGTTATCAAATCCAGGTATCATATGTAGTATACTGGTCAGTGTTCAAAAATAACTTCAATCTGAAATTTGGTTTGCCCCGGACTGACACATGTGCAACATGTGATACATTTAGACTAAAAATTAAACTTGCAGTGCTAGATGGAACTAAAGCAATCCTTAAAAATGAACATAAATTACATCTGTTGAAAGTGGAAAAGTTTAATGAGATTAAACGAAGAGAAAAGCAAAAGGCTCAGCAAGGTGAAAGTATTTGTTTAACATTTGATTACATGCAGAATCTGCCGTTACCTCACATTAGAACTAGTGATGTATTTGATTACCGACAACTATGGTTATATGTATTTGGGATTCACAACATCGGCAGTAATCATGTTGTTTTAAATAGCTATTTAGAAACAGAGGGTAAAAAGGGCCAGAATGATGTTACATCACTTTTACTAAGATACCTAAACACATTTATGATTCAGTCTGATAAATTAGTTCTGATCAGTGATGGATGTTCAGGCCAAAATAAAAATTACACTATGGTGCATTTTCTTTACTGTTTGGTCCATGTTCTGGGTTTATTTAAATCTATAAAGTACATATTCCCTATCAGAGGACATACCTACTTACCTAATGACCAAGATTTTAGCCTGATTGGAATAAAAAAAAAGAAATATACTGCAGAAACGCCTGATGACTGGAATGATTTAATGCAAGAGGCTCGAAGACATCCATCTCCATTTCATGTTGAAAAAATTACTCATGATATGTTTTTTAATATAAAAGAAGCAGTTGGCCAATATTTTCTGCGACAAAGTAAGCCTCCAATGAAGCTGAAAGAAGTTCGCATGATAAAAATAGAAAAGGAAAATCCATTTGTTTTGGTACGATATAGTTTCACTGGACCTTGGCATAGAATAATGATTAGAAATAAGCGCAAATTACCAGATGAGTTAACAATGAAAAGAATGTATGAATCACCTCTGCCATTAAATCCTCTTAAAGTAAATGACTTACGCAAACTAATACGATATGTATCAAGTTCTACAAGTTGCAACTTTTATGAAACACTTCTCACTTCTTCAACTACAAGTACATTAGCTGATGATATGGACAATGAAGATAACAGCAGTGGCACAGATGAATAGTGTCATTATTTTTTACAAATACAACATAATGTTTCAGAAGCTGTGTTTTATTTATCACAAAAACAAGATATTGACTTATATATTACAAAAAGTGGATATGTGTTCAACTGTTTTTGATAAATTGCTAGATATCTTGTAACACTAAGATGATCAGTGTTACTCACCAACTAGCGCGAGGTAGCTATGCAGAGAACTCTATCCCAGGGCGCCTTATTTCTAAGTTTCCAGTCTGTGTGCAAGGGTAGGCTAGGGCTCTCACGAAAACAGACAATAGGGTGTACACACATATATTTATATAACACAGAGATACACAGAGACACACAGAGAGCTTATTCACTGATAGACACAAATATCACAGGTACACAGAAGTATAGTCAGTGCTTAGGTACTTATGCTACTAAGCTACACATAAGTAGTGGATTTACTGGCCTGCAGAGTGAGCTGAGTGAGAGTGACTGCCTGTTGTTACTGCCAGGTGATGACGGCAGATACCTCTCACATGAGAAGCTCGTGTAGTCCGCACTTCCACGTTGTCGTACCACGTGCAGCCCACTAACTTATAGGTGCGGCACCAAATATCTCATCCGGCAACTAGCCCCGTAGTAAAAAACCCTGTCATGAAAGAAACGACAAATTAAGATCTTGGCTGCGCGACAGACGACAATCGACCCGCTTTGCAAAAGAAGAAGTGACTCACCAGTTTTCTGGGTAAAATGTAGCAAGATGCAATGCAGCAACCCAATCACAGCCCGTTAGGCCACGCGAGGTAACAAATAATCGCGCTTGAGCGAAAAACTGATTCGCGGCACAGTCTCAGAGCAAAAGCCAAAGGACCTCCAACTACCCCAAAGCAGGTCTCGGTCAAAAGTCCTGTCTTTCACGAAAAATCTTAACAAAACCCGTTCCTTTAAATGCGAAACGCTTCGTCACCGAACTTATGACATCCTGTCATTCTGACAGCAGAAATGTCACCACTGACAACCGATTAAAAAAAGATAACTCGATAAGGCTGCTTTCACATCCTAAATACTGCATCTATAGAAAATAAATGCTACAACCACCCCCCCTTTAATAGTATTTCCTGCGGATATGACACGCTGGAAATACACAATAAAGAAAACAGAAAAGTACTGACTAATAAACAAAGACAACCAGCTAGGTCCTTCAAACACCAGCTGACTACGACCATTACAATACCAAAGAAAGATCCTCCTATGTACCTAACTAGACACTGACTCGTGTACCGGTTAGGCTAAGTAACTAGAGTCTAATGCCCTTCATAGAAAACGAATGCTCCCTTTACTCACTGCCGATACCCTAACACTACCCAAGCTCTCAGGATAATGTAGAGTACTAAGAAGCGAATGAGAGAAAAACGCTCGGTGCGGTGCATAGAAGAAACTACAACGTGACAATTTAAAGTCACGTACACATATAGAAATACAAACAAAAGATTAAAATAGTCTTACATAATGATCACATAGCACTGGTTTAATAAACTAGAGAAACAGTGCTATGTAGTTACGTTAGGTATTGGAGACTGCTCCTCCTGATACTTCAGGATGTCCTTGATATGGTACTCCCCAAGATCCTTACCGTCCAGATCTGACAGCCTATATACTAAAGGGGATCGTTTAGCAGTCACCACACATTTAAGGAACTTAGGAGCTAGCTTAGCAGTAAAATTCTTGGCCTTGTTGGACAGGTAGAACGTGCGTTTGTAAACTATCTGTCCCACTTTCAGCTCTACATGCCTTTTTCTGAGGTTGTAATACTTTTCATTACGCTGGTGGGCAACGTTCAAATGTTTCCTCACCTGGTCGTAAATGCGTTGTATTTCTCTCAGCTTGACACCGAAGGCTGATGGATCGTCTACAGAGACTGAAGTAGGATGGCACGCGATATCTGTCTGCCTGTACAGCACTCCATCCCCAATAAATTCCCTACCATGTACCAAAAAGTAAGGGGTGAAACGAGTTGCTTCGTTAACTGCAGTGTTTAAAGCACACTGTATCTCAACCAAGAACTGATCCCAAGACTTGTGTTGTGACTTCACATAGCATGAGATCGCTTGAACCACATTGCGAATAGCTCGTTCCGCCTGATTAGTTTGGGCATGATACCTAGGGTTATAATATATATTAGGTACATTGTATTTAGCCAACAGATCCTTAAATGGCTTACTCACAAACTGAGGGCCATTATCCATGTAAATAGTCTTGCAGACTCCGTGCACGAGAAACACACTCTTCTCTATGAACCTCGCGACTACAGCGCCTGTGGCAACCCGAACAGGGCACAACATGACGTATTTGCTAAAGTAGTCGGAGACCACGATCAGGTGTACGTTTCTATTGCTCGAAGTGGGAAAGGGACCAAGCAGATCGACAGAGATAGCTTCGAATGGCTTCGCAACCCGCTTCGGGCTACCCATTAGGCCGGGACGAGACGTATTTACGGGTTTGTACTGCTTGCATGTTTCGCAATTCCCAACATATTCTTTGACGTCCTCGTACATCTTGGGCCAGTAATAATTTAGGGCCAACCTTTTATGCGTCTTCCAAACGCCACCATGGGCACTAAGTGTGTCATCCTGGTACTTAGAGAGCAGGGGCAAGCGATCCTCCTGAGGTACCACCAGCTTCCAGTCAAAGTCTGAAGTCAAAGAATATTTATTTTTAGTTAACCTATATAGAAGGTTGTCACGAATGTCATAATTTGGTGACTTCCTAGGGTTCTTCCGAACACTATTCATGGTGTGGTCATACCACGGGTCTTTAGTGGGTACTGCATCGAGGGAATCAATTTTGATACGAGACAGAGCATCAGGTACAACGTGGTCTTTACCTTTTCGATGCTCTATGTCAAAATCGAATTGACTGAGCCTCATGCTCCAACGTGCTAGACGACCCGTGGGATTTTTTAGCTTATGGAACCACAGAAGAGATGAATGATCCGTGACGACCGTACATTTTTGGCCTTCGACGTACTGTCGAAATTGTTCCAAAGCGAAAATCACGGCCAGAAGTTCTCGCTCAGTTGTGCTGTAGTTCACCTCGTTCTTGTTGAGAGAACGGCTACAGTAGGCGATAGGGTGCTCAACACCATCGTGAGTTTGTGTCAGTACAGCAGCAACTGAGTAAGCTGACGCGTCACTAAGAATGCGGAAGGGCATCTCAAAGTTAGGCATTTTTAATATAGGGGCAGAAACCAAGGCTGACTTTAGCAGGTTAAAGGACTGTTCAGCCTCAGGGGTCCATTCGAACTTAAGGTTCGTAGAAGTGAGTTTGCACAGAGGTTTACTAATCTTCGAGAAGTTGTTAACAAAGCGACGATACCAGCCGGCCATTCCCAGAAATCTCTTAACCTCCTTAGGGTTAGAAGGGGTGGGATAGTTGAGGATAACCTCAACTTTACCCGGGTCTGTCCGTAAGCCATGTTTGTCCACATAATACCCCAGGTATTTGAGTTCACTCCGACAAAAGTGGGATTTTTTCATATTAATAGTTAGGCCAGCATCCTTGAGTTGCTGATAGACTCTATGTAAGAGCTCTACATGCTCCTCAAAGGTGCTGGACACACAGACTATGTCATCCTGAAACGCAAATACCTTGTTGTCGAACTCGGGACCAAACAGACGGTCCATGAGGCGTTGCATCGTGGCACTGGCACCGACAAGACCGAAGCACATGGAATTGTAATGGAACAATCCTCTCCGGGGAACCGTAAAAGCAGTCTTCTCAGCAGACTGGAGTGAGTCGAATGGAATCTGCCAGTAGGCCGCACTCAGATCTACAGAGGTTAAATACTTAGCATTATTAAGATGGTCTAAGATTTGATTGATATAGGGTAAGGGGTAGGCGTCACTCTTAGACACAGAGTTCAGCTTGCGAGAGTCCAAGCACAATCTGAGGTCGCCGTTCGCCTTCTCCACCATGACCACTGGAGAGTTCCAGGCGGACTGAGACGGGGACACTACTCCCATCTCCAGCATTCGGTCCAGCTCGGCTTCCAGGGCCTTCTGCTTAAGGGGAGAGAGCGGATAATAACGCTGCTTGATCGGCTTGCTGTCACCAGTGTCAATGACATGGTGCACAAGTGAGGTCCGACCTAAACCCACCTTATCAGTGTTCAACGAGTCGAACTTTTCAATGACCTCGTTGATTACACACCTTTGTTTAGTTGTCAGGTTGTCGTAATCCTCGAGGCCACCGTTAAGGGACACAGACTCTATAGGATTATTATCACTAAAGCTATCAAGACTAATATTTTGTAAAATTAACTTATCACTTAACTTAAATTGTTGCCAGAAATCCACTCCAAATATCATGGAGGTGGTTATACCTGGGACAACATAGAACTTGACAACTCGGATAACCGAATTGTACTCAATTGGCAAAGAGATACAACCCAGACATTGCAAGTGAGTGCTGTCTGCAGTTGTAATACGAAAAGTAGGATTGATACTCACAAGATCAAAACCCAGTTCCAAGAAGATGCGGTGCGCTCCCTTACCTAGTATAGAGCAGGAGGCACCGGAATCTAGAAGGCCTAAGACATTTAAATTTAAAACCTTAACAACTAGATACGGTCTAATGTCACTATCCCGTTTAGGAAACAGGACCTTATCAGAAATAGACTCAGATACAGAGTGATGCACAGAGTTCCTAATAAGGCCCTGGCCTACGCGTTTTTTGACTTGCTAGTACAGTGTGAGCAGTCTGGGGTCTTGACTCCTTTGAGACCACACCGGAAACACACCAGCTCCCTTGACTGTGTGCAGCTGTATGCAGTGTGACCGCCCCCGCCGCAACGAAAGCATTTGCGATCGTGGGGGGTAACCGGCGTCTCCACTGCAGACACCTGCTTAGCGGGCTTTTGTACACCTTTGTTCTTAAGCTGGTGTAAGTCAGATGTAATCTCAAACTTGTCAAGAGCAGGCTCATGGAAAGCGTCTGCCCTAGTGCGCGCAAGCTCCAAGCGCTTACCCAAACGTCTCAAGTCATCTACAGAGTTGACATCATGCAAGGCCAGTTCCTTCATGTAGTCAGGTCTAATGTTGTGCATGAGAATGTCCAGCTGTTCCTCACTGGGCATCTTACATGACAACCTTGAGAACATGGCTTGCATTGTACATATATAGTTAACCAAGGACTCAGAGCGGGCTTGTGTACGCTGTCTTATCTCGTTCCTGAGGCGGTAATCATAATCAGGAATATCGAAGGTATCTCTAAGCTCACTAATAAGATCCTCATATGAGATGAAGTTAGCTTTGTTTGTACGGAACCAAGACAAAGCCGGTCCATCCAACAGGTCGGAGAAAGCCATAAGGAGTCTAGGCTTAGTAACCTCCCGAGCACATCTAAGTTCCTCTAATCTCTCTAAAAACACACGTACACAAGTAGAACCATCATATTTTAAGTTAAATGAACATAAGTTAAGGGGACGTTCTTTATACACTATGTTACATGTAGAACTATTCCTACTTGAACTAGCTCGCACCGAGCGGTCCTCTCTCACTACTGGTGAAGTATATTCCACCTGGTCACGACCCGAAGGATCATCACCATCATCATCCGAACCTTCGGATTCAGAATCACTACTGGGTTCAGCCCTAGCGATGATCTTCACTAGCCTACCACGAATATCCACCAGGTCGGGGCAATCCAGACCACAACGAGCTAACCTACTCAATAAGTAGTTGGCTCTGATGGACACCCTAAGACGACCACCTTTATTAATGAAAATGTCACCTGACTGAATAGCCTCCTCCAGCTCGGAGACTCTTGGAAGGCAGATCGAGAGCTCAGCCGGTGCATCAGCGGGTACCGGAGCACTCGCTTTGATGCTACCTCGACGGACGAGTCGGTGTGCCGTTCTTAGCTCACTCCGAAGGCCAGACACTGTCGTTTCCGGTTCCACTGAAATACCCATGTGGGACAGCTCGTTAGCAAGTTCATCCTTTCTTAAATAATTAATATATTTTTTCATCTGTGCCATTATGTAAAAATTTACTTACAACAATTATAAATATAAAATGGCACAGATAGGGATCAATTACAAAGTAAAAATGTAAATTGAGTTACAACAAAGTGTACTAAGTTAGGTAATTATGTTTCAAATTGACTTTTAGAATTTAACAAAGATTAAGGGTATACTAAGAGAGAAAAGTTTCTAAATTTTCTGATAACACAGTTCAGGTTAATAATTAAAATTACAAGGTATCAACATACCTTCAAAAAAAAATTTATAATTACACAGAGTGAAATTCACTAAGTTAACACAGAGGTGAAGCTATAGAATAATATATGTAATATATTAATCTATGCTAATATAATATTACAATAAATATATGTGTGCACCATAAAAAGGAACATAACAAAGAAAAGAAACACAATAAGAAAAGAAGTGGGTATGCCAAATAAAATCAAAAAGTTTTTCCAAAATCACAGCTATTTTAAATTTTTGAATTTAGAATTTTGTGTCTTTTCCAGCCAAAGATGTAGGAAGCTGGAAGAAGACGAAAGGGAAGGTTTTGTGCTTAGCTGCTAGCACCACCAATTAACGTCCTGGAGCGTCTCGGACGATTCCAGAATGGTTTCGCCAGAGATAACCACCTATGCACACACACCAGACTGAGACTACCGCAGAGTAGACCCAGAGATTTGCCACTACGTTGGGAGCCAATTTGTAACACTAAGATGATCAGTGTTACTCACCAACTAGCGCGAGGTAGCTATGCAGAGAACTCTATCCCAGGGCGCCTTATTTCTAAGTTTCCAGTCTGTGTGCAAGGGTAGGCTAGGGCTCTCACGAAAACAGACAATAGGGTGTACACACATATATTTATATAACACAGAGATACACAGAGACACACAGAGAGCTTATTCACTGATAGACACAAATATCACAGGTACACAGAAGTATAGTCAGTGCTTAGGTACTTATGCTACTAAGCTACACATAAGTAGTGGATTTACTGGCCTGCAGAGTGAGCTGAGTGAGAGTGACTGCCTGTTGTTACTGCCAGGTGATGACGGCAGATACCTCTCACATGAGAAGCTCGTGTAGTCCGCACTTCCACGTTGTCGTACCACGTGCAGCCCACTAACTTATAGGTGCGGCACCAAATATCTCATCCGGCAACTAGCCCCGTAGTAAAAAACCCTGTCATGAAAGAAACGACAAATTAAGATCTTGGCTGCGCGACAGACGACAATCGACCCGCTTTGCAAAAGAAGAAGTGACTCACCAGTTTTCTGGGTAAAATGTAGCAAGATGCAATGCAGCAACCCAATCACAGCCCGTTAGGCCACGCGAGGTAACAAATAATCGCGCTTGAGCGAAAAACTGATTCGCGGCACAGTCTCAGAGCAAAAGCCAAAGGACCTCCAACTACCCCAAAGCAGGTCTCGGTCAAAAGTCCTGTCTTTCACGAAAAATCTTAACAAAACCCGTTCCTTTAAATGCGAAACGCTTCGTCACCGAACTTATGACATCCTGTCATTCTGACAGCAGAAATGTCACCACTGACAACCGATTAAAAAAAGATAACTCGATAAGGCTGCTTTCACATCCTAAATACTGCATCTATAGAAAATAAATGCTACAATCTATGCCAGTTAGGAAGTAAATATTCTATTATATACAATCTTTATTGATTTCCTAAGACATTATTTAAATACATGCTATTAATGATTAAAATTAAAAGAGAAATTGGGTTTTTTCATGTTTCTGTAAAATTGTATTCAAATCAGATATGTTGTTTTTGTAATAAACCCCTCAATTTCGAAACATGGTTAGGGGTTAGGTATGTAGTGTAAATTTGATTATCTTTTTAGTCATCAGTACATAGATAATTTATGACAGTAGGTAAGGATCAAGTCAGATTCGCCTTTTTAAAAGTCAATTTATTATGCACACATACGACATTGTTTTAAATTACATGAACCTTACGAGTATAGTACCTACAGCTGGTGACAAACAAAACTCAAAAGGCATTAAGGTCAAAGCCCACTATAACGACTCCGCTCCCACCCGGCAAAAACAATATAATTCAAATATAGGCTTTAAATATTGCTCTTTAGATATATTTTACATTGCCATCATCAATTAGCAGACAGCTCGCTATCAGCGAGCTTACCGCCGTCAGACTGCTCGGGAGTGGACGCCTCGCTGGCCGTGCGTTGTAGACGAGCGGTCGGCGCGGTGCCCGCGCGGCCACTGCTAGCAGTCGCCTTACCGGCTCGCTACTACGAGTTGCTTTAATGGAAACCGATCGCGAACTGTGTCTATTGCGAAAAGCGAGAGCGGTCGGCGGGTGGACAGCTGGCCGTGTGCTAGCTGTCGCCGCGTGGACTGCTGGGTGCGGGCTAGCTGTCGCCGCGTAGACTGCGAGCAGTAGTCTTCTTTTAGGGCAGTGTTGGGTGGGAGCGGTGTTGAAGCGGAGTCGTTAAAGTGAGCTTTGACCTCACCGCCGCACTGTGGATTATGGTAGAACAAGAGCTGATCAAAAATACTTTTTAGAAGTGATGCAATTAACACAAAATTTTGGTTCTATTGTAAATAAATAATAAATATATAATCACGGACATTTCACACAACGCTATCTGATCCCAAAGTAAGCTAGGAATAACCTGCTTGTGTTATGGATATCAAACCACGGATATTAATACTTATATACTTTTAAATACATACATATTATACATAGAAACACACAGACTCTTGAGAAAAACATTTATGGGTCACACAAATATTTGTCTCCGGTGGGAATCGAACCCACGACCTCCAGCGCCGCAGGCGGCATCACTACCGACTGCGCCACAGAGGCAGTCAATTTTTATAGGTAAAGAGTCAATCTTTTATATTCTGGTCGTTTTTTTACTCACTTCTGTATAAAATATTAAATAAATCAGCGTTATTGCCTACACAAAGTTATTTCTGTTAATTTGACCTCGTAAATCTTATACATTCAAAGTTAAATTGTGGCAATTTTTTCAAAATAAAATCCTATGGTGTTGTATATCGTTCGAAAGGTTGTTTATTTCAGATTAGGAAACAGTCGTTTTGATTTTATTTTTTAAAAACATATTGATGCTATTAAAAGTTACCTTAAGTGCGGAAAAATATTAGATTTTATAAATTTCGTCGATAGTTTTGACAGTTAGCTACGCTTGCCTACGTTATGAATTTAGTATCATTTCGTTCATCAAATACATATTATTAATATATCGAAAAATCATCTGCCTATATTTGCCCATTGAGAAATTATAAAGAAATAAGTGACTGAGGTACTAAAATGCATTGTCATGGAAAAATCATAGGTAGTGGTTTTTGCTAGTTGTGGTTGAACTATAGTGGTTTGACTACAATTTTTTATCGATAGGAATATTGTTACACACTTCCTACGTGGGAAAAAAAATCTTATTCTACCCTCATTAGATTTTCAAATATAAAGTAAAGCTTCAAAATTGTTACGTTACAATAATTATTTGCATACTTCAATAAGTCCTGTTATTTACAACTGTAACAATGCAGTCATTTAGTTGTTCGAGACGTGAATTGTTAGTTTTCTATATTGACAACGGAAAAAATGTGTCGGCTTTATCTACATTTTTACGTGAAAATCACCAAGTTTCTTCTAAAAATGTTGAACATATAGTTAACGACATTCAAAAGAAATTAATACCGCAGTTTAGTGCGCCTTCACACTAGCGTAGGCGTTCGATGGACGTATGCGCGGCGTATACGTCGCGCACGCCCGACGCTTGTTCAGCGTACTCATGTGTTCCAGTGGAGACGCCGCGCCAACGCGGCGTATACGTCGCGTCGGCGCCGCGCATACGTCCATCGTACGCCTACGCCGGAAAAACGCTAGTGTGAAGGCGCACTTAATTTACGCTGGGCTCAAGCTTCACGCACCAAAGAACGATTGGAAGGAAGATGAATCATTTCTCTGCACCACTTTAGCTTCTGAGAAAAGGGGAAGACCTTGTGTTCCTTTTGAAGACTCTGCAGAATCAAGTAAGCGACGAAAAAATACCACGTTACTGAGAGAATACGGATTTGAACATATCTACGAAGCTTATTTGCAAGGATTACGATCAATGGGACGGGGAATTGAGGCTAACTTAGTTGAAGTTATGCGGACAGCAGATGCGGAAATAATAAAGACAATTTCCGACTGGCTTGGTTCCAGTCGGCCTCAGCGGTTATCCGCCGAAGAAGCCTTTAGTGTTTATAAAGACTTAGACCTTACCAAGGCACAGTATAAGTACTTGAGAAACCTGACCGATAACAGGAACTATAAATTGCTACCACCATACAATAAAATTAAGGAATACAAACAAAACCATTACCCACCTGCTTCTTCCATAGAGATTACGAACACCTATGCAAAAATGACTTCGTTACAAAGTTTACTAGATCATACGATTGCTAGAATTTTATTAATTAAATCTGTGTATCATACTGGAAGTATGATTTTATATAGTAAATGGGGATGTGACGGTTCATCAGCCCAAAGTGAATACAAGCAAAAACTTCCAGAGGAGTCGGAACTTATTTCAGATTCACATTTATTCATAACTGCTCTTGTTCCCATAAGGTTGGTGGATGAAACTAATGGAAATACTGTCTGGCAAAATCCTGCGCCTTCATCTGTAAGGTTCCGCCGGCCAATTTCAATGGCGCAAGTTTTAACGGACACCTCTTCTAGTTCAAAATGTACTATATGTGGTGCTACACCTCGCCTCATGAACGATTTGTCAAAAGTCACTGCTAGACCAGAGGGGCAAGTGCGAGTTTTTGCGTGAGCTTGTCGACATTCACGGCTCACCAATTCGTTTGGAATCGAGACCCCGCCACCTAGCTGTAAACGCGGGAACTTGTCTCGATCCCATTCAAATCGGTGTTAACGCGCTCGTTCGTGAATGTCGACAGGCGCTCACCAAAACTCGCACTTGCCCCTCAGAAGACGAAAACAGTTTCCAATCAATAAGAGGCATGGAGATGATTCTATACATCTCATACAATTTGGAATTCGAAAAATGGTCAGCAACGACTGACGAAAATAAAAGATTAAAAATGAAAAGAAAAATATGGTTCAAAGACGTTTTCGTGAAGACTTGGGTTTGGTCATCGATAAACCGCGACAAGTTAGCGGTAACAAAAACGATGGTAATACTGCAAGGAGATTTTTTTATAATACAAATTGTACTGCAGATATTACAGGTGTGTGATTGTATACAATCTGTGTATGAGTTGCACATCTGTGCAACTCATACACAGATTGTATACCTGGTGTTTCTCGGTCCTGCAGGCCAACGTCAGGCACTGCCCTGCGGCCCAGGATGTTTTAATCCAGTCCGTAGCGCAGTGTCAGACGACCGTGGCTGTAGTCGCCGAACCGTACGCGGTTCGTGCCCGCGATGATTGGGCCAGCGACCGCGACGGTGAGGTGGCTATCGTCTCCCAGCGGGGCGCCTTTGATAGAGTGTCCAAAGGACGACTGTGCGTCCTCGCGCTGCTGGGAGACGCTGCAGTGATCGGGGTGTACTGTCCGCCCAGGAAGACCCGTGCTCAATTTGAGCAGTTCGGGGCTCTTGTGGCGGAAGCACACCCCACCCCGCTCATCGTCGTCGGGGACTTCAACGCCCACTCTACGGCGTGGGGATCTCCGGCGACGGACTTGCGGGGGGAGTTATTGGAGGATTGGGCGGTGTCCATGGATCTGGTGCTGCTGAATCAGGGGACGATCCCCACGTACGTGGGGGAGAACGGGAACAGGTCCATCGTGGACCTGTCCTTCGCCAGTTCTGGTCTGGCGAACCACGTACGTGGCTGGAGGGTGGTCACGGAGGTGGAGACGATGTCGGACCACCGGTATATCCGGTTCGATATCGTCTCCCCCGCCCTGAGGACTCAGGATCGTCCCCTAGCCGGTGAGGGACCACGGTGGCGATTAAAAACGCTTAACCGGGAGCTGTTGGAAGAGGCAGCCATCGTCGAGCGAAGCCATGACGGTGCCTAAACGCATTACCCGCGTCAACAAAAAAAAAATATAAGATCACCTTTTTTCAAATATCTGATCAATCAAAACAGTTGCCAACGCCTACACTTCAATCATTGATATCAAACCAACCAGGTTCATCAACATCGCTCCCTGGCCCTTCATCATCATGTCTTGGACCATCAACATCTCGAATTGAGCCTCCCATATCACCCTCCATTCTCAGTCCTATGACTTATAATGCCCAAGAGACTCCCACTAAGACTTTCGAAAGTATAACCACTATTCAAGAGGCTCCAACATTTTTATTAGAAAATATCAACCAAAGCCTTGAGAAAATATAAATCCAGTTCTAGAGACTCCTACTAAAATTTTGGAAGAAGCTCATCCTTTACCAAATCTACCGGCCTCAGCAGTTAAAAGAAAACAGAAAGCATGCATTTTGACATCCCCTGAAAATATTTCTTTTAAAAAGACTAAAAATGCGTCAATGATTAATGATTAAAAAATCTAAAAAAAATAGAAACAAAAGACTAAAAAAACAGAAAAGAAAAAAGAAAAGTTAAATAAAAAGACAGAAGACCTCCAAAAGGGGAATAAAGACAAATTGCATACTCAAGGGCCTATTGAAGATGATTCTAATAATTGCATTGAGTGCTGGGAAAATTAGTTTCATACAAAAAAGAAATCCGATTGGATTAAGTGTCCAGAATGCCAAAAATGGTTACGCAAATAAACACCAGAGATAAATTGCAATATTCTTTCAATTTATATTGCTAATAAATAAAACACACTTTTGATTAAAAGTATATTTTATTTACAATTCCCATATTATACTTCTTTTATAATAGTTTTTAACCAAAATGTGCGGCATCTCACCCACAATTACGCTATGCTACAAGCTCTTACCTGCGCAACGAAGGAACTAATATAACTCAAATAGCCGAGGAGCTGAATATGTCGGTGAGTAATAAAGCATTATTATTGTCGTTAAATAAGAGAGACCGTCATGGCCCCGTTAACCAAACTATCACTACTGAACCGAACTTTTACTAAAGCCACTCCTTGGATGGGTGACCACTAAGTAACATTTATGGGTTTGTGTCAAAAGGTTTCCGTGCTTCGGAAACGCTTGCTAATAAATGCACGTTAAGCCGCTGGTCCCGGTTGCGCATTAAGGGCGACTTGAAAATTTTCAGCAATGGGTCGTTACAACCTGCGCCTGGGTCGGTAGCACATGTGTAGCGCCTTTGGTGTTGCAAGCGTTCATATGTCATGGTGATCGCTTTTCATCAGGTGGGCATTAAGCTTGTCCGCCACCTTAGTGGTATAAAATAAATCAGCTTTGCTCTCTTTCATAATAGTTAGTCTTGAAAGTTTTTAAAGCTAAAGGGGTTTAATGTTGCATAAAGCGTTTTGGATAGGGAGACAGAAGTACTCGTAGTTTGATATCATTGGTTCTTTGTTTTTTGTAAATCTATTATGTTTATTTAACTCTGCTACGTTTTTTTTAAAAAGAAACCCCGTGCGGTTTTAGATCAACCACTTCGACAACCAGGGTCACTTGGCAAATAAAGTTAGAGTGTCACGACTACGTGTCTTCACGGAGGAGCGGCTGGAGCTCATAGTGACGACATACGAGCAGCAAACTTTTGCTCAGACACGGCTGTTTGCGAACGAATATGATTGTAGTTTGCAAAGGAAGACAAGGGACGGAGTCGCTGGTACTGGTTCTACTCAACTGTGTCGCCCGACACACTTGCACTTCGGTCGCTCGTAGAACAGTCTATGTGTTACTAGTTGTGTGGTTGCGTCTGCTAATTTGCGTATTTTAATTAGTTAAAAGCACTAAAATGCCTTCTTGTGTGTTTAAGAAGTGTAATAATCACTCCGGGAAGAAGAATAAGTCTCACGGAATAACTTTTCACTCGTAAGTACAGTTATACACTATTTTTATAAAAAATATAAATATCACAGTTAGCGTCCTCCGCCATGTTTAAAAGAACGAGATAGACAATGGCGTAATAAGCGTGTCGGACACGGTGCGACATAATTACGTAGTTGTCTTTACAATACAATTTGGTATGTAACGTCAGCAACAAAATTTTTGGGATAACTTATTTTTTGTGTGCCAGTTTAATTTACTTTATGAGACTTCTTTATTTTATTTCTTTGATCTCTGTGAACATTCTATAGTTATTTCAAACGTGCTTAGCAAAGAGTAAAGCCTGGGATAAGGTTATGTTATGAAAATCGTTAAGTTTTTTAGTTTCTATGAAATTATTTTTTTTTATGTTTATACTACATTATACTCGTAGCATGACCAGGAGAAATTTGAGCTTGTTTATATATTAATAGGTTATATTTCTTAAGCATAGTAATTATTGTTGTTTTAAGGTTTCCCAAGGACGAATTGATACGACAAAAATGGGTGGTTGTTCTTCGAAAACAAAGACAGAACCTTAAACCTGAGGATATATATAAAACCAATAAAGGTTTAAAAAGGATATCAAAAGATCACGTAAGTATAAATACAATGGGTATAAATATCTTTTATGCACTCGTGCATGCTTGTTTGCCTTCAATTTTAAAGTCGGTTTATTACTTTATTTAGGAGGCTATGGAATCTTACAATTATAACTCAAACCCCTGTTCACCAAACTGTTTACAAAACGTGGATATATCTGATATGGATTCAATTTTTGTAAGAAGATTAGCATTTGACAAAAAAAAAGTAAAGGATGAAAATAAAAATTTAAGAAGAAAAAACAAAAGACTAGAAAAAAGGTGCAAATCGTTGAAAGAGACGATTATAAGTCTTAAAAAACATTTAAAGGTACCAGAAGACAATTTTTTTTTTTTTATACCACTAAGGTGGCAGACAAGCATACGGCCCACCAGAAGGACCGGTGGTCACCGCAGCCTATGAACGTTTGCAACACCAGAGGTGCCACACTCGCGCTGCCGACCCTGTAAAAACCTTCTAAGACCCCTTTTGAAGAACCCCATACTGTAGGCGTTTGGGAAAACCGAGGCAGGGAGGTCATTCCACAACCTAAGCGTGCGCGGAAGAAAACACCTATCCGATCTAACCGTGCTGGAACGCACCGGACGCAGAGTGTGAGGATGAACTCCCTGTCTGTGGCGAGCGGTGCGATGATAGAACGTAGCCGTGGGCATCATATCAAACAATTCCTCAGAGCACATACCATTGTACAGGTGGTAGAACACGCATAAGGAGGCAAAGTCTCTCCTGTCGCGAAGAGGTTCCACACCAGCTGTAAGTACTGGATCGTTGACAATTCTTACAGCTCGTCTTTGCATCGAGCCAAATGGACGAAGCTGATATTCAGGTGCTCCCGCCCAGAGGTGACAGCAGTACTCCATATGCGGCCGCACTTGCGACTTATAGACAAGCAGTGTTTGCGCCGCAGTGAAGTACCGCCGCGCCCTGTTGAGCACACCTAGCTTCTTGGACGCAAGCTTAGCCTTGTCCTCCAAATGACTACGGAACTGAACGTCACTGGAGATGTCAACGCCAAGGATCCCTATACTTTTGGAGATGGAAAGAGATGTGCCCTGAAATTGCGGCGCTACAGTAATTGGGGTTTGCTTAGCGGTGAAAAAACACGCTTGTGTCTTGGAAGGGTCGAACTGGACAAGATTTTGTCCACCCCAATCGGACACTCTAATAAGAGTAGCCTCGCTTTCAGACACAAGCTGTTCACGATTTTCCTCTACTGTGTCCCGAGAGATACCGGGGCGGCCCTTGTAACAAGTGTCCCCCGTACTGTCGTCCGCATAACAATGAATGCCATCAATAGACAACATGTCATTGATATGCAGCAGAAACAGAGTAGGGGACAACACTGAGCCTTGCGGTACTCCAGCGTTTATGGCCATGCATTCTGAACAGCTGCCGTCAACGACGGCCCTGATGCTTCTACCGGCCAAGAAGCGGGACACCCATCCGCATAATCTCTCAGGTAGTCCATATGAGGGCAATTTCGTAAGTAGACCACGGTGCCAGACCCGGTCAAAGGCTTTAGAGATGTCGAGGCTCACTGCTAGAGCCTCACCCTTACTCTCGATAGCCGCCGCCCATCGGTGTGTTAGGTACACAAGAAGATCGCCCGTCGAGCGACCGTGACGGAAACCGTACTGCCGGTCGCTGAGCAGGTCGTGTTCCTCAAGGTACCCCAGGAGCTGTGTATTAATTACACGCTCCATCACCTTGGATAAAAGGGAGGTGACGGCTATAGGCCTGTAATTGGCCGGGTCGGTCCTGTCACCCTTCTTGGGTACAGGATGTACATACGCGATCTTCCACGACGCCAGGACTTGTTGCATGGAATAGGAAAGTGTGAAAAGACGTGTAAGTACCGGACACAACTCTGGACCACAATGCTTTAGTACCACCGCGGGAATGCCGTCTGGCCCACTCGACTTATGAACGTCCAGGGATTGAAGCTCCCGCCGGACATTCCGCTGTGTAAATTTAACTTCCGGCATGGAAGTGCCACAACTCGGAATGCCCGGCGGTAAAGCACCCCCGTCGCTCATGGTCGAGTTAGAGGCAAAGAGATTACCCAAAAGGTCGGCTTTCTCCTTGGCACTCTGGGCCAAACTACCGTCGGGTTTAAGCAAGGGTGGTAATTCTGACCGACAGAAGTTTCCCTCGGCAGCTTTGGCAAGCGACCAAAATTCACGACTTCCTGAAGGGTAGCCTGCTAGCCGTTCGCCAATTCTGCCGACGAAATCGAACTTAGCCTTGACAATTGCTCTTTTACTGGACCTCGAGGCGGCATTTAATTTGCGTTTTACCTCAGAGATGTTTGGATCTGAATTTGCACGAGCCGTGGTCCAAGCTCTGTAGGCAGATTCTTTCTGCATTAGAGCTTCTCTGCAGAGCCGATTGAACCACGGTCGCTTTTTTGCACCTACAGGGATCCAGCGGTTGGGAATGTAGCATTCCATACCCTCCAAGATCCCCTCAGCGACTGCTATAGCACAAGAATCCAGATCCTCTGAGGCAAAACAAAGCCGCCACCACGGGTACGACGCATAGAACTCTCGCAGTCCATCCCAGTCTGCTGACTTGTAGTGCCACACATGTCGCCACTCCTTGGGCCGAGGTGGTTCAGGCCTTGCGAGAGGCACATGCGTCCGAACGACACAGTGGTCCGACGATCCTAGCGGAGCATCCACTGAAACGTTGTATCGATCCGGACGCGTTGTCAGCAGGAGGTCCAGCAATGCACTATGCTCGTTCTCCCTGTCTGGTATCCTTGTATGGGATTTAACCAGCTGGGAGAACCCATAGGTCAAGGCAAATTCGTGAGCAGCTTTTCCCGCAAAGTCGGTGGTCCGGGAGCCCAACCAGTCAACATGATGACCGTTGAAATCTCCCAAAATCACTATCTCCGCGGAGGGACACTGCTCAATCACCCTGTCAGTCGACTGCTGCAGGTGGTCATAAAGGCGAACTGTGTCCGTGTTACCGCTGTGAGACCTGTACACGCACGCGTAGATCCGGGTGTGGCCCCCGTGATCCACGCGCGCCCATAACGTAGACAGGTCCCTGTCTTCGAGGCTTGTAAGACGGCGACAGCAGACTTCATCCCGGACGTACATACACACTCCGGCTTTCCGCCTGAAGTGGTACTCCAGCTTGTAGCCAGGGTACATTAAGTCAGATGCTTCCGGGCATGAGATCTGCGTCTCCGTCAAGAAAAAAAGGGTCGGCTTCGCAGTTTTAAGATGGTGGTGGACTACGTTGATGTTCGCGCGCATGCCTCTGATGTTGCAAAAGTCCACTTGAAGTGTGGACGCCGATGCCGCTGTGGATACCCTTTTATTTTTCCTTTTTGCTGCCATGGTTGTTTTTTTTAAAAAGGGGAATTAAGAAGGTTGAGGGGGCGCCTGTGTGCCGCTGGCGCAGGAGACTAAGCGAGGCTCCAACTCACCAAAGGCAGACAAAGGTAATGCGGAAGATTGGCACGGCGTACGGAAGGGCCCCCGGTCCCCCCCCAATGCAGTGGCCGCGTCCACTCCGGTATCCTCCTCCGGCACGACCACAGCACCAGGGACTTTACACAGGCTGCTGGTTCAGCCTCCTGGGGCGGAGATTAAGTGATCCCCAGGTTCGGGTTCCGTACAGCCTGCGGGCGGTCAGCGGTCAACCGTTTCACCGGGTCTCCCTGACCGCCGTACCAATACTCCGCGCCTCTTTCCGCCAATGGAGCCAGGTAAGCCTCTGGTCTCACCGTCACCGGCACAAAGTCGCCCCAATGAGCTCTGGATCCCTGCTAACCGACGGAGAACATAACCCAACCGGAGTCAGGTTACTATTACCGCGGTCTTCTGCAGGGCGGAGGTACTGCCCCAGGCGGGCTGCTCAACGAACGGAGTACCGTTATGCCCTTCCTCCTAATGTGGGCTTTTTCGTTAATCCCTAAGATATTGAATCTTAGGGATCTCATTGAAGAAGCCACTACTGTACCCTCAGGGTGTAACGTTAGCTCCATGAGAAGTAACGCATATCCCCTAAACCCCGAGGGGGAAATTCCAATAATTATGTATAAAAGCAGAAGTAGCTGATTTGTTTGCTAAATTGAAAAGACAAAAGCAGCGCAACAAGAACATAAGAACTAAATTTAGCCCACCAATGAGGAAATTTGCTCTGACGCTGAACTTTTACTCTCCGGCTGGTTATAAGTACGTGAGACAAGTTTTTGAAGATACTCTGCCCCATCCTCGGACTCTTATAAAATGGTACGAAAATTTAAATGCAGAGCCTGGATTCACAACAGAATACTTCCAAGCTCTTAAACTAAAAAGAAGTAAATCAGGAAAAGACATTTATTGTACTTTAGTTATGGATGAAATGGCCGTCCGACAGCAAACAGTTTGGAATGGTAAAAAAACATTAGGTTTAGTTAATTATGGCACTGGAAGCATAGACGAAGACAAGGTCGCTACTCAAGCTTTTGTAATGATGCTTGTGAGTCTCTGGTTATTTTTTTATTGATGGCCTCACAGCTGAGAATAAAGCAAATTTAATTAATATTTGTTTGACAAAATGCTACGAGATAGGAGTTAAAGTGGTTGCATTAACATTCGATGGTTGCTCAACAAATATAAATGCAGCTAATTTATTAGGTTGTAATCTCATAGATATAAAAAATCTAAAAACAACATTGAAACACCCGGATGTGACATGGAAGTAGCCGTGTTTTTAGATCCATACCACATGATTAAGTTAGTCCGGAATACGTTCGAATCGAAACGATTACTTTTTGATAACGAAAATCAAGAAATAAAATGGCAATATGTAGTAAATTTACTGAAACTACAAACTAGTGAAACTTTAAATTTTGCAAATAAATTGACTCCAAAACACATAAGACTTTCGCAACCAAATCATGAAAGTTAAGCTTGCTACTCAGCTTCTTAGTCGAAGTGTAGCAGAAGCATTACGATTATGTGAAAAATTACTTACCTTCAAACGCTTCGTTAATACTGGCGCTACGATAAAATTTATAGAATATTTTAACAATTTATTTGATGTGATGAATTCACGTAAACGTGAACATTTTGGATTTAAGAAGCCAATTTGTAGTGAAAATAAAGATACAATATTTCAATTTCTAAACGAAATAAATATATGTTCTGTAAAAATTTTAAATAAAACCAGACGAACTGTTCGACAGAGAGTTACAATAAATATAACAAAAAGAAATGTCATCCAATCTGCTTGCAAAACGGGTTTCATAGGTTTTGTAACTTGCATAGAGAGTCTGAAACATCTATATTCAAATTTAGTAGAAACCGGCTTGTTAAAATATATTTCAATGTACAGACTTAGCCAAGATCATCTAGAATTATTTTTCGGTATAATTCGCCGACAAGGTGGATATAATAATAATCCAAACGTACGCCAATTTCAGGGGATATACCGAAAAGTACTAGGACACTTAGAACTACGATCTTCTTTCTCCGGAAATTGCATACCGCTAGATAATTTTCCTCTCCTGAATTGTTCTTCAGCCGTCAAAACGTTAAACAGAACTGATGGCAAAGACGTAGAATATTTGAATAGTTCTAGTGAAGATTTCTTGTTTGAAGATGTAATCGGGGGTGAATCATTTAAAAACATAAAATTACACGTCGAGGCACATACGAACTCGTAAGAGATATAAAAAAGGGCAAATGCCATGCCAGTGATACTACAGCGAAAATTAATGTAGAAATATTATCAAATATGTTAAATGACAATAGCAACTATGATCATTCGGAAAGTGCTAAACAAATAATAGGATATATTGCTGGGTGGGTTGCTAGGACATTAATAAAAACGATTAAATGTGAGGTATGTGTATCCGAAATGAAAACAAATGAAAAACTTAGTTTTCATAAATTAATTACTTTGAAGGATATGGGAGGCTTATGTTATCCTTCTCATGATTTATACAAGCTATGCCTGAAATCTGAGACAGTTATCAAAAACTACTTTAAAGAAAGCAGAACTCAGCATTTTCTAAATCAAAAACAAATAATTCGGCTAAAGTTAGAAATATTAAAATCTTTTGTGAACATTAATATTTTATCTTCATTGGACAGTCATTCTTTAGATCAGCCGGCCACTTTCAACCACAGAATACATCTCATGAAGGCAATAATTGACAAATATTGTTATGTTAGAATTCATTACTTCCATAAAATAGATCCGGCTATATCAACTACAACCAAACGGCAAAAGCGAAATAAATTATCACTATTTGAGGGCGTATGAGAATAATGGTGTCTAGCGAACAAACAGTTGTTGTTTTTTTTTTATTGCGGACATGTTTATTTTAATAATCTTATGTACATAATTTTAATTAATAAAGAATGATTGTTGAAACTTATACACTTCGTTCTCTCGTTCAATTACTGCATATATAAAATTGTCAAAACATTTGAAAATTATGTCACATTTAGTTATGAGGCATCGTCGCCACCCAAGCGTTTATCCCGGTTGCATCTTAAGCATTTTACTTTTTTAGTTATGAGTAAGTAAGATAAATAAATGTAATGAATATAAAATAAAAAAAACATTTAAAATCTGTTTATTTTTATTAACAAGAAACTTTGTGTGCTAACGCTACCGCTTTGTGGACGTCATCGCTCGGCGCTTCATTCAACTCTAGCTGTTTCGCTTGCACGAGTGTAATGACGCCTATCTTTATCCTTGTCATCCATTCGGCGAGATATACATTCGAGAGCAATGAATCCGGGTCACTTAAAGAATGTTAAAAATCTCGGAAACTAAAAATGATAGGTTAATGCAATAAATTGTATTTAATAGACAATGTAATACTCCTTAAATGAAAGTAAAAAAAATATGAGTCACCATACATTTTATTAACACAAAATTACATAAAGAAAAAACTGCCGATCTCTCCTTAAAACAAAAATAGGAAACATGAAATTTTTGAACTTTATTACGATTTTCTTGAATTTTAATACTTCGTATTGCCTCCTCGTGCTTCCATTACTGCGTTTACGCGGTTTGGCATGCTGTACACCAAGTTCCTTATACGATTTTGGGGAATATTCTCCCATTCCTCTGTGAGAGCAATTTTGAGCTCACGAAGCGTGATTGGGGGAGGGTTTCTTTGTTTTACGCATCTGCCTAGCTCGTCCCAAGCATGCTCGATCGGGTTGATATCCGGGCTGCGCGCTGGCCACTCCATACGAGTAATGTTCATCTCTTGAAGGTAGTCATTCACAATCCTACCTGTATGAGGTCGGGCATTGTCATGCATAAATATAGCATCCTCACCTAAATTGATCATAAATGGACCAACGTGATCATTGAGGATTTCTTCCACATATCTTACGCTAGTTAAAGAGCCGTTTTCTATGATCACCAGCTCTGTGCGACTTTCAGAAGAAATTCCGGCCCACACAAGTACAGACCCACCACCGTAGGCTACTTTTTCTTCGATGCATGCTTGCTTGAATCTTTCCCCTGGTCTTCGATACACTCTGTGTCTTCCATCGTGCTTGTAGAGCATAAATTTTGATTCGTCGGAGAACATAACTTTTGACCAATCTTCAATACTCCAATTTACGTGGCTCTGGGCATACCTTAGTCTCGAAATACGATGCCCACGCTCCAGTTTAGGGCCGTTTGCAGGTCTAAGGGGTTTTAAGTTAGATTCAGCAAGCCGACGTCTTACTGTCCATGCACTTGGGTTACTTCCTCCGAGGCGTCGAAACTGATTGGTGAGTTCAGTTCCTGTGAGAAAGCGATTTCGAAGCATGGTGTTCACCAAGTATCGGTCTTCTCGTGCTGTGGTACACCTGGTTCTGCCCGTTCCTGGTCTGCGTAGGTTAGAACCAGTTTCTTCGTAACGTCGGAGAACTCTTTGTACTGTTGACAGCGACACACCGACAGTCCTGGCTGTATCGCGCTGACTCCGGCCGGTTTCCAGCATTGTAAGTATTCTGGTGCATTCTTCAGGCGTAAGCGACATAATTTCAGCTTGATTAATGAATATAGAGCACTATCAACATGGTTTATGTACCCACATAAATGACAGATTACAAACAAAAGCAACACCAAATGCTGTAATTTCGTAGTTCCATCTTCGAAAGTGGCCCTTTTTCAAATTTGATTTTTTTATGATATAACTTTACAATAACTAAGAAGTTTTAATACCTTCATTTAAGGAGTATTACATTGTCTATTAAATACAATTTATTGCATTAACCTAGCATTTTTAGTTTCCGAGATTTTTAGGATTCTTTAAGTGACCCGGATTCATTGCTCTCGAGTGTAGATGCCGAGCTTACCCGAACCGTTCCTAGAGCCATCTTTACAGACTGAAATCATTGAAGATCACTCGTCTTCCTTTGTATGGCACTACGTCGTGCAGGCATTCGACACAGAAAACAAAAAAAAAAATTACTGTCGGACGACCATAAAGCAGCAAGAGTCCGATTTGCTCGCGATTATAGGGATTTTGATTTTTGACAAACCATATTTTCTGACGAAAAATCTTTTAAGTCGAGTCAAGTAGATCGTCGGCATTTATGGCGTGTGTATAATACGCCATACCATGTTACCGACGACAGTAAGGGTGATTGATCCGGAGGAAGATGTTCCTGTAATTAATTTTGTTCAAGATAATTGTCCACATCGGTGCCACTTAGTTCGGAATTGGATTCATCAGCAACCTAATTTGCATGTTATTCCATGGCCATCTCGATCTCCGGACCTAAACCCAATCTAAAATGTATGGGGTATAATGATTCAGAGATCAGCTCTTTGTAAACATGTCGACCAAGTTTGGGACTCATTACGGGGCTCAAATCTTTGGTAAGTCTTTGTGCATTCCATGCGAAGCAGATGTGATGCTGTTATAGACGCAGGCGGTGCACTCACAAAGTAATAAAGGCTTTGTTTCTTACAATGGTTTCTTGCCTAACTCTTTGTTTGTCTTCTTTAAAGATATTTGTTAACAATGATAAATAGGAATATTATCGGGTTGTAAACTTTCTCTAAGTTATTGCAGGTTTATCAATGGGTCAAATATTTATGAATGCAGATGTTTGCGTCACGTGTGGCAATAAACATTTTTTGTAACTTGGGACTGTGTCGAGTGTAAGTTTATGGGGGTTTTAAGGCCCGCTCAATTGTTTAAGTATTTAGAAAGAGATTTGTTATATTATACAATAATGGAAACAGACCAACAAAAACCGGCCAAGTGCGAGTCGGACTCGCGCACGGAGGGTTCCGTACAAAGAGAGCTATCACCGGTCATGAGATACAGCCTCGTGACGGACAGACAGACAGACGGACGGCGAAGTCTCATGAATAGGGTTTGGGTACGGAACCCTTAAAAAGAGTCATTGTGACCGCAATTAACATTATATATTTTGTAGAGTTGTCAAAAGTTCTTTTCTCTTGTTTTAGGTATATGTTTTAGTTATTTAGGATTTTAAAATTATATTTCAATAAGTATAACTTTATGTAGATTTCATCCACGTAGTGTCTGTTTGTTTATTAATTGATTTGCAATAAGTAATTTATATTTTTAGCTCTTTTTGTCAACATGTTACCTTTCACTATTTTTTTGTGCTTTATAGTTTATTCATATATTTCTGTTAAGTATTTTTATTTTCCCAATTTTGTTTTTTAATAATAAATATTTTGTTTAATAATTTATATTATTGAGTGAGTTATATGCTATAAATGATACGCTTGGGCTATGCGAAGAGAATAGGGAACACCGAAATAATAGTAAAAAAACACTGCTATTTAAGTTAACACTAAATTTACAGTGCTATTTAAACTTGGAAAAACTAATAAACACCTAATAGTGTGCGGTGATTTTAATGTTAATATACTTGTAAATACACGTCAGACCAATGATATCTTAAATTTATTTAAATCACACAATCTCACTAACTTATTTTTAGAGCCTACTAGATATTGTGATACAACAGCTACTTGTCTGGACAATATATACAGTGATATGTTGCCAGAAAGTAAGAGTATTATAAATAAGATAAAATCAGATCATACTGGGCAAATAGCATCTTTCAAGATCACAAGAGAAAAAGTTAAAAGACGTAAAATATTATGTAGACCAGTAACTAGTGACCGCTTGGAACGTATGCGAGTTGGACTTTGCAATAAACTTCCATTTTTAGACACTGGCTTAGATTCAAATGTAATGTATAAGTTATTTTTTGATTCCTTTTACAATGAGTTCAACTCCATATTCAAGTCTAAGGAAGTCACAATCGGAGACAGGCCAGCCTTCAGTGAATGGGCCACTGAGGATATACATAAAAGTAGACAAAAACTGTATGAACTATACTCAGAAAGACAGCTTAATAGAACAGATGAATTTCTAAATTATGTTAAAACTTATTCAAAAAAGTTTAAAGCAGACTGCTTAGCGGCCAAAAGAAAGTATATAAGTAATAAAATTATCAATAGTGTAGACAAAGTTAAATCTACTTGGAAAATAATTAACGCAGAAAGAGGCCAAGCAAAATCAAATGATAATAATTTTAAACTTAAAGTAAATGGTAACATCATTACAACAGATGCCGAAGTCGCTAACAAATTTGAACATTTTTTCTCTCGAATACCAGTAGATTTGACCAGAGGCCTAGGTTCTTCTACCCCAATAGCAGAATCCTTGTTAAAAGCAAATGTTCCTTGCTGTAATGAAATATTCAAATTCAGTAAAATTAGTATACACACTATCATAAAAACTTTTAAATCTTTAAATATTAAGAAAACGGCTGACCTCTGGGGAATTTCTGTACATTTAGTTAATTCGTTAATTGAAATGGTTGCCCCTGAATTATCAATAATATTTAATAATTGTGTTGATAGTGGTGTGTTTCCTGACTTAATGAAGTTTAGTAAAATAACTCCTCTGTTTAAATCGGGTAGCACCTCGGATCCGTCCAATTTTCGTCCTAATTCTGTACTACCCACGTTTAGTAAAATCTTTGAAAAGGTAATGCTTAATCAAATGCAAAATCATTTTAATACCAATAAACTATTCCATACTAAATAATTCGGTTTCAAGCGCGGTCGGTCTACCACGGATGCTGGAATTAAATTATTAGAGTGTATATATGAGGCCTGGGAGGAGTCGTATGATGCTTATGGTGTATTCTGCGACTTATCTAAGGCCTTTGATTGCGTCCAGCATCAGACTTTAATTCAAAAACTTGATCATTATGGGATCCAGGGGACGGCCTTGGATTTAATTAGTTCTTACCTAAGAGATAGAGTACAGAGAGTAGTTATAAATGGTAAACAGTCACATGGGTCTGCTGTAACAATGGGGGTGCCTCAGGGTTCAATTCTGGGACCTTTTCTATTTTTAGTGTACATAAATGATCTCCCTCACCTTATAAGAGACGATCACGAGGTAGTTTTGTTTGCTGATGACACATCTTTAATATTTAAAGTTGAACGTGGACAACGCAATCTTGACGAAGTAAACAATGCCCTCTCTAGGGTAGTCCACTGGTTTAACGCAAATAATTTATTGTTAAATGAAACTAAAACAAAATGTATTAGATTCACCTTGCCAAATGTTAGGCTCGTTAACACCAGTATTAGGATTAGGGATGATCAAGTAGAATTGGTCGATGAAACTGTCTTTCTGGGCATAAAGTTAGACTCCAACTTGCAGTGGGGGCCTCATATCGAGAAAGTCTCGGGCAGACTGAGCTCTGCAGCCTATGCCGTTAAAAAGATCCGACAACTGACAGACATTAGAACAGCGCGTCTTGTCTACTTTAGCTATTTCCACAGTGTCATGACCTATGGCATACTATTATGGGGTAACGCTGCCGACATCGAATGTATCTTTGTGTTGCAGAAAAGGGCTGTCCGGGCTATCTATGGTATGGGGTTTCGGGAGTCATTAAGAGAAAAGTTTAAGGATATCAACATCCTTACTGTGTATTCACAGTACATATATGAAAACTTATTATATACTCATAAAAATAATAGTAAATTTATTAAAAATAGTGATATCCATAACCTAAACTTAAGAAATAAGAATAAATTGGCTGTATAGGCTTAATAAAATAAGCAATTCTTTTGCGGGCAATTGTATTCGAATGTACAATACATTGCCGACAGCCGTAACAGGTTTGTCAGTTAATAAATTTAAAAAACTAATAAAACTTAAATTGTGCCAGAAAGCTTATTATAGCATTAAAGACTTTCTAGAAGACAAGGCTGCCTGGCAGTGACACGAATTGCTCCTTTCTACATTAAAAAAAAAACTGTATTAGATACTAAGATGAATTAATAGGGACCGGACTGAGTTTCTTGGGGTGTTCTTCTCAGTCTGTAGCATTTCCGAACCCCCGGTAGAGTCACAAAAATTTTGACAAACCTAAATAATTTTTTAAAAATTTCAAAGGGAAAAAAAAAAAAAAAAAAAAAAAAACACTCGACATGTCAACACTTGCCTTATAAAATGTTAAATTAAGAAACACAACTGATTTGGTTTTTGTGACTTCGATAACATTACCACTCACGCTGAGAGTGCCCTTCATCCCTAGTACCGTTCAAGCTTGTTACGCACGAACCAGACTCTCGTGGATGCGAGAGACACATTCGGCGCATCTCTAATATTAATGTCTATTAATATTATAATATTAATAGGCTTATAAAGCCGCTAACACGAATCACGTACATTTTGTAGTAGACGGAGCGGGCCACTGTAGGTATAAACTGAGAGTGTCGAGCGCCTCCAGGAGGCGTCTCGTGAGTGTGGATGGCAGTGTGGTGTCCCACTTCATATTTAGCTTTATATAAAACCTATAAATAGATATAATAAACCTATAAATAACCTATATAAACCTATATTTACCTTTAATAAACCTGTATTAAAATTACAAGAACAAAATAAAATTATTCAATAGATATATGATGTAGGTAATAATTATCATAAATACATTTATTGTTAAAAATTACAGAGAAACATAATTATTATCTATATTTACATTATTACTATCTAAACTAAACCTAAATAAGGCCCCCGTGGCATTGTGTCCAAAAGACTAGCAGCATTCCCCCTTATTAATTATCATTGTTAATAAATAAACTAACATATACATTTAACATATAGTTTACATAAATATAAAATTACTAGCTGACCCGCGCAACTTCGTTTGCGTCACATGAGAGTGAGAAAGAGAGTGGTATATTATTAATATTTTAAGTAATATAATCCCGTCGCGCTTACTCCCGTCGCGTGTCTTATATTTATTACAGAGGTGTGGTAGGTATTATTATTTAAAGTGATATAATTTTACCCGTCGCGTCACGTCACTTATATTCATTACCATTAGAGTTGACCCGCACAACTTTGTTGAAGTGATATTTATAATGTTTCCCGTCGCATTTATTTTTGGTACGGAACTCATCGTGTGCGAGTCCGACTCGCACTTGACCGGTATTATCTTTCAGTTGACTGGCTACTACTGCAGAAAGCGTTTACTCTCGTCGCATCGAGTTGCCTCGCTCATATTTTTAAAATTATTTAGAGGGTTATTGTAAATGAACCTTAAAAGATACACATATGCTGTTCAGGACTTTTTTTTGTAACTTTTTAAAAGGAAAAAACAGAGTACACAATTTTTACGTAACTTTAACCATTTCCGCAACGTACGCAACGGAAGCTCTCAAAAGAAATAAATTTTCCCCATTCTCAAAACATTATTCAGGGCTGCTCCGCTCCTATTTGTCTTAGCGTGATGTTATATAGCCATTAGCCATCCTCAATAAATGAACTATAAAACTGTGAAATTATTCTTGAAATGCAACCAGTCGTTTCTGAGATCCTAGCCCAAACAAACTCAGTTTGAAAACAGTTTGACATATTGTGAGGTAACCTTAAAAGAAAGACAAATTAGGTTATTGTGATCGAACCTTAAAAGATAGATATATACTGTCGCGGACATTTTTATAGAACTTTTTAAGAGAAACAATTTTGTAATACACCATTTTTACGTATCTTTAACCATTTTTGCCCGGTTCCTATATCTATCTTCTTCTTCTTAGAGTGCCTCTCCAACTAGTGAAGGTTGGCGACCAGCATGGTGCAGTCCTTTCGGTCTCTCGCTCGTCGGAACAGTTCAGCCGCTTCAGATATTCCGGTCCACTCTCGGATGTTTCGCAACCATGACTTTTTTCTACCCCCCACCCTTCTTTTTCCAGCAACTTTACCCATCATTATAAGTTGCAAGAGCTCGTAACGTTGGTGTCGGAGAACGTGGCCCAGATACGAGATCTTGCGTTTTTTCACAGTTAGCATGAGACTGCGCTCCTGGCCCATCTGTTGCAAAACGCTGTCGTTAGTAACTTTCTGGGTCCAACTAATGGAAAGCATGCGTCTGTATGTCCACATTTCAAATGCTTCTATGCGCTTTTTGAGATCTTCTTTAATTGTCCAGGCCTCACATCCATACAATACAATGGGCCAAATGTAACAATGAAGTAAACGAGTGCGTAGTGCGGTGTTGATGTTTCGACTACAGAGGATGGTCTTCATAGAATTGAAAGCACTGCGAGCAACCTCTATACGGGATTTAATTTCTATTTCACTGTCCCACCTCTCGTTTAGCCAAGTACCCAAGTATTTGTACTTCTGCACTCTTTCTAGATTTTGACCAGATACCCTTACGCTAGTATTAACATCGTCTTTCCCAGAAATAACCATACATTTCGTCTTTCTGATGTTCATCTTCAGACCCGATCTTTGACTGCACTCCTCCAGCCTCTCCACCATTTGTTGTAATTCGGTTACAGTGGATGCTATCAATACCGTGTCATCAGCGTATCGGAGATTGTTAACATTTCGACCGTTTATCTTAACTCCGCAATCGAGATCGTGTAGAGCCTCAGTTATTATGGCTTCCGAATACAAATTGAAGAGAATCGGCGACAGAATGCAGCCCTGTCTCACGCCTTTTTGAACAGCAACAGCATTGGTTTCTTCTCCTTCTACTCTGACTGTGGCATGCTGATCCCAGTACAGACTCCGGATGAATTGGAGATCTCTATCGTCAAGGCCAATATCCTTCAGCAAACCTATTAGTCGATCATGCAATACTCTATCGAAAGCCTTTTCATAATCGACGAAACAAAGATAGACATCCTGCTGCATATCTCGACACTTCTGAACCAGAACCTGCACAGCAAACAGCGCCTCTCTTGTGCCCACACCAGATCTAAAACCAAACTGACTGTCCCCAAGCTGTTCGTCACACCTCACCCTGATGCGTTCGTGGATAATTGAGAGGAGGAGCTTCAATACTTGGCTCATTAAACTTATGGTCCTGAATTCCTCACATCTTTTTGCATGGGGTTTCTTAGGGAGCGGAATGAAGACGGACCTCAGCCAGCCTATATCTATGAAACGATTTGTTTCTGTAACGAACAGTAACATTTTCAACCAAACGTAACCACAAACTGTTCCTATAAACAACGACTCGTAAGTCAAATAACCATTGGTTCGTTACTAACGGATGGGAGGTCTACCAACTACGATCCGTAAGACATTTGTATGGAGAGCGTAGATTTTGGTGTTCCTATAAAAAAAGGAACGTCAGTGAACTGTCAAAGTTTACCATCCGTATACCATTTCGCTACCGCTTGATTTCGGCCGGTTATGGGTATCTAAGGCGACAGTTATTACATGTTTGTTGTTATTTTAAGGCTAAATATTACAATGTCGAGTTCTGAAAGTGATTTAGAAATGTTCTATCAGTCAAGGAAGAATTGTTGAAGCATTAGTCTACTTGCTAGTAATTTATTAAACGTCCATGGGCTGCGGCTACCACCAGTACATCTAGTGGGCCATATGCTTGTCTGCCACCTTAGTGGTATTAAAAAAAAGTAGTATGCTTTGCACTGAATTTGTGGACAAAGACACTTCTTCCTAGGACATCAATCTTTTGTTTTCTGTAAAGAATGTAATTAAAAACAATAATGTATACTAGGTACTTGATATGATACAATATGTTATTCTGTCTAATGATGTAAAATTGATTTTTAAATTAATATTTTTTTCTATGGGTGGATACTATATTGCCGAGTAGAGCCTAATTCTTTTTTTGGAATATTATTTCATATGAATGTACTAGCAAATCTAAAGAATATAACTTATTATAACACTTACAATTTTTAATAAGTAAGCTAAAGAATCAAGGTTTACCTAATCATATAATTTTACTGATTGTTTTTTTAAATACACCAAAATTAAAGAATATTATTACATAGTATAAAACAAAGTCGCTTTTTCTGTCCCTATGTCCCTTTGTATGCTTAAATCTTTAAAACTACGCAACGGATTTTGATGCGGTTTTTTTTAATAGATAGAGTGATTCAAGAGGAAGGTTTATATGTATAATAACATCCATTAAATAGTGGAGTAATGCTGTATACCCGTGCGAAGCCGGAGCGGGCCGCTAGTATTAAATAAGGGAATAATTTTGCATGCACACTGTAATTAAAATATCCTTAAGAAATGTCAGAAAAGGAAGGTTTGCACATTGAATCTAAAGGTTAAGTGCCTTTGAATTTAATGTGTAAACTTTGGTATTCATAAGTATTGACTACATTATAAAAATCTAACTATGTTTAAACATATTTTGGTACTGACTCTTTTTAAATGTATAATCATAAACAAATTGTAAATGTGAAAAATTTTGCATGCATGGCATTGGAATTTTTATTGTTTTGTATTTAAATTTCCCAAAAAGAAGCAAGCAATATGCTTTTTTATTTTTTATTATTTTTATTTAAGGTATACAAGGTTTTTTTGTACCTACTAACATTATCTAATATCAAAATCACCCTGCTGTCATGTTAATAAAATTAAGTAAAAAAATACCTACATACTTTCAAAAGCAATTCAATAGCCGTTTCAAATGGCTAACAACATGTGTTATCCATTTGAAATGTGCAAGTAATAAAATAGTTCCGTCCGAATATTTAAAAAAAAAACTCTTCTCAACCGTGAATGACGTAAAAAAACGAGTGACAAAAGAGGGCTTCGGTAAGCAATTAACTAATGACGATTCGTAGCAAGAAGATGAGCCAAAAACTTATAGGAACGTGATTTACGGTTCGTTAATAGTAGCTCAAAAACGAATGGTAGCTTTTGGCCAATAACGATTCGTTGATTATAGAAACCGGGCATTAGGCAGCGTACGCCTCTGAAGCTCTCAGGCGTTAAAAATAATTCGCCGTTTTCGAAACATTCTTCATTGCTGCTCCGCTCCTATGGATCTTAGCGTGATGTTATATAGCCTATAGCCATCCTCAATAAATGGACTATCAAACTGTAAAAGAAGTTTTGAAATCGAACCAGTAGTTCCTGAGATCCTAGCGTTCAAACAAACTCTTCAGCTTTATAATATTAAGTATGGATATAAATATCCCACACACTAAATACGCATACAAGAACATAGGATAGAATATATCAATAATGTTGTAAATACTTACCTTATTTACATACCTAATGTCGTTAGGCGATCGTCGCAGAAATCGTGACGTAGAAACGTCTTCTGCATTCCTTAACAACAATAGATAGGACCTACTGTATGCGACGCCTGCGCCGGCCGGGCCGCCTCATGCCACCGCCAGTCTGAATCTAGCTTCCACGCCGAACGCATGTCGCTTGCATTGAGATACAATTGTTACGTACGCGATACCGAACATCATATTTCATACTCATCTGTGCTAATATACTTACGATTTGTGATAACTAACTGCTCCTTCAATGGTGCTATTGAAGAGGACTATTATTATTTCTCACCAAATTCATTCACCGCCACATATACTGGGACATCGCGAATCCTCGCACTCCAAAGCACTTCATGTTTCGAGAGTATTTTATTTTAATTATTAATAACCAACAATTTTGGCCATGGGAGTAGACGCATTTCATTTGGCGCAATTGGTGTATAAACTGTGGTAGGATAAACGACCTAGTGCTGGGTCAACCCGAGCACATAGTCCTTAATATGAACTATGGTATATATTACGCAGTAGTAGTGGAAAATCTGGTAAACACAGATTATTTCTGGTGTGCTTGCGGGATGGCGACATACGACCATTACCCGCCGGACGAGTGTGAAATATGCGTGCCGACGGCCTAGCCGATTCAAGTAAGTGCCTTAAAATTGTTAAGAATAAACAATTTAAAGTAGTAGGTAAAGATATAAATTGTGTGATGTCCTCAAATATTGTTTACCTTTCTTTGGTTTGTAGTAGTAGTGATGATTGATTTGTTGAATTTTGTATAAACTTTATGAATCATCACTTAATTCTAGCGATAGATCTGGTCCGTTTAGGCGTAAAACAGACGACGGGGCGGGCCGGGCCGGTCAATTTCGCCGCGAACGATAGCGCTAAAGGAATCCTATACTACCAACGCACACGAAGGGCAAAAAGACCGCGCCGCCGCTGTCCGCCGGGCACTGGCGGCGCGGCATGTCCGTGGCTCGCCGCCATGAATCACACAAACCAGTTTGTATGAAGTAACGCAGACGGGGCGGCGCGGGCCGGCCAGGCTCAGTGCTCGCCGCACGTTTTCTAGTGATGGACGCCTTCGACGTCGAAAATTTAATTTCTCAAGTCGAAAAAAGATCGCCGATTTATAATACGGCATTAAAAGAATATCACGAAGTAAATGAAAAGAGGAAGCTATGGAACCAAATATGCCAGGCAATATATACGCCTGCAGTATGGGATGAGTTGTCATCGAGTACCCAGTACTCCCTATTAGTCCATTGAAATGTTACAATTTAAGGACCGAATATTGCATTTCGCACCCCGAGAACATAAATGACACTAAACGAAAATCTCAATTTTTCAGTAGAGCGATTTAAAGTTTTTATACTTTTTGTATCCACTGTAACAGTTCCGTGAATTCAAATAGATTTCATATTGTTGTTTTGTATACTAGTTTAGTCTCTACTCTAACGGAATCTACTAAATTATTTTTAATATAATAGGTAGATACGTCAAAATATTAATTTTAAAAAAAAGTTCAGCATAGTGCCATTTTTGTTTTAATATAATTAAGTACTTGTTCTTTTGTGACTGTAAAAAAAACTTGAATTAATCATCTATACTTTTTAATAATCGACAAAAATCAAACAATTTAATGTAGGAATAATAATAAAATGTATTTAGTTTCTTTTCTATGATGGCTTCTACCATAAAAGTTACAAAATCGTTAATTTTTCATCAACTTACAAAATAAAGGCATCCTTACAAACCTTTTCAAAAACTCTCAACTGTCACACATTTATGGCACATAAAATTATTATTATCAATCATCAAATGAGCCTATCGCAGTCCACTGCTGGACGTAGGCCTCTCCTAATTTACGCCACAATACACAGTCCTGCGTCTTACGCATCCAGTCCCAGCCATCGACCTTTACCAGGTCGTCGGTCCATCTAGCGGGTGGACGTCCTAACCCACGTTTGCCGAGACGCGGTCTCCACTCTAGAACTCGTTTGCTCCATCGGCCGTCGGTTCTTCTGCAGATATGGCCGGCCCACTGCCACTTCAATGTACTTATTCTGTGAGCTATGTCGACCACTTTAGTTCTCTGTCGGATAGTCTCATTTCGGAGTCTATCCCTCACAGACAATCCTTGCATAGCCCTTTCCATACCCCGCTGCGCAACCTTTAGAGCATTAACCAACCTTTCTGTTAGTGTCCACGTCTCGGCACAGTATGTCATAACGGGTAGAACGCACTGGTTATAGACTTTGGTCTTCAGGCATTGCGGTAAAGGCGAATTGAAGACTCGACGCAGTTTGCGAAATGCTGCCCAGCCCAACCGTATTCTACTAAAGATTTCCTTGTCCAGGTTCCCTTTGTTGAGTGTAATAACCTGCCCAAGGTAAGTATACTCCTGGACGACCTCTAGCCTCGATCCCTCGACGTATATTGGCCCCGGTGTAACGTGTTTATTAAACATGACCTTGGTTTTTTGCAAGTTAATGCCGAGACCAACATGTTGAGACGCTCCGTTCAGGCTATGCAGCATTCCGCTTAGCTGTTCCAGTGTCTCCGCCACAATAACGATGTCATCGGCAAACCGAAGGTGCAAGATTTGCGTGCTGTTTATGTTCACGCCCCACCCTTCCCAGTCCAGTGTCTCATAGATGTCCTCAAGCGCATTGGTGAAGAGTTTCGGGGGATATCACATCACCCTGTCTTACACCTCTACGCAATTCGATGGGACTGGTTTTGGTTCTCTAGCTGGATGATCATGGTAGCGTTGTCGTAGAGAAATCTCAACAACTCGATATATCGCCAATCTACACGACATCGCTGCAGAGCGTCCAGGACTACCTAGGTTTCGACAGAGTCAAAGGCCTTCTCGTAATCCACAAAGGCCATACACAGCGGCTGATTTTACTCATTTGTTTTCTGTACAATCTGCCGTACAGTATGGATGTGGTCCACGGTGCTGAAGCCTTTTCGAAACCCGGCTTGCTCCTTTGGCTAAAACTCGTCGAGCCTTCCGGCGAGGCGGTTTGTGACGACTCTCGAGAACAACTTGTAAACATGGTCGGCCTTTTTGTCTGTGATGCATACAGGTCTCTGTAAAAGCTCTTAATTTCCTCGAGAATCTCGAACCTTGAGGTCACAGTTCTGCCATCCGCTGTCTTCAGTTTCGTCAGACGGGGTCTTCCAAGCTGTTGGGCAAACACTTTGGTACCCCTTTTCAGCTCGATCGCTGCCTCGACGATACTGGTGTTATAGCGTCAAAGGTCGCGCCGTATCAGATTTCGGATTCTCAGATTTAGGTCCCGCTGGTCTGACGAAGACGAGTGCGTAGATGGCGTTTCCCGTCTTATTCTCATAAATTCGAGAGTCTCAGGCGAGAGCTTAGAGCACCTGTTATTGCTTTTTCTGGACAAAAACCTTCGGGTACACTTGCTGTAGTGTCCTGACCACATTGTCGCCTGATGCAAGGGTTGGCGTGTCCTCCCCCTTTCTTTGGACCTCGCACAATCCCAGTATGTGCCAGTTAATACGACCAAGTTCTACCTCGAGTTCGGTGAGCCGCTCGTCCAGGCGCAAAGTTGTTCTATTAAACGTAGCAAGGGTCAGTTTTGTATGGCAGCCTCCCGTAACCCGGAGATTCTTAGCACCCCCCCTCCCGCCGTCACTCCGACCGCTGTTCATTACAAGGTGTTGAAACTGTATTTTCTTATTTTTCGCTATTATAGTTTTTCACAGCTAGTTCTAATATTTTTTTTCTTTTGTTTCTGTATGATACCATAGTTAGGTATTTTAATGAGCAAGGTACCTTAAACAAATAATACATAAAATTTAGGTCTTAGCTTTGTAAATAATCAATAAAATAGCTTGGGAGTTGCTTGAAAAAATAGCTAGTCACTAAAAAGTCAATGTTTTTTTCACAAATATTTATTACTTTAAACGTTTTTTTAATCGAATGACCGACACTAAACACAAAGAGCCCTTTCTATACTAACACAATAATAAAAATAAACCAAAATATTTTAACACAATAAATGGCATTAAACGAATAGTGTCATTTACTGATATAACCTCAAATAATTTTGTGGATTATTTTATGTAATAAATGACACTAAACGAAATACGTTACCTATTCATTAACTAATTCTCAATTTTATCACGAAAAGTTACGACATAAAAGGCACTAAACGAATAATGTCGTTTTATTAACAAAGTCCATATTAATTTTCTTGATTATCTTACGTAATAAGCGGCACTATACAAATGATGCCACTTTTACATTTAAGAAAATTTAAAAATTACATGGTTTGTTACGGTATAACCGACACTAAACGAATAAAGTCATTTTTTCACTTACCCTGTGCACTGTAGTCGCCGATGACTGGGCACGAACTGGCTTAGTGTCTGTTTTTCCTTAATGAACAAGCGCATAACCTTGAAGTATGAACTGACACGCGGTGCCACCTAGCGAAATCTATGATAACTATTAAAGAAAGGGTCTTTACAGATTACGTAGTTTTATCTGTAGGTTTCAGATGTCGCTTTAACTCGATTTCGCTGAATTTTGTATAGTGTCATTTATGTTCTCAGTGTGCGATTTGTTAGAGGACGCAATTTTATTTTTGGGACATGTGTGGGGGGTCAATAGAAGCTTAACCTCAAGTTTGTGGGGTTGCCACCCTTGTCCCCCGGCCGCAATCTTAAAAAGGGGTGAAAACACTTTGTCCTCAATATCTCGGAAACTATGAGTCTTACATAAAAATTGTGAAAACTTAATTTGTAGCAAATTGTTTTGCCTACAAATATGTCAAACAAATTTTTGTCCTAAATTAAAAATTATAAACAAAAAATTGAAAATAAAATTATTAAAATTTTCTTTTTTGCTCTGTGGCATTTTTTTTTTAATTTCTCTTTAAAGATCATCTACAAGATTAGTCTGAGGTATTATTTTTGTAAAATGTATAAAAAAAGTTAAAGACCAAAAAAGAATTTTTTTATAAAAAAATTCAATTTTTTTTGTTAAGTTATATACACATTTGTAGGCAACACAGTATGCTACAAATTATGCTTCTACAATTTTTTTGTAAGACTCATAGTTTCCGAAATGTTGCGAAAAAAGTGTTTTTTTCCCCACTCTTTTCAAGATGGCGGCCGGGGGACAAGGGTGGCGACCCCACAAACTTGAGGTTAAGCTTCTATTGACCCCCCACATATGTCCCGAAAATAAAATTGCGTCCTCTAATAAATGCAAAGCTCATGTAACATTTCAATGGACTATATTACGATTGCGCCTCTTTCTTTTTTTGTACATTAAATAAGCAACTACTCGAATTCTCTGGGTATCCATTTTCACTGACGCGCTCTTCACTAGAACGAACGTAGTGAACTAACTGCCCGCCCGTCGCCGTCGTGTGCGTTGCGTTCGCGGGGCGGGCAGTCGCGGGCATCGGCGGACAGACGCGGTCTTTATTACGTCGCGGGCAAAAAGCCCGGCCCGCCCCGTCGTCTGTCTAGCGCCTTATAGGCCGATGTTTGGAACTCAAAATCAGCTAAAATCCTCTACCAGGTGTAGCTTTGGTATAGCTGAGGGTCACACAGGGTTCTTTTTAAGTTTAAATTAATAATTTTTTTTCGAAGCGGACCTTAGCATAATAGCAGTGGCCATTAGACTGTAGGTTGATAGGTAAAGTAGGTAGTGAGTTCTTTATTATGTAGTAATACTGACAATTGTTTTATTTTTTATTACAGACAAAATATACCTAGTCGTAATAAACGTGGCCAGCGCCGTTACCACCATCGTCACAGTCCGCACTACCAAATCAGTTTAGCTTAGGTAAGTAACGATATTTATTTCATATCTAGGTATACTAATATTATAAAGAGGAAAGATTTGATTTATTGTTTGTTTGTTTGCATCGAACAGGCTTCGGAACTACTGGACCGATTTAAAAAATTCTTTCACTGTTGGGAAGCTACACTCTTTGCGGTGAACATAGGCTATATTATTAGTATTCCCACGAGAACGGGAACTACGCAGATGAAATCGCGTGACGTCCGCTAGTATTTAATATAGTTATAAGTAGAACTTAGCCAGAGTCGACTTAGGCTGACCCTTAAGACCTTTTTGCGGCTCAAACAATTGTAAAATGAAACCCTTACACTAAAGCTTTGTGTGTCGGGTAACATAGGGATAACCAAAACTATACTGTAAACAATGATTGACTTTTTGTAAAGTGTTTATTTAATTTAAGGCAATTGGAACGTTAGTCGTCGTCTTTCTAAGGTGTCATGTGTGTGATTTACAATATATTTATATTAGGGATCTTGCTAGCATTTTGGTGAACTGTAAACTTATAGTTCAGTTACTAACAAGACGTCCCACAGTGTACTGCCTAGAACAAGCTAGCTGGACAATATTATTTATCAATGTTTTTAATTATGAAAGTGTGTAACGTTGTGAAACAACGGGTGCAAATAGGGGTTTAACATTAGGGGTTTAAAATGAAAACTTAGATCAATAAATGAAAGCGCCATCTACCGAGTAAGGGTCGCAACGACGGAAGCCATAGTCATATAGGCGGTCTTGACGATTGAGTAGTTTCGAGTGGTGCCACTAGAGGCGCTATTTCATTAATATATAAAGCGTTGCGTCAAAGGCAGGAGCACCGCCAGATTAATATTTAAAATAGCTCACGGACGTATAAGTGTCATTGGAAATTGTGAGAAATACAAAAGTTTGAAAATCATCGTTTATATCATCGTAAATATCATCGTAAATATTTGTCAAGTATAAGGAGCAAATAGCTCTAGACAGAAGACCCCATCATTGGGTGAGTTAAATTAATTATTATAAATCTAGATTTTTTAAAAAGTGAAAATTAACGGCTGTTGGTCAACCCTGTTATGGGAGGGTAGATTACAGGGGTGTGAAAAAAAGGTCTCTGTAAACTTAATATATAGACAAACATTGTAAGGCAACCGACTCCTAAATGGTTTAACCGGGGTCGGCTGTCTTAGCAATGGGCGGGAAAAAAGGGTTCCAGCTAACCCGTCTTCTGGAACATTCCAGGGTCCACCCTACGGGTTCAAGAGATCCACCTTACGGGTTGTGAAAGTACACCCTTCGGGTTCTACGAGAGAAGCAATCCACCCTGCGGGTTGAGAACACCGTGCCAGCCAAAGTTGCGGACGGCACGGCTACGTCACGGACTGCCTCAGACTTCAGAACCACCAAGATAAGTCGAACCCTGCGAAGGCCTTCGGAAACCGTAATTGCTGCCCGAAATTACCACGACCCCGAGTTCTTTCCTTATATTTAAATAAATTATTACTTTCAAATTCTAAACGTCACCTCTTCTCATTTCTCTCTTCTTCCTGAAAGCCATCAGCTTTTCAAGTGTTTGTTATTTATGTTTATACACATCTAAGTTGTTTGCAGTGTATAGTTTTAGCGAGAAAAAATAATAACAAAAAATTGAAATCTTACTAATATTATAAATGCGAAAGTTTGTGAGTGTGAATGTTTGTTACTCTTTCACGCTCAAAAGGCTTTTCGGATCGGGCTGAAATTTGGTACAGAGATACATTATAGTTTGGAATAACACATAGGCTACTTTTTATACCGGGAATAAGTCCCCGCGGAAACAAATTTAACGCGGGCGAAGCTGCGGACTTCAGCTAGTCTATAATATATTTCTTACCACTAGGTACACAAAAACATAACAGGATAAATTAGAATAAGAGGAAACAATAAGTTACACAAAAGGAAACAATAAATTAAATTCTTCTTCCGAAGAATTATCTTCTGTGTAGTCTTTATGACACACAACACTTAACGTATCGACCGGATTTCTCTTTAAATTACTTGTTGCCTCTAAAATTAAATCTTAAACATCAGGAGGTCTCTTCCTCCTGAGGTTTTAGATTTAACCTGTCTTTTTTTTGGGAATCTCCTTTATTTCTTTAGTCGCCTTTAGGGAATCTTTCATTTTTTTTGGACTCTCGTTGACCTGCCTGATCAGACCGGCCATAGTTTTTGTTCCTGAAAGTAAGTAACAGAAGTTAAATTTATAGGTATTATTAAGAAAGATTTACACATATATGTATATATATATCTACATTTACAATATTATATTTATATATGTACCAGACAGTCGGGAAGTTATCTCGGCAGCAGCGATCAGTTCTTCAGAACTTCGGGATTGAATAAGATCATCGACACGTCGACGTTTAGTCTTGGAAGCGGCACCTTGCAAGTCTACTTTCGGTCTTCTAGGGCCAGCCATGGGTTGTTGAGATGATGTGGACGGCTCTGCAGTGTTGTATAACGTACGAAACGTTATATCCCCCTCTAGCCACGACTTATTCGAAGACAGAAAGCGATCCCGAATTCTACATGAATTTTCCCATTTCTCCAATAATTTCGCAGAAAATCTCGAAATAACTGCCTTGATGTCCTTGAACGACTGCTCCAATATGCTGCCCAGATCATGTTTCATCGCAATAAAATTAAAAAGCGCAGCATTTCTCCCTTCACTGGAAGTTTTTACCCATTCTTCAAAAAGCTCCACTTTCGATAAAGTAAAACTGCCTCCTACAAAAAAAAATAATAAAAAATAAAAGGCACATTTCGAGCAAAAAAAAGTACATGCATTTAAAACTAAAATGATGAATTTCTCGTTTGATAAAAAAAACAGCCCGGGGAAATGAGGGGATTTTTACTTATCGTCTTGTAAATTACAAATTTAAGATTTTTTGGTAATATATTTTAAATCAAATGCTTTTTTATTGGTAACGGGTTAAACAATTTGGAATATAGTAATATAAAAAAAAAACTACTTACCCTTGGTTATTGAATCCATCACCAATTTACAACTTAACAACAAACGAGAGCACATCAAATGTTTTCGTATTAGGAGCTCAAACGCAACTAATTTAAGGTATTTTAATCGAGTATCTTATATACTTACCCTCATTACTAATGTTTTCACACATTTCATAGAAAACATTACCCGTATTTATGATTAGCAACTTATACTCTAACTACCCTCATTAACAGTTTCCAGAATAGTTAATGTTGTTTTTGTCCAGCTAGCTTGTTCTAGGCAGTACACTGTGCGTCCGACCAAAATGTGTTTTAATTGGAGGTGAGAACTATTAAAACTAGCATAGAAACAAAGTTACATACTTGAGTTTGACATAGTTACTTGTATTTGGGTGATTTCTATTGTTAACGTGATTTTATTTTCTTTATGGAAGTGACTCCACGGAGATAATTTACTTTTGAATTTATTAGGTGTCTCTGACAGACTGACTCTGAGCATTTCTGTGATAATAAGTGAAGGGTCAACTGCTATAATGATGCATGCCCTTTGTGTTGAGATAAATGAGTTCTGAACCCGGGATGGCGTAACTGCCGCCGCAACGCTCGAAACCCCTAGTCGCTCACACCGGTGTCGCCTCACTATAATCAGTATAGATAAATCTTAAAAATCAGAACAAGAAAGATCCATACTGTGTCCCCGTGAAAACACGGGAATAAATATAGCATTAGTCACCCGGCGATAGCGTAGCTTCCCAACAGTGAAAGTCTATTCAGAAGTCTATTCGATGGAAACTAAACAACAATCAAATCTTCCCTCAATAGAATAGATACAGAATCCACATTTTTTGCAATTCTGTCTATTTGTCCACATGTCTGTTTGTTCGTGATATTATTATGATTATCATTATTATTTATTCGTGTTTGCCAATCTTCCGAACAGTCGATTTGCTTTGGCAACCATGTCGGCCATCTTTTTTCGTTTGGTTCTCCTCGCACATTTTTCAATATCTAAGGCAGTATGGCTCGCGGGAGAAGTGGAACTTTTATTTTTTTTTAAAAAGAAACTATTTTGATACAGAAATACAGACAGGTTAATCCTTCATGCCTTGTAATCTGATGGCATTGTGTCAAAAACAATGTTCGTGAATACTATAATTTTAATTTTGATGATTTATTGCTCATCAAGCTCTTTGTTAAAATGGGTATTGATAGATAACAACATTTACGTTGGTTTTCCGTTACAATGTCTGTCTTCTATATAATTATACTAGCTGATGCCCGCAGCTTCGTCCGCGCCAAATTTCCCGCTTGCCGTGGGAACTTATTCCCGGCAAATAGCCTATGTGTTATTGCAGACCATAATCTATCGCTGTAACCAAATTTCAGCTAGATCAGTTCGGTCATTGAAGCGTGAAAGAGTAACAAACATCCACACTCACAAACTTTCGCATTTATATTTTTTTTTTTTTTTTCTCTTTTTTTTTTTGGGACTTTTATACAACCGTATATGCCAGTCCCATCGTACCTTATTTAGATAATGTTACATATAGGTATTTAATGGCAATCCCAAAATCTCAACATAGTGAATTTATATATACTACATGCAGCTTCAGAGTTTGGTGTACACAAAATTTGTTGTAGGATTCCTACATCATACAAGTTTAAGTTTAGTTCCTTAAATAGCTCCTCTCTGTCAGACCGATATCTAGCACATTCCACCAGCAAGTGTAGAACATCTTCCACAGTACCACAAACCTCACAGTTTGGTGACTCGGTTTTTTTCATTAAGAACCCAAACTTGTTGAGTGGAATATGTCCAGACCTCAGTCTGTGGGCGATCACATTCAGTTTCCTACTTAATTTAGTATGTAAAAACCAGGGTACATGAGGAGGCTCCGACACTATAGTTTTGTACCAAATACCTTTATCCTTCGATCTTTCGTTGAAATATTCTTTCCATAGCACTTGACATTTATTTTTATATTTAGGTAATAGTTCAATGTAACTACTTTCCATCGTAACCTCTTTTCCCCCACTAATTCCAAACTTTGCCAAACGGTCAGCCTCCTCATTCCCCTTTATACCTATATGTGAGGGAACCCATTGCAGTTTCAGATCAAACCCATTGTTTATTAAGGTGTGAATTTGTGCCAATACAGCATAGGCTATCGATGTGCCTCTGCAACCAGAGGCGCAACGAGCCAAATGTTGCAGTGCACATTTACTGTCTACATAAATTACAGTTTTCCTATAACCAGTACTTTGTATATAAGTTAGTGCTTCTGAAACTGCAAGGAGCTCCACGGACATGATTGACATGGGATTACTTATTTTAAAACAATTATTCAACTCATTATCCTGTTCCAAAGGATCATAGTAAGCAACGCCGCTTCCATTAACACTCTTAGACCCATCAGTGAAAATAGTATAATAGTCGTCATATTTTTCCCATAGTTCTTTAAGTATTTCCGGTTTTACTAAATTAAAGTCGTATGTTTTTTTAGGAGCCTTAATTGAATCTAAATGGTCTCTTATTATGTTTTGAACAGGAATCCCAGTCAACCAAATATCAAGAGCAAACATTTCTAGAATTGACGATGATTTTATACTTTCCTCTCTGACTTCTTCAAAGACATTAACAAGTAAGGGAAGTTTCTTGTTTGTCCAATACCTGGTGTGTGAAAGAGTGCCAAGTTTCAACAGCAGCTTGGTTGTTATATTATCAGTTATTGATCGCGCCTTTAAACAATATTTAACCGCTAACCATCGTCGCCTTAAATGCAGTGGAGGTACACAAAGCTCGCATTCCATCACGTGAATTGGAGTACTTCTAATGAAACCCCCTACAACCCTCAGGGCTTGATTTTGCACTTTAACTAATTTGTATACATTTGAATTTGCACTATTGTCGTATAAGAAGCTTCCATAGTCTAACCTACTTCTAATAAGTGCAATATATAGCCTACGTAAATGAATTTGATGAACACCCCATGAGGAGCCAGTAAGAATTTTAAGTAAGTTGACGAGTTTCTGACACTTTTCGATGACTTCATTGATGTGTTTACCCCACCGCAGTGTTTCGTCTAGCCAAACACCCAAATATTTGTAAGATTGAACTGCATCAAGTTCACAACTATTTATAAAAATTTGCACCCGGTGTTGTCTTCTAAATCCTCTACTAAACACACAGTATTTTGATTTGCTAATAGATAATTCTAGTCCTAATTCATCTAAAATATTAATAAAAATTTCCAATGCATTTTGAATTTTATTTTGACCCTCTACAATATTTTTGAAAGTTGTATACATAACAAAATCATCTGCATATTGGCATATACACACATTCATGATTTCCTGGCAAAGTTTGTAAGTTGCTATATTAAAGAGCAGTGGTGAGATGGGGTCACCTTGAGCTAAGCCTTTTCCTGTATATCTGGTTATCTCACTACATTCAGCAAATTCGTTAGTGACTTTCAGATGGCGCTCACTAAGAAAGTTCCATAGATAATAACATATACTTCTACCGATATCCAGACTATCCAGGGTGCATAATAGTTTTTCTATCAAAATGTTATTATATGCGCTTTTAATGTCTAGGAAACAAGCCAGGGTTGGGTCGCTATTTGTAAAGCCTATTTGTATTTGGGTCACTAAACGAGTTAAGCAGTCAAGACTAGATTGTCCTCGCCGAAAACCAGTCGCATAAGGTGACAAAATGTGATTCTTTTCCACATACCATTCAAGTCTTTTGGCTATCATAGCATGGAAAATCTTACAAGTGCAGGCCATCAAAGAAATAGGTCTTAATTTATTATTATTTACACCAGGACCTGCCTTGGGAATGGGTATGATTCTGATGTCCCGCCATTGGGAGGGGGGAAAACCTGATTTTAAAATGGAGTTATATATCTTGAGTAAGTATAACTTACCATCTGATGGTAAATTTGAAATCATGGAGTATGTAATTTTATCATCACCAGGAGCAGTATCTTTTTTCTTTAGGCATTGACACATTTCCTCTAGTGTGAATTCAGATTCTATATAAGCATTCCTGGAATAAAACATTGGCATTACTGGAATTGTATAATCTGGTGCAAGGTCCCTCATCATCTCACCCAACAGTTCCTGTGGGACATCAGTCCTTGTTCTTTTGTAACCTTTTACCCAACGTAAGCGATGCCACATATTAGAGGCAGATACCCCATAATCAATACTATCACAGAAATTTCTGTAATCATTTATTTTAGCGTTTCTTATAGCCTGCCTAGCCTTCAGCGTTCTTTCCTTAAGCAATGCGAGATTTGAAGGTGTTGAATTTCTCCTAAACTTGCTCAGTGCTAGTCTCCGTTCACCTATTAATTTAGAGATATCCGGGTTCCAATATCCTTTTGCTTTGAATTTACTGCTTGGGTTATTACATATTTTAATTATGGGAATACTAACATCCGCTGCCTTATTTATATGGTAAGTAAAATAGTCATATAAGGCCTGTACATTATCACCTATCACATTAGGTGAAGAAAAGCAGTTTACAAGCTGATCCCCATAGAGTTTCCAGTCAGCCAATTTGAAATTACGTTTTTTAGTACTATGAAACGCATTATTATAGGTAATTTTAACTTTAATAAACAAGTGATCACTACCTAAATTTTCATTCATCACACACCAGTTGAACTTAATAGCTATATCTACAGATGCAAATGTAATATCAGGTGAAGAGCGTTGTAATACACCATTAACTAATTTAAGCCTAGTGGGCTGTCCATTATTGAGAGAAGTAAAACCAAACTCAAGAGCCGAGTCAAAAATTTGTTTACCTCGTGTATTATTCTTGTACGACCAATTGGTATGGTGGCCATTGAAATCACCGGCAATCAAACAATTCTTAGGGAACATAGAAAATATTGTATCCCAATCTGATTGAGTAGTACTTACAGAACTAGGACAGTATAAAAGAATGATATGCTGGATGTACCGACAGTTATTTAACTTTACACACAGTAATTCTATACCTGGATTATTTAGATTTATATGTACCTCTTGAACACTCAATGAATAGTGTGTGAGCAAAGCAATTCCACCATATGAGTCCCCTCTATCTCGTCTATATATATTATATTGATTAAAGTTAATACATACCTCCTCTTTTAACCAGGTTTCACTTATTAGTGCAATGTGTGCCTTCTCCTGTGATAACAAACAACTAACCTCTTCTATTTTAGGTGACAAGCTTTGTGCATTCCACTGCAATAAGTTTAAATTAATGTCTCTATGTAAACAAGCCATTTTGGAAAATAGAAATTAGTTTGTTACAAACATCTGTCTCCTTGACTATGTACCAAATAAAATGAAAACATTCTTCAATAATAAAACTAAAAATTAATTTTACTTTCACTTCAAAATTACCGTCAGACTGCCAGACTTTTTTTAATTTATATATCAACTTCTTGAAATCGACTTTGTTCTTAACGGGTTCTTCTTTACTTTCAATATTTTCTTGTGAGGTTGATGGTTTACCAGCCCGCTCACTTGTAAGATTATGGTTTACATATGGCTTTTCTTTCTTTTTCTTATTAATTTGCTTTTTAGGTCGCTTACCCAGAATTACAGAGCTTATAGATTCTTCCATGCTTTGTTCTCCCATGTCCTCCATGCTTAAGTTTTGTTTATCGGTCACTAATACATCCTTATAAGTTTCCCTTTCGTTTCTTATCATAATATTACATGTGCTACTGTGTTCGTTTTCGATCATAGAATGCTGTTGGTTGCGCATCTTTTTTTCCTCCAAATATGTGGAGAGAGCTTTTCTGTACGTGTAGTTCTTGTCACACATAATACTTCTTACTGTTTTCTCTTTATAGAAGATGGGACAAGATTTATCTAATGCCATATGTGGCCCTTTGCAATTAATACATTTGAAATCGGTAGTCTCGCAGTTACTATGGTTCTCCCCACATTTCGGGCAGCGTATTATTTTTGATGGGCAAGTTTTTATAAGGTGTCCGAAACGCCAGCATCCAGAACATTGGGTCACCGGAAACTTGAAGGGTTCCACCTTGAACCTGCAACCATACATTGCTACGTATGGAGGTAAGGTGGAACTTTTAAAACACAGTCGCACAGTTTCGCTGTCCACCCACTCTTTTGTCATATTTAGCCGTTTTAGTCTTCTCACAGAGATTATATCGTAATCGCATTCTAAACTTTGTTGAATTTCTTCTAGATCAATTTCAAGGTCTATTTGCTTGATAACTCCATATGTCAGATTAACTTCATCGACAAATTGACATCTATAGCCCAGACTAAGGAACTTTTGACACTCCACCAACTTCTTGGCATTTTCTTTATTTTCAAACTCTAGAAGGGCTCTGTATGCATTTTTGTATTGAATTTTTTTAATATTTTGTATCTTTTCTGCACTTAATTTGGCATTTCATTTGGCGCAATTTGTGGTAGGATAAACGACCTAGTGCCGGGTCAACCCGAGCACATGGTCCTTAATATGAACTATGGCTTATATTACGCAGTAGTAGTGGAAAATCTGGTAAACACAGATTATTTCTGGTGTGCTTGCGGGATGGCGACATACGACCATTACCCGCCGGACGAGTGTGAAATATGCGTGCCGACGGCCTAGCCGATTTAAGTAAGTGCCTTAAAATTGTTAAGAATAAACAATTTAAAGTAGTAGGTAAAGATATAAATTGTGTGATGTCCTCAAATATTGTTTACCTTTCTTTGGTTTGTAGTAGTAGTGATGATTGATTTGTTGAATTTTGTATAAACTTTATGAATCATCACTTAATTCTAGCGATAGATCTGGTCCGTTTATAGGCCGATGTTTGGAACTCAAAATCAGCTAAAATCCTCTACCGGGTGTAGCTTTGGTATAGCTGAGGGTCTCACAGGGTTCTTTTTAAGTTTAAATTAATAATTTTTTTTTCGAAGCGGACCTAAGCATAATAGCAGTGGTCATTAGACTGTAGGTTGATAGGTAAAGTAGGTAGTGAATTCTTTATTATGTAGTAATACTGACAATTGTTTTATTTTTTATTACAGACAAAATATACCTAGTCGTAATAAACGTGGCCAGCGCCGTTACCACCATCGTCACAGTCCGCACTACCAAATCAGTTTAGCTTAAAAGGACACAGGCTTCGGAACTTCTGGACTGATTTGAAAAAATCTTTCACTGTTGGGAAGCTACACTCTTTGCGGTGAACATATAGGCTATATTTTTTACCGTATTCCCACGAGAACGGGAACTACGCAGGTGAAATCGCGTGACGTCCGCTAGCATTTAATATATTTATAAGTAGAACTTAGCCAGAGTCGACTTAGGCTGACCCTTAAGAACTTTTTGCGGCTCAAACAATTGTAAAATGAAACCCTTACACTAAAGCTTTGTGTGTCGGGTAACATAGGGATAACCAAAACTATACTGTAAACAATGATTGACTTTTTGTAAAGTGTTTATTTAATTTAAGGCAATTGGAACACAAGAGCTTGCTGTCGTCGTCTTTCTAAGGTGTCATGTGTGTGATTTACAATATATTTATATTAGGGATTTTGCTAGCCTTTTGGTGAACTGTAAACTTATAGTTCAGTTACTAACAAGACGTCCGACCAAAATGTGTTTTAATTGGAGGTGAGAACTATTAAAACTAGCATAGAAACAAAGTTACATACTTGAGTTTGACATAGTTACTTGTATTTGGATGATTTCTATTGTTAACGTGATTTTATTTTCTTTATGGAAGTGACTCCACGGAGATAATTTACTTTTGAATTTATTAGGTGTCTCTGACAGACTGACTCTGAGCATTTCTGTGATAATAAGTGAAGGGTCAACTGCTATAATGATGCATGCCCTTTGTGTTGAGATAAATGAGTTCTGAACCCGGTGTGGCGACCATGAGTAGCCCGCCTTATATTACCATTCCGTCCATGGACCGCTGTAGTTCCTAACCTACGTGTGGTAGCACTGGAAGCGGCCATGAGGTTGGCAGCATGTTGAGCACCGACCGACATTGAACAGGATACTTCCTTTCCTTCTTCTGCCTCCGACCGTCGAGACTAATGTACGCGTGTGAGAACTGTGATACGAGTATTTGTGTAATGTGTAGCACGTAAGCTATATTGTACAAGATTAATAAAGTGATATATTGCATGGGGAAGTATATCATTCATCCCGCAAGCAACCCCCATAAATGGTGACCCGACGCTTCAGCAAGCAAGCTGCTGATTACACTTCTACATCTCCACCGTGCAGCACAGTGCCGAGTTCGTGAGGGCGAAGCCCTGCATCATATCGAGGCACGTGCGGGAGCACAGACCGTGCACCCGGCTACGCATCGTAAATAACAAATTGTTAATTGTGAAGTGCAGTGTCATACAAATTACTAAGGCAGTATTTATCTTTCGTTTCGACATTGCGATATTATTTTTTTTTTTACTTTTGTGTGTCCGCCATTACGTGTCGAAATTATCGTATTGTTGGTGGCGCCACCCTAGCGTCTGTTCGGTTTAGCCAGGAACTAACCACCGGAAGACCGAAACAGTCGAATGTAAACAAACAAATCTTTACTTATTTTCATTCGAGTTCAGACTCGATTTGAAGAATTGTGACATTTGCTGAACTTTATTTTTCTTTTTCTCTTAATTAAACGCATCAAGCTCAAAACAGAAAACGCCAAAGAAGCATAACAAAATTAATGGACTTATAGCTATTATTTACTGCTTGTGTTGTGTTGCTTAGAAAATTTTTTTTTTACAAAATTTGTGTATTGTGTCTATTTACAATAAGTTGTACTTTTATACAATCATCTATTTCGTGACCTGCATTTTTATTCTTGTATTGCTTAAGAAATCTGTGTAACGTATAAAATGTATATTAACAGCAATTAAAGCTCGGTTAAATATATTGTATACCTATAGTTTTTGTACAAGACCTGTATAACATGTAGAAGATGCATAAACAACAGACAGTTTATGATGTATACTTTAGCTTACAAATAGTTAACAGCCTATGTTACAGACATTATTGTATACTACTTAAGCTCTCAATAGTTAACAACCTGTATTACAAATTGTATACCCTTGCTCACTCCGTAGGGGGGTGATGTGGCGACCATGAGTAGCCCGCCTTATATTACCATTCCGTCCATGGACCGCCGTAGTTCCTAACCTACGTGTGGTAGCACTGGAAGCGGCCATGAGGTTGGCAGCATGTTGAGCACCGACCGACATTGAACAGGATACTTCCTTTCCTTCTTCTGCCTCCGACCGTCGAGACTAATGTACGCGTGTGAGAACTGTGATACGAGTATTTGTGTAATGTGTAGCACCTAAGCTATATTGTACAAGATTAATAAAGTGATATATTGCATGGGGAAGTATATCATTCATCCCGCAAGCAACCCCCATACCGGGATGGCGTAACTGCCGCCGCAACGCTCGAAACCCCTAGTCGCTCACACCGGTGTCGCCTCACTATAATCAGTATAGATAAATCTTAAAAATCAGAACAAGAAAGATCCATACTGTGTCCCCGTGAAAACACGGGAATAAATATAGCATTAGTCACCCGGCGATAGCGTAGCTTCACAACAGTGAAAGTCTATTCAGAAGTCTATTCGATGGAAACTAAACAACAATCAAATCTTCCCTCAATAGAATAGATACAGAATCCACATTTTTTGCAATTCTGTCTATTTGTCCACATGTCTGTTTGTTCGTGATATTATTATGATTATCATTATTATTTATTCGTGTTTGCCAATCTTCCGAACAGTCGATTTGCTTTGGCAACCATGTCGGCCATCTTTTTTCGTTTGGTTCTCCTCGCACATTTTTCAATATCTAAGGCAGTATGGCTCGCGGGAGAAGTGGAACTAAGAAACTATTTTGATACCGAAATACAGACAGGTTAATCCTTCATGCCTTGTAATCTGATGGCATTGTGTCAAAAACAATGTTCGTGAATACTATAATTTTAATTTTGATGATTTATTGCTCATCAAGCTCTTTGTTAAAATGGGTATGGATAGATAACAACATTTACGTTGGTTTTCCGTTACAATGTCTGTCTTCTATATAATTATACTAGCTGATGCCCGCAGCTTCGTCCGCGCCAAATTTCCCGCTTGCCGTGGGAACTTATTCCCGGCAAATAGCCTATGTGTTATTGCAGACCATAATCTATCGCTGTAACCAAATTTCAGCTAGATCAGTTCGGTCATTGAAGCGTGAAAGAGTAACAAACATCCACACTCACAAACTTTCGCATTTATAATATTAGTAAGATATTAAAGTATCGGGTGTCTACGTCGTGGAAGACCCCCCGCCGTATATTGTGGCGCAATTTGGAAGAGGCACACGTCCAGGAGTGGACTGCTATAAACCTATGGCATATAGTCCGATTTGATTGATTGATTTGTGTCGTAGTGTTTGTTACCAAACTCCTCGGAATCGGCTTGATTGTATTTTTATTTTATTGTTTGTTTCGGTACTAAGTTAGTTTCATTTACCCGAGCAGGTTATCTTAGGCCTCTAATTTGTTGACCGATCTCTTTTACACTTACAAGCATAAACATTAGGCATCTTAGCGAAGTTGCAATACCTAACATATTGTTTTTTTTACTATTACAGGTTGTTTTGCTGTTTTAATGCACCGGTTTTACCTTCGTCGGCGGCGACGCAGCTGGCGGAGGCGGTGCCAACGCGAACAGAGCCGGTGAAGAAGAAGCCGGCCAAAGCGGCGCCGGCGCCAAAGGAGCCGGCCAAAGCGGCGCCGGCGCCAAAGGAGCCGGCGAAGGTGGAGCCGACGCCGACGAAGGTGGAGCCGGCGCCGAGGAATCCGGCGAAGGTGGAGCCGACGCCGGCGATCGATTTCATCGTTGGCACATATATACGCCACAGTAGAAGCGGCCCCGCGGCGTCGGTATCGGACATTTATGTCCCGATGTCGGGCTGGACGCCTGGCAGCGCAGGGCCGCCTCCACCCCCACCACCGTCGCCGGTAAGATTAAGTTTAGGTTAGGTTAAGTTTAGGTTAGGTTAAGTTTAGGTTAGGTTAAGTTTAGGTTTCATTTAATTCTAATTTTTTATGTAGTACTTAAGTAGTTATGTTTATAATAAATATTTTTAAAATTTTCTTAAATTGGCTTTACTTATCCGTCCTTCAATATTTTACAATTATTTATCTTGTGTCTTATTGACCCAGTCGGGTCGGCTCCACAATAGGTGCAGTCTGGACTGCGGTAAGTCGGACTCGTTCTGGAGTTTAGTGAACGATGTGGTCGTGGGATTCACGTGTGGATTCAAGTGGATTTCGGTTTGTATCAATCTCATGCACACACAGCGTGGCCGCCTCGTCCTCTGTTCTGGACGTGGACATTCTCTCGCTGGACACTATAGTGCGAGCCATAATCTCCAGTAGGAGTAAGTGGGGGTCAGGCATAGCATCCATGTAAGATTTTTCTCTCGTAAAAAATAACTCTCATGCACAGGTTATTTAGATAATAATTTCGCTGTTGACACGCTCATCAGTCATTATATTAGGAAACATCTGTTTACTCGGGCACATAAAAAAATGTTTTGTGCGGGTCACTCTACTGCAATTGGTCGATGAATCCCAGCTCCCCGCAGGGAGCCCATGCAAACTGCTAGCGATAGTCTTATGGTGGTGAAGCCTCGAGTTTGGTGATAGTATAATACGCCATACCATGTTACCGACAGTAAGGGCTAGCGCTTACATACAACTTTTAGTTGAACAACTATTTTGTTGTTGTTATAATCTGTAAGTAAATGTTATTATCTGTATTTTCTCATAGCAACAGAGGCGCCACCTATTTCTGTTTAAAGCATAAAATTGGCAACACTAAGATTGACCAACATGGCGCCCCTTGCTTGTTTCCTCTTTGCCACGACATGTAGCTCGCTGTAACTAAAATTAAGTTTCAGTCAATAAACCTGCTTAAAATAATATAAATAGCATTTATTTCTATCCACTACTCCAACATGGTAGCAGAGCGTGGTTAGAAAAGTGAAATAAGTGATTTCGTTAGTTTCTATTGTAAAAGATAAAAAGACAGTGAAGTGTGATCGACAAGCCGCCACGTGCAAATAGTTTTCATTTCGTATCACTAAACTTGTATAAGTATATAAATCACCAGAATGGCTAAACAAGCAAAAATAGAAGATATTATGATACCCATTTTTGATGGTGTAAATTATTCAAGTTGGAAATTGAGATTGTTAACCTTATTAGAATACAAAGAGTGCAACGAGCCCGCCATTTGCAAAATGCCTGCCAAATACGTAAATCAGGAAGCGGCGTGGAGGAAAATGGATTTAAAAGCAAGAACAATAATATTGAGTACCATTTCCGATAAACAATTAGAATATATTAGTGAATGTTCGACGGCTTACGCAATGATACAAAAGTTCGATAAAATTTATTTGACCCAGTCCACTGCCATGCAGATAATCTGTAGAGGAAAAATTGAAGAGATTAAATTGAAAGACTATAAGTGTCTCAACACACTATGCCGAATTTACGCGACCGAAGTTCAGCACAATTACGCCTGCAATGCTATTTGAATTACTGACGACACACTATGCCGAAATTACGTCGCGTCATAGCGTACAACGTAACTTCGGTCGTGCGTAACTCGGCGTAAGTTTAGCGGCAACTTATTCTGTGAGCATACAATTTACGCGACCGAAGTTCTGTTACATAACATACACGGTTACATTACATAACACGATACGATGCCACGACAGCGCTCGAGAACACTGAATACACACAGAAAGTTGTGGAACTGAATTTCCGCCGCGTAAGTTCGGCACTTATGGTGTGTCATATCAGCCGAATACGTTGGAACGTAAAACCAGCCGCCGAACTTCGGTCGCGTTAATTCGGCATAGTGTGTTTAGACACTAATACAATAGAAGATTTTTTTGTCGATTTCGAGAAAACAACAAATGATTTCAAAATGGCTGGTGGATCTATATCTGAGCCAGAGAAGATGAGATACTTGCTGAGAGCCTTGCCTTCAAGTTACAGTTATATTGGAGATTTTATTGATGTTATCCCAGAAGAACAAAGAACAGTAGATTATGTTAAGTCAAAAATAAAAGAGAAAAATATGAATACCTGTGTTCCAGATCAGAAAAGTAATATGAGTATGTTCTCAACAAAAACTAAAGCACAGTGTTTTGTCTGTGGAAAGACCGGCCATCTCAAAAAGGATTGTTGGTATGGTCAGAAAAACTACCTAGGAAGATATCCAAATAATCAACATCATCAAGTAACGCAAAGAGGAAACAAGCAACGGCAAGCAGGTTTATTTAAATTCCCTTCTCAACCAGGTCGTGGCCGAGGTAGAGGTCATAGTCATCCCAGAGGTGAGTCATCGAGCCATCAGCGAGACGGTCCTGTGGCTGAGTCATGGACAGCTCAGGTATGTAATCCCGAAACTCATCAAGTAATGGTCATGGACAGCTCAGGTATGTAATCCCGAAACTCATCAAGTAATGGCGTGTAATAGTAGTAATGATACTTTTGAAATCAATTGGTTATTAGATAGCGGGTGTACCGATCATATTATAATGACTGATACATGTTTTTATAACTATGTAGATTTAAAAATTCCTATTGATGTGAAACTTCCAGATGGTAAATTGTTGAAAGCAACTAAAGTAGGCACCGTTAAAATATATTTCAAAAATTATTACAATGAGAAACATGTAGATCTAAAAAATGTATACTTTGTTAAAGGTATTAAGCAGAATTTATTAAGCTTTTCAAGAATAACTAAAAGTTGTACTATCGTAGCAAGAGATGATAATGCAAAAATTTATAATCAATCAAGAGAATTAATTGTTGTTGCTAACAAAATAGATAACTTGTACTGCATAAAAAGTTTTGTTACAAAAATTATCAGTAATAACATGTATGTGAACTCGACGAAGCTGACCCATAAAGAAAAATGGCATAGGGCACTTGGTCATGTAAATTTTCAGTATTTAAATAAGTTGGTTAATAATAAATTAGTACAAGGTTTGCCAGACAGAATAGAAAGTACAGAAATGAAATGCTCAAATTGTATTGAAAGCAAAATGTCTAATGTACCTTTTGAAAACAATAGAACTAAAACTACTGAAATTTTGGAATTAATACATACAGATTTAAATGGTCCACATAGCACAACGGGTTATGGTGGAGAAAAATATTTTGTGACATTTATCGATGACTATAGCAAGTGTACAAGAATTTTTTGTATTAAAAGTAAATCAGAAACTGCAAATTGTTTTATGGAATTTGTCAATTTAGTTGAAAATAAGTTTAATAAAAAGGTTAAAAAATTACAGTGTGATAATGGCAAAGAGTTCTTAAATCGAGATATTTACAATTTCATTAGACAAAAGGGAATAGAGTTGTTACCATGTCCACCCTATGTCCATGAATTAAATGGAGTAGCGGAGAGGTATAACAGATCTGCTATGGACATAGGAAGATGCTTAATGAAGGAAGCTAAAATTCATAGAAGGTATTGGCCCGAAGTTATCAAAACAGCAGCTTATTTAAAGAACCGAACTATTGCTAATACAGTAGAAAATAAAACTCCTTATGAAATATTTTTTGGTATTAAACCAAATGTTGAGCATTTGAAGATTTATGGTAGTAGAGTTTATGTTAGGGTTCCAGAAGTTTTAAGAAAAAGTAAATGGGATGATAAAGCTCAACTAGGTGTACTTGTAGGTTATAATGAAAATGGATATAGAGTTTTGCTAAACAATAGAATAATTAATGCTAGACATGTACAGGTCGTCGAAGAAAATACACACTTAATTTGCTTAGAAAAACTTGATGATGAAAAGGATAGGGATTTGGAAAATGATACCTTAAATGTAAAAGATGAAATATTCGAGAGTGACATTGCTGAAAACTATATAGATGCAAATGATACTTTGTCTAATAATACTGAGGAAGTTTCAGTTAACGATGATAATTTAAGTAATGATAATAATAAGTTTCTAGTAGAAAATAGGTCAAAAAGAAAGATAAGTCCAGTTATCAGATATGGCAATCCAGTTTCTCATTTTATTTATGTAAATTACATTAATGCAAATGTACCTCTTACATTTGAGGAGGCGATGATCTCCCATGACCATAAGCAATGGCAGTCAGCAATGGACTCCGAAATAAGTAGCTTAAATAAAAATAAAACCTGGCAAATTGTTGAAAGACCTAGGGATAAAAGGGTTATTGATGTCAAATGGGTCTTTAAAAGAAAGGCCAATAATCTTTATAAAGCGAGACTAGTTGTACGAGGATTTCAACAAAAGGATCACCTTGAAAATGTTTATTCACCAGTTGGAAAAATGCAAACCTTGAAAATTTTATTATCATACTGTTGTAAAAATAATTTATATATTGAACAAATGGATGTTGAGACAGCGTTTTTAAATGGTCATGTAAAGTCAGAAGTATTTGTAAATCAACCAAAAGGTTATGAAAGTGGTGATAATAAAGTTTACAAGCTGCACAAGGCACTCTATGGCCTCAGAGAGAGCCCTAGAGTATGGTATGATTGTTTCAGTAGATTTATAGAAAACTTAAATTTTGTTAGAAGTAACTATGATTACTGCTTATATGTAAACAATGCGAGCGAAGATACAATATACATGCTAATATTTGTTGATGATCTCCTAATTTGTTGTAAAGATAAAGAAAAAATAAAACGGGTTAAAACTAGTTTAATGAATAAATTTTCTATGAAAGACTTAGGGCCAATTACAAGTTATATAGGTATAGACATTGATTACAAAGATAATAGGGGTAAAATGACCTTAAGTCAAACAAAATATATTGAATCTTTGGCCGTAAAGTATAACCTGGAGAGTTCTAAGTTATATGACACTCCAATGGAAACTAATTTAAAGCTGCATCAAGCTACAGAAATAGATGAAAGTATAAAGTATAGAAATATAATAGGTGAACTGTTGTATATTAGTACAGGCACTAGGCCAGACATAGCATACAGTGTTAATTACTTAAGTCGATTTCAAAGTTGTTACGATCAAACCCATTACAAATATGCTATAAGAATCTTGAAATATTTGTACAAGACTAAGGATTTGAAGTTAACATATGATGATAATGTAAATTCTGAAATATTAGATTGTATGGTAGATTCCGATTATGCAGGAGATAATATAGATAGAAAATCTACCACAGGTTATGTAATTAGGTTATTTGGAAACTTAATATTTTGGAAAACTCATAAACAGAGTACAGTAACTAAGTGTTCAACTTTTGCAGAATATACTGCTATGTCAGAAGCTGTAACAGAAATACTTTTTATTAGAAAATTACTAAGTGAATCTTTTAATTTAAAATTTGTCAGACCAATAAAATTGTATGAAGATAACTCAGGTGCAGTTGCTATTGCTAAGTATGGTAATTTTACTAAGAATTCAAAGCATATTGAAGTTCAGTATCATTATATAAATGAAAACTATGAAAAGGGTATAATTGATATTGTAAAAATAGATACAAGATATAACTTAGCAGATATGCTAACTAAAAGTCTAGATAAGACTAAGTTCCTAAAGAATAGATTAGGGTTAAACTTACTTTAGTATAGGAGTTACTGCAGCCTGACTAGTGGACCTTTGAAAACCGATCCCAAGACTTTGTCGCAGGGCTAGTTAGGTTGGCAGACTACTTAGTGTGATTTTGCTTGTTATTTTGTACTCTAATTAAAAACTGTTACCTTTAAGTGAGGCTACATTATTTAGGGTGTGTATAACCTGTAGTAAATAATATTAAATATAAATATTAGTAAATATTCTTTAAGTGAAAATAAGATTATAAATTTAAGGAGGCGTGTTATAATCTGTAAGTAAATGTTATTATCTGTATTTTCTCATAGCAACAGAGGCGCCACCTATTTCTGTTTAAAGCATAAAATTGGCAACACTAAGATTGACCAACATGGCGCCCCTTGCTTGTTTCCTCTTTGCCACGACATGTAGCTCGCTGTAACTAAAATTAAGTTTCAGTCAATAAACCTGCTTAAAATAATATAAATAGCATTTATTTCTATCCACTACTCCAACAGTTGTGTTACGTATGTTTAAAAGAATATATTAAAACGCACATACAGTCAACTCGATAGTTGTTCGACAAAAAAGCCAAAAAGCTATATCGATTTGCTTTTGATTTAAAAGTTGGACAACTATCGATCAAGCGCTCAATTTGTATTGCATTGTATTGATGTGCGCAGACCATCGACTAAACAGTCGATATGCGACTGACCGCGACACTGCCAGTCTCGTATAAGCATTTGAAACGGCGCCACGTCTCTTGTCGGCATGGCGGGAACTATTACGGACGATACGGAGGAGTTCATTAACAGCGTAGAAAAAAGGCCTGCGCTTTACTTAAAGAGTCTAAAAGAGTACCCGGACATCAATCTGAAGAAAAAGCTATGGGAGGAAGTTTGCATGGAAGTCGTATCTGGATGGTTGGAATTAGACCCAGAAAATAAAAGAAAACGAGGTTAGTTTCGTACATTGCATTATTTATTTATTTAAAAAAACATTTTATACTATATCGTATTGCCAAGGTACAGAGCCTTGAGGAGAAACAAAATAAGACGTTAAGTATTGTCGGACATTTATACCTCCGGTGAGGTTTCTGCCTCTGTTGTCACCATGAGATATTATATTTTCTAGTGGAGCGTCATAGAACGTGTCTTTGAATTGTATTCCATCTTTCATTCGTACGAGGTTATGTAGTACACAACATGTTTTTATTATAGATTCTGCAAAATCTAGGTTTACATCGAGCCCTCTATGAAATATGCGCCATTTGTTGGCTAAAATACCAAAAGTGCATTCTACCATCCGGCGAGCTCTTGTGTGTCTATAATTGTAGACTTTTTTTTCATAAGATAAGCCCCTCTTAGCATAAGGACGTAAAATAGTATTGGAAAGCCCAAACGCATCATCAGCCACAAGATAAAACGGCATATTTTTCCCATTATCGTCATGGGGCAATATTTTTCCATTCGGAATATTCAAACTATTTTCCTCTAATCTTTTTCCCATATTTGAGTTTTTGAAAACACTTGCATCGCAAGAACCTCCATATGCACCAACATCAATATAAATAAATTTGTAATCGGCATCAGTCCAAGCCATTAACACCATAGAATGGTATTTTTTATAATTAAAAAATGAAGATCCAGAGTTATCTGGTTGAATTAACCGAATATGTTTGCCATCGAGGGCACCAATGACATTAGGGAAATTAGTTCGAGCATAAAATTGATCTGCAATTTGAACCCAATCTTCTTCTGTCCTTTGAGGCATGTAAACTGGTTGCATTGTTGCCCAAATTTGATCACACGTATCTCTTACGATGTTTCTTACAGTTGTTGCTCCTATTCGATATGTAAATGAGAGGGTATTAAAGCTGTTGCCAGTTGCCAGATATCTGTAAAAAAAATATACGTATTACATAAAAATATACAGGGTGTAACGGAAAGGGGGTATACACACCAAGGAAGTTTTAATCTACTTTAATCCCTTTATTATAGGAATAAGCTTCAACTTTTGTGATATTATCTGTTAAATAGGTAAATAAATATTGTATACATTTATAGGTGCAGAGGTCCAGCAGAAATGGCTTAACTTGAGAACCTGCTTTTCAAGAGAATTGAAGGCTCAAAAAACAACATCCGGGCAAGCGGCAAAGAAACGTCGAAAATATCGATATTTTGAAAAGTTGCTATTTCTAAAATCTTCATTAGCAGAACGACCCACTGATGGTAATCTAGATTCCACTGCAGCTGAAGCCGAAAATGAGACTGAAACCTCTGACACTATGGGCTCAAATGTACCTATAACACACAATACAAGGAAAAAAATAAATAACTCTGGTCCGAAGTTCGAAGAAACTTTGTTGAACATACTAAAAGATGATTTAGACGAAGACAAACATTTTGCTCTCTCTTTAGTTCCTACGTTACAGTCTATGACAGACGACGAAAAATTTCAAGCCAAAATTGAAATACTGCAAGTATGTCGAAGGATAAAAGCCAATAGACAACATACTCAATCTTCCGTAACACTTCCTTCACGTAACATTTTATTACAGCCTTCCACAAACACTTTCTTACAACCTGGATATTATTACACTGGATCTACCCCACCTCATATTGACGCTTCTAGACCGGAATATATCCGGCAATGCCCATCTACTAGCTCCCAACAACCTGATTACACTGGATCTACCCCACCTCATATTGACGCTTCTAGACCGGAATATATCCGACAATGCCCATCTACTAGCTCCCAAAACTCTGCGGATAGTTTGCAAAGCTACCTATCGAATTTCACACCTTCTCCGCACAGTCCTCTACTCGACTTGATCTAAAATTTTATTTAAGCTGCACTAACTCAATTACTGGCTGTAATTATTATTAAAATAAAACGTTGATTACTATATTGTTAGCAATCACCAGGAATGTTAATAAAAAAATATACACGGAGATTAACAAAGCAGATTTCTATCACTTTATTTAACAAATTTACTACACCTTGAACGTAATCATTACACAAGTAGCTAATCAGTAAGTAACTTAGAACATTCTTACAATCACAGCGACACTGATATCACATGAATCACACTGATCACCAGGGTGTGTAGTTCGTTACTCTGCAGCGGTCGACCGTCGAAAAAGGGGCGTCCTCTACATTGCACGCCATTTTATATTAGAAAACTAGTCATAGACAAGTCGACTTCTACACGGCCTCTCCTGACCATGCGTCGTCCTCGACTGCATATAAGATGTCTGAACCTGAACAGTCATCGGTTCAGATGGACTAGCTTCAGGATTTGAAACACGCTCATCGGCATGAGCTGCGATGCTTCCATCGAGGCGGCTTCTAAAATCAATTAGAAATAACATGACATTACTATGTGCCAATGTAACTCAGAAAGACCTAATTGTTGTATCCATCAACCTTTCAAGGCCTTCTAACGTACAGCCCAAAATACATTGGCTAAGATAAATAGCACACAGCTTATCACACGTCACCACATTAATTCAATTTGATTACGTTCGCACATTAAATAAGTCAAACTATATGAGGATTTCTGATTCATACGAGATTTATGACTCATTCAATTTGGATTCAAGTATTTAACATTCATCCTCACTCTACCAATTCATTGTAGGGCAAACATCCCACAGTCTGTTTGCCGAAAAAGGAACGTCCCGCAGTCCGTCCTCTACAAGGGGATTAGCATCCCACAGGCGTACCAATAGGAACGTCCCGCAGTCCGTCCTGTACACCGACATTCATCTTTACACTACCACGTAGGGCAAATATCCCGCAGTCTATTTGTCGAAAGGAACGTCCCGCAGTCCGTCCTCTACATGGAATTGGCATCCCGCAGTCTGCCAATATGAACGTCCCGCAGTCCGTCCTATATACAAAACTAACACCTATACATAAAATTTGTACTCATATATGTACAAAAGTTGTACCCATACAGAACACTGGCACCCAGCATGTGTCGGCATGGAACATCCCGCAGTCTGTTCCTTCACCAACATTCTGGCTGCGTTCAGATGACAAGCACCCGTCAGGCACACGCCACTTAAGTCAGCACTCACAACTCATACATACATACATCAGTTACAGCAGGTCGCGCCTTTTATTCTCTAAGGGGTAGGGCAGAAGCACATTATATGCCCACATTTCACCTATAGATGTTGTACCACGTAATAGGTGTTGTGCTGAGTCGTATTGCCGTGCTGATATGGACAGGTGCAGGTTGTGACTGCACACTGTTGAAAAATTTTAAGCCGTCCATAAAAGCCTTCGACTTTGCTCCGTGACTGCCATTTTACTGGCAACCGGGACCAACGGCTTAATGTGCCTTCCGAAGCATGAAAACGCTCGCAAAATAACGAAGTGGTCACGTGGTGGTTACCCATACAAGAACCTGTCATAGTAAACGTTGTCAATATTACCGTCAACTCGCCACTCGAAGAATGCAGTGCAGGTATCAGGCCACCATTCGTCCAACGATTTAGGCTATACCACCATAAACTGGGCCGCACGCAGCCTGGTTCAATTCATGTCATCCGCTCGGCAGCGCTCGCATGACTACGTATGGACCACCATATACCATACCAGGGTCCAACTTGCATTTTTACATTGAACCTGTGGAAACAAAATTGTTAACATTTAAACACAGGAGGTGAACCTCTATTACGATCCACGTGTGAACCATACTGAACCTAGTTACTCTTCAGTAACCCGGCCGTGGGGACTTCTGCACCTTTTTGTTTTACAGTTTAGTTGCAAACCTCTCAATGTCACATCTCAGACTAGCGATCAAATCACTGGGTCGGTAGTTTAGTTTCCCTTTATGAGACCCAGGGGAAAAAATGAGACGTCCTCCATTTAATAACGTTAAGGTCAGCTGTAACTTCCACAAAAATACTTAAACACAAATATTTAAAGTGTTCATCCGCAATACCTCGATACTAAGACCGCTGCAACGAGCCCCATCTTGGTGCAAATGCTGCATCCCTCTGAGGGTGCGGGCATCCCGCAGACTACCCATTACAGCAGTAAGTTCCACGCTTCCATGTCGGTGAAATACCATTAAAGCACCAGTACGTCAAATTTCAGATCGACCTGTTCTGCGAAGCTTAGGAGAAATCCCTTCATTACCTAGCAAGTGATGATGTTCAAAATGTATAGCTAAGAAACCCATTAATCACCTTGGCTCTGAAATAAAAACAAACCGCATCCAAATTGGCCTATCCGTTAGCCAGCTGTGATGTCACAGACAAACACACAGGTTACACCCACAACAACACGCGTTTTCGTCGGGGGTTAATTAATTGACCTCGATTCAGATCATGTTGAGTACAGTTCGAGCGTAAGTGGACCTGTCTGTTTGCGTGGTGCATCTTTGGTGTAACGTAGTACCTAAATTTCTGGCCCCATTTCGTTCACGAATTTCACACAACCAGCAGACTCTAACCTTTGACAATAAAATCAGCGTTGCTGTACAGAAAAGGAACACTACATTTGTCATTGTCCCAAACCGTTCGGCTACATCCTGTCTAGAATTCAATCCAATGCATGCATCCAAGTATAGGTATTACTGGAAACGGGGTTTTATGTTCTTAAAAAAAACTCAAGAAGCACAAGTTTATGACTTCTCAATCAATCATCAATCAAATCAGTCTACAGCAGTCCACTGCTGGATGTAGACCTCCCCCAATTTACACGGTTCTACGCCTTTCGCATCCTTTCCTACGGCCTTGTCCAGGTCGTTGGTTCTACTAAAGATGTGCCAGCCCATGGCCACTATGATGCACTTACTCTGCGAGCTATGTTGACTACCCTGGTTCTCTAATAGATAACATTATTTCGGATGTTATCTCTCAGAGACACCCTAAGTGTAGCTCACTCTGTTCTAAGTAAAACACATTTACGCAAGTTGATCGAAAAACTCGCTTTGGTACACTACTTCATGTGACAGAACCATGCCCTCCTCTGCAGTCTATTCTTTTTGTGTCCAGTTAAGAGGCCTTGATATTTTACTGACCTGACCGATATAATTTCGATTGAGATAATCAGCATGTGGCAGTACAACTCCTTTTCTTTGCTGGAAAGCGGAATCCTGTGTTCGGATCGACCATTGGGCGCCTCTCAGAAAAAAAAGAAGCAGAACATTTTTATGTTTTGTGAATTTGAGAGTAACCTAATAAAGTAATAACAAAAATGTTGAGGGTAACTTAACAAAGTTATAGCAAAAGGTGTTATGAAGCCTTTACGACAGCTAGCAATTACTTTACCGACTGGAGTATGCTACCACACGCTTCCTATCATCAGCATAGGTCAATACTACTCCTAACCTGCGTACCCAACATGCGTCTGTGTGAACCTCCGTGGGAAGTTCTGATTCTGGGTTCACTGGTCACTCTCGTCATCGTCAGACATCGTATCAAGCCTTGTCTAATTTGTTATTAATGTGAACTCCAAATACACTTTTCAGTCAATCATTGTAGCACGGTTCTGGATATGCCTACGAAAATATCCTACAAGATCTAGAACTTGTTGGATCTGTAAGAGTTTTAAGGGAATAGATGAAAATTATAAAGCCTTTACCTTTCGTAAGCTTGGCACTACACTACCTGACCGCGCGGCTGAGGGCGCGTGCGTGTCGCGCACCCGTGCGCATCGCGTAGACGCCCATAACGCGATATCAATGCACGCGCGTGTAGCGCATATCAATGCGCGTCGCGCAGACCAGCGTGCAGCGCGTCGTGTCGACTAGCGCGTGCAGCGCACACCAACGCGCATCGCGCAGACTAGCGCGTGTAGCGCATATCAATGCACGTCGCGCAGACCAGCGTGCAGCGCGTCGTGTAGACTAGCGCGTGCAGCGCACACCAACGCGCATCGCGCAGACTGGCGCGTGTAGCGCATATCAATGCACGTCGCGCAGACCAGCGTGCAGCGCGTCGTGTAGACTAGCGCGTGCAGCGCACACCAATGCGCATCGCGCAGACTGGCGCGTGTAGCGCATATCAATGCACGTCGCGCAGACCAGCGTGCAGCGCGTCGTGTAGACTAGCGCGTGCAGCGCACACCAACGCGCATCGCGCAGACTAGCGCGTGTAGCGCATATCAATGCACGTCGCGCAGACCAGCGTGCAGCGCGTCGTGTAGACTAGCGCGTGCAGCGCACACCAACGCGCATCGCGCAGACTGGCGCGTGTAGCGCATATCAATGCACGTCGCGCAGACCAGCGTGCAGCGCGTCGTGTAGACTAGCTTGCAGCGCGCGTCGTGTAGACTAGCGCGTCCAGCGCATCGCGTAGACTAGCGCTTCTGGCGCTCAACAACGCCCCTCGCGTTGATTTAGAACTCCCGGATCGGGCGGGCAGTAGGATTATCGCCGTTACTGTATAGGAGAGTGACAGAGGACAGTTTCTGGATGTTTGAAAAGTTCACGGGCTCGCCACTTTCGGTACTAATTTGCTTTCTTTATGCCAAGTTGTGAAAACATCTCACTCAGAACGATTCCGTGCTTGTAACAACGAACGAGATCGGATCTGAGACCGCGATGGCGGTGTCTAAGATGGCGACGGTTACGAACGGTATTCCCGTAATACCCTTCGTGACCGATAGCGAAAAATTCTAAATCTATGCCGATTACACGACACGTGGCACTCACGATGGTGTCAGTGTAATCCACTATGCAATTTACGGTCTGAATTATGCGTTTTAGGCATAATTACACGAGATAAAACTCACACAAATTGCGTAAAACATACACAACTCACTAAAAGAGGGTACTTTGTAATGATTACGTTTCTTATGTTTCACCAAACCTCTCGTTCGACCCGGTGAGTTGGCGATAAGGTAAGAATCACACTTCTGATGTTAGCAATCACCAGGAATGTTAATAAAAAAATATACACGGAGATTAACAAAGCAGATTTCTATCACTTTATTTAACAAATTTACTACACCTTGAACGTAATCATTACACAAGTAGCTAATCAGTAAGTAACTTAGAACATTCTTACAATCACAGCGACACTGATATCACATGAATCACACTGATCACCAGGGTGTGTAGTTCGTTACTCTGCAGCGGTCGACCGTCGAAAAAGGGGCGTCCTCTACATTGCACGCCATTTTATATTAGAAAACTAGTCATAGACAAGTCGACTTCTACAATATTATAAATGTGTTTTACTTACCTTAAAGTAACACTTAGTCTCTCTTCTACTGATATGGCGCATCTCCATCTTGTATCTTGGCGTTTTATAAAAGGACCCACGAATGAAATTATTTCATTGAACGTTTCTTCACTCATTCTATAATATTTGAAAAACTTGTCTGGGTGCTCTTTCAGCTTAGAATGTAACGTATGAAATATTCCACTAGATAATCTATCACTAAGTACAGGATGTACACAGTATCTTCTTTTTTTATCTCTCTTAAAATTTCTATAAAGCAAAGCACAAACTAAAACTTTGTTGTTAATTGACATGGTTTGTAAACACCTTGACTCGAGCGTTGCTGAATAAAGACTGGTCGATTTGAGAAGATATAAAATCGATTGTATACGCACTTCCATCAACTAAACTGTTCAGTTCAGTAGAAATCACGAAAAGTACACAACTCGACGAAACAGTTTAGTCGATGCAACAGTTGTATGTAAGCGCCTGCCCTAAGGGTGATTGATCCGGACTCCGGAGGAAGATGTTCCTGTAATTAATTTTGTTCAAGATAATTGTCCACATCGGTGCCACTTAGTTCGGAATTGGATTCATCAGCAACCTAATTTGCATGTTATCCCATGGCCATCTCGATCCAGAAAAGGTAAAAGCTGTGGAGGAGTGGGCCGTGACCCGGAGGGAGATCGCCACCGTCGAAGAGAAACTGGCCAAAAAGAGAAAACGGGTCAAGGAGCTGGAAAAGAGTCATCTCTTCCTCGGAAATCTGAAGGGAATGTGTCACAAGGGCCCCAAAAAGAAGGTGGGAGGCGCGGCCTCCAAATCCAAAAAAACCGACGAAGGAGAAGCGGGAACTTCCGGCGCGGCCAAGAAGAGAAAGCTTCAGTCGGAGACGAAGCCAAGTCCCTCTTCCAAAAGGGCCCCGAAAATTTCTTCGCCCGGAGTCTCCAGGCCTTCGAAGTCTTCCAGCTCCACCTCCCTGGCGGAAGAAAATTTCAACCTAGAACTCCTGAGGCGGGTGAGGGCCGAGCCCGGTTTTCTTGACATCCTGCGGGCGGAGGCGGCAAGGGGAGACTCGGAGAGGAGAAGCAGACTGGATTCCGAAGCCTCGAACGCCGCGTCTCTCGTCTCCGGAGAAAATTGAAAAGTCCTCTTCTCAATAAACCACAAAAGATCTCAGGACTTAAACCCAATCGAAAATTTATGGGGTATAATGGTTCAGAGATGGGACACAAGAGCTGAACGGACTAAATCAGCTCTTTGTAAACAGAAAGAAATAAAAAATATTTATTCGGAAACATAATGGGGCACACAAACAATATAGGAAGAAAACTTAATCCTAGGCTTAACAAATACATGCATTAAATAAATGTGTACCTCACACGTCATCCGAAAAGGACCAGGTTCAGCATGTGCCTGACGTAATGTCAAGCGCTGGTTTTCAACCTGACCTATTAAAAAGCAAGTGAGTAACAGATGCCAGTCGGCCTCACTTAAAATCTAAACAATACTAAACCAAATACGAGTAGGTAAGTAATATGCTGTACAGGTAACCACCATAGTTTCGCAGAACCCTGACAAGGAATGTAATAAATATATACATACACATACATACATACATACATACATACATAAATACACATTACATATAAACATACACCCATACGCAACACCCACATACACAAGAGCAATATATAAACCCACGACATCTATAGGTAGGTAGATCATATAATAGATAAGTTTGTATTTATCATGTTATGTTCCTTCTGTGCGTCAATTAAGAATCGCCGTAGTCTCGATCTGAAAGTATTCACCGATTTAAGTGACCTTAGCGGTGGAGGGATGTAATTGTTACGTACGCGATATCGAACATCATATTTCATACTCACCTGTGCTTAATTACTTACGATCGGTGATAACTAACTGCTCCTTCAAGTGCTTATTAAACAGTGGTGGTGTTACTGAAGAGCACTATTATTATTTGTCACCAAATTCATTCACCACGAACGAGATCGCGAATCCTCGCACCACAAAGCACTTCGTGTTTCGCGAGGATTTTATTTTTATAATTAATAATCAATTAAGTTGGTTATGGGAGTGGACGCATTTCATTTGGCGCAATTTGTGGTAGGATAAACGACCTAGTGCCGGGTCAACCCGAGCACATGGTCCTTAATATGAACTATGGCTTATATTACGCAGTAGTAGTGGAAAATCTGGTAAACACAGATTATTTCTGGTGTGCTTGCGGGATGGCGACATACGACCATTACCCGCCGGACGAGTGTGAAATATGCGTGCCGACGGCCTAGCCGATTTAAGTAAGTGCCTTAAAATTGTTAAGAATAAACAATTTAAAGTAGTAGGTAAAGATATAAATTGTGTGATGTCCTCAAATATTGTTTACCTTTCTTTGGTTTGTAGTAGTAGTGATGATTGATTTGTTGAATTTTGTATAAACTTTATGAATCATCACTTAATTCTAGCGATAGATCTGGTCCGTTTATAGGCCGATGTTTGGAACTCAAAATCAGCTAAAATCCTCTACCGGGTGTAGCTTTGGTATAGCTGAGGGTCTCACAGGGTTCTTTTTAAGTTTAAATTAATAATTTTTTTTTCGAAGCGGACCTAAGCATAATAGCAGTGGTCATTAGACTGTAGGTTGATAGGTAAAGTAGGTAGTGAATTCTTTATTATGTAGTAATACTGACAATTGTTTTATTTTTTATTACAGACAAAATATACCTAGTCGTAATAAACGTGGCCAGCGCCGTTACCACCATCGTCACAGTCCGCACTACCAAATCAGTTTAGCTTAGGTAAGTAACGATATTTATTTCATATCTAGGTATACTAATATTATAAAGAGGAAAGATTTGATTTATTGTTTGTTTGTTTGCATTGAACAGGCTTCGGAACTTCTGGACTGATTTGAAAAAATCTTTCACTGATGGGAAGCTACACTCTTTGCGGTGAACATATAGGCTATATTTTTTACCGTATTCCCACGAGAACGGGAACTACGCAGGTGAAATCGCGTGACGTCCGCTAGCATTTAATATATTTATAAGTAGAACTTAGCCAGAGTCGACTTAGGCTGACCCTTAGGAACTTTTTGCGGCTCAAACAATTGTAAAATGAAACCCTTACACTAAAGCTTTGTGTGTCGGGTAACATAGGGATAACCAAAACTATACTGTAAACAATGATTGACTTTTTGTAAAGTGTTTATTTAATTTAATGCAATTGGAACACAAGAGCTTGCTGTCGTCGTCTTTCTAAGGTGTCATGTGTGTGATTTACAATATATTTATATTAGGGATTTTGCTAGCCTTTTGGTGAACTGTAAACTTATAGTTCAGTTACTAACAAGACGTCCGACCAAAATGTGTTTTAATTGGAGGTGAGAACTATTAAAACTAGCATAGAAACAAAGTTACATACTTGAGTTTGACATAGTTACTTGTATTTGGATGATTTCTATTGTTAACGTGATTTTATTTTCTTTATGGAAGTGACTCCACGGAGATAATTTACTTTTGAATTTATTAGGTGTCTCTGACAGACTGACTCTGAGCATTTCTGTGATAATAAGTGAAGGGTCAACTGCTATAATGATGCATGCCCTTTGTGTTGAGATAAATGAGTTCTGAACCCGGTGTGGCGACCATGAGTAGCCCGCCTTATATTACCATTCCGTCCATGGACCGCTGTAGTTCCTAACCTACGTGTGGTAGCACTGGAAGCGGCCATGAGGTTGGCAGCATGTTGAGCACCGACCGACATTGAACAGGATACTTCCTTTCCTTCTTCTGCCTCCGACCGTCGAGACTAATGTACGCGTGTGAGAACTGTGATACGAGTATTTGTGTAATGTGTAGCACCTAAGCTATATTGTACAAGATTAATAAAGTGATATATTGCATGGGGAAGTATATCATTCATCCCGCAAGCAACCCCCCATAAATGGTGACCCGACGCTTCAGCAAGCAAGCTGCTGATTACACTTCTACATCTCCACCGTGCAGCACAGTGCCGAGTTCGTGAGGGCGAAGCCCTGCATCATATCGAGGCACGTGCGGGAGCACAGACCGTGCACCCGGCTACGCATCGTAAATAACAAATTGTTAATTGTGAAGTGCAGTGTCATACAAATTACTAAGGCAGTATTTATCTTTCGTTTCGACATTGCGATATTTTTTTTTTTTTTACTTTTGTGTGTCCGCCATTACGTGTCGAAATTATCGTATTGTTGGTGGCGCCACTCTAGCGTCTGTTCGGTTTAGCCAGGAACTAACCACCGGAAGACCGAAACAGTCGAATGTAAACAAACAAATATTTACTTATTTTCATTCGAGTTCAGACTCGATTTGAAGAATTGTGACATTTGCTGAACTTTATTTTTCTTTTTCTCTTAATTAAACGCATCAAGCTCAAAACAGAAAACGCCAAAGAAGCATAACAAAATTAATGGACTTATAGCTATTATTTACTGCTTGTGTTGTGTTGCTTAGAAAATTTTTTTTTTTACAAAATTTGTGTATTGTGTCTATTTACAATAAGTTGTACTTTTATACAATCATCTATTTCGTGACCTGCATTTTTATTCTTGTATTGCTTAAGAAATCTGTGTAACGTATAAAATGTATATTAACAGCAATTAAAGCTCGGTTAAATATATTGTATACCTATAGTTTTTGTACAAGACCTGTATAACATGTAGAAGATGCATAAACAGCAGACAGTTTATGATGTATACTTTAGCTTACAAATAGTTAACAGCCTATGTTACAGACATTATTGTATACTACTTTAGCTCTCAATAGTTAACAACCTGTATTACAAATTGTATACCCTTGCTCACTCCGTAGGGGGGTGATGTGGCGACCATGAGTAGCCCGCCTTATATTACCATTCCGTCCATGGACCGCTGTAGTTCCTAACCTACGTGTGGTAGCACTGGAAGCGGCCATGAGGTTGGCAGCATGTTGAGCACCGACCGACATTGAACAGGATACTTCCTTTCCTTCTTCTGCCTCCGACCGTCGAGACTAATGTACGCGTGTGAGAACTGTGATACGAGTATTTGTGTAATGTGTAGCACCTAAGCTATATTGTACAAGATTAATAAAGTGATATATTGCATGGGGAAGTATATCATTCATCCCGCAAGCAACCCCCATACCGGGATGGCGTAACTGCCGCCGCAACGCTCGAAACCCCTAGTCGCTCACACCGGTGTCGCCTCACTATAATCAGTATAGATAAATCTTAAAAATCAGAACAAGAAAGATCCATACTGTGTCCCCGTGAAAACACGGGAATAAATATAGCATTAGTCACCCGGCGATAGCGTAGCTTCCCAACAGTGAAAGTCTATTCAGAAGTCTATTCGATGGAAACTAAACAACAATCAAATCTTCCCTCAATAGAATAGATACAGAATCCACATTTTTTGCAATTCTGTCTATTTGTCCACATGTCTGTTTGTTCGTGATATTATTATGATTATCATTATTATTTATTCGTGTTTGCCAATCTTCCGAACAGTCGATTTGCTTTGGCAACCATGTCGGCCATCTTTTTTCGTTTGGTTCTCCTCGCACATTTTTCAATATCTAAGGCAGTATGGCTCGCGGGAGAAGTGGAACTTTTATTTTTTTTAAAAAAGAAACTATTTTGATACCGAAATACAGACAGGTTAATCCTTCATGCCTTGTAATCTGATGGCATTGTGTCAAAAACAATGTTCGTGAATACTATAATTTTAATTTTGATGATTTATTGCTCATCAAGCTCTTTGTTAAAATGGGTATTGATAGATAACAACATTTACGTTGGTTTTCCGTTACAATGTCTGTCTTCTATATAATTATACTAGCTGATGCCCGCAGCTTCGTCCGCGCCAAATTTCCCGCTTGCCGTGGGAACTTATTCCCGGCAAATAGCCTATGTGTTATTGCAGACCATAATCTATCGCTGTAACCAAATTTCAGCTAGATCAGTTCGGTCATTTAAGCGTGAAAGAGTAACAAACATCCACACTCACAAACTTTCGCATTTATAATATTAGTAAGATATTAAAAGTATCGGGTGTCTACGTCGTGGAAGACCCCCCGCCGTATATTGTGGCGCAATTTGGAAGAGGCACACGTCCAGGAGTGGACTGCTATAAACCTATGGCATATAGTCCGATTTGATTGATTGATTTGTGTCGTAGTGTTTGTTACCAAACTCCTTGGAATCGGCTTGATTGTATTTTTATTTTATTGTTTGTTTCGGTACTAAGTTAGTTTCATTTACCCGAGCAGGTTATCTTAGGCCTCTAATTTGTTGACCGATCTCTTTTACACTTACAAGCATAAACATTAGGCATCTTAGCGAAGTTGCAATACCTAACATATTGTTTTTTTTACTATTACAGGTTGTTTTGCTGTTTTAATGCACCGGTTTTACCTTCGTCGGCGGCGACGCAGCTGGCGGAGGCGGTGCCAACGCCAACAGAGCCGGTGAAGAAGAAGCCGGCCAAAGCGGCGCCGGCGCCAAAGGAGCCGGCGAAGGTGGAGCCGACGCCGACGAAGGTGGAGCCGGCGCCGACGAAAGTGAAGCCGGCGCCGAGGAATCCGGCGAAGGTGGAGCCGACGCCGGCGATCGATTTCATCGTTGGCACATATATACGCCACAGCAGAAGCGGCCCCGCGGCGTCCGTATCGGACATTTATGTCCCGATGTCGGGCTGAACGCCTGGCAGCGCAGGGCCGCCTCCACCCCCACCACCGTCGCCGGTAAGGTTAAGTTTAGGTTAGGTTAAGTTTAGGTTAGGTTAAGTTTAGGTTTCATTTAATTCTAATTTTTTATGTAGTACTTAAGTAGTTATGTTTATAATAAATATTTTTAAAATTTTCTTAAATTGGCTTTACTTATCCGTCCTTCAATATTTTACAATTATTTATCTTGTGTCTTATTGACCCAGTCGGGTCGGCTCCACAATAGGTGCAGTCTGGACTGCGGTAAGTCGGACTCGTTCTGGAGTTTAGTGAACGATGTGGTCGTGGGATTCACGTGTGGATTCAAGTGGATTTCGGTTTGTATCAATCTCATGCACACACAGCGTGGCCGCCTCGTCCTCTGTTCTGGACGTGGACATTCTCTCGCTGGACACTATAGTGCGAGCCATAATCTCCAGTAGGAGTAAGTGGGGGACAGGCATAGCATCCATGTAAGATTTTTCTCTCGTAAAAAATAACTCTCATGCACAGGTTATTTAGATAATAATTTCGCTGTTGACACGCTCATCAGTCATTATATTAGGAAACATCTGTTTACTCGGGCACATAAAAAAATGTTTTGTGCGGGTCACTCTACTGCAATTGGTCGATGAATCCCAGCTCCCCGCAGGGAGCCCATGCAAACTGCTAGCGATAGTCTTATGGTGGTGAAGCCTCGAGTTTGGTGATAGTATATATACCATACCATGTTACCGACAGTAAGGGCTAGCGCTTACATACAACTTTTAGTTGAACAACTATTTTGTTGTGTATCGTATGTTTAAAAGAATATATTAAAACGCACATACAGTCAACTCGATAGTTGTTCGACAAAAAAGCCAAAAAGCTATATCGATTTGCTTTTGATTTAAAAGTTGGACAACTATCGATCAAGCGCTCAATTTGTATTGCATTGTATTGATGTGCGCAGACCATCGACTAAACAGTCGATATGCGACTGACCGCGACACTGCCAGTCTCGTATAAGCATTTGAAACGGCGCCACGTCTCTTGTCGGCATGGCGGGAACTATTACGGACGATACGGAGGAGTTCATTAACAGCGTAGAAAAAAGGCCTGCGCTTTACTTAAAGAGTCTAAAAGAGTACTCGGACATCAATCTGAAGAAAAAGCTATGGGAGGAAGTTTGCATGGAAGTCGTATCTGGATGGTTGGAATTAGACCCAGAAAATAAAAGAAAACGAGGTTAGTTTCGTACATTGCATTATTTATTTATTTAAAAAAACATTTTATACTATATCGTATTGCCAAGGTACAGAGCCTTGAGGAGAAACAAAATAAGACGTTAAGTATTGTCGGACATTTATACCTCCGGTGAGGTTTCTGCCTCTGTTGTCACCATGAGATATTATATTTTCTAGTGGAGCGTCATAGAACGTGTCTTTGAATTGTATTCCATCTTTCATTCGTACGAGGTTATGTAGTACACAACATGTTTTTATTATAGATTCTGCAAAATCTAGGTTTACATCGAGCCCTCTATGAAATATGCGCCATTTGTTGGCTAAAATACCAAAAGTGCATTCTACCATCCGGCGAGCTCTTGTGTGTCTATAATTGTAGACTTTTTTTTCATAAGATAAGCCCCTCTTAGCATAAGGACGTAAAATAGTATTGGAAAGCCCAAACGCATCATCAGCCACAAGATAAAACGGCATATTTTTCCCATTATCGTCATGGGGCAATATTTTTCCATTCGGAATATTCAAACTATTTTCCTCTAATCTTTTTCCCATATTTGAGTTTTTGAAAACACTTGCATCGCAAGAACCTCCATATGCACCAACATCAATATAAATAAATTTGTAATCGGCATCAGTCCAAGCCATTAACACCATAGAATGGTATTTTTTATAATTAAAAAATGAAGATCCAGAGTTATCTGGTTGAATTAACCGAATATGTTTGCCATCGAGGGCACCAATGACATTAGGGAAATTAGTTCGAGCATAAAATTGATCTGCAATTTGAACCCAATCTTCTTCTGTCCTTTGAGGCATGTAAACTGGTTGCATATTACGTATACTTATTGTTAAACGAAACTAAAACAAAATGTATTAGATTCACCTTGCCAAATGTTAGGCTCGTTAACACCAGTATTAAGATTAGGGATGATCAAGTAGAATTGGTCGATGAAACTGTCTTTCTGGGCATAAAGTTAGACTCCAACTTGCAGTGGGGGCCTCATATCGGGAGAGTCTCGGGCAGACTGAGCTCTGCAGCCTATGCCGTTAAAAAGATCCGACAACTGACAGACATTAGAACAGCGCGTCTTGTCTACTTTAGCTACTTCCACAGTGTCATGACCTATGGCATACTAATATGGGGTAACGCTGCCGACATCGAATGTATCTTTGTGTTGCAGAAAAGGGCTGTCCGGGCTATCTATGGTATGGGGTTTCGGGAGTCATTAAGAGAAAAGTTTAAGGATATCAACATCCTTACTGTGTATTCACAGTACATATATGAAAACTTATTATATACTCATAAAAATAACAGTAAATTTATTAAAAATAGTGATATCCATAACCTAAACTTAAGAAATAAGAATAAATTGGCTGTACCTAGATTTAGGCTTAATAAAATAAGCAATTCTTTTGCGGGCAATTGTATTCGAATGTACAATACATTGCCGACAGCCATAACAGGTTTGTCAGTTAATAAATTTAAAAAACTAGTAAAACTTAAATTGTACCAGAAAGCTTATTATAGCATTAAAGACTTTCTAGAAGACAAGACTGCCTGGCAGTGACACGAATTGCTCCTTTCTACATTTAAAAAACAAAACTGTATTAGATACTAAGATGAATAAGAGGGACCGGACTGAGTTTCTTGGGGTGTTCTTCTCAGTCTGTAGCATTTCCGAACCCCCGGTAGAGTCACAAAAATTTTGACAAACCTAAATAATTTTTTAAAAATTTCAAAGGGAATAAATTTTATTTTATTTTATTTATTTTATTTTGCATTGTTGCCCAAATTTGATCACACGTATCTCTTACGATGTTTCTTACAGTTGTTGCTCCTATTCGATATGTAAATGAGAGGGTATTGAAGCTGTTGCCAGTTGCCAGATATCTGTAAAAAAAATATACGTATTACATAAAAATATACAGGGTGTAACGGAAAGGGGGTATACACACCAAGGAAGTTTTAATCTACTTTAATCCCTTTATTATAGGAATAAGCTTCAACTTTTGTGATATTATCTGTTAAATAGGTAAATAAATATTGTATACATTTATAGGTGCAGAGGTCCAGCAGAAATGGCTTAACTTGAGAACCTGCTTTTCAAGAGAATTGAAGGCTCAAAAAACAACATCCGGGCAAGCGGCAAAGAAACGTCGAAAATATCGATATTTTGAAAAGTTGCTATTTCTAAAATCTTCATTAGCAGAACGACCCACTGATGGTAATCTAGATTCCACTGCAGCTGAAGCCGAAAATGAGACTGAAACCTCTGACACTATGGGCTCAAATGTACCTATAACACACAATACAAGGAAAAAAATAAATAACTCTGGTCCGAAGTTCGAAGAAACTTTGTTGAACATACTAAAAGATGATTTAGACGAAGACAAACATTTTGCTCTCTCTTTAGTTCCTACGTTACAGTCTATGACAGACGACGAAAAATTTCAAGCCAAAATTGAAATACTGCAAGTATGTCGAAGGATAAAAGCCAATAGACAACATACTCAATCTTCCGTAACACTTCCTTCACGTAACATTTTATTACAGCCTTCCACAAACACTTTCTTACAACCTGGATATTATTACACTGGATCTACCCCACCTCATATTGACGCTTCTAGACCGGAATATATCCGGCAATGCCCATCTACTAGCTCCCAACAACCTGATTACACTGGATCTACCCCACCTCATATTGACGCTTCTAGACCGGAATATATCCGACAATGCCCATCTACTAGCTCCCAAAACTCTGCGGATAGTTTGCAAAGCTACCTATCGAATTTCACACCTTCTCCGCACAGTCCTCTACTCGACTTGATCTAAAATTTTATTTAAGCTGCACTAACTCAATTACTGGCTGTAATTATTATTAAAATAAAACGTTGATTACTATATTATAAATGTGTTTTACTTACCTTAAAGTAACACTTAGTCTCTCTTCTACTGATATGGCGCATCTCCATCTTGTATCTTGGCGTTTTATAAAAGGACCCACGAATGAAATTATTTCATTGAACGTTTCTTCACTCATTCTATAATATTTGAAAAACTTGTCTGGGTGCTCTTTCAGCTTAGAATGTAACGTATGAAATATTCCACTAGATAATCTATCACTAAGTACAGGATGTACACAGTATCTTCTTTTTTTATCTCTCTTAAAATTTCTATAAAGCAAAGCACAAACTAAAACTTTGTTGTTAATTGACATGGTTTGTAAACACCTTGACTCGAGCGTTGCTGAATAAAGACTGGTCGATTTGAGAAGATATAAAATCGATTGTATACGCACTTCCATCAACTAAACTGTTCAGTTCAGTAGAAATCACGAAAAGTACACAACTCGACGAAACAGTTTAGTCGATGCAACAGTTGTATGTAAGCGCCTGCCCTAAGGGTGATTGATCCGGACTCCGGAGGAAGATGTTCCTGTAATTAATTTTGTTCAAGATAATTGTCCACATCGGTGCCACTTAGTTCGGAATTGGATTCATCAGCAACCTAATTTGCATGTTATCCCATGGCCATCTCGATCCAGAAAAGGTAAAAGCTGTGGAGGAGTGGGCCGTGACCCGGAGGGAGATCGCCACCGTCGAAGAGAAACTGGCCAAAAAGAGAAAACGGGTCAAGGAGCTGGAAAAGAGTCATCTCTTCCTCGGAAATCTGAAGGGAATGTGTCACAAGGGCCCCAAAAAGAAGGTGGGAGGCGCGGCCTCCAAATCCAAAAAAACCGACGAAGGAGAAGCGGGAACTTCCGGCGCGGCCAAGAAGAGAAAGCTTCAGTCGGAGACGAAGCCAAGTCCCTCTTCCAAAAGGGCCCCGAAAATTTCTTCGCCCGGAGTCTCCAGGCCTTCGAAGTCTTCCAGCTCCACCTCCCTGGCGGAAGAAAATTTCAACCTAGAACTCCTGAGGCGGGTGAGGGCCGAGCCCGGTTTTCTTGACATCCTGCGGGCGGAGGCGGCAAGGGGAGACTCGGAGAGGAGAAGCAGACTGGATTCCGAAGCCTCGAACGCCGCGTCTCTCGTCTCCGGAGAAAATTGAAAAGTCCTCTTCTCAATAAACCACAAAAGATCTCAGGACCTAAACCCAATCGAAAATTTATGGGGTATAATGGTTCAGAGATGGGACAAAGGAGCTGAACGGACTAAATCAGCTCTTTGTAAACAGAAAGAAAGAAAGAAAGAAAGAAAAAATATTTATTCGGAAACATAATGGGGCACACAAACAATATAGGAAGAAAACTTAATCCTAGGCTTAACAAATACATGCATTAAATAAATGTGTACCTCACACGTCATCCGAAAAGGACCAGGTTCAGCATGTGCCTGACGTAATGTCAAGCGCTGGTTTTCAACCTGACCTATTAAAAAGCAAGTGAGTAACAGATGCCAGTCGGCCTCACTTAAAATCTAAACAATACTAAACCAAATACGAGTAGGTAAGTAATATGCTGTACAGGTAACCACCATAGTTTCGCAGAACCCTGACAAGGAATGTAATAAATATATACATACACATACATACATACATACATACATACATAAATACACATTACATATAAACATACACCCATACGCAACACCCACATACACAAGAGCAATATATAAACCCACGACATCTATAGGTAGGTAGATCATATAATAGATAAGTTTGTATTTATCATGTTATGTTCCTTCTGTGCGTCAATTAAGAATCGCCGTAGTCTCGATCTGAAAGTATTCACCGATTTAAGTGACCTTAGCGGTGGAGGGATGTAATTGTTACGTACGCGATATCGAACATCATATTTCATACTCACCTGTGCTTAATTACTTACGATCGGTGATAACTAACTGCTCCTTCAAGTGCTTATTAAACAGTGGTGGTGTTACTGAAGAGCACTATTATTATTTGTCACCAAATTCATTCACCACGAACGAGATCGCGAATCCTCGCACCACAAAGCACTTCGTGTTTCGCGAGGATTTTATTTTTATAATTAATAATCAATTAAGTTGGTTATGGGAGTGGACGCATTTCATTTGGCGCAATTTGTGGTAGGATAAACGACCTAGTGCCGGGTCAACCCGAGCACATGGTCCTTAATATGAACTATGGCTTATATTACGCAGTAGTAGTGGAAAATCTGGTAAACACAGATTATTTCTGGTGTGCTTGCGGGATGGCGACATACGCCATCCCGCAAGCACACCAACGGACAAGGCTAAGCTGGCGTCCAAGAAGCTAGGTGTGCTCAACAGGGCGCGGCGGTACTTCACTGCGGCGCAAACACTGCTTCTCTATAAATCGCAAGTGCGGCCGCATATGGAGTACTGCTGTCACCTCTGGGCGGGAGCACCTGAATATCAGCTTCGTCCATTTGGCTCGGTGCAAAGACGAGCTGTAAGAATTGTCAACGATCCTGTACTTACAGCTGGTGTGGAACCTCTTCGCGACAGGAGAGACTTTGCCTCCTTATGCGTGTTCTACCGCCTGTACAATGGTATGTGCTCTGAGGAATTGTTTGATATGATGCCCACGGCTACGTTCTATCATCGCACCGCTCGCCACAGACAGGGAGTTCATCCTCACACTCTGCGTCCGGTGCGTTCCAGCACGGTTAGATCCGATAGGTGTTTTCTTCCACGCACGCTTAGGTTGTGGAATGACCTCCCTGCCTCGGTTTTCCCAAACGCCTACAGTATGGGGTTCTTCAAAAGGGGTCTTAGAAGGTTTTTACAGGGTCGGCAGCGCGAGTGTGGCACCTCTGGTGTTGCAAACGTTCATAGGCTGCGGTGACCACCGGTCCTTCTGGTGGGCCGTATGCTTGTCTGCCACCTTAGTGGTATAAAAAAAAAAAAAAAAAAAAAAAAAAAATACGACCATTACCCGCCGGACGAGTGTGAAATATGCGTGCCGACGGCCTAGCCGATTTAAGTAAGTGCCTTAAAATTGTTAAGAATAAACAATTTAAAGTAGTAGGTAAAGATATAAATTGTGTGATGTCCTCAAATATTGTTTACCTTTCTTTGGTTTGTAGTAGTAGTGATGATTGATTTGTTGAATTTTGTATAAACTTTATGAATCATCACTTAATTCTAGCGATAGATCTGGTCCGTTTATAGGCCGATGTTTGGAACTCAAAATCAGCTAAAATCCTCTACCGGGTGTAGCTTTGGTATAGCTGAGGGTCTCACAGGGTTCTTTTTAAGTTTAAATTAATAATTTTTTTTTCGAAGCGGACCTAAGCATAATAGCAGTGGTCATTAGACTGTAGGTTGATAGGTAAAGTAGGTAGTGAATTCTTTATTATGTAGTAATACTGACAATTGTTTTATTTTTTATTACAGACAAAATATACCTAGTCGTAATAAACGTGGCCAGCGCCGTTACCACCATCGTCACAGTCCGCACTACCAAATCAGTTTAGCTTAGGTAAGTAACGATATTTATTTCATATCTAGGTATACTAATATTATAAAGAGGAAAGATTTGATTTATTGTTTGTTTGTTTGCATTGAACAGGCTTCGGAACTTCTGGACTGATTTGAAAAAATCTTTCACTGATGGGAAGCTACACTCTTTGCGGTGAACATATAGGCTATATTTTTTACCGTATTCCCACGAGAACGGGAACTACGCAGGTGAAATCGCGTGACGTCCGCTAGCATTTAATATATTTATAAGTAGAACTTAGCCAGAGTCGACTTAGGCTGACCCTTAGGAACTTTTTGCGGCTCAAACAATTGTAAAATGAAACCCTTACACTAAAGCTTTGTGTGTCGGGTAACATAGGGATAACCAAAACTATACTGTAAACAATGATTGACTTTTTGTAAAGTGTTTATTTAATTTAATGCAATTGGAACACAAGAGCTTGCTGTCGTCGTCTTTCTAAGGTGTCATGTGTGTGATTTACAATATATTTATATTAGGGATTTTGCTAGCCTTTTGGTGAACTGTAAACTTATAGTTCAGTTACTAACAAGACGTCCGACCAAAATGTGTTTTAATTGGAGGTGAGAACTATTAAAACTAGCATAGAAACAAAGTTACATACTTGAGTTTGACATAGTTACTTGTATTTGGATGATTTCTATTGTTAACGTGATTTTATTTTCTTTATGGAAGTGACTCCACGGAGATAATTTACTTTTGAATTTATTAGGTGTCTCTGACAGACTGACTCTGAGCATTTCTGTGATAATAAGTGAAGGGTCAACTGCTATAATGATGCATGCCCTTTGTGTTGAGATAAATGAGTTCTGAACCCGGTGTGGCGACCATGAGTAGCCCGCCTTATATTACCATTCCGTCCATGGACCGCTGTAGTTCCTAACCTACGTGTGGTAGCACTGGAAGCGGCCATGAGGTTGGCAGCATGTTGAGCACCGACCGACATTGAACAGGATACTTCCTTTCCTTCTTCTGCCTCCGACCGTCGAGACTAATGTACGCGTGTGAGAACTGTGATACGAGTATTTGTGTAATGTGTAGCACCTAAGCTATATTGTACAAGATTAATAAAGTGATATATTGCATGGGGAAGTATATCATTCATCCCGCAAGCAACCCCCCATAAATGGTGACCCGACGCTTCAGCAAGCAAGCTGCTGATTACACTTCTACATCTCCACCGTGCAGCACAGTGCCGAGTTCGTGAGGGCGAAGCCCTGCATCATATCGAGGCACGTGCGGGAGCACAGACCGTGCACCCGGCTACGCATCGTAAATAACAAATTGTTAATTGTGAAGTGCAGTGTCATACAAATTACTAAGGCAGTATTTATCTTTCGTTTCGACATTGCGATATTTTTTTTTTTTTTTACTTTTGTGTGTCCGCCATTACGTGTCGAAATTATCGTATTGTTGGTGGCGCCACTCTAGCGTCTGTTCGGTTTAGCCAGGAACTAACCACCGGAAGACCGAAACAGTCGAATGTAAACAAACAAATATTTACTTATTTTCATTCGAGTTCAGACTCGATTTGAAGAATTGTGACATTTGCTGAACTTTATTTTTCTTTTTCTCTTAATTAAACGCATCAAGCTCAAAACAGAAAACGCCAAAGAAGCATAACAAAATTAATGGACTTATAGCTATTATTTACTGCTTGTGTTGTGTTGCTTAGAAAATTTTTTTTTTTACAAAATTTGTGTATTGTGTCTATTTACAATAAGTTGTACTTTTATACAATCATCTATTTCGTGACCTGCATTTTTATTCTTGTATTGCTTAAGAAATCTGTGTAACGTATAAAATGTATATTAACAGCAATTAAAGCTCGGTTAAATATATTGTATACCTATAGTTTTTGTACAAGACCTGTATAACATGTAGAAGATGCATAAACAGCAGACAGTTTATGATGTATACTTTAGCTTACAAATAGTTAACAGCCTATGTTACAGACATTATTGTATACTACTTTAGCTCTCAATAGTTAACAACCTGTATTACAAATTGTATACCCTTGCTCACTCCGTAGGGGGGTGATGTGGCGACCATGAGTAGCCCGCCTTATATTACCATTCCGTCCATGGACCGCTGTAGTTCCTAACCTACGTGTGGTAGCACTGGAAGCGGCCATGAGGTTGGCAGCATGTTGAGCACCGACCGACATTGAACAGGATACTTCCTTTCCTTCTTCTGCCTCCGACCGTCGAGACTAATGTACGCGTGTGAGAACTGTGATACGAGTATTTGTGTAATGTGTAGCACCTAAGCTATATTGTACAAGATTAATAAAGTGATATATTGCATGGGGAAGTATATCATTCATCCCGCAAGCAACCCCCATACCGGGATGGCGTAACTGCCGCCGCAACGCTCGAAACCCCTAGTCGCTCACACCGGTGTCGCCTCACTATAATCAGTATAGATAAATCTTAAAAATCAGAACAAGAAAGATCCATACTGTGTCCCCGTGAAAACACGGGAATAAATATAGCATTAGTCACCCGGCGATAGCGTAGCTTCCCAACAGTGAAAGTCTATTCAGAAGTCTATTCGATGGAAACTAAACAACAATCAAATCTTCCCTCAATAGAATAGATACAGAATCCACATTTTTTGCAATTCTGTCTATTTGTCCACATGTCTGTTTGTTCGTGATATTATTATGATTATCATTATTATTTATTCGTGTTTGCCAATCTTCCGAACAGTCGATTTGCTTTGGCAACCATGAGGCCGATTCTCGATTCACACGCCTATGTCTATCGCCAGACCTCAAGTCTGTGGATTGAATGCTGTTAAAAATTGTCTGGTGATCACTAAATTGTGTATTCTGGGCGGTAGTAGACTTCAAATTCCCCGCTTTTGTTATTGTCTATGAATGTCACACAGTGATGTTAACAAATAACGTTCCGTTTTCTCTTGGGTATTACCGGTTTTCTCACATATTAGCACCAATAAAATCGATTAGCAATTTTCTACGTATTTTACCTTAATAATAATATCAAAATAATACTAACGTATTGAGAATACATTTAATTTTTATAATAAGTTGTTATTGGGGGCGCAAACTATCATATTAAATAAAAATAATAATTTTTAAATGAAGGAAATAAGTAAGCAGTATGCGTGTAGACGGAATATTTACTTAGCATTAAAAAAAAAACAAGTATGTAAACAAGACAAATGTCGGGAACTTTATTTATCATAAATATTTCAAATAATTCAAACAAAATAATGGAATTAGAACCAGCTAACGGAAAATAACAATTCAAAGAAAAGGAAAGAGCAGCGTATGCTTCCGATGTGCAAATACATCGTTTGCTAGACTATATTATTATGCTGAACTTGGAGTAGCGTATTCTTCTGATGTGCAAATACACCGTTTGCTAGAATACGCTGAACTTGGTGTCGTCCTAAAGGTCCCAAAACTCGGTGCGAGAAGAGAAAAGTAAGTAATACTTATCATGCAATGTCTTGAATTATTCAAATTTCGTTACTAGTCTCAACTAATCCGTTTTTCTTTTTAGATTTATCAAGACAAGAGAATAACATAAAACGATGTCGTCAGCGATGAATTGATCAGCTGGAGCTATGCGTGGAGGTTTCCCCGAACTAGTTATAAAGGAAGATGAGAAACTCAAGAGCCAAAAGTAATTTTTCGAGGTTAGTATGTTAGAATACCTACCTGTCTCCTAAGTGATGTTTTAAAAGTAGGTACTTACCTACTATGCACAGACATAGTAGTATTAACAAAAACAAAAACCACGAGTGCCTGTACTTTGTGTGCCAAAAGATACAAGATTTCTTCGTTCAAACTTCAATGTGGTGTCAATTAGTCCAAATACTTGACATCACAGTAGGTGTCAGGAGAGTGGCAGGCTAGGTTTTATATAAACACAGGCACATGCATGTCTGTGGTACTAATGCTATATTAATACTTACCTTTTATTATTTATAATGCAAAATTGTTGTCACTCTCTGTGAATGCTACTGTGGTGGGTCTCTTCAAGATAGTCAGTGGTTAATCTATAACTGCTACTAGACTAGCCTAGAACAACAGCAATTTATCATGTACCTAATGCATTGCAACATGTTAATATGATATCTTTTATGTCATACATATCGCAACAGTTGGTCGGAACGGAGAGACAGATGTTGTGTTACTTATTGTAATGTTTTATAATTTCTTAATACAATCTGTTGCATCTATTTCAGGTTTGAACAATACCATAGGCTGTAAAAAGGAGTGTAATTATACACCAGGATCACACAAATGAAGCTAACTTCAACATCATCCTAACATGTAGTTCTTGTATCCCAACTTTAAAGCGGCAACAGAAATAGAATTCATCTTTCAACTGTCAACCTGTAATGGTTCTTTAGTGACTGTGCTATTTCTTAGTTGTTAGTAGTTCTAAAATAGGATTATTAATCTCAGTTAGTAAAAAGAAAAGTGCAACTGTCACTGATACGAAAAGGTTGATAGCCGAACATCACTATGGTAGCGACCATAGTGATGTTCGGCTATCAATAGACTTCGACATTTTATACACTTTACATTAACTGAATGCTTTAACTGCTGTATGCTGTCATTAAATGCACTAATTAAATGTAATTTTACTGACTGAAATTGATAATCATACATAGTATAGTTGTAATTCTCAAATTAAAAGGGTTAATAAAACTTATTATATTAATGAAATTAACTTTCATTTATTCCTTGAATAAAACACTTAACACATTCTTGTTAATATTCTACTGCATGTAATGTGGCTCTGTGACCTGCAAGTGGTGGACCTGTTGACGGAGGAATGTGATTCTAGCTAAGATGGTCAGACTGATAAATTAGTGGCTATTAATAAATTTGTTCTGTGACCAGCATCACTTGTCTTTAACATGACAAGGTGTCATCATTCAGGTTTGTTGGTGGGTCCTTCCTCATAGTCTTGTTGAAGTGTAAGACACCATAGCCTTAGGGCATATCCATTATCTCCTGAAATAAATAATCACCATTTATTTGTTATTATGTAAGATGGAAATTTTGTATTGTTAAAAGGGGTAAGGAGTTAAATTTGAAGCAGACTCAACTATCAATCACTGCAGTAAGTATCCTAGACCTAAGCTATATCTACCACCACTGGACCACGTTGTGACATTCATTTGTGAGCGTTTTCTACCTTCAGAAGGCATGTATAGACTTTGATCCCGGTTGCCTTTAAAATGGCAGTTGTTAAGCCACAGTGAAGACCTTATGCTTCAAAAATGTCAACAACGGACAGTGACAACCCACACCTGCATACATTAGTACATAGCTCACCACCTATTACGTGGGACAAATACTATGAGGTGAAGTTAGTATGCCCTTGCTGGCCCTTTTGGAGATAAAAGAAGTGATAAAATATAACTAACCGATTATGTGGTATTGCCTGTGGCTTCTTATTGCTTTATTAGGGTCAATGCATTGGAGCTATTCAAAATGTTGTAAGGTAAACATTGCAGCTTCCGGCAAACCGTGCATAAACATTCAGGATTTTTTATTTTGAGCCATAGATCTGAAAGCAAATGACAAGTGAATAAGGCAAGTTCTGTACCTATATGAAACAGTTCATTTAGTTGTAGGTATTTATTCATCAATGCCTTACACATACTAATACTGTATTAGTATGTATCATATTGCATATTGACCCAGTACTAAGGATATTAGCGTACACAGCGCCTATAAAAGAGTAGAAGACTGTCAAGAATAAGTAGAATAAAAGACATATCGATATAATGTTATCAACAGTAGGTATGTTCTAGTGTCTGTATTGAATAGACCGGGCTTTGAATAGAGTAGAAGACTGCAAAGACTAGAGGAATATACCTACCTAAGTCAGACGAATCGAAATTATGTTAACATGTTCTACGATGTTTATAACGGGTTTTAGATTGTAATAGTAGACTGTCAAGACAATGGACTAAAAACATATTGATACCTACATGTAATGGTGATATGTAATCAACAGTACCTATGTTCTACTGTCTGTATAGATAGACCAAACCCCGATTATACTAGACTGTGGCGTAAATACTTGCCTTGAACTTCACAAAGTTGTATAGCATATTCGTAAATTAACATCGAGTAAATCAAACTCCTCTACTCTCCACGTAATGCACCTCCAGCTCCGTGGCGTTTCATTTTCAGTGATTGTATATTGTGTTAGTGTATTTCATTTCACTGTCGTTTGAAAATTAACTTTTAAATATGTAAACTATAAACTTAAAACTAATAGTGACAACAGAAGTGTGGGATTACAGATAAAATACCATACGACTTAGGAAATACGTGTGATCTGTACCATGCGACGTAATCCGGGTGAAAATAGCCAGACAATTGTCGCCCACGACTCTCCGAGAATAGGCGAAACGGCATATCAAGAGAAAGATGACATTTATCGCGGAAATTGTCGGCCACGGATTCAATCCGAGTGGCGGAGAATTGGGGTCCATGTCGGCCATCTTTTTTCGTTTGGTTCTCCTCGCACATTTTTCAATATCTAAGGCAGTATGGCTCGCGGGAGAAGTGGAACTTTTATTTTTTTTAAAAAAGAAACTATTTTGATACCGAAATACAGACAGGTTAATCCTTCATGCCTTGTAATCTGATGGCATTGTGTCAAAAACAATGTTCGTGAATACTATAATTTTAATTTTGATGATTTATTGCTCATCAAGCTCTTTGTTAAAATGGGTATTGATAGATAACAACATTTACGTTGGTTTTCCGTTACAATGTCTGTCTTCTATATAATTATACTAGCTGATGCCCGCAGCTTCGTCCGCGCCAAATTTCCCGCTTGCCGTGGGAACTTATTCCCGGCAAATAGCCTATGTGTTATTGCATACCATAATCTATCGCTGTAACCAAATTTCAGCTAGATCAGTTCGGTCATTTAAGCGTGAAAGAGTAACAAACATCCACACTCACAAACTTTCGCATTTATAATATTAGTAAGATATTAAAGTATCGGGTGTCTACGTCGTGAAAGACCCCCCGCCGTATATTATGGCGCAATTTGGAAGAGGCACACGTCCAAGAGTGGACTGCTATAAACCTATGGCATATAGTCCGATTTGATTGATTGATTTGTGTCGTAGTGTTTGTTACCAAACTCCTCGGAATCGGCTTGATTGTATTTTTATTTTATTGTTTGTTTCGGTACTAAGTTAGTTTCATTTACCCGAGCAGGTTATCTTAGGCCTCTAATTTGTTGACCGATCTCTTTTACACTTACAAGCATAAACATTAGGCATCTTAGCGAAGTTGCAATACCTAACATATTGTTTTTTTTACTATTACATGTTGTTTTGCTGTTTTAATGCACCGGTTTTACCTTCGTCGGCGGCGACGCAGCTGGCGGAGGCGGTGCCAACGCCAACAGAGCCGGTGAAGAAGAAGCCGGCCAAAGCGGCGCCGGCGCCAAAGGAGCCGGCGAAGGTGGAGCCGACGCCGACGAAGGTGGAGCCGGCGCCGACGAAAGTGGAGCCGGCGCCGAGGAATCCGGCGAAGGTGGAGCCGACGCCGGCGATCGATTTCATCGTTGGCACATATATACGCCACAGTAGAAGCGGCCCCGCGGCGTCGGTATCGGACATTTATGTCCCGATGTCGGGCTGGACGCCTGGCAGCGCAGGGCCGCCTCCACCCCCACCACCGTCGCCGGTAAGGTTAAGTTTAGGTTAGGTTAAGTTTAGGTTAGGTTAAGTTTAGGTTTCATTTAATTCTAATTTTTTATGTAGTACTTAAGTAGTTATGTTTATAATAAATATTTTTAAAATTTTCTTAAATTGGCTTTACTTATCCGTCCTTCAATATTTTACAATTATTTATCTTGTGTCTTATTGACCCAGTCGGGTCGGCTCCACAATAGGTGCAGTCTGGACTGCGGTAAGTCGGACTCGTTCTGGAGTTTAGTGAACGATGTGGTCGTGGGATTCACGTGTGGATTCAAGTGGATTTCGGTTTGTATCAATCTCATGCACACACAGCGTGGCCGCCTCGTCATCTGTTCTGGACGTGGACATTCTCTCGCTGGACACTATAGTGCGAGCCATAATCTCCAGTAGGAGTAAGTGGGGGTCAGGCATAGCATCCATGTAAGATTTTTCTCTCGTAAAAAATAACTCTCATGCACAGGTTATTTAGATAATAATTTCGCTGTTGACACGCTCATCAGTCATTATATTAGGAAACATCTGTTTACTCGGGCACATAAAAAAATGTTTTGTGCGGGTCACTCTACTGCAATTGGTCGATGAATCCCAGCTCCCCGCAGGGAGCCCATGCAAACTGCTAGCGATAGTCTTATGGTGGTGAAGCCTCGAGTTTGGTGATAGTATAATACGCCATACCATGTTACCGACAGTAAGGGTGATTGATCCGGACTCCGGAGGAAGATGTTCCTGTAATTTTATTAATTTTGTTCAAGATAATTGTCCACATCGGTGCCACTTAGTTCGGAATTGGATTCATCAGCAACCTAATTTGCATGCTATCCCATGGCCATCTCGATCCAGAAAAGGTAAAAGCTGTGGAGGAGTGGGCCGTGACCCGGAGGGAGATCGCCACCCTCGAAGAGAAACTGGCCAAAAAGAGAAAACGGGTCAAGGAGCTGGAAAAGAGTCATCTCTTCCTCGGAAATCTGAAGAGAATGTGTCACAAGGGCCCCAAAAAGAAGGTGGGATGCGCGGCCTCCAAATCCAAAAAAACCGACGAAGGAGAAGCGGGAACTTCCGGCGCGGCCAAGAAGAGGAAGCTTCAGTCGGAGACGAAGCCAAGTCCCTCTTCCAAAAGGGCCCCGAAAATTTCTTCGCCCGGAGTCTCCAGGCCTTCGAAGTCTTCCAGCTCCACCTCCCTGGCGGAAGAAAATTTCAACCTAGAACTCCTGAGGCGGGTGAGGGCCGAGCCCGGTTTTCTTGACATCCTGCGGGCGGAGGCGACAAGGGGAGACTCGGAGAGGAGAAGCAGACTGGATTCCGAAGCCTCGAACGCCGCGTCTCTCGTCTCCGGAGAAAATTGAAAAGTCCTCTTCTCAATAAACCACAAAAGATCTCAGGACCTAAACCCAATCGAAAATTTATGGGGTATAATGGTTCAGAGATGGGACAAAGGAGCTGAACGGACTAAATCAGCTCTTTGTAAACAGAAAGAAAGAAAGAAAGAAAGAAAAAATATTTATTCGGAAACATAATGGGGCACACAAACAATATAGGAAGAAAACTTAATCCTAGGCTTAACAAATACATGCATTAAATAAATGTGTACCTCACACGTCATCCGAAAAGGACCAGGTTCAGCATGTGCCTGACGTAATGTCAAGCGCTGGTTTTCAACCTGACCTATTAAAAAGCAAGTGAGTAACAGATGCCAGTCGGCCTCACTAAAAATCTAAACAATACTAAACCAAATACGAGTAGGTAAGTAATATGCTGTACAGGTAACCACCATAGTTTCGCAGAACCCTGACAAGGAATGTAATAAATATATACATACACATACATACATACATACATACATAAATACACATTACATATAAACATACACCCATACGCAACACCCACATACACAAGAGCAATATATAAACCCACGACATCTATAGGTAGGTAGATCATATAATAGATAAGTTTGTATTTATCATGTTATGTTCCTTCTGTGCGTCAATTAAAAATCGCCGTAGTCTCGATCTGAAAGTATTCACCGATTTAAGTGACCTTAGCGGTGGAGGGATGTAATTGTTACGTACTCGATATCGAACATCATATTTCATACTCACCTGTGCTTAATTACTTACGATCTGTGATAACTAACTGCTCCTTCAAGTGCTTATTAAACAGTGGTGGTGTTACTGAAGAGCACTATTATTATTTGTCACCAAATTCATTCACCACGAACGAGATCGCGAATCCTCGCACCACAAAGCACTTCGTGTTTCGCGAGGATTTTATTTTTATAATTAATAATCAATTAAGTTGGTTATGGGAGTGGACGCATTTCATTTGGCGTAATTTGTGGTAGGATAAACGACCTAGTGCCGGGTCAACCCGAGCACATGGTCCTTAATATGAACTATGGCTTATATTACGCAGTAGTAGTGGAAAATCTGGTAAACACAGATTATTTCTGGTGTGCTTGCGGGATGGCGACATACGACCATTACCCGCCGGACGAGTGTGAAATATGCGTGCCGACGGCCTAGCCGATTTAAGTAAGTGCCTTAAAATTGTTAAGAATAAACAATTTAAAGTAGTAGGTAAAGATATAAATTGTGTGATGTCCTCGAATATTGTTTACCTTTCTTTGGTTTGTAGTAGTAGTGATGATTGATTTGTTGAATTTTGTATAAACTTTATGAATCATCACTTAATTCTAGCGATAGATCTGGTCCGTTTATAGGCCGATGTTTGGAACTCAAAATCAGCTAAAATCCTCTACCGGGTGTAGCTTTGGTATAGCTGAGGGTCTCACAGGGTTCTTTTTAAGTTTAAATTAATAATTTTTTTTTCGAAGCGGACCTAAGCATAATAGCAGTGGTCATCAGACTGTAGGTTGATAGGTAAAGTAGGTAGTGAATTCTTTATTATGTAGTAATACTGACAATTGTTTTATTTTTATTACAGACAAAATATACCTAGTCGTAATAAACGTGGCCAGCGCCGTTACCACCATCGTCACAGTCCGCACTACCAAATCAGTTTAGCTTAGGTAAGTAACGATATTTATTTCATATCTAGGTATACTAATATTATAAAGAGGAAAGATTTGATTTATTGTTTGTTTGTTTGTTTGCATTGAACAGGCTTCGGAACTTCTGGACTGATTTGAAAAAATGTTTCACTGTTGGGAAGCTACACTCTTTGCGGTGAACATATAGGCTATATTTTTTACCGTATTCCCACGAAAACGGGAACTTCGCAGGTGAAATCGCGTGACGTCCGCTAGTATTTAATATAGTTATAAGTAGAACTTAGCCAGAGTCGACTTAGGCTGACCCTTAAGAACTTTTTGCGGCTCAAACAATTGTAAAATGAAACCCTTACACTAAAGCTTTGTGTGTCGGGTAACATAGGGATAACCAAAACTATACTGTAAACAATGATTGACTTTTTGTAAAGTGTTTATTTAATTTAAGGCAATTGGAACGTTAGTCGTCGTCTTTTTAAGGTGTCATGTGTGTGATTTACAATATATTTATATTAGGGATCTTGCTAGCATTTTGGTGAACTGTAAACTTATAGTTCAGTTACTAACAAGACGTCCGACCAAAATGTGTTTTAATTGGAGGTGAGAACTATTAAAACTAGCATAGAAACAAAGTTACATACTTGAGTTTGACATAGTTACTTGTATTTGGATGATTTCTATTGTTAACGTGATTTTATTTTCTTTATGGAAGTGACTCCACGGAGATAATTTACTTTTGAATTTATTAGGTGTCTCTGACAGACTGACTCTGAGCATTTCTGTGATAATAAGTGAAGGGTCAACTGCAATAATGATACATGCCCTTTGTGTTGAGATAAATGAGTTCTGAACCCAGGATGGCGTAACTGCCGCCGCACCGCTTGAGACCTCTAGCCGTTTACACTGATGTTGCCCTCTGTCGCCTCTATATAATCAGCATAATCTTAGATAAATCTTCAAAAGTCAGAACCAGAATGATTCATACTGTGTCCCCGTGAAAACACGGGAATAAATATAGCATTAGTCACCCGGCGATAAACAACAATCATATCTTCCCTCAATAGAATAGATACAGAATCCATTCTTTTGCAATTCTGTCTATTTGTCCACATGTCTGTTTGTTCGTGATATTATTATGATTGTAATTATTATTTATTCGTGTTTGCCTAACGTAAAAAAACTACTCAAGGGATTTGACACGAAAAAGACGTATTTAGCAAAACCAGATATTAATTTAAATTCTCTCGGAATCACACAAACCATTTCATTGTTGCCGTAAATATCTTTTTCTACAATTTTAGGCGTTTTAGGCGTGATTTTTTTTAACGTGAGGAAATTTCTGCCTTGATGATATACTCCTCTCTCTCTTTATCACAGAACTGCAAGCGATAGTACCGAGTCTGTAAACTAAATTACTAACTGCACATAATATGTGATAGAATGACGTTAAACATTTATGGACATTCATCATTACTGAAGTGGAACCTTTACTTTTTACAAAAGAAACTATTTTGCTACCGCAATACAGACAGGTTAATCCTTCTTGCTTTGTGATCTAATGGCTCTGTGTCAAAAACAATGTTCGTGAATACTATGAGTAATTGTGGGTTTAATGCCAGTTCGATTTAGTACTTACATGTTTATCGCACATAATAATAATTTAGTCATAAAGGCCTTTAGTCTCGAAAGGGTAGACAGAGGCATAGTATTCACCTATGCTACAAGCTCTTACTTTTTTATACGACTAAGGCAGCAGACAAGCTTACGGGCCCACTTGATAGAAACTAGTCATAGTAGCCAATGAAAGCTTACAACTCAAGAGGTGCTACACTGTCATCTATTTATTTATATATTAAATTATCGGGTATCTACGTCGTGAACAACCCCTGCCAGATGGACCGAGGACCTGAAGAAGGTCGCAAGGACTGACTGGATGCGGGAGTCGCAAGACCGTGTACTGTAGCGCTATTTGGGAGAAGCCTACGTCCAGCAGTAGACTGCTATAGGTTGATTTGATTGATTGATTTGTGTCGTAGAGTTTGTTACCAAAGTCCTCCGAAACGGCTTGATTGTATTTTTATTTTATTGTTTGTTTTTTGGTATTAAGTTAGTTTCATTTACCTGAGCAGGTTATCTTAGGCCTCTAATTTGTTGACCGATCTCTTTTACACTTACAAGCATAAACATTAGGCATCTTAGCGAAGTTGCAATACCTGACATGTTGTTTTTTTTACTATTACAGGTTGTTTTGCTGTTTTTATGCACCGGTTTTACCTTCGTTGGCGCCGACGCAGCTGGCGGAGGCGGTGCCAACGCCAACAGAGCCGGTGAAGAAGAAGCCGGCTAAAGCGGCGCCAGCGCCGAAGGAGCCGGCAAAGGTGGAGCCGGCGCCGAGGAATCCGGCGAAGGTGGAGCCGACGCCGGCGGCGTCGATTTCATCATTGGCACATATATTACCACATATATACGCCACAGTAGAACCGGTCCCGGCGTCGGTATCGGACATTTATGTTCCCATGTCGGAGTGGACGCCTGGCAGCGCAGGGCTGCCTCCACCTCCACCACCGTCGCCGGTTAGGTTAAGTTTAGGTTTCATTTAATTCAATTTTTTTTATGTAGTACTTAAGTAGTTATGTTTATAATAAATATGTTTAAAATTTCTTAAATTGGTTTACTTATCCGTCCTTCAATATTTTACAATTTTATATCTTGTGTCTTATTGACCCAGTCGGGTCGGCTCCACAATAGGTGCAGTCTGGACTGCGGTAAGTCGGACTCGTTCTGGAGTTTAGTGAACAATGTGGTCGTGGGATTCACGTGTGGATTCAAGTGGATTTAGGTTTGTATCAATCTCATGCACACACAGCGTGGCCGCCTCATCCTCGTAGAAGTTCTGGACGTGGACATTCTCTCGCTGGACACAATAGTGCGAGCCATGATCTCCAGTGGGAGTAAGTGGGGGTCAGGCATAGCATCCATGTAAAATTTTTCTCACGTAAAAAATAACTCTCATGCACAGGCTATTTAGATAATAATTTCGCTGTTGACACGCTCATCATTCAATTGGAAACATCTGTTTACTCGGGTACATAAAAAAATGTGTTGTGGGTCACTCTACTGCAATTGGTCGATGAATCCCAGCTCACCGCAGGGAGTCCACGCACACTTCAAGCGATAGTCGCCCATATAGTGGTATATTCTCGAGTTTGGTGTAGCTTGTAGTCTAGCGAGTACGCTTCAAAAACTCAAAATATGGCATCAATTCAGCTCAAAATTTGACACGGTATACAACAAGTTACTGAGATGGTTTTAGGCTACTTTTTACACTTTTATCATCCCAGCGACAAGAATAAAACAGCTTTAAAAAGTTATTTTACCTATAGAGGGTGCTGTTCGCTTTTTTTTAATTATATTGTGCCGGCTACAGGACAAAATATTATAAACAGCCAACCTAATATTATTTGTACAATGTATTTTTTAAGCAAGAGACGATCGATGTATGGCCTCCTTGCATTCCGAGTTAGGTTTTTTTAACGTGAGGGAAAATCCATATGGATGCTTCGGCTTCGACTTAGTTTTCACAACTAGGCTTTTTTGATAGGTGAGATAGTAACCACCTATCCTGTGTTTTCGTACTCATTTGTCATAGTACCACTACAAAAAGTCACAGCGAAGCTTGCCAGGGAACAACTAGTAAACTTGTATATTATATTATCTTCAAAATAAATAAAAACAAGCGTATGATGCCACAGATATTCCAAAGTTATGCCAAAACATTTAAACCTTTTTTTGAAGACAGACAGATAAAATTCTAAGTAGAACTAGCCAACTTATTTGCAAGCATGGTAGTAATGGAACTGCCAGAAAACGAGCAGTAAATATGGGGCAACTCACCACATTACTCTATCTTAAGTAGGTACTGAAGACACCGTCGCGTATGAAGTATACAATTCTGGGTTCAAAGATTTAACCACAGAAGCCGTAATAGACTTATTTAACGTTGGGACTTCATTGTACCAGCAACATCCTCATAATTATGATTGTTATAATGATAACGCAATAAATATGTAACATAAAAAACAATATTAATTGATTGATAAAAAATATATATTTCTTACCTTGGACAGATTACAAGTCTTTCTCTTGTAGAAATAGGCCTCCAGTATGTGGTACATTTGCTTATTTTAGAGATGAACAGTTCATGTAGTTTTCCGAATAAATCTTGAGAACGAAAGTATATAAAAAAAACCGGACAAGTGCGAGTCGGACTCGCCCACCGAGAGTTCCGTACATCCGTCAGCCTCTCCGTCTATACAAACTATACATATATTCGTTTCAATTGTTCAAGAAACGAGAAATTCAGGAAAATCGAATCCCACAGTTGCAAGTAACAAGAAATCGTATCTCAGAGTTTTGATTACGTTTACCATTTTTTATGATTTAATTATAAATGAACAGTTTTTTCATTCCTTCCATTCGAAAAGTATCACTATGTATCAATATAACGCTCTTTTAGACTCGACCAAATTACTCGACCAATTATGTGATATATACATTGTGCACTTTTTGCTTTACCACTTGGACTTTATTCCACTATTTTTATTATTATTGCATATAACCTGACCGGTTTCGCTTCACAGCAAGTTCCACCAAGTGCCAACAATCAAGAGTATAAATGTTATGTGAAATACAAACATCGGGCAAAAGCTAGTATTATAAAATAACGGGTGTTTTTTTTAGAGGTATAGAACTTTAAGTTGGCAACACTTTTTTAACTGGCGGTAATTTTGTCAACAGTCAAGTGATTTATGTTTAGTTTGGTTTGGCATTTCAACATTAATAAACTGACGCCTGGACAACACTGCCAAATTGTTCAAATTTATTTTGAAAATCATGGTTCTGTCCGAAATACCTATCGCGATTTTGATAAGCGAATTTTGTTTAGCGATGAAGCTCACTTTTGGTTGAATGGATACGTTAATAAACAAAACTGCCGTATTTGGGATGATGATAATCCTCAAGTGTATGTTGAGACACCGTTACAGCCAGAAAATCTGACTGTACGGTGTGCTTTATGGGTTGGTGGAATAATTGTTCCGTACTTCTTTACAAATGATGCTGACCAGAATGTTACAGTCAATGGTGACCGCTATAGAGCGATGATTACTGACTTTTTCGTTCATCAATTGAACAACCATGATGTGCAGGAGTTGTGGTTACAAAAAGACGGCGCAACATGTCACACAGCTCGTGCCAAAATTGATTTATTGAAGGAAACGTTTGGTAATCGCATAGTTGCACGTTTTGGATCCGTGGAGGCCACTCCAGGATCGTGCGTTTTAACGCCACTTGACTATTTTCTGTGGGGATATGTGAAATCGCTAGTCTACGCCGATAAGCCCGAAACGATTGACCACTTGGAGGACAACATTCGGCGCGTTATTGCCGATATACGGCCACAAATGTTGGAAAAAGTCATTGAAAATTGGACCTCTAGATTAGACTATGTCCGAGCCAGCCGTGGCAGTCATATGCCAGAAGTTATATTTAAATTATAATGCCAGAAGATTGTCTTTCGAATAAAGTGAATTTCATATCAATAAAAGAAATCACCTTTGTTTTATTCCATTTCAAAGTTCTATACCTCTAAAAAAAAACACCCTTTATAATGAAATTCAATAATAAACTTTCTCTTAGATTAACTGGATCTCTCAATCTGGACACCTGAAGAAAAAGCCATAACGCGTATCCAAGAAGACTGCCTATGTGTTTATAATTTGCATTTTAAATAATTGTAAAGGATTTGTGAAAGCTGCTAAACAAAATTTCGATTCGTTTTAAAGCCACGTATAAGATTTATAACGGTTTATATGGATCACTCAGAGTGGACAGTTTTCATTTGAGTGATCTTGTAAAACACGACCTTATACTGAAAAAGTGTGAATAATTAACATATGTTTATTGCAAATTATGCTTTTGGAAAAATTTGTTAACCAAAAATCGTGATTGAAATCTTACTGGTTCTAGAGAAAATGAAAATCTTGTTTCTTGTCGATCGTCCCAACTGAGAGACCTTTATTTTGAAATATATTTAATAAACCAAAACTTATAGTAGTTCAGTCATTTGGTCGGAAAAATAGAGGTTACCTGGAAAGTTTTCCGGGAGTTTTGAAATTGGGCAATTTTATAGATTTTGATATGCTCTTTTTAAATTTCAACTTTGCCACCTCGTATGTTTGCCGCTCGCGCCGCCATATTGAAAAAATGGCGCCCAAAAGCAGTTTTTTGATAATAACTCCTTTCCGGCGCATTTTACAGGAAAAACATACTAAACAAAATAAAAGTAGAGAAAATTTCCTACAATTTATGTCACAACCTTTTCTTTCCTAAAATCAATAGTTTCGGTGTACGAGCGCCGTAAACCATTATACATCCACACCAACGTGTAATATTTACTTTAAACTGCTCATATTGTGATTTGAAGTGTAGGAAAAAGGATTGGAATAACACTTTACGGCGCTCCTACGCCGAAACTGTTAATTTTAGGGAAAAAAAGATTATGACAAATTGAAGGGAATTTCCTCTACTTTTATTGTGTAGATATGTTTTTCCTGTAAAATGCGTCGGAAAGGAGTTATATACCTATACGCTATACCTATACGCACCTATACGCACATCCATTTGCTGCTGACTCACAGTCTCAATCATCTCCCTTGTGCCCAAGAACATGAATTTAGATTTATCTGGGTTCAAAGTCAGACAGTTCCTACTTGCCCAGCTTACAATGTTATTCAGGTCTTTATTTAATTTGCTTACAGACTCTACACACTCAGATGGAACCATCATCCTCTCAACCTCAGATGGTCATCCGCATAAAGATGAAAACCGCAAGTAGCAATGACCTCAGTGATGTCAGCAGTGTACAATATAAAAAGCAACGGTCCGAGGATTGAGCCCTGTGGAACGACACGAGTTACAGGGCGGTGAGCAGAGATGACCATGTAACCAGTTTTGCCATCCTTCACCTGTACAAATTGGTATCTGTTGCTGAGGTAACTATGAAACCACAAAACTGCCCTCTCTTCACAACCATAGTAGGCAAGCTTCGATAGTAGCAGCGTAATATTTATACCATCAAATGCACGTGAAAAATCAAGCAAAGCAAGCACAGTACCCATTCCCTCTTCTCTGGCGTCCAAGACGCTATCAACCACATCTAAAAGGGCTGAATCCCTCTAGTGGAAATCAAATTTGTCCCAAACTAATACAAATCTGAAACTTAATAGCTAAGATGGTGTAGGGACTCTGTAGTATGAAAGATTGCAAGTAAGCAGTTTTGTATGTAAGCGCGATGTATGACTGAGTCGAGCCAGTTACTGCGCACTACTCGACACGCGAGGTTCAGTTCCGGGGTTAATTCGAATAAAACACTTGTTCAATTAATCACCGCTTTTAATATTCGCCAGTAACTCCCAACGCATCCGACCCTCACAAGTAAGGACTTTCGTCAACGAACTCTGGTGAACTAAGTCATCCTTACCGTTCCTGAAAGGTCCTTAAAGTGGTGACCCCGTCAAAGGACATTGAAGTGCGTGTGGGTCTCGGGTGTGTTGGTCGAGCGCGGTAAAGTGTCGGGTCGCGTTCGTGTTTTTTTCCGGTGTCGCGTTGAAGGTCACGCGGTGAAGAGTTCATTTTTTTTGCTTTTTGTTCATTTTTTTTTCAATTCGTATTTTCTCGAGGCCGTGCAGCCAGTCATACACAATGGAAGCTGCAGGCTATGCTGATTACGAAACGAAATCGGAGCAGAAAAATGAAAGAGCGGTGGAACTCGCTGCAATTACGCTGTCTACAAAAATACCCGAATTTTGGACAGACATGCCTCGTTTATGGTTCGCGCAGCTAGAGAGCATATTGGCACCACAGAAACAGGGTGATGAGTCAAAGTATAATGTAGTGGTAGCAAAAATGGGCCGAGAAGCATTACAGCAGGTGAGTGACATACTGTTAAATCCTCCCAGTGAAAAAAAGTATGACGCAATAAAAGATCGCTTGTTGAAAGTTTACGAAGAAAGTGCGGAGAGGCAGTTCCAGAGATTACTGGGGGAGATGGAACTAGGTACGCAGAAACCTTCGCAACTGCTTCGTAAAATGAAGGAATTAGGTAGAAGTTCAAAAACATCTGAGGAGACCCTTAAAAATCTATGGGTCGCGCGGTTGCCGACGGCAGTGAGAACTACATTAACGGTGAGTCAAGATCAATCTCTAGAATTTTTATCGGACATGGCGGATAGAGTCATGGAGAGCATGCGAGGAGGCGAGGTTGCGGAAATCAGCCAAGGCGCAGGCGGAAGTGCGCAAATACCAGCAGCGGATTTAGTATCAACCATGAAACAGTTGAATCTAGAAGTGGCCGCTCTGAGAGAAGAGGTTAATAGAAACCGTCGTACCCCATATCAAGGTCGCGGACAAGGGTACAGTGGGCGGAATCGGATGACAAGGTCAAGAAAACCGGGAGACCAAGATTGGCTGTGCAAGCATCACTTTAGGTATCGGCATAGAGCTAGAGAATGTGAACGGCCGTGCGCATGGAGCAAAAAGGCGTCAGCACCATCGGGAAACGAGTAAGGGTGCAATCTGTAAGGGTGGAAGAGGTTGTACCCGGGAAGAACCACCGACTTAGCGTATACGATCGTCAGCAAGGTTTAGCGTTTTTAGTGGACACGGGTGCGAATGTTTCGGTTTTACCAGTTTCGCGAAAAGTGAAGTTATCGGGTGAGTGCTCTAGTTTTAGGCTATACGCGGCAAATAACAGTGAAATTCGAACATATGGAACTAAAGTGTTAGATCTTAACTTAGGGTTACGTAGGTCATACCGTTGGACCTTTATTATAGCAGATGTGAATCAAGCGATTTTAGGAGCCGATTTTTTAGAACATCATGATTTGTTAGTAGATATAAGCTCACGTAAACTTATAGATAGGTCAACCAAGAGGTTAACTTCTGGAAAAATTGTAAATTGTAATGAGTCATCGGTCAGTTCAATTTGCAATAATCACCTTTTCCATGATTTGTTGTCAGAATTTTCAGTAATTACCAAACCGGCAACTTTCAAGGATTTGGACCGTGTCTCAGAGAATGACGTGTACCATCATATTGAAACGACAGGGAAACCGGTACACGCACGAGCCAGACCTCTACCCCCGGACAGGTATCATAAGGTAAAACGTGAGTTTCAGATAATGCAAGAGATGGGCATTATCAGGCCGTCGAAGAGTGAGTGGGCGAGTCCTCTTCACATCGTGGCTAAGAAGGATGGATCAATACGACCGGTTGGCGACTATAGGCGTCCTAACGCCATCACCAAGCCGGATAGATACCCTGTCCCGAGGCTGCATGATTTCACCTATATTTTAGCAGGTAAGAAAATTTTTAGTAAAATAGATATTAATAGAGCATACCATTATGTTAAAGTAGCCCCCGAAGATATAGAAAAGACGGCAGTAATTACTCCATTCGGTTTATGGGAGTACTTACGGCTCAATTTTGGACTCCGTTCAGCAAGTCAGACTTTTACCAGATTTATGAATAACGACGTGTTAAAAGGTCTAGACTTCTTATTTAGTTTCATAGACGATGTAATAATAGCCAGCGATGATATAGAGACGCACAGGAAGCATTTACGTATGGTTTTCGAACGGTTAAAAAAATATGGTATCACAATTAATTTAGCTAAGTGTGTATTTGGGCAATCCAATATAGAATTTTTGGGTTACGAGGTGTCCACCAGCGGTATAAGACCTTTGCAACAGAAGGTAAATGCCGTTTTGGAATACCCTAGACCGGATACCGTGGACAAGCTAAGAACATTTTTAGGTATGGTAAATTTCTATAGGGCTAGTATACCGAATGCCACGGCGTATCAGATTACTCTCAACAATTTTTTAAAGGGCGCGAAGAAAAAGGATAAGACCAAAATAGAGTGGACTCCCGAATCTCTCGAAGCATTCGAGAAGTGCAAAACCAGCTTAAAAAATGCTGTTTTGTTGTCACATCCAGAACCGAGTGTCCCACTGTCTTTAATGACAGATGCGTCGGACAAATGTGCGGGAGGAGTCTTACAACAATTGATTGATAATAAATGGTCACCTTTAGGCTATTTCTCTAAAAAATTCACAACAGCGCAGCAGAAATATTCCACGTACGACAGAGAGTTAACAGCAATTTTTATGGCTATAAAACATTTTAGGCCATTATTCGAAGGCAGGGAGTTAATCATTTATACGGACCACAAACCATTAGTGTATGCTTTTAGTAAAGTTGAGAGTAACAGCGAAACGCCGAGACGGACAAGGCAGCTATTGTTTATAAGTGAGTTCTCAACGGATATTAGGTATGTCAAGGCCGATAGCAACAAGGTAGCGGATGCGTTATCGCGAATTGAGACTATACAATGCCCGACGAGCATAGATTACTCGGAACTAGCTTTGGCACAAGAATTAGATTCGGAATTAAAGCAGTTGCTAAGCGAAAGGAATGACAACATTTCTCTAAAGAAATTTCTCATTCCAAGTAGCGATAAAATGATTTATTGTGAGAATTCTGGTAGTACGTGCAGACCCTATGTACCTGAGAGCTTTAGGAAAGTAGCTTATAAAACCGTTCATGAAATTAGTCATCCCGGGATTAGAACAACACGCAAAATGATTGCAAAACGATTCTTTTGGCCGGGAATGAACCGCGATATTGGGCAATGGGCAAGAACATGCATACAGTGTCAAAAGTCAAAAATAAGTAGACACACCATATCAGAATGTCAGCAATTCCCAGAAGCTGAGCGCTTATCGCACGTGCACATTGATATTGTAGGGCCGTTGCCTACGACTAAAGACGGTTTTAGGTACATTGTTACGATGATAGATAGATTTACAAGGTGGCCGGAAGCCATTCCAGTACGCGAAATAACCGCAGAAGTTATTGCAAGGGTATTTTATGATAATTGGATATCCCGTTTTGGAGTCCCCGAGAGGTTGACTAGTGACCAAGGCAGGCAATTTGAAAGTAATTTATTTACCCAATTGCTTAAAACCTTAGGTATTAAGAGAAATAGGACAACCCCGTACAGGCCGCAGTCAAACGGAGTTTTAGAAAGAATACACAGAGTAATGAAGTGTGCAATTACAGCCCGTTTGTCAGACAATACGTCATGGTATGACGAGCTGCCTACGGTGTTGTTAGGTTTACGTACAGTCACCAGGAGCGACAATGGAGTAAGTCCGGCTGAGTATATGTATGGGCAAACTATCCGGTTACCCGGAGATTTTTATATCTCAGAAAATCGGACAGTAACAGATAACGAGTATTTAGATCAATTAAGGCATAATATAAGTAGGTTAAAGCCGGTATCCCGAGAAGTACGCGATTCACGCACCATTTTCGTGCACAACGAGTTAGCTAAATGTAAGTACGTTTTTATAAGAATAGATGCCGTTCGCAGACCGCTCACAGCACCCTATGAAGGACCCTATCGTGTCTTAGAGAGAAAAGGTAAAGTATACACAGTGCAGTTGCCCAATAGGACCGTTAATATATCTATCGACAGGTTAAAACCTGCATTTATATTAAGCGAACAGGCAACAGATCAGGGTGAGGATGATTATTGTAACAGACCGCAAAACAATGTAAACAGTAAACCTATAGAAAAAAATGTTGATAACATACCGCATACCTGTAGTAGGACAACAAGAAGTGGGCGCTCTGTTAAAATGCCAGTAAGATTTGATTGTTAATTAAGCCACAGGAATAAACGAGGAGGTATATGTGTAGTGATGAATGAAAGAGTTGTTCGGCGTAATCATGGTGTACGCAGTGGGCTCCCAAGGGGGTGAATAATTGATTATAGCAGAGCGGGACACCATGGTTACTACCAGTAGTAAAAGTATGAAAGAGAATTAGTATTAAGAGTTAATTTTAAGAGATATTGTTTGCTACCATATTGTACAAAATACAGTGGTAGCACACATTTTGTAATCGAGTAAGAGAATTATACCTAGTGGGTTGGCAACAGTTGTAATTAGGTTTCGCAATTATGCATTTTTCGCCCTTGTCAATAGTTTATTTTATAAAATGTCAATTTTGCAACCTCTATAAGTAGTTACAGTCTTACGAAATTTGTAAATCATGCCATATTTTACAACAAGTACTAGTCGAGTTTTTTTAAGGCATTAGAATATCATTGCAATTGGTGAAAGTCACATCTCCTAAAACTTATGTGCATTTTTTTCAAAATGGGCAAATCTTATAGCAAGGAAGAAGTTATTATTGCTCAGAATGGAGCGGTACAGGCTGAAATGAGCAAATATAATACCACCATGCTAGCCATAGCATGTTGCATGGGGCTGATTATTCTCATTGCAGTAATTGTATACGGGCGTTATCGCATAAGGCAGTGTATGAAGAAGATGTTTATAAAAGTATCGAATGCTCAACCGGTGGCTCAACGTCCGGTACAAACTCAGCAACAAAGAGTGTAATGTAATGTAATGTGACACAGTGTTGTTGTGCTAACGGTTTAACATGAATTAATCAATGCTGATTGTACGTATTATGTTACTTTGTATGTGAACTGTTAATTTAGTTTTGTGTTTGATTTATGTAATGAAAAATTTATAATTTTTCTTGTGAAAAATTGGGGGGTGTAGTGTAGGGACTCTGTAGTATGAAAGATTGCAAGTAAGCAGTTTTGTATGTAAGCGCGATGTATGACTGAGTCGAGCCAGTTACTGCGCACTACTCGACACGCGAGGTTCAGTTCCGGGGTTAATTCGAATAAAACACTTGTTCAATTAATCACCGCTTTTAATATTCGCCAGTAACTCCCAACGCATCCGACCCTCACAAGTAAGGACTTTCGTCAACGAACTCTGGTGAACTAAGTCATCCTTACCGTTCCTGAAAGGTCCTTAAAATGGTAAGAAGTTCTAGGAACTAAATCATCTGAATAACCTACTTTTTTTTTTTTTTTTTTTTTTTTTTTAACGTGAGGGAAAATCCTCGTAGGATGCTATGCCGGACTCTTACCGACTAAAAAACCTCACGTAACGCCCAACAGCCTATGGTTGAGAGCCCCGGGTAAGCCCTCAGGAAGGATGTCCCGTGACTCCCAACAGACCTACGGCCGCCAATGCGGCCTCGCCCAGGGGGTGGTTCGGGTGCAATCCCGCGTCTATGGGGGGTTTCGAGTGTGACCCCGCTTCGAAGGGGGGGCGTGCGTGAGTGCTCACGTCACGCTGCCGTCATGGGCCTGCTTCTGTAAGGACGGTGAGCGGCCCTCTCACCGTCCTCAGACCCCGGTCATGGAGGCCGATAGTCCTCGGCGAAGACACGTCGGCGGCGCCCAGGGCGCCGACTGCGGAACTCGGGTGGGAGAGTTCTCTCCCGCACCCGGCCCGCCGCCTCCTTCGCGAGCATGACCTGCTCGCAGAAAGAGGCGGCGCAGTCCCACTTACTCCCGCTGGAGAGCATGGCTCGCACCATGGCCTCAAGCGAGAGAGTGTCCACGCCCAGACCCACTACGAGGACCTGTCGCTGTTGTGCCCACGCCGTGCACTCCACCAGCGTGTGGAGCGCCGTGTCATCGCTGCGGTCCTCGCAGTGCTGACACTCGGCCGTGGTTTCCCGGTGTTTTCGCCACAGATACCTACCGAAGCTACCGTGCCCGGCAAGCATCTGTGTCAACCGGTAGGAGAGAGCACCGTGTCTTCTCTCCAGCCACTCGTCCATGACCGGTCTGACGGCCGCGATTGTGGCGAATCCCCCCTTTGGTTGCTCAAGTCGCACCTTCCATGTCTCCACGGTTTCCTGGTGGAGCAGGGTCCGCTGGGCCTCGATTTCTCGAGACGCAGGCCTTTGGCCCCGCTCCAGCGCCTCCTTGCGCCATCTGAACAGTGACGCAAGGGCTCTCGCTTCCAGGTCCCATGGAGGGGTGAATAACCTACTTAATTAAAAATATTAAGTATATTAAGTAGGTTCACTTTTAAGAACGGGATATCTAGTCCTCCAGTACTTTCCCAGTAATAGTTCCCAGTAAAATCAGTTGATGTTGTAGCGTGACAACTAAAATCAACTGCTCCAATTTTGTCACTTAAAAAAAAAACACCACAGTTCAAAGCCCCTTGAGGAGCCTCCATACATTTATTTATTTATTTATTTAAAATGTAGGTGCTTGACGCGCTTACAGCATAGCCAAGTCGCACATCAAGCCATTACAATTATACAAGAATTACAATTTCTTTTAACATAGATAATTATTACAAATTATTGATTAAGAAATTATTGGTTTAAATAATGAATTACACAATATTGATATAAACAATAAATTACTAATTAATGATTACAAATTAATTATTAAATTGTACATAAATATATATAAATTATTAGTTACAAATTATTGAGGTACTTAAAAATTTAAAATTTTTTGGTACGTATAAGTATAGATTATTATTTAATTAAAATAGCTGGTATAATATTTAATATACATCTGGAACTGAAAACTCAGAAATGCTTTTGCGTCATGAACGCCTTCAATACTGACTGGTATATTTATTAAGGTATTCATTTTAGTAGTATCATTAAATATCCTTGTATATAAGTTAATAAAAATATTAAAAAAATCAGAGGTGAAGACAAGTGAAATAGAAAATGGAAAACGGTTGTGTGCGGGATAAATGGGAATGAAAAAGTTAATGTAAAACACTAAGTTGATGCTGAATTTTAATCCAACCCAGTATACTGTGGAAATTATCAATGCAAAATATTGTTTGTTTTGAACTAACACGCATTGAACACATAATTTTGTACAGAATGGTATTTCGTGTGGACGTTTCGATAGGGTTACACCTATCGTGGTCCCGAGGCGACGGATGCAGGTAGGCTGGAGAGTCCGCTATGCATCGGGAGTTTGATGTACCTACCCCTGAAGTTATCAATTTGTGGAAACACACGGCACACAACGCTGACCGTATCCGCGGACGCCTTTGATATTAGGAGATATTGTGCTGTCAAGAATATTTAATCGGGACAATCTCATGAGAGAAATTATCGTTAATTAGATAAGGTGAAAAGAGAATGGGAAGCTGTAATACCAGGAAAAGAAAACGAGGAAGTGGGAGAAAGCTCGAATAAATTAGCTGTTCCGTTTTATCTTTTATTTCATGAATTGGTTATGTTGAGCAAGTACACAAAAATGTGTAGTTAAAATAATAGTATTTGGTGATTTTGTTCGGTACATTGTTTAACAGTTATCACCATTAAAATTGTAATAAGGAAGGGATGTTCTACCGTACCTACAGACAGCATAGCCTCGACCGCACACAGGGCATACGAGTCGCGCCAACGCGAGAGTGCACGTGTTCGGCAAGTCTGTCTGTTAAGTGCGTGACGAGTCTGTGAATTACCCTACCGTTTGATGGATCCTACAGAAACTATAGCTATAGCAGTTTCTGCGTACGAGAGATGAGGATGGATATCTCTAAAAGTACGATAGCACTATTTATGTGCATAGTAGCACTATTTAGCACTATTTCAGCACTATTTATTGGCATACTTGAAATAGCGAATTCCGTGGAAATAAAGGTGAGGATTCTGGGGGAACGACATTAGTAGTGGTATAATAATGTAATCCAGTTAATGTATAGGTACTTTATAGATCTCAAAGTCATGAAGAGAGGACGAAAACCACAATTAGATGTAAAAAACAAATTGAATTATTTAGAAAATATGACGAACAATTGCAAAAACCCAATATTAAGTACAATGATCCAGTTTTCGCAACAATATCCGGAGAAATTGATGCAAAAATGACACCAAAGACGTTATTTATGTCTTTTCAAAGGAATTACAGTAAAATAGTCATAGAACCAAAAGCGAAACTATCAGAAAATACATCCGTCATATCCAGTCCGCTTTGTGTCCAGTCCGTCATATCAAGTACAAATTCTAAAACCCCGAATGTTAAAGACGTAGATTTGGGTACAAGTGCGCAATGCAAGATATTTTCGTTCGATCTAGATGTGTACGAATTTAAACAAGTTGTATCTTTGTATTCCCGCAAAAAAAAAGGTGATGGTACCTTTCAAAGGTGCAAAACTTTACCTAAATTTCAATGGTCCAACATGACTAAAGAGAAAATTTGGCTAAATTCAAAATTAAGGTGCACTTGGGTCCATAAAAACAAAAAGTTACTGATAAGGCTTTGAAAATTAAAGGTTTTTGTACTCAGTGTAAAGCGACCATTGAAATATCGACGTTAGAAAAGACTGAAAAAGTATATCTGCAGCGTTCGAAACATAGTAAAGTCATACAAGCATATTCCACTTAAAAAATCGAAACTAACGCCTTACAAAAGACGACAATTGGCCAAAAGTTTTAAGTACAAGCCCGCTATTTTGGTCCGTCATGAAATGGCCTCTAAATTAATATCTGACGTGAATATCGAGCCACCAGTGTTGCTATCACTTTCTGCTTTGCGCAAGATTAGATCAGATAAAAAGCTTGGAGTGTTATTCGATGGCAATCCTTTAACATCATTAATCATTCTAGCTAAAACAGCGGAATATGCAAATTGTGTACGAGAAATTTATGTTTATCCTAATTTCCACATGTACTATTGGACTGATAAACAAAAAGAATATTACAAAGTGTATTCCGATAAATATGGCAGAGTTGGTATACCGTCACAATACCAGAAATTATAATGCCTTAACTCAAAATATCGTAGCCCAAAATACCCGAAATCGAAATATCAATATTCAAAGGGCAAATATTTATAATATAAATAATTCAAAATGCCTTACGGTCGAATAACCGAAACCCAAAAAATAAATTTATTAAATACCTTATCCTAAAATGTTCCAACACAAAATACCTTTTTTTTTAACATGATTTAAATCCTACATGGATGCTATATATCTGTGAATGGTTAACACCCCGACTCAGGGTATCCCGACTCGGATAGGTTAGGTTAGAAGACTAAGGCGGGAGCGAAGCGAAGCGGAGCTCCCGCCTTAGCCTTCGTGGTTTTTTTTTTTGATTTTTCGTTAGCCCACTGTAGTACTTTTGTAACTCTGATTCAAAGTGTTTTAACATGAGGTAAATCCTACATGGATACTATGCCGGACTCCTACCGACTAAAAACCACACGTATCCTACATAACAGTCTACAGTTTGGAGCCCCGGGTAAGCCCTCAGAAGGATACCCAAGGACCAACAGACCTACGGCTACAACTGCGGCTTCACTTAGGTTGTAAATAAGTTAAAGCCAAATAACAAAACGTGTGAGTGACAGTGACACATTGTATTCTATTTTCGGTATTTTAATTAGATAGAAATTAAGGATATTTGAAAATTTGTATTTTGAATTTTGATATAATAATTATTTGTATTTTAAATTTAGACATTTTACGGTAAGGTGTACTGAAATAAGGTATTTTGAATGTTAAGGTATTTCGAATTCGGGTATTTTGGTCTAATGCATTTTAAGTAAAGGCATTTTGATTTCTGGTATTTTAGTATATAACCGGCAGAGTTACTTTCACAATTGATGCAACAGGCTCTTTTTTTGAAACAATACGTCTACCCGATGGCACAGTACTAACTAAAACATTATTTTTGTACACTGGACTCATTACGGCAAATCATAAACTAAAAGCTGTACCAATTTTCCATACCAATCATTACCAATCATGGTACGAATATCACAACGGGAATCTTGCAAAGATCATTTCAAGAGGTTAGGTATCCTAACTGTTCCGAGCCTTTACGTATTAACCGTGTTAAGTAATTTGGCTAAATACATAAGTAGATATGAAACAGAAAATGAAAGAGAAGTAAGAGAAAGTACGCGGCGAAAAGCTATAAATAATAAAATAGCACCTAAACTTGATATTGTTAAACATTGCGTAAGGTATCAATCAGTAGAGCTATTTAATATCCTTCCTGCACACATAAAGGAGATCGTATATAATACGACAGTATTTAAAGCACAGTTGAAGGCTTTCTTGTTGGACAAATGTCTTTATAGTATAGCCGATTTGAACGCGAACAAAGATTTTTAATTGATAAGTAACTTGTGACAAAAATGTAACTTGTGGTATAATTTTTTTTTTATTTATTTTATGTTTGGTGGTAGTCGAAGACTTTTTAATATGAATTGGAAATGTAGGTACCTAATTAAGATGCTGCATGTGAATATTTATTATTTTTTATTAATTTAATACCTATTGACCTAAGCATTAATTTCAAACACAATGTAAGTTGTTAATGAAATAAATAAATCAAATCAAATCAAATATGGTCACAGACCCTCATAGTCAAATTTCACTTACAAATTGGTTAAAATCATGGTTAAGCTACGTTGTTAAAGTACCCAGAAGCAATTACGGACGATTCATCAGCTTTGCTCTCTGCAAATACCTAGGCTTTTACACAACATAAAAGCGCCAAGTAATATATTCAGCATTTATTTTCAGTTTTAGAAGGAAAAACTACCATTTTGCCTGATACTTTTATAAGGCTTGATACTAGGCATTTTACAAAAACACTATACAATTGGGTGCGATGGGGTCCTACCACCAACCTCGGGGTCCAAGCCAGCCTCACCTGCCAGTGGTGCACCTGCTGATAAACGGACGAGGTCATGGCGCACAGAAAAGGAAAATTCAAAACTAAACCCCGTACCAACCCGTCTGGCCAGCGTGATACAGTAAGGCCAAATGTCCTCCTATGATGCACACAACAAAACAACGGCCTCCAGTTCCCGGCACTCCCGCTGTTCCCGATCACGGCAGCGGTCGGAGTGATGACGGCGGGATGGGGGGTGGTAAGAATCTCCGGGTTACGGGAGGCTGCCATACTGATTAATAGGTTTAATACCGGTAGTGATCACCGACTTGTGCGAGCATCTCTGAATTTGGAAACCACTGGCAATATTCACGATAAGGCCAAAAATGTGGTCAGGACACTACAGCAAGTGTCCCGAAGGTTTTTGTCCGGAAAAAGCAATAACAGGTGCCCTAAGCTCTCGCCCGAGACTCTCGAACTTATGAGAATAAGACGGGAAACGCCAACTACGCACTCGTCTTCGTCAGACCAGCGGGATCTAAATCTCAAAATCCGAAAGTTGATACGACGCGACCTTAGACGGTATAACACCAGTATCGTCGAGGCAGCGATCGAGCAGAACGGGGGTACCAAGGTATTTGCCCAACAGCTTGGAAGACCCCGACTGACGAAACTGAAGACAGCGGATGGCAGAACCGCGACCTCAAGGTTCGAGATTCTCGAGGAAATTAAGAGCTTCTACAGAGACTTGTATGCATCACGGACAAAAAGGCCGACGGGTCCTACTGATTGTGACCACCGAGCCCCACTATCGCGCCACTATACCGAGGACATTCCGGACAAGGGCGGCTCTCGGGCAACTTAAAAACAACAAGTCCCTTGGGGAGGACGGAATTACAACTGAACTACTGAAGGCGGGGGGGGGGGCTCCGGTCCTCAACGAGCTGACGAGTTTGTTTAATTCCGTCCTCCAACAGGGACAAACACCTGAAGCGTGGAGCGGGAGTGCGGTGGCTTTGTTCTTCAAGAAAGGAGATAAGACCTTGCTGAGGAATTACAGACCCATCTCACTCCTGAGCCATGTTTACAAGTTGTTCTCGAGAATAGTCACAAACCGCGTCGCCCTTAGACTCGACGAGTTTCAGCCAAAGGAGCAAGCCGGGTTTCGAAAAGGCTTCAGCACCGTGGACCACATCCATACTGTACGGCAGATTGTACAGAAAACAAACGAGTACAATCAGCCGCTGTGTATGGCTTTTGTGGACTACGAGAAGGCCTTTGACTCTGTCGAAACCAGGGCAGTCCTGGACGCTCTGCAGCGATGTCGTGTAGATTGGCGATATATCGAGGTGTTGAGATGTCTCTACGACAACGCTACCATGACCATCCAGCTAGAGAATCAAAAAACCAGTCCCATTGAACTGCGTAAAGGTGTAAGACAGGGTGATGTGATATCCCCGAAACTCTTCACCAATGCGCGTGAACATCAACGGCACGCAAACTAATCTGTGCCGCAAGGTTACCAATGCAACGTCTCAGATGGCCGTTCAATATCAAGCCTTGAAACAAAAAACTATTTAAGTCCACACTATGATTAAGCACACAGACACAACATCACTCCAGAAGTTCCAAGAGGCTGTAGAAAATAAGCTGCAATGCCAAAACAACTATTATTTCGCGGCCATGGTAAAAGAAGGAAAGGATAAGTTTATTCGACCATTCAATTTGAGTTCCCTTGCTATCTACCCAAGTGGCAAAATTATTTCACCGGGAGAGCTTAAATAACAAGTGCGTGGCATTAAAAAGTGAGAAACGGCAGAGTTTTGATCAGTACCGAATCAAAGCGGGACATAGAGATGTTGAAAAACTCTCAGAAATTAGCTTCATCGAGACTAAATGTAAAGGAACCCGTTAAACTTCGCCCAATAATTATGGTCATCGGAGTGCCAGTAGCCCTTATTGAAAAAGAGGTATTTGAGTGCATCTATGAGCAGAATTTAGTTGACAATTTTCCGGGTTCGACTCGCGAGGCTTTCTTAGCAGCTATAAAACTGAGCCATTCCTGGCAATGCAAGAAAAGCACTGATTAATCAAGATTCATTAACTGGACGTGTTGTCCAGTAAGGGACTTCACGATAGTCACAACGTGCTATAACTGCCAACAATATGGTCATGCAGCCAAATATTGGTGCGAAGCTAGTCTGACGGAAGAATGCACAAATAAAACTGCTCCTGCAATCTGCGCCACTTGCAAGCGCTTCAAGAGAAGATGCGACCATTAGACTGGTGACGAACTTGTCCGGCACGTAAGTTCGCAGAGGATAACTATATTAACAGCATCGATTATGAAGGCGCCTAGTAGCGCCACTCATCTCTTTACCCAGTTAGCACTTTATTTAATTTTAAGTTAATTAATTCTATATAATAAGATGACCGACCAACTGTTCTATAATTTGGATGATTTTTCCCGTGTCAGACATAAAGCTATGCAAAATCGAACAGTGTAAATCATTCTTGCCTAGTTCTGGGAAATATTTAACATTAAATTAATAACTCAGGATATTCGTAGCATAACACGGAATATGAATGAGTTTCAGGTCCTGTTACAGCGACTTGACTTCAATTGTGACGTTATCGCGCTTACAGAGTGTAGGTTGTCAGATCTTACAATCCTCCCACCGCTTGATGGATACTCAGTCCACAAGACAGAGCATAGCGTCGGCTTAGGTCGTAAGCAACTTAAGTCCACTTTTGGGCCAAAATGACATTTTGATGTCATTCGAAGCGGAATTTTAGGACGCACCGTTTCGTTTATGCCTCAAATCCATCAGAAAAACACAGTTCACTATAAACAACAAAACGTATACTGCTCATCTCCAACGCGCCATTTTGTAACGGTCAAACTTCCTATCTCCCCTCACTTCAGTACCGCGCACGATGCCGTGAGAGCCGCACGTCGTTCATTCCAGTTTTAGTGTAATTAAATAGGTCGACACCAGCCAAAAGGTATGTTTTTTATATTATTTAGTGTTTGTTTTACCTCTGCTAATAGCTTCATGCTATTTTCAATTGAAAACTCTGATAAAAACAGGAAATAAAACTTCGACCACTCCTTATTGGAGTTGAACATTTTGAGATAATATAATATTTTGACTTCGGTCAGGGACTTGAGAAGTTTGCATTTATAATATGTAATGATTTTCAAGGTTTACTAGACTACATTAAATTAATAAACTTTATTTATTACAGAAATGCAAACAAAAGGATCATGTTTTTATTTTTGTTGTTACAGAATGAGTTACCAACCAAAAGGTCGTATGGCCAAAAAATATTTAGCAATTTGAAAAGTTTAAAACCAGAAGATGTCGATGAATGTGATGGTACTAGTCATGAAACGTACGTAGTTAGTCGTAATGGCAGTTTAACTTTAGAATCTGTTACGCAGTATAGTAACCATAAAACAATTCTTGAAGGTGAAGCTGCTTGTACAACCATTGAAGGGAACCCAAGAAATATTTTTATAACCGGAGCTAAGGGCATGGTGTTAAGTACATCTCAAGAGAATAAACTGAAACATGACCGGTCTTGTGATACCTCTTTGATATAGCTGCTGGCACCAAATACTGAAACAATACATGTCAATAATTACTTACCAATTGCCCAAAATTATCAAAGTCAGGTGTTTGTCGTGGAATGGCAAGATAAGAACAAGACTTACTTAGAACCAAACACACGGGTTGAAACGGTAGATTTTGCACGATCACAGGTCACTGACGATTCTTTGGATGGCCCAGTTAACAGCAGAATTATTGTTACTGCTGATATCCACAGAGAACCTAGCATGCCCGATAATTACCTCACCAACAACTTTGGCAATAGTTTTTCACCTGAAACTGAATCTCAAGGCCTTTGTCCCAAGTTGGTCTGGACTTTGTTCAACGAAATGAACCTTCACAGAAGATTAATCCTAATACATCACATCACTTAGTCACCTAGTATTTTGATGCACTTTGATGAACCCACATCAACACTCGGAAATGACACATCAGTTGACTGCAACATCCCAGATATAATAGAATTTGACACTGATGATTATTTGGAACAAGATACACTTAAACGGAAAAGAAGCAAACGATCTCAGAAGGTCTTGTGGGAAAAGACTAGAAACATGAAATTGAGAGAAAAAGGAAATCACGGCAGAGTGAAAGAAAGAGGAGTTTGGAAATATGACATTACGAAAATAGAACGGAAAATTAAACCAAAATGCGATTGCAAAAGCAAGAAAAATACTAAAATACAATGTATGAAAATAAATGAGGAAGAAAGACAAAAGATTTTTAATTATTTTTGGAAACTAACCTGGAAAGAGAAAAAAATTTACATCCGAACATTAGTGGAAATAAAGCCTAAAGCAAGAAGTCGTGGGAAACAAACAGAATCGAAAAAGAAAAATTTATCTTTACTGTACCTGAAAAAGAAGGCGTAAAAATAAGAGTATGTAAGACAATGTTCTTAAATACTTTGGCTATTGGTTTTAAAAAATGGGCAAGAACCCGTAATGAAAACCTAATACAACCTGGACAACAAGTAGACACACGAGTGAGCAAAAAACAACAAATCATAGCTTTTCTATCTAATTTGCCTAAACTTGAGAGCCATTACTGTCGGAAAACCCCATCCAAGTTGTATTTAGAAACGTTTTGGGAATCCAAGTCGCAGCTCCTGAAAGCTTATAACAAATACTGCGACGAAAATAATAAAAAAGACGCATGTGATCTGTGTGAAGAGTACAAAACCAGAAATGTGTCTGAAGAGGTATACAGGGCACATATCGTGAAAAAAGACTTAGCTAGGAAAGAAAAACAAAGTGAGCATGAAGTCTTTACCATGGATTTACAGTCGGTCCAGTTGTGCCCTAAGTCAAATGTGTCCTCCTTGTACTACTTAGACCAAACTAGCGGTTCATAACTTTACAGCATTTGACATAAAAAGATCCGAACTGTTTCTTATGGAATGAAACTGAAGGTGGTCTTACCGCAAATGAGTTTGCTTCCATCATAATAAGGATGATGGAAGTCTTTATTGAAAAACACAGTATAAAAGAAGGCTCGAAAATTATTCTATACAGCGACGGGTGCACCTACCAAAATAGAAATGCGACCCTTTCAAATGCACTGTTAAATTTTGCGTTGCTAAAGCACATAACAGTTGTGCAGAAAATACTTGAGAAGGGGCATACGCAGATGGAAGCAGACAGCATGCATTCGGTGATAGAAAGGCAAGTTAAGAAGAAGAAGATTAATGTTCCTGCAGAATACGTGTACATCGCTAAAACTGCTTGCAAGAAGAAACCGTACCATATAGAATATCTTGATCACAAGTTCTTCAAAAACTTTGAAACCAGTTTAAACTTTTACAAGTCTATTCGTCCAGGCAAGAAATCTGGTGACCCAGTGGTAACTGACTTAAGGCAACTTACTTATTCCCCTGATGGTGAAATAAATTACCGATTAGGTTTCAGTGATGATTGTCCAGAGCTGCCATTTCCTTACCAGAAAAAGAAGATTACTTCCGTGAATGTGGAAAATCTGCCAGCACTTTACACTGAACGACTCAAGATCAAGAAGTCAAAGATTGATCATCTGCAGCAGCTGATGGCTACCATGGAATCGGATTTTCATGCTTTTTACGACGCGATTTCTCATAAAGCGACAGAAAATGCTGTCGTTAGTGAATCGTGGTATAGTCGTCTAGACAACTCCGAGTTAGGCAGGGGATGATAACCGTAGGATGCATTATTGAAGCAACACATAATTAAATATCAGTCATTTATTTTACATAATAATAGTTATTATTTACAACACAAAAGAAAAATACTACGCATAATTATAATTCATTACTATCAGTTTTCTTTGAAATTAAATACAACTGTTGCCGAGAGTTTTTCGTATTCTGCCTTAGATCTAAGGCAGCTTTCAGCTGTTTTCTTCACCAAATCGTGATTAGTGACGTGTTCATGCTCCGGCGTTGATTTTTTCACTTGTCGTTGAACGTTGACGAATCTGGCATAACAACTTCAGAAACCAGACCGCATCATTGGCCGACGAGGACAAAAACAAGTACACGGTATGACTTCAGCAGCGAGGGGAACATTGGTTACTATAGCTCTAGCAGGAAATGTCCTTGGGAATCACATACCTCCGATGTTTATCTTTCCTCGGAAAAGATTTAATAATCACTTTATACGCGATGGACCTACTGGATCAATTGGCACTGCGAATGGGACAGGGTGGATGCAAGAAGAAGACTATTATTTATTTCTTAATTTTTTTTAAAGACCAAATTAGGCCATCAAAAGAAAATAAAGCACTATTGTTACTAGATAACCATGCTTCACACACAGCAGTTCACTTGCTGCACTTCCAGAAGAGAGACAACTGCTGCCGAATATGTTTTAGAATATGTAGAAAATCCTGACTTGGCAGCAATTTCAGTTGACAAACATCAAAATGCGTTCGAAACTCAACATAACAATATTGAACAAATTGAAACATATCTAAAATTAACTTTGGAAAATCAAAATAATATAATGCAAAAAATCAATATTCTGGCAGAAAATGAAGAAAAAATATTTTAGAAACTGGCAATTTAATGAATTCAAATAAACGACGGATTTTCAAATTTTAACCTAAACAAAAATACAGTGGTTAATTTGGGCGAGTCTAACCCGGTCTACAGTGAGCCTTTTTCGGTAAACCCTATTAATAACATCAAAGAGCTGGAGGAATTTGAGGCACTTTTATCAGATAAAAAACAAAAACATAAACTTTTGCTGTAATATTCTTTTGTATGCTCACAATCAGAAGGCAAAGGAGCAACGTGTGCATATAAAACATTGGATATGTTTTTTCTCGGGAATTCTTGTGTAATGTTCCTGGACCGGCAGCAGAAACAGTGATGAAGTCAAAATTGGATTTAAGAAATATGAAAACTTCCTAAAATTTTACTATGAATTGGTACGTTCGTGGGACAAAACTTATACTACCGAGAGCCATGAAAACTTTTTCAAAATTGTGTTAAAAAAATCTGTGAAACTCAGTAAGAATGAAAGAGCTTCCACAAAACGACAAAGAACCAAAAAAACTAATAATAATGTTGCTTCTTCTGGCCCGTCAAGAAATCGTCCGTGTAAATTATTTACATTAGTATGATTGGCATAGTTACGTTATGCTTATGTCAGTTGTTGATAAAATGGAAAATCACTATAATTTTGTTATAAGTAGAAGATATACTACAACTACTATCTTACTCCGGCTTAGTCGAATCCACCCATAGTCTGCCAAAATCAAATAAATAACATTGACGTATTACTACAATCATACACATAGTGAGATAGATTTGAAAACGTAATGTAAAAGGTTTTAGACGATATTCGCAGTGGATAGGTGAGCTGGGTGGTTTGTTTACCTGTTGTTCACTTGCATATATGCCATAATATATATTCAATGCTGATATTAGACAGGTAATTCAATATAATCTCATTCTTAAATACTTAAAATGGGAGATAGCAATGGATTGCGCCCGCCAGATTTTTGAATTGACATTTGAAGTGACATTGACACTTTTGAAATGTGTCGCATCGGGCTCGACGTTCGAAGATGGTATAAGCAACCCATCATGGCGGCGCAGCGGCGTAGCTCTTAGAAATTAAAATTTGTGTTAGAATTTAACCACTTTTCATAGACTTATTTCGGATCGGATTGTGCCTCTCGTATTCCGCAAGTGATCAAGTGAAGATGGAGGCAGCTCCTGAGCCAGGAAGAAGAGGATATCGATGCATCGGTTTCTGCAGCACACGGCGTCATCAGGTCAGTGCTTCCCCTTCTTATTATTTCGAGTTTCACTTAGGGGAGTACGGGGGAATGGGAGCCAGTTGGTAATGGGAACCAGTCTGATTTTGGCAAAACATCATACTTTAGAAAGCGTCTTGTAGCTGCGAAGGGTAAAGGGGCGCGGGAAGGGTACGTGCGACCCGCCGCATCGCACCTCACACCTCAGTGCACTTCATAACCACAGATCGATTGCACGTCGGTTTTGCGCGATTTGTTATAATTTTTATAGATTTTCAAGGACGAAATGTAAGTACTTGTGCCATTGTTTTTAAAAGTTTAGCCTCTATAGTGTATTAAGTGATCTAGAAAGATTGTATTAAAATTATAATTTTTCGTAAATATTCTACCGTGTTTTCATAATAGGTATTATAATAATTCAAAAATTATCATTTGGGGTAATGAGAACCAACTGGCTCCCGTTACCCTACTGGTGGCTTCCATTACCCCACATTATGTAATTCTTATAATTTAATTTCAGATGCCACGAAAGCGTAATAGAACTACGGAAAAAGCTTAGTGGAGCCTGGACATCCTTGAACAAGTAATCAAGAGGATTACTGATGATAAAATTTCTCTTCATAAGGCGGCTAAGGAGTTTGGTATTCCATATAGTACGTTGCAGAAGAGATTATAATAGAAGAGATAGTCAACAACCAAAACCTCGTCTAGGTAGAAAACCAGTCTTTTCACAAGATCAAGAACGAACCTTGGCTGATCACTTAATCAAAATGTGTAATCTTAATTACGGATTAGATTCTACGAAATTTCGCAAAATTGCATATGAATGTACTGAAAAATTAGGAATCGCAAATGATTTTAACAAGCAAAGCAAAGTTGCAGGACGGGAGTGGTTAGAAGGATTTTCAAAACGGAATCCTCAAATCAGTACTCAGAAACCTGAGGCTACAAGCATAAATAAAATTCAGAGGTTAAATAAGGAAGAAGTAGGTAGACCTTTTTTTCAAAAATTTAGAAGATCGTATGGTAAAGAATGGTTACGGCCCTCAACAAATCTTTAATATGGATGAGACAGAAAGGAGGTGCCGCAGGCGGAAGGCCATATGCAAGTAAGGTGGTGGGGAGCGAGAGACCCGGGCCGTCTTCGTACGAAGAGTAATGTTTGCCATAAATCTAGTTAACAAAATCTAGTTGATAATTTTAATATTATGTAATTTACTTCAGTATAATTCTCATTTAAATTACTTATGTAGACTGCTAGATCTTGTGTTGTGTAACAATGATATTTCGGTTACCCACTGTAGGGGCTCTCTGGTGCCGGAAGACGTAAACCACAAAGCAGTCTGTGTTTCACTGGAGTTTATTCACGCATACAGTGCTTATATAAATCAGCCGACTACGAATCCATCAGGAGCGGGCTTCACAGAGTGGAGTGGGCCTTGGAATTGAGTAAGGGTTCTGTGGAGGATGCCGTATCCTATTTTTATGGAGTTATTAACCAGCTGCGCAACACTTAAAACACAGCGACAACGCGTTAAAAATTATGAAAGGGAATTATTCCACAGCTACATTGCCAAAATTGCAAACGACGTTAATCGTAATCCCAAAGCATTTTGGACATATATTAAGTCTAAAAAACACTGTCACGCCTATCCCCCAACTTTTGAATCTAGGCAGCAGATTTCGAGTGATGGCAATATCACATGTAACATGTTTGGTATTTGTTTTTGACAAAACTTTCTAGAACAGAGAACGCGCAATGACACAACTGGGGGTGACGTCACGGACGTTGAGTGTAACAGAGCACCTCCTCGGATTAATCGAGTTTTAAAATAATAAGATCGCGTGTTACGTATGAATATACTTACCCAGTGGTTGACTGTGATGTGACAGTACTCATATTATGTTAAGCAGTGTTATCAATCAGTGACTAGTAAATGAATTATTAAAGTAAACTTTTCCGATGAGTGAGGAATGAATAATCTACCCTAGTTTGGGATAAATAAAACAACAATAGTGTTCAAGTATTGGAGCGTTTATTGTTTACAGTAAATGTAAAGTGCTTTAATCTTGGAGTAGAATGGTGTTTTAAGTGGTACTAAATTGTGAATAGAACCTTCGCAAATATTGCCTGAAACATTTTGTTGTAATAGCGCCATCTGTGCGACCTAGTGAACAACTACTTCTTAAAAGTCTATATAAACAAGTAGAACTTCCGTTGTAATTTACTAGAGCCATCTCTGCAAACATACTTACAACTAATAAGATGGCAAAGTGCACCAACTGCGGGAGATTTCTGTCTGCCAAAGGGGGTATAGATGGCGTTGTCAGGGGCAGTTGCAAATGTTGTTCAGAAAAACCACCCGGGAATAAGGACAGGACTCCCCGTAATGACATGAACGTTGTTGTTGTTGGCCAGCAGCAGGATATCAACGGGTCGGGGGGTGCGCCGAAAGCAGTACAGCGAGATAATCGTCAGCGGTCGCACATGGCGAGTGAGGAGGCTAGTTTAAGTATAGTGGAGGAAATGAGGATGCTCAGAGCGGAGTTTCGGGATATGAGGGACGAGTTGACCAGGGAGCTCAGGGAACTGCGACGGGAGGTGGGCGATCTCCGCAAAGATATGGCGGACTGTGAGGCCCGAGTCGACGGCCTGCAAATCAGGGTCAAAGAGCTCGAGGACAGACAAACGAGCACGGCTCACCTCGAGAGAACCGTGTCGCTGCTGAAAGCCGAGCTCAATGATCGTGATCAGGAGCTATTATCATCGGACCTTGAGATAGCCAATATCCCTGAGGAAAGCGGCGAGAACGCCGCACATATAATTGAGTAAGTCGCAAAAAAACTTGGAGTTCCTATGGAACCGCGGGATATAGTGTTCGCCGAAAGGGTAGGCCCACCACGCAAGCAGAGCTCAACTGGCGAGGCGAGCGGGGAGCGCGAGGCGGGCCGCCCGCGCCGCCTGGTGGTGCGCCTGGCGCGGCGCCAACTGCGCGACGAGCTGCTGCGCGGCGCGCGCGTGCGGCGCGGCGCCACCACCGCCGACCTCGGCCTGCGCGCGCCCCCTCGCCGCTTCTTTGTCAACGAACGTCTGAACAGACATAATAAAAAAATATACCATCAGGTGCGTCAGGCGGCGAGCCGCCTGGGGTGGAGATTTGTATGGATCCAGCGGGGTAGAGTTATGGTGAGACAGGCCGAAGGAAAGCAGTCCTCCAGCATAAGGTCGGAGGCGGACTTACTTCGGGTTTTTGGTCCTGATGCTCTTGAGGAGGGTGCAATTTAGTAATGCAGAAGCTGCAAGAAAACCAGACTGTAATACTGTATATATTAGATTAGGTTATATGTCTCATGGGATTTTTGATGGCGGTGTGCAATGTGTGCATGGTTGTAGGTTGCTGGGTTTGTGCGAGTACTTGCTATACAATAATTACATTGTGTACTTAAAACCACTTATCAGCTGTAGGTTTTCTGTGAGAGCTGTCTATTTAATTGAAATTATTGAATTTAATGATATGGGAAGTATACGAGTATTATGTATTTGTTACAATGTTTTCTTTGTTTTAATTTTATTAATAATGATATTAGTATATTTACAAATTTATATTCTGTTACTTCTGATAGTAAATAATGATAGTTTATTTCTGCAATTTCTTGAGTTTGTGTTGAGTGACTGTGCATGTGTGGGATTCACCTTTATATACATACACGTGGATATTATATACAATAAAATATATAACAATGAAAAATAAGAAGGAAAAATGTTTAAAAATAGGGCTGTTTAATGCAGGGTCGTTGGGCACAGGACAGGAAGAGTTCATTATTGCTATGGGGAGGCACGCCGTAGATATCATGGCAATAAATGAAACGTGGATAAAGGAAGGCGATGATTTTAAGGCGCCGGCGGTGCCGAGCTATAGGTTGCGCCATACTCCACGCCCGACTTACATATGCGAAGGCCGTGGTGGAGGAGTCGGATTCTATATCCGTCGTGGAATTAGAGTGCGCAATGAACCACACCCAGTGACTCCGAATGTCGAACAGATGTGGTTGAGACTAAACAGAAACTCACAGTCCATCATAATTGGTACAGCATACAGGCCGCCTCGACTTAGTGTTGTTACATTCATAGATGCTGTGACTGAATCTATCACTTCTTTCTCTGGAGTTGACAAGGTAGTTCTGCTCGGGGATTTTAATATAGATCTCCTGAAGAAGGATGATGGCAAAACAAAACTACTCCAGGAGTTCTTAGTGAGCGTGAGTTTAACTAATTTAGTGATGGAACCTACTCACTTTAAGGATGATAATACTGAGACACTGATTGATTTAGTCTGTACAGATGCCCGGGCGTTCAATGTATCAGTCTTTCATACCCCTGAACTTGGTCGGCATGCCTTGATATCTGCGGAGTTTGACATCAGAGTTGAAAAGCCTACACCACAGTGGATTTTATATAGGCCGTTACATGATATATTGAAGGACAGGTTTGAGGAGGACATTAGTAGCATTGACTGGAACTCGATCATGGATTTGAAGGACGTTGACTCCATGGTTGCTGCACTTAACTCATATATTGTCTCCTTATTTGATTTACATGCTCCCATAAAAAGAATTTTGGTAAAAGAGAATACCTATCCCTGGATAACAAGTACAATTAAGGATATGATGCACTTACGAGACAAATATTACCGTAAATCAAAGGCAACTAACCTGGAGGTACACAAAAACTCATATCGGGACCTTAAATACACAGTGAGAGCTGCCATAGAAAGGGAAAAGCGAGCATATTTCAAATACCATATTAACAGTAATTTGCAGCAGCCTAGGAAGTTATGGAGTCGGCTCAGATCAACTATACTGCCAAATAATAAAGATTGTGAGTTGCCTGATTCTTGTGTCAACCCTGATAGTCTGAACCATCATTTTTTGAACATACCTGGTAGTGATAAAGTGTCTCTATCGGATCTAACTTATTTCGAGTTTAACAGATATGGTCACTGCAGTTTTCAGTTGAAGACAGTGGACGAAGATGATGTTAGTAAAATTGTCAGAGGGCTCCGATCGAATGCAATGGGAGCTGATGAGATCTCGTTGGATATGCTGCTGATGACTCTCCCTTGGACCCGGAGTATTATAACGCATATAATTAACACATCCATCACAACATCAATCTTTCCCAGTATATGGAAAACTGCTAAGATAAGGCCTATCCCAAAACAACCAAGTCCCTTGAGCCCTAAAGACCTAAGACCAATTAGTCTATTGCCATGCCTGTCTAAAATATTGGAGAGAGTGGTTAGTAATCAGTTCACGAACTATCTGGAAAACTCAGACATTCTACCAGTTATGCAGTCGGGCTTTCGGAGGGGACACAGTACGACAACAGCGCTATTGGCTGTGGTGGATGATGTGATACAGGCCAGAGACCAGGGTATGGGTACAGTGCTCACTTTGCTCGATTTCTCCAGGGCTTTCGATGGAATTAATATTTCACTGCTGTTGTCTAAACTTACCTATTATGGATGTGACATGGGGGTGGTTAAATGGTTTCATAGCTACCTTAGTAACAGATTACAATTTGTTCAAGTTCAAGATCATAAATCTGGTTGTATCTATGATTCATCCCATCGTCCTGTGACCAGGGGAGTCCCACAGGGCTCGATCCTTGGACCCTTGTTGTTCATTTTGTACAGCGCTGATATCACTAACACAATCAGTTACTGCAAGTTTCACCTCTATGCAGATGACCTTCAGCTTTACCTGCCTTTTCCTCCATCTGAGTGTCTGGAAGCAGTAAACAGGATAAATGAGGACTTAAGCAATGTTGCGGCCTGGGCACAAAGAAACTCATTGGTCTTGAACCCAGAAAAGTCCAAATTTATTGTTATGGGTACACAAAAATCAATAGAACAAATATGTCAATTACAGCCTGACATCAGAATAAACAGCTCCTCAATTAAAAAGGTTATTGAAGCCCGTAACCTTGGGTTGGTTATGGATGAACAGATGCGGTTTGAAACACATGTTGGGCAGGCTGTGCAGAGTTGTTTCTATAGGTTGAAGGTGCTATATAAAATACGTCCTTACATTAGTGAAAGCATAAGAATTGTACTGTGCGAATCACTAATTCTTTCAAAGCTCAATTATGCTGACGCAGTGTTTGGAAGCTGTCTTTTAAAGAGAACAGAGAGACTCATACAGCGTGTGCAGAATGCCTGCGCCCGGTTTTGCTACCACATACCACCACGTACACATGTTACGCCTTTTCTGTGCAATGGTAATATGCTTAAGATGAGCGAGCGTAGTCAGTTGCATCTTGCCACCTTGCTTTTTGGAGTCGTATTGAGTCACAGACCTCGGTATTTGTATGACAGAATGGCGTGGTCGAGGGACGTTAACAAGTATGCGACTAGAGCTTCAACATACCTGATGTTAGCACCTCGCCACAGAACGGCAGGATTTAAGGGCAGTCTAAAGCTCGCTTTCAGTAGAATTTGGAATAATCTGCCGCCGCCAATACGTGCCCTAAAATCAATTAACACATTTAGAGCTAAATACAAACTACACCTACTGTACAAGCAGAAAGCACGTGCTTAGACTTTGGGAGCTTACCTATTGGTTATGCACTGGGAGCGTGATACAACGGTCTCACAATGGAAATCTGTTTTCCCTGCTATCACATATTCCTACATGTGATTTGAACATCATAACTGCATACACTATACTTTGGAGGTTATCATTTGTGCCCAGAAAGGAACTTAAAGATGACAACTTAGGGATCAATGCACAACACTTTGTCACATAAACAGGCTTTGTTGTTTTATTTTCCACTCTATTTTTTGGTTTAATAAACTAGTTGTTGAGATGACATTGTTTCGATGAGTATGTTTACAAAATTTACAGTCATGCGGTGATGCACACAAAATGGCTATGTATGTCGAAGCGTCAACAAACTTTATAAAGTACATAACAGCACTCGCGCGCGTTCGGCATCAGTCGGGTGTCACGTGCGACAACAGGAAACCACAGAGCACATTAGAGCCACAGTATAAAGTACAGAGGTCATTGTGTAACATGAAGTGCGGATACCACAGAATGTATACATACTTTATTTGTTTGTTTTTGATGTGATCATTTTAGAAATCAATAGACAAGGTGTTCTTATTTTATTTTTTTACAAGTATTTTAGTGATTCATGTTTTTTTTAAATTTATAGGTATATAATTTAATAGTCTACTATTCTTTCATATTTTAATAGCTCAATTTCAATTTATTTTGTACTATTTATCGTGCGTGACGTTAGTCAATTTATAGATGGTGCCGCCTGAAAACCAGCGCTGCACGTCACAACAACGTTGACGTGTAGCAAAAAGCTGAGGTGGCAACCCTTTCAAGCTCATGCTGTGATACCATTTTTTCTTTTACTTTATTTATTTTAGGTAGGTACTTTGGGTGTTTTATCTGTGATGTTCTTTTTTATGTGTTTTCATTATTATTTGTTTTTAAAATAGTTTCTATGTTTATTTTGTAAGTTAGTACCTAATAAATCATTTACTGCATCTCCCTTTGTACATGGAAAGATGTAACTTTGTAGCATGAGTTGCGAATAAATCCTTTTTCTTTCTTCTTTCTTCTTTCTTCAACTTTGCTACTACAGGACATGGGCGCTCGGATGCCAGGGAAACCGCACAATCTGATTTTAACTGCATCTGACATAAGCTCCATTGATATGAATGAGAACTCAATGTGTTTTGTAATTTCTAATTGTTCTAAAACGCACAATCTAAGGGTGTCTACTAAATGTTTGGCAAAGTGTGATTTTTCAGTGTTACAATTTCAGAACGCGGCTAGATAACAAACAACGACATAACGTGTTGTATGTTCTTTGTATCTAGTTTCGAACGAGCGACCCGTTTGTCCTATATATATATATATATGTATATATATATATATATATATACAGGGTGAATTTTTCAAAAGGGATTGGATGGCCAAATCCGAAACTATAAGGAATAGCGAAAAATGCTCAAAGGAGTCACGAGCCCGATTTTGATGAAACTGAAAACCTCATCATTAGAATTTTGAAAAACCAATAATCCTAGCTGGGAATCGAACCCATTGATTATGAAAAAAAAAACACACCCTTTATTATTACACCATACGATAGTGTCGCTATTAAGGATCTTATTCTGGGAAGTAATGACATACGGCAAGCTAAAGGAAAGTGCTCATCTTAACAAAATACAATTTATTTTGCTTATGTTGACTGATTAATTGTTCTAAATGTAGACCATTGTTTTCAATACATAGTTGGATTCGAGACCTCAAAGATAGTACTGCATTCAATATTATTGATTCCGTTTAGAATATTCTCCAAATAATCATTCTGAGCATAATTTAAAACACGGTATAGTTACGATTTATTCTGGGATTTTGAACGAAACAAACTATGATACAAAATTTAGGTACATGAAATATGAATTCTATTAAAATTACAAACTTTTCTTAAATTTGCCGTATATCATTACTTCGCAGAATTTGATCCTTATCAGCGACACTATCGTATGGTGTAATAATAAAGGGTGTGTTTTTTTTTTCAAAATCAATGGGTTCGATTCTCAGCTAGGATTATTGGTTTTTCAAAAAGCTAATGATGAGGTTTTAAGTTTTATCAAAATCGGGCTCGTGACTCCTTTGAGCATTTTTAGCTATTCCTTATAGTTTCGGAGTTGGCCATCCAAGCCCTTTTCAAAAATTCACCCTATATATATATATATATAGGTACAATGGTCGCATTTCAATTTATAAATACCTGATTTTTTACAATTAGATATTTTATCTTTGGAATTACAGAAATTTTTTAAAGAGTTTTGGCATCTACAGTCTGAATTTTTTTTTAAAAATTCCCCCTTCCCCTCCTTTTATTATCATTTTAGGATGGATTTCCGCCATGTAACGCCTGATTCCATTAGTTATGTCATGAGTCTTTATTATAAAATATTTTTCAGTGTCAGAAATCAGTGCTCTCGCCCCGGTTAGGAAGCCGGAAGCGCGTAGGGCACGCTGGAGTTGTCTTATTCGTACGTTTTGTTAAGTCGTTATGTCGTTGTTTGTTATTTAAATAATGTACTTGGTCAAAGGCCGTTTTAATTAATAAATATATAAAAGTCTAATTTGTTGTTTTTTTGTAGGTGTTGGTGACCCATCGCTTGAGAAGAGTCGACTTTACACAAGTAAGGTAAAGGCAATGTGGAACTTGCCTCGAATTGTTCGAGAATTAGGAACAAGAGAGCAATGCCTTCATTTTGCAGAAGAGCAAGGTTTGCTAAAAAAAGAACATCAGTGTAGACTTCACAGAAAGCCGATGGTTGTTGACCTAAGTGTTAACAACACAGTGGGAGCATTTCGTTGCACCAAAACGAAATTGTCTCAGAAGAACAGAAGTTCAAGAGCCCAAGGAACTTGGTTTGAGAATGTGAAAATAAACATGCCACATGTATTTTATTTAATGTATGCCTTTGCGCACCGTTGGACTCATTACTAAATAATTCATGAAGATCCAGTGCAAGGGGAGCACTGTCTTTCCAGGGCCACCATAAGCGATTGGTTCAGCTACTGCAGGTAGACAATTGTAATATATCAATTGGACGCTGAACAGGAAAAAGGCAAGATTGGTGGCCCTGGAAAAATCATCCAAATAGACGAAAGTAAATTTGGAAAAAAGAAATATAATAATAGTTATTTATGCAACTGTGGTATAATGAGGGGTATTAAAACATTAATGTGGGTTTATCACATGAGTGTTTAATAGCGATGTGACGAATCGTATTTTTTTTCAATTCGAATCAATCGATTATAAATTACTCTTAATTCGAATTGCAATTCGAATTGATTCGGATCGTCACGTGTCGCCGCGTCAGTGTCATCAAATCGCGCGACGAATTTGCGAAAGCGAGTCAACATCCTATTTTTCCCTATTTTATGAAAATTTTCAAGAGCTGGCTCTCCTATTTAGAATATATAACTCCTAAAAATACCCCTAAATAAAGGTATTTAACCCTAAATTTAGGGAGAAACCCCCTAAGTTGGCATCCAATCGTGATTCTTAGATCAATATTCGAATTCGTATAAGAGCGAGAGAGCGAATCAACGAATGTCGAATTAAGCCGAGTCGACACGACAGAGGCAGCGCCGCTCCCCGCCGCCCGCGCTCCGACCGAAAGCACCTACTACCCGTTCGCTCTAACTTTGCCGTTGGCGTATAGGCGTATACCCGAATTTTTAATTACACTAAGTAAATTAACAGTAGCTAATGTCACTTCGTCATAATAAATAAGCAACATTGTATGAAGAAGTGACATTAGTTGCTGTCAATTTACTTCGTCTTATTAAAAAATCGACTTTAGTATGGAGCCGAGCGGCAAAGTTAGAGCGAACGTGCAGTACCTGTCTGTAGTACGGCTGTACCTGCCTACGACTAGCGAGTACGTCACGAGTTAACGAATTGATTCGGTTTCGGGCGAAAGCGATTCGGATCAACGAGTCAACAGTCTTATTCGAATTATTCGAATAAAATTATTCGAATTACCCATCGCTAGTGTTTAATACCTAATTACTGCTCGTTCGCTCTAACTTTGCCGTTTGGCTCCATACTAAAGTCGAATTTTTTATTAGACGAAGTAAATTGACAGCAACTAATGTCACTTCTTCATACAATGTTGCTTATTTTCTATAACGAAGTGACATTAGCTACTGTCAATTTACTTCGTGTAATTAAAAATTCGGGTATACGCCTCTACGCCAACGGCAAAGTTAGAGCGAACGGGTAGTATACAGTTGCATACAAGACTTTATCTACACCCATAATGTCTTGAATCGCTCATTTTCGTAAGTAAACAAAACAATTTGCAAAAATAATAGCTAAGAAAAATAGCGGGAATTCGAATTCGCTTTAATTTTTTTACGGCGCGCCTCCGCTGTGGTATTGCAATGCAACGCGCGTGAATGACAGTTATTTTTTTGAAACTGATACAGATTCCACGCATCGAGCGGTAAGAAATAAAATAGGATTATGATCATGAGAATTTGGCTGTCTGATGAGTAACCCTGTGCGCGGAAGAGATTGAAAAAGCGAAAGGAGTATTATTATGAAATTTTATACAGCATAATAACACCCGTTCGGATGATATTATGGTTTTTAGGACATTGGATGTTTGATGATTGATGGGTGTAGATAAAGGTAATTAAATGATCATATTTTTACAAATTAGTTTTATAAATCACTGTTTTTATTATTATATGATATGATATATATACTGCTTTTTGTTTTAGGGCGAAGAGTGGAGGGACACTGGGTTCTAGGAATGATAGAGGATGGCAGCGAGGACATCCGACTAGAAGTTTGCCCGGACGATATCCGCAGTCCAGATGTTTTAGTGCCCTTAATAAAAAAACATGTAGCAGAGGGCACCACGATTCATACCGACTATTGGAGGGCTTAATGATTACACAGGTCTGCAATGGTTTTCCTCTTTGAAATCTGAGTAAGATTTTCTATAGTTTTTGATGTGCTGATAACGAAAAAAATAATAGAAAAAATCCTACACGTCAGAATTTTTTGATATCTAATATTTAAGATTTTACTTCAAAATGTCTGAGTGCCTACCTTTTGAAATTTATAAAACGTCATTAAATTACTTCAGTTTAATTTTTATTGCATTTAACTAGTGTGAGGGGACATAGAAATTCATGCAAATCAGTAATTTGGTAATTACTACATAAAAAGTATAAGTAATTCGCCCTAACCATTACGAAAACGGGTAATTTTGCCTTAATTTTGTAATAAAATCAAAAAAATTACCTAGTAGTAATTAGATTCCTATTTTTTGTAAATAATATTAGAAAAGGGTGTAATAAAGATAAACCAAAGGGTTTTTGTATAAGTAGGTACCCACACTGATTTAGAAAATTAACAGTTGAAGTGCGCATCTTGAAACATGAACTTTAAAATGTCATTGCGAAGTTGTTTAAATTCTACGAATTGTTTTTCTAATAGGTATGTCCCGGAATTTTATGGTGATAAAACAATGAAACAGCATTACCTACAGAGTTTGTAAAAAATGTTTACGAAAGTTATTTTGGACACGTATTAATAATATTAAGTAACCAAGACAAAACTTCGACACCTCATAAACTTTGTTCGACTTGTTTATTAGAATTTCGCAAGTGGTCAAAAGGCCAGAAAAATAGCTTCAAAATCGTTTCACCTATGCTATGAAGAGAGGCTAAAGACCATGATAAAGATTGCTGCTTTTGTTTTTGTGACGTAACTGGATACAATTCTAAAAATAAAAGGGACATAAACAAGCACTAAACTTCATTTCCTAAATTCGCACATTGATTACTTCCCAGAAAATTTAGGAGTCGTTAGCAAAGAACAAGGCGAAAGATTTTACCAAGATTTGAAAGAGCTTGAAGTCTGATATCGTGGAAGATGGAATACTAGCATGATGGCGGACTATTGTTGTTTATTGAAGCGCGACGATCCAAACCGGAAATTTAAGCGAAAATCGCACAACCGAAGGTTCCAGGAAAAAAGAACCAGGTTCCACCAATAAACTTTACGTGTAATTTAGACTAGTAACATGTAATTATTATATTTTAGTCGTTTTGTAAGTTAAAGGTAATGTACTTTTTTAAATGGTATATTTTTTATGAGAAAACTTGGGTCTTTTTTCTATTTTCTATCTGTGACTTTTTTGAAAAATCTGGAGGTGATGGAGAAAATCTAAGTACATATTCGTAATCAGCGCACCAAAATACCCTAGAATCAGCTATCAAATTCCAGAGAGGAAGTTATGACCCTCATTTTGCAGGCCTGTGTTATCTGGGCGAACAAATTATATTCATAAAAAAGTAAATCATAGTGATCCCGATAACCCATTTGTGGCTGAAGATGGGACCCACACCCAGTTCTTTTATAAAGACAATTATAACCACCCCGAAAACTTTGAAGATGCCATTGTAGAGTATATGTGGCGAAGAACCATTATTAAAATGAAAAAGGACCCACTTATGGAACTCGTGAAAGCCATACAAATTATTTATAATCCATTCATTTGTGGCTGAAGATGGGACCCACACCCAGTTCTTTTATAAAGACAATTATAACCACCCCGAAAACTTTGAAGATGCCATTGTAGAGTATATGTGGCGAAGAACCATTATTAAAATGAAAAAGGACCCACTTATGGAACTTGTAGTGTGGGTATGCGCCAGTCGTAATATACGCTTATAACAGATGGACGTGTTGTCATTTCTCTCGCCCTATAGTAGGTAGGGTAGACTGGGTACGGTTGTGCCAGGGTACGGTAGTGACAGTCGCTGTATTGTCGAAAATATAGGGATTAGCGGGGGGCGTGCAAGGGGAAAGACGGGCACCTTGCACGTCTCAACCTGTGTCACAGTGTTGCGTCATCCGACGCGCAGAGTGTACGTGACCAGGAGCACATTTTGATTTTTGAACGCAAAAAGTAAGTATTTTGATTCATTATTATTTCGTAATTGCCATTACATGTATACTGATAGGGTATTGAGTGTTGTTCATTGATATAAATCAAATAGTAGCAGTGTAATATCAGTGGTTACATTTATTGTAGGTTATTTTGTTTTGACGTGGTGGTATTTCTTTTATTAAAACGATCTGTGGGTACAGTTGTGACATTTTTACTGGGTACGGTTGTGACATAAGTAAAAGCGGTTGTTTATTGTTTTAGATGCCTCGAATACGCAAACGAAAGACTACAAGAGCACAGTGCAGCTTGAATCAGTATGAAGATGCTTACAAAGAAACTAAACGCGGGACTTCTTTGCGACAAGCTGCGGAAATGCATGATGTTAATCGCATGTCACTATTAAGGTATGTTCGAAAACGCGATAATGCCAGCACGGGCGATAATGAAAACAATAGCATTAGCATGGGGTATGTTGCTCACAATAAAGTGTTTTCCGAACAACAAGAGCAGCAGTTGTCAAAATATTTACAGCGTTGCGCGGACATTTATTTCGGACTTACTCCAAAAGAGGTGCGGAAGTTGGCTTTTGAGCTTGCAACTCAATATAACCTAAAGCGACCTGCTACTTGGGCTGAGAATGAGATGGCAGGCGAAGAATGGTTCCGTTCATTCCTGAATAGAAATCCTTCTCTATCTGTTCGAGTAGCTCAAGCTACAAGCCTTTCAAGGGCAACTAGTTTTAATAAAACAAATGTGGAAGCTTTTTACGACAACTTGCAAGTTGTTATGGATAGACATCCTTACGAGCCACAGGATATCTACAATGTCGACGAAACAGGCGTCACTACGGTCCAAAAACCTGATAAAGTCATTGCAAGACGTGGTACGCGGCAAGTGGGAGCCGTTACTTCTGCTGAACGGGGCACGTTAGTTACGGTAGCTTTTGCAGTGAACGCCTTGGGAAATACCATGCCTCCGTTTTTTATTTTCCCTCGTGTTCGTTACCACGACCACTTTGTGAGGGACGGACCAGTTGGATCTGTTGGAGCTGCAAACCCTTCCGGCTGGATGCAAGATCTATCCTTCTTAGAATTTCTTAAACATTTTAAGAAATTTTGTAATGCTTCACTAACTCACAAAGTGTTACTCGTGCTTGATAATCATTCATCGCACATTCACATTAATACTTTAGATTATTGTAAAGAAAACGGGATCACTTTACTTTCATTTCCCCCACATTGCTCTCACAAGCTTCAGCCTCTCGACCGGTCTGTCTTCGGACCTTTAAAAAAAGCTATTAACACCGCTTGCGATGGATGGATGCGAAGCCACCCTGGTAAAACGATGACAATATATGATATACCAGGTATCATCAAAATTGCTATGCCTCTGGCTCTTACACAGGCGAACATACAGGCTGGTTTTATGAAAACTGGGATATATCCATACAACCGTAATCTGTTCGGAGATATTGACTTTGCACCCTCTTTCGTAACCGACAGACCAAACCCTGATACTGAAGACAATATTCCTGCAGTACCGTCACCTGGAAGAACTAGACCAAATCCTGACACTGAAAATAATGCTTCTGTAATACCATCTCACACAACAAGCAGAACAGACACTGAAGATATTTCTCCTGCAGCACCATCACCTGTAATAAGCAGACCAATCCCTGACAATCAAGAGGATGCTCCCATAGCACCATTTTTAGTAAATATTGCCAACCTTGACTGTATTCAAGAAGAAAATTTTGTTACTGAGAATTTTGGACCTAATAATAAAAGTCCACCACTTTCACCTTCTATAGACAATACACCAAGCCAAAATTTTAGCAATGTTCAACCATCTACTTCTGCCATACCATCAGTTTTTTCTCCTGAAATTGTTCGGCCTTTTCCAAAAGCTTCCCAAAGAAAAACGCGAGGACCTAGAACCAAGAAGTCTACGATTTACACGGACACGCCTGAAAAAGAGGCAGTCAGGCAAGAATATGAAGCAAAAGAAAAACGACTGAAGGCAAAGGGCATCAAAAAAAATCTCAATGAGCCGAAAGGAAAAGGAAAAGGTAAAGCAACGAAAAGGAAACAATCACCGTCAATATCAGATGAAGAAGAATATTTTTGTTTGGTATGCCTTGGTCCATATTCTGAAAGTAGGCCTGGCGAAAAATGGATTAAATGCCAAGGAAAGTGTAACCTTTGGGCCCATGTAGACTGTACAGATGGTAGTCGGTATTATATTTGTCACAACTGTGATGAGTCGGATTAGATTAGTTGTCAAACTTACTTTTATAAATTTTCACATGCTACATTTCTAAAAAAATATTTGAGTTCCTGTTTAAAAGATTTTGAGCACGTTGTTATGTTGAGTTTAGTTTCAAAATAGAATAGAGTTTAAGTTCTAATGTGATTATGAACATGATTAATATATTTATATTTGTTAAGTCCGCTTTAACTAATTTTAAGTGCAGACTGTTATAATTACTTTAAGGTACTTAAATAGTGGGTATAGATGAAGACTGACTGTACTAATGAAGACTACTGATTGTAACCAAAGATCCTATAGTGCCTTATATGTTGTAAGAAATTAAAATGTTCAAAGATTTTATTTCTTTTGTTAGGAAAGTATAATTTAGTTGATTATTATATAAAAATAAATAAATATTTTTTGCAATTAAAGTGTTTTATTGGCATTTTAGAGTATTTTTATCTTGTTTTGTGATCATATTACAGTATTTTCATCGTGTCACTATTGACCCCCAGTACTGTCACAACCGCCCTTGGGGTGGGTACGGTTGTGACAATATACCTTTTTTTTTAAATTTCATTTTATGAACTAACCATTTGATTTAGACATATACTTTCATGTTTATACGTTAAGCAATGAATAAACTTCATTAGAATACATTTTTTGTTCAGATTAATAGCATAAATAAAAAGCTATAGTCAATCATTTGAAAATTGTCACAACCGTACCCAGTCTACCCTACATTACAGTGGCGATCGAGGATGGTTTTCGTGTGTGTAGTTAAAGAACAATTACGGAAGTGTTAAGAATCGTGGACACAATGTCAGTGGGTAAAATAGGCAAGTTTGATGTGCAAAGTGGATCGTGGTCGTCGTACGTGGATAGATTAGAAATGTACTTTTTAGTTAATGCGACAACCGAGGAATTACGGCTACCTACTTTGATCGCGGTTATCGGCGAGGAAGCATACGAATTATTGGAAAACCTGGCTAGTCCGAACAAACCGAAGGATCTTTCGTATGTAGAAGCGGTTAAATTATTACGTGAACATTTACAACCACCGCCGTCGGCGCACGCCGAAAGATACCGATTTCGACAGAGAAGGCAGGCGGGTAATGAAAATATGGCGGCGTACGTAGCGGAATTGAAAAAATTGTCTCGCCATTGTAAATTTGCTGATAGTCTGAGCGACAACCTGCGTGATCAATTTATATGCGGAATTCGGAGTGACGTAATACGTCAACGCCTTTTTGCGGAGGACGATACGATTACGTTCGCTAACGCGTTAAAATTGGCAACGTCACTTGAAGCGGCAGAGCGGGACGCGGCGGCAGTTGAGGAGAAGGTGGCGGTAAACACGCAAAAGGCAGAGGCCGTGCACCTGGTTCAAGGCATGGCTCGGGGGAGGCATCGGCAGAGCGCGCCTCGCGTGCGCGGCGCCTCTGGTGCAGCACGTAATGCTGGCGCGCCGCGGGACACAGCCCGAAGCGGCCGCGGCGGCGGTGGCGGCGGGACCGGCCGGCGCGGCCATCAGTGCCACGGCTGTGGCTCGGGGGAGCACAGCTACGCCGAGTGCCGGTTCCGAGACTACATTTGCAGCAGGTGCAGGCGCACCGGACACCTGCGACGCGTGTGCCCCGAGCGCGAGGACGGCCCCGGCGGGAGCGGCCGGGCCGGTGGCGGCGCTCAGCGGGCGGACGTGTTTTACGGGGACGCGGAAGCCGAGGAGGAGCAGAGCTGGATGGAAGACTTTCATCATCTCTGTTTGAGTGATTATCGGGCGGTGAGCATACCTATTACTATCGATAGCGTAACGATAGATATGGAGGTGGACACGGGTACGGCGGTGTCGTGCATAAGTATGAACACTTACGAAAAGTTTTTCAAACACCTACCTATATGTAAAAGTGAACTGGTGCTAAATTTTTACGATGGATCCAAGATTAGCCCACTAGGAGTTATTAAGCCAGTAGTATTACATGGAAGTATTAGAAAAAAATTTGAATTATTTATTATCGACGGAGGTACTACTTCCTTATTAGGAAGGCAGTGGCTGGCGGAGTTAAAAATTAAGATCCCAATCGACAGTGCGTGTAATAAATTAGACAGTAATCGTGATTGTTTTAATCAGGATATTTATAATTTGCTTTGTAGGTATAAGGAGTTGTTCAATGGCGGGTTGGGACGGTACACAGGCGGCAAGGCTACTCTGCGGGTGAGGGACGGGGCGGTGCCGGTGTTCCACCGCGCGCGGCCGGTACCGTACGCGCTGCGCGAGCGCCTCGACGACGAGCTGGAGAAAATGTTACGGGACGGCGTTATCGAGCCCGTCGACACCTCCGACTGGGCCTCACCGCTGGTGCCAGTCAATAAGCCAGATGGATCTTTGAGAGTTTGTGCAGATTATAAAGGTACAGTCAATCCTGTATTACATGTCGATAGATACCCGTTACCGAGAATCGAGGATTTGATGGTAAACATGAGCGGAGCGCGATACTTTTCGAAAATCGATTTATCTCAGGCCTACAATCAGATCGAGTTGGACGATTCTAAACAGTATACGGTAATAAATACACATAGAGGTTTATATATTTATAATCGTTTAGTATATGGGTTAGCTTCCAGCCCCGGAATTTTTCAAAGAATTATGTGTACTCTTTTAAAAGGAATACCTAACGTAGAAGTTTTTCTAGATGACGTCATTGTGGGAGGGAGAAATAAGCAGGAGCATTTGTCGGCCTTGGAGGCAGTTTTTGATAGATTACATTGTAATGGTTTAAAACTTAAGCGCAGCAAATGTGTATTTTTAGTAGATGAAATAAAATATTTAGGTTATGTGCTGAATAAAGACGGGATAAAGACGGATCCAACTAAAGTCGAAGCAATTTTAGGTATTCCCAGACCGACCAATGTCACAGAGTTACGATCATTTTTGGGCTTAGTAAATTTTTATGGTAAATTCATAAGAAATATGAGTGATATATTAGTACCACTATACGAACTTTTAAAGAGAAGTAAACAATGGGTATGGTCACAAGATTGCCATAAAGCATTTTTGAAAATAAAAAGGTTATTAACGAGTGCCGAAGTGTTAGAACATTATGACCCAAAGAAACCATTAGTAGTAACGTGCGACGCGAGCGCGCGTGGGGTGGGCGCGGTGCAGAGTCAGCTGAGCGCGGACGGTGCGAGCGCCCGGTCGCTTAAGAGGGCTAACATATTTCGCGCCACATATTGCTCAGAAACCATACTTTTCATTGCATTTAAAGTCATTAAATATTTATTGTACAAACATCGTATTCACTAACATACTTAGTAAATTTAGCTCTCTAAACGTTTCATAAAACATATTTTACCTAACAACGGATTACATATGGTTAATATCAACGAAAGTGAAACAGGTTTTGCAAATCATACGATTTGCATAGATTTTGATGCTTAAATTCATGTCAAATTACTGATAAATTTAATAAACAAGGGATACGAAGCAATTGCAAAGGACGTTGGCTATCTGTTTGTAGAATAACCTGATATCAGGTAGGTTCCTTTTTTTAGAGAAAAATGACTGTAAAGTTTGCTCAAATACTGAGAAATTTCACCAAAATAAAGTAGTCTTTTCACCAGCTTCTGTAGTTTAAATCATTATGATAATTATGTAATATTATGTCAGAACTTCTCCTTTGACAATAAAAATATTTCTTTTTAAGTAACTAGATACAGATTTTTTTTTACAAAGTATTTTGTGAACCCCTATAAATGCAGATACGCGAACAAATACGATTTAGTACCGCCGAGAGGCTCTCAGAGAGTGGTCATGTCGCTCGATGTTCCATTTTTGAATACGAAAAAATGAACAAAAATAGTCTAATTCTAGCGTGACCAAACAATCTTAGTACTTTGTGACGTATAATATAATATAAATATTTATGGTCAATATACAACGTGAACTTTTGTATAGTGCAAAGCTCAGACACCCCGACTAGAGCTTCGCTTCAAAATACTGTATAAAAAAAAATGAAACTAACGAAAACTGACCAAGTTATAAGCTTTTACAGTTGCACTATTTTCTTCACGAACAGCGTAGGTGTAGGTATTATACGCAAGGCAGGTAGTCACTATTCGTGTGGTATTGATAATAACATATTAACACACCATTTTCATAAGTGGTAATTATGGAACACCTGTGAGGAACCAGACCAGGATTGGGACGGCTATAAAGCCGCTAAAGCAAAATACAAGTAGCGACTGAGATACAAAAGTACCAAGTCTTGGAGAAACTTCTGATTGAGTCAGACTAATACTAGCCAAACAAGGGACAGAACTGTCCGTATCTATAAAGAAACCTGACGGCGCGGCGGCCTGACCCACACATGAAAAGAATTATTTATACTGTTGATTGATGGTACTTGGTGGAACTTTTCGGCATTTTCAAAGGCAAATTAACATTATATAACGACCACTAAATCACTTAATGACTCGAAAACAATAAATTAATAACATATAAATTACCACTACATCATTCTACTAACGTTAACTATCATGAAAAGAAGCCGAGAGTATTTTGATACAAACGCACTTCCCAGAATACCAATTGCTGCAGACACTCATGTGGCTGGTGGAAAACGTATCCGCAGAAGAAGTCCAGTGGGAGCTCGCAAGACCTGTTCTAATCTATTCTGTCAACTTACAAAAACTGAATGGGTAATTAACAGGTTCAAGTCCTTCAAATCTCCAGGACAGGATGAAGTCTTCCCTGCAGTGATAAAATGGGGGAGGACACAAGTTGATATTGTCAGTTACATAGTATCTATACGCCAGACAATGAATGGGACTGTGACCCAGACTGTGGAGAGAGGTCTAAGTGATCTTTATACCAAAACCCGGTAAAGGGATTATGTTTGTGATTCAGACCTCTGGTTATACAGACCGATAAGCCCTTCGTCTTTCCTGCTAAAAACTCTGGAAAGATTGTGTGACAAAGACAATCGAAGGACGGCCCTTCAAAATAAACCACTGCATTCCAACCAACGCGCATAATGCCCCCGGCAAGTCTACAGACTCAGCACTATATGCAGTGGTACACAAAATAGAAGAGGTCATTCAGAATCAATCAATCAATGTGCCTCGGCACTTTCATAAACATAGAGGGAGCTTTCGACAGAAGAAGCGTAACTACGGCACTGGCAAAACACCGAGTATATACGGTAGTCAGTGAATGGATAGATAACATGCTAAACAAACTCATTTTAAAGCTACAAGCAAGCAGAAACCAGTGCGCAGCCATGGCCAAAGGTTGTCAACAAGGGGGCGTGGTCTCACCACTGCTAAAGAACCTTGTTGTAGACGATCTAATAACCAATCAATCAATCAATTTAACCTAGAACAGTCCTTATATACATGGATGTGGAGCAAGCCATAGCAGATGGTAAAATTAAATTATGGAGAAAAACGGATCTGCTTACAAAGCATGACTGGTATTTTAAAATCCAAGACCAACTTCAAATCAAGTGAGAAGCTGCGTTTATTTTATCTTCTAGTGATCTTGTGTACATAATAAATATTTTTAATGAATTGTATTAAAATTACTTTCAGTCAAGCCAACATTTATCGATTTGCGGTGTAGACTGAACACTAATTTGCCCATAAGCATAGTAAATATTTCGAAAGACGACGATTTCTGGACTACGAGGATGGAACCTAAATTGTTAAATTTTTACGACTAATGTCTGTTGCCCAAAATGATTGAGCCCAGAAAGAGCCGATAAAATAAAATAAAATAAAATTTATTCCCTTTGAAATTTAAAAAAAATAGGTTTGTCAACATTTTTGTGACTCTACTGGGGGTTGGAAAATGCTACAAACTGAGAAGAACACCCCAAGAAACTCAGTTCGGTCCCTCCCAAAATTCATCTTAGTAGGTATCTAATAATCGATCAATGCCGATACGAAAAGGCTTTTTCTTGGCGGTGTGCATTGTTATGCACATACATACCTCTTAATTAGTATTTGGTTGTTGTAAAATGAAAAACACCTACTATCAATTAAAATTTGATTTAGATCCTCAATAGCTCAAGCTTATAGCTTAGTTCGGGCTAGATGATGTTGTGTGAGAATATCCAACAATATTTATTGATTATTATTAAAAATATTTTAATGTTCCTGCCAGCACTGAATCTGCAGTAGGCAGCAAAACATCGGACCATGCCAAGCGCCTGCGCGTTTTAACTATGTGTATTGTCAAATTTAAAAATTTATAGTGTAAAATAGAATATTGTCCATTACTTTCTACAATTTTTGTATATTTAGATACTTTAAAAATAAACTTATGGACCGTTTTCATGTATGTGTGTATTATATACTATACTATCTTCACGCCAAATCCCTTGCGGGGTAGGCAGAAAGAACCGAGCGCCACACGGCACGCTCCATACACACCTCACTTGCTTCTTCAACTTTCATTTTTCTTTTCATGCATGCAAGTCGGTTCCTTCGGTTCGGTATTTCTAATTGCAATATTGATATTAGTTAGGTAAATAAATGTCAACTTTATTAAGTTTATGATGTCAGTGTCTATCACTACTTAATATCAATCAATTTGCAATAAAATAATTAATAATTATTAACTAATATTACATACTAACATAAAAATTTAATTAAAAGATTGAACGCATAGACTAAGAATATGACACCGGTAATACATCAAGGAAAACAAAAGTATCAAACTTGTTGGTAGCAACAATTGGCACTATACGGCTATGTGCGCCGCGCCGCGCTGATTTCTTACGATCGTAAAGAAATTTGAAAACCGAATTTACGCTCTTAAGTGTCGCGGTCATTATCTGACGCCGAGAGAAACTATTCTCAAATTCATCGAGAAGCGTTAGCAATCATCTTTAGCGTAAATAAATTTCATCAATATCTTTATGGCAGACGTTTTATTTTAAGAACGGATCATAAACCTCTGGTTTCAATTTTTGGCCCAAATAAAGGAATTCCTACAATGGTAGCTAGTCGTATGACAAGATGTGCAATAATATTGTCAGCTTACTCGTTCGATATTGAATACGTGCGGACGGATCAGAACGGAGCGGACGGCTTATCGCGGCTGCCGGTTGCCGGCAGCAGGGGAATAAAATGTACGTTACCAGAACAAACACATCTACACTTTGTACAACAAGCATTATTATTAGATAGCAAAGAAATAAAACAACTTACGGCACATGACCCATTACTGTCAAAGGTAATAAGTTATATTAGGGACGGATGGCCGGCAACGTGTGACTTAGCAAATTTAAAGCCGTTCTTTAATAGAAAGGATGAATTATATGAGGAACTGGGGTGTATTATGTGGGGTCACAGATTAGTGGTTCCGGAAAAAGGAAAGGAAAGGGTCTTGTCCATGGTTCATGAACCACACATGGGAATTGTCAAATCAAAGGCTCTCGCACGGAGTTATGTGTGGTGGCCAGGGGTCGACGAGGCCGTGGAGCGCATGTGCCGCGAGTGTGGGGCGTGCGCCGCGCACGCAGACGCACCGCCGCGACAGGCTCCGCGCATGTGGCCCTGGCCTGCCAGGCCGTGGACCCGGTTGCATTTAGATTATATGGGGCCTATTGCAGGGAAAACATACTTAGTTGTTATTGACGCCATGTCAAAGTGGATTGAAGTTTTCCATGTGGCTAATATCTCAGCGGTCACTTTAATTGAAAAACTGAGTGAATTATTTAGTAGATGGGGCATTCCGAAACAAATAGTAACAGATAACGGTACTCAATTCGCTTCCAGGGAGTTTGATAGTTACACAAAATGGAATGGAATAGAGCATATTTTTACGGCGCCGTATCACCCAGCGTCCAATGGCTTAGCCGAAAATGCAGTACGTATTTTAAAACGAGTAATTAAAAAGGCTATACAAGAAAAACAAAATATTGACCACGCTCTATGGACGTTTTTAATGCATCATAGAAATGTTGAACATTCAACAACAGGGGAGAGCCCAGCGGTACTTATGTTAGGGCGTCGTATTCGTACTCGGCTAGACGTTATCAAACCGGACAGAGGAACTCATGTCACGCAGAAACAAGACTCCCAGCGAAAAGCGGCTGCCGGTGTCCATCGGGAAATGGACGAAGGAAGAGACATTTGGTATCGACAATACTTAAAAGGGGAAAAATGGGTTCCGGGTCAGGTAGTAGACCAATTAGGGCCAAGTAATTTCAAAATAATAGGTAAAAGCGGAGAAACGGTTCATAGGCACATAGATCAATTGCGAAATCGGTCTATTAGCAGCCGAAGGTCTCTAGTTTATACTGTACCTGGTAGTTCTCAGCGTCTTAGCACAGACTCTCAAATCAGATCCGACACAAGTGGTAGTGGTTCACCAGCGGTCCGGCGATCGGAGGAATCGCCGGGGCCGACAACGTCCCCGGGCCCAACGCCAGGACCGGGGGTAGCCAGTTCTAGTCCGGGTCTGAAGCCAGGACCTGCATCGCCAAATGAGGAGTTTGCCTCGCCGGCTGTACCGTCGCCCCAACCTCGGCCCATGAGGCAATGTAGGCAAAATAAAATACGTGCCTATAATTTTGATTAATTATGTGTATATTACTGTGTGTGTTAAAGGTTCTTACAAGGTTGGCGGCACGAGTATAACACCTCAGGTGTGGCCAGCATTCTTATTTTATTTCCATTACCTATGTGCCGTACTATGCTTGTCTGCCGCCTTTGTAGAAACGTTAATTGCAGCTGTTTTTTAGTTTTAGTTGTATTTCTTTTGTTTTTTTTACATTAGTTTATATGTATCTTTGCGCGGGCTATTCTTTAAGGCACTCATAGTTCTTATAATAACAACAAAATTCTGTAATAATGTGTAAAAAAAAAAAAAAAAAAAATTGTATTAATTATGTGTGGAGGAGTGTAGTGTGGGTATGCGCCAGTCGTAATATACGCTTATAACAGATGGACGTGTTGTCATTTCTCTCGCCCTATAGTAGGTACATTACAGAACTCGTGAAAGTCATTCAAATTATTTATAATCCATTCATTTGTGGCTGAAGATGCGACCCACACCCAGTTCTTTTATAAAGACTATTATAACCACCCCGAAAACTTTGAAGATGCCATTGTAGAGTATATGTGGCGAAGAACCATTATTAAAATGAAAAAGGACCCACTTATGGAACTCGTGAAAGCCATACAAATTATTTATAATCCATTCATTTGTGGCTGAAGATGGGACCCACACCCAGTTATTTTATAAAGACAATTATAACCACCCCGAAAACTCTGAAGATGCCATTGTAGACTATATGTGGCGAAGAACCATTATTAAAATGAAAAAGGACCCACTTATGGAACTCGTGAAAGCCATACAAATTATTTATAATCCTAATAAATAAGTAAAGAATTATTTATTGTTTTTATTTTTCTTCCTTATATAAAAAAATAAGTTGAAACCGGACCCGCTGTGGTCCTTACTCGAGTGACAAGAGTAAAAGAAGATTCAATTAGGTTAGGTTAAGTTAGAACAGTGACTCCCCATGCTTTGAAATACCAGTTAAAAGCGTGGAGGAAGGACTATCATTCATCATGGTTAGATTATGAAATGTTCATAACTTAAAAACGCGTAAAGATTATGTAATACTAACTGATGTCCCTGCTTTCCTCGCGTGGAAAGAGCGTGATCGAGTAACAAACTTCCGAACATCTTCAAAAACTTTCACATTTATAAAAATACTACTGGCCTCGTCAAGCCCATGCAGCATCCACCTCCTCATCGTCGCTCTCTTCTGAGAGAGGAAGAAATCGATTTTCTTCTGAGTTATGGTACGTATTTTCAAATTTTGTTATTGTCTAGGAGAATGGCTACTTACTGGTTCCATCACATTTGAACGCAATCTATCATTTGCAAACTTGTTGAAGACAAACTTGTTGAATCCCACGATTCCAAGGTCGGTCCGTAGTTTACTACGCCCTTCGACAAGGATTTTCCTTATTTTGTGGATGCTGCTAACGAGGATGCCGCCGATGGGGACCAATGGATAGCCGACGTTGCCGAAGTCACTCCGGCTACGATGGAGCAGCCCCACGGCATCTATGATTTTAATTGAAGAGGTTTTCCGAATATTTTTTTGGGATCGGCAAATTATGGAGCACATCGTCTCGGAAACAAACAAATGTCCATCGATCGTTTCCTTATTATTACCAAGTGCTTGCGCTTTAACGATAACGAGGACATGTGTGCGCTAAACCTGGATCTCCCCGAGGCAAAACTATTTAAGATTAACCCAATATTGGTACACTTCAACCAAAAATGTCAGGAACTGTATGTTCCGGCGCAGGACATTGCCTTGAACGAGAGTTTGATGATGTGCAAGGGCTGGCTGGCAATCGGCCAGCTCATTCCAAATAAAGCTGCACGCTGCGCCGTGGCATAAAAACTTATGAGGTCTGTGAATCTCAAACCGGGTACTTATGGCGGTTTAATATAATAATAATAATAAAGATTTATTTCAGGCAACATGGCCCATAACATAACATTACACAAATAAAAATACTTAATATACTAATACATAATTGAAAAACTTAAACTATAACTTATTAATTATGCACACGAATAATCGACGGCGCCGTTGTGATGCGCTGCGTGCTGTAGTTTATTCTTCCTCGGAAGCGTCGGTATACTACACCCTTTGGCCAAAAGGTCTCGCTCATGAAGGTGGATAGACGTTCTGTCGGGACCCGCACCATAAACGAACGGAAATCAACGTCACGGTACGAGTCTAGCTGCTCCACCCTCGCGTCACAATTAGTCTTAATATTTATGTACTCGACTAATTCCTCAGCCTTCGTGGAATGATGCAGACGAGACACGTATAGCTGAGTCGTCGCCGTAGCCGGACGCAGCAACATGTTCAGTCCCGTTACACCGGTACCACAGTGGTTGCGACTGGAGGGCTTTCGTTTCTTCCTTTCTACTTTAATGAAGCCCTCCGAATCAGTATGTGGTTTTACAGGCTCTAGGCGTACATTGTTATTAGACGGTTCGAGAGAACGTATCTTCTCTGGACATGTCTTATCCGCGGCAATTTTCGCGTAAGCACTTCTAGGTGACGAAGTACTTACACGTGCCGTCACCGCTACCGGAGACAGGCCACGTGCCGAGGCATCGCCCTCAATAGCAACAGCCGGTGACGCATTTGTTTGCGCCGCCAGATTGCTGACTGCGCTCGATGACATTTCCTGCCGTTCGTTCAACTTAGAGGCGTCGGGTGACTTGGTAACCGAAACCGCACTACGTAATAACGCCATTTCCGCACGCAAATCACCAATGATGTTTTCGGACTTCTCCAGTCTCACTTGCGTTTCTGCCAAACTTGTCTTGAGATAAGTGATATCTTTTAACAGCCTGGTGACGTCGACGTGGTCGAAGGATACGGGAGGCAGCCTGTGCAGGTCTTTAGCGACGAAGGTGGGCACGTCGTCTGGATCAATTCGCTTGAGAAGAGTGATGATGTCTTGTACACTCTTCTCTGTTCCATCTTTTCTTCGAGGGGGCATCTCGTCTAGTTTACCGAGATTTTCATAAATCAGCCTTTTGCTACTGCTTATCTCATCTTCCTTGAAGCTCGACTTGCAGATCTGCAGAATGCTAACTTCGTCCATCGTGTCTATGGCATGTTGTATGAATGCCAACAGCTCATTCACTATAAGTGGCGAACTCATAGTAATAAAACCGTGCGGCGGCCGAAGCCGCGCATAAGCACAATAACGTATGAATTATTAGAACACGCGAGCACACGTCCAAGCGCTAGCGTACACTTGGCGCGAATTTAAGGTTATTTTTTAAGGTTATTATAATTTAAGGTTCACGCCCATAAGAAAACTCCACCGCAGCATAAATCAACGATTCTTTAGCGGCGGCCATTGCCGCCATCGTATTAAGGATGGTCGAATACAATTATTATCACTCCCCTGCACTCGCTCGTGCATTAAAGACGCAGGGGTTCGACTGTGTGAGAACTCTTAGAACCAACCGCAAATTTGTCCCTTAAGCCATCACGTCCCTTCAGAAGGGAGACTTGCGCCTAGGGCAGTTCACCGGTCGCACTTCGGGGGACGTGGATGTCATGGTATGCAGAGATGCCAATAGGGTGGCTATGATCTCTACATACCATGGCAACGCTACGTGTACTCGAGGATCAACCAAACCCATCCTGATATTGGACTACAATATCGTGTTGGGAGGGGTTGATAAAAAAGATCAGCTCCTGGCCATGTTTCTCATAGAGCGAAAACGTACACGAGTGTGGTACAAAAAGTTTTTTTTTTTTTTTTTGTTGACGCGGGGAACGCATTTACGCGCCTTCATCCCAACCGCGGGGGCAGCTGGGATGGTGTGTGGGACTCCCGGCCCGGTCCGGAATGGACCGTCCTACCCACTAAACCCCGCGGTGTTCCTCCTCACCCTATAGCCGGGCCAAGGGATATCAAGAAGATTATTCACGTCGACCCGGCTAGGGGCGCCCTGTTAATTCGGGGCTCTCCTCGAGGGAGCCAGATGGGCAGCTCCCCAGAGCTCTTTATTGAGCTAAAAACCACGCCCGCACCTCCACCGCTCTCGGTTGCCCCTCTGTAAGCAGAGGGGTAGAAAGCGGCTGGCGCGGGTGTGCTCTAATGGGCACCCCCCGGAACACAGGGAGGGTGCCCACCGGCAAGTGACCGTTGGTGGGCGGGGTCCCCCGACCTTACGCCCACGGTCAAGAAACAATCGGGGGCGCGCAGTGACTCCTCACCGCGGCGACCCCGAACTGCACGGCAGAGCGGGAGCATTATCCGTTACTCCCGCTCCCCCGCACAGTGCACCTCCCGCTTGCCGCCATCACCTCGCCGACTGGCGAGGTGACAGCGGCCCAGCACTGTTGCCGCCGGTCGCGCCGTTATTCACGGCCAGCAGCCCGAACTGCATGGCAGGGCGGGAGCATTTACCCAAACTCCCGCCCCCCACGCAGTGCCTCTCCCACTTTGCCGCCATCGTCTCGCCAGCAAAGGTGGCAAAGCGACGGCGACCCAGCATTGCTGCTGCCGGCCGTGAATAACGGCACGGCCGGCAGCAACACACACCACCGAGCAACCCACAGGTGGGTTACTCCCGCCTCGGTCGGAATTAGCCAGAGTAGCACAACTCCCCTACAGAGGAAGGGGAGTGGTCGCTACTCCGTTGCCCAGGATGCACCACGAGGAGGATCCGACCCATTGGGGTCCATAAGATGTTAGTAGAACCCCGCATCCCGTGGTACAAAAAGTACTTCAGAAGTCTTTTAAATGTCTCCATCCTAAACGCCAATGTTATCCATCATCATCATTCATCTCTAAGTCATAGACTTTTCCGAATTCAGCTAATCAAGTCCATCCTGTTCCGCGAAGCCAACACCAACCTGCATCCGATTCTGCCTGTGTCTGCAACCTCACAGAAAGCAGACGTTACCTACCGCCTGAGGGAATACCAAATGGGTCAAAATAATCAACTGTTGCGGCGGAACTGCACCAGCTGCAAAAAAAAGGTAAGGACGTTCTGTGTAGGTTGCAACAGACCCGCATGCATGGATCCCTGTTTTATTATCATACATAATTAATTTTATTACATATTTCTATTTCCCATAATTTATCTATTTATTTGCGTATATTTTTGTACCAGGCTATGATCTCTACCTACCATGGCAACGCTACGTGTACCCGAGGATCAACCAAACCCATCCTGATATTGGACTACAATATCGTGTTGGGTGGGGTTGATAAAAAGATCAGCTCCTGGCCATGTTTCCCATAAGATGCGATTCCACCAGTGTGCCGAACTGTGCCTCACTGCAATGCACATTGTGCGACACAAATGTTTATTCTGGTCTACTCATTAAAGCATACAATAACAAATTGTGCACGAACATTCTAGGTATGTTCGCGCACATCTTGTATAGTTTTGTGCGCGCACACATGTAGGTAGTGGACTCGCGTCGACGTGTACAAACCTGTTGTTCGCGAACTCAGTCTTGCTTCCGCTACCGGAGCGAAAACATTTATTTGTGCGCGTACTTTTTTAATTAACCAAATTAAATATGGATTGGACGAATGATAAAATTATTAAATTTATTCAAGCTATTGAAAGTTATCATGTGCTGTGGGATTCTAGTCACAGTGATTATAAAAATAAAAACAAAAAACATGACGCCACTCAAGAGTTGGCGCAAAGCTTCAATTGTGACTCGACTGAGGTAATGAGAAAATGGAAGATTATTTTGGCTCAATACCGAAGAGAAAAGAAGAAAATCGCGGACTCAAAATCTCCAGGTTCTGGGATTTTAGATATACAGGGTGGAATTTAAAGACTTTGTTGGAGGGAAAGTACCCTTAATATTGATAATGGCAAGTTTTGATGAAAGGAAACATTCCTTTATTTTCAAAAGTAAGCAAAACTGCATTCGAATATTTTTAAAAAATCAGCCGCTTGAACCGGGAATCGAACCTGGGAGATGTGAAAAAAAACATTCTGTATTTTATGATACCAACCGAAACCGTTTTTAATAAGGATCAATTTCTTTTAAACAACATAGTATCCTAAATTAAAGGAATATTAAGTAAAATATGTTTTTATTGTAAAGTTTACTTACTATTTGAATAAAAAAATCTGTTTAATTGAGAACCTCCTACTTTTATTTTTATTTTGAAGTTGGTTGGTTAAGTGACCGTAACGAATATTCCCATTCACAGAAACTGGAACATTTTTATAACCAACTTCAAAAGAAGGAGAAGAATCTCAATTAGACTGTTTTCTTTTCTTCAGATAGTGGGTAAGCTTTACAATAAAAGCATATTTTACTTGATCTTCCTTTAATTTAAGATACTATGTTGTTAAAAAGAAATTGTTTCTTATTAAAAACTCTTTCGGTTGGTATCATAAAATACAGGATGCTTTTTTTTTCACATCTCCCAGGTTCGATTCCCAGCTCAAGCAGGTGATTTTTCTAAAATCTTTAAACGCAGTTTTACTTACTTTTGAAAATAAAGGAATGTTTCCTTGAAGCAAAACTTGCCAATATCAATATTAAGGGTACTTTGCCTCCAACTACCGTCTTTAAATTCCACCCTGTATATAAGCCAAAATGGTTTGCTTATGCATATTTGAACTTCTTTCATGGAAGGGATGACCCGAACGCCAGTTTAAACTCATACGACGAAATAAATGAACAGGTACTTAGGTACATTTTAAGTGTTTATTTTCTTAAATTATTGTGTTATATGTATTCACACACGTTGTGATTGAATAGTTATTAAGTAGGTAGGTACCTATACAAAATTACTATATAATCTATACAATTAAATAAAATTGAAGTGTACGTTTGTTAAATTAAAATAACTGCTTTTTAATGATCGCATATGAATGTATACACGATACCTATGACAAAAAAGCAATATTTAACATTTTTGTCTATCTGTCTGTCTGTCTGTTTGTTTGAGGAAAAATTAGAGATGAGAGAACGAAGATTTTAGTACAAAGTCACTTCGTCCGCGTGGATTAAGATATTTTTTTATTTTTTTTTTGCTCGGAACTTTTTCAGAAATCAAAGTAGCCTATGTTACGCCCGCTGACATCAGCTATCTGCAACAAAAATTTCGTCCAAATCGGCCTAGCCACTTCTCCGATTATCTCAAACAAACAGACAGACAGACAAAAAATTTAAAAAATGCTTTTTCTCATAGGTATCGTGTATACATTCATAAGCAATCATTAAAAAACTGTTATTTTAATTTAACAAACAGACACTTCAATTTTATTTATTTGTATAGATACCCGGCTTTTTAGCAGGCTTACGTGGGGACATGGGTCCAACACGCAGAGGCCTTTTGAGTATTTTAATCTAATATGGGACGGGGCATCTATTGGAATCAATCCACCCCTGCTCTATAAAGAGATACAGCTATGGATCGCCTCCAATAGGTACTAGACTATTTTAAAAAAAATTACCAAAAAAAAACCGACTTCAAACAAAAACTAAAAAGTGAAAAATAAAATCAACTTAGCACAAAGTAATAGGTAGTAAATTTAGATTTATCTGTAATACTGAAATCGGCGCCAAGTGAAACAATAGGTTTAGGTAGGTATTATTAATCTCTCATATAAATAATAGAAATATTGGCACCGACTTCAGTATTACAGTCAATAATATGTGAAAAATCTAAATTTACTACCTATTACTTTGTGCTAAGTTGATTTTATTTTTCAATTTTTAGTTTTTGTTTGAAGTCGGTTTTTTTTTGGTAATTTTTTTTTTTTTCATTATTTTTAGTGACGGGTAGACTGAAATTATATCAGTCTATGGGTAATTTTCTCCCCAATACACATTAATCAAGCCCAAACAAAAGAACTGCTGTAAACCGTTAAGGAATTCCCTCGATGCGAGGGATTTCTTCGATTTCTCAAGGATCCCAGCATCAGATTCTGACTTCCTGTATATGGGACCACATGGGAAGCACCAGCTTTCAAATAAAAAAAGAATCATCAAAATCGGTTAACTTTTACTAGCGATTTACAAACAAACATAAAAAAAACATACAGACGAATTGAGAACCTCCTCCTTTTTTGGAAGTCGGTTAAAAATATGTATTCTAGTAAGTATGGGCTATGGGTTTGGAGGTTTGATGGATTGGTAGAGGTGAAAACTATTGAAATGGGATATATGGTATTGTGTCATGCGCTCGTGGCCCCGCGGACTCAGTGTTCTGTAAACGATCACTGCAGTCAGCAACTTTCACTATGGCCGGTCCATGGATGGGTGACCATCCATGTGATCACTTTGTGACATTTATTTGAGCGTTTCCGTGCTTCGGAAGGCACGTTAAGCCGTTGGTCCCGGTTGCCAGTAAAATGGCAGTCGTTAAGCTAAGTTGAAGGCTTTATTTCAACAGCAGGCAGTCACAACCTGCGCCTGTCCATTTAAACACGGCACACCACCTATTACGTGGGACAAATTATACAAAGGTAAAATGTGGGCATATAATATGCCTCTGCCTACCCCTTCGGGGATAGAGGCGTGACCATATGTATGTATGTATGTCATGTGTGTTTATGGTTGAATATTAAAAAAAATACGCTAGTGTTTCTTGCCATGGCACCATTCCGATGTCAGTTTGGAAATAATGTGCAAATTCTTCTCTTATGTCTTTCGCATCGCCAGGAGGTCTTCTTACAGCATGTCTTAAAGGTAGTAAGTTTGCCATGGCTGCATCGCGCCGCCAGCTTCCATCGATAGTGCAATGAGTAATTTGGTTCTCAGTATCAAAACAGCCACGAGAAGTATAAGGGTGCGCGTTCATTGGCCCGCGCCGGACGCACCGCACGCACGGCACGCAACGGATTAAACGGATTTGCCGATGGCATGCGTCCACTGTACTGACTGCCTCTGTGGCGCAGTCGGTAGTGATACCGCCTGCGGCGCTGGAGGTCGTGGGTTCGATTCCCACCGGAGACAAATATTTGTGTGACCCATAAATGTTTGTCTCAAGAGTCTGGGTGTTTCTATGCATAATATGTATGTATTTAAAAGTATATAAGTATTAATATCCGTGGTCTGATACCCATAACACAAGCAGGTTATTCCTAGCTTACTTTGGGATCAGATAGCGTTGTGTGAAATGTCCGTGAATATTTATTTATTATTTATTATTTACTGTATCCGGATTTCTTGTTTAGTTTTCAGTGTTTTCTTGTCGTGAGTGGACGTATTTTGCCATGGAGATTGACGAAGATATTATTATTATTAGTTGCTTGTTGGAAGATGAAGAAAAACATTCAACTAAACGGAGAATGAGGATTCATAATATGAATTTGAATCGACCAATATTTGGAGAGTAATGATACTCTCTAAATATTGGTCGCACTATTTGTTCCCGATTTACTTCATGATGAAGAAAGATTTTTGATTTTTCAATAACATTCACATGTCAAGAGCTAAATTCATAACTAAACTTGTATCTGTAGGTTAGCAACAAAGAAATAAATAAATATTCACGGACATTTGACACATAGCTATCTGATCCCAAAGTAAGCTAGGAATAACCTGCTTGTGTTATGGGTTTCAGATCACGGATATTAATACTTATATACTTTTAAAAACATACATATTATACATAGAAACACCCAGTTCAGTCAGATCTTACAGTGATCAAAATGTATCAGGATTTTTGTGAGAAAAGAAGTGACTTTTCTGTTGGCGAAGTCTCTTACGAAGACTACAGAAAAATTGTGAAAAAATTAAACATATGTTTCACAAAACTTGGACACGAGCAGTGTGAGGCATGTGAAGTATATTTCATTAACAATCCTGATTACAAGGAAAAAAGACATCGAAATTGTAATAAGAAATTACAAAGTACATCATCATAAGTATACAACAGCTAGGCAGGCATATAAAACTAATGTTGAAAACCAGAACTACTACGTCAATGCGGATACTGCCTATTAAGCCGCAGATCTTGAAAAGGTCATAATGCTTCCACGTATGGAGGAATTTAAAAAAGTAGTATTTTGCCCAAGAATAATAGTTTTTAATGAAAGTTTCGTACCGATCGAAACCAAACCGATCGGGGACAAAAAAAAACAATATGAATAGATCAACTTCAAATGAAATATGGTCTTATTTTACACTTTGCGATGCTGAACGAGCTAAATGCAAGCTGTGTAACAATAAATATTCCAGAAAAGGAAGAACTACAACTGCTGTGCGAAATCATTTGAAGGCAATGCATAAAACCGAGTTTTCAGAATTAGCAAAATGTAAAAAAGAAAACATGAACATCTTCCTATCAAAGTACTAAATCCGACAAGAAACAGATATCACTTCAAGAATGTGTAATGTGGGATAATAAATCTTTGAAGTCATTGGCAGTTGATAATTTAATAAGTGAAATGGTTGCGTTGGAAGACTTGCCATTTAGCTTCGTGGAAAGTGTTGGATTTCTAAAACTTATAAAGCATTTGTGTCCATCTTATGTTTCAAAGTAAATCAGTCGTCTAGATACCATAGCACCAGCTTATATTAGCTTAATTTGGGCTAGATGATGTTGTGTGAGAATGATTTATTTTATTTAAAGTTTCGCCCGTATTTCACTTCAATTATCTGCGATTCATATATATGGCAAAGTAAGTCAGAAAATACTCGAATTACTGAAATCCATCGAAGAATTGACGTTGACTCGCGATATTTGGTTTTCACTGCCGAGTTTAATTCGTCATAGAATGATTTGAAAGGAAAATTATTGTGTTAAAACAGAAGTATTCAATGAGAGCCACCATACTGGAGAAAATATGGCTAGATACCTATTGAAAAAGTGAAATGTGTAGTTCACCATGCAGGGGCTAACATGAAAAAAGGCGCTAAGTTATTGAATGTTAAACATATTGACTGTGCTTCACATAAGATTCAAGATGTGTTAAAAGAAGGGCTGAAGGCTCAAAATACTGTAATGGTTGCTGTAAGTAAATCACTTCCATAACCAATCTCACACTCAGACATACGCCGCCGTACTCACACAGTCATACAGTCCACTAGTAACTAGATGCACTTCGTCATACGAGGATTTTTAGTGCAAATAAAATATTCAACCAGTCAAGACGTTTTGTGTTTTTATTCACCAACAAGCAAATAAGGACCTTATTCTGTCGTATATTATGGTCCAATTTCGAACCGGATATCGTGAATGACATCGGTCGGCCGCTGCGTGGCTGCAGTTGCGCATTGAGAACAATAGTGCATTGAGAACATTCCATTCATTCGTCCATCTTGTAAGCTGAGAAAATTATTTTTGCTAACTTCAATTTCGTGTGTGTTTATTACAATCAAAGTTAATAGCGAAGTACCGTAAAACGAGGTTACTTTGAACATTGGGGTAACTTTGATGATAACTTAAATTGGTAATATTTTTGCAATTATTTACGTATAACGTAAGGCAATAAGGATTCTTTTTATTCTATTGGTCAGATTGACAGATCGGCCATGTTTTTTCGAAGAGCGTACGTGTGGTTTGTTGTTAGGTCTAAATAAATATTAATGTTAAAGTTAAGTGTAAAAACCATCCGAAAAAATCACCTGGATAACTTCAATTGCCCAGGCGTAAGTATATATATTTGGTTAAATGAATGAATGAATGAATGAATGAATGAATGAATGAATTTATTTAATTAAAAGCTACAATGGCTCATATTTGTTAGACTTAAACTAAAACTAGACTTTGTTAAAACTTTTGTGTTATTTTTATTGTGCATCTAGCTAAGATTTTAAAATATGAAGAACACATTGGGTTTGCGCTGCCATTTTTGTATGCATGAGCACGTTTGATGACCGGGGCTACATTGAGAGGATATGCGAGGCTACTTTGATAGGTATCAATTTCACACCAGTGATTGTTAAATTTTCACCTATATGAAAAATAGGCATGTTATCTAAGTAGCCCCTTTTGATTGTTTGTTTCAGTTGTACGATGTTTCGCGCTCATAAAAAGACCGCAGGGAGTCACGCCTACAAAAAATACACGGAAGAGGTTGTGGAAGAAGAAATATTATTATTATTAAATTGTATAAAATAACCTATTATAGAAAATAAATGATACTCCAATGATTATTATCCTTCACATGTTTATTCGCTTTCTCTTCATACAATAATTAATGATACCTTCTACTCGTATAAGTACTTCGAATTGCTCGAGCGATTCAATAACAATACACTGTACTGTACACTTTTATTTTTCAATATAACTAATACTGTCACTTGCTAAGTACTAACTATTAATTATTACAAAATATTCTACTGTAACTAATTAGCACTTTACTGAACTCGATCAGGAAACAGAATGTGTTCTTTTTCCAGAATATTCACTTTTTATCGCCTCTCACCAACTCCAACCTCATACTCAACATTTATGTCTAAATCAACTACCCACTATTTTTGAATAATATAATCAATAAATGTTATAAGTACAGGCTAATCATTCTACTATGAGGCGGTGTTGACATCACAAAAATTAACTTATTACTACTTAAAACAGAATGGTTTTAGAAAAATCACAACATTCGGCCATCAGACAGCGTGCTATCTCCGGAGCACGCAATAATCACAACATTCGGACCTGTATATTGGACTAATCACATATAGCCCAGTCATATTAGGTAAAAAAAGGGGTCAACCTCGGAATGAAAGATAATAAGCTGCAAATTGGTATGAACCTTTGTTTTGTCATTCTAAATGTTGTCTCAAAAGTCACAATCGTTATCGTGTCCGCGTCTCAAGATATTCAAGGTCAAAGGTCACAAAAATCGGTTTTTCGCGAATATCTGGCTTCCTATCGGTTAAATGAGATTTGCATTTATTATAAAAGTTGTAGGCTATAAAATTCCCTACAACTTTTGTTTATACTTTTTTTTCATACGACCAACCGTTTTGAAGGTAGAGCGCGAAGAGTGCACATCGTACTGTCATATACGGCCTAATGCAAGGTCAAGCGTGAGTTATGGTTATCAGTACGTTATAAAGTCAATTATTTACTTGGAAATTATAATTATTAAACAATGCCTATTATTTATGTACTAACTATTAATTATTTATATTTAATTAAAGTAAGTAACTTGATTATTTATATATAATTATTCATATTTAACTATTTAAGTATAAAATATTATTAATTCTGGATTATATATTTTAGTTTTATTTTAAGTTAAAATGATAGTAAGAGTACATATATATTTTACACATATTTTTATTTATTATTAAATACGGCATAATATACATTTATCAAAATGTGAGTTCAAATATCAAAAGTATCTTTGTTGATTTTAATTGTAATGAAATTGGAAATGGAAGCTAATTATCTTCTTCTTCTTCGTCGTCTTCTTCTTCTTGTCGCTCAAAAATGTTCGATTCATTGTCATCATCCTCATTATCTGTCATGTTCATCTCCAAACCTTCCAGAATATCGGGATCATATGTATTTTCTTCATCGGGATTACTTGGATACAGTGAAGCGTTGAGGCAAGCTTGTCCGTTGCACTGGCCGCAAGCTAAAGAACATTGTAGCCCTGATTTTCTGCATCCACAGCGGGAACCACAACCATTTTTGCAATTGCAAAATATTACGTTTAGTTGTTCGGCTGGTGCTGGAGGTAATAACGTTCGTATGGGCTCCAGGATTTCATTTTCAAGCATCCAGCCCCATTCTTGAGGTTCTAAGTCCTTCCCTAACCACGTTTGAATCTGGTAGTAGACACGTTTTATGTGTTGATGAGCTGCTACACTTGTTGGTGGAAGTGTTGACAGTTGTACAGGTTTATTTAGTTTTGTAAATTTGATGAATTGCGTGTAGCGGAAATGATCAATGTTGTCCTCAGATTTTGGAGCATTATATAATGCCAACAAGATGCGCACTCCATTTTCTAATAATGTTTGTTTTGGGCAGTTTTCTTGTTGAAATACTTCCACCAGTTTATCTAAATCAGGAATTTTTTCCAATGCTCTAGTAACAGTTTTTTTTCCTTTTTTAAATAGCGCAGAAGTCGTGTCACAGCCACTGAATGCGTGTAAAAATAAAATGTGCTTTTTAGTACGAGGATATTGGTCAAAACTTTTAGTAGAATATATTTGTGTTTTGACATTGCCTTTGCCAACTTTTTTCAAAAAAAATTCCTGATGATGTGACTGAGTACGTCCAATTAAAATAACGAGCAAATCGATATCTTCTCCTATGATGACAGCAGTCTTTTGATGTTCTGATAAGGCAATAGCTGTGTCAATGATGAGAACATCAGCATCATCTCTGGCTTGTTTTGTTGTGATATTAACAGTTTTAAATTTTTCAACAAGCATGTCGATAAATTTTTTTTTATTAGACCGATTTGATAAAAATTTTTCTTGACTGATTGGCACAACCATTGTTTCGTCAAAACAAACTTCATATGATTTTGAAAGTGCAGCAGTTCTTCTTTGTTGTTCCAGTGCTTTAATATTTTTACTATAGTCCGAATATCCGTCAAATACAACAACAATTGCTGAGCCATAATGTGTTTGTAAATATTTAATGTACTTATTTAAAATAATAGAGAAAGTATCGTCTTTGCTCCATACGACTACGTACCTTTTTTTTTTGCTAACAGTTACAGGGCGTTCTTGTAGTGTAGTTTGTCGACTGAAATACGCAACTAGTATAATCTGATAAACTAAACTAGTCAGAGAATACCACCTAACCCTGGTGAACTTGCAACCGTATGCACTTCGGCCAGGCTTCTGAAACTCACCTACACCTACAGCAATAATTACCGCCCGAACGGAGACTTCTAAACCGTGTATGGCGGCACGCAAAACATTGGGTCGACTGACCGTTTCGGAGCCAGTTTCTAAATGTTTCGATCTTTACTTAAATTTCTCTTTATATATTTATTTTTGCGATTTGTAGGTATGTTTAGAAATACCTATAAGATAGCACAAAATAGTTATTACTCTCTAGCACTGGCTTTAATCAAGATCAAGGAAGTAAAACTTGTGTACGTACTACTAAAGGTTATTCCGTGTCTCAGTGTTTCAATCAGGATTATCTATATTAATATTATAAGAAGGAAAGATTCGATTGCCTGTATGGTTGTTTCTTTGCGTTGAATAGTCTCCAAAACCACTGAACCAATTTGAAAAACTCTTCCACTACTGCAAAGGCACACCCTCCCCGAGTAACGTTCCCGTATCTCCACGGGAATAGGACTACGCAGGGGAAACCATGCGGCAACCGCTAGTACTGTCTTCGACCAGTAGAGGTCGTTCAACTAAGTCTTTTTACAAGGATCCAAGTGTAATATTTAGCTTAACTCATACAGTCCACTGCCGTTGTATAGCTCTTTCAATTAAAAAAGGGTCTTTATAATAGATATTGCTAGCTACAACATCTTTTCACAAAACGTCGAAATTAGATAAGAAATCCTAAAACTTCTCGTCTCTTCTCGTCTACCCATGTACATTGCACGGTATCTACCGGGATATTTTGAACACCTGATATGATATGATTGATTTGGTATAATTGGTCAAAAGGGTCACCGTCGATCTATTACAATTAGAAATTATAATATATTCCCCAATAATAGAGTCCATGCCTAAAATGGTCGCCAGGGATTTTTAATGTGCGCGACACACTAAAAACACGACGCGACTATGTGTAGATAGAATGTACTGCGTATGGTGGCGCATTGGATATTGATAGTGTGACTCTGGTCATAGAAAACAACACAAGTTGAGTAGAAACTCAACACGCGTTGCGTCGCGTTTTAACAATGTGTTTCCGCTTTAAACTTCCGACGTGTATTTGACACGGATAACTCTTGAGGAAACCCTATAATATAGATTGTTATGAAGCTAAAAAGTTCTACTAATCCTCAGGCATTTCACATTTTGAAAACGTGATACATTATATGTATCTATATATAATTATAATTCCATAAATAATGTACCTGTAATTGTACGAGTAGGAGTTCTTATCAATAAGGTACAACTAAAATAAGATATAAAAGACCACAATTTCTTGTCTGGAGGACTCGTGTCGCGGTTGCTCAAGGTCGTTAGCAATTATTAATTCACCTGTCGCTCGGCCCGATCCTCACCGTTGCCGTCAGTATCGCCGCCACTGGTTAGATTCCGCCTTCTGGCGGTCACACCGCGCCGCTGCGCCGCACTGTATTCCGACAAGACAGTTCACCTGTCTTTCTGCTTGGGCGTGAATCTTTCACTTCAGCCACCTGGAATTGTCATTTTAAACGCAGTTACTGCTCTTTCAAGTTAACAATTTCCCATCTATCATCTCATCTAAGGCGTTTATTACGTCTAAGTCGCTTATATCTCGCCTGCTTGGCCCAAAAAAAAAACTATGCCTTACTATGCATACGGCTAGTTATGAAAAGGGTACATTTTGTGCCGTAATCTTTCTTGAGCGATTCCATGACTGGGAAAGCTTACTAAGCCGCTGGTATGGAATCTAAACACTATAGTCATAAAAAAGGCTGGATGTGTTAAGTAAATCGAAAAATATCAATACTGTTTCACATACGCTCCATTTACTATTGGGCAACAAAATTTGTTATGCATTCATGTGTGTGTAATCTAAACACATACCAATCCAAGTAAGCCTAATGTCAGCCTAAATCATTGAAAAAAACTTATATATTGTTATGATCGCCAGCATAAAAGCAGCACAACAATATGACTGCATAAAGCACAGATGATAATGTGAATCATTCTCACTATACTCGCCTGGTTGAAATTGACAGCACACCTATACGGTTGCATACTGGCTGCACACTAACACGGCTGCATGTAGCATCGCTTCATGACTAAACAGATCAATATCAATATACTTACATGGTTGTGCACTGGCAGTCTACTTACATAGCTTATAGAAATCATTTGCCGCACCTACATGATTGCACTTCAGCAGCACACCTACATGGCTATGAAACTAACTCTCAACATACATGCATGGTTGCGCTTTTACAGCTCACCTACATGACTGCTGACAGCACACCTACACGGCTATGGAAATAACTCACATCATACCTGCATGGTTGCGCTTCTACAGCGCACCTACATGGCTATAGACAGCACACCTGCACGGCTATGGCACTAACTCACATCATACCTGCATGGTTGCGCTTCTACAGCACACCTACACGACTGTAGACAGCACACCTGCACGGCTATGGAAATAACTCACATCATACCTGCATGGTTGCGCTTCTGCAGCACACCTACATGACTGTAGACAGCACACCTGCACGGCTATGGCATTAACTCACATCATACCTGCATGGTTGCGCTTTCACAGTGCACCTACATGACTGCAAGCAGCACACCTACATGACTGCAGACAGCACACCTGCACTGCTATGCAAATAACTCACATCATACCTGCATGGTTGCGCTTCTACAGCACACCTACACGACTGTAGACAGCACACCTGCACGGCTATGGAAATAACTCACATCATACCTGCATGGTTGCGCTTCTACAGCACACCTACATGACTGCAGACAGCACACCTGCACGGCTATGGCACTAACTCACATCATACCTGCATGGTTGCGGTTTTCCAGCGCACCTACATGTCTGTAAACAGCACACCTGCACGGCTATGGCACTAACTCAAATCTCTCAAAACACATTATTATAATAGACACCCACATCAACACCTCCTCCACACACCCTCCCATACACGTGCACGCACACACACACACACACACACACACACACACACACACACACACACACACACACACACACACACACACACACACACACACACACACACACATATATACATAAAGAGAGAAATACCATAAAATAATTTAATATAAATATATTATTATTAAAATTCCAGGTGATGCTGCGAAAAAAAGTGGAAAAATCTCCGTGATACATTCGCAAAATATCTTAAAAGTACGAAAACCACTACAGGACAAGCAGCAAAGAAAAACTACGGCCAGTGGCAGTGGGCCGAACAAATGAAATTTTTAAAACCACATTTAACTTTTGCTAAAACAATAGATAATATTAATGATCCCTCTGAAAACGAAAGCATTGATCAAACCGACGATGCCCAAAATATTGCAGTTGACAGTAATGAATCACAACCGGTAACACAAACTTCTGCATCACAGGCTGAGATCATTGCTGCACGAAATGCACCTATTTCAAATACTCCGCTTGGATCTAACACTCTTACGCAAAAAAATAACAATAAAGTCACGCCAGTCAACCAAGTGTTAGAATATTTTGAAAGGAAATCGCAAAAGAGATCACAATCACAAATGGACGATTTGGAACATATATTTATCGGATATGCAAAGAGTGTTAAGAGATTGTCGCTCCGTAGACAGACTATTATAAAAATGAAACTAGCTGAAATCATAGCAGAACAAGAATTAGCAGAGATCGATGAAAGCACACGTGTCTCGCTTTACACTAATTCATCGACTCCTCCAATCTTTTCCGATGATGGCAATTGTTCAAATACTTACAATACAAGTGCAGCAAATATTTTGGACTTAATTATTAACAGTAACACAGAAATGACATCATCTGCGGCTACGGCAACTTTAAACTTTTCTAATTACGCCGATTATTTCAACACTCCTAATACAAGTTCAACAGTTAATTTACAACCGATTATTCATAATAATACACTCGAGAGCAATGAATCCGGGTCACTTAAAGAATCCTAAAAATCTCGGAAACTAAAAATGCTAGGTTAATGCAATAAATTGTATTTAATAGACAATGTAATACTCCTTAAATGAAGGTATTAAAACTTCTTAGTTATTGTAAAGTTATATCATAAAAAAATCAAATTTGAAAAAGGGCCACTTTCGAAGATGGAACTACGAAATTACAGCATTTGGTGTTGCTTTTGTTTGTAATCTGTCATTTATGTGGGTACATAAACCATGTTGATAGTGCTCTATATTCATTAATCAAGCTGAAATTATGTCGCTTACGCCTGAAGAATACACCAGAATACTTACAATGCTGGAAACCGGCCGGAGTCAGCGCGATACAGCCAGGACTGTCGGTGTGTCGCTGTCAACAGTACAAAGAGTTCTCCGACGTTACGAAGAAACTGGTTCTAACCTACGCAGACCAGGAACGGGCAGAACCAGGTGTACCACAGCACGAGAAGACCGATACTTGGTGAACACCATGCTTCGAAATCGCTTTCTCACAGGAACTGAACTCACCAATCAGTTTCGACGCCTCGGAGGAAGTAACCCAAGTGCATGGACAGTAAGACGTCGGCTTGCTGAATCTAACTTAAAACCCCTTAGACCTGCAAACGGCCCTAAACTGGAGCGTGGGCATCGTATTTCGAGACTAAGGTATGCCCAGAGCCACGTAAATTGGAGTATTGAAGATTGGTCAAAAGTTATGTTCTCCGACGAATCAAAATTTATGCTCTACAAGCACGATGGAAGACACAGAGTGTATCGAAGACCAGGGGAAAGATTCAAGCAAGCATGCATCGAAGAAAAAGTAGCCTACGGTGGTGGGTCTGTACTTGTGTGGGCCGGAATTTCTTCTGAAAGTCGCACAGAGCTGGTGATCATAGAAAACGGCTCTTTAACTAGCGTAAGATATGTGGAAGAAATCCTCAATGATCACGTTGGTCCATTTATGGTCAATTTAGGTGAGGATGCTATATTTATGCATGACAATGCCCGACCTCATACAGGTAGGATTGTGAATGACTACCTTCAAGAGATGAACATTACTCGTATGGAGTGGCCAGCGCGCAGCCCGGATATCAACCCGATCGAGCATGCTTGGGACGAGCTAGGCAGATGCGTAAAACAACGAAACCCTCCCCCAATCACGCTTCGTGAGCTCAAAATTGCTCTCACAGAGGAATGGGAGAATATTCCCCAAAATCGTATAAGGAACTTGGTGTACAGCATGCCAAACCGCGTAAACGAGGTAATGGAAGCACGAGGAGGCAATACGAAGTATTAAAATTCAAGAAAATCGTAATAAAGTTCAAAAATTTCATGTTTCCTATTTTTGTTTTAAGGAGAGATCGGCAGTTTTTTCTTTATGTAATTTTGTGTTAATAAAATGTATGGTGACTCATATTTTTTTTACTTTCATTTAAGGAGTATTACATTGTCTATTAAATACAATTTATTGCATTAACCTATCATTTTTAGTTTCCGAGATTTTTAACATTCTTTAAGTGACCCGGATTCATTGCTCTCGAGTGTAATTCAGACGAGACAACAGCCGAGGCTGTGGTTACAACTCGTGAACATGAACTGCACGGTTTGAATGAAGAGGCAGTAAATGCTGATGGTGATTCTACTGCAGCGAAATATTTAAAAACATTCTCGTCTCAAATCTGATTTTCATATTATATTGACTTTATAATTTTAAATGATTAAACCTAATATACATAAATCTTAGTCTTTTTTCTTTAACCTATGTTATTTATATCAGAAATAATTTTGGTTATAGGGATTTTGCAAAATTGGGTGTGAGCAGATGCAAAACATAGGTACTAACCTTAAAGTTATTGCTAACCGTTCCTCTGCAGAAATAGCTTCGCGGTATTTTGTATCTTGTTTTGTTATGTCTTCTTTAATCAATTCTAAAATTTCATCGAAACATGCTTCTGGCATTCTGAAATAGATAAAAAACCGTTGTGGGCTGTTTCGTAAATCTCTCATTAGGGTATGGTATTCCCCATATTTTTTTCTTTCCTTGTTAATATCGTGTACCCATAACCTTTTCCTGTAAGTAATAATAATTAAGTTAAAATATAAGAATATCTGTGAGCTCTTACTCAATCACTAAATACAATACTTACCGTGTTGTTTGTTCCGCAAGAGCAAGCAATAAAAGGTCTTCCTCATCAGAGTCAGACTCTGATGTTAAGTACCAGGATGTCATCACCACAACAATTTAGTAGTTACACCAGATAAAGTCGCGCGTCTTCAGTGATTGTTCATCAAATGAAGTTGGCGATTCGCGCCGCAGTCGCGCAGGTATGCACGTTAGTTTCGCTTTGCAGACGCTCCCGCATCGCGTCCCGCGTCCCGCTTTACTGACGCGCAGGTTTGGCCTAGCCTTAAGGGTCGGTCGTCAGTGTGGCACACTGCCGCTGAAGTGAAGGAGACTATACGTATTTTGCGGTAGGACGTTCCGGTGCATTCTCGCGGCCTCTTGAGAGCGTGGGATACAGTTTTCGCATTTGATACCGCATTCTGCAATGACGAGTAATTTCGTCATTTATCATGAGATGACACACGTGGAGTTTTAATGTAAAAAACTCTTCAACTTTTTAATGTTTGTTAACTCTTCAACTTTTTAATGTTTGTTAAGTATTAGTACGGATAAAGTTGCATTGTAAACTGTTCCAGGTCCAGTCTACAATAAATTGATGACAGCAGAAATGGTGAAGTTAAAAAATTAAATTAAGACGATGCAAAAATCAAAGAATTCTAGCAACTAAGCTAAAGCAAGGTTTAAAACTATCGGAAAACCCCACTTTCAAAAAAGTGATCAAAAACTTTTCATCTGCTGCAGTGATATTTACCATGCTGCAGTTCAGAGAAGTTGCCAAAAGCGAAATGGAAAGACGCTTCAAAAAAAAAAGAAAAAGCAATGGCCTTGGCTCTTTATAAACAAGGTCCGAGAGCATATAGATGGCTCAAAAGGTTGTTAACTCTTCAACTTTTTAATGTTTGTTAAGTATTAGTACGGATAAAGTTGCATTGTAAACTGTTCCAGGTCCAGTCTACAATAAATTGATGACAGCAGAAATGGTGAAGTTAAAAAATTAAATTAAGACGATGCAAAAATCAAAGAATTCTAGCAACTAAGCTAAAGCAAGGTTTAAAACTATCGGAAAACCCCACTTTCAAAAAAGTGATCAAAAACTTTTCATCTGCTGCAGTGATATTTACCATGCTGCAGTTCAGAGAAGTTGCCAAAAGCGAAATGGAAAGACGCTTCAAAAAAAAAAAGAAAAAGCAATGGCCTTGGCTCTTTATAAACAAGGTCCGAGAGCATATAGATGGCTCAAAAGGTTGTTTGTACTGCCATCACCATTGACACTCAGTCGGATGATAAGTAGAGCTGCTTTAAAGGCAGGAATAAATGAAAACTTATTCAAGGAATTATAAAAAAGAGTAAACAAGATGACTGAATCTGAAAAATTATGTGTTTTGCTGTTTGACGAAGTTGCCATTAAACCTCATTTTGATTATGTTAAGCGAACAGACTCAATTTGTGGGTTTGTGACCGACGGGCGTAATAGAAAGGAAGAAATAGCCGACTATGAATTAGTCTTCATGGTGCGAGGAATTCAAAAAAACTACAAACAAGCCATATGTTATTCATTTTGTGCAGCAACCACCTCAAAAAATGGATTTGGTGTTCCAAATGTAGATGATTATAACGAAGCTAAATAATATTGGCTTCAAGGTTCTAGCAACAATTTGCGACCAAGGTGCAACCAATGTGAGTGCCATGAATTGGTTAATCGAAGAAAATCGCCAAAATCATTCTAAAAATAATCAGCAATTTAGGTTTAAGACAGTCCAAGTCAATGGAAAAGAAGTGATTCCATTATATGACACACGTCATTTAATAAAAGGAGTTAGAAATAATTTATTAACAAAAAATTTGAAAGTTTTAGGTTCAGGTTCATCATCACGCCTTTATCCCCGAAGGGGTAGGCAGAGGCATATTATATACCCACATTTCACCTTTTTATAATTTTGTCTCACGTAATACGTTGTGAGCCGTATTGCCGTGTTTAAATGGACAGGCGCAGGTTGTGACTGCCTGCTGTTGAAATAAAGCCTTCAACTTGGCTTAACGACTGCCATTTTACTGGCAACCGGGACCAACGGCTTAACGTGCCATCGCGGTGTGAAAGTTTTAATTGACAATAAAGAAAAAACAGCGAAATGGGAACATATACTACTACTATATAAGGAGAATCCAGAATACCAAGGACTTCGGTTAATGCCTAAGTTGACTGAATACCATGTCAATCCAAAGAAAATACCCAAAATGAAGGTAAAATTCGCTACGCAAGTATTTAGTAGGACTGTAGTTGCCAATATGGGATATTTAGCAGGTTGGTACTAATTTAGTCGACATTATTATCATAAATAGATTATTTTCCTTGTTCTGGAGTTCAATATAAGAGTCTTCTCAAAGCAAAATTATTATAAAAGCCAGTAAATTGTAGTGGCAATTTGTGGGAGCATTGTTGAATGAATAGCTTTCAATAATCAGACTTAGGTCTTACAACACAGTGGTCTGTCTTCTTAAACAGGGTTATTCAGTGCTGTGATCAACAGAGGCTTCCAGCAAGTGGCTTCTGTTTACAATCCTAACTGCTTTCTTCATTTCTGTGTGCATTATTATTTATTTATACATGTAAAGGGTCAGGAATGAAACACACAGCACTGAATTTAAGCTTATTTTTACTTGATATCACTAATACACAATAAACCAATCGGCATGTGCGGAATTCACGGTCTTTACTAAGACTTTAGTATATTTCTTAACTCAAAGACTTAAACTAACACAAAGAATGCTTAAACATAAAGAAAACTTAACACAAAAGATACGAGAGAGTCGTGGAGGATTTATATCGCGGTTTTAACGTGGTGTCAACTTTAATTAAAAAAATTGATCATTATGGAATCCGGGGGACGGCCTTGGATTTAATTAGTTCTTGCCTTAGAGATAGAGTACAGAGAGTAGTTATAAATGGTACAGAGAGTAGTTATAAATGGTAAACAGTCAAATGGTTCTGCTGTAACAATGGGGGTGCCTCAGGGTTCAATTCTGGGACCTTTTCTATTTTTAGTGTACATAAATGATCTCCCTCACCTTATAAGAGACGATCACGAGGTATTATCACAGAAGCCAACAAGAATTTGCTTCTTAGATTTTCTATCCCATTTGTTCCTTTTTTCTTTTGGTATATGTACCATAACATGGCTCCCAAAAATACGAATGTGTTTCAGGCTTGGTTTTCTGCCAGTCCACATTTCATATGGAGTCTTTTCTATGCCTGAAGCTATTGATCGGTTTTTTAAATAGACAGCTGTATTCGCAGCTTCTGCCCAATACTTCTTTTCCTAATTCGATTCAAATAGCATACATCTAGCTTTCTCCACTATGGTTCTGTTGAACCTTTCACTCAGCCCATTTTGTTCTGGAGTGTATGGGTTAGATTTTTGATGAATAATTCCCACTTTCTTCAAGAAACCATCAAAATCATTATTGCAGTACTCGGAACCATTGTCTGACCTCAATATTTTGATTTTCTTACTCTGAAAGTTCTCAGCCATTGACTTAAACTCTTTAAAATAGCTTAGTACCTCACTCTTAGCTTTCAAAAAATAGATAAAGGTCATTCTACTGTAATCATCAATAAACAATAGAAAATATTTTGCACCACCTATGGATTTGTTTTCCATCGGACCACAAACATCAGAGTGAATAATCTGTAGTATTTCTGTAGCACGTGAGCCAGTATCAAAGGGTAATCTAGATTGCTTACCTTCGCAACAAATTTCACAACTGGATTTATTTGTTGTAAACACACCTGTGTAATCCAATCCATCTACTAACCCACAACTCTTCATTTTATTCATATAATTACTATTTATATGTCCGAGTCGTCTGTGCCAAGTATCACCATTCGCTCTAATTGAAGACAATAAACACCTTTTTGTCTGTAGTTTCAGTTTGTAGACACCATTAATCAGTTCGGCTTCAGCAACTAATTCACCTAAGTTATTTCGTATTAGACATTTACTGGATTCAAATACAACACTGTTGCCATTCTTAATCAATTCGCTCACTGATAATAAATTAGTCGTAAGACTCGGAACACATAACACGTTCTTTATGATTATATCATAGTTGTAACTTGTAGTTATTTCTACATTCCCCGAGCACAACACTGGCACTTTTGATTTATTTGGCTGTAATGACAAGACCGGATATTGCTTACTCGGTTAGCTATCTTAGTCAATTTAATAATTGTTATTCAGAAATTCATTGGAATTATGCGAAACGAATTTTAAAGTATTTGTTAAAAACAAAGAATTATTGTTTAAAATATTCCAAAGAGAAAGCAGAACTGGAGGGTTTTGTAGATGCAGATTGGGCTAGTGATACTACTGATAGACGTTCCTATACTGGATTTTGCTTTATGAAGTCTGGGTCTGCTGTTTCTTGGGAAAGCAAGAAGCAAAGAACAGTAGCATTAAGTAGCTGTGAGGCAGAGTATATGGCATTATCTGATGCTTGTAGAGAAGCGATTTATTTACAGAATTTAGAATGTGAATTAACTGGCAGTCTTAATAAAATTGTGCTGTATTGTGATAGTCAGAGTGCATTAAAACTAGCAAGTAATAATCAGATTCACAAGCGTTCCAAACACATTGATGTAAGGTATAACTTTATAAGAGATGTAATTTCTAGAGATATAGTTGAAACTAAATATTTACAGACTACTAGCATGCCAGCTGACTTATTAACTAAGGGTTTATCAAAATTGAAACACAATGAGTTTATGCAAAAACTTGGAATTGTTAAAAATTGAGTTTATTTGTTATTTTGATAGAGTGGATTCTTAGTTTATTTGTTATTTTGATATAGTGGGGGTATTAGAAATAATATCAAAATAGGATGTATGTTATTGTCAATGGTCTATGTGGCATCTTATGATATTAAGAAGAAATACACTCGAGAGCAATGAATCCGGGTCACTTAAAGAATCCTAAAAATCTCGGAAACTAAAAATGCTAGGTTAATGCAATAAATTGTATTTAATAGACAATGTAATACTCCTTAAATGAAGGTCTTAAAACTTCTTAGTTATTGTAAAGTTATATCATAAAAAAATCAAATTTGAAAAAGGGCCACTTTCGAAGATGGAACTACGAAATTACAGCATTTGGTGTTGCTTTTGTTTGTAATCTGTCATTTATGTGGGTACATAAACCATGTTGATAGTGCTCTATATTCATTAATCAAGCTGAAATTATGTCGCTTACGCCTGAAGAATACACCAGAATACTTACAATGCTGGAAACCGGCCGGAGTCAGCGCGATACAGCCAGGACTGTCGGTGTGTCGCTGTCAACAGTACAAAGAGTTCTCCGACGTTACGAAGAAACTGGTTCTAACCTACGCAGACCAGGAACGGGCAGAACCAGGTGTACCACAGCACGAGAAGACCGATACTTGGTGAACACCATGCTTCGAAATCGCTTTCTCACAGGAACTGAACTCACCAATCAGTTTCGACGCCTCGGAGGAAGTAACCCAAGTGCATGGACAGTAAGACGTCGGCTTGCTGAATCTAACTTAAAACCCCTTACACCTGCAAACGGCCCTAAACTGGAGCGTGGGCATCGTATTTCGAGACTAAGGTATGCCCAGAGCCACGTAAATTGGAGTATTGAAGATTGGTCAAAAGTTATGTTCTCCGACGAATCAAAATTTATGCTCTACAAGCACGATGGAAGACACAGAGTGTATCGAAGACCAGGGGAAAGATTCAAGCAAGCATGCATCGAAGAAAAAGTAGCCTACGGTGGTGGGTCTGTACTTGTGTGGGCCGGAATTTCTTCTGAAAGTCGCACAGAGCTGGTGATCATAGAAAACGGCTCTTTAACTAGCGTAAGATATGTGGAAGAAATCCTCAATGATCACGTTGGTCCATTTATGGTCAATTTAGGTGAGGATGCTATATTTATGCATGACAATGCCCGACCTCATACAGGTAGGATTGTGAATGACTACCTTCAAGAGATGAACATAACTCGTATGGAGTGTCCAGCGCGCAGCCCGGATATCAACCCGATCGAGCATGCTTGGGACGAGCTAGGCAGATGCGTAAAACAACGAAACCCTCCCCCAATCACGCTTCGTGAGCTCAAAATTGCTCTCACAGAGGAATGGGAGAATATTCCCCAAAATCGTATAAGGAACTTGGTGTACAGCATGCCAAACCGCGTAAACGCAGTAATGGAAGCACGAGGAGGCAATACGAAGTATTAAACTTCAAGAAAATCGTAATAAAGTTCAAAAATTTCATGTTTCCTATTTTTGTTTTAAGGAGAGATCGGCAGTTTTTTCTTTATGTAATTTTGTGTTAATAAAATGTATGGTGACTCATATTTTTTTTACTTTCATTTAAGGAGTATTACATTGTCTATTAAATACAATTTATTGCATTAACCTATCATTTTTAGTTTCCGAGATTTTTAACATTCTTTAAGTGACCCGGATTCATTGCTCTCGAGTGTATATAGTCGTTCGTCAACTGTTAACCTGTGTACTCATTTTAGTTTTGTTTGCTGATGACACATCTTTAATATTTAAAGTTGAACGTGGACAACGCGATCTTGACGAAGTAAACAATGCCCTCTCTAGGGTAGTCCACTGGTTTAACGCAAATAATTTATTGTTAAATGAAACTAACTTATGAAGCGCTCGTGGCCCCGCGGACTCAGTGTTCTGTAAACGATCACTGCAGTAAGCAACATTTACTATGGCCGGATATGGATGGGTGACCACCACGTGGACCACTTTGTGACATTTATTTACGAGCGTTTCCGTGCTTCGGAAGGCACGATAAGCCGTTGGTCCCGGTTGTCAGTAAAATGACAGTCGTTAAGCCAAGTTGAAGGCCTTACGGGCGGCTTGAAAAATTTCAACTGTGGGTCGTCACAGCCTGCACCCGGGTCGGCAGCGCGTTTGTAGCGTCTCTGGTGTTGCAAACGTCTATAGGCTGCGGTTACCAACCTTCCGGTGGGCCGTAAGCTTGTCTGCCACCTAAGTAGTATAAAAAAAAAAACTAAAACAAAATGTATTAGATTCACCTTGCCAAATGCTAGGCTCGTTAACACCAGTATTAAGATTAGGGATGATCAAGTAGAATTGGTCGATGAAACTGTCTTTCTGGGCATAAAGTTAGGCTCCAACTTGCAGTGGGGGCCTCATATCGAGAAAGTCTCGGGCAGACTGAGCTCTGCAGCCTATGCCGTTAAAAAGATCCGACAACTGACAGACATTACAAGACAGACAAAATGTGTTAAAAGAAGGGCTGAAGGCTCAAAATACTGTAATGGTTGCTGTCTAAGTAAATCACTTCCATAACCAATCTCACACTCAGACATACGCCGCCGTACACACACAGTCATACAGTCCACTAGTAACTAGATGCACTTCGTCATACGAGGATTTTTTAGTGCAAATAAAATATTCAACCAGTCAAGACGTTTTGTGTTTTTATTCACCAACAAGCAGATAATGACCTTATTCTGTCGTACATATGGTCCAATTTCGAACCGGATATCGTGAATGACATCGGTCGGCCGCTGCGTGGCTGCAGTTGCGCATTGAGAACAATAGTGCATTGAGAACATTCCATTCATTCGTCCATCTTGTAAGCTGAGAAAATTATTTTTGCTAACTTCAATTTCGTGTGTGTTTATTACAATCAAAGTTAATAGCAAAGTAATTATTACAAATTATTCAAATCCTTATCTTTTAGCAAAGGCTTTGTGATTATATAAATCCAGAATATTTTTCAGATACGTAATTATCTAAGCATATTTTTTCATTTGCCTGATATTTTATCTATTTGTGTGGATTTTCGAGTATATTCAACGTCTTTACGAGTATTAGTACCACAGCGACGCCACGACCTAAACCATGGAAGGCCTTTTGGCGTATTTAAAAGATTTATTGGAAACTTTGAGAAAAGCTATAGTAAACTTCAAGAAAACAGGTAAAGAACGCATCAAAAAACCATATCTGGAAACAAGGTTAGAGAATTTAGAACAACTTTGGATAGATTTTAAAAATGGCCACAAGAATGTCATTGGCAAGGTGACCTCTGAAAAGGACGACATTTATTTCACTGTAAGGCGCGGGACATTCACAAGAGGCGTGAAGCGTGCGGTGCGGCACGGGCGCGGCGCCCCTTCACACACACATGTATGACAAAATGTATAGAAGCGGCGTGGCGCCGCCCGCCCAAATAGAGGCGGCGTCGCGCGGGTGCCGCACGGGCGTTCTACGGGCGCCGCTTCCTCACCCGTCTCGCAACCGCCGGTAGCAGCAGCATGACGTTAAGGTCGGATAGTAACACAGGAACGAATTTAGATGCAAAAATGCGTGACGACATATTTAATTTCGTGAGTGATTGCCCAAGAACTAAATGAGTAGGTATGGTGAGTTAAGTAAGTTCACTTACTATGTGTTATGAGAGCCATTTTACGGACGTCCTCTTTTCATTACAAATACGTATAAAAACAATTATTTAGAACGCCAGCGTAGAACTCCGGAGTGACAAATATTATTGTTGAGTCAGAAAAAAAATGTAAAGTTCAAGGTATTTTTCTCCCGACAAAGTTAAAAAATTATATACACAAGAAATGCAAAAAATAATTAAGAACCAAAGGTGTATGAAATTAGAATTCGCAATAATTGCCACATATTTTAAAATTATAACCAATTATAACGAACTGATCCTTTGTAAGTGGTCTAAGTGCTCCAGGGCTTGCATATTCGAAGAAGACGTCATGTATTCGCGTTGAAATCAAACACTACAATGACAAATGCATCCCTGTGTTCGCCCCGCGCCTCTCCATTTCTGCACTCGTTCGACAACAACGCCAGTTGGAAAAGAATATTTGAATTCTTACCTAGTAATAGATCTTGTAATTCTAGTGTTGAAACAAACTCTTCAGCTTTTTATGTTTGTTAAGTATTAGTATAGATAAAGTTGCATTGTAAACTGTTCCAGGTCCAGTCTACAATAAATTGATGACAGCAGAAATGGTGAAGTTAAAAATCGAAGAATTCTATAGCAACTAAGCTAAAGCAAGCTTTAAAACTATCGGAAAACCCCACTTTCAAAAAAGTGATCAAAAATTTTTCATTGAATTTTTCATTTCACATGATATTTACCATGCTGCAGTTCAGAGAAGTTGCCAAAAGCGAAATGGGAAGACGCTTCAAAAAAAAATGAAAAAGCAATGGCCTTGGCTCTTTATAATCAAGGTCCGAGAGCATATAGATGGCTCAGAAAGTTTTTTGTACTGCCATCACCATTGACACTCAGTCGGATGATAAGTAGAGCTGCTTTAAAGGCAGGAATAAATGAAAACTTATTCAAGGAATTATAAAAAAGAGTAAACAAGATGACTGAATCTGAAAAATTATGTGTTTTGCTGTTTGACGAAGTTGCCATTAAACCTCATTTTGATTATGTTAAGCGAACAGACTCAATTTGTGGGTTTGTGACCGATGGGCGTAATAGAAAGGAAGAAATAGCCGACCACGGATTAGTCTTCATGGTGCGAGGAATTCAAAAAAACTACAAACAAGCCATATGTTATTCATTTTGTGCAGCAACCACTCCAAAAATGGATTTGGTGTTCCAAATAAAGATGATTATAACGAAGCTAAATAATATTGGCTTCAAGGTTCTAGCAACAATTTGCGACCAAGGTGCAACCAATGTGAGTGCCATAAATTGGTTAATCGAAGAAAATCGCCAAAATCATTCTAAAAATAATCAGCAATTTAGGTTTAAGACATTCCAAGTCAATGGAAAAGAAGTCATTCCATTAATGACACACCTCATTTAATAAAAGGAGTTAGAAATAATTAATTAACAAAAAATTTGAAAGTTTTAATTGACAATAAAGAAAAAACAGCGAAATGGGAACATAGGGGAAGGTGGCCCAAAGCGTGCACCCATTACAATACCGTCGTTCGTACACTCCACGCGGTCCCGCGTCGCATGGGTTGTACCCCCCCGCCACCTCTATGCGCGGCAGTCGCGGCTTGGATCTCCGATAAACAACGCGGTCAGTGCTTGAAAAAGAATATTTAGTGGCTATTTATACAAAAGAACGAAGGTATGTACTGTGTGTTTTGTATAACAGTGAGTGAACTATGTTATTATAAGTATTTGCTAAGTGTAATGTGTTTATTTAACTTTAATTTCATAATATTTGCATGCAGTTACTGTTGGAAATTTTAGGTTAGGCTTAATGAGAACGTGTTGGTAACGCAAAAGGCAAAGTGAGCAGGGCAAAGGCACGAGGTTGTAACGTAACGGGCGTCAAGGGTGTCGGTGTGGACTTCCCAAGTCCCGTGTTACAATAGTTTGATTTGTAAAAGAAGATTACCTGGATAACAGCAGCCGGAGATACAGTGGACCTTTTAGGTTAAGGGCCGTGTTGTCTGGCTAGTAAACCCCTGTTGCAGTGAGTTCGTGAAAGAAAAACCAGTGTATATTATTATCACCACGTTTAATGGTCTACAATACAAAAACCATAGGCCTTGTGGTATATCAAACGCACTACTTAGCCTATATATATATGGCAGGATGTACCAGTATTACTCCAGTTAGAATACTTATATCTACACACACTTTACTTACTTGCTATAAACTTATATCAGATCTATTGACCTGGCCGGCTCTTGCGCCGATGCGATGAAATTATTTCATTTGACACAATTAACTAAACATCACCTTGTGACGTGGCTAACAAAATATACTTTAATCTAGCGACCTAGAGATGGATCCATTCTGGTTAACATTATTATAATCTATGATTTAAAGGCTAAATAAATCTAGTTACATTCTCGGATCGTTATGCAGCCTCCTGAAGGTGAACTACGTTGTTAAACTGTCGGTGGACTATCGCGTAGGCACCGCTAACCAACGAGATGCAGTAATCAACCTCGCGTATGGATGTATAAGAAGAATCCTGGTGGCCCTCCTTGGTGCCAAGTAGTGAAAAAGAAATGCACGTGGCGCAAAAAAGAGAATAAAAAATGCCGGTGCGAGAACCGGTTACCGCTACAAAGCCGGGCTCGTCAGCGGCGCGCAGTCCCGTCTGTGGATCACGCGTCCCACGCTGATGGGTTCACGGGGAAGAATTCCTCCGTGTTGGGATTCCGCCAAGGGACGGGCAGGTATTCCCAGCAATAATAGGTAGGTACTCCAAAGACCCGCTACAACAAAAGTTACGCGTCATTAGCAATCAGCACGCACTTCACAGACCGCGATTATTACAAGGTCTATCTAGCTTATAAATACCTTTTTGCGGGTCCTGTGATGGTACGAATTGCTCTTGAAGAGACACCTTACGGGTCTTCTCGCTCGAGAGAAAAAAATGCCGACTGCCTCCATCTTTGCTTTTCGTCTCTTCCCCTTCCCACCAAGCCAAACCCGCTTGGTCAGTTACATCTACGGTCCGTTTCATTTCACTCATCCCTCACGTTCCGTTCGTGACTTTTATTCCTCCACCTCTCATACGCCATACACGATTAGGGCTTTATCGCATTAACGCCATGTCATTAACTGAAGCTAAAACTATCCTGTACATTAACCATCCTATCCTCTTAAGCGAATATTTTATCCACTATTTGACATAATGTTCTACGTTACGCGGAACGTGAATTCTGGTGTGACCACTCCGAAATTGATCCGCTCGTAAACTATATATAAATTATCATTAGTTCCAAATCTGTTTACTAATTTAATATACCTATTATTTATTCTAATCTAGATTTATTGTACACTAAATAAAACTATTTTTTTTTATGTTCTTTTTTTTTATTCCTAAACTATTTCGTTGACAAGGATCAGTCATTGTCACTGTCAAAATGACAATGTCAGATTCACGACGTCTAACCTATGTGTATGTGTAGTATTGTGACTGGATGTAAACACGGAATAAAACGACAGAAATATATCGAGTTTAATATCTTTGTGTTAATGTGCTTAATGTATGAAATCCTCGTTATCACGAGACAAAAAGAGAGTATTATACTAGAACGTATGGATAATGTGTTGGTGAGTATTGCAGAGTGTTACAATACCCCCTTTCTCGGGAAAAGAGGTAAACCGACAGGTTTACCGAAAGAAACAGCCGGGGTAACCGGGAAAAAGTGGTTACTTAACCGACTCCAAAAAGGATTAAAAAAATACCGAGAAATAAAAGAATAAAACTTCAGAACGCTGCTAGCAATAGTTATTCTTCTGACTGCCCTTTAGAATGATCACAGCTGGATAGGTATTCCTTTCAAAACGCGTACTTCACTCTTCCATACCTCACACAGTATTTCATATTTATCTATGTACATTCATTCGTCATCCTTTCCATATTAATAATAATTATAATAATACATATAATAATATTTAAAGCTTATTTTCCACCTATCATTCAGTCATGCACTTATCCTTCCCTTTCTTATTTGCTCCTATCATTCCATAATTATTTACATGCTGTCATTCATCAGTCTTATATTCTGTAAGAGTTTTTCATACTTTGGCCAATCGTACTGTCGGTCAATCATTTGACTGTCAAGAAAAACAACTTTTTTGCTCATGCGTTGTTAAGTATCATATCATATAAACATTAACTGTAAGAATAAGAACACAATGTAAAAACACAAACGGCAAAGCAATTATTAATTGCATACATTAGTTTCGATAAATGCTTGCCTAGCCCTACGATCAAAAAAAAAAATCTTGGGTTCGGAGTAAATACCACTAGACAAGCAACAATATCGGACAGGGTGTGTAAATAATTTAATCTACACGCAAGATGTCCTTTACATGAAATTTACCAACAGATCCTGACGATAACTCGCGTAGCTCATACACTACATCTGACAACCTCCTTTCAACCGTGCACTTCACAAATTTCGGCGCCAGCTTGGCGGAGAAATACTTCGCTGCGTTAGATTGTACGAAGTTCCTTCGCCAGACCACATCGCCTATTTTCGCTGTGAAGTGTCGTCGTCTTAGGTTATAATGTTGTGAATTTTTCTGGTACGCCTGAGTTAATGCATCTACTACCTTGTCAAAAATTTTTCCCAATTCCAACAACGATGATGCCGCTGCGCTTCTATCGCCTATGGTCAGATCATCAGCTGATGTTGGTAAATCCCTAAGAATTGAATGGAATTGACCGTCAGTGACTATTTCACGACCGGTGGCTAAGAAGTACGGTGTGTATCCCGTTGCTAGGTTCACCGTGCTATTCAGTGATAGCTGAATTTGCTGAAGGTATTTGGACCAATTACGTTGATCTTGTTCAACTAGTATGGATAAACAGACTTCAGCGGTTTTGTTATACCGTTCGACTGTATTCGCTTGCGGTGCATAATGCGCCGTATAGAAAATTCGAGGGATAGAATATCCATCGCAAAATGATTTAAACGATTTGCTTTTAAATATGGTAGCGTTGTCACAAATAAGAATCGCGGGGGTTCCCCATTTCAAGATCAATTCCTTTTCCAAAAATGAAGTGACCGTTTGAGTGGTTGCAGTACGGAGGGGGTGAAGCCATACAAATTTTGAGAAAACGTCTACAACTGACAGAATGTATATATGACCCGAATATGCTTTAGGTAATGGGCCTATAATATCTATTGACAACGTGTGCATCGGAACGTCCACCTCCTTTTGATTTGTCATGAGTCCGTGAGGTGGTGAATTTGAGTGTTTATATGCTTTACACTTGTCACACCGTGTGACAAATTCCTTAACATTTTCAAACATATTTGGCCAATAATAATGTTCCCTAATTTTCAAATACGTTTTTTGAACTCCTGGGTGTACACTACAGAAGGAGTCATGGTTTTCCTTGATGCATTCATCGACCAGCTCTTTAGGAATTACTAACCTCCAATTGTTTTTTGAAGTACAAGAGCCACCTTTGCAAAATCTAAACAAATTGTTGCCTAGGATCTGAAAATTTTTGAAACGAGTAGGCTTAGTTTTACAGCCGTTATACATCTTCTTATACCACTCATCAGAAGTTGAAGAAAGTTCTTGATTGAAAGTAATAGCATCGACCGAAATTCGGGATAGTGCATCTGGTACGACATTAAGCTTACCTGCCTTATGGCAAATGTCAAAATTAAAAGTGGATATCTGCATTGCCCATCTGGCCAACCTGCCTGAGGGGTTATTTAAAGACTTAAGCCACTTTAAACTCATATGGTCAGTGATGACCGTGAACTTAGTACCTTCTATGTAAGCACGAAAATGATTTATGGAATCCACTACCGCGAGCAGTTCACGCTCTGTTGTACTGTAATTTCTCTCAGGTTTTGCCAGTAAACGTGAAAAGAAAGCCACAGGACGCTCGATTCCATCTATGTCCTGCGTCAAAACACTACCAATGCCTACGGATGATGCGTCGCAATGAAGCACGAAAGGTTTCGAAAATTCTGGCGACGCCAAAACTGGAGCTGTTATTAAAGCATTTTTAAGGGTATTGAAAGAATCCTCAGCTGCTTCGGACCATTGGATGCCGTCACTGCCTTTCTTCTTACCTACCAACGCTGTCATAGGTGCTATGATGGTGGAAAAATCCTTAACAAACCTACGATAGTATGAACATAGACCTATAAATCCTCGTAGCTGCTTGGCAGTTTTAGGCTGTGGGAAATTCTGAATGCTGCTCAGCTTCTCTGGGTCAGTGCGCAAACCTTGTGTATTGATGATGTATCCCAAGTATCTAAGCTCTCCTTTGCAAAATTCGCACTTTTTTTAAGTTGATAGTGAGACCAGCGTCACTAAGCGACTTCTTTACAGCAGCAAGTATCTCCATATGTTCAGAAAATGACTCTGTGGCAATCAGAAGATCGTCCAGATAACAAAAAACTTTTCCGTCAAATTTGTGCAGAAATAGCGAATCAACTAGCCTTTGCATTTCAGCTCCCGCATTGGATAATCCGAATGGCATTCTTTTAAAATGAAAAAGACCTCTATTAGGGACTACGAAAGCTGTTTTCTCACAAGAAGTACCTTTGCCGTCTATTCCATCCTGACTTGACAAACTGACCTGCCAAAAACTCGATGATAAATCAATTGAACTAAGATAATGTGCTCCTCGCAGATTGTCCAAAATCGAATTTATATAAGGAAGTGGGTACGAGTCTTTAACCGTGACATCATTGAGCTTACGCGCGTCGAGGCAGAATCTCCATGATCCATCTTTCTTTGGGATCATGACAACCGGGTTGGACCATGGTGACCTCGACGGTTCGATGACATCGAGCCTCAACATCTCGTCCACCTCCCTATTCAATGCTGTCAACTTAGCAGGCGATAAAGGGTAATATCTTTGTTTAATAGGCTCTCCCTGTGTAATAATTTTATGTGTAACGATATGCGTTTTCCCTAAACCTTTTTTTTCTGATGAAATTGACTCAAAGTCATTCATTACTTTTTGTAGATGTTTGGCTTGTTGAGATGTTAGATCATCTCTGGGTATTAAAGCTTTCACCTCACACAACGCACTGCAAGCACTATAACTTGTGGAGTTGCCTCTCCTCACGACATCTCCAAACTTAAAAATGTCCACTAGACCAAATGCATCAGCGAAATCCATACCGCACAAGATTTCGTGATGTATGTCAGGGCAAACTAAAAAATTAAAGTGGGCAGTTATCCCATTACAAGTTATTGGCAAAGACATTATGCCAATGACTTTAATTTGTGATAAATCCGCTAAAAATACTGCTGGCACGACTGAAGCATCCCTAGCATGTAATGTCCATCCGAGTCTTTGAAAATATCGATGCTTATTCGCACCTAAAACTGATAAATGTGCCCCAGGATCGAGCAATGCTTCGAAATTACGGTCCTTTATTGTGAATTTAACAAACAACCGATTATCCCCTACGAATGACGATATTTCAGGCGAAGAGACTGTTTGTGTGTGTAACGACTTGCTCGGGGGCCCCATCAGTTTTTTTTATTAAGTGTCTGTGTAGTAGACTGCGAGCGCAAGCCTGTGTTACATTGGGTGCAGTTCTTAATCGTCACCCTCTTAGCACCGCACTTGAAACATATTATGCCTGGTATTGACCTACACACCTTATAACTATGGCCGACTTTTTTACATTTAAGGCAAGTAATAGGTGAGCCGCGCCTGTCAGGTAATTTGCCGACGCTGACTGCATTGAGTTCGCGCTTGCCAACCGGTTTAGATTGACATAAAACACCAGAATAAGCCTCATAATTCTTGGACACGTTGACCAATTGGTCAAAGGTAGTAATATCATTGATGGCTAATAGTTGGGCGTATGTAGGTAGCAAATTGTGTTTTATAATTTCAAGTAGGTTGTCGCTTGTAATAGGATATGTTAGTCTATTGTTTAAATCCTGGATATCTAAAATAAAGAATGATACAGACTGACCTAGCTTCTGCTTTTTTTCACGAATTTGTCTCTCTATGTTGTAGTTGTAATCCTTTGATTGAAAGAATTTTCGAAATTCAACGCAAATATCAAACCAAGAGTTAATTTTATGTTGGATTGTTCTATGAAACTTGAGTGCGGTGTCAGATAACAGTTCTGAAAAACCTCTTACTAATGTTGTATCGTCAATCTGTCGTGCGATACGTGTTTCATTAACCCTAAGGAGGAAGTCGTCAATATCTGACTCTCCGTTATACTTGAGTTTAAGGGAAGCTAAATTCAATGATTTGTAGTACACATGCGCACTGGGGGGCGGTGCAACTACTTGTGTTATACCATTACCTTGGTTCATGTTGTCAAAAATTTCGCTAGTTTTAATGGGGAATGTCTTATGTGCGTGTGCTATCGGTTCTTGTGCCACGTATGTCTCTTGTGTGTTGCTGTGAGAGGCAGCATAATGGGTGGTCGTATTAGAGACTATGGATGTCGTAAACGTTTCGGGAGCCAAAGATGAAGTCCGGTTCACGTTGACTCGGGGACGTGTATTTACGGTATCCATAGGTATGTGTACCTCTAAAGGTCGTGTATACGGGCTAGAAGTTACCTGCATAACGTTCCGACTATGCACCGGTGAAGCAAATTCACTTGCATCAGTATCTGGAGTTTTTGACATTTTTTATAAATAAGTTCTTAATATCTAGTTTGTATTTAGCCTAAAATGCTCTAGTAGTAGTAGTAGTAATGGTATAATCACTGTAGCAATGCCACAGACACAATAACAACAAAGTTATGTTTCAAAAGTATGTTCGTAAAAATTACTATGAAAAAATTCAATTTTGTTAATAAAAACAAAACCTGCAACTATTTAGTCCTGATCCTTGTGTATTTAAGCTCTAAAGGGTGTACAAGATCAGATAAAACTATAAAAACAACCAATATGTTGATATATAAAAAGTTGATTTTTGTCGGGAGAACGATAAGACAAAAAAACTCAAATTTGCTCACAAAACCGAAAATTGACACAAGACTTTATCTGGTCCTAGTGTTTATCAATGCAGAATGGTGCACCGAATCAGATAGAAGTTTAAAAATCACCAATCTGTTAATACTTAAAAAGTTGATTTTTGCCGGGATGAGAATGACAACTCATAAAACACAAATTTGTTCACAAAAACAAAATTTGCACATATTTTGGTTTGGTTTCTTACTGTCATTAACTCTAAGCAGTGTAAGCAATTATATTAAACACTTAAACCATCCAGATGTCAATATTAAAAAATGTTGTTAGTTCTGGATGAAACTTTTGTTAAAGAAAAAAAAAACTTAAATTTGCATAAAAAAGTCAAAATTTACACATTTTGTGGTCTGGTCTTCACGGATATGAATTCTTAATAGGGTGAGTGACCAGATTCAATATCTATAAACCATCAATATGTCAATATTTAAAATTTTGACATATTCCTGAGGGAACGGTGAAGTATGAACTATTAATTTTCTTAAAGTAAAGCTACTGCTTTCAAGCCTAGATACAACAATAAAAATTGTATCCCTCAAAAGATAAACACAAAGGAAATTCCCCCCCGAAGCTCAATTGCAACAATGGTTACCAACTAATTTCAATTGAATTCAGGCGCTGTACATGCAGCACTTTAATAGGTAATCACAATAAAATAAAGTTCGGGCGCCATGTAACGTAACGGGGATTAAGGGTGTCGGTGTGGACTTCCCAAGTCCCGTGTTACAATAGTTTGATTTGTAAAAGAAGATTACCTGGATAACAGCAGCCGGAGATACAGTGGACCTTTTAGGTTAAGGGCCGTGTTGTCTGGCTAGTAAACCCCTGTTGCAGTGAGTTCGTGAAAGAAAAACCAGTGTATATTATTATCACCACGTTTAATGGTCTACAATACAAAAACCATAGGCCTTGTGGTATATCAAACGCACTACTTAGCCTATATATATATGGCAGGATGTACCAGTATTACTCCAGTTAGAATACTTATATCTACACACACTTTACTTACTTGCTATAAACTTATATCAGATCTATTGACCTGGCCGGCTCTTGCGCCGATGCGATGAAATTATTTCATTTGACACAATTAACTAAACATCACCTTGTGACGTGGCTAACAAAATATACTTTAATCTAGCGACCTAGAGATGGATCCATTCTGGTTAACATTATTATAATCTATGATTTAAAGGCTAAATAAATCTAGTTACATTCTCGGATCGTTATGCAGCCTCCTGAAGGTGAACTACGTTGTTAAACTGTCGGTGGACTATCGCGTAGGCACCGCTAACCAACGAGATGCAGTAATCAACCTCGCGTATGGATGTATAAGAAGAATCCTGGTGGCCCTCCTTGGTGCCAAGTAGTGAAAAAGAAATGCACGTGGCGCAAAAAAGAGAATAAAAAATGCCGGTGCGAGAACCGGTTACCGCTACAAAGCCGGGCTCGTCAGCGGCGCGCAGTCCCGTCTGTGGATCACGCGTCCCACGCTGATGGGTTCACGGGGAAGAATTCCTCCGTGTTGGGATTCCGCCAAGGGACGGGCAGGTATTCCCAGCAATAATAGGTAGGTACTCCAAAGACCCGCTACAACAAAAGTTACGCGTCATTAGCAATCAGCACGCACTTCACAGACCGCGATTATTACAAGGTCTATCTAGCTTATAAATACCTTTTTGCGGGTCCTGTGATGGTACGAATTGCTCTTGAAGAGACACCTTACGGGTCTTCTCGCTCGAGAGAAAAAAATGCCGACTGCCTCCATCTTTGCTTTTCGTCTCTTCCCCTTCCCACCAAGCCAAACCCGCTTGGTCAGTTACATCTACGGTCCGTTTCATTTCACTCATCCCTCACGTTCCGTTCGTGACTTTTATTCCTCCACCTCTCATACGCCATACACGATTAGGGCTTTATCGCATTAACGCCATGTCATTAACTGAAGCTAAAACTATCCTGTACATTAACCATCCTATCCTCTTAAGCGAATATTTTATCCACTATTTGACATAATGTTCTACGTTACGCGGAACGTGAATTCTGGTGTGACCACTCCGAAATTGATCCGCTCGTAAACTATATATAAATTATCATTAGTTCCAAATCTGTTTACTAATTTAATATACCTATTATTTATTCTAATCTAGATTTATTGTACACTAAATAAAACTATTTTTTTTTTATGTTCTTTTTTTTTATTCCTAAACTATTTCGTTGACAAGGATCAGTCATTGTCACTGTCAAAATGACAATGTCAGATTCACGACGTCTAACCTATGTGTATGTGTAGTATTGTGACTGGATGTAAACACGGAATAAAACGACAGAAATATATCGAGTTTAATATCTTTGTGTTAATGTGCTTAATGTATGAAATCCTCGTTATCACGAGACAAAAAGAGAGTATTATACTAGAACGTATGGATAATGTGTTGGTGAGTATTGCAGAGTGTTACAAGGTTACAGAACTAAAAAAACCTATAAAATCTACAGCCACAAAATATGACATTCCACGAGCCACTTTGCAGAGACATCTTAAAACCGGTTCCATAAAAAATAAACTGGGAAGATTCACTACTGTCTTCAGCGAGGAACAGGAACTCGAATTGTTAAATTATGTTTTTGAAATGGACTGTGTGTTTTACGGACTATCAAAAGTGGAATTCCTGCAGCTTGTGTACCAATACGCAGAAAAAAACCGCATCCATCATCCATTCAAAGATGGTACTGCCGGCAACGATTGGTACATAGGCTTTACCAGAAGACACCCTGATTTGACGCTCAGAAAACCCGAGCCAACTTCTATTGCTAGAGCAAGGGGTTTTAATAAGCCCCAAGTGTATCGATTTTTAGGGTTTCGTAGCCAAATGGCAAAAACGGAACCCTTATAGATTCGTCATGTCTGTCTGTCTGTCTGTCTGTCTGTCTGTCTGTCCGTCCGTGTGTCACAGCCACTTTTCTCCGAAACTATACGGCCTATGCTATTGAAACTTGGTAACTAGATGTATTCTGTGAACCGCATTAAGATTCTTATATAACACTAGAAAAAAAGCAGTAAATTTTGGGGGTCCCCATACTCAGAACTGAAACTCAAAAATTTTTTTTTTCATCAAACCCATACGTGTGGGGTATTTATAGATAGGTCTTTCAAAATGCTGTTGAGGTTTCTAACATCATTTTTTTCTTAAGTGAATAGTTTGCGCAAGAGGGACTTCCAAAGTCGAAAAATGAGTGTCCCCCCCCCTCTAACTTCTAAACTAAGAGAGTGATAAATCTAAAATAAATATATGATGTACATTGCCATAAAAACTACCAACGAAAATTGGTTTGAACGAGATAGAGCTGGTAGTTCTTTTTTAATACGTCATAAACCGCAATTTTCGGTTAGAAAAATCCCTACCATTGCGAACGTGTTTATTATGTTACTTGCTGCTACGAAACCCTTCATGGGCGAGTCCAACTCGCACTTGGCAGGTTTTTTGATCTGTTAGAAAAAGAAATACAAAAAAATTAAAATTGATGCCACTCGCCTCTATAATATGGACGAAACAGGGGTACAAACTTCATCTAACAAGCCACCCAGAGTACTGACAAAAGTTGGAAAACGTCAAGTTGGCCTAATTGCAAGCAGTGAAAGAGGTAGAACTACCACCATTTATGATCTTCGCGCGCAAGAAAATGAACTCTCGATTATTGGATGGAGCAGCACCAGGTACCCAAGGAACCTGTACAGACAATGGATGGATTAATGGACCAGCGTTCTTCGAGTGGCTGAGATTCTTCATTGAAACTGTCCGGCCTTCATCAGATAAAAAAGTAATACTTGTTTTGGACAACCATGAATCCCACAAATATTTACCAGCATTGGAATTGGCCTCTGTAAACAATGTCATATTTATATCTTTGGCACCCCACACGACGCACCGTATGCAACCCTTAGACTACTGTGTGTACGGGCCTTTGAAGACATATTTCGAGCAGGAAGTTGCTACGTTCCAAAAATCTCATGCTGGGCGAATCATTAACCAAAATGATATAGCAAGCATTTTCGCTAATGCCTATATGAAAGCTGCTACTGCTCAAAATTCAATTAAAGGATTTAAAAGTACAGGTCTCTTTCCAACAAACCGATATATTTTCGAGGAGTCAGATTTTGAACCTGCAGCAGTGACAGATAAACCACTAAACCCAGAAAATGAGCAATTTGAACTATCACAATCTGAAGTACCTGACCCAGACAGGACACCGTCTCCTTCTACTCTTGACCAGATCATACAATCCCAAATTATAAATCCACCTCAATCTTCAAACTTACCTACAGTCGATTTTGCTCTCTCAGATGGACCTGTAAACATAGCCGTCGCAGAAGATGATAACATAACTTCGCATGAACTACCCAGATCTACCCTCGATATTGAATTCATTCCGGACTCTTGCATACTGGCAACATTATTAACACCCGTTAAATGTGTCCCTTCGAATATCAGAAGTGCTACAGTTACTTCTATGGACTTAGACAATGAACCGAGTATAAGTACAGGTCATTTTACTCCTAAAGTTCTTAGAACACTACCAAAAGTGGGTCTAAATAAGACAAATAGACGTAGGAAAGCTCAAAAAGCCGAAATATTAACTAGTTCACCAATTAAAGATGAGCAGAGAACTAAACTGTCAAAAAAAATTAAAATTGAAAATGAAAAATGTAAAAAGAATCTAAAAAAAATACTAAAGAAAAATAATGATAAAAAACAAAAAAATATAAAAAACCAAAAAGTTCCCAGAAGGAAAATTGTTCATACCGATGTCTAGTATGCAACGAGCTATATGAACATCCACCCACTGAGGACTGGATCCAATGTGACGATTGCGAAATGTGGGCTCATGATCAATGTACGTCTTATTCAGGAATGGGTGCATTTTATTGTGACATGTGCCACGAGATATAATTGCATCGACTTACGATGGATGTGATGAGTAAAAGGTTGTTGAAGTTTTAAAAGTTTTTGAAAGAGCTAATTACCTAGAAGAACCTAGAAGATTATGTTTAATTTAAAACTTGTAAATGGGACAGAGACTGCGGTTTCCTTTTTTGGCTGCTAGGAGCAGCTATTGTTTTGCTTACAAATTTTGGAATTGATCGGTGCACCACTAACAGATGAAACAACTTAGGCCCCTAAGGTCTTGGTGGGGCTATTTATACCCTAACAACGAACGTTAGATAGTCTGTAAGAAGATAAAACTGCTAAGACTGCAGTGAAGACTGAATAATGAGAACATTGTTTTTGATTATTGTTGATTTTTTTGAAGTTTAATTAATATTCATAGAAAAAAAGTTTACGTTTTATTTTACGTTTTAAGTTTTCATTAAAGTTTCCTTAAATTACGTATAACGTGTTTTATTTTCAAATCAAAATAATGTGTGCTCGCTTTACCCGATGCGTGCTCATTTTGCCCTTATGTTAGTGCCCGCTTTAGGCCACCCCTCCGGGCAAAGCGAGCATTTGACAGGGTTTGCTATTTTAGTTCCAGTTCCATAGTTTTGAGAGATTATGATAAATTTCCACATGAATCATGAAACTTCTATAAATAAAGCATCTAATAGCAATAACGGTTTTTCTTGAACTTTGTTTTAATACACTTTTTCGTTCACTTAACCTTACGGTGCCCGCTTTGGGCCTCCTTCCCCTATACTACTACTATATAAGGAGAATCCAGCCTACCAAGGACTTCGGTTAATGCCAAGTTGACTGAATACCAAGTCAATCCAAAGAAAATACCCAAAATGAAGGTAAAATTCGCTACGCAAGTATTTAGTAGGACTATAGTTGCCAATATGGGATATTTAGCAGGTTGGTACTAATTTAGTCGACAGTACACGCGGGAATCCTGTTATTGCCAAAGTGATGCCCTTAAAAAGATTTTTAAAAAATATGCAAAATCTCCACGTATCAAATATTTCTACAGAAGCTCCACGAAACTCACCAAATTACGATAAATTGGGTAAAGTTAGACCTGCTATTTCAATCCTGAACAAAACATTTCAAGACAATGTTCAAGTATCAGCTTTCAACGCAATAGACGAAAGTATGATCAGGTTCAAGGGCCGTAGTCACATGAAGCAATATATGCCCAAAAAACCCATCAAACGTGGTTATAAGTGTTGGGCAAGGGCAGATTCTCGAACAGGGTATCTATATGAATTCCAATTCTATACTGGTAGAGCTGGTACTGGTTCTAAAAGTTGAGAGAGCACAGAGAACAATTCTTAAAGTTATGACTCGAAGGCCTTTCCGGTACCCAACAACCCAGCTATATCTGGACTGCAAAATATTAACGGTTCGTCAACTTTACATCCTTCGTTCGATCCTTAGGAGACACTCTACTGTCACTCCCTCAGACCCAAGCAAACGCACAAACTATCCGGCAATGAAGCGACATAAACCCGCATTCTCAAAACACCAGTATTATATACTGAGCACACATTTATATAAGCAGGTCAATAAAAAACTAAACATAATAGATCTCAACAAAAACAACCTTAAACTAATTGTGTCTTCATGGCTCCTTAAGCAGAACTACTCGCAAACAGAATCATTACTGACATTCATATCCTAACATAGTATAGTAAAATAACAGTAATAATTAGCACGTATAAACACAAGAACTTCTGATGAATATACATATAAATGTTGACTCAAACACACACACACACACACACACACACACACACACACACACATACATACACACATAAACCCACTTGTTCTCTGGTATACCTAGTTCTTCCTACACAATCAAATAATTTATAAATATACACCTACCTAACCGTAACATAACACTCCACTCACAAAAGTCACAAAATATATTATTTATTTTAATACAAACAGTCGCACCGAATACTGCGCAGGGATATCAAAAATTGTAACTGATGTATTGTATTTTTATTAAGTATATTTATTTAAGTTTACACTATTGAGCCTACCACATAAGATTCTCTATTGTGTGTTACACTGCACTTTTTTAGATGAAATAAATTATCTTATTATTATTATTACAGACTCTCGACCCTCAACAGTTTTATTATAATTATAGATTATCAGTAATTGTCATAAAAACCCTCGAGAATGCCATGACGCACATCCGGTCACGTTAAATAAGTAATATTGTCGAAAACAGAGTAGTAAAGGTCAAAAGTACAAGTGATTTGATTCAATGTTTTTCGTCTTTATTCAAAACAATTTATTTAGTTGACGTTATTATTTCTTGTCACATTTGTTTTGTTGCTCTATACAAATTCACTTTAAATAATCATTATAAACGACATGATCTTATGATAGAGTTGAAACACTTTCATTTGACTAAGTATATTTGTTGACCACTACAACCAGTAAACAAAAAGACAAGAATATCACGGTATTGCGAACGTAACAAATACATTTTTATGTTTCTTGTTTTACAGGAAGAAGCCACAGAGGTTATTTGTCGACCCAGTTGGCAAAGGGCTGAACATCGTTATCTCCGAAATCGACGTGCAGTGGATCAACCTGACGTTGCAGGCAAAGTAGTGAAAATGTAACACGGCGCAGAATACCTGAAAATATAATCCTACGAATGCTTTGCCGCTACAGTTTATTCATTACTTGTGACGTCATCGTGGACTCCTACCACGATCCGGCGCGCGCTGCACCCCTCGCCCCGCGCAGCAGCCTCAAACACCTTTATAAACGGCTGCCTGCGGCTCATCAGGTGATGTACTCCACTCGATCTGCGCGACATCACTGGGTCTGGTGGTCCAGGGCTAGAAGAACCCTCTCTTGCTCATTAGCTAACGTGACGAAAGTCTATGTTGTAATATATCGATTCGCTATATAAGAATAAACGCAGATAACTGCAGTATTACTTCAACCCTATTGTTCATTCATTCTTATCTCCTTGGTAAATATACCTGTACTTGGACCGGGATAGGTGGCTGCTTCACCCATCCCGTGACATACTGATAAGATAACAGTCGTGTATTCAATGAGCATTTTGACCTAAATGAATGGCATTTACTTGTTTTGCAAGACAATTTAATACAGCATTTCAATGCAGCTCAAATTGTTACTTCTCATGATTATTAGTGAGTCACATGAGGACACATGTTTTAGACTTTGAAAATTATGAGGTAATAAATGATAAAGAGTTTTATGACTGGACTGGCTTTCAACAGTTTGATGATTTGTTAGTCACCACACCCAGCCTTCACCAAAGAAGAAACAAAAAAAACTATTCTGGCGGCCTTGTTAACAAAACTCCGAACAGGTGACTCAAACGCACGGCTAGCATCGATTTTTAAAACTAGTGAATGCACTTACTCGCGTATGCTCCACATTTTTAGAGAAGTACTGCTGCATGACTTTGTTCCTTCTCATTTAGGCTTTGACCACATGACCACACATGATGAGGAGGAAGTTGAACGGAGGAACTTTATGATTCCGAACGAATATTCGGAAACCCAGAGAGTCCACCCAGCAAAAGAAAAGCCATAACTGTTATAGATGGTACATACATATATATATCCAAAAGAGTTCGAACTACTTTTTTCAGAGAAACCTTACAGCAGCCACAAGTTTAGAAACTTATTGAAGCCGTTTCTGTTCGTCTGCTGTGACGGGCACATCATGGAACATTAAGGTCCAAACGTTGCTACATCCACAGATGCAAAAAATATTGCTCGACATTCTTGAAAATGAAAATGATCATGGTGACGGTTCTGAAATGAAGACGTATTTATTTTAAACCGCGGTTTTAGGGACGTAATTCCCTACCTATAACAAAATGGATACGCCGTGAAAACCAAAGACTTCTATATAAACTGAGCTCAGTTTGTAGGTTTCAAAAATCGGTGCGTAGGGCATGTCTACCTCAGTTTATATAGAAGTCTTTGGTGAAAACCGCAAAAAAGCAAAGACACTAATATAGAAGAGGTTTGGCAATATTTAAAAAATGAAATTTTCCATTAGAGAATTTTTCCACATTTGTTAGATATTAAAAAAAATATTGGATGAAAGACGCATATTTTAAGATTTGGTACGTGTTTGGTGTACGTCATCGCTAGAAGATTCGATCTCTGGATCCCGGTTGTATTTTAGTTCCAGAATTTACGGATAAAATTTAATGAAACCCGGGATTTTCGGGATTGTGTTTATATATTGATGTTTAGCAGTTATTTTCAAGTCCAAGCCAGATGGCAATAGAAAACAGATAATTTCGTTAACTCTGAAAAGATGAAAAATAATGATAATTAAGAAAATGACATGAAGATGCAGATGGAATCTACGTTTACAACAAGTCAAACTGATTTAACATTGAAAGAAAAACTTCAGAACGAAATAGAAAACAGCATCCAGAAACATTAAATTTCTTTAGACTTGTTTAGATATACTTTAAAAATGACTATCATTATGCTTAAGATGTTTAAAGGTAATTAGGTACTCATATTTAAATATAATTGACCAAAAATTTTATAATTTACTTATTTTAACCACGAAACTAAAATGTAAGGAATAACAACGCATTCAACGTCTCATGTTCAAGCGTACTGCTCAATGTATTACACAAATACGAACAGTTTGAAAACGCGCGTTCGGACTCAATAGAAGTAGGAGAAATAGTCAATACATTTTTATTAGTATTCTCCAAATTATAACCTCGAGTGGAACTAGACTCAAAAAGATTCATTTCTTGTTTAATGATTTTAGAAAAATCTGTTTCTTTAATAGTTATTTCATAAATAATTCACAAAAGTGCCTAGTACGTTTATTTTATAAGAAGAAAGTATAGTTAATTCTGTTTTTGAACATAGGGACAGTGGTATAATAGCAGTAACATTTGTTTCTATTTACCCTAAATTCTGTTTAAACGATATTGTGAAACTTTTTATATATTGATATAACGTGAAATTAATGTCTTATTATATGGGTTAGTAATTATGGGAATGGAATGTGTAAATATCCACACGAATGAAACTTTACTTCTCCTTTGTGCTAATCAAGCCCTGGACAACTAATTACTAATTAGGGACACTTACAAAAACATAAGAAATATCAAAAACAGAGTGTTATAAGAAAGGAAATTTTGTATTTATGATTAAATTAAACTAAATTGAATGTTTTCTATACACATTCAATATCTAGTGGTATTCTCATTGTTGACCATAACCATTTGCCTTTGGCGTGGTATCCGCGCTATTAAATGGTCACAGTTTCTTTAAGGATGTTGATCCAGAGGTCATTGGAAGTATTAAACAGAAGTTTTATATTGCCTGTTCGTTTAGTGGTGACCTTTTTACTCACATCGTACAAAGGATTTAGGGCTGGGCTATTGGCAGGTCAATTCAAAATTGTTACAAGTTCCTCGCCGAAAAATGATCTGACTGACAGTGCAGTATGTTTTGGATCGTAGTCGTTTTGAATTGTTCATGTAACAAGAAGGGTTTCTTCAGCGTACGGCAGCATCATGTTACGTGATATTTTTGGAACGAAGTTCCTTATCGCGCGTTGTGAAAGGGGGCTAGACGGATTTCTCTAGCTCGGAAGTAAAATGTCACCATTTGCACAACCAAAAATTCAATATAAATACTTAGCTCAGTTTTAACTGGCCACACTGATAAACAAATGTACTAGGTGAGTTAGGCAAGTAACTTTAAAAGCTAGCGCGTTTAATAAGGATTCTAAAACTATAAAACGCTTACTAGTTTATGTCTCGCATTGCAGGCATTTTTTTAATTTTCGAGTATAAAAACAGTTTTTTAAATGTTTTTTTACTTTACTTTGAAGTGATTCTGATGTACCTGTGGCTTTCCCCAAGGCCGTAACTCTTAATATTAGCTAGAGAAGTACCAATATACTGATTTGACAAAGTGTGAGCGAGACAGATAGCTACTATTATTTTATTGAGATAGAGATACCTAATTAAAATGTGATAGTTGTTATTGACGTTATTAAATAAAACAACAATAATTTAAGTTTTGATTTTTTTAAATTACAAGAGATGTTCAAACTGCCTTCCATCAACCGCAATGCAAGCTAGACATTAAATTAATTATAAATATTAAGGGTACTTTCCCTCCAACTACCGTCTTTAAAGTCCACCCTGTATATAAATGTTTATTAAGTTAAATAAATCAACAAAAAATATTAGTAGTTATGCACCCCCATGTTCCACCCCGAACCGTTACTATCAACTAGTGACGTCAGGCCACCCATGGTATATTAAACAAAGCCCGTTGTTTTTAGAAGGCCTTTATTACTTACACGTGTAACTCACGAAACGAAATACTTAATTGTTATAGCACTAGCTCCTAACAAACGTTTTACTTGTATTAATTCTACATTAATTAATTTAAGTTCTTTTTTTAATTAAAGTTATTAAAAAACAAATTAGAAGCGTTAATATTTGACTGGCGCAGCCGGTAGGATTTAATCGTCGCAAAAAGTTACCTGTCAAAAGGACTTAACTTCAGTGCCGACGCGTACTAATCGCCAAGACTTACTCCGCAAAGAATCTACAAATTTTGTCAAAGAAAACGTCAAGACCGTTCGCAGCACGGGAATCAGGATGGGATCGTGCGTAATGTAGTAGACCTTTGACTCGCTTTCCTTTTGTTCCATTCCTTTTATATACATGATAACGTTTTTCTGTATTTTTGGACAAAAATTGTCGAATTTACATTTAGTTTTAAACTACGTGAGTTAGACACAAATCGCCAATTACGTTTATTTATTTGCCTTATAATTGTTGTGTTGTTATATAAACTTATAGCGTGTGTATTATTTCAAAATGAATCAGATCCAGTTGATTCCGAAAGCGGTACAAGGGATTATTCCTAAGTATGATGGTGAATGAAAAATTGTTAAATTTATTCATAAAAAAGTGTGAATATGTATTACGAAGTTTTAGATGGGAAAATACTCCTGCACAACAAATATATGTTTACCACTGTATAACCAGTTCGTTAGTAGGGAAGGCAGCTATATTAATTAGCGAACGGGAAAATATTGATACGTGGGAAGAATTAATAGAACTTTTTGTTTAACATTTTGGGGATCCTAGATCAGAAGCGTGTATAGCGATAGAATTAGAAAACATTAGAATAAAACACGGCGAATCTTACATCGATCTATGCCATAGAATTCAAAATGTTAGAAGCTCGCTTATTTCTTAGGTAAATTTATTATCAGATGCAGGAGTTAAGGCAGCAAAGCAATGTATTTACAATAATACACAGCTTTGAACGTATTTTTGTACAACTTGCCGAAAGATTTAATCACTTTTGTTAGATTAAACAAGTGAACGATATTAGAGACAGCCTAAAGTATCGTTACAGAAGAGGTAAAGTTCAGAAATCAATATCAGATGAAAAACAACAGTAAGCATCATGATAATTCCAATGGTAATCAATTTAAACAAAATGTTTATTCCTCGAATCACTTTAAATTTGGTATACAGAACCAGCAAAAGGTTAACCCAAGTTTTAAGCCGAATTTCACTCCGTTCAATAAATTCTCACAATATAATCAAAAGTTTCATACAAACCAAAACCCACAAAATAATCAGGGATTTAGGTTTAATACGCATCAAAATGCACAAATAAATTAACAACAACCTCCTTTCAGATATCCAAATGCTCAACAGCAGCAATTTCCTAGACTTCCTAGAGGTATAAATAACTATAAACAATCAGATTTCTTTAAATCTAACCCAAACCAACAATTCCGTTTCGGGACTCAAAATCAATCTCGTAACGTGAATAATGACGATGAGACTATGCGAATTGTTAAGAAAAACAATATTGTAGGAACAATATTGTTGATCAAGAACTGAACTACGAATCAGCTTGAACAGTTCAATGAAAATGAATATAACTTAAACTGTATAGACGAAGAGGACGCTAATGCTTTTTCTCTTAAAACTCTAAGGAAATTTTTTTCATAGAAGCCTCGACATGTCCCCAGTCGAAATAATTAATTTAAATAAGCATGATACTTTAAAATTACCCCACATAGAGTTACCAGAAATAAATGCAATTTTTATGATAGATTCTGGTAGCACACGTTCATTTATGAGTCCTAGAAAAGCAAATGAATTTTACAAAAAAATTAAGTATGTAGAACCTTTTGATGTTATTACGACTCACGGTTGTACCAGACATGATGAAGTAATTTATATACCATTACCTAGAACTTATAAATCACTTTTACAACATAATTTTTTCTTGTACAACGTGGATAATTCTTATGATGGTGTCATGGATGGTTTAGGCTCTGATTTACTAAAAGAATTAGGAGCTAACATTGATATGAAAAATCAGGTTTTAAGAACTCAAAAAACAAACATTCCTATATCTTACCTGTCTGTTTTGGAAATTAAAGTTCCTGCAAGATCAGAAATTAGGACTAAAATTCCAACAACATTAGAGAATGGAAACGGGATAGTTAATTTTATTGAATTTCGTCCAGGAGTTTGTATGCCAGACGCTTTAGTAAATTGTGTCAATTCTTTCGCATCAACAGTAGTGCAAAACGCTATAGATGAAGATGCATATATATCATTTTCGAGACCTGTACCAGTTTATACAATAGGAAATGAACCAAAAAATAGTGTTAAAATAAATTATATATTAAATTCCAACAAAATAAATGTAATTTTAGAAGATAATCTTTCTAAACTACGATTAGACCATTCACATCAAGAAGAAAATTCTCTTATATCTAATCTTTGCCATGAATATTTAGACATATTTCATTGTGAACAATTAACCTTATCTTTTACAAATCAAATCAAATGAAATATTACAGAAAACCGTTAAAACCTGAATTACAGCTGAGTAAGCTGTAATTCAGGTTTTAACGGTTTTCTGTTTAACACAAATGAAATCTTTCCAAAAATTATTTAGGGATATTTTCTCAATTGAAGGAACTTACTTTCTTACAATTATAGATGCATTTATCAAGTTAGGACAAGCATTTGAAATCGCTAATAGAACGACACCAGAGATTGTTAAAGCATTAATAAAATACTTTTCAACTTATGGTATTCCTACAAGAATTAGTTCAGATCCAGCAACATAATTTAATAATAACCTTTTCAAGGAAATGTTAAGTTTTTATAAAATAGATTTACACATTGGTACACCCCGTAATCCAAATTCAATGGGATTAGTAGAAAGATTCCACTCTACCATTATAGAGATTTATAGATAAGCTAAATATGAAAGAAAAGTAACCGACCCAGCTTCAGTTATGACTTATGCAATTATGTCATATAACCAATCGGTTCATTCTACAACAGGACTTACACCTTTTGAAGTAGTTTTCGGACACACAGACTCATCGAGTATCTTTGAAGTCGATTTCGAAAAACAGTATACACAACAACTTGTAAACTATCACATTAAAAGAACGAAATATCTTTACAATCATTTAGCAAACCAAATTAAAGCAGCCAAAGAAACGATCAAAAGTAAACGTGGTGGAGTAACCAATTTCCAAGTAAAACCTGTAGATAACGTTTACATTAAAGGTGTCAATATTAGGCGTAGTAAATATAAACCGCGTTATCAAAAAGCCACAGTTACTGGCGACATTAACAGAAACACTTTAGAAATAAAAACTCAAGATAGAAATTCTAAAGTGCCAGTTATAGACATAAAACGTCCTTCACAGGTACGTCCTGATGATTGCGACGCAAGCAGCCCTAAGCCTGACCCTTCAACTTCAAAGGATTGAATATAATCCAGGAATACTCCCAGTGAAAGAAGGTTAAGCCCAAATTAGCCTCTATAACTGGCATATAGTTAAAATATTAGATTTCGAATTAATTAGCAATAACTTCAACTATAACATTAGAAAATATATAGAAATCAGTACTATTTTACAAGATAAGTTAGAGATTTATATGATAGATGGTAGTCTTGTCTTGTAGACGTTGAACTCCAATGCCAGTATATGATGAACATAACTATAGAAAGATATAACCAACCTATACCAAAAGTTAGAATCAAACGAGGTGCCATTAACTCACTTGGTTCAATTATTAAAGTAATCACAGGAAATTTAGATAATGAAGATGCGTTACGATATGATGATATGATTAATAAAATTTAGTCAAAACAAAATGCACTTGCAAATAAAATGACATTAATTTCAGAAATAGTTAGCACATTTGTTAATATTACAAACGCAACAAGAAATAATTTCCTAATGATAGGAAAAACTCTTGAGGAAATAGAAGAATATATTAATCAAACAGAGTACCAAAGAAATAGAGAGCTTATTTTAGATTCATTTAATTTACTTGTTCATAATTTTCAAGTACTTTTGACACGCTTAGATGAAATAGAAACCGCTGTAGCATTTAGCCGTGTAAATAATTACATCAATCAATTTTAGACACTCATGAATTATTTACAATTTTAAAAGACATTGAGAACGGATAAATTAGTTTTACCTGTTAGTTTAGATAATCTGACTATCTTAGAACAGTGTATTAAAGCTTATGTAAAAGGCAACAAATAACTTTTATAATGTCAGTTCCAACAGTCCAAACAGATATTTACAACTATTACCAATTGCATCCTTTTCCAATGTATAACCCAAGCTCAAACCATACATTCCTAATTACTCCTAAACATTCCTATATCCTTGCGAGAGGGTCGAAAATATTACCACTCTCCCAACCTTGCCGAGAGATGGACGAAGTAAAATTCCTTTGTTATGAAAACGACATTTCACCTACCCAAGAAAGTCAATGTATCCAAGACTTGATGAAATACTCTACCAAGATTACATCGTGCTCTCTGTTACCTGTAAAATCTTCTGAAATAAAGATTATATTCTTAATCGCGCTTCGAAATATTTACACTGGTGAACTTGCTGAAGAATCTTCTGTGCAATGTTTGCTAAATATACAGGAAAATGGAGAGGCTCTGTTAAGAACGTATGAAAATGAGCGATCCGTACTCAAAAGCAGAAAGTTATCCAATCCTATTAAAAACATGAATTTAGCAATTTACTACTTTAGAAAAACAAAACAAGAGCACTTCTTATAAAAAGTTACAAGATGCAACAGATATAAGTCTCATTAAAAAAACATTTTTGTTGGCTAATCAACGTGGATTTGACACAAAAATATTTTTGAAAACATTTTTGTTGGCTAATCAACGTGGATTTGACACAAAAATATTAGCATCTTTCGAAATCTTGAATTACTGCAACTACCTTTTTGACGCTGAAGGGTTTTACAGGAAATCTCCAAAATCACAACAACTCGCCCTTGAAATTGAAAACAATTATAAGTGTGATACTTACAGGCGGCAAGGGGTTCAAAAATTTACATTGATGATGGTATGGCACTACACTTCATCGAATCCAATTAAAAAAATTCAGCAGATTTGGCGATTTTGCTAAGACTTCAATAGAATTCAGAATCTTTTTTCGAAGCCAAATGTAAAACGAGTTGATATTGTATTTGACAGATATGATGATATTTCAATAAAATACTTGGAATCAACGTTACGGATTAAAGGTCAAATGATGAAAAATTTTAAAATTTCAAATGAGCACACCAAAATTCTATATAGTAATAATTTCTTTTCAAGCACTGAAAATAAGTTACAGCTTGTTCGATTTCTATGTACTGCTGCCACTAGATTGTACAAGTAAATGAAGATTGCGAGTTATATATTTGTGGAGGATTTGAAGATCCAACAAAATGTTTCAAACTACAAGGTTCTTTATTTTTTGAAATACCTGATTTTAATTCTAACCATTTAGAAGCGGATTCACGGATTTTTGGTCATAAATTTCACGCAGTGAAAATCAAACCTGGCCATATCATAATCATTAGGAATTTACTGCTGAAACAAGCATGCACGTCTAGGATGTTTAGGTCTATGGTTCGACGGTTCCTATAAGAAAAAAATCATTTCACGATGTCATCTGACTGCTCGATCCCTTGGAGAAAACATTTGTGGTATTCTGCCAGCATTACACTCTCTGAGTGGTAGCGATGATTCGACTAGCAGATTAGGCTCGAAAAAAATGCTTTAAACGCTGCATCGTTGGATTTTCTTTTTGATTGATTTGCACCTATCTTTTAAAAAAAAACTCAACGGCTGATGAACTTCGGTATAAATTAATTTCCCAAAAATATTGGTTTCGGCTTAAATCTATTAAGAGCTTCAACACAAACATATGTATGGGTGAATGCTATTGATTAACACCTTCTTAGGCTATGAAAGGAAAGATGGTAAATTATACCCAAGACAAATGACTACGCAACCACTGCCAGAATTGTTGATTCAACCCTGTAAATGTACATCCAATTGTAAAACAATGGCTTGCTCTTGTAAAAAATTTCACATATTGCTTGTATTTCGTTATGCAAATGCATAAATAACGATTGTCAAAATAAAAAAGATTGATTATTATATATTTTTTAAATATGTTCAAATTTGCTTTTTTGTATTAAATGATTACAATAATTTTTGTTTTCATTGTTAATTTTTCTGTTCTTTTTCCACTATTATAATGGTACCAAAGCATGTGTTCAGTCCATTTACTTGATGTCCAAGGGGGTGGGGTGTAAAAATAGTAGTTTTCCATACAAGTGTGGGATTTCTGTTATGACAACGAGTTTCGTCGTTTTTATGACAGTTTTATTTTCAAGTTGAACTTTAACTCAGACAGGATGTCTTCCCACAATAGTGGACGAAACACTAACCAGTTCCAGCGTGGTGATCCCGCTAGCGGTAGTGAAAACCAAGACCGACGCCAAAATCCCGGCACCCGAAACCAAAGACGCGCTTATGAATTCCAGCAGCAGAAGGTTACAAACTGGGCTGACGCGCGTGAATTTGAAGAACGTCCTCCAAAACCTAGAGGCCCTACTCAACGTAGCTCGAATTGGAGAGACAAACAAAAAGAGAAGAAAGAAAAGAAGCAGGTGAAGAAAAATGATGCCTCCGCTGCCTATGATTTTAAGGCTACCCGAGAAACAGCTCCCATAGATGAACCTTTATACGACATCGGACCGCACAGTAGCTCAATTCCGGTGCAGGAGAACTACTCTCAAAATTTTGAATTTTCCGGATAAATTGATCAAGTTGAACGCTCTTACGAAGCGATGAGGGGAATTGACCCCCGGCTAGACCGCCGCTTGCCGTTTTCTATGTTCCAGCACTCAATGTGCACAGTTTTGTATTGTTACCTTATGGATCTCGCTCTTGCGAATGGAGAGAGGAAACTGGGTATGGGGAAATGCCAGGACTTGCTTCCTGAGGACCTTTGTATTCCAGATAATCTTTACCATTTCCTTGCGAATATAGGTAACACTACCACCGTCAATGGTGAGAAATTAAAATAAACATCCCTGATGCCGCCGTCCCACAGCCACAAGCAGATGATATTCCTGCAGGCCCATTTGGCGCTATTACCCCTGAAAATCATAACGTTTACGAATGTTATATATCGCCATTAGTAACGATGAATAGAGTACTCAATTCCCGTCGAGCACACGGAGAAGCTGAGATTCCACCGCTTCCAGCAGGCGGAGTACCTAATGAAAACTTGCTAGGCCATGGACCACCAGACATCCTCCAAGTGGAAGCTAGACAACGCATCGAAGGATTCGAGTTTCCTGAGGGCGATTCAGAAGCCGCTCGTCTCCGAGTCTGTCCAGAATTAATGGCCCGCGTGAATACCGTTTTATTTGAGATGAAGAACCGCTACAAGATGCGAGACATAGGACGCTCATCCCCAATGCTCAGAAACTACATTGTCCCGAAGAAGATACCGGGTTACGTACAATACGTGCGAGTCCCAGAAAATACACCCGACAACGTCCGGCTAAGTAAAAAGCAAAGCCAGATCCGCGGACCCGCAGCTTTTGGGTCAGCTACAGCTGGACAAGTCAATCTTCATTGTCTGCACAGAGAACGGACGAACCATGCCCGAGGACCGTGCTATACTGTTGGAGGAGCAATTCCCAACGGATGGTTAGCAACCGTAAATTCTAACTTCAACATGGTTGCGCCTTTTACGCCCACAATAGGAGTTAACAACCCGGCAATCCGGTTGCTGAAGTTCGACAGGTGTTGACCCGAGCCGAAGGCGAGGGTAGACAGTCGGAACGAGTTTAAATAACAGTCCCACACGTTGTATTGAACAACTATTTTTAATACAGTTGCGAAAAAATTAAGCAATTTAATAAAATAATAAAAACAATAAACCTGAATATCCAGAATAGCGCCAACCGTAAAATATATACCTACCTAAGCAGAGACTATGGCAGTGCACTTCATACAGCCAACTTTATTTATATTTATAAATTTAATTTGGCGGATACTTATATTAATTTATGTCTAAATTTTGATTAAAATTACTTTTAATCTGAAATTGAAACAAGTTATTATCTTTTTTTGAAATATTTGCATGAAACACAGACATTATTTTGACAGTTGGAAAAGAAAACACACGAGTGCGGGAATGGTAAAGAAAAAGCACGGGTCTGTAATAGCCCACATCCCAAACGCTATTCGTCCCTGTAATACGCCACTTTTTGAGCAACTGTATTGAAAAATTGGACCATTACACCTCCTGGCAACATTCAAAATCATAATTTGCATGCTTTTCTAAGTTCAAAACCATACACCGAATGCGGTCCTCACATTTTGCACACACAACTCCATCCAGTGCCCGGTCTATAATGAGTATGTTCAAGTACCGGATGCCATATTGATAGAACTCGGCGATAACAGGAAAATTCAATACGAAAAATTTTGAACGAAATCGATTTTTCAAGTAAGGTTCTTCTATTTCATAAATAACTAGCTGACCCGCGCAACTTCGTTTGCGTGATAAATGAAGAACCGCTCGACCAATTTTGCGCAAACTTCACATAAACCATCTACTAAATAGTCCGAACAAACCCTAAACATTTGGTTTGGATAGGTGTGCCCGTTCTTGAGTTATAAAATTACAACGAAAAGTGGCATTGATTTTTATATTTATAGATAATTGTCACCATAAGAAACTGAGTCAACGCGCCACAGAAACTTGTTGTTATTGTCATTTGTTACCATTATATTAGCATTTGCCGCGAATTGGGGAGAGAATTCAGCCAATTCTGTCCCAACTCGGATGAATGTAACGGATTGATGACGAGTGGAGGTTGCTACCAAATGTAAGCAAATTTGCAGAATTAGGAATAGGGTAAACCAGAGTATTATTGCCCAGCGACAGTTATTGCCCGTGTTAAGAAAAAAATGCCAGTTGTTCATTTCACGCCTTCCCTAATTCGAACAAAATTCACTAAATAACACTGTAAACTATTTATAGTTGATTTAAAATCGAGTAATGGCAACACTTAAAAAAAAAACAGTAATGGCGGATTTGTGAAAACTAGTGCACGTGTTACTCAAGCAGGTGAGAATTTTGTTAATTTTCTTAAGAAATGATTTGCAAAATGTTTACTTTTTATTACTGTTATTCGATATTGGACTGTTGCTATATAAGTATGATATAATTAAAACTATTTTGTTAGTATTTACATTGAAATCTGTGTGGAATATTGAAGCGTAACGGTATTTTTAGGGGTGGGCAATCAATGAACCTAAATTTAACTGTTTTTAGTTATTACCCACCAATTTTTAGTTATTGCCATATGCTAATAGGTGTAGTTATTGCCCGGGCAATCAAAGGTTATGTGTGTTGTTAATATCACATGTAAGTATTTAATTTGTAAAAAACTGTTTCTTTCACATCTTTTTTACATAAAAAGTGTTATTTTCAGAATGCCAAAGACACCAAAATTTCAATATAGTAAAGAAAATCTACAAAGAGCAATTGATGCGGTTCAAGATGTCAATAATAATCTATCTACAAGGCAAATCGCGGAAAAATTCAGCGTTCCCAGATCAAGTCTTCGGTATTATATTAGGTGCTTACACATCAAATTGGCGTTTTTCGTACTGGCCACTTTAATTACGATTTTCTCCTCTTTGGTAAGGAATTCCAAATTCAAATTTTCCCAGCTATTTACTCATGTATTTATCCTTCGATGACCGTCATTCATTTGTTTTTTTCTGTTTGCGTCACTCATTTTACTATTCGTCCCTGTAATACGCCACTTTTTGAGCAACTGTATTGAAAAATTGGACCATTACACCTCCTGGCAACATTCAAAATCATAATTTGCATGCTTTTCTAAGTTCAAAACCATACACCGAATGCGGTCCTCACATTTTGCACACACAACTCCATCCAGTGCCCGGTCTATAATGAGTATGTTCAAGTACCGGATGCCATATTGATAGAACTCGGCGATAACAGGAAAATTCAATACGAAAAATTTTGAACGAAATCGATTTTTCAAGTAAGGTTCTTCTATTTCATAAATAACTAGCTGACCCGCGCAACTTCGTTTGCGTGATAAATGAAGAACCGCTCGACCAATTTTGCGCAAACTTCACATAAACCATCTACTAAATAGTCCGAACAAACCCTAAACATTTGGTTTGGATAGGTGTGCCCGTTCTTGAGTTATAAAATTACAACGAAAAGTGGCATTGATTTTTATATTTATAGATAATTGTCACCATAAGAAACTGAGTCAACGCGCCACAGAAACTTGTTGTTATTGTCATTTGTTACCATTATATTAGCATTTGCCGCGAATTGGGGAGAGAATTCAGCCAATTCTGTCCCAACTCGGATGAATGTAACGGATTGATGACGAGTGGAGGTTGCTACCAAATGTAAGCAAATTTGCAGAATTAGGAATAGGGTAAACCAGAGTATTATTGCCCAGCGACAGTTATTGCCCGTGTTAAGAAAAAAATGCCAGTTGTTCATTTCACGCCTTCCCTAATTCGAACAAAATTCACTAAATAACACTGTAAACTATTTATAGTTGATTTAAAATCGAGTAATGGCAACACTTAAAAAAAAACAGTAATGGCGGATTTGTGAAAACTAGTGCACGTGTTACTCAAGCAGGTGAGAATTTTGTTAATTTTCTTAAGAAATGATTTGCAAAATGTTTACTTTTTATTACTGTTATTCGATATTGGACTGTTGCTATATAAGTATGATATAATTAAAACTATTTTGTTAGTATTTACATTGAAATCTGTGTGGAATATTGAAGCGTAACGGTATTTTTAGGGGTGGGCAATCAATGAACCTAAATTTAACTGTTTTTAGTTATTACCCACCAATTTTTAGTTATTGCCATATGCTAATAGGTGTAGTTATTGCCCGGGCAATCAAAGGTTATGTGTGTTGTTAATATCACATGTAAGTATTTAATTTGTAAAAAACTGTTTCTTTCACATCTTTTTTACATAAAAAGTGTTATTTTCAGAATGCCAAAGACACCAAAATTTCAATATAGTAAAGAAAATCTACAAAGAGCAATTGATGCGGTTCAAGATGTCAATAATAATCTATCTACAAGGCAAATCGCGGAAAAATTCAGCGTTCCCAGATCAAGTCTTCGGTATTATATTAGGTGCTTACACATCAAATTGGCGTTTTTCGTACTGGCCACTTTAATTACGATTTTCTCCTCTTTGGTAAGGAATTCCAAATTCAAATTTTCCCAGCTATTTACTCATGTATTTATCCTTCGATGACCGTCATTCATTTGTTTTTTTCTGTTTGCGTCACTCATTTTACAAAATGGAAAACTTAAAATATCGCATTATTTACGAGTACGAGTTCCGCCGTGGCACTAGTGCTGCGGAAACGACTAGAAGGGTGAATGATGTGTATGGCGGTCATGTTGCAAAAGAAAACACAGTTCGTTTTTGGTTCCAACGTTTTCGTTCAGGAAATGTCGACCTGCAGAACAAGCCCCGTGGACGGCCTGAGACTCAAGTTGATAATGAAGTATTGAAGGCTATTGTGGAAGCGGATCCATCGCAAACCACGTCCGAGTTAGCTGCAGGCTGCGGTGTTAGTGATAAAACTGTTTTAATTCACTTGAAGCAAATTGGGAAGATTAAAAAGCTTGAAAGGTGGGTACCTCACGAATTGACTGAAGCAAACCGGCAAAAGCGCGTCGACTGCTGCGTTACATTACTGAACCGGCACAATAATGAAGGTATTTTAAACCGAATCATTGCCTGTGACGAAAAATGGATTCTTTACGATAATCGAAAGCGCTCAGCGCAATGGTTGGATCCTGGCCAGCCAGCCAAATCCTGCCCCAAGCGAAAATTAACCCCAAAAAAGTTACTTGTAAGCGTTTGGTGGACTAGTGCCGGTATTGTTCATTACAGTTTTCTCAAATCTGGCCAGACTATTACGGCTGATGTCTATTGTCAGCAATTGCAAACCATGATGGAAAAGCTAGCGGCTAAACAACCTAGGCTGGTCAATCGCTCCACGCCACTGCTGCTTCACGACAACGCTAGACCACACACCGCACAACAGACGGCTACCAAATTAGAAGAGCTTCAATTGGAATGTCTAAAACATCCTCCGTACTCCCCGGATCTTGCTCCAACAGATTACCATTTTTTTCGAAATTTGGACAACTTCTTGCAAGGGAAAAAATTCAACTCTGATGGGGCAGTCCAAATCGCCTTCACAGATTTTATTGATTCCCGTCCGACTGGTTTTTTTAGTAAAGGGATCAATGAACTACCTATGAGATGGCAAAAATGCATAGAAAACAATGGTTCATACTTTGATTAATTAAATATATTATATTTAAAAATATTCGACTTTTTGTTCCTCCTATACAAAACGCCAATTTCATATGTAAGCACCTAATATTAAAAATCCAGGACACAAAACCAGTTTAGGACCTTCACCTGTACTAACTATTTCAGAAGAAAATAGTTTGGAGGACTGGATAATCATTTCAGCAAGGAAAGGGTTTCCACGCAACAAAGAAGACATTTTGGATACTGTACAAAAGTTTTTGGTAGATAATCCTCGCCCTAATTCGTTTTTAAATGACAGGCCAGGTGATGGTTGGTGGAAGGCTTTTTTGAAACGACATCCTAGGTTGGCAGTCAGATCTTCGGAAGGAGTGACAAAGGCTAGCTCCTGCGTCTCGGAAAAGGATATAAGAGGATGGTTCACTGAAATTCAAAAGTATGCGGCCGAAAAAAACTTGACATCCATTTGGGCGAACCACATAGAATTTTCAAAGCAGATGAAACCAATTTTCAAATTTGCGTTAAAACTGGCCAAGTATTAGCTGAAAAAGGAGCTAAAAATGTTTATCATATTGAACAATCTCAAGCTAAAGAGTCTATAACAGTTTTGTTTACCTTTTCGGCTGCAGGAGATATATGTTGTCCATTCATAGTTTATCCTTATCAAAGATTGCCCGAAAAAATTGCCGATTCTCTACCTGATGGATGGGGTATTGGTAAGTCCGACTCAGGATGGATGACATCAGAAGTTTTTTATGAATACATAGCTAATGTGTTTCATCCTTATCTCGTCAGCAAAACCATCAAATTTCCAGTGATTCTCTATGTAGATGGCCATAAAACTCATTTGAATTTCCATTTAAGCCAGCTGTGTACTCATCTTCAAATTGAATTAATCGCACTCTACCCAAATGCAACAAGAATCCTTCAGCCTGCCGACGTTGCTGCTTTCAGACCTCTCAAAGTTGGATGGAGAAAAACTTTGAGAAAATGGCAAAATGAACACAATAATCAAGGTGTTACAAAACTGAACTTTGCGCCTGTACTTAATGATGCCGTTATGACAAGTTTAAAACGTGAAATATTAGTAAACGGCTTTAAGGCATGTGGTCTGTATCCATTTAATCCGGACGCAATCGATTATGAGAAATGTCTTGGAGGTAAAAACAATAATTTATCTATCCAAAACAAAAAAACTGTTTCTGAATCAGCGATGGTTAGTTACTCAACTTTTTCAAAAATAGTTGGACCATCTGTTATCAAGGATTTTGAAAATCGACATCAAGAATTGTCTCATCAGAAAGTTACAGATCACTTGAATATGTTATATCAAATATGGGAAGCATTTCAAGATACTGGAATGGAATCTAATTCAAACGAAATAGCAGGTAGTGCAACTGTCACACTGCAAGAAAAAGAGTTAAATGAAGAAGACCTACAATCTTTGCAGCCACAAGAAGCATTGGAAGAAATCGAGGAGTTTTCAAAATATAATTTTAATTTCTCCTTGCCTGATACTTCCCTTTGTAAACCCACGAGTACGCCATCACAGAAGGAAACTGATTTACCAAAAACATTTGTTGAAGAGTCATTACCTAGTTGTTCATATGCTGTTATCAAGCCTGAATCTACACTTCGATTACCTAGTCCCAAAATTATAAAGAAAAGTTGTTTGCTAGGAGAATATCTAGCTTACCCAGATACGCCCATTAGGAAGGGAAAAAACAGACGGAACGTCAACCATATGCCATAAGTTCTTATAATTTTAAACAAGCTTTACATGCAAAACAGATAGAAAAGGAAAATGTTTTAAAAGCTAAAGAGGAAAAAAAGATTATGAGAAACACAAAAAAGACTGAAAAAACGACGAAAACCATAAACATAAATTCAAACAATAAAAATTCTTCAAAAAATCTCAATAACAAGGTGGTGAATTCCAAGGAAATAGTTAAAATCGAAAATAATAATGACCAGCAACATACAGAAATTTTTAAGCAACATCTCCACTCTACACCAAAGAAAGAAACTGATATAAAATTGAAGGAAAGGAAAGAAAATGTTCCAACAGCTAGTAAGGTAAAAATTTTGAGTGACATTGTAATCAAGCCTAGTGATAATATTAAGGTGTGTGCCGTTTGTCATTTCAATATAATTAAAAATTCACTGAAATGCAGTGCTTGTTCAAAATTCTATTATATCCGTTGCATTCCTCAAAAACATAGAGAACATATACCCGACAACGCCGACTTGAATTTATTTTTATGCCATTTTTGTTTTATTGTAAATGATTCTGACTCTTGTGATTCAGACTCATCATTGTCAGCAAGACAAATATTTGATACAGTTAATAAAGCTAAACGCAATTTATTTTGATATATTGAGACTGTATCTGTGACTGTGATCTAGTACTAAGTAGATTATATTATGAAGGATTCTATTATACTTAAGCTAAACGGGATGCGGGGTCCTACTAACATCTTAAGGACCCCAATGGGTCGGATCCTCCTAGTGGTGCATCCTGGGCAACGGAGTAGCGACCACTCCCCTTCCTCTGTGGGGGAGTTGTGCTACTCTGGCTAATTCCGGCCGAGGCGGGAGTAACCCACCTGTGGGTTGCTCGGTGGTGTGTGTTGCTGCCGGCCGTGCCGTTATTCACGGCCGGCAGCAGCAATGATGGGTCGCCGTCGCTTCGCCTCCTTTGCTGGCGCGACGATGGCGGCAAAGTGGGAGAGGCACTGCGTGGGGGGCGGGAGTTTGGGTAGATGCTCCCGCCCTGCCATGCAGTTCGGGGTGCCGGCCGTGAATAACGGCGCGACCGGCGGCAACAGTGCTGGGCCGCTGTCACCTCGCCAGTTGACGAGGTGATGGCGGCAAAGCGGGAGGTGCACTGTGCGGGGGAGCGGGAGTAACCGATAATGCTCCCGCTCTGCCGTGCAGTTCGGGGGCGCCGCGGTGAGGAGTTACTGCGCGCCCCCGATTGTTTCTTGACCGTGGGCGTAAGGTCGGGGGACCCCGCCCACCAACGGTCACATGGCGGTGGGCACCTTTTCCGTGATCCAGGGGTGCCCATTAGCGCACGCCTGCGCCAGCCGCTCTCTGTCTCCTCTATTACAGAGGGGCGCTCGAAAGCGGTGCAGGCGTGGACTTCAGCTCCTTAGGGAGCTTTGGGGAGCCGCCCATCTGGCTCCCCCGAGGAGAGCCCCGAATAAACGGGGCGCCCCTAGCCGGGTCGACGTGAATAATCTTTTGATATCCCTCGGCCCGGCTAAAGGGTGAGGAGGAACACCGCGGGGTTTAGTGGGTAGGACGGTCCATTCCGGACCGGGCCGGGAGTCCCACACACCATCCCAGCTGCGCCCGCAGCTGGGATGAAGGCGCGTGAATGCGTTCCCCGCGTCAACAAAAAAAAAAAAAACTTAAGCTAAACGTTTAATTGTATTTAATGTCAATTTAGAGTCTATTTTACCATTTATTGGGCAATTACTGTGCTTTGATGTTGGTAATTTAATGTTTGGGCAATAACCGCACTTTTTTGATTATTTTAATTAAGGTACAATATTTTGTAAGATAAGTGAGTTTTCACTAAAAACTCATGATAGTCTGTTTCAGAATTTATTATTTTATAAGAAAAATATAATAAACAGTGCCTAACTATAATATGTTTTTTTTTGTTATGCCAATCTGTTTTTAAGTCGTTAAGTGGGCAATAGCTATACGGTTTACCCTATGCACATAAAAAGTACATCAATTAGAGCTAACTTCTATTATAATACAGATTGCTAAATTTTAGCAACTTTGCCCCAGACGTCTACCACTTAGTAAATGGCGAAAGAGTTTTCAGGACAGGGAGCAATGTGAAAACACAATCCAGAAATAAAACGGTAATATCCATAGCAAGAAAATCGCTTACAATTGAGGAGGTTGTACAAAATTTCCTCCGAGCCTCAAACGATATTAAAAGTCAAATATTTAATTGCATGGAAAGTAACCTAAACGGTGAAGACATTGTTGTTGACAAGATCGTCGTGATTTGTAGAAATAAATACTTAAGAGAAATTTAGGCATCTTTCATTTTTAGATACTGAAACTCAATTTTCGCTCGGCTTGAGACAGACAACAGAATGGTGATGGTGGTTCCGAAGACAAAGAGTCCAGGTTTTTTTTAATAAGACCGATACCGTACAAAATAGGCACACACTCACCTCATAAGTTTCGATACAATCGCGCCCCGTAAGGCCAGCGGATGACAAAAGAAACCAAGGTCTTGTGGAAAAGTTGATATTTGCCTTTGTTTCTTTATCTATTTTAAGAATTTTGCAAGTTTCAGGCAGCGTTTAATTTATTATTGCTTTTGTTTTCTTTTTGTTCATGCATAATAAAATATCTATTTCTTCTTACAATAAATTCATTGTTGTCGTACACAATAAAATATTCAAAATTGTTTTTCACTGCACTGCACTTTTGTACACATTGACAATGAGAAAGTCTACATAGGTACTATACGCTGATCTCTTAATTATAATATGATCGAATTTGTGAATAAAATGAAATGAATTAAAAAACTCATTTAATATACAACATAAGAGTAGAATTTATATAGAATATATAAAAAATAAAGCTTAAATTAGACGCGGAATGTGTATAATTGTTTACGTCGGAGTTTGACCCACTCGATCCCTAGGAATCAGCCTCAACTCCGATCCGTGCTTGAGGAATACATTTCCTGGAACAAATAATATGAATTTTTAGCCTGCGTAGAATTTTGTCCTTGTTCCCACTTCCCATGGGAAATAATTCCCGCGATAAAAAGAAGCCTATTGTATTCCAGACTATAATCTATCCCTGTATCAAATTTCAGCCCGATCCGTTCAACCGTTAGAGCGTGAGCGTACCAGACATCCAGAGTCACTCACAAACTTTCGCCATCTATTATATTAAGTCAGACAGGGGCAAAAGAATTCCGGTATAACCACCTAAACAGCTGTAACTTTTTGCGTGCCTAAGTCAAATTTATTATTTTTAATTGAGCACGTCTAATTGACGCCGCCCGCCTGATGTAAGGCTTCACATTCCGCTTGAAGAACCCGGAATTGAAAGTGGGAAACACGTACAGAGAAGGTGGTTCCAAGCTTTTACAAGTTGAGACGAACGATCTTTTGAATCGCTCAGTTCTGGCGAAGATTCTCTCCACTCTGTAGGAGTTGCACCTTTGACCTTGACTTGGGCCTAACCGCATGTGACAGCGGCGTCCCCGTGCAGTCTATGTTGCACTTACTTGCGTGTCCCCTTTGCCCTACTTCTTGTTTCAAGGCCGGTCTTATTGGCGCCATCGACAGAGCGGTTGAGATGGCAGAGTTCTATGCCAAAACTGTATAAAAAGAAAGAAGACAAAGAATCATTGTCAAGATAGAAGAAGAACCTTGATTAATACGCACCAGCGGTCTGCTGAGGGTTGATGCCGATACCATCGTCGGTGATGATCGCGCTGGTAGCTGGCTCCACGCGGAATTCCTCCGCGGCGAATTTAAGCACCGCTGTGAATGGAGTCGCTTCGGGCACGCTCAATCTGGAGAGGGAGAACGCAAAATGATTTTTTGTGATGAAAATGTGTCGCACCGAAACTTCTTTAGAATGCCAAGTGCAACACATGTAATTTTATTGTTTACAGACAACACTGGCTTGATAGTTTTTTAAACTTTATGGTATATGCCTCTGTCTGCTCTGGATAATACCGTTGTATCCTGCGTGTCTAATATCAAACGGTGTTCATTATAATAAAGCGTTATAATTAAAACCCATGTAACCACCAGGTAATGGAATCAGGCACTGCTCGGCAGTCTAGATGGCGGCCGACAAAGGCGAATGCACCAATAAAGAAACAGAGATGCTGAAAGTTTTCACTAGTGGAAGTCACGAAGTGATTACCGGCAAACTAAAACAGTGATTCAGAATTCGCAATAAAAGATCCAATTGTTACCAAAGTATTTTACGTGTTAGTTGTGGTTATGTTGCAATTTGAGTATTGTATAAAAAAACACTGACTGCATAATTATGATATGTGTTTAATGCGGTGCACAAGACAACACTACAGTAAATTATATTCAATCAAATATATAGGTACATCATAAGGTACACACAACCATCGAAAAAAAGTTGAAATTACGTATAATAAATTGCATAGATGCAAAACAAAAAGTACGACAAGGTACCTATGCAGTATTTTCGAAGGTGAAGAAAGTCGTAACTAGAACGTTTCGTAGTACGAAACCAGTTTCGTAAGAAGACTTACTTCCTATGAAACTAGTTTAAAAAAAAAATCTTTATTCAATGGTAAAAACTCTTTTTTATTAGACTAGCATACTTTTATCTTATCTGGCACAATTTTATACTTAGGTAATTTTAAACAAGAGAAGTCTAAAGTGTCAACTAGAAATGATAAAAAGAAGAAAGACACATAGTTTAATAAGTGGTCGAATTCTTTCTTTTGCTATAATCAAAAAGTGTTTTTCTTAGATAAGATAAGAATAGTTTATTTGTCAGAATATTGTACATAAAGGTGTTACAAACATTGAAATGATCATAATATTCTGCTGTTTTCGGCGTATAAACATTACAGTACGTATAATATCAATAGACGTTACTTTCCAACTTATGGGAACTCAACCAGTATCGCCATTGTCAGACGTGATATAGAATCCTGTGTCCAGTGATTCTGCAAATTCATTACCTATTCAGCTATTTTACAGTATCAGCTGCCAAATTCACAAATAAACTCAGCCATGCAATTATGGTACAATGAATTTATTTCATTCTATAAAGATAATTATAATAAGTTACATTTATATGTCAATACTAGCTGACCCGCGCAACTTCCTATGCGTGATAAATGAAGAACCACTCGACCGATTTTGTGCGAACTTCACATAAACCATCTACTAAATAGTCCGAACAAAATCTAAACATTTGGTTTGGAAAGGTGAGCCCGTTCTTGAGTTATAAAATTACAACGAAAAGTGGCATTGATTTTTATATATATAGATTTGAGTCAAACCGTTCATTTAGGTAGTCATTAACAGAATAGTCACGTTTTCCAATAGGAATTGAAATAACTTACACTTAAATGTCTTGTATGTCAAGGTCTTTATCAGGGAGTTTGTTGTAGATGCGCACAACCATACAAAATACATTTTTCGAGAATATTTACAAATTTTGTTTTGGTATTGTAGTTTGTGAATTCTTCTACTACTTGGTCTAGTGACACCATCTAATGCAGCTTAAATAGATTTGTATGGTTGTGGACAAAGACACAACTTTTAAATACACTGGTTGAATTTATAGTCGTTCTGGAATGGAAAGGTTTAGACACAGTATCGATAACAGAACTGATCGGCACTGTCAATTTGAAAATCCACAAAAAAAAATTACAAAAATCTTCCCTGCGTCGAATACTGATCTCACCTTTGGGATGACTCCGCGAGGTATTTACTAGATGCGCTTGACGCTAATCAGAGACGTCTCTGCATCTTCGGATCCCCTTCGTATAAACGTCTCAGTTGGGCATATTATATCAACGTCATTTTTTTTTGCTTTGAGTTCAATTAATGCGACTTCTATTAGGTCTTTTTACAAAGTGCATTAGCTATATTTTGGTGAATTAGAGAACACAAATATTTAGTCTCGAATAAAGTTGAATTGTTATTGTCAAGTTTGTCTGTGTGTTTTGGGGACTGATCCTTTACTCTCTGGGAATTATTAAAATAATGTGGTATTGTTTTTTGGGTGTATTTAGTCTTTTTTTCTTGTGCTATATTCTAAAAGTGAGGTATGGAATCTATTTCAACTCGAAAACGAGAAATCTCTTTGCTGCAAAATGGTCGTTACCACCGCAAAAAGATATTCTGAAACGGTAATTCATCTGAATTTGTCATGAGAATAACATAGGATGTAGTGGAAATATCACATGAAATTAACGAAATGAATCCTATTAGAGAAATAGCAACATTCTTCAAAATGTGAACCAAGCTGGGCTGGAAATAAAGTGTTAACAGAGCTTGACCGTCTGAAAGAAAGAACAAGTACAAACTTTGATTCAATCCAAAAACAATACGATAATATGGTTCATTGTTTAGAAAACCAGGGAATAAATCCAATAAAGGATATTCCCAAATTCAATAGCGTGAAAACTAGTCTATTCAATGAACGTAATAGAGTATGGCTTGTATTTAAACGCCGCCCCTGTATTTCAATAGCTTTGCGCAAAAATGTAAACAAACACATTTGATCCTATATATCCATAGTTACTTGCAATTGAGTATTCACCCTGATTATATTCCAGTATCCAGGAGACATACAGTGTTCTTACAATCATTTCGACAACAAATAACTTCTCTATGATAGTTTATTTTCATTTAAAATACCTACGCAGGATAGTAAAAAATTCGTGTATGTGTGTACTGAGAGCCCAATTTTATTTTGCCGATTTTTGCAGTTTAACTAACAATAGTGCTTAGTAAAAGTTGTGGCAACATTTGTAAAACGAATATCGGAGTTTGTAAAGACATAAATCAAAAGCTATATCGCCTTAAGTGGGTCCCTCAGTTCACACACCTATGCTCCCAAATCTAGATATATGTTGAGTTCACTAACAAGTTTTGATTATAGACCTTTAGTAAAACATGAATAAACATCTACACAACATTTAGAAACATAATTTGAATAAATAATAAAAAATTACAAACGTCTTTCTGTGGTCCCTGAGGGACCACATAAATTTATCACATAATTAATAGATTATAACATGAACATTAAATATACATAAGCCAATCTTTAGTAAAAATTAGAAGGAAATTTTTAAAACTAAAGAAAGATCACAAATTGTAGTAAATATTGAAAACTTTACGTTTTTGTTGGTGGGCCTCAGTTCACACACTATGGAATTGCCAATTGTTCAAAATATAATTAAATACAACATTTAAAAAATGTAGAGCCTTTCAGTGCTTAGTAATTTTTTTATATTATCGATCTGTATTTATCTTGTCACTGGTTTTGTTGGTCTTTTACCAGAAATGTACAAATTAGGTTTTCCATACTAGTAGGGTGTCCATGCAGTCAAGAGATAATATTGTTTCAAGAACCATTACCTACATACATTGAGTTTCAAAGTTCTTGCATAGTCGTAAAGTGTGAGATAAAGATGAACAGTTGTTGTATGTGGGTAGTTTAGAACTTTTATTTATAAACGGAGAACAGTTGTTGTTGAATGTGGGTAGTTTAGAATTGTTACTTATTTGCGGACGTAAAACTGTCAGCTTGTTGGTTGTCGTGATATTGACTACCTCGTTGGTCTAGAGGTCGAAATGTGCGACTGCAGATCACGATTTTCGGTTCGATTCCCACCGGAGACAAAAAATTGTGTGATCCATAAATATTGAAAAACTTCACTTGTACTGTTCCACAACATTTATTATTGTAATACCTAACCGGTTTCGCCTTTCGGCATTCTCAAAGGTGTAATGTATTTCGGTTTACCCCCCATATATAAATTATGAATTGTCCGTGTGTAGCAAGCTAATACTTTGACAATGTCATTCAGTTCGCATTATATGTTCAATACCTACAGAAGTACTTTTATTTATCTCCATACATTTTATTGGCGACGAGTTAATTCGAGTTCCTACGGTGCAGATTACTCAAGGAAGCATAGGAAACATGTCGGCGGGAAAAATTGGCAAAATAAGGGATTTCGATGTGAAATCCGGAAATTGGACTTTGTACGTGGAACGCCTAGAGATGTATTTCAAGGTGAATAAGGTGGACAATGACATGTGGTTGGCGATACTGGTCACCGGCGTGGGAGATGAGACGTACGAGTTGCTGAGTACTTTGTGCAGTCCAAAGCGACCGGCGGAAATAACTTACGAAAACGCCGTTACGCTTTTGAAAAATCACTTACAACCAAAGCCAGCGGTCATGGCGGAACGGTATCGGTTTCGACAAAGACGACAAAAGGACGATGAAAATATCACACAATACCTGACCGAGATGAAAAAGTTATCGAAAACTTGTGAATTCGGAGAAAGTTTGGAAGAAAATCTGCGGGATCAGTTTGTATGTGGAGTGAAAAGTGACGTCATCCGACAAAGACTATTCGCGGAAGATAACTTAACGTACTCGGGAGCAATTAGATTGGCCTTGGGGCTGGAAGCGGCCGAGAGGGACGCGGCATTAGTCGAACAAAAGTCAAGCGGGGAGATTCCGGCGGCGGTACACGCACTGAGAACAAAGGGGTCTCCAGCGCAGCGCACAGACCGGGATCGAGCGGCGCGCAACACGGTCAAGGGTAACGAGGAGTGCGCGGCGTGCGGTTGGCGCGGGCATACCAAAGACGAGTGTCGGTACAAGAAATTCGTGTGCAGCAAGTGCAAGCAAATGGGACATTTGAGACGGGTGTGTTCAAGTTCGGGGCCGAGCCGGAGTACGAAGAGGCGCGGTGTGAACCATTTTGCTGTCACGGCGAACGAACAGCCGGGAGCCAGGAGGGAGGACTCCAGTACGGACGAGCTGGAAGAGGACGTACATCAATTATGTCTGAACGGTTATACCCCGGTAAGCTTATCTTTACTTATCGATAATTACGAAATCAAGATGGAAATAGACACAGGTTCGGCGGTGTCTTGTATCAGTAAAAAAACCTATGATCGTTATTTTGGGAGTAGATCAATTGAGCCGTTTAATTTAGTGTTAAAGTTTTATGATGGTAGTAACATAAAGCCTTTAGGAATTATAAGGCCAAAGGTTCAGTATAAGGATAAGATAAGGTATTTAGAGTTGTTCGTTATTGACGGCGGTACTACCTCTTTACTAGGCCGACAGTGGTTATCGGAATTGCAAATAAAAATACCCCCATTTCATCAATCCATCTATCATAATAATATGATAGACAAGAATTATGATGTGATTTTTTTGTTAAATAGGTATAAGGAACTGTTTAACGGCGGGCTGGGACGGTACACGGGGGGCAAAGCAACACTCCGGTTACGGGAAGGTGCGAGCCCTGTGTTTTGCCGGGCGCGGCCGCTGCCTTACGCTCTGAAGGGGGCCGTCGACGCGGAACTGGAGGCTATGCTGCGTGCAGGCATCATCGAGCCCGTCGAGTGCTCGGACTGGGCGACACCTTTGGTACCGGTACGTAAAGCCGACGGTGGACTCCGTATCTGTGCTGATTACAAAGTTACTTTAAATCCTGTCTTACTGGTCGATAAATATCCGTTACCGAAGATCGATGATTTGTTAGTGCGCTTAAACGGGGCTACCCTATTTTCTAAAATTGATTTATCGCAGGCCTATAACCAGATCGAGCTGGATGACTCCAAAGAATTAACCGTAATAAACACTCATAAAGGTTTATTTTTATATAATAGGCTTGTCTTTGGTTTATCTTCAAGCCCGGGTATTTTTCAGCGCATTATGTCAAACCTCCTTGGGGATATACCCGGAGTAGAAATCTTTCTTGATGACGTCATCATAGGAACGTCGGGAACACCGGCTAAGCACTTAGAAATTCTAGGAACGGTGTTTCAGAGATTACAACATCACGGTATGAAACTTAAAAGAAATAAATGTCTTTTCATGGTAGACGAAGTGCAATACTTGGGGTATATTATATCCAGTGAGGGTATTAAGGTAGATCCCGGTAAAGTGAGTGCTATATTAAATATGCCCCGACCGCGAGATATTAAGGAGTTGCGTTCTTTCTTAGGGTTAGTTAATTTTTATGCTAAGTTCGTTAAAAGGCTAAGTTCGATTTTAGCACCTTTATATGAACTTTTAAAGAAAAAGGTACGGTGGTATTGGAGTGTTAAGTGTGAAGAGGCATTTACGAAAATAAAAAAATTACTTACAAGCGCGGAGGTATTAGCTCATTATGACCTAAATAAACCCCTAATATTGACGTGCGACGCGAGCGCGCGAGGCATAGGCGGCGTCCTCACACAGCCCGGCGCCGATGGCCGCGAACGGCCGGTGGTGTATGTGTCGCGCACGTTAAATAACGCAGAGAAACATTACTCACAAATTGATCGCGAAGCCTTGGCTATAGTGTTTTGTTTACAAAGGTTGCATCAATATGTGTATGGGCGACGATTTGTGTTGCGAACTGATCACAAACCCTTAGTAAGTATATTTGGACCAAAACATGGCGTCCCGACTATGGCGGCCAGCCGATTACAGCGTTGGGCGATAATTTTATCCGCATATAGCTATGATATAGAATACGTAAATACGAATGATAACGGCGCCGATGGCTTGTCGAGACTGCCGGTGGCATGTAGCAGCGATGAGTCATTGCACGTGCCGGAGCAAACTTATTTACACTTTGCGCAAAATGCATTATTACTCGATTATAATACCATTAAACAACAGACGATGAGAGACCCAATTTTAAGTAAAGTTTTAGGCTTTATTCGTGATATTTGGCCCACCGATAACGAAATAAGGGAATTGCAACCATTTGTTAACCGTCGTAGGGAATTATATGAGGAGTTAGGTTGTGTCATGTGGGGACACAGGGTAGTGATTCCGGAGAGCTGTCGAGCTCGAGTATTGATGGAGTTACATGAACCTCATATGGGCATTGTCAAGACGAAATCATTCGCCAGGAGCTATGTTTGGTGGCCGGGCATAGACGAGGCGGTGGAGGCGGCGTGCCGGGCGTGCGCGGTGTGCGCGGGGGAGGCGGACGCGCCGCAGCGTCACGCTACCTCCCCGTGGCCGTGGCCGTCCAGGCCCTGGTCTAGGGTACATTTAGATTTTTTAGGTCCTATTTTTGGGAAAATATATTTAGTTATAGTGGACGCAAGAACAAAATGGTTAGAGGTATTCCCTGTACCGAGTACGGCGGCGGGTTATACCATAGAAAAACTTACGGAACTGTTTGCGCGATGGGGATTACCTAGACAAATAGTTTCGGATAACGGACCCCCCTTTACTAGTAAAGAAATGGCAGAGTTTTTAACGAAACATGGTGTAGAACATATTTTTTCTGCTCCCTATCACCCAGCATCCAATGGGGCCGCGGAAAATGCAGTCCGTACGGTTAAAAGATCTATTAAGAAAGCAGTTAAACTAAAGGAAAACATCAATGTATTTTTGAATAATTTCCTGTTACATTATCGTAATACGGAGCACTGTACCACGGGGGAAAGTCCAGCGACTTTAATGCTTGGTAGAAAGTTACGAACAAAGTTAGATGCCTTGCGGCCAAATAGGGACAATAAAGTTAGGAATGCTCAGGAGCAACAAATCAAACAGGGGACGGACGTCCAACGATCTTTGCAAGCAGGAGAGGACGTTTGGATGCGGCAGTATAAGGGAAATGAAAAATGGGGTCCCGGGCAGGTAGTTAGAAAGATGGGGACTACGGATTACAGGGTGGTAGATATGTGGGGAAAGGAATCGCATAGACATATTGACCAGTTAAGACAGCGATCACGTAGTTCATTAATTTGTCCAACCAGCGAGTCAGAACGGAGTTCCCTCGAGGTGGAGCGTCCAGTGCCTGAGGTGGCGGTCACGCCACCCGCGCCCGCGCCGGGCTCGGCGGGGGAGGTCACGCACAGCCCTCAGAGCGTAAGGGAGTTGGTGAGTCAGGACCGTTCCATGACTGTCGATGTGCCACCGTCCACAGCCCCGTCTAGTGTAGTTACTACCAATGATGATAACTGTTGTCAGAAATCTGCAGAGGTTGTTACCGGTGTCGTTTCTCGTCCTATACGTACATGTCGGCTAAAAAGACCACCGGATTATTATAATAAGTAGTTAAGTTAATAATAAGATAATTAAGTTAGTTATTCCTAGGTTAAGTACTTGCCTTGTAAATACATAGATTTAATTAGTTCTAAGAGGTTGATTGTTTTGGGAACTGAGTTGCGCCATTTTTAGCTTAGTCTTTTTGTAATACAAAACATAAAATTGTAAGTACTTACTTATTATATAGCACCTAGTAATAATATAATTATGTGTAATTTAAGGGGGAGGATTGTAATGTATTTCGGTTTACCCCCCATATATAAATTATGAATTGTCCGTGTGTAGCAAGCTAATACTTTGACAATGTCATTCAGTTCGCATTATATGTTCAATACCTACAGAAGTACTTTTATTTATCTCCATACATTTTAAAAGGCTATTTACTTTTTGTATTACAGTACAAGTGAAGTTTTTCAATATGTGTAGCAAGTTCCATCAAGTGCCATCAATCAACAGTATCAATAATCTGATCCATAAATGTTTCTCTCGTGAGTCTGGGTGTTTCTATGTATGATAAGTGTGTATTTGAAAGTATATAAGTATTAACATCCATGATCTGATACCCATAACACAAGCAGGTTATTCCTAGATTACTTTGGGATCAGATAGCGTTCTGTGAAAAATATATGTCTCTGAATATATCGCTCCGTTACTGTTGAAGAATATGTGTAATTTAGATACTTGAAACCTCTTTACACGAGTTTCTTTTTATACAGCTTTTTGAATTTGTACCATGTCATGTCTTGTGTTAGTCTTTTATTCCTTTATAAAGGTAAGACCGCACTGAGCGGAACTGCACGATACGACGCGTCAAAATATTATTTGTATTAAAATAAAAATAATAAATTAATAAAATAATAAATTCCAATATAGGCTATTATCTCGCTTAACAAACATAACATTACGTGTAAACAAAATTGACTTGTACACACTAACGTATAAAGAATGTTCAACGGCCAAGTCACAATAATAAAGAAATCGCAGTAAGGAACCTGACTTGGCACGACTTTGTTTAGATTTCATTACTTTTTAGAGATAAACAAGCAGCTTCATCGAGACTTGGCTAGTTTTTTACAGAATGTTTTGGAGGGATATGTATTACAATTGAAGCTTATTAATAATATAACCTATCACTTATACAATATCCTGATAAGTAATAAATGACCTAAAAATAAAGAAACAGTAGGTACTTTTCTTAAAGTGCGGACACCCTATACTTGTCTTAGTATGAACATCAATAAAAATGTTAAAATAACACAAATAAAAAAACACCAGTGACAAGATAAATACAGATCGATAATATAAAAAAATTACTAAGCAATGAAAGGCTCCACATTTTTGCAATTGTTGTTTTTAATTATATTTTGAACAATTAGCATTTGCATAGTGTGTGAACTGAGGCCCACCAACAAAAACGTAAAGTTTTCAATATTTACTATTATTTGTGATCTTTCTTTAGTTGTAAAATTTTCATTGTAATTTTTACTAAAGATTGGCTTATGTATATTTAATGTTCATGTTATAATCTATTAATTATGAAATAAATTTATATGGTCCCTCAGGGACCACAGAAAGACGTTTGTAATTTTTTATTATCTATTCGCATTAGTGACCGACCGAAGTTTCGGTTTCGGCCAGTTTCGGCCAAAAAATCGAGTTTCGGCAGCAGTTTCGGTTTCGGCCAAAGGGGGCCGAAACTTTCGGCCGGGCCTGGAACACCGAACGACACATCTCACCGACCCGGCTCTAGCCAGCTCGAGTAAGTTATGGCCCTCTCGGAAAGATGGGCCCCAACAATTCGACGGAGGTATGGAGGCATTCGATGGTATGAAAGCGCCTCCCAAACGCAGCTCCAGGGCAAGGTGTTAAAAGCGTTGGCGATCTCAAGAGACACTGCCACCGTTCTGTTGTCGCTATAACAAAAAATACCTACTAAAATCAGAAAAAAACATCCACACGACAAATGTAATTTTTGTGCCCAATTTTTGCAACGGAACCCTCTGTGCGGGAATCCGACTCGCACTTGGCTGGTTTTTTTTTTCAATGTGACCACGTGAGTTTCGGTTTCGGCCGAAACTGACCCTGGGGCCGAAAGTTCGGTTTCGGTTTCGGTTTCGGCCGGAAAAGCAGTTTCGGTCGGACACTAATTCGCATTATGTTTCTAAATGTTGTGTAGATATTTATTCATGTTTTACTAAAGGTATTTAACCAATATTTGTTGGTGAACTCAATTTCAATTTCAATTTCAATTTATTTATTAATTATCCTACTCTCTCTGAACTCATTATATATCTAGATTTGGAAGCTTATGTGTGTGAACTGAGGGACCCACTTATGACGATATATGTTTTGAATTATGTCTTTACAAACTCTAATATTCGTTTTACAAATATTTCCACAACTTTTACTAAGCACTATTGTTAGTTAAACTTCAAAAATCCGCAAAAATAAAATTGGGCTCTCAGTACACACATACACAAAAATTCAATGATTTGTCATAGTATATTTTTTACTCATCTGTCTTAGACGACGATTGTCAAAATATGACATGTTTACACTATTGCCAGATCGAGCAGGATTGGACTTATACCTATTTTACTACCAATAAAATTCGAAACGTTTACCAAAATGGATAAATGGTCACCAAATTAGATAAATGGTCACTAAATTACGTTTTCTCAAAAATGAAGCAAACAAACTAACTGTCGACTGTTTAAACAGTCGGATTATTATTCGGTAAGTAGTTGGTAGATTAAGTATAAATCTATCGAAATTACCTACAAATTATAAATAATACTTAGTAGGTAATTTTATATAGTTCATAGTTCCAACCTAACCTAACCTTGATGCAAATCAGAACTGGAGTTTTTGGTATCAATTAATTAATCCATTTTGGTGACCACTTAAAATGTTTCCCATAGGGTATTAGGGACAATTAAAATGCCTGTTTAACGCGGCAAGTGAAGCTTAAATACCAGAGAAATATGAAATTTTCTTTTGAAGATTCATTACATTCCATAATCAGTCAGAATATTGTATGGAATAAATCTTCATCACAACGTGACGCATGCGTCGCTCTAACGTCACACAATTTCGTTGTCGTTTCGGTAGTGTCGTCAACAAAATTGATTCAGACGACGAAACACTATTGATTTCTTTGCTTTTAAAAAGAAAATTATCGCGAAAACGAAAAAATAAAAGGTCATGAGAGAATTCATTATGGAGTGTACGGTCAAGTGAAAGTGATTATTTTGTGCTTTATTCTAAACACTTAAAAAATGATTCAAATTATTTTTATTCTTACTTTCGGATGGCGAAACTCATATTTATTGAATTGTTACAAAAAATACAAGTGATATGCAATATAGCTGAAGAAATACTTATTATTACACACAGAAATAAGAAGCATGAATCCGGATGGTCTCAAAGGGACTTACAAAAAGCCAGTCATGTATAAATATATGATGTAAAACATAATGCAGAATTCAGAACGTGCAGTCGCTTTTAAATATAATATACCACGGCGAACGCAAAAAAAACCACATAAAGACTGGAAGCGCAGTAAAACGCATGCGAAGAAATGCTGTTTTCATTTAGTCACAGGAGAAAGATTTTGTGGAAACAATAAAGAAGTTTACAAATATAGCCGTCCCCTTGACTTCAAAAATGATACGGAAGCACGCGTATATATTTGGTAAAAAATACAATATAGAAAACTATTTTAGTGACAAAAATCAACAGCTGGCAGGAAGTGGCTAAAGAACTTTCTGCCCAGAAATAAAGATATCTAAACGGAAAGCCCATTTTATTAACCCTGCAAGGGTTCAAATGCTTAAAAGCCCATCATAGAAAGACATTTCAATGCAGTTGCAAGAAATTTATGATCAACTTAATATACAACACCCGGAACGTATAACGTTGAGGAGAAGAGATGTAGACTTACAGTACACCGGCAACAATAAGTCTTGGGTGAGAAAGAATCTCGGAGGGTTCATCGTATAGCCCAGGAACATGCCGAGAATGTGACTGTTACAGCATGTGTGAACGCTAGGAGAAATCTATCCCACCCATGATAATCTTCAAATTCAGACTACGCGAAGAAATACCGGAAAATGTACCTGCGGGGACTTAAGTTAGAATAGCACCAAAAGTGTCTATGACCACAGAGATCTTCATAGAATTCATCAACCATTTAGCTAAATACAAATCCCTAGCAAAATGCCTCCTAATTTTTGATGGCGCGTCTTCCCATTTAGATAGTGAAATTGTCGATGCTGCAGACAAGCAATCTATAGTTCTTTACTGTTTGCCTTCCAACACCACGCATGAGCTTCAACCGCTCGAAAAATCTAAGTAAGTCTTCCATTTTAACACGCTAGGTGCGTTAGCGTGCATCACCTTATTGGCGACAACAGTAGTGCTGGCCAGTTACAAGTACTTGCCCGAAATCAACGGATGGGTAAGGATACATTAAGTTTCCGTTAGCTAGGAAGAAGCTTTTGAACTTTGAGGAAATCAGAGCGCAGTTTTGATGTCCCCTAATAACATGGAACTATATAGCGCCAGGTGGGGCTAAATGAAGATAATTCTACATTTTATTATATAGGGGCCATAGCAGAATTCGATAAAAACTTATTTATCTCAATCGAAAGCTTGCCCCTATGTCATGTACCCGTATCGCACATATCCTCGAAACCTCTGCCCTGGACAATGCGCATAGTAGTCGTCTTCAGCCCGGACCGGCATCAGCGTCAACTCAAGTCACGTAGGTTGATCAACGACGAGAGCTATAAAAGTATAGTTTCACTACCATCCAAAAACAAGAATTAAATCGAAATACAGTCTACTAGCCCTTATCACTGGGCAACGCTACATTAGGAGTTTCTACAACTCACTGAGGCCTCACAGTTTTTCCCAGCTGAATTACCAAGACGGCGGATGTTAAACATAAACCGCGATATAATTCTTACTTAGTAATAAACTGCATCACGAGGACACGTTTATTTTTGTTAAATTAAATGATTCTCATAAACTATACCTACCTTTCTTTTTTATCGTAAGGGAAAATCCGTCATGGATGCTATGCCGGACTCCTACGGACTAAAAAAAATAATGATACGCCCAACAGCCTATGGTTGGGAGCCCCGGGTAAGCCCTCGGAAGGATGTCCCAGGATTCCCAACAAACCCACGGCCTCGCCTCGGGGGTGGTTCGGGTGCTATCCCGTGTCTATAGGGGTTTCGGGTGTGATACCGCTTCTAAGGGGGGGGGGCGTGTGTGAATTCCCCACATCACACTGCCGTCATCTCACCGTCCTCAGGCCCCCGGTCATGGAGGCCGATAGTCTTCAACGAAGACACGCGGTGCCCAAGCCGCCGACTGCCGAACTCAGGTGGGAGAGTTCTCTCCCATTTCCGCCCCGCCCGCGCCGCCTCTTTCACGAGCATGACCTGCCCGCAGAATGAGGCGGCGCAGTCCCACTTACTCCCGCTGGAGATCATGGCTCGCACCATGGTCACGAGCGAGGGTGTCCACCTCGAAACCCACCACGAAGAACTGGCGCTGTTGCGCCCACGCCGTGCACTCCACCAGCGTGTGGAGCGCTGTGTCATCGCTGCGGTCCTCGCAGGAGCAGGACACTCGGCCGTGGTTTCCCGGTGTTTTCACCACAGATACCTACCGAAGCTACCGTGCCCGGTAAGTATCTGTGACAACCGGTAGTAGAGCATCGTGTCTCCTCTCTAGTCACTCGTCCATGACCGGTCTGACGGCCGCGATTGTAGCAAATCCCCGCTTCGGTTGCTCAAGTCGCACCTTCCATGTCTCCACGGTTTCCTGGCGGAGCAGGGACCGCTGGGCCTCGATTTCTCGAGAAAGCCGCTCCAGTGCCTCCATGCGCCTTCTAAACAGTGACACTAGGGCTCTCGCTTCCAAAACTATACCTACCTACAAAAATAAAATGGGCATTATTTATGATCAGCAAAAATACAGTTTCAAGACCAGATTGGTAAGCTATTCGGTTGCAGTGGGGTTCCATACGAACAGCACAGTAGTGCCCCCATATTTTCTAGGTGCATCTTTTGCCAAGCTGTATGAATTTTTAGTTAACGGAGTGTAATATGACGTAACTGTTCGACGTATTCCTTGTTAAATTAAATTTGCGGTTTCTGAATTTTAAGACATTATATTGGTGAAATTAATCTTTGTAGTTTGAATAACTGTTTTAATGTTTTGAATAAGTCAAATCGTATTGGTACAGTTAAGAAACGAGGCGAAACTCAGACACCAAACCCACTTCACTGGCGTTTGGGACGCATTTTGAACTTATTTTCTGGCCCAGATGGCGAAACACGAGTAGCGGATATCGACACTGCCAGAGTAACTATCAGCCGCGCCCTCAACCGGATTCCCAGGGGCGGGGAATGTTCGCGCCTCGAACAACACTGAACAATGTTGAGCAACTCAAAGAAAACGATGCCCCGTTAATGCATTTGGTATCAAAAATGATACATCGAGTTTGAACCAGTCCTACACGATCAACTTATATCTGTGGTATGCAAAAAATTGCGTCTAAAGCTTTGTCTATGGCTGTTCTTTGAAAAATACGAACAGTGACAGTTGACGGATTCGACATTTTACTAAAACTTCATTTGAAATTTGAACTGGCGCTAAAATGTTTGTACTGAAAATTTAGATTCGTTTTTCAATCTGTTGGAATTCGAGTAAAAAATTGAGTTTTGGTGCAATAAAAACTACCCCATCGTAGATAAAAGGCGTGATCATATATATGTACAATAGAACAGCGATTGTCGATAGATGAGCAAATGTGCTCAACCAAAATTGGTCATTTGTAAAAACAATATTTACCCACAAACCTCACAAATAGGGATTCAAATAATTTTTGCTTTGTAATTTGATAGGCAACGCAAAATTCATAATCTATAGTGGCTAAGAGACAAATGACAGGGTAAAGAATGAAAAAGGAGTAGATGTTGTGGGTCAAACTGTTTTCTTACAAAACAGTTTGGTCCACAACACCTACTCCCAGTTGCTCTAAGATACAGGAATCATATTGTTTACGTTGACAATTATTATACATTGCTGCCATTGATGTATCTACTGACGAAAGGTCGAAATCGACTTAGAAAATCATGCAAGCTGCCAAACAAACAAGACCTTATGAAAACTACTATACTGTACGGGACAGCACTGCGGGTCACAGCGGCGACTGCACATCGAAACATGTAAATAGAATATTATAGGTCTCATAGCATAGTTTCATTCAATTACTAGGTTTATATTCCAATTTTGAATGTTTTATATAGTATTTTTCGATTTTTTCTATAAAGTAATGACAATTTGTAAATAGTTTTGAACTTTCATAACATAATTTAACACTTTGATTTATATAGAACTAAATGTATGGAAATTATTGTCGATTAAGATCAAAGTTGCGTAAAAGCTTTCGTTACGGTAAAGTTTGCGGGATGTGCCTTAAAATTTCTTACTAAAATTTTATAATTTCGCGAATTTGATTGGTTATAATGTAGGAACTCTGATTGGACGCGTATTAATGGCGAATCACAGTTTAGCGCGAAAATGAATAAATACCGACGCCACTTTCGTGCCGACATTCAGTCGACAGTCCAGCACTACAGGAACAACAGGAAGATAGGAAACTAACAGCAAGAAAACAGGAAGAAACAGCAAGAAACCAGGATCCAAGAAGAAAATAGGAAGACATTTTATTGGTGAAAGTAATCTTTTTAGTTTGAATAACTGTTTTAATGTTTTGAATGAGTTAAATCGTATTGGTACAGTTAACAAACGAGGCGAAACTCTGACACCAAACCCACTTCACTGGCGTTTGGGACGCATTTTGAACTTTTTTTCTGGCCCAGATGGCGTAACACGAGTAGCGGATATGGAGCCGCGCCCTCAACCGGATTCCCAGGGGCGGGGAATGTTCGCGCCTCGAACAACACTGAACAATGTTGAGCAACTCAAAGAAAATGATGCCCCGTTAATGCATTTGGTATCAAAAATGATACATCGAGTTTGAACCAGTCCTACACGATCAACTTATATCTGTGGTATGCAAAGAATGCGGCTGTACAATTTCAAAACCTAGTAAGGGACAGGAATAAACAGACTAGTAAGAAACAGTATTGTTATAGTACAGTGATAGTTAATAGTAATAAACCTCATATCATATCATTTATTTGCTCCGACCTGGTGAGCGCTAAGAACTTTCATAGTGACTTGTGTTTGTGTTTTGTGTCCTCCCTGACATCCTGGTACCCCAGTGGTCCACCACCAACCCCGCAGGAGAGTGGGGTCAGCCGATCTCACACACTCACAGTACAGTGGGGCGTGCCTGGCCACTAGCTGGTTGGGCGCCGTCACCCAGCGGAATAAAGTCGCCCCGCTGTACATATACCAAGAGGAACTTTTGATGAAGATGTAACCAATTATAAGGGAGTAGACATAGCAACTTTAAGTGGAAGGACAATAAGCAAGTCATCTCGGCTTCCCTTTATGTAGGTGCACAGCCAGTGGAAACTATAGACAGATATGACAAGAAATAAAAAAGAAGCGATACAGATTGACTGTCCAAAAGAGTACAACGCCCACATGGGTTGTTGATTGAATCTATCAAATAAAGAAGAAATCCTGATTATTTATCTACATAATCAGGATTTTCTACCACTTACTAGATCTCACAGCTATTCGTGAGTACTTTATAAAAAAGTTCTGCGCTAAAACATTTAGTCTTGCCGAGTTTCGTGCTGAGCTAGATGATGTTTTGTTCAAGTATACCCCAGATATACCTCGGGGTTACCCGAATACAAGCAGCCTACATGATGAAACTCAAACAAAGATTCGCAGGGGAAAACCATGCAAAGTAATACCCTTCATGGAAATCAGGATTGACAATAGTGACCACAACCTTATTAGGAGTGACGGGCGTGGTAGGATGTTGCCTTCCTGTTCTTTGCTGTGCACCATAAAATGTAGTAATGTAGCAATGAGAATGACAAAGACTGATTATGGATGCGAAGGTTGTGGGTTTATTTCCCACCCAGAATAAAGTTCAGATTGAGTTAGGTTTGTTAATAAAAATATGTTTAAACAAACTCATAACACAAATGACAGAAACACAGCCCAGTAGGTATATCAGAAATGCAGAATAAATATTTGCGGACAACCTCATACAACATCATCTAGCCCAAATTAAGCTAATATAAGGTTGAGCTATAGGATCTAGATGACTGATAGACATACTTATATATTTCTAGATACATACATTTTATTATTATTATTACTGTTTTAATTATATCCTTTTCAGCTAATTAAACTTGCTTTTTTACCACATTTACGTACCATTGTCAAGTAAAATATGGCGAGTGCATCTTATTTGTGATCTATTTGCAGAAACTTTCGAACAATCCTGCACATATTTAAGACTGCCTTTTGAATGCTTATATATGTTAAAGATAATTTTTGAAAAGCAATTAGTATGCTGACTCAATCACAAATTTGTGATTGAGTCAGCATGTGTTCGTGTCTCGGTGGTCCAGTTGGTTAAGGCGTCTGGTCCGGCAAACCAGAAGACGCGGGTTCAAATCCTGCTTGAGACCAAAAATTTTTTCACATTAAATTTGCTTATATGGGTCAAAATCAGAGAGGTGAGAATCATGCTTCTGACAAAGATTTTCTTAATAAAATAACGTGGTATGGCTAAAATACTTGTTTCCAAATGAAGTTTCTGCGCATAATTACAAGGCACTTATCATATTTATTTTTTTACGATAATATTTTATTAGATTTTAAACTAAAAAGGCCTAAATAGTCATTCCGGGAACGCGTCCTTATACCACGTTTCATAGTTGAGACAAGTCAAAAATGTTTACAATTAAGACTTAAAATTGTATTTTTTTATATATTAGCTTCGAAAATTATTAAATTACGAATATACGTATAAATTAAATAGCTAAAATATATATTTTTCATATTTTGACTATTCAAATGCTGTCTGACGTTTATTAAATCATTCAGTGAACGCGATGGATATCGGTCGATGTAATTCAAACAAAACGCGCTAGGTGGCGCTAGCGAGCAACAGTGTGAAGTTCACTAGTCAAAGGACAAGACGCGTGTCGTGTTTTTGGAAAAAAATAATTGATTTTATTGGTAAGTACGTTTTAATTTCGTATGTGGCTAGCGTACTTTAATTCCCTATCACTACGGGAACGCTGTTTGGTAATTAGTTTTCCGATAATTTGCATACTTTTTGCTAAATTCTTATAAATATTATAGTTCACGTGTTCCTAACCTCAAAAACCAATATCTAACATAGCGGCATGAAGCGTGATATGAAAATATTCATCGGATAGTCATTCAGGGAACGGTCATTTCGGGAACGTTCTCGTATATGACGGGCGTTCTCGAAATGACGATTAACGGGCAAAATGACGCTTTCTTGCTTTTAAATACATATAACAATGCATTTTTTTTGTTTTAGGTAACCACTTAGTAATAGTAACATGGAAAATAAAAATGAAGATAAAAAGAAGTCAAAAAAACGATTAAAACAGGACAGTATAGCTTACAAAAAAACATCGCGAAAAGGCTAATGCAAGGAAACGCAAGTTTTTAGATAAAATGACACCTGAACAAAGGGAGATGAAGAGACTGAAAGATAGGGAATATTACCAAAGGAAGAAGGCTGAAAATAAAGTTAAGACTGTTAGTGATATGACTGAAAGACAGAAGAGAAAACAAAGAAAGTAGTGGAGAAAAAATTCTCAAAAGTATAGACAGAAAAAAAAGATGTTGGCAAATATTTTAAGTAATAGCCCACCAGATTCTGAAAATGAGATAGAAAGCGATAATCGCTTGTCAAGAAAGAGATCAGGAAGAAAACTGGTTAAAAAAGATAAAGCACAGGCTTACAGGACTGTTAAAAAACAGAAAGATAAAATACAGAAAATGCAAAGAATTATAGATAAGTTGCGAAAAAAAGTACAGAGAAACAGAAGACGCGAAGAAAGAGTATCCCAAAAGAATGCTGATACGCCTACTCGCAAAGTTAATGAATTAACAAGAGAATGTTCTGTTACCCCTGAAATTCGTAAACGTCTATTATTTGGCGAAGTTTTGACAACTCAACTAAAAGACACCGTTAAAAAACTACCAAAAAATTCTAAACAGCGAGAGGCCTTTCAAAAAAGTGTCAGTGGCAACTGTATCAAAAAACATCGTTTAAATTATATGACCAAACAATTTCTACGTAAAAATAAAAATAATGAGAACATTTTAATATCTAATCGGAAGCATCCAACATTTTTAATCACTAATGAGATTCGTAGAGAAATTCATAAGTTTTTTGAGCGGGATGATATTAGCAGAATTTGCCCTGGTAAGAAAGACTGCCTCAAGGGATATAAACAAAAGCGGTTGCTTTTAGACTCTGTAAAAAAATTGCATCCTCAATTTTGTACTGAGACTGGAATTCGAGTGTCTTATTCGACATTTTTGAGAGAGAAGCCTAAGTGGCACTGACCTGTAATAATAATCGCTGGACTGGCTATTCCATACAAAATGACAGCTACTTTTTTGGGCCGATTCAAAGCGCCTCTGCCGAGTGCACTGAGAACTAAATTAGTTTGCAAATGGCCGTTGTTTGTTTATTTCAGAAGGTGTGAAATTTTGAATATTTTTAAGTTATTACTGTGATTGGTATAAATTTGAAGTGTTTTGATGTATAAATTTAGTTCATAGTGTAATTAAGTAGATATTTAGCATGAGATCGTGTGTATATTGTAAAACAAGATACGAGAAGGGCTGTGGCGTCTCTTTTCACAAGTAAGTAAATCTAAGAATCAAATTTTTAAACAATTATTATAAAACCATAATTTAGGTTTTTTTTTACTATCATAAGCGAATACCCTTCGAGTTTCGGGGATTTTACGAATATTTTTATAACCTATAATGATTAATAGGGATGTCAAAATGTATATCGATAATTTTCTGTCCAATGCCAAAATTCGTAGTTTAAAAAACAAGAGGCATGGTAAAAGTTCTTTCATAATTTAATGAACATATTAAAATTATTAATAAACACTTAAAATTGTAGTTGATAATCGAAACAGTAACTAACTAGCGTGTGAAATATATAGTTTTGTTTATGTTTTTATGTTATGACTGCCAGAGTGCGTCAAACGTTAAAGTAGCAAACTGTTACGTCACACTTTCTGATAGAGGTATTTGATGTGACGTGACGGAATGCCTATTTATTCCAATCTTATTTTCTAAAAATAATAGTACCTAATCCTTAATTTGTGTACCAATTTATATTACTTTTTGTTATTTATATATTGGACATAGTCGTTAGAAACACACATCAATCAGATTTATTCTTAGTGAACACAAGCCTATTTTAAGAGAATCTACTTTGTTTTTCAATCTTTTTAAAATATGTCATTATTAAATAGATAATTTCCTTTTAAAAATTATACAGATGTGCATTTAAAAATATACCGTAATAAATGTGTGATTTCATATTTTTTTAAATACCTACCCTCCTCTGTACTTACCTACTGCAAACAAACAAAACTACAATAAATCCTAATCCTAATTAACCTGTCACTTAACAAAATTCCTCTCTGGGCACGGCTGCTTCGGGAAGTAAATGGGAAATAGTTGCCATTGAGGCGGAATAGCAAGTTGGCATTGGCTGCTTCGGGGAGCACGCTCGCACGGCTCACGTTAAGCGAGGCGTCCACCAGGCGGACCGGGCCGCCTTTACTAGAGGCGGGCCGCAACGAAACGCAGTTTCATTAAAAACGTATGGCATGCGGATTTTTGCGTTGCGGCCCGGCCCGGCCCATCCGCCTATTAGACGCCCAGCTTTAAGTTCTAACATGAACCAATTATGATTAAAGACAACCAATGACTGTGTGGGCTGTGTCCGGTGTCATGTTTCAGCCGATTTACAATAGTAACACTACTTTGGCAACATACCTGCGACCACTGTTTAAGCAAACACTTTTTTTTTATATTAAGCTCGCCAAACTGAATTCGCGAGCCTGATGGTTAGCCTACTTAGGTACTTTAAAGTAGTCATTCATATTATGTAAACATCATTGGTACAAAAATAAAATTAACATTGTAGTCGATATCTGGTAAAGTTTTTATCGACACCAAGACAGGTGTTGTACATCACTAGTATTAGTTCCAAGTACATTCGCTAGCTGCCGTCAGCGCCAAATGGCGATTTTCAATTAGGCACACTTTTATGAAACCGATCACCAGTCCAGATACTATTACAGGTCAGTGCTAAGTGGGTAGTACAACCTACAAAAACCGTCCAAGTGCGAGTTGGACTCGCCCATGAAGGGTTTCGTTGCAACAAGTAACATAATATAAAAGTTCTTATAGTTCGTTGTAACTTTGATTGATGTTTTAACACGTTCGCAGTGGTAGTGATTTTCGTAACCGAAAATTGCGGTTTATGACGTATTAAAAAAAAGCTACCAGCTCTATCTCGGTCAAACCAATTTTCGTTGGTAGTTTTTATAGCAATGTACATCATATATTTTTTTTAGATTTATCATTCTCTTAGTTTAGAAGTTAGAGGGGGGGGGACACACATTTTTCCACTTTTGAAGTGTCTCTTGCTCAAACTATTCATTTTAGAAAAAAATGAAATTAGGAACCTCGATAGAATTTTTAAAGACCTATCTATAGATACCCCACAGGTATGGGCTTGATGAAAAAAAAAATTTTGACTTTCAGTTCTGAGTATGGGGACCCCCAAAGTTTACTGCTTTTTTTCTAGTTTTATATAAGAATCTTAATGCGGTTCACTGAATACATCTAGTTACCAAGTTTCAAAAGCATAGACCTTATAGTTTCGGAGAAAAGTGGCTGTGACACACGGACGGACAGACAGACAGACATGACGAATCTATAAGGGTTCCGTTTTTGCCATTTGGCTACGAAACCCTAAAAGGGATCGAGATACTTGTCTTTGTGTAAGGCACGAAAATTTTGAATACAAACTGGGCAAACTAAACCGACTAGGAGAGCTGCCGCACAAATCCACATCCGAATGTATAAAAGTGTACAGCTGTGACATTACTTCTTGTGATTGTATGTTTGGTTTGTGCGACGTATGCAAGGAGATTAAAATTGAATCAGGAAGTAATGAAGATACCATTGAATATTTCCAGTGGCAAGTAACAAAAGAAGAGCGAATCATAAAAGGAGAGAGGAAACTCGTCAAACTTACTAAAAAAGTTACCGTTACAAGCAAAGTCAAAGATTTGAAAATATCTATAGCTGATGATATTTCTTCAATGAAAAAACATCTTTATGGAATCAGCGAAAACTTAAAGGCCAAAAGAGAACTAAAAGATAAATTAAAAGAAACGGAGTTAATGATTCAAATTGATTTCGCTGAAAATTATATGACAAAATATGCGAAAGAGATTCAATCGATTAGATTCGGAGCTTCAAAAGGTCAATTATCAATTCACACGGAGGTTTTTTATGCCAGAAATAATACCTCTCTAGAAACTATTTCGTTCGCCACTGTGAGTGATAATCTAGACCAGGGCTGTCCAAAGCAGTGCCCGCGGGCCGCATGCGGCCCGCGACGTCAATTGTTGCGGCCCGCGGAATCTTTTTGTCTTCTTTATTTAAATACATAAATGAGCAAATTATTTTGCCCGCGACGTAATTGAAATATTTTGGGTATGTATTCGATCAACCCGACGGCATTCCAGGCCGAGCGTGGGTCCTGGCTCTCAAGGAGCTTGGGCCTCGACTTATAGGGCTCTTCAGCGCATGCCTCGTAAAAGGCTAGTTTCCCAAGGTCTGGAAGACAGGGAAACTGGTCTTGATCTGAAAGGCGGGGCGGCCGGCAAATTCCCCATCAGGGTACCGGCCGATCGTGTTGCTCGACGAGGTGTGCAAGCTCTTAGAGTGCATTATTGCACTCTAAGAGCAACGTCGGGCACTCACACGCGTGGAGCCTGATCTGGCGGATAGCCAGTTTGGCTTCCGTCAGGGGTGCTCCACCGTGGACGCGATCATGCGCACTAGAGGCCTGACGGAGGAAGCGTCTCTCAGGGTGAGGTGGTGGTGGCGGTGTCTCTTGACATCGCCAACGCCTTCAACACCTTGCCCTGGGACTGCGTTAGGGAGGCGCTTATTTACCATGGAGTGCCTCCCTACCTCCGTCGAACTGTCGGGGCCTATCTCTACGAGAGGGTCATAACTTACCCGAGCTGGCTAGGGCCGGGTCGGCGGGATGTGTCGTGCGGTGTTCCACAGGAATCGGTATTAGGGCCGCTCCTGTGGAACATCGGTTACGACTGGGTGCTGCGTAGTACGTTGCTCCGAGGGATTGGCGTAACGTGTTACGCCGACGACACCCTCGTTACGGCGCGGGGATCAACGCTCCGAGACGCAGCACTAAAGGCCACGGCAAGGATTTCTCAATTCGTGGGTCGGATACGGTGGCTGGGTTTCGAGGTCGCCCTTCTCAAATCCGAGGCTCTGTGCTTTCACGGACCTCGGATGGGGCCACCAGCGGGATCCAGCCTACATGTAGGGGGCGTCAGCATCGGAATCGAGCCCTCGATGAAGTATCTGGGGCTCGTACTCGGTGGCCGGTGGAACTTCGGACATCATTTCCGAAGGTTGGTCCCAAGTCAAAAAATTTGAAAGTGATATAGCACTTTTCACTCATCTCATAATGGTCGCAGTTGAGAGTGTGAAGATTGATTATCAACTGGAACTGTGTGGTATCACACCCCTTCTACAAGGGCAGAAGAAATCGAATTTTTTAAGCTCCTTATGGAACATTTCCCGAAATTGACTAATTTCGGACTAAAAATGGGCTCGATGATGGGCAGTACCTAACTTTGTGAAAGTGCATATTTCAGCAATAAAGCTTATAAAGTCGAAATACAGGTCTTCATTGACAGATACTTCACTTCAACATGCACTGCGTCTAGCTAAGTACTAAGTTTGAGGTTGATGTTGACAGAATTGTAAAAGACAAATCAATGAGAAAGTAGATAATAAAATAATGAAACCTATTATACATGTATTTTACTTTGTTAAATATTTTGCGGCCCTCCATTGTATTTGGCCATTTTTGTTGGCCCTGGGTCCCATCTAGTTTGGACAGCCCTGATCTAGACCATCAAGCTCATGCTGTATGGGGTCACATGAAATCAGCGGTGCAGAAAATATTGAGTGTCAGGCCACACGTAACTACCCTTCACGTGTTTTCAGATGGACCCACGTCCCAGTATCGAAACCGGACTAACATTTACTTATGGATTAAAACCTTAATAGAACAATTTCCGCAAATAACTGCTTCAACGTGGACATTCAGTGAACCAGGTCATGGTAAAGGTCCAATGGATGGTGTGGGAGCAGTGCTAAAGAAAACTGCGGATGATCAAGTATTACGAGGAAACGATGTAAATACAGCTGCAGATTTTGTCCGTTTACTAAACAATACATCTGTTTCACTCCATGAAGTCACTAACGATGATATAGTTGCAATCAAAACCATAATACCTGAAAAGATAGATGCAATCCCAGGAATCATGAATGTAACTAAGATTGTCTGGCAGAAAACTTGTGATGTCATCATACTACTGTATCAGTTCTCAAAATTGTTGCGAGAAATTAAACTACAGGCATTTTCAGTCAAAGATAGAGATAAAGAAAGTCCAGTGCCAGAAATGTTAGATTTAGACATAGAAAAGAATGATAAGTTTCTAAATTATCTTCACATGAGTAGGAAGAGTATTTACGACATGGAAAGAGTGACGATAATTGTGCTGGTACATCGTACGGAAATGATAAAGAGAACTTCCACCCCAACATGATACGTCCAAAGACATTTTTGCTAGTAAATGTACCCACTGAAAATAAAAAAAATAAATACAGATACGTCGCTGTTGCTGAGACCTCAGTTGATGAAGATGGCGAAATAAAGGTCGCCTTTCTTCGTTGTCAGCGGAACTCAGCAAAGATGTTTAAACTTGAACAAAATGATGTTGCATATGTGCCCTGTGAACAAGTTATTAAAATTTTACCCACCCCGAAATTGCAGAAAATAGGTAGTCGTGGCTATTATTGTTTTGATGAGAATATGGATATTTTTGAAAAGTAAGTTATTGCTAGACTTTAAGTTCAAACTTTGATACTCAAATTATTTTGTGATTAATATGAATAAGCTTGAATAATGTTTCGAATTCATAAGACTGTTTGTTTTAAAACTACATTTGATTTATTTAATTTTAAGCATTGATGCAAGAAATCTTAATGATACTTGTAGAGTGCAATTACTATTTTATTGTTCCTAATATATAATATTTGTTAACTGAAACTAAAAGTTTATTATTAGATTAAGTTTAAATTTTGATACTCATGTTGTTCATTCTTTAAGTACAAATAAAGGTTTAATACTTAAAGGTATTTATTATTTTCATCTACAAAGTAATGCAAAAACCAAACGTTGCAGTCATTTAGGGAACATCAACGTCAATTAGGGAACTTCATTGTCATTTTGGGAACACTCCCATCATTTTCGGGAACATCGCAAAAATGGCAGATTTTTCACTAATGAGTAGGGTTATAGTTAAATCTTGCATACATATCCTAAAATGACTTTTCAACATTTGTATTTATATCATTAATTGATAACGTATTGCACAAATGTATACAATAAATTAAAATTTTGAAACGAAATTTACACTAATTGAAAATCTATGGAGAGTAATATAAAACATAAGTCTTTTTATTATAAAAATATACAAAATGACAGCATTTACTGGTAGAGGGACAGGTTAATTATAATTTCATGACGGTGATTATTAAAAACGTTGGTTATATTATTATTTAAAAAATATTTAAAAGTGTTCCAGAAATGATTTAAGGCCCTGTCATTTTTATTATTAACAGGTATAATTCCTAAAATATATATTTGTGTGCGTGCCTCTTTACAGGAAAGGTTCATGACAAATGACACAACATATTACACATGTTAATCTATATATATAAAAATCAATGCCACTTTTCGTTGTAATTTTATAACTCAAGAACGGGCTCACCTATCCAAACCAAATGTTTAGGCTATGTTCGGACTATTTAGTAGACGGTTTATGTGAAGTTTGCAAAGAATCGGTTGAGCGGTTCTTCATTTATCACGTGAACGAAGTTGCGCGGGTCAGCTAGTTTTCTTATAAAGAAAACTTAATTTCTCAGATATTTCAAAACCCAAAATGCAGACCTCTCTGATTTTGACCCATCCAGGGATTGGATGGCCAAATCCGAAACGATAAGGAATAGCGAAAAATGCTCAAAGGAGTCACGAGCCCGATTTTGATGAAACTTAAAACCTCATCATTAGATTTTTGAAAAATCAATAATCCTAGCTGGGAATCGAACCCATTGATTTTGAAAAAAAAAATACACCCTGTATTCTTTCACCATAGCAGTGTTGCTGTTATGGATCTTATTCTGGGAAGTAATGACATACAGCAAACTAAAGGAAAGTGCTCATCTTTAACAAAATACAATTTATTTTTCTTACGTTAACTGATTAATTGTTTAAAATGTAGACCATTGTTTTCGACACATAGCTGGATTCGAGACCTCAAGGATCGTACTGCATTCAATATTATTGATTCCGTTTAGAACATTCTCCAAAGAATCATTCTGAGCATTATTTAAAACACGGAATAGTTACGATGTATTCTGGGATTTCGAACGAAACTAATTATGATATAAAATTTTGGCCATGAAATATGAATTCTATTAAAATTTCAAACTTTCCTTAAATTTTCCGTATATCATTACTTTGCAGAATTTGATCCTTATCAGCGACACTATCGAATGGTGTAATAATAAAGCGTGTGTTTTTTTTTTCAAAATCAATGGGTTCGATTCCCAGCTAGGATTATTGATTTTTCAAAAATCTAATGATGAGGTTTTAAGTTTTATCAAAATTGGGGTCGTGACTCCTTTGAGCATTTTTAGATATTCCTTATAGTTTCGGATTTGGCCATCCAAGCCCTTTTCAAAAATTCATCCTGTATATATACTTTCTCTTGTTTCCATATCCTCACTATTTCATCTTTTATATCTGAATATTTATAATTTTTTTTGGTTATGGTCTTTTGTATATTGTGTGTATTTGGGACTGCGATGTCTATTAAATATGTAGTTTTGTTTTCTTTATCTTGATAAGTAACATCTGGTCTGTTATAGTGAATAGTCCTATCTGTAAGAATGGCACGGTCATAGTACAATTTAAGTGAGGCATTCTCTAGGTTTTAAAAATTGAAGTATGCTGTATTCCCAGGAATCGACCCCTGGATCTCCAGCGCAGCAGGCATTTAGACTACCGTCTGCAGCACAGAGGCAGTCAAATATTCAGCTTAAATAACCAGTCCCTATAAACTATCTGTCAAACATCAGTCATCCACAATTTTCTCAAAAAGTAGTACAATGTTTTCTATTAGGTAATTAATACAGATTGTATGTAACATTGTCTATATTAGGTATTTTAAGTTATTTATTTATATTTTGTACACTTAACTCACAACATGTTTTGCCAGTAATCTTTATCTGTATCATAACTATCAACAATGTCAAAGAACTGCAACTTCAAACATTCATTACTACATAATCTCCTAACAATACTTTCCAAATCTGATTCATTCAAGTTAATATAGAATGAATCTGCTGTCATACCTTCTCTAAATAGTTTTCCACAGTCCAAAAGCGCTTCAACTATAACTTTGTAAATATCAGGACTACTAACACACATTTCAAGAAAATATTGATCACTTACATCAAAAATTAACTGCCAGAAATGTTTATAAATGCTGTCTTTACTACCAAGAATGTTGAGAACAGTTTCCTTAACAAGTTGCACTGCTTTGGTAAATTTGTCCTCAGTTATTGACAAACAGAATACTATGAGTTCAGCTGTAGTCTGACTACAATTACAGACCAAATCTAGGATGTTTAAATCATGATTACACAACTCCAATAAAAATAATTCACTTTTAAATTTTAGAAGTATGTTTTTATCCACTTCACTTGTGATATTGTTTAATAAAGTTTCTTTTGACGCTACTTCAACCATTATATCTGACAAACATTGTTCTAATACACTTTCAGTAAACAATTCTAAGAATATTTTAATAGCAACATCCGTTAGATGAATCTTTGCATCTGAGTTGATAATTTTTTTCAGTATATATTTAGGAGGGTCCACAATGCAGTTTTTAACAACACTGTTTAAAGAATCTTGTTGGCTGTGGAGTACTGTGAGAAACTCGTTTATCAAACCCTGTTTCTGCAGTTTGTTAAGGCTTTTCTCAACATACTGACACATCACAAACGCGTTACGAATTTCTTGTTCACTTGTGGCATTTTGTGGCCAATCCTCAGATTGGCATAAGTCTACGTAGTCTTGGAAAAAATTCAGGAATTGCTGAACAACAGCCGTATCCATGTCTAAACCGAGTAACTTCAACGTAGAACTCTGGATCACTCAGCATCTGTTGAAATGAACACACTATTGACTATCAATATTGTAGTGAATCTCTAAGCATCTGGAGAGTTTTCTACGTTGAAGTCACTAGGGAATAACTATGTGAAAAATAACTTACACTTTGAACGGCAATTTCGGGTCGGAAGTAAGGGTGATCTTGAAAGTCACTTTCGACCTAGAAGAAGGAACAATATGGAATCAATTACGCTTGGCAATCAAAATAAGTCAGATAAATTAGCATTCTATTTATATTTTTATTATTATCACACTCACATAGTTCTATTCTAATTAATATCTGCTTATAACTTTCCTTTCTTTTTTCAATGTTAAATTGTTAATAAAAATGTAACCACGAAAATTAAAAATGTGCAACTTCTCTCAAGGTTTTTTTTTTTTAATTAATTTGTACTGGCTTTGGTTACTTCGACCATATGCCAAATCTTGTTTCCATATTATATCTTCATTTTGCATTATTAAGTCAGTTCTCGTCCTCTAAGTCCAGTCAAAGTCAAGTACTACAGCCCTAAGCATGAAGCTATAGGTAAACATGAAGCTATAGATAAACATGGAGGCCACACTTCGAATACCTACTTGAAGCGTAGTCTGTATATTACTGTCTTGCTCTGTGTGGGCTCTACGTCTCTTTCTAAGTAGGGTAGCCCTATTTTTATTTTTGCTAGGATACTTCATTTTCTATATATTCTTTATTGTACACAATAAAGACAATACATATTCATAATACAATTAGATGTACAATACATACATACATAAGGTCACGCCTTTATCCCCGAAGGGGTAGGCAGAGGTATATTATCATTTCACCTTTTTAAGAATTATTATTGGTCCCACGAAATAGGTGGTGAAAATTTATTATATAAATTAGATGTACAAAGGCGAGATTAACTATTTTCTCTGTTTTTTACGAAGACTGATAGGTAGGATTTCTCTGCAGATTGCATAGGTACATTGCGAATAACGAAGCTATTCATCCAAGTGGGTTATTTTTCTAGGTTAATCAACTGTACGTCTCACGCGCTACGGCTTTCCGTGGCAGGCTGTGACGTAAGCTGCCGCTGCAGCTTGTGGTAGCCCGCAGTCTGCCGCGGCAGCTTGTGGTAGTTCACAGTCTGCCGATGTCTCTTCATGTCAAAATAAAGAAATGTTAGTGCTAAAGTCATTGGAATAAGATTTTAAATAATTTGATCGTGTGGCTCTCCACTTAGGCTGCAAGGTGTGTGAACCTCACGAATGCATCTGCGGTGTCATGGTGGAGAGCGATGGTCATCATGCTTTGAGTTGTCGCTGCACCGGTAGGCATCCGCGTAACCACGCTCTTAATTAGTTAATCCGGCGGGCTCTGGGTCGGCTGAGGTCCCCTGTATCCTTGAACCACCAGGTTTGTCCCGCGCAGACGGCAAGAGACCGGACGGTCTGACCCTTGTGCCATGGAAGAACGGCAAGTGCTTAGTGTGGGACGCAACATGCATCAGCACTTTAGTCACTTGGCTCGTACCGTCCATTCACCGGCGGTGGCAGCTGTAGAAACGATGGGCAGTTGCGGGAGTGATACTAAGGCTCTGGTCTCGGAGATCGGCCGTAGGCTACAGGACAAGACGCATGACTCCCACGTCTGGTCGTACCTGGTACAAAGGATAGCTATCCAGCGCGGCAACGCTGCTAGTGTATTGGGCACCTTCGCGCCTGGTATGATCAGTGGTGGTATGTTCAGTAGGCATTAGTTTAGTAGTTTAGTTATTTAATCTATTTATTTTATTTTTATGTATGTATTTTTAAGTTGATTATTGGACAATAAATTAGGAACAGGATTATTGGACAATAAGTTAGGAACTGTGGATGGTTGATGGATGAGGATGGATATGGAAAAGGAGGCACCATCTACCAGCACTTTTAAGAACGTGCATAGAAACGTGAACGAATGTATAGAATTGCACCTATATCCATTCGTTTATAAGGTACGCGAGAAAATAAAATTTATGATCAGTTAGCATACTAATTGCTTTTATAAAAAACTAGCGGATGTCACGCGGTTTCACCCGCGTAGTTCTCGTTCCCGTGGGAATATGGGAATAAAATATAGCCTATGTTCACCGGAAAGAGTGTAGCTTCCCAACAGTGAAAGAATTTTTCCAATCGGTACAGTAGTTCCGGAGCCTATTCACTACAAACAAACAAACAAAGAAACAAAAAAACAAAAAACAAATCTTTCCTCTTTATAATATTAGTATAGATATCTTAACTTAATTTTTTAATGGTACAATGGATAACCATATTTCTCGCTGAATACTATTTTTAGGAAACCTAAAACAATTATTCATCATTAACATACGATAACAATACTTAACTTATTTTATTTACTCTAATAATGACATTCGTGTTTCTTCTAATAATACACAGGAAGTCCCAGATAAATCCTCAATATAGTCACACTACTTCACAACGTTTCCTATTGTGTGAAAACAATGAAGTCAACCGCCATTTGTTCGTTGACACTTTGACAGTTGACATGTAGTACCAATGTTGCCACATTACAGAATCCTTAGAAAATGGGAATGTAATTCACTGATTCGACAACCCAATCATGCATATTATGGTATAAAATATTTCAATTTACGCATTAAATAATCGTATTCGAACTATAGAGCTATTTATAAATTATTTAACTTGCATTTTTGGTTAGTATGGTCTATTTCTATTATTTTCTAGGAGAAACTAATAAGAAGATAGCAGCACTGCACAATTCCCTAGAAAGAGAAGGTTAGCCCACAGAGAGTGAGATAGAGATACGTAGGTATTTGACTCAAACGGTTGTTCGAAGTGTGGCCTCCATGTTTATCTATAGCTTCATGGCCCTAAGTCAAAGTCAGTCTTCCCTAGTAAAGCGGTGGGACTTTACTAGAAATTGTCTCTGGAGTTTGTCGAAAAATGGAAGAGTCACGTTTCACCTTTTCTTTATACGTCTGTGCGTTTCACTGCGTTTTATCCCTTTCCAACACTTGTGCACGTTGCCGAACTTTTATGTTTAAAAATCCACCACTTTTTACTCATAAAACACTCGAAATACACTAATTTTGGAAAGTTGTACAACGGAGCATCCGACTGTCTCCAATTTCGCGCGCAAACTCTCCTTCACTCAATGTGTGTGTGTGTGATTTGATAGATTATTGCTATGTCAAATAATGTTTTTTTTTTCTCTCTCGCTGGTTCACGGGCTTTCACGTTCGTTTAACACAATAAACTTTTAATTATTATTAAACCGAATTATCACAAACATTCAATATATTCTAAATATAAATAGTAATTCCGTTATCTTGATTAATAAAATAAAATTAGATACCTAAACTTAGTAGGCATGCATTTTTATTTCGTGATTTTGTGCTAACAAATAGAACAAAGTAGTGTAAGGTGCAAGTGTGCACAATTTGTTGTATTTATATATTTATTGTATTTATATTCTAAATCTAAAATTATTGACATTTATTAAATACTAGCTGTTCCCCGCGGCTTTGTCCACGTAGAAGTCCTTTTCGTGTAAAATCATTACCCTCTTTTTGCGTAGTCTGTTAAAATGTAGCATATGTCCTTTCTAGGGACTAAAACTAACTTCATACGAAATTTAATCTAAATCGCTTCAGCAGTTTAGGCGTGAAAGCGTAACAAACAGAGTTACATACGCATTTATAATACTAGCTGTTCCCAGGGCCGAGCCGCACCTGAGTGAAAAGTGTGCGACGCACACAGGCGCCAAGACCATAGGAGTGCCGCGCTGCTGTTGCCTCGGAAATAGTTTTTGATACACTCGTCCGACTCTTAGCGACTAAAACCACACGGCCCTACCACATCTCTGCCTATGGCTGGGAGTCACTGGGAGGTTCTAGTTGTAAGGAGACTTTGGCTACCAATGCGGCGTCTTTGTAAAGTTTTTTCGGACTTTGGTGAATCTCTCACGTCACGCCGTCGTTTTGGGCCTGCTTCTGTAAGGATGGCGAGCAGCCCTCCCTCCGTCCTCAGGACTCAGGTTATGGAGACCAATAATCTTGGACGTAGACAAGTCAGCGGAGCCCTCGCCGCAGACTGCGGAACTCGTGTGGGAAAGTTCTCTCCCGCTCCCTCCCTAGCTCTATTTAAACAATAGGCCAAAGAAGCCCGGATACTGTTTTGCCCACTTATCAATGCTCCTAGAGGCAATGGGATAGGCCGCTCTGCAACGAGGTAAGAAAACAGCTGTTGAACACGTGTTTGAATGTTGCAGAATGTGCTCGCCTATTGGCTGTGGGAGAATGGGAATCAGGTGTCTGGCTTCAGGCTCTTCCAGCGCCCAAGATAGGTACTATGTTGGACGATATTACATTTAGCATTGCTACCTGTCTTCGTTTAGGTGCTCCCTGCGTTTCTCCTCATTGTTGTCAATGTGGAGAAGCAGTCGACAGCCTCGGGCATCACGGCCTGTCTTGCAGCAGGAGAGCTAGTCGCAGGTCCCGCCATGCATACATCAATGATATTATCCGCCGGGCTCTTGTCACCGCCGGCGTTCCAGCCGTGTCAGAACCTAATGGTTTGGCTCGCGACGATGGCAAGAGGCCGGACGGTATGTCATTGGTGCATTGGAAGATGGGAAGGTCTTTAGTTTGGGACGCTACTTGTGTGGATACCCTGGCCCCTTCTCATCTTCCTAGCACGGCGGTCTGCGCCTGTGCTGCTGCTGCATCTGCCGAGACACTCAAACGGTGCAACAATAATAATATGATAGGAAATTATATTTTTGAGCCGTTTGGGGTCGAGACATTGGGCTCGTGAGGTCCAAGTGCACATATGCTTTACAGAGACATCGCAAAGCGTTTGATCGACTCTTCTCGTGACCATAGGGCTGGTCTCTTCTTCGCTCAGCGAATAAGCATAGCTAAACAACGCGGTAATGCGGCCAGCCTTATGGAAACCTTACCATTTGACGTTGGTGGGGAGGACTTTTTCGCCACCTAGACGGGGGGCATGGTCAGTTTTATATAGGTAAGAATATTCCTTCTTTTTTTGTTGTAGTTAACTCTTTTTCTGTTCTAAATTTTACTATGTACTTACATAATTAATTAATTTAATATTTAATAATCTTGTAATTAATAAAAAGCATACCTATAACTATAAGTCTGTTTGTCTGTATGTCTGCATGTCTGTATATCTGTTTGTCTGTACGTTTGTGCACGCTAATCTCCGTAACCGCTTAACCGATTGCAGTGCGGTTTTTTTATTATGTTGCTCCACTTAACATCCAGCGTTAATTTTATGTCAATCGGTTTATAAATAAAAAAGTTATAACACTTAAGAATCGGATATTTTATATTTTCTTTGAATGTTAGTGTAAATCTAAACTGGCGTGTTGGCTTAATCATAAAAGAGCATAATGATTAAGACTATTTCAAAACAATTCAGCCCTCGTCTACTTACTTACCTACCTACTTATTAATCGAATAAATCGTAATAAACTAAATGAATATACTTTATTACGATTTATTCGATTTATTTGTCAATGGTCAATTGTGCTGTATTGTTGGAAAACGCTTCACTACGATAAGTTTTAAAGTAAACTTGACATAAACAAATACGATAGGTACTTCATAGGCGTGAGGTGTCAAAATTATCAACCGGAAAATGGTAAAACATTTATTGTTAAAAATTACAGATAAAAATAATTATTACATATCTATATAATTACATTATTACTATCTAAACTAAACCTAAATAAGGCCCCTGTAGCATTGTGCCCAAAAGACTAGCAGCATTCCCCCTTTGAATAGCAATACCTATTCGCTGAGCGAGAAAACTGCCACCCTAGGTCCAGTCGACTCCAAAAGCGCTTTTTTAAATTATTGAAATTTTTTTGCGCATTGGGACCCCATGGACCTAGGGTCTCGACACCGACTGGACAAAAACGATACGATGAGTCGAGACCCTTATATTTGTGATACCGCTTGCGGCGCTGGAGGTCGTGGGTTCGATTCCCACCGGAGACAAATATTTGTGTGACCCATAAGTGTTTGTCTCAAGAGTCTGGGTGTTTCTTTGTATAATATGTATGTATTTAAAAGTCTAAAAGTATTAATATCCGTGGTCTGATACCCATAACACAAGCAGGTTAGTCCTAGCTTACTTTGGGATCAGATAGCGTTGTGTGAAATGTCCGTGTATGTACCTATTTATTAATTTTAATATTTTCAGCCGCTTCCGCTGCTGCGCTGGCTTTTAATTTTGTTTTAGAAAGATGGGTCGGGGCCAGAGCACTGTATACTGTAGTTTGACTCGACCGGATTTTAGAAATAAATGCCTACAGCCGCGCGGTACGTAAGCATGCGATAGGGCTGCCCACCCACAGCATTTTAATAATATGTGCCTACTTTGACTTTCTATTTAGTATTGTGATTGTAAAAATATGTACACACATACATTCATATAGTCACGCCTTTATCCCCGAAGGTGTAGGCAGAGGCATAGTATACGCCCACATTTTACCTTATAGTTTTACGTACCGCGTAATAGATTGTGAGTTTGTCTCGTCGGGGGGACCGCTCTATACCTAAACAGAGACAGACGTACGATTAGGTTATGATTACGTGAGCAGTCCCCGACGAGACAAACTGCTAGTTAAAAATATGGCTCAGGTTCATCATCACGCCTTTATCCCCGAAGGGGTAGGCAGAGGCATATTATATACCCACATTTCACCTTTTTATAATTTGTCCCACGTAATACGTTGTGAGCCGTATTGCCGTGTTTAAATGGACAGGCGCAGGTTGTGACTGCCTGCTGTTGAAATAAAGCCTTCAACTTGGCTTAACGACTGCCATTTTACTGGCTACCGGGACCAACGGCTTAACGTGCCTTCCGAAGCACGGAAACGCTCAAATAAATGTCACAAAGTGATCACATGGATGGTCACCCATCCATGGACCGGCCATAGTGAAAATTGCTTACTGCAGTGATCGTTTACAGAACACTGAGTCCGCGGGGCCACGAGCGCTTCCTTTCTTTAAGTTAAAAATATGAATACGTAAATAATATAGCTACCTATAATAATAATAAAGGTTCAATACTTAGGGTAGATACGTCATAATATAATAGTTATTTTTTTACTTTTTACAGGTTTTTTATTGTTCTTTTTTTGTGAGTCGGGGGTTTTTTATATTTTAAATTTTATTTTTATTTCATGCTTTTAATAGGGGTTTTATAGGGGTTTTTAATATCAACATACCGCTTAGAAATACATTCCACTCCTCATATCTTTCAAATGGCTAAACCGATTTTGATAAAACTTGCGGTATCGTAATGTATAAGTTATGACCTTTCATTTGATACCCAACACGGGTATATTTGAACACATTCAATTTTTCATTACCACTTTCACCCCTCATATCTTTGAAATGGCTTAACCGATTTTATAAAACATAGCTAAAAACACTCTCCCCTAACCCATCTTTCAAACAAAATAAACAGAATCAAAATCGGTTCATCCGTTTGGGAGCTACGATGCCACAGACAGACTTACAAACACACACATACACACACCCACACACACGTAAAACTTATAACACCCCGTTCGGGTTTCCGTCGGGGGTTCGAGTGAGACGGGTATAGAAATTTGAAAACGCGTAAGCGGCGTAGACAATAATAATCGGCTCATCACATTTTTCGTCAGTGATAGAATCACGGAATTCTAGTCTTTATAAGCATTGCGTTAAATTTTTGATTTACCAAATTCAAACTATCTTTCGATTTGAAAGTATTAGTCAGTCTCTAGTACACTAGTACTTTTCGTACATAGTCAAGTTGTATTAAATTTTGGAAGTTCATATTTGTCTCTATGCGTGTAATAAAAATCAAAGGTAACAAAAATGATGTCAATCAAAGTCATACGGTGCTAAGTGTACTGTAACATCGGTCATCCACAAAGAAATGAATACTCTTGAAACATACCTAAATCATTGCTCTCAATTAAATAACTACGAACTGACAACGGAACTAAATGTACTACCTACACGTACTAGAGTTCTGAACTAGTTTTTTTTTGGATATTGTACTATATTGGATCGCACCGTTCACTGACTGAGCAAGCACAAGTCTAGTTTTAAACACAAACATACCTACTTCATGTAACTACCTAGTTCACTCGTGTCAATCACTTTGTTTAACTTTAGTCAACTAGTACTATAGTACCAATTAGTACTTAAGTAACATCAATTTATAGTCTTACCTTTTGGAGTTTCCAGGTAATCTAAATAACGTTATCTCTGGGTGCGTTATTGACGAATTCATGCAACCAAAACAGGCACAATAGACTCAAGTTAATATTAAATATTTTTAGTTAAATAAAACACGCGCGGTTACAATTTAAAAACGGCACACCGTCCATTCGTCCACTCGGCACAATTGTGACTGCGGACGTCTGCTTGCGTGCTGAAGTCCTGCCGAAAACGACGCTCGTAGGTATAGCTAGCGCTTCGTCCGTTTGTAGAGAGTTACAATACTGGTTAAATATATATATACTGTGGCCAGAGTGTCAACACAAATAATTTGCATGCCAGACCAGCACCCGACCCATCTGCCACGGTATTAAAGTTATACCATCCGGTCTCTTGCCATCGTCCCTGATAACCCCGTTTGGCTCTATGAGCGCAGGCACATTGGCAGTGGCAAGAGCACGGCGAATGATGTCATTCAGCGCAGCGTAGCGTGAGAAGCGGCCTGCACTCTTTGAACATGAAAGACCATGATGCCCCAAAGTGTCAACGTTAAAACCGCAGGGACATCGATGTGGAGCGCAAAACGTGACGCCAAGTCTCAAACCAACTGAAATTCGTAGGATGTCCAGTTCCAAAAAAGTTTCGGTGTTGGCTGTAAGGAAAGCTTTCAGCCAACACCGGAAAATAGTATCGACATGGAACAAAAAAAACCTTATTTTAACAGAGTGTATTGTACGATTATACACACATCAACACCGTCTAGGGATATTTCACATTTTCTTAACTTTCAGAAAATCTGTTAGGAATAATATGCAACAATGTTATATTCTTAGGAAGCCCATTTTTCAGACTATATTTTAAAATAAAATAAAAATATATTTTCGACTTATATAAAATTTTATTAAAATGAAAACAAAAAGTAAAAAAATGGTGCAACTAAGGATGAATGTGTCATTTACGAAAAAATAAAAAAATAAGTAATTTCTTTTAAATTTTTTGCACTGATAGGAAAAATCAGTAGTCAGTAAAACTACCCATGACGTTTAACCACGGTCCTGCAACGGTTTTTCATGCTTTGAATTAAGTTATCAAAGTCTCGCTGCGGGATATTGTCCCAAGTTCTGCTAAGATGCAAAAAAAGTTGCTCTTCAGTCGCAGTCTGCAGGAAAATTCTTATAAGCCTTTCTTTGGAGCATGTCCCAAGCATGCTTCCACGGGCCTCGGAAGGGGCCGCCGACAGGATCCAGCATACATGTAGGGGGCGTTAGCATCGGCATCGAGCCCTCAATGAAGTACCTGGGGCTTGTACTCGATAGCCGATGGAACTTCGGACACCACTTCCGAAGTTTGGTCCCAAAGCTGAGAGGTGCAACAGCTGCACTTTCGCGGTTGTTGCCCAACATAAGCTCCCTGCAGAAGACTATTCCTCGGGATCGTGCGGAGTATGGCCCTATACGGGGCGCCTATATGGGCGGAGACCCTGACGGCCCGCAATGTGGCTAGACTACATAGCCCGCTGAAGGCAATGGCCATCAGGGTGATTAGAGGGTACCGCACGATCTCTGTCGAGGCGGCATGTCTCCTAGCTGGGACCCCTCCATGGGACCTGGAAGCGAAAGCCCTTGCGTCGCTTTATCAGTGGCGCAAGGAGGCGCTGGGGCGGAACCACAGGCCTGAGTCTCGGGAAATCAAGGCCCAGCGATCCCTGCTCCACCAGGAGCTCATGGAAACATGGAAGGTACGACTTGAGCAACCAAAATGGGGGCTCACCACTATTGAGGCGGTGAAGCCGGTCATGGATCAGTGGCTGGAGAGACGCCATGGTAGCCTCACTTATCGGGTGTCACAGATACTTACCGGACACGGGTGTTTCGGTAAGTATCTGTGGCGCATACATAGGGAGGTAACACCCGAGTGTCAGCGCTGCGGTGACTGCAGCGAGAACACGGCGCTGCACACTCTGGTGGAGTGCTCAGCATGGGCGCTACAGCGCCGAGACCTCGTTGCAGGCCTGGGCGTTGACGTTCTCACACTGTAGACCATGGTAAAAGCTATGGTCTCTAGCGGAAGCAAGTGGGATGCCGCTGCATCTTTTTGCGAGCAAGTTATGCTTCAAAAAGAGGTGGCGGGAAGGGACCGGGAGAGAAATCTCCCTCCCGAGTTCCGCAGTCGGCGGCGAGGTCGTCGCAGGCTGCTGTACGCCCAAGACTACCGACCTCCATGACCGGGGGCCTGAGAACGGTGAGCTGGCGCTCGCCGTTCTTACAGAAGCAGGCCAAGACGATGGCGTATATCTCTTTGCCCCTCATAGTGGTGATAGTGGTGGGACAGTACCCAACTCCCCCCCCCCTCCCCAAGTAGCGGGTTAACACCCGAACCGACTCTCCAGATACGGGATAGCACCCGAACCCCATAGGCGAGGTTGAAGTGTTCGCCAAAGTCTGCCGAGAGCCCTGGGACATCCTTCCGAGGGCTTACCCGGGACTCCCGGCCGTAGACAGTTGTAGAGCATCGTGTGGTTTTAGTCGGTAGGAGTCCGGCATAGCATCCATGTAGGATCTCAACACGTAAAAAAAAAAAAAAAAATGTCCCACGCATGCTCGATGGGGTTTAAATCAGGTGATTGCGCCGGCCAGGGTAAAACCGACACGTCATGGTCCTGCAGCCAGCTGGTCACCGCTCGCGCTGTGTGCGGACGGGCGTTGTCATGCATGAGAGTAAATTCTTGACCCATTTGAAGTCGATGAGGGTAGACAATGGGTACAAAGCACCTGGTCGCGGTATTTTTCAGCGGTCATGGTGTTTCTAATCCAAACGAGGTCCGTTCTTCCACCAAAACGAATTCCCGCCCAAACCATAATTGTCCCGCCCTTGTATGGATGGACTACCTGGGGGTGTTGCAGACGACTCTCACGACCAGGAACTCGCCAAACGCGTACTCTTCGTGAATCGGGACTCACGGTAAACAGTACTACAGACCACTGGTTATCTTCCCAAAGCAAATGTTCACGAGCCCACTCTAATCTTCGTCCACGTTTTTCTCTGCGTTGTGCTGGAGTACGAAGTGGCCTGCGAGCATGAAGGTTAGCTTCATGCAGTCTCCTCCTCACAGTTTGGTCACTGACAAGCAATTGGTGTTCTTACTGGAGCCGTTGAACCAACTGCACGGCTGTAACGTTTGGCTGCATTCTCGCGGCAACTTGTAAAAATCGGTCTTGTCGTTGGGTGGATATGCGTCTCCCGCCACGGTGTCTTTCAGCCACTTCCCCGGTTGCACGATAACGTGACCACAATCTTGAAATAACGTTTTGCCTGGTTCCAATCTCCTCAGCAATACTCCGCTGAGTAGCCCCAGCTTGGAGCATGCCTACTACCCTTAGCATTTCTTCTCTAGTTAAATGGCGTCGCTGCATGACTTACACAATAAAATAAATTCGTAATTAATCAATAACTAGCTTTAAAACTTCAACTGGACAAAACAAATACCAATTAACTATCGTCCGTAAAATTAAAATTTCGAACTTCGCTATACTAATGCCGCGGGCGCGCAAATTATTTGTTTTAATTTCTTCTTTTTAATTTCAAATTTGGAATCATTCAAATATACCTACAAAATAAGATTCAATCAAAAGTTTTTAAAATCGGCCAGTATTTTTTGAGATGCAGAACTTTTTAAAAGACGGTGTTGATTTGATGTGTGTATGCCAATGTCACTTGCAGAAGCGTCAAGTATGTCATCGTCATCAGGGTATTGTTTATTAAAAATAAAATTGTACACTTTTACTTTAAGCTTACAAATGTTTTGATTTCGAAATTTTATTATATCGTAAACGTATAATTGAACCTCAAAATGTTACGTAAAAGAAACCTTTTAGAATTTGCTACTATTGTGTCGGGAACTGGTACTTTGATGTGCGTGTTATTGCACTATGTAACAAATATTTCGCCAATAACCGGAATTTGGTTTCCTCTTTACATTTTAACCGAGTTTGTCATCTCTGTATGGCTTAGTTTTAAATTTATCCAGTATTTATTGAGTTTGAACAAACCTATTAAGTATGACATAGGAACTATTGTTAAAGATTATCCTTATTTATCTTTGCTCTTAAGAGTTTTACCCCAAACTCGATGCCCTAAATCGCCGGAATGTCGCGAGTATGATACAAATGAGCTGAGCGTTATATCCACGGTGTTGGAAAGGAAGCTTGTCTCTTCATGGTATATGCCCTACATATCGCAGGAGATTGGATTCCCTTTTGCCTGCAAACAAATGCTGGATCAAATCATTGGAAAATCATTTCAAGTAAGTTTGATATTTAAGTCAACCTATCACAGACCACACCGTAGGACTTCCAACTGCCAGACAGACCATCAACCTGGAAAAGGTTGCAGTCAGGTATTGGATGTGGAAGGTACACTGTAAACCATGTGTTGGGAATTAAATTGGGAGAGGCCTATGTCCAGCACTGGTTTGCCATAGGCTGATTTGATGATCACAATCCGCTACTGGGCATAAGTACACAGAGAGATGGGTTCTAAGTTCCATTATTAAAAGAAATCCCCTTCTTTTTCATTAGCTTCAGTGAATTTTACAACTTAACAAGATTGTTAATACTATTAAGTTCTTAGATTTACATTTGAATAAGGTTTCCGACATTTCTGTAACATCCATGTTATATGATAGGATACAGGCATTACCTAGATCAATTACTGTGGTTCTTATTATATTTGTCTTAAAACACAATGTAGCCTTATTGAATAGGCGTAAACCTATATACTGTGGAATGCGTATTTATGAAAATAAATAAAATACAAATAATAAAAGAATTGTAATTGTATAAACAAAGTAGACCAAGTACATTATCGTTATGCGCCAGCGTTGAGGAAGTTAAAAAATACTCTAACAAGAAAATTGTTTTTTTTTGTCTATAGATTACCCACAAGATAGAATCTAAAGATGTATTTGTGGGCATATGTACAATATTGGTATCCCATTTGAAAGAGTATCAAAAAGCTGTCAAAAGATTTGAGAAGCACCCAGACAGATCGATAGAATCCTTGTATAAGAAATCACATTCAATATTTAACAGCCCCAGTAACAAAACAATACAGTCGGCCGACCACTGTACAAGTATTCTGCGTGTGATATTTAAAGAACTTGTTCCATGGGAGTTATGGGATACCCCACATTCAGAATTGCTCGTCCGTATACTATCAAAAAAGTTAGATGACTTCATTGACAATACACTATGTGATCCTGTGTGGCTTAATGATAGACTATTAACAATATTGGAAGGTGAAAAAGAACCATGTGATACAGAGAGGTTGAGTGAACCAGTGAATGCCGAAGGGCCTGTTCCTGATATAAAATTGGAAGCGATACCTACTGCCCCTGGTTTGTCTGCAAAAGTAACAGTTCCAGTTATTCCGCTAGAACCTAGTAGGGAATTTCAAGATAAGCCAATTATAAATGCAGTGAAAAATATAGTTGAAGAGATACCTGTTACGAGTTCAACACCTTTGGATATAAAAAGTTCTCCAATTTTGAGACAGAAGAGAGGCCGACAAGGTCGTAATGAGGTTAAGATTTATGATAGGATTATTGAAGGTACTGTATATATTTCTGACATTTTTTTTTTAATCGACACTCGCAAAAATTGACGCCGCCTGCCTGATGGAAACCCATGGCGACATCCAGCGATTGGGGGCCACGATTGCAGTTCAATAGGACTTCTGAAATAGGTACTAAAGTTTGCGGCCCTGCGATCTGCCCCTTCACGTTCTACTTGAAGAACCCGAGATTGTAATATGAGGGAAACACGTGCGACAGCTGGTCGTACCAAGATTTACTTGACTATAATCAATTCCATCTGCGAACTGGTTGCACACTATTTCTAGAGAATTGTGGCAACATTCATTTACACATTGCTAACAAAATGCTGCAACAAACCATATTACAGGTAGCGTAAAGACCTGGGACACAGACATCGACCTGCAGTGCATCAGCTTGGGACAGGATCTGCTGGCCAGCTTGGACGGAGAAATCACACTGAGCCGACTGTGGGGGCAGGATGCTGAGCCGGAAGGCAGTCCCAACCCTCCTAGGGACAAGTCTCCTCAACCATTGTGGTTTGGTTAGTTATTTTCAATTTATACATACACATATTGTTCATGAGCAGCTATCTTTTTTTCTACTATCTTCCAACAACCTTCTAAGTTCTTACCAATCCAGATTCCGAACTGGGCATAGTACAGTTACCGCCCTCATTAAAGTTACGGACGACATTCGTCGGGCTATGGATAGGAAGGAACTTACATTATTAGTGTTACTAGATTTCAGCAGTGCATTTAACTCTGTCGATTTTAATATCCTAATTGGTACGCTGAAGTCATTAAATATATCACCTTCCGCTGTTTCATGGTTTGATTCCTATCTTCGAGGGCGCTCGCAGTGTGTGCGTTTTGATGAAAAGTCTTCGGACTGGTGTCAGCTCGCTGCAGGCGTTCCTCAGGGTGGTGTTCTCTCTCCCCTTTTATTCTCAATTTTCATTAACTCTGTAACGGGTCTTATCTCTGGCAATTTCCACCTCTACGCAGACGACTTGCAGCTATATCATCATTTTGCGGCTTCGGATAGCTTCTCTGGCATATCTAATATGAATCAGGACTTAGAACGTGTTGGTGCGTGGGCCAGGTCGTTTGGGTTGTGCATCAACCCTCGAAAGTCGCAGGCAATCATCATAGGCAGCACGTACATGCGCAATAATTTAGATAAGAACACACTGCCTCCTGTGCTACTTAATGGAACTGAAATACAGAAAAAGTTCGGAATTTGGGAGTACTAATGGAGATTAAATAAAATGCACACAGCATTTTATTTAATCTCGAATTCTATATCACTTCTACCTTATATTTCATGTAATTCTTCAAGCTTTCCTCTCTTCGGACTGCTGGAAGAAATTTCTATTTTAGAAATAAGCAGTACCATTGTACTCATCTTCTCTTTATTGCTGTAATTTCCTTATTTCATGTTATTTGTGTGCATAAATATTAAATAAATAAAAAAAAAACACCTTTATCCTCGAAGGGGTAGGTAGAGACCAGTATGTACCCAATTTTTACCTTGTAGTTTTTGTTCTAAGTAACGCGATGAACCGCAGTTGATTTTTTTTCAAGCCTAAAAGCCATAAGGCCTTCCTTCAACTTGGTTTAACAATAATTGTCACTTTACTGACAACTGGGTTTCCTTTCGAGATTTCCTCTTCTCTACGACGCAATAGATCATTTTTCGAAAGTATTCTCCTGGTCGCCTCTTACGACACCCTCGGGATGCATTGGGGTGGCGACATTTTGTACTTTTTCCCGTCGCCACACGGAGCTTCTAGCGAAAGTTTTTTGAAGATATTCAGATGTTTTTAACTCAATCACACTTTAAAGACTGAATGGATCTGGCTGATATTTTGTACTGGAATTATTATTATTTCATTGTGGGGGACGCCCGGCACCGACGAGCGGACGGTGGCTGATCTGATCGCCTGTTATACTGTTATGGTTATACTGCCTATTTCATCCATTTAAAAATTTGCACAGGGTTAGAATTAGAAGGGAATCAGAGGCATCTTACTATATTCCAGACTATAAAGTCTGGAATATAGTAAGATGCTTCTAATTTATCATATAACGATATGTATAAAATCTACATTACAGGGGAAGAAGACATTATAGAGGTGGACCCAATAGACTCAAGTCCTCACAAGGAGTCCAAAAAAGAGCACAGTCCAAAGCCCACGGAACTCCTGAAGGACCTGCAGAGCACCGTGAGCCAGGCCAAGACGAAGATCGGGGACCTACAGGTGGAGGCCAATGTTGTAGATGTGCCCTGCAAGCGAACCTCCAGTGTATGTTCCTTGCACGATACTTTCTGCTTTACGCTTTATATATGTAGATATTGCATGGCGTTACTTGTGTTGTAGTGATAATGTGTACCGTTGCTTGGGGTGATTTTGATTAACGGGATGACTTCGATAAATCGGTTCCGTTAACAGGTTTTACTGTACATAAAGCTACCTAGCAGTGAACATAATTAATTCGAAATAAAAATAATTCCCGAATTATATTTTTTCTTTGTAAAAATAGCGCACCTCTTTCTCCAAAAGTAATTTTTCCAAGTGACAGAAAAAAAAGTAGACCATTTTCATGAAAGCTCAATTATAATTTCTTGAATTATAATTGAAGCCTATTTATCTTTGTCATTCCGTGAATAAACGTAACTCCATGTTACCTTTACCGAGTCACAGGATATACCAGAAAATATCTCACTGCAGCTTATAATTTAATGATTAATTTGAATGATGCACAGAAATGGATCTGAGTTACACCTCGTTTGAAGTTGTTAAGTAATTCGATTTTAAGATTTTGTGTCAATTCTATAATCTTACTTGTTTATTTTATTACAAAAGTACTGTAATTAATTATCACTGGCCATTAGAAAGGAATGCGCGTGAGTTTTATTGCCAGGTTCTTTTCTCTCCGGCTCTACATACTCCGTTGCGCATCTGGCAGTAAATGTAGAGGCAATCATTTTGATGTTCATAAATATGGACCTACTGTATCCACACGGCCTGGTCAATCCATTTGCCTAATGTAGATGATACTTGGCAGGCATTTTGGGTCGATCCAATTATGGTTCTTAGCCATATTTATGCCAATTCAATTCAAATTATTTCATTAAAAATTCTCATTGTGTCGAAATTAAATAAGTAGAAACAATAAATTACATATTTCACATAATTATAAAAACATACAAAACCAACAAATTTAATACAATTTATTTAATAAAACTAAGCCATTGGATCAATTGGAATGTCAAAACTTACATTTTACTATAGTGTCGGTGAATAAAATGTCATAATAATTACATAATGTATAGTAATCAAAAAAATTGAAGCAAATAAGTAAAGGGAATGACTTGCGATCCTAGTTTATTTTATGTTAGTGTTTGGTGGTGTAGGACGAAGCAGCCGGCATGATGGAAGGCCTCCTGGACTTCGGGATAGCCGGCCTGAAGAAGGGGCTCCGGTTCACGGGGCTCAGCGATGACTCGCAGGTTTGTTTACTTTATAAAGTATCTTTCATTGAGTGAATAAATAACAACCGGTTAAGTGCGAGTCGGACACGCGCATGGAAGGTTCCGAACCAAAAAACTGTAATCCTAAATCAAGTTTGTTGTATGGGAGTCCCCCTAAATTTTTTTTGGTTGGTTTATGTTATTATTTATCTATAAAACGATGTTACCCTTTCCACTGATAGTAACCTATGTAGCGGGGCGAGGAAGATCTGCGACGAAGATGTGCCGCCGCAAATTAGCTGCGCCGATGTATCGATAGTTGCAACTTGACATCCATATCACGCATCCACAGCATGTATCTCTCCATATGAAAACATAGATTAGTTGAATCCGTTTCCACCACTGCTATGCTATGTGGACCGATGAATATCAAACATATCAGCAACGTACTATAGCACATCTCCGGTGGAAAGGCACCCTTAATGAATAAATAAATGAAGTAGTAAGGACTGTATACTGTATTTCAATAGCTTTGCGCAAAAATGTAAACAAACACATTTGATCCTATATATCCATAGATACTTGCAATTGAGTATTCACCCTGATTATATTCCAGTATCCAGGAGTCATACAGTGTTCTTACAATCATTTCGACACGAAATAACTTCTTTATATTCATTTAAAATACCTACTCAGGATAGTAAAAAAAATCAATGATTTGTCATACTATATTTTTCTACTTATCTGTCTTAGACAACGATTGGCAAAACATGACATGTCATACACACATAGTCCAATCCTGCCCGATATGGCAATAATGTAAAATTATTGCCAGATCGGGCAGGATTGGACTATAGTTAGTTGTGTATTGTACAGGACAAGTCTCCGTCCCACCACAGAAGCGACAGGCCCTCGCCGGAGATGTCCCGTAAGCCGATCACGGAGTACAAGGATATTCACGCAAGAGGTATGGACCTTAATTAGTTATATTTACTGTATAGCTGTTACTGATTCCCAAGGGAATTTATTTCCGGGATAAAAAGTGTATGTGTGATTCTAAGCTATAATCTATTGCTGTACAAAATTTCAATCAGATCCGTTCAGCCGCTAGAGCGTGAAAGAGTAACAAACATCCGCACTCACAAACTTTCATTTTTATAAAATTTACTTTAAGATGCTCGTGACTTTGCCTGTGGGAACATATTCCCGAGATGAAATTAAGCCTATGTGTTATTCCATACTGTATGCCATCTGTGTACCAGATTTCAGCCCAATCCGTTCAGCTGTTAAAGCGTGATTGAGTAACAAAGATCCAAACATCTTCACAAACTTTCACATTTATAATATTAGTAGGAGTAGGATTAGTAAGGCTATAACCTGTTCCTGTGGCCTGTTTTTGTACCGTTTTTAATCAAAAATAACAGACCAAAAAGTGGCCATTCAAATTACTGTATTGTGTTATAATGTGTTTGCAGAAGACAACCCGTCAGTACCGCCGCTACTGAAACAGCAGCGAGTCATCTCTCAGGACAGCGTGGTGAGTCCATTCATAGATCCACTTTTTTTTGTGTGTGGAAATCCCTCTTGTATGCTATACCTTATTCTTACCGACTAAAACCACCTGTGCACTACCACTGCCTACGGTCGGGAACCCGGGTAACAACTTGGAAGGATACCCCAGGTCTCCCAATACACCTACGGCTACCACTGCGGCCTCACCTTACTTGACTGCCTCTGTGGCGCTGTGGGTAGTGATACTGCCTGCGGCGCTGAAGGTCGTGGGTTCGATACCCACCGTAGACAAATATTTGTGTGACCCATAAATGTTTGTCTCAAGAGTCTGGGTGTTTCTATGTATAATATGTATGTATTTAAAAGTATATAAGTATTAATATCTGTGGTCTGATATCCATAACACAAGCAGGTTATTCCTAGCTTACTTTGGGATCAGATAGCGTTGTGTGAAATGTCCGTGACACTGCGTCTTTGGGGGATGGGGAAGTGTACTCGCCAACTTCGTCGAGGGGCGAAGAGACCGTCTTGGCCTGCTTCTGTAAGAACGGCGAGTAGACAACTCCGCCGCTCTCAGCTATCTAGCCCCGACAGATTGCTGGTGTTTTACAAATGTCCCTGTATATTTTTGGTGCTCATAACAAAAGCATATAACTTCTTACTTCCTTTGGGATCAGTCGGCGCTGTTTATTTATTATATTTATTTGCAGCCCATATTGAATAACGGCATTTGTAGCCGTACCTAAGAGCCATTATTCAATATGCACAGCAGGTTACACCAAGTGCCTTCAATCAACAGTATAAATAATTATCTCCAGCCATCCCAGTCAAAGTCCGCGGCTAAGTCCGAGCCGGTGCTGGTTCCTTTAGCCGACTCCCCGGAGCCCGAGTACGAGGAAGCAGCTGACCTTTCCACCAGTATTGCCAAGTTACGATGTCTTCTGCAAGCCAGGTATGTATTACCTAGCCTGTATCTATACTTATTTGTATTTTTGTTATCCATTCCACCACTAATATATAGCCATTCATTGTCTGCCTTTGTGGCAATATATAGCCATTCTGCCTGCCGCGCTGGAGGTCCTGGGTTCGATTCCTGGGTCCCGAACTTGTGTTTTCCACAAATGTTTGTTGCGGAGTTTAGGTGTTTTCTATGTATAATATGTATGTTTGTACTTTAACCGTAAATCCGTTTTAAAGGTCCTATAAATTTTCATTATCACCCTTTTTATCGCTATTGAGCGGCAGTAGAAAGCGACAACGACAGCCAGACGGGTGCTCCGTGTTTGTTTTGCCACGGCGATCATGTTACCTCGAATTTCCGCGATAAAAAACAAATTCTTAATGTGCGACAAAAAAAAAATAAAAAAAATAACCCCCCTTTTTTATTAAATATTTGTATTTGATTTCCGATGCCAAGTCATCTCATGAAATTTGGAGAGTCAATTTTGTTACACCCAGTATATTAGTATGTGTATTAGTCGTCTAGATCCCATAGCACAAGCATTTATTAGCTTAAATTTGGAGTAGATGTTGTGTGACACTGTCCACAATTAGTTATTTTTTTCAACCAATGCGCCACTGGCAACCCAAACATACCACTAACCTCCCCCCCACTGGCAGGGCGGAGGAGGTGTGGTGGGAGAGCGCGGAGGAGACGCGCGGCAGCACGCAGAGACGCGCCAGCGCACGGCCCGTCGACAGCGCCACGCTCGCCGGTACGTGGCCGATACTGTGGTGTTGTGTGCTAATCACTGACTATACAACCTAAACTATGATTATTTATACGTCATTCGTTCATCATAAAATTACGGCGTAAATTTTTTTTTATACCACTAGAGTGGCAGACAAGCATACGGCCCCACCAGATGTACCGGTGGTCAAGGCAGCCTATGGACGTTTGCAACACCAGAGGCGCCACAATCGCGCTGCCGACTCTTTAAAAACCTTCTAAGTCCCCTTTTGAAGAACCCCATACTGTAGGCGTTTGGGAAAACCGAAGCAGGGAGATCATTCCACAACCTAAGCGTACGCGGAAGAAAGCCTCTATTAGATCTCACCGTGCTCGAGCGCTCAGGACGCAACGTGTGAGGATGAACACCCTGTCTATGGCGAGCGGTGCGATGATAGAATGTAGCCGTAGGCATCATATCAAGCAATTCTTCGGAGCACAAACCATTGTACAGGCGGTAGAAAATAAAGAATGACTAAAATTACTAAGTCTATTGATTGCCGAACGTCACTATTGTAGCGGGTCACCCTTTTTTGTATCAGTGACAGTTGCATTTATCATTTTACTGATTGTGATTAATGATCCTATTTTAATTGACGTTAGTTACGCGCTCACCGACGTTAGATACTGAGTTAACCTTACCGGATGGCCCTCTCCTTTATTCACATATCTTTTTCTCGTAATATTAACGTCACACGAAGCAAGCACTAATGCCTGGCTTGCAGAAGCAGTCAGCCTCTCTTCGCACCAAACCAATATTCAACGATTACGTTGTCATAGTGTACTCGTAGTTCACGAAAACATTGTCTTTTAGGTTGTATTGTTTGTGGCGCTAACTAATGCTAACCATACACGCAGCGGTATACCGTACAGGTCTGCCTGTAGATCGAATCGTGTCTGGAAATAGACCTGTGCAGGTGACCGGAGCAGAATCGAAAATACGCTAGAACTAAATATAACCCTGATAAACCGAAACGTTCATATTAAACGTTACTAAAGACCTGCTAGGTAATCTCTCTGGTAAAGTGTATGGTCTGCCGTTGCGTGTATGGGTAGAGTAAGATGGGATTCCTGGGACAGGACTGAGGAGTGACCATGGCCGTTCCGCGGAGTGACCTTGATTAAAGGAGCAACATTGATAGTTGGTTGGTCAAATGATTTACATTGCAAAACTAACAACAAAACAAGAGTGAAAAGGGCGCTTCAAAACATAGACGAGACTGTAAAAAAATCTGAAACGGAACCTATTTTTCAATTTGGCCCGTTAATCAAAGTCACCCCATTCGGCGGTATGTCCTGGGAAGGCTGTAATATATATAATATTATAAAGAGGAAAGATTTGATTGTTTGTTTGTTTGCATCGCATAGGCTCCGAAACTACTGGACCGATTTCAGAAATTCTTTCACTCTTGAGAAACTACACTCTTCCCGATGAACATAGGCTATATTTTATTCCCGTATTCCCATGGGAACGGGAGACACGCGGGTGAAACCGCGTGACGTCCGCTAGTATGTAATAAAGATGATTATTCTCACTTAAATGATCATAAACGCCATTAACATGCAGTGTGTATTTGTGTGTGGTTGCACATCTCCAAAACGCCTTACTCCTCAATTATTGCTGAGTTATTGATATACATTTCCAGACGAGTACGACATGAACTTGGACAGGAACGCGTCGCCCGGACAGGCCACCATCAACATGCAGAGGCTGGACAAGTGAGTTTGTTTGTACGCTTATCCTACTAATATTATAAATGTGAAAGTTTGAGAAGATGTTTGGATGTTTGTTACTTAATCACGCTCTAACGGCTGAACGGATTGAGCTGAAATTTGGTACAGAGATGCTTCTAGTCTGGAATAACACATAAGGCTATTATTCATCCTGGAAAATGTTCCCCCGGGAAACGGGAACGGGTACTGAATTTCACGCGGGCGAAGCCGCGAGCGTCATATAGTTACTAGATATAGTCCGTTCACAGTTAATTTACCTCTGACAGATCGTTTTCTGTATGTTGGTATTGCAATAAAGTCCCCCTACGAGTGCCAGCTTAAGACATTTTGCCGCGTAATAGGGGAGATTATAACATGTAAACGTTAGCACTAACAACTATTTTTACAACTCTAGACCTTATATGGAACCTACTTGCTAAATTTGGACTTTCTAGTCCCAGCGTTTTGGGTTGTGCGATGTTTTAATTAAGTCAGTCAGTCAGGTCTTTCACGGTTATAGATATCTATACTAATATTATAAAGAGCAAAGATTTGATTGTTTGCTTCGAATAGGCTCCGAAACTACTGAACCATTTTGAAAAAAAATTTCACTGTTGGGATGTGACACTCTTCCCGGTGAACACAGGTGAACAGTGAACAACTTAGCAGCCAGTTGTCATGTGAACGGTTTGACAGACTGTTCCAGCGCACAGTGACGGGAGTGTTCAACTCGCTGAAGACGGCCGTGGGCGCCGAGGGGGAGGCGGTCCAGGTCCAGGGGCCCCTGGCCGACGACTGGACCTACGTGTGTACCAGCATGGACCATAACGTGAGTGTAGGAGAGTTTTGGTTATTTGTTTTGTGTTATTATGTCGACTAGTGTAGGAGAGCTTTTGAATTGTGTTTATTTTTGTATACTCAGAAATGGCTGGTGCGACTTTTAGCGAGCGGCTATCTTCACGGTGAGCGTTAACGCAGATTTGTATGAAATCAAGATACTGCCACCTAGTTGCAAACGTGGGAACTTGTCTCGACTCCATACTAATCTTTGCATACTCGCTTCACTAAAAGATTATAGGCGCTGGTTTTAGCCTTTAGAGTCAGAATCAGAATAAAAATTGTTTATTTGCTAGAAACATGACTAAATTATGAGAATTTAGTGAATAGGAATGTAGCGCGAATTCCATTGCAACACTTTTTTGACTCGCCTGATGAACAACGACTGAACGTGCCTTCCGAAGGACAGCAACGCTCGCAAATAAATGTCACAAAGTGGTCATGTTGTGCTCACTCATCCAATGACCAGCCATAGTGAAAGTTGCTCACTGCAGTGATCGTTTACAGAACACTGAGTTCGCAGAGCTTTGGATGCTAACTCAATACAGGTCCTTTGTTCTCTAGTATTGTAGTGTGGTGTCTCCCTTTAGGTGGGTGTTGCGGTAGCTTGGTTAGTAGGGACAGGCCAAGTGTAAGCGGTGCTAGACTCGCTAGAACAGCTTGGTACTACGCCTCGACTGCCCACCGCCTGAGAACTTTATAAAGCTAAAACACAAATAAGAGATAGTACAGATGGAAATCTCATGTATGTACTTTTTGTTCACACCTGCCCACCTACCCTACCAGTACTGAAAACTCGCCTTAAACCGCCTGACCTGTCTGTGAACTCAATGAGCGGTGTCTATGTGCGCGTAGCCTCAGAAAATTTAGTATGTAAGTTTCTATCTGTACTATCTCTAATTTGTGGCCAAAACGTTTGTTTGCTAGGAGAACAGGCCACTATCTATTATATTCGGCACACTCGCCGTGATAGATTCAGTACAATGCCTTCAGTATAAGTTTCTTTAAAAGGGTTCCTAGAAGAAAGGCGCGAGTGTAGCGCCATCGGTGTTGCAAACGTACATAAGCGCAATGAGTACAATCCATGAGGTGAAGCCGTAAACTTGTCTGCCATCTTAGTGGCATAAAAAAAGCAGCCAAAGCCGCTATGGTACTATTGCCTTGTTCTCTCCTAGGTGGGTGGTGCAGTAGCTCGGCTGGTGGGCACGGGTCACGTTAAGGAGACGCTAGACTCGCCGCTAAAACAACTCGGTACTGCGTCACAACCGCCCCCCCCCCCCACAGCCTCGCCTGAAATTTTGAAAAGCTAAAAAGTTTGTTTGCTAGGCGAACAGGCCCCATTATCTTCCACTTGTGGGATTCAGTAGAATGCAGCCAAAGACGCTATGGTTCTGTAGTGTTACCTCTTCCCCAGGTGGGCGGCGCGGTAGCTCGGCTGGTAGGCACGGGCCACGTGGAGGCGGCGCTAGACTCGCTGGAACAGCTCGGGACTGCGCCGCACCCGCCCACCGCCTCGCCTGAAGACTTCGGTATGTATAGTCCAATCGTGCCCGATCTGACAATAATGTAAACATGTCATGTTTCGTCGTTGCCTAAGACGATGAGTAGAAAAATATACTATGACAAATCATTGATCTTTTTACTATCCTGAGTTATTTTAAATGAAAATAAACTATCATTATGAAGTTATTTGGTGTCGAAATGATTGTAAGAACACTGTATGACTCCTGGATACTGGAATATAATCAGGGTGAATACTCAATTGCAAGTAACTATGGATATATAGGATCAAATGTATTTGTTTACATTTTTGCGCAAAGCTATTGAAATACAGTATAATTCAATCGATTCTTACTACTCGTTCGCTCATAGTTGGCCGGTCGCCTCCCATACTACGTCTCTATACCAGCCTCCCGCCAGTGGCAAACCTAGGCCGAACGGGCTATACTTAAAAACTAGTTGATTGGAATTCTGTTTCTATTCCCGCATTCCATGGGAACATATTTAAGGGAAAAAGGAGCTTAGGTGTTATTGCAGACTAAATATCTATCCCTGTGCCCCAATATTAGTCAGATCCGTTCAGCCGTTAGAACGTAATTGAGTAACAAAATTTGACATTTCTAACAGGAGGGTAGCACTGAAAGTTTATAAAATTGCCCGCTTGGAGATAGTATAATAAAAATGTTTGTTTATTCTCTGGGTAGACAGGCAAGCAGACGGCGAAGTATAAAGTCCCGACTTTACCTACACTTCGCCGTCTGCCTGCCTGTCTGTCTATCTGTCGGTCCGTCACGAGGCAGTATCTCAGCAAATGTGATAGCTTAATTTTCAGAGATGATGTATTTGATGAGATAATAGATGTATTTCTTGTTATAGCGTTAGCAAAATTACCGCTATTACAAGAAATACATCTACAAAAATCAGCAGAAAAGAGGAAGAATATTGCTTACAGATTATTGATACTGTTGATTGATGGCACTTGATGGAACTTGCTACACATATTGAAAAACTTTACTTGTACCGTTCCACAACATTTATTATTGTAATACCTAACCGGTTTCGCATTTCGGCATTCTCAAAGGCTATTTACTTATTTAGATCATAATTACACTTCGAACACGTAAGCAATGACAATTATTTTAATGTAGGTATACTAATGTTGTGTGAAAATATTGCTTACACTTCGTATACTTTCATTGTCATCTTTATTGAGTACTTCCGACTTAATGTAAATAATAAATAAATATTCACGGACATTGGACACAACGCTATCTGATCCCAAAGTGAGCAAGGAATAACCTGCTTGTGTTATGGGTATCAGACCACGGATATTAATACTTATATACTTTTAAATACATACATATTATACATAGAAACACCCAGACTCTTGAGACAAACATTTATGGGTCACACAAATATTTGTCTCCGGTGGGAATCGAACCCACGACCTCCGCGCCGCAGGCGGTATCACTACCGACTGCGCCACAGAGGCAGTCAAATAATGACATATGAAACTGTATGAGGGAACTGACACATCGTCATTCCCCCCGCAGACGAGTGGTGCAGCAGCTGCTACACGTGCTGGAGCGGCGCGTGCGCGGTGGCGGCCAGTGCCGGGCTGCTCACTTCACACACCGCGCACCGCCTCGCCACCCTACTGCTGGCCGGTATGTTCCTTACCAGTGGCGGCCAGTGCCGGGCTGCTCACCTCACACGCCGCGCACCGCCTCGCCACCCTACTGCTGGCCGGTATGTTCCTTACCAGTGGCGGCCAGTGCCGGGCTGCTCACCTCACACGCCGCGCACCGCCTCGCCACCCTACTGCTGGCCGGTATGTTCCTTACCAGTGGCGGCCAGTGCCGGGCTGCTCACCTCACACGCCGCGCACCGCCTCGCCACCCTACTGCTGGCCGGTATGTTCCTTACCAGTGGCGGCCAGTGCCGGGCTGCTCACCTCACACGCCGCGCACCGCCTCGCCACCCTACTGCTGGCCGGTATGTTCCTTACCAGTGGCGGCCAGTGCCGGGCTGCTCACCTCACACGCCGCGCACCGCCTCGCCACCCTACTGCTGGCCGGTATGTTCCTTACCAGTGGCGGCCAGTGCCGGGCTGCTCACCTCACACGCCGCGCACCGCCTCGCCACCCTACTGCTGGCCGGTATGTTCCTTACCAGTGGCGGCCAGTGCCGGGCTGCTCACCTCACACGCCGCGCACCGCCTCGCCACCCTACTGCTGGCCGGTATGTTCCTTACCAGTGGCGGCCAGTGCCGGGCTGCTCACCTCACACGCCGCGCACCGCCTCGCCACCCTACTGCTGGCCGGTATGTTCCTTACCAGTGGCGGCCAGTGCCGGGCTGCTCACCTCACACGCCGCGCACCGCCTCGCCACCCTACTGCTGGCCGGTATGTTCCTTACCAGTGGCGGCCAGTGCCGGGCTGCTCACCTCACACGCCGCGCACCGCCTCGCCACCCTACTGCTGGCCGGTATGTTCCTTACCAGTGGCGGCCAGTGCCGGGCTGCTCACCTCACACGCCGCGCACCGCCTCGCCACCCTACTGCTGGCCGGTATGTTCCTTACCAGTGGCGGCCAGTGCCGGGCTGCTCACTTCACACGCCGCGCACCGCCTCGCCACCCTACTGCTGGCCGGTATGTTCCTTACCAGTGGCGGCCAGTGCCGGGCTGCTCACTTCACACGCCGCGCACCGCCTCGCCACCCTACTGCTGGCCGGTATGTTCCTTACCAGTGGCGGCCAGTGCCGGGCTGCTCACTTCACACGCCGCGCACCGCCTCGCCACCCTACTGCTGGCCGGTATGTTCCTTACCAGTGGCGGCCAGTGCCGGGCTGCTCACTTCACACGCCGCGCACCGCCTCGCCACCCTACTGCTGGCCGGTATGTTCCTTACCAGTGGCGGCCAGTGCCGGGCTGCTCACTTCACACGCCGCGCACCGCCTCGCCACCTTGCTGCTGGCCGGTATGTTCCTTACCTCACACACGCACGCACACATAAAACAGACACGTGGTACACTCGCTGAACACGTAACTACTAGCAAAGATAATATAAAGGCGCGTATCCACTTCGCGCGGCAAGCCAACGAACATTGGCTCGCGCGGCGGCCGCGCGTCATGGGTACTGTGTGTAAACGAGGAGGTCGTATTATGTTAAAGTCAGGTTAATAAACCTGACTTTAACATAATACGACCTCCTCGTTGCGAAGATATATATTCTAAAGTATCTGAACTAGATGTTACGGGCGCACTTAGTTTATTATTCATTTTTCGTGCTTTTACAATTTTCAATGTACCTACTCGTAATTATGCAAGACAGAACCAGAATTCAATGACAGTTCAAAGACTATGACAAATACCTAATGTGATGACAGTATATAAGTACTTTCCGGATAGTAATAATAATATACGACCTCATGTTATGCAAACTTCCTGCACAGAAAAGATAATTATGACTATTATATAATTTTTAATTATTGAAAGAATCTGATAGTAATTCCCTAAATCTGCCAATTTGCATATTGTGTCCGCGCACTGGATGTGGACTGGGTAAACCCTTAGCCGTGCCAAGTGGTTAACTGAGCCCACGGGCTGAGTAGACCCATAGTCGTAGCAAGTGGTTAACTAAGCCCGCGGGGCAAGTTGGCTGGTTAGTGGGCTGAGTTACTCCCAAAAAAAAGCGAACGTGGTCAACTGAGCCCGCGGGCTCAATTGGATGTGGGCTCTGTTGACCATGAAGGGGTCCAACTAGTAGCACAGGGCGGAAACTCCGTACAAAAATGTTCGTTTTCACCCACGATAATATACACGTAATGTGAATGCTTGAATCAAGCTTGAATGTGTGTGTGTGAGTATACAAGGGACACTAGCTATGGAAACAAAATAATAAGGAACTAACCGCAATCTCATGTATGTATGTAGGTATCTACTTTTTTTTTCAAATCTACCTTCGGCTAAGCACAAATTGAACCAAAGCAATAGCACAAAGTACGTAGATAGTAATACGTAATGCAACGCAAGGACACTCTCTTAAGTATTAATACGGCAATAGACACATCAACTTGTAGATCGTTTAGTTTTATATTATGTAATACTAATGAGGTGCGTATCGATTTCGCGCGGCCGCCGCGCGAGCATTGTTCGACCGCGGCAAATCTGTGCTTTGGCTCGCGAGCCATTTCTAGCGCACAATTTCATTGTAGCGAGGCAGCCGCGCGCGGCAGCCGATCCGTGAACGAGTGTTCATTTTGTGCGCGGCAACCATGGACGTATTACTATAGAATATATTATATAATCTGTAGTATTACTTCGGCGACGTGCCGCTGCTGCTTTTATCATTATTTTATTATATCTTTTCTTAATGTTTTTTTGTTATGATCACTACATTTACTGTTCCATAGAAATTGTTTATGTCATATAATATAACTAAAGTACGACACTTCTCGTTATCGATCATTCTGTTACGCGTATCGTATAGTCAGGTCCGTCCCAATTACGCGCGCACAGTGCACTGACGTTCCTTTGCCGCGCCGTCAAAAACCGACACAAATTGGTTCGTCGCGCGGCACGTTCGAGCGCGCCGATGTTCGAGTTTTATGTTAAAGTCAGGTTTATTAACCTGACTTTAACATAATACGACCTCCTCGTTTAACATAATACCATTCAATGACAGATAGATTCGGCAGTTTAAATGGATATTTTGTTTTGGCAGTGTGCTGGGTAAACCCTTAGCCGTGCCAAGTGGTTAACTGAGCCCTCGGGCTGAGTAGACCCATAGTCGTAGCAAGTGGTTAACTGAGCCCGCAGGGCAAGTTGGCTGGTTAGTGGGCTGAGTTACTCCCAAAAAAAAGCAAACGTGGTCAACTGAGCCCGCGGGCTCAATGGGATGTGGGCTCAGTTGACCATGAAGGGAGTTGGACGATGTATATTGTAACGACTGGTCATTGCTACTAAGATGCAACAGGTTATTTTTCGTGTCAACATTATATACATACATTTTAGACACGCCTTCTTTATTTTTGAAAGGGTAGGCTGAAACATCATATACGCCCACATTTCACCTCATAGTATTTTTATCCTACGTAACAGGTGAGCCTGCTGCCGTGTTGAAATGGACAGGCGCGGGTTGTGACGACATTTTGTTAATTTTTTTTAAGCCGCCTTTAATACTTTATCCAAAGTATTATTCATCACTTTTTCCAAAGCTATTCATTTCTGTCACTCAGACGTAGGAGAGACCCTACTAGAGCGATGGCTATGGGAGTTGGGTGCGTGGCTGCGTCTGCAAGTGTTCGCCGCCTTCGAGCGAGGGTCGGAGCGGGGCGGGGATACTTGGGGCCACTCCGACCCTGGAGCCGTGCGGGCTTTAGATGTGGACTATACGTGTCGCGTTCTGCTGGATAATACTCCTGGTATGTAGAACTACTGATCATCTATAATAGTACTGCTCGTTCGCTCTAACTTTGCCGCTCGGCCCCATACTAAAGTCGAATTTTTAATTAGACGAAGTAAATTGACAGCAACTAATGTTACTTCTTCATACAATGTTGCGTATTTTCTATGACGAAGTGACATTAGCTACTGTCAATTTACTTTAATTTCGGCAGCGCGAGTGTGGCACCTCTGGTGTTGCAAACGTTCATAGGCTGCGGTGACCACCGGTCCTTCTGGTGGGCCGTATGCTTGTCTGCCACCTTAGTGGTATAAAAAAAAAATAACAATTCGGGTATACGCCTCTACGCCAGCGGCAAAGTTAGAGCGAACGGGTAGTATTATGTAACTGATTGATGAGCTTGGATTCGAGAAAACCGGACTGACATTTTCTGTAGAAGAAACAGCCTTCCATTAGATTTTTGTCGGATTTTACATACCTTAGTTACCATTTTTACACCATACAATAGCAATACCAAGCATAACGACCTCCACAAGTAATTTAATTTGGAAAACATTAACAAATATATCCAAAGGATAAATTCAAGGTGTAAAATTTGTTCCACAATAGTTACACTCGTATAACTTCGTGTTTGGTCGAATCCGGCGTTATTAGTCTACACTGCGTCGAATACTGTTCTCACCATTGGGATGACACCGCGAGATACCTACTAGACGCTATGCAGAGACGTGCTATCCGAATAATTGGTTGTCCTGAGGTGACGGGAGGCCTCGAACCGTTGGCGCAGCGAAGAACCATAGCGTCCTTGGCTGCCTTCTATCGAATGTATCACGGCGAATGTTCTGAAGAGCTCTTCAACCCACCCTCTCCTTTCCGATCCCGAACAATACGTGCCGGGCAGAGGTGCCACTCATACGCAGTGGAGAGAATATTTGCCAGAACAGAGCGTTTCAAAAGATCGTTCCTCTGTCGAACTATAAAAACATGGAACGACCTGCCCGCACACGTGTTTCCCTCATCTTACAATCCCGGGTTCTTCAAGCGGAGCGTCAAGAGGCACATCACAGGGCCGCCAACTTGAGGACCTTTATGCCTCTTCACGCTCCGCTTGAAGAACCCGGGATTGTTAAAAAGAAACAAACATGTTGAAGCTACTATGATTTGATAGAAAAATGATCATTTTAAATTGCTGGATTCCGGTGAAAATTCACTGCAATGTTCAAAATTGCATTATGTAATGAGCAAAAACTCATAACATCCTTTCGCCCCCAGCGTTACTTGCGGTGTTCGGCGAAGAAACCTTATCATCGTCCATCAAACTGGTGGTGAGCAGCCTCTCCCACAAGGAGCTCAACAAAGACGTCGCCTTCCGCGCCCTGGACTTACTGGCGGCGCAGTTCAAGGTGGCTGCTGCGCTACGGAACCCTTCTTTTGATAACAATTGAATTTATTATTATTAGTCTTTAAACCAGCAGGCAGTTGAAAAACATCTGTTGAGCCTGTATCTTGCTACTGCCCACTAACTAATTTTAATAGGTAACTTTTGACAATTCAATTTTACAACCATTTGACAGTCAAATTATGTACTTGTCCTATTTGCTCCTTAAATTTACAAAAGAAAAAATAATAATGGGACAAGAATTCGTTTGATGATTTTTAAAGTACACATATTTTTCAAGTCCGTATCGATTCGTTCACGTTCACGTTCTCATTCATCATTCACATTATGAATATAATACTGACAGACGTCAAATGTTACCTATTAAAGTGACGCCACTTTAACTCCTCAAAAGGTATCTAAATGCGTACCTAAAAGTGTAAAAATTATAGATCTCGAGCAGTTTCGAACCTGCGTCTTCTCGCATACCGTGCCAGATGCTTTGTCGACTCAGCCTCGATGGTTACTTGGCAAATTTTTGATACTGTTGATTGATGAAACTTACTACTCATATTGAAAAACTTCACTTGTACTGTTCCACAATATTTTTTATTGTAACACCTAACCGGGTTCGCCTTACGGCATGCTTTTAAAAATTGTTTCTAATTTATTTGAACGCGAAATATTGTATTAAGTACTATAATTGCCCTCTGATTATGTAATTAGTATTACTTTTTGACGAAAGGAAAGTTTTCTGAGATGCGTGTGTTTGAGTGTGTCTGTGTGTGTGTGTGAGTGTGTGTGAGTGTGTGTGTGCGTGTGTGTGCGTGACCGTGACCTGTGGGTGAGTGCGCCCATGTGCGCACGTGCTTGTGCTTGCATTATTCAAACAATTTTTATGACATACAACAAAATTGTTTATTGATTGTAAGACTATTTTTGCCGCAAGGTATTTTTTGTATACTACTGAGGTGACGGACAAGTCTCGCTTAAACTCGTGTTGTAGAGGTTATAACCGTATGTAAATAAAACACCACATTTCTGAAGCCTATATTTTATGGTTTTAACCTGGCTTATATCTGGAATTCGTGCCTTCCAAGACATAAGACGTGGAAAATGAAAATGCCACTGATGAGCACCCATCTCATGATTGATGAACAGTGCGAGTGTCTCTGGTGTAGCTAACATCTATAGGCTGCGATGACCATTTTCCTACGGACATGTAGTGGCTTGTCTGCCATCGTAGTGGTATAAGAAGTTACACTGACACTGCTGTGTAAGGTCAGTAATTTGTTCCAAAGATATTTGTTTTGTTTTAAAAAAATAAGCTTTAACTATTCTTATCGTTCTAGTCTGTACAGATCTGTTGTTTTAAGTTTATTATAGTTTACGTACTTATTAATTTTAACTTATAATTAGTTGTATTTTAATTTAATCTGAATATTATATCGGTTGCAAACTGTACCTTAGTGTATCTGTTATATTATATAAAACATTCCAAAGGCAATGTAAGAATAGATTAATATAATTATGAGTAAAAATATATCTGAACCCATTTAGAGCTAAATATTTTGGAGCCGGTATCAATAAAAGAATCCATTAAATGTATGAATTTGACAAAAGGAAGCCAAAAGTTTTCAATTTATCAAACAAACTCGGTTCATTAAAAATTAATAGATTAAATTATGGCAATGTTTTTATTAGATATATTTAAAATGGTACTCTTAATAATTTGAATTCAAACATGAAACTAACTAAAAACAGTGCAATGTGGCCATATACTATGCCTCTGCCTATCCCTTCGGGGATAAAGGCGTAACCATATGGATGAATTAAAGCATCAAATTTTTTATTTAATTTTTAAACGATATACAATCTTATTATAGTTATCATACAGACACTCATGTATTTTTTCTTTTCAGAATAATGTAAATTTTTTTCAGAATCTTTATTTCTATTTTTATCGATTCTATTATTGATACTGAGTTCATATTCGTTCTAAAACCGCTAAAAATTAATCGTGTATAATAAAGTTATCTACGTTAAAAGTGGTTTCATTTTATAATTTTTTTGCACCGATTTCCCCAACTAACTTCACCTCTTAAATAAATGTGGAAATTTGCTGAACGGTTTTGAAGGATTATTGAGAAATAACACATAGAGATGTCCTTGGAATACGGGCAAGGAGAAAAAAGACACGCGTGCTACACGTGCACTATCGGCAGTGAAAATCCACGTGGGTAAGCCGCTACTTTCAAATACGAGGGTAGTCCGATAAGGAAATGCACTGTGGCACAGCAATCGAAAAAAAAATGACGATCGTGTAGAATATTTTCGTACAAGGCTACTGTCGAAAGTTCAGCTGAATCGAACCGGCTGTTTTTTTAACCGCTTATAGAAGTGAGAGATTCCGCGGAGTTTAAAGAAAATGTAAAGAGAACAATATCAATCGTTGATTCGATTCTTGTTTCTGAAGAGGTAAGTCGCGCAGCAAAATCAAAGGTGTCCATTTCGATTGCTCGGCCAATATGTCGTAGAAAAAAGAAACTTATGTCAGCATTTCGAAGGAATTCGTAGAAAACGAACAGTGAAAACCGCAAATTCGAAGAGTCAATATTTAGAAAGTTATAAGGGTTTAACCGTGGCCGCGCAGTCCGCATGAATTCAACTGCGCGGCCACCAGTTCTCTTGAACGGAGCTACGTACAAGTCTAATTCTTTTTGCTAATCACTGACACGATTTCGAAGAAAATGTAGATTATAAAAATAAAGCCCTACTATTTGAACTTCACAACATACGGCACTCCAAAGTTATGGCCGCGCAGTCCGCACAATGCGAACCGCGCGGCCACGGTTTTTCTTAAATGGAGCTTAAACGGAGCTTAGTAGAAGTCCCATTCTTTTTGCTAATTACAGATACCATTTCGAAGAATATGTAGACAGTATGAATAAAGCCTCAAATTAAGAACTAAATGACGTATAGAACTTAAAACCAATAATCGAAGGAAAAAATAGGGTGACCAAAATTTATAGTGTGTGAATCCAGGCTTTTTACTATTTTAATATCATAGTGTAAATATATTTATATAGCAAGTAGCTTTTCTTGTAAAAAGAGCTACTGATTGTTTCTATTGAATTCCAATTCAATTCAATTGAGAATTAGTGATTCGAATTAGTCTTACGAAAATGTGCTTGTAAGCTTTTAAGTAAAATAGGTTTAATAAAAAGAAAACATATTTGCTGGCGATTGGCAATCATTCATTCTACATGGCGCTGTGTGAAATAGATATTCCACTACATTTAATATTGGTTTTTGGTGCAGGACCTCCTCACTCCCACAGTTCAACAATCCCACCCACAGCAACCACCAAAAGGAAACAAACCTTAGCAAATCACCACGACGATAACGAACTGCCCAACCCAAAGAAGACAAATGGACGGGACGATAATTCGCCTGATGGCATTTGTAACTTTTTCTAAGATGAAGCGGTCCACAACTATTCTGAGCATTTTCCGTACTTATTTATATAAGGTGTTATTTACTAACTAGAAGTATTCTTCTATAAATGTAGGTATTAAAATGTCGTTTATAAAAAAAGTAAAGTAAGTAGGTACATATAAGTAAAGTATTGACTTTCGATTACATTACATTAATTAAGTACTATACGTAAAAACACCATACAGTACCTCATTACCTACCAACTTAAATATTGGGTAAAAAATATTAGTATTGCGGAAATACCTTACTTGATATTGTTATTGTCCAGACTACCAACGTTATAGGTTAATATTACTTGAATAGTGGTATTTAGATTCAATTTACGTAAAACTAAAGCATTTGAAATTAAATCAGCAATTAAAAATGGTCGAAAACAAGGACGTATCATAGCTATACACATCGACATCGCGACTTTAAAAACTTTTATAAATTTGAAAAAAGAATTCTATAAATTATCTGTAGTAGCATGCATGAAGTAAACATATTTGCTGGCGAAAGAAAAAAAGTCAATATCAGAGGAACGTGGAGTAAAAAGGAAACTTGAATTTCACTTACTGAGACATATGATTACCTACTTAATGTGTTTACGGGTAAAAAGTAATAATTAAATTTATAAAATGTTAGTGCTGTTTATCGGATTAGTAATTACTGGCGTAATTTAAGTCATAAAATCAAACTATAACAATACCATAAAGAAACATCTATTTAATAAGTAATAATTCAGTACATAATAAGTAAAGAAATAAAGAAACAATTATTAAAGAGGAGGTTCTCAATTCGTACGCTATGTTTTTTTTATGTATAAGTATTACGCGATAGCGGCGCCGATTTTGATTTTTTTTGTTTGAATGAGGTTACTTCTGAGGTGGTCCCATATCCAGGGTATCAAGATCTGATGCTGGGATCCAGGAGAAATCGAGGGCAACCACCGAAAATTGTTGGGACAACTAGTGCGTTTGCTAACTTTATGATTAAGTGCTTTAATAAGTAAGTATACCTACTACAATTTAATAAAGGTCTGGAGTCGATATGATGATGGAACCGAAAGACAGTTGAGGGAATTTCTTAACGATTTACAGCAGTTACCTTGTGTTTCGGCTTGATTGATTTGTGTTGATGAGAACTTTACACCTAGATAGATATACTTATCGGTCTACCCGTCACTTAAAATAATAATAAAAAAATAATTAAACAATAGAACCGACTTCATACAAATCCTTAAAAATAAAATATACCTAGCACATAGTGATATGTATTTTGATTTATCAGATTTTATTCAATTTAATATGGAAGTTGTTGCCATTAATAATACCTACCTATACCTATGGGTTTACTTGGCGCCGACTTCAATATGATATTGAATAAAATCTGGTAAATCAAAATAATAACTTTGTGCTAGGTAAATATTTTAAAGGTTTAGGTAAATTTGTATGAATTCGGTTCAATTTTTTTTGGGAAAATCTCGTCGACGCAACGTAAATCATGGTCACCCTTCTTTTAACTCGTGTTACAGGGTTTAAGTTCTGTAACTCGTGATTTTCAAGCATTAGAACTTCATTCATGATATCTACATATTCTTCGAAATCGTATCAATGATTAGCAAAAATAATGAGACCTCTACCAAATTCTGTTTAAGCTCCACTTTAAGAAACACGTGGCCGCGCGGTTCGCCCTTACGTAAGTGCTGTAGAACGAGAAGTTCAAACTTTAGGGCTATATTTTTCAAATCTACTTTTTCTTCGAAATCATATCAGTGATTAGCAAAAAGAATTAGACTTCTACAATGCTCCGTTAATGAGAACTGGTGGCCGCGCGGTTCGCTTTATGCGGACTGAGCGGCCATAACTTTGGAGTGCCGTATGTCGTGAAGTTCAAATAGTAGGGCTTTATTTTTATAATCTACGTTTTCTTCGAAATCGTATCAGTGATTAGCAAAAAGAATTAGACTTGTACGTAGCTCCGTTCAAGAGAACTGGTGGCCGCGCAGTTGAATTCATGCGGACTGCGCGGCCACGGTTAAACCCTTATAACTTTCTAAATATTGACTCTTCGAATTTGCGGTTTTCACTGTTCGTTTTCTACGAATTCCTTCGAAATGCTGACATAAGTTTCTTTTTTCTACGACATATTGGCCGAGCAATCGAAATGGACACAATCAAAGAGCACTGGTAAGCTATGTACGGTGACTCTTCTCCCTCGATGGCGACCGTAAAAATTGGTTCAACGTGTACTCACGTCGGTTTTTGATGAGCCACGTCGAGGTGCATCTCAAACGGCGACTACGGAGAAGAACGGGACACAAATCGATGGTCTCATATTGGCAGACCGCCGATTAAAGGCGAGGCTAAGTGCGGAGTGCGAGTTTTAGCGCGCGCCTGTCGATATTCACGGTGAACACGTTAACGCCGATTCGTATGGAATCGAGTCACCACCACCTAGCTATTAACGCGGTAACTTGTATCGGTTCCACACAAATTTACGAATACGCGCTTCACCGGGTAAAAACTTACACTAGGCCCTCAGAGCCGTGTTTGACCCTGTTCGAATGAGTTTATGCGTCGTTTCGTGAACGTAGACTAATGTATTCACTGGTATACAACAGAGAACAAAGAACAACTGAAACAGTTGAGTTCATCCGGCGAACGTTCTCCGATGGTACTGATCAATGGTACTACTGACGTAAAGGGGAAAATATTGGTCGGAAAGGTGATGGCCACCGTTTTCTGGGGTTCACAAGGTGTAATCTACATCTACAACCCGGAGAAGGGCAAAAAGATCACAAGGCTCTACTATGCCGAATGCCGAGTTGATCCGAAGCTGAATTGTAAAAAAAGCGGCCCCGTGAAAGTTGTTTTTTTTCATATTTGAAAAAGTCACTCGCCAGGCCGTAATGTGAGTAAAATGAGGAGGTAGTCGCCGCCACGGAAGTCTACTTTACATTCCTCGACGAAACGTATTTTTCAGACGGGTTCGTAAAGTTTACTCACTATCTCTCTGGTCATCACATGCATATGTATGCATAAATTCAGTTTTACTTACTTTTGAAAATAAGGAAACGTTTCCTTTCATCAAAAATTGTCCTTTTCCCACAACCAGGTATTTAATTTTGTATTTAATTTTCACCTGTTGTTCGATGCAATACCTAATTGCAACCAAACACTTATTGCTGATCCAGCAATACGACGTGGCCGCACTAAGTGCGCCGCGACCTCAGTGCATGTCGGACAGCGACCGGGTGCATTCATTCCCATTTTATCATACTTTTAGCGATAGTTTACCAGAAATAAACCTTTTAACGTAATTAAATTAACGTGTTTTCTGTGTAAAGTAGCAAACTCCCATCCCATCAGGTACCACGCAGGTCGCACCCCCTACATTTTGGTCCTTCGAGCCGGATATGAACCAGCGACCTATGGATCAAAAGTATACTCATGTGCTTGCTGGATGAGAAGTTCTGTTAATTTTCCGCTATAGGGTATTATAATTGGATGTCTCATATCAGAGCTGATGTCAGCATTTTTAAGACGTCCACCGACCCTTAATACACCATTTTCATCTAGAAATGGTTGTAGCTTTAATAATTTGCTATTTAAATGTAGTTTATTCTGCATTAAACTCTCGATATCGGATGTAAATTCAATGCGTTGTATACATTTAATTATAACTAATTCTGCTTTCCTTAGTTCTTGTAATGTGAGATGTGACGGCCTTGGTTTACTTGTTCGTATAAAAGTACGTAGTAACCATGCTATAATGCGCTTTATTTTTATAAATGAGCTAAAACGATTTAATAAATCTTCAACTATGCTATTTTCGAGATTACTGATTTGAACCGACATAACTTGCTTCCGGACGTCTTCCTCAGTCGTATACCCCGTTTGCTGTTGCTTTAGGTCAAATTCCGGTACAGACAACCAGGATGGTCCTCGCCACCACAAAGTATGCTCCATCAATTGTTTAATAAATAGTCTTAAACAACATCTGAAAAGAGTAGTAGGGGACCAAGCTCTAACTTTCGAAGAATACAGCACAATCTTATCTCAAATCGAAGCGTGCCTTAACTCGAGACCGCAATGCCCTGTATCTGAGGATATCGAAGACATCGATTTTCTCACGCCAGCGCATTTTCTAACTACTCGCTCAGGTCTGAATGTCATATAGACAGGACAAGATGCGAGGACGAGGTGGTATTTAATTAATAAAACCTTCAAAGATATATGGAAGCGGTGGAAAGTGGAGTATCTTACCCAGTTATCTATACGCAGCAAGTGGTTGAAAGCACAGAAGAATATAGAGATAGGAGATATGGTAACCATTCATGATGACAACTTACCCCCTGGAAAATGGCCAGTTGGTCGGGTGGTAGAGGTTCATCCAGGAAAAGATGGAGCTGTCCGGGTGGTGACTCTTAAAACAAAGAATGGTCATATAAAGAGACTGATTATTGAGCTTTCTATTCTGCCTATAGCTGAAAAGAAAGAAAGCACACTGCCAGTTACCTATAGCGGGAAAGAAAGTAAGCAAACTAGGTGTCACAGTTGTCCTAAAATCTATAGCATAGCATTATCATTGCTATTTTTTATGAGTCTTATATTCTCCACTGAAGCATCTTATAAACTGACCGCATTCGATAACAATCAAACGTTGTATTTCGATCTGTTGGGACAGATGCATCTTATTCGTGATCAGTGGAAAATCGTAACTTATTATGATATGTCTCCTTATTGGCAAGGAGACAAGGCGGTCACACAATTTTCCGAATATCTCAAGCAAACATGTGGGAAAATTCAAGAGCAGAGTCATTGTAAAATCATTATCCTTCAAATAGAACACGAGTACAATGAACTACAATATTATAATCAGCTGTTGCTAAATCAGCACTTTGGAGCGAGCTCACGAACTCGACGCGGACTTATCAACGCTGTCGGCTCCCTAGCTAATTCATTGTTCGGAGTACTCGACCAGGAATTCGCAGAAAAATATAAGCGTGACATTGACCTAGTGCGTGTAAATATAAACCATCTTAGTCAGCTGTATCGTAATCAGACGTCGGTCATTGAAGCGGAGTATAATATCTTAAAGAGAACAGAGGAGACTATTGAAAAGCAGCATAAGATAATCAATAAGCATTTAAATTATTTAGACTCCATCACCAACACATTGCAGAAGGAGATTGATATAATATCTATTCAGCAAGATTTCTCTCTAGCAGCGTTGGCGACTATTAATATGATCCAGAATTTGAAGCGGATTCAGAATACTTTTCTTGACACAATGACTGAAATATATCATGGTCAGATCAATCCGCATCTCTTAACTCCACAACAGCTCCGTGGTGAGTTACAGGTTGTATCTAGCCAAATATCGAAAGAGCTAGCATTACCTGTAGATGACATTCAGTTCAACCTGTATAAGGTCTACAAATTACTAAAGGTTAAAGCAAGAATGATGGAAGAATATTTCATATTTGAAATTACCTTGCCGTTAATTAGCAGAGATACGTTTCAGCTATATAATTTAATACCAGTGCCGGTACAAATTAATAAAAATATGATCAGCATCAAACCAAAGTCTGAATTTGTAGCGATTAACTTGAGACGTGATTCATACTTAACAGCCAGCGCCAGCGATCTGCAAGGCTGTGAATATCAAGCGGAAACTTACCTTTGTCGTCTTCGAGGACCTGTCCAGAGTTTAGGTCCTGACGAACAATTTTGCGAGAAGGAGAAACTATCTTGCAAATTCATTAAAGCTAGCTGTGAAAACAAATGGGTTCCATTACGCGACTTACCTACCTATTTGTATTTCTGCTGTGACTCATATTCTTTGAGTCATATGCGACGATGACGTACAATTGAGCGAAGTCAGCAAGGCCGGACTGATTCAAGTATCAAAACAATGCATTGTAAAGGGTTATGACGTGACTCTTTATTCTCATCAGCAATTAGAGAATACTCTCAAACTTAAGCTAAATATTCTTGAAACTAAATTGAGTCCCATAAATCGTATAATCAGTAATCTTACGCTACCTATCCAAACTTTCCAAGATTATAAGGTTAACGAGGATGTCACGCCGATAAACGATTCCTTAAACTATCTCGGTGAACAAATAAAAGCAATTAAAGACTCAGCCCAGCAGACCGAGATCCTAACAACACATGACATACATCAGTACGCGGTGTCGTATAGCCTATTAGCAGCAGCGGTCGCAGCAGTCCTGTGGTTCCTGTGGAGGAGGTGTCAGCGAGCCCGTGATGCCCCTACGCAAGGACGGAACGAGAGCGTGCCAGCGAGTGTGAGTGTGTGTATAAATCAATCTGAGCAAGAGCAAGGCTCTAGTGTAAGTGCGCGAAGTCAACCCCTGTCCGAACAGAGGCAAAGTGTCAGTGATAGTGCGCGCGTATCAAATTTTTCTAAGCGGTGGTCTAGTTTGCGTTTAAAAAGGCGAGACATATCTACGTCTCCCCTAGCTAAAAGACATGCGCTATTCTCGATAGATGACTCCGCCGTTTAAGCAAATAATAATAGACTGTTAAGATAATTATGATTGTTTTATCACCTTGTATCTCTCATCTATTATTGTTTTAACTCATTAGCGTTTAAGCTCACACTCACATAACTCTTTAATTTGTATAAGCTAATATCATTATCTCATCTCCGCGCTCGGGAGTATGTTCGATGCAATACCTAATTGCAACCAAACACTTATTGCTGATCCAGCAATACGACGTGGCCGCACTAAGTGCGCCGCGACCTCAGTGCATGTCGGACAGCGACCGGGTGCATTCATTCCCATTTTATCATACTTTTAGCGATAGTTTACCAGAAATAAACCTTTTAACGTAATTAAATTAACGTGTTTTCTGTGTAAAGTAGCAAACTCCCATCCCATCAGGTACCACGCAGGTCGCACCCCCTACATTTTGCTGAATCTGCTGGATTTTCTTTGGTTGATACGTAATGCCAAACATCAGGCGATACTAAGCTAGTAATTTTCTTTACTCTATTCGCTACAAACGGCTTCCAACGTTCTGGGTAACCTTGTATCCAGCTTAGGGTGACCTTAGAGTCGCTCCAAGCATAGATTTCGTAATCTATGCCGGTCATGCTGGTGACTATTTTTGTTAATAGTCTCGATAATAGCTCCGCTGCACATAGTTCCAATCGAGGTAGCGACACTGTCTTGCTGTTTGGTACTAATCTTGTTTTGGCTGCGACTAGTACAACTGACACTTCCGTTTTTGAGACAATTCTCGCATAAACGACACACGCGTACGCTTTAAGGGATGCGTCACAAAATCCGTGCAATTGGATAACGTCATCACGTTTGCTTTGCAACCATCGTGGAATTTTAAATTTGGTAATACATTCCATATCTTCAGTTAATTTGCCCCACTCATGCTTGATCTCGGCTGAAACTTCATCACCCCATTGAATATCATCTAGCCAGACATGTCGCAGCGACCGGGTGCATTCATTCCCATTTTATCATACTTTTAGCGATAGTTTACCAGAAATAAACCTTTTAACGTAATTAAATTAACGTGTTTTCTGTGTAAAGTAGCAAACTCCCATCCCATCAGGTACCACGCAGGTCGCACCCCCTACATACTCGGTGGAATTATAATGAAATAAAAACACAGAAATCCAAAAACCATTGTTTACTTATACAAAAATATTAAATATCACAGAGATTGCATATTTGTTATATTTCTTTAAACGCGGTGTACAGTGACATGCGATTGAAACCCTTAAAAGACCCTAAATTTTTAGCTAAAATGAAGGTTATCTATCTTGAATATGAAGAACCGATTGATCATGACTTTATCATAGTAGAATTCACAGTTTTACAGCTCAGTATTTTACAAACAGTTAGACTATGCCTAAAATTTAATTAAGTAATCTACACATCAGTATTCGATGATAATTCCTAAAAATGCACATTTTATTTCAAACTTCATGAGCTTATTTTCTTCTTACAATATTCTAGATTCAATAAACACTTAGGTATTTATATTACAGCAGATAATTAAATGGCTTCCAAGATGGTATATCAACTTCCATTATCAATACACAACCTATTCGTAAACCTTAATAGAAATGATATGATATTTTATAAAGAATAAAGGTTTATACATCACCATACTTACTATATTTCCATGCGTTTCTAAATTATTAATAAGTACAGTCAGCAGCATCAACGAGAAAATCTACTAATAATTATTTTAAAATAAGTAGTCCACATTTGACGATATTAATACAAGCTTTCGTGCCATTCTAAAAAATTACATCTGCATATCCTATTTGAAAAAACTTTTTCCTAAAATTGAAGATTGTGTCATGTGGAACGGACCGTCTTTAAAAATCATTAAAGACTTATTTAATAAAATTAACAAAATAAACTATTAACAATTTCTAATTGCATTGAATAACGTGTTGATGTTGTTACTTTAGAAATAAATAAATAAATAAATAATAAATAGTTACTTTAGAAATAAACTATTTATAAATTTGCTGACCGTACTAAATTGCATACCTGCCTGCAGGCAACGCACATATATATAAAAAGTAAATAAGTTCTTATAAATTCGTCAATATTATAACTAAATATATTTTATTCTTCCATTGCATAGAAAACTTATTTTCCCGTCTCTGGAACAGGGAAAAATAAATTATTCTCTATACAGTGATTTAAGGAACTACATTTTAGCACCAAATTTATACCCTTATTATTTATGAGAGACTTTATGCTTATCAGATTATGGAAATTTAAACTTATAAATATGTATTTGGTTATTATGACGCTGCACTGCATTATGGAAGTTCGACTTGATGCTAATTTAGTCGAATTTGAAGTTTGATTTCATGCGTTTAATATACAAATATGCTAGTAATTGATTAAAACTAATTAAAAATGAAAAAAAAAATACACGTTCATCAAAAATATACAGCGTGTCCAAATTTAACGATAATACCTAGTATAAACACACTGTATAAACCTACAATGGCAAGATATTGTCATTTCAGCTATAAACCTATTCCTGTAAGATATTCTAATCTTCAATAAATCTATTATTTGAGCTAGCTAAAAGGCTGCTTAGGTCACATATAGTTTTCTAGGTATTACCAATCTAAATTAAGTCTTTACAATTGGTCTTACTTAAAATTATTTAACTATAAGTACTTATTGATATAAATCATTGGCTATAGCACTCTGGTCTAATAACATCAACAAAATATTTTAAGTAGGATATTTTTTTAATACTCAGACATTTCGTAAATAGGCACTTTACGAAACAGGCTGGTATTTTGATCATGTGTCAGATGGAATTGCTACAAGTCATATATTGTCTTGAAACAATTTTTGATCGTTTTTCAGTCGTATTTTTACAGTCAGTGTTCGCTACAGACTTGACTGGCACCTAAATGGCGATTTCGTTCGTTGTAACCCTGTATGAAAAATACAAGGATTGGTTGCCAGTCAAAACGTACAGTTAGCAGAAAAATATTTTATTATAAATTGGCTGTGGTTATAAATACTAATAATAATTATGTAACCACACAAAACATCATAAAATATATTAGAAATTGATTAAAATCACACAATATAATAAAAAACAGGGCAATAGGTTCACCACCTGTTACGTGGGACATAAAAATACAAGGTGAACTGGGCGTATACTATTCCTCTGCCTACCCCTTCGGGGATAAAGGCGTGACTATACGTACCTATGTATGATTAAAATCAATCCTCATTCGGCGGCCCTGTATTGTTATTTTCTTTGCCAACTGTACGATCACGTTGTTCGTGTTCTTCGTTCGTTGAGATTCCGAGATTAAATTCTTATAAATTGCACTTCTTTTAAAGTGTTATTTGTAACACTTTAAAAAAGTGCCTTCCATAACTTACATATTAGTGGAGTTGACTTTCCACGAGTCGGTTTACCACAGGCCGATTGTTAGTGGAGTCGACTTACCACCATAAGTTGATCAGCGAATTGTAAGTTCATCACTAAGTAGTAAGTCTTAATAATAGCGATAATTTACCACAGTTAAATATTAGTGAAGTCGATTTCTTGACTAATATTGAAAGTAGTAACTTTTTGAATAACATCTATAGTGCAGTGACGACATCCAGGTCGTCATCTTTCCCAATGTCGGTGGTGAGCGGAGCGGAGCGGAGCTGGGGCGAGGGAGGGGGCTCCCAGTGGCGGGGCGGAGACAGCCCGCCGCCCTCCGTGAAGCTGAGGAACATCTGGAACATGCGATACATAGCCTGAGACTTGTGTATCTATAGGTAGGTAGGTACTAGATTTCTAAAAAATGTTGCGTGAATTTAGAATTGTTGATGTCAAACATTAAAGCAACGTTTAAACATTTATTTGTACTGTTGATTGATGGCAATTGGTGGAACTTGCTAGACATAGTGGTAGACACTACTTGCATTTTTTCACAATATTTATTTAGAAACCGGTTTCCTCTCGCGGCATTCTCGAAGATTAACTCCTTAAGTATAAAATGTGTCTTCGCAATATTTAAATAAATATTGAGAAAGCCATCCCGTGGACCTACGTAGTTTGTTAGATTTTATTTTCATTTTTTAAATTGTTAATTCGGGTCGGTAATTTCTTAGTATAGCGGTCAAAAAGAGAAGAATATCAGAATGGTCCCTAGTAGCTACTGACCTGTTCGAGCGAGCTCTGGTTGATGGTGTAGTCCTCGATGTCGCACGTCGCCTGTAGCTCCGCCATCATTTGGAAGATGTCGCTCAGTCGCGTTACGATCTCTTTGTTGTTTACTGAAATGTAACCGTTGTTGTTAAATGAAATAGATTCACCGAACCGTTTATGAACATCAGAAGTTGCAAAATGTAAACCAATTGGAATGTCATTGAATAATTAATCATTATAGGTAAATAGGAGGGGCCCAAAGTTGAACCTTGTAGAAACCCTGGGCTTACAGGTACAATATAGAGTTAAAGACATTTAAAACAACCTTTTTTGGATTCGATTGTTTAAATACGACCTGAGCCACAGCTATACATTTCCACTAATAGCATTTAAGTCTAACTTTTGAACAAGAATTTCGTGATCCACTCTGTCAAATGCTTTTTTTGGGTTTGTCTCACAGAGTATCCTTTCAGTTTATCAAGAACTGGATACATACATTTATATATTTACAGTACATATAACACAGAGTTTCGTATTAATTCTTTGTTTAGGTAGCTATTTCAAAAGTCGACCCTTCCATCAGGACTACACACACTAACAATGCCGTAGATTATTTCAGTCGCCAATGTCAGTTTCCTTGTATACTACGGTTGACTAAAGATTGAGTTACATGTAGCAGCATCGAATCGCAATAGTTCTCTCTGTGATGCAACATGCTAAAGTGTGTTGTGGTCGTATCAATCAGCCTTTCCTACATGACGAAATGCAGTGGAATGTGTAGGTACATGACATTTGACCGCCTAGGTCGTGGGTTCGATTCTACTGGAGACAAAAAGTTGTGTGATCCAAAAATGTTTGTCTAGTGAGTCTGGGGTTTTCTAATAATAGGATAAGTATGTATTTAAAAGTGTATATGTATAATATCCGTGGTCTGACACCCATAACACAAGCAGGTTACTCCTAGCTAACTTTGGGATCAGATCGCGTAGTGTGAAAATGTCGGTGAATGTTTAGGACAGTTAATGTAGGTGTAACGTACGTACCCGTGGCGTGCGTGGGCACCAGCACGTGCAGCGTGTGTCGGTGCAGCGCACGCAGCACCGCATGCGGCGCGCGCTCCCGCAGGCGGCGCCACGCCGCGCCCGCGCCGCCGCGCCCCGCGCGCCCCTGCACCACGTACCCGCCGCCGAACCTGCCACAACGACGCAATATATTGGCACTGGGATGATTAGTCTCATACTTGTATTTGGCACCAGCAAGCAGTCACAACCTGCGCCTGTCCATTTAAACACGGCAATACGGCTCACCACCTATTACGTGGGACAAATTATACAAAGGTGAAATGTGGACATATAATATGGCTCTGCCTTCGGGGATAAAGGCGTGACCATATGTATGTATGTATGTATTAGGTGCTTACACATCAAATTGGCGTTTTTCGTACTGGCCACTTTAATTACGATTTTCTCCTCTTTGGTAAGGAATTCCAAATTCAAATTTTCCCAGCTATTTACTCATGTATTTATCCTTCGATGACCGTCATTCATTTGTTTTTTTCTTCTGTTTTTTTCTGTTTGCGTCACTCATTTTACAAAATGGAAAACTTAAAATATCGCATTATTTACGAGTACGAGTTCCGCCGTGGCACTAGTGCTGCGGAAACGACTAGAAGGGTGAATGATGTGTATGGCGGTCATGTTGCAAAAGAAAACACAGTTCGTTTTTGGTTCCAACGTTTTCGTTCAGGAAATGTCGACCTGCAGAACAAGCCCCGTGGACGGCCTGAGACTCAAGTTGATAATGAAGTATTGAAGGCTATTGTGGAAGCGGATCCATCGCAAACCACGTCCGAGTTAGCTGCAGGCTGCGGTGTTAGTGATAAAACTGTTTTAATTCACTTGAAGCAAATTGGGAAGATTAAAAAGCTTGAAAGGTGGGCACCTCACGAATTGACTGAAGCAAACCGGCAAAAGCGCGTCGACTGCTGCGTTACATTACTGAACCGGCACAATAATGAAGGTATTTTAAACCGAATCATTACCTGTGACGAAAAATGGATTCTTTACGATAATCGAAAGCGCTCAGCGCAATGGTTGGATCCTGGCCAGCCAACCAAATCCTGCCCCAAGCGAAAATTAACCCCAAAAAAGTTACTTGTAAGCGTTTGGTGGACTAGTGCCGTATTGTTCATTACAGTTTTCTCAAATCTGGCCAGACTATTACGGCTGATGTCTATTGTCAGCAATTGCAAACCATGATGGAAAAGCTAGCGGCTAAACAACCTAGGCTGGTCAATCGCTCCACGCCACTGCTGCTTCACGACAACGCTAGACCACACACTGCACAACAGACGGCTACCAAATTAGAAGAGCTTCAATTGGAATGTCTAAAACATCCTCCGTACTCCCCGGATCTTGCTCCAACAGATTACCATTTTTTTCGAAATTTGGACAACTTCTTGCAAGGGAAAAAATTCTACTCTGATGGGGCAGTCCAAATCGCCTTCACAGATTTTATTGATTCCCGTCCGACTGGTTTTTTTAGTAAAGGGATCAATGAACTACCTATGAGATGGCAAAAATGCATAGAAAACAATGGTTCATACTTTGATTAATTAAATATATTATATTTAAAAATATTCGACTTTTTGTTCCTCCTATACAAAACGCCAATTTCATATGTAAGCACCTAATATTTGGCAATTTGTAGACTTTAGGGTCGCGTTTAATTAGGGTAATATCTGTGTTGTTCTTGCCTTCGAAAACTTTTCATTTAATAATTACTTCTTTACTTGTCGATTAATATATTTTTAAATAATCAGACAAATATACCGACTATTTTAAAAATATTACAAAGATGGATTTGAAAATTAAGTTGTGAAGTTCTTCAGGGAAGTATCTTAGAGCCATTTATAATTTTATGAAGATTTGTAGATTGTTTTCCAAATGGCAGGGTACGATTTCGTGGAAGATTTAGATAAGTAGTTATCGTATTATCCCTTTTATAATAACCGTTTTCTTAAAATCATTATAAAGGACAAGACAATAGTACAAATTCTAATCACATTAAAATCTGAACAAATCTTTTTCTCGCGAGCACTATATCGAAGTTTCTGTTTTACAAGAAGGAGAATATAATATAAAACCTTAGACCATATATCACGGGACTAGCCTTTGCGAACCACCGCATACAAAAATATTCTGCTAGTTTTCATAGCGGGTGAAGGGGGAAACACAAAGACATATAAAATTTCATTATATTTAAAAATGTATTAATCGACAAACGCGTAATGGCTGTTGTGTGTTAATTTTTATTGTACAGTCAACTACAATGAAATGTACTAGTTTAATCATATAAAATGATGTACTGATGTACAGTGCTTTTTATAAAGCCAAAAGACCAAATGGTCTATTGACTTGGCAGAAAACAATGCTTAAGTAAGGCGCATCCTGTGGTTAGATGATTTAAGTATAAAACAGTACAAAATAACATTAAAGAATATAACAAATATCTAAGTATGAATCAAGTTCAGTGGTACCTGTTAAGACAGCTCTCCAAACTATCCAACGCGACCAGTTTTCCAGCTCGCAGTAATGCTACCCGCGCGGCGAGGCGACGCGCGTCATCCAGCGCGTGAGTAGACAGTAACACGCCGCGCCGGGACGCGCAGGCGCCGCGCACGCCGCGCGACACGCACGCGCGGGACACGGGGTCCATGCCGCTGTGGGGAGTAGCAAAGATTATACCATAGTATTACATGCAGATAGGCAACTCCCTGCCCCTCACTGATCAAGCTTCCCCACCCCCGCCACAGCTGGCATATAGTTGGGGAGTATTTTGACGGAACGATAGGGTCCGTTCATACAGACCGGCTCGGAGAGGAGAGCAGATTCTTATCACGTTGAAAACAGAGTTTTTATCATTTGAAGTAAGGTTTATTTTTGCATATGCACTGCTTTTGTCATAGAGAATGCTTGAACGCGCTTGGTGTGAAATAATAAGAGGAGCTGACCGGCTCCGATCGCGTACTTTTCTCGTTCGAGCAGCCGTTCGGCTCCGATTTCATGCTCTTTCCTGCTCGCTCCAATTGCATGCTCTTTCTAGCTCGCGCAGCCGATCGGCTCCGATTGCGTGCGCGCCTCCCCACCGCAGACCGCCATTTTGATAGCACAATTTAAACAGAACAGTTGTGTGCACTTATACGAAAACATAACTGATGAAAAATTAATATATTTCTTCATCGGAGCTATCTAAAACCATGTTCCGAAAAGCACCCGTTAACACCGAAAACAAAACTTGGAATACTGGTACTGCCTTTGTAGTAAATCGATGCTTCCGACCGGCTGCGAGCGCATCCGACCGGCTGCGAGCACATCCGACCGGCTCCGAGCGCATCCGCTTTCAGCCGGTCTGTGTGAAATAGTTGGCGGCTCCTCTTTGACCAACTCCGAGCGTATCCGATCCGGTCTGTGTGAAAAGAAAAGTGCGCGCCGATGCTCTCCGAGCCGGTCTGTGTGAACGGACCCTTAGTGGTCACACACATTCAAGCTCTGCACAAACATAACATATTTTTAGTGTAGGTGACAGAATTGAAAATGAATTATTTGTATAAAGTTTCCACCCTGTGGTAGTAGGCATTAAGGACTGGTGTTATTGTAGCTCACATTTTGTAGTGGGCTTAATGTGAACTTTTTAGTAAGTAATGACTTTTATAGAATGACTTCAAGGCGCTTTGCAAACAACGGGACGGGCCGGGCAATTTCATCGCGAAGAAATAGGTATCGCTAAAGGAATCCAATCCTATACTACCAACGCACATGAAGGCAAAAAGACCGCGCCGCTGGTGCCCGCCGGGGACACATTTTCGAGATGAGAGCAGTCGCGGGCATCGACGGGCAGACGCGGTCTTTATTGCGTCGCGGACGAAAAAACCGGCCCTTCCCGTCGTCTGCTAAGCGCCTTAGATAGCGATTAAAAGGAGTAAAAACATTCGGGGTGTTATTTTTTTTAAAGGCGCATTACCATGATGTTGACATTTGAAACAGTACCCACCTGGTGGGCTCGTCCAGCAGCACGAGCGGCGTCCGCGCCGTGAAGGCGAGGGCGGCGCACAGCTTGCGGCGGTTGCCGCCCGACAGCGCGCCGCTGCGCACGCCGGCGTAGCCGCGCAGCTCGAACGTGTCCAGCGTGCCGCTCACCACCTGCCACCACAACCTCACATATAGGACTACTCGACGCAGGGTTTAGCTAAATCTAGGCACACCGTCTACTTGTATCCTTTCTTATTACTTAAGGCCGTAATACGCAAGAGCGTAAAAGAGAGCGGGAACGCAAAAGTGCGCAACGGAATCATCGATAGCGTAACACTCCCGCTCTTTTTCTCTCTCTACATACAATTCAATCAATTAATGAATCAACTCAGCCTATAGCAGTCCACTGCTGGACGTAGGCCTCTCCCAGTTCACGCCACAGTACACAGCTGGAACTGGATGCGAAAGGCACAAGAGTGCCAATCCCAGCCTGCGACCTTTGCCAGGTCGTCGGTCCATCTGGCGGTTGGACGTCCTACCCTACGTTTTCCGAATCAATTACAGTCCTAAAAAACCGGAATGGATAGTAGTATCAGAAAGTGGGGCGCAGTGCAGTTAGATGCAGCTCAACTCAAGTAAATCACTCTCACCATGCTGCAATTTGCCAATACGGCAAGTATTCTGAAGAGCTCTTCAACATAATTCTACCATCTCCTTTACAATCCCAAACAACACATGCCAGGCAAAAGGACCGCTCTCATACAATCAATAGTCAATAAAATAAGTCTATAGCAGTCCACTGCCGCACATTCTTCTGCAAATTTAAGTCACAACACAAAGTAAATTGCAAAAGAAACGATTATAAATAAATAATGCGGATACCTGTTCGTGGTCCCTGATGCCTCGCAGACGACAGTAGAACTTCAAGATTTCTGTCACAGTCATTAGAGACTCGATAGCGTCACTTTGTGGACAGTAACCTGCGAATAAGTTATACATTCAAATCTCTGAAACACAATTTATTAATAAAATTGGTGTTTTGCTTCAAGAGAATATTGAAGGCCCAAGCCGTCCAAGGAAGAATCATAATCTAACTTGTTAGGTTTTAAAAATACAGAATTCTCACAGACCCAAAAGAAGTATGTGTGATAAACCGTATTATGGTCTAGTGGTTCAAACAACAAAGTGCGAGTCTGATTTGCGCATAGAAGGTTCCGTATCACGGCCACCAAAAAGGCGAAAAATCACATTTGTTGTATGTAGAACCCCATTCTTCAAAAGGGGTCTTAGAAGGTTTTTACAGGGTCGGCAGCGCGAGTGTGGCGCCTCTGGTGTTGCAAACGTTCATAGGCTGCGGTGACCACCAGTCCTTCTGGTGGGCCGTATGCTTGTCTGCCACCTTAGTGAAAAAAAATGGGAGGGAGCCTCCCTTAACTATCAATTTGTTTCTGATTTTAGTATTTGCAGTTATAGCGGCAACAAAAATACATCATCTGTGTAAATTTCACCTCTCTAGCTACCACGGTTCTGAGATGCAGCCTCGTGACAAACAGACAGATTAATGTGTGCTGCTTTTACACTTTGGGTACGGAACCCAAAAAACTAGAATACACAACTCACTGATGAGGCCGGTACAAAGTTGCGTGGAGTTGACCAGCTTGTTGTTGAGGTAGATGTGTCCTGAAGTAGGCTTGATCTCTCCCGTCAACATCGCGAACGTGGTGGACTTGCCCGCGCCGTTCTGGCCCAGGAGAGCTGTGCACTGGGAAACAACGTGTGGGAAATAGTATGAGGGTAGATATTTAGTGTAGACTAGTATAAATTAAGTGACTTTGGTATTAGTATATAGAGAACAGTTTAGCAACGAGTGAATTTTATAGGGGATATGTTTAAATGCACATCTATTAAATTTTTCTGCACACTAGGTAACTCCACTAATTTACTGAATGCAATCCAGAAAATTAAATGCTGTGCAAAAAAACCAATTCATTAACTAAACATGTCCTACTTAAAAAAACTTATATGTTACTCACAACGAGAAGATCTCACACGAGAGAATTCACACCAAAACTGTGGTTCGTATCGTACATCGAATATATGAATTTTGTAAAAGAGAAACACGAATTGTTTATCAAAAATACTAACTTGCACTCTAAATTATCCAATCTTATAACGGATAGGTTAGGTTAGACTTTTATTTTTTTGATCAATAAAATTTAATTTTGTAGAGGTGACTGATTAAATTGGGGTTTTACTAAGAATAAACAATATTCTTAAAAGTAAATTAGGCGATGGTTTTCCTTAAAAAAGTTTTAATATTTTTGTTTAACTGAGGAATTCTTAGACATACAATTTTGATAATAGTTGTTCGTTCAGTAAAACAGTTCTGCAAATACCATTAAACAGTATAATGAATTTGATTTATTTAGTGTGCATAATTAGTGTGCAAGTCAGTATATTTGGTTTAACTTTGAATTATTTAGTTCAGAAAAAAAGAATATACAGATATCGATTTAAATACATGCCATTTTATAGTAGTCTATATGATAATAAAGAATCGAGTTAGGGTTAATATTTTGTATATAAAATTCACAATTCAAAATTTGGTCACTATACATATGTTGCAATGCACTGTATCGTGGGAGAAGAAGTGGGGCACATATGGTATTAAAGTTACATGCTGCGATGTTGAGCTATGCTATGTAGTACCTATAATGTCACATGGTGCGAAATCGGAATATGCAGTACAATGTTAAATGGTGCAAAGTCGGACTATGATGTATTATGTCACACGGAGCAAAGTCGGGTCTTATAGTGTAATGTCACATGGTGCGAAGTTGAACTATGTAGAGTAATGTCACATGGTGCAAAGTTGAACAATGTAGTGTAATGTCACATTGCGCAAAATTGAACTATACATACATACATATCATCACGCCTGTTTCCCATCGGGGTAGGCAGAGACTATGGCTTTCCACTTGCTACGATCCTGGCATACGACTGCCTTTGTGGCGCAGTCGGTAGTGATACCGCCTGCGGCGCTGGAGGTCGTGGGTTCGATTCCCACCGGAGACAAATTTTTGTGTGAACCATAAATGTTTGTCTCAAGAGTCTGGGTGTTTCTATGTATAATATGTATGTATTTAAAAAGTATATAAGTATTATTATCCGTGGTCTGATACCCATAACACAAGCAGGTTATTCCTAGCTTACTTTGGGATCAGATAGCGTTGTGTTAGATGTCCGTGAATATTTTATTTTATATATATTTAAATATTTATTTATATTTATACCACTTTCGCTTCTTCTACTTTCATACGTGCTTTCATACACGCTCGCCGGTTAAGGGTACTCTTGACCTGGCCTTTTTCCAGCAGGTCATCAATTTGGTTACCATGCGTACGCCGAGGATGACCCCTACCAGCTTGCCCATTCATTCTCGCCTTATAGATCTGTTTAGTCAGTCTATTTTCATCCATCCTCTCAACATGTCCAAACCATCTAAGCATCCCTTTTTCTATCTTTGTCACTACATCTTCTGTTATACCACATTGTTTTCTAATCACGCTATTCCTTTTTTTGTCCATCAATTTCACTCCAGCTATACTTCGCAGACTTCTCATTTCCACTGCATTAATTTTACTTTCATGCTTCTTCTGCCACACCCAACTTTCACTACCATACATAAGTGTGGGGATAAGCACGCCCCTATGCACAGCCACTCTTGCCTTCTTAGACACGTTTTGACTGCTCATAAAGGTATGCATCGCCCCATTCACTTGATTTCCTGCCAAAACCCTTCTCTCAATATCCTGGTCACACTTTCCATCCCTCGTAAATTTTGAACCCAGGTATACAAATTCTTTCACCTGTTCCACTCTTTGCCCTTCGATAATAATAGGGCAATTCGTCATACATTTCTCTCTTTCAAAAACCATTACTTTAGTCTTACTTACATTCACTTTCATTCCTCTACCTTTCAGCGCCTCATGCATAATATTAACCATCAACTGCAACTCCTCCGCCGATGCAGCGAAGATCACCTGATCGTCAGCATATAGGAGGCATTTGATGGTCAGCTCGTTCAGTTTTATACCACACGCACTCTCTTGCAATTCTTTCAAACAACTGTCCATGTACAGGTTAAACAGCCACGGTGACGCTACACAACCCTGTCTCACACCCCTTTCTATGTTAAAGAAGTCCGTGCAAGCTCCGTTGATTCTGACACAAGCACTCGAGCCCTCATAAAGAGATTTCAGTGCTCGTATCAAGCTGCTGCTCACCCCGTACAAAGACAATGTTGACCATAGTTCATTCCTCACCACTTTGTCATAGGCCTTCTCCAGATCTACGAATACGCAATATACCTTTTGGCTTTTCGCCAAAACTTTTTCTGCTATGCGTCGTAAGGAGAAGACCTGATCCGTGCACCCCCTTCCTTTCATAAATCCTGCTTGAACATCCCATTCAAAATTGAACTATGTAGTGTAATGTCACATTGTGCAAAGTAGAACAATGTAGTGTAATGTCACATTACGCAAAATTGAACTATGTAGTGCAATGTCACATTGTGCAAAGTTGGGCTGTGTAGTGTAATGTATTTCATTGTCTCATAGTGCAAAGTAAAAATTTGTTTTGTAATATAGTCTCTATGTTTTAGTTTGCTATGTAATATAGTCTCTCCACTCCACTGTATAGCGAAGTATCGCATTGTGTAGTGTATAGGCAAAGGGCGGAAACTCCATATAAATGATTCGTTTTGAATTCTGTCACCTACACAAAAAACACGTTATGTTTATACAGAGCTTGAATGTGTGTGTGACCTCTAAGGCTAAGCAAACGTTCCCTCAAAATACCCTCCAACTATATGACAGCTGTGGCGGGAGCGGGGAAAATTGCTCAGTGGGGGGCAGGGAGTTCCCAATCCCTACCTGTATGTACTACTATTATATTATCTGTGGTATAGGTACCTGTGCGGGCGGCAGGCCAAGCGTGAGTTGTCGTAACGCCACGTGTTGTCCGGAGACGCCGCGGTACGCCTTGCTGAGCTCCACGCACTGCGCCACGTCGCTGAGCGGCGCCACGAGGCGCTGGATGGAGCTCTTGGAGCCGACCGTCTGCACGAACCCTGCACAGAACAAGCGCTTGTTGGTGCGTAATTTGAGGAGAGATTATCTTTTTGAAGTAAAACTTCTTTAGGCACGACTAGGGGTAGCTCAGATTTTTTTTCTGACGGAAGTAACGCTTACTATTTGAATTTCGAATGAATGCTATTGTAGGGACAGGAAATGCTGACGCGCGAATATTGTAAGTAGCGGTGGAGCGCCCCGCGCTAGCAAACCAGTCGCGTACCGACAGGGCAGTAGGCAGGACACGTAGCAATGTACTAAATATCTTGTGGTATCAGTGAACATTATACATTACATTTACATTACATTACATAACATCACGCCTGGCTCCCAACGGGGTAGGCAGAGACTATGACTTTCCACTTGCTACGATTCTGGCAAACAACTTTCGCTTCTCCAACTTTCATAAGTGTCTTCATACATGCTCTTCGGTTAAGGGTACTCTTGACCTGGCCTTTTTTCAGAAGATTATCGATTTGATCGACATAAGTATGCCGAGGTCGACCCCTACCAGTTTGCTCATTCACTCTCGCTTCATAAATCTGTTTCGTCAGCCTATTGCCATCCATTCTCTCCACACGTCCAAACCATCTGAGCATCCCTTTCTCTATCTTAGTCACTACATCTTCTGTCATACCGCAATGTTCCCTTATCACACTATTCTTTACTTTATCCCTCAATGTCACTCCAGCTATGTAAGCTCCATTATATGTAGTCTCACATCGATGACCAAATCCCAACACTATTAACATAACATTTGATGCCGTCACTGGCAAAGAAGTTTTACTTCAATCGCGCGTAAAGGCACACACTTTTTTTTTTCGAGTTGGGTATCTTGCAGACGACCTGATGCAGCAGTGCCTTCCAGGTTACTTTATCGTGGAAATATCATCAAAGTTACAGTACATCAAATTTCAGATCCATCGTGAATTTTAATGAAATTCCTTCAGCACTTATGAAGTGAGCCACCACATCTCGATAACATCGTCTTTCTAGCAAAATAATACGCTTCAAAATTGGTTTATCCATTCAGAAGCTTCGACAGGATATTAAGGATCTTCAAGCTTCGAGAAGATTCGACAGAAGTAAATAAGCAGACACACAGATACACAGATTAAAGTTTTTCCGTCGGAGGTTTAAATACTAGTAAGTGCAGCGAGCAGCAACAATACCTCTGTTGATATTCCCGATGGTGCTGACGCCGTGCAGCACGTGCTGGGGCAGCCGGCGCGACTGCTGCACGCGGCGCCGCTCCTCGCTCACCTCCAGCGGCTCCAGCTCTCCCGGCGCCTCGGCCGGCATGTGTTCCGAACTGAACCTGAAATTAACATACATACAATATTGACTAAAAGTAGAGGGATGTGAATTACACACCTAAATTTTACTACTACCTAATTTTCTTGGTGCCACTTAAACTAGGAAAGATAATATAATTGGACTAGCTGATGCGCGCGGCTTCGCCCGCATGAAATTTGGTTCCCGTTCCCGCTTCCCGTGGGAACATTTTTCCGGGATAGAACATAGCCTATGTGTTATTCCGGACTATACTCTATCCCTGTACAGCCAGATCCAATCAGCCGTTAAAGCGTGATTGAGTAACAAACATCCAAACATCTTCACAAACATTCACATTTATAACATTAGTAGGAAGTAGGATTACATACAGATAGGCAACTCCCTGCCCCACACTGACCAAGCTTCCTCACCCCCGCCAGTCCCGCCACAGCTGTCATTATAGTTGGCGAATGTTTTGTGGAAGCATTTGCTTAGCCTTATTGGTCACACACACATTTAAGCTCTGTACGAACATAGCGTGTTTTAGTGTAGGGGACAGAATTGAAAACGAATCACTTGGCGGAAACTCCATAGTTTCCGCCAAGTGATACCTACTAGGTAAGTCAATTGCTATACCTAAGTGAATACCTATACATAATCTTTTTGTAATTCGAACCCACATTCCAGCAGCCAAAACAAATTCATTAATGAAATCTCTAAAATTCAATCAAAGAAAAGTTGTGAACCGTTTTTCCTTAAGGCCAGTTTTGGAATTTGAGAAAGCGCCCCTCTTGTTGTGAGATTTTAGAATCAGCCAATAATGGGCGCTTGCACATTGCACGATATCGTGGCACGATATCGTCCACGATATCGTACGATATCGTGCAACGATATTGTACGACATCGTTCCACGATATCGTACGATATCGTGCAACGATATAACCGAACGAAATGACACAGTATATCCCACAGCTTGTTATTCGGTTAGTAGCTTTGCGCCAGTAACCGCGCGATTCTTAAAGCTAATTAAAATATTAGAAGCAATAATGGCAGCAGTGAACAAGTTACGTTTACTTTATCTTTTATATTTACGGAGAAAAAAACGATACTGTAGAAGAACATTTTGGGTTGATCCTCTTCTACAAGTGCGATATTTAGAGGGAACTTATTACCTTCTCTTCGATAGACTGTGTGCGCGAAGTGAAATGTTTAATATTTTTTTTCGAATGACCCAGAACACTTTCGAGTTCATACTGTGTCATTTGTTGGAGGTTTTAAAAAAACAAGACACTAACTTCCGGATGGCAATACCACCGCGGTAAATGTTAGCGGGGAATGTTAGTATTAGACAAGGTGATGTGATATCGCCGAATCTCTTCATGAATGCACTTGAGGACATCTTTAAGACGCTGGACTGGGAAGGGTGTGGCGTGAACATCAATGGCACGCGAATCTTGCACCTTCGGTTTGCCGACGACATCGTTATAGTATCGGAGACGCTGGAACAGATAAGTTCCGCTTACCTGTTCCAGTGTCTCCGCTGCACAACCTCAACAGAGCGTCTCGACGTGTTGGTCTGTACATGGACTTAGAAAAAACCAAGGTCATATTCAATGACCGCGCCGGGGATACTATACGTCGACGGATCGAGGCTGGAGGTTGTTCAGGAGTATACCTACCTTGGGCAGGTTATCACATTGGGAAAAAATAACCTGGACAAACAAATCGCCATAAGGCAGAAGAAGGCAGCAGAAGCAGGCACATGACGGCAGCGTGACGTGAGGAGCTCACGCACGCCCCCCATAGCGCCGTAATCACAAAATTTCATGATGGGTATCGTTTTAGGGGTTTTTGGTATGCTGAGTACGAATCACGTGATAATTTTGCAATCCAATATGGGCGCCGCGCCGTAATCACAAAATTTCGTGATGGATATCATTTAAGGGGTTTTTTCGAATGCTGAGTACGAATTACGTGATAATTTTGCAATCCAATATGGCCGCCTAAGCTATTTACAGTAGTAAACTAAAAAGATTTGCTTGTTAAGTTTAGGCATTCTGAACTAGCAATGCGAAAATACTATGACAAAAGATTTTTATTGTAAAATTAAGGCCAATTACATTAAATTGGTGCCTAGCATACGAAAAAACCCTTAAACGATACCCATTATGGAATTTTGTGATTACGGCGCGGCGGCCATATTGGATTGGAAAATTATCACGTGATTCGTACTCAGCATACCAAAAAACCCCTTTAACGACACCCATCATAAAATTTCGTGATTACGGCGCGTCGACCATATTGGATTGCAAAATTATCACGTGATTCATACTCAGCATACCAAAAAACCCCTTAAACGATACCCATCATGAAATTTTGTGAATACGGCGCGGCGGCCATATTGGATTGCAAAATTATCACGTGATTCGTACTCAGCATACCAAAAAACCCCTTTAACGATACCCATCATAAAATTTCGTGATTACGGCGCGGCGGCCATATTGGATTGCAAAATTATCACGTGATTCGTACTCAGCATACCAAAAAAACCCCTAAAACGATACCTGGAGCATGACTTGTAGCTCACTACAAGTCATGCTCCAGGAATGTCACGGGTCAGTAGATGCGCACGTCTGTGTGAGTGAGCTGTTTCGCACATTTCTATGAAGTTACTCTACTGTTGTAAGTATCTGTATATTGTCACGACAGTAAATATCGTCCACGATATCGTGCGATATCGTGACGATATCGTGGCAGTGTGAAAGCGTGTAGTAGTAATGTATCAAAACACCGCTCCTACGATATCGTACGATATCGTGTCGTTACGGTTATCGTGGCAGTGTGCAAGCGCCCAATAAGGGTTCGTTGGGTGGCGAGTAAATAGCGATTTGTCTACTTTATTAAGTATTATTCATATATTGTTATTAGCCTGTAAGCCTTCTTAAAATAAAGAAATAAATGGCAGATTCTAGAATCCACCAATAAGAGTCGTCGCGATGACAAAAGTCAAAACGGGTCTATTACAATTTTTTTGTCAAATACAAATTCTTTATTTGCGAGTCTAGTTGTCCAACAGCTCGTGTGGCAACCCAAATTGATCCCGAGATTGTCTCAAGAGGCGACTAAGGGAACACTCTCACAAAACAATCTATCGCGTAGAGAAATAAAACTCGAAATAACCTGGTTGTCAGTAAAATGACAATCGTTAAGCTAAGTTGAAGGCGTTATGAGCGGCTTGACAAATTTTAACTGTGGGTCGTTTTCAATAGGTTTACCACCATTTTCACACATTACACAAAGCTATAAAGAGAAATATGGGCGTATACTATGGTATTCCAAAACTCCTCACCTGGCCATCAGCTCCTCGAAGCAGTTGTACTCTATGGCGAGGTTGAGCACCAGCAGCACGCTGCCCACCACCACCAGGTATAGGTAGTGGAACGCGATCAGGTCTGTGGTCAGGGGGTCCTGGTATGTGTCCATGCCGAAACGACCCAGCACCTAGGAATAACAAAGTATAAATATAGTAGTTTTCGATACAAGTGTGGGATTTCTGTTATTACAACGAGTTACGACAGGTGTTGACCCGAGCCGAAGGCGAGGGTAGACAGTCGGAACGAGTTAAAATAACAGTCCCACACGTTGTATTGAACAACTATTTTTAATACCTACAGTTGCGAAAAAATTAAGCAATTTTATAAAATAACCAGCTGACCCGCGCAACTTCGTTTGCGGCACATGAGCGAGAAAGAGAGAGGAGTAGTATTAATATTTTAGGAGATATAATGTTTCCCTTCGCACTTACTCCCGTCGCACATTAACGTTAAAAAACAATAAGATTGTCGGCAATATGAAGTATATCAAAAAATCATAATTAAATAGTACTAAAATAGTGTGTAAAGATATAACGGCCAACCATGCGATTCCAGGGATATGCTCATTTTTCATGTTTTCTCCATAAAAAATTTTCTTTAAAAATTTATTATTCGTTAATTTTTACTGCCCATTGTCTCAGATTATTTTTGTAGCCTATTATTGATTTAACAAATCCATTTCAAGGCAAAAAGTGACCAATGATAATTTAAGTTTCTATGTCTTCTAAACCCGATTTTCGATCCACAGTGCGTCGCGTCGCTTATATTCATTAGAGCTGACCCGCACAACTTCGTTTGCATCACATGAGATTGAGAAGGAGAGAGGTGTGGTATAAATATGTGTAAAGTGATATAATGTTTCCCGTTGCATTTACTTCCACCCGTCCTTTTTTTGGTACGGAACTCATGTGTGTCCGAGTCGCACTTGGCCGGTTTTTATCGTTCAGTTGATTGGCTACCACTGCAGACCATGTTTACCTACTCCCGTCGCGTCACTCATACTTCAAAACCTATTAAAAGGAGTTATTGTAAGTGAACCTAAAGATAGGCATATGCTGTTGACGACATTTTTTTGTAACTTTTAAAGGGTAATATTTTTGTAATACAAATCTTCACGTAACTTTAACCATTTCGCAACGTACGCAGTGGAAGCTCTCAAAAAAAATAAATGGTCCCCGTTCTCGAAACCTTATTTATGGGTTCTATTCTCCGCTCCTATTCGCATTAGCGTGATTTTATATCGCCATTAGCCATTCTCAATAAATGTACCTACTATTAAACTGTAAAATAATTTTCGAAATGCAACCAGTAGTCGATGAGATCCTAGGACAAACAAACTCTTAAGTTTTATAATATTGTGAGCGAACCTTAAGAAACAGACAAATTAGGTTATTGTGAGCGAACCCTAAGAGATAGACATATGCTGCCGCGGACTTTTTTTTAGAACTTTTTAAGAGAAACAACATTGTAGTACTCAATTTTTACGTATCTTTAACTATTTACGCAGCGTACGCCTCGGAAGCGTGGCTGTATGAAGTGCACTGCCAGTCTCTGCTTAGGTAGGTATATATTCTTTTACGGTTGGCGCCATTTTGGATATTCAGGTTTATTGTGTTATTATTATTTTATTAAATTGCTTAATTTTTTCGCAACTGTATTAAAAATAGTTGTTCAATACAACGTGTGGGACTGTTATTTAAACTCGTTCCGACTGTCTACTCTCGCCTTCGGCTCGGGTCAACACCTGTCGAAACTCGTTGTAATAACAGAAATCCCACACTTGTATCGAAAACTACTAATTTGTTAGGAGTTTGGGTGTTTTCTTCCCTTCGGCCAGATTGGAAACCAAAGTTTGGAAACCGGTTTCGAAAAAAGAATTATTTTTCTTTTAACGAAACCTGGTTTCCAATAAAGAAAAATAATTCTGTTTTCGAAACTGGTTTCCAAAACAGAAAGTTAGATCTTCTTTCGAAACTCAAACAGAAAGTGCGATCTTCTTCAAAAACTTTTCTAGCTGTTTATTTATGTGTACAGTTATGAAATACATATTCAACTGAAATTGGTAGGACCATGGAATATTGTCATATCAATAATAATAAACTTCATGTAAAAGGGTAAGTTAAACTTAGTGAAATCATATTAAGTAGGTACCAACCTATATTAGAAAAAGAAATGCAGAAATAATTTCTATACTTACAGTGTCCTAATGTAATCTTTCCTTCCTTGAGCAGTTTTATGGAAGCCTTGTTATTGTTATCAATTTCTATGTAGTTTTTGCTTCTCATATTAATCGGTTTGGGCTGTCGACGGCCAATGTATGCCTCAAGATGGTTTGTGGATAACGTCTTGTTTTTATACATAACGATACTTGTAAGTGGCCAAGAAATTATATCTTGCCTAAGAGAGTTCTAAAGTTATATAGTTTCGAAAGAAGATCTATATTTCTGTTTTGGAAACCAGTTTCGAAAACAGAATTATTTTTCTTTATTGGAAACCAGGTTTCGTTAAAAGAAAAATAATTCTTTTTTCGAAACCGGTTTCCAAACATTGGTTTCCAATCTGGCCGAAGGGGTTTTCTTTGTACATATTTACAACACATGAGTAGATAAATAAACGGAACAGAGATGTCCGTGTCAACTGGCTTCTGCGCGTACGCGGCGTGACCGTCGCCTGTGCCAGTCTCCCCGTGTACTCCACGAGCGGCCAGTTGACACGCACACACGTAAGCCTGGCGTGCTTGTAATGGTGCAACCGATTTACCCTGTTGTATATAGAAGCATTGCTTCTGTTCCGTTTATTTACCCATGTGTTTACAAGAGCAAAACCAAAAGCAAAAATTGTCTCATTTTGCTTACACTTTTTTATTTTCATGATCCATTTCACACAGAGTCATAAGAAGTTTTATTTGAATAGCCTTTTTATAAATTTTTATCGATTAAGGACATTCATAAAATTTAAAGGTTAGATAGAGGGGCATATTGTTGACGACGCGCCGTAGTAGTAGATGAAGCTCGGTAATGAGCGGTATCCACCAAAGCGGAAAGGAGAGGAGATGACAGGAAATGTGTTTTGATAAACCAATCAGATCGGTTTAGTGAGCACCGGGCCTTCACCTACATGACTATCGCAAGTCCCAGACGGCGACGCAATATTCCCCTTCGTACCACGCTATGAACCCAGCAGCGCCCGCACGGTGAATCTATAGAATGCTAGAAAAATAGATTTTTGTCTCAGTTCACATAGAACCAAATCCCTATTTCCCTACTAATATTATAAATGCGAAAGTAACTCTGTCTGTCTGTCTGTTACGCTTTCACGCCTAAACGGCTGGAGCGATTGAGATGAAATTTAGTATAGGGATAGTTCGAGGCCCTGGGAAGGATATAGGCTACTTTTTAACCGACTGTGCAATAGGGGGGTTATGATTTTACGCGATAACGACTTCTACGCGATCGAAGCCGCGGGGGACAGCTAGAGACATAGCTACAACAAGCACAAACCTGCGCTCGGATGGTGTTCTTGGCGAGCTCGATGAGTCCGTCGCCCAGCGCGAACTGCGGCGACAGCAGGAACAGCTTGTGCAGCACGTTGCGCGCGTGGTCCGTTCTCTGCCAAACAACTTACTGTGTTATATTTTTAAAATACTGCTAGTTTTTATTTAAATTCTAGCAAAGCAAGCATGCAATTGTTTACAAACTGTCGTTCTTTATGTAAGACCTAGAACACAACCCTGAAGGACTCCCAAAGGACTTTAACTTCATTAATATCTCTGAATTTCTTTTATGATTTATCACAGAGACACATACATATTTAGTCACGTTTTCATATCACTCAATAAATAGTACCTTTTGAGTGGAAAAATACTAAAATACATGTGGTGAGCCTATTGCCGTGTTGAACTGAACAGGCGCGGATTGTGACTAGGCGCTGTTGAAATAATTCCAAAATTGCCATGTTGCTAAAAACCAAGACCAAGGGATTAACGTACCTTCCGAAGCACGAACACAGTACAAAGATGTTTAAGTAAAACACAAAGTGGAACTGACCTCGGACTCAGAGATGACGTCCAGTATGAGCAGGATGGAGATGAAGGCGAGCCCGAGGAAGGTGTTCCCGCAGAACAACACCATGTTGGCCACGCTCGCCTCCGAGAACAGCTTCTCCGATATGTGGATCAAGTTGCCGCACGCGTACCTTTAATACGAGAATATTTGAGTGGCGTACCTACCACACACGAGCGCTCTGTTTTGTATGAAGGTGACAAGAAAAGAAATAAAAAAATATGATACGACGATCTTGAATCACGCTTTTAATACAGCCCAAAGTGATCATCGGCGGCCCTTATAACATCTAGGTCCATTCCTGTCCTTATAAAGCATGAATTTTGTAGTCCAGCATGAATCTAGAGTAGGTACATATCTAATAGTTAAACTAGTTACATGACACACATTTTTTAGCAGAATACGACAAATGAGTACAAATTTTCACAATCAATTATCAAGAATAAATTATCAATGAGTCCAATCCTTGATAATTCAACTCATCAGTGCGCGCGGCGCTATGTGTGCGTGCGCTAGTAATTATACAGCTTTAATTTGTGTGGCAGTGATGCGGCCGTCTTCACAGAGTACATTTTTATATTATGAGGTAGAGACGTAACTCTACTTATTGACGACACCAGCGGTGCCAAGCAGTCTTTGCAGGAAACGCTCTGCTTGGCAGCGAAATAAACATCATATTTAGACAAAAAGTATACAGCGCCATCTAGTTCCCGTTTGCAGGCAACTCTTACGTTATAATGAAACGAAATCAAATATCATGACAAGTCTCAATGTAACTGCAACGTTGAGATCCTGTGTAACTTGGTCACATTATAATTCAGTACATAGTGTTCTTAGTGATAATACCATGGGTACAGTCGTTAAAGAAAATGTCCAATTCTTCACGGAGAAAATGTTTAAGAAGTCAGGTAAATATTTTTTATGTGTCAATTCGATGGAATTAATATTTTTTATCACTACATATAATAAAACAAAGTCCCCGCCGCGTCTGTCTGTTCACGATATACTTAAAAACGACTGCATGGATTTTCATGCTGAGATCACCAATGATTCTTGAGAAAGGTTAACGTATATAATTTGTTGAGTTTTTGTATACATGGACTAAGATATAATGATATTAGTTGGAGATGTCGGAAAAAAATAAGGTGTCTGGGAGCTTTTAACGAAAACGCTGCCTAAACCCTTCGAGGCATAACAAGATAATGTATGGTAGAATTGTGTAACTTATAAAGGCCTACAGAAAAGTTATAAATGATAGAGCTCCAAATTCTAATGCAAAAAAATAGAAATGCAGAGATGGTCGACGGAAAAAAACATTGCTTATATTGCAAATATGACAAAAATTTAACTGTACGTATGACTTGATTTAAAAAAAAACATATCTATACATCTAAAAAAACTGTTGAATGTCGAGAGTCTGTACATGGAAGATAATTTGAAAATTTTAATTGTAGGGCGTTCTCTAATCGATACTGAAGCTGAAAATGTAATTAGAAATTTTCATGTCTGTCAGTCTGTATCCTGATTATGAATTGATTTAAATGAAACTTGGTACAATCTGAGCTCATGATCCGAGGAAGGTTCTAGGATACTTTTGTTCCCGATATATTGCGCGGTTCCTTTGGGAGAGGGCAGGGCAGTTTCACACGCTTTTCGCACACCTTATGTGTCAGCTAGTTTGTTATAAGATTAATGACATACTTCAGCCATATGGCTTAAAAGTTCTTCGGCTACCACCGTATCATCCTTAACTAAACCCAATAGAAAATATATGGGGAATTTAAACAAATTATAATGCTTCGCATAAAATCGAACAAAATGTGATGGAAATAATGAAATTAATAAACGAACGTTTAAGTCAAATTGATGAAGAGATGTGGCGTTATACTTGTCGACACGCCAAAGAAAAAGAATACTATCGACATTTTGATTGAATTTATAATTAACCTTGGAGAGAGCAGCGAATCCTAAAATTCCTCAATTTTATTCTTCAAACAGCGATACATATTAATGTGTATAACATACATTTCACCCATTGAGTTTTTATTTTAGTTAGACAAGTGTTTTTGTATTTTGTACTTCACTGTACCTCATGTCACGCACACGAATTCACTGTGTTTAGACGAGGCTTACCCACACATAGTGCCGCGCGCACAGATGAGTTGAACTTACTAAATGATATTATCAACTTCCACTTACCCATATAGAAGCAGGAGAATACATATAGCTGGTAGATTGTTCCTCATGACGAACACGGGGAACCCGAAGGCAGCCATTACCATCGCCGTGATGGCCACGTTGACGGCTATTATCTACACAAATACTTCAATTTAAGTTGATACACATCAAAACAAATTTAAATTGATATGATATAATTATATTTCTTGTAAGTATAATTCATATTTCGGAGGATTGCGTCAAACATGAAACATTGATCAAGAAATTACATCATTACGACACAAGTAGCAATGGTTTCAAGGCTCTCGGACACCAGGTAAATGGTCACCAGTGTACGCCACTAGAATATCTCTCAGCTGCACACTCACCAGCATGTCGGAGACGAGCGCGGTGGTCCAGTAGAGCAGCGGCGAGACGCCACACAGCAGCTGCAGGCGCTTCTCCTGCGCCTGGCGAGCGGCCACCAGGTCGATGGTCACCAGTGTACGCCACTAGAACATCTCTCAGCTGCACACTCACCAGCATGTCGGAGACGAGCGCGGTGGTCCAGTAGAGCAGCGGCGAGACGCCACACAGCAGCTGCAGGCGCTTCTCCTGCGCCTGGCGAGCGGCCACCAGGTCGATGGTCACCAGTGTACGCCACTAGAACATCTCTCAGCTGCACACTCACCAGCATGTCGGAGACGAGCGCGGTGGTCCAGTAGAGCAGCGGCGAGACGCCACACAGCAGCTGCAGGCGCTTCTCCTGCGCCTGGCGAGCGGCCACCAGGTCGATGGTCACCAGTGTACGCCACTAGAACATCTCTCAGCTGCACACTCACCAGCATGTCGGAGACGAGCGCGGTGGTCCAGTAGAGCAGCGGCGAGACGCCACACAGCAGCTGCAGGCGCTTCTCCTGCGCCTGGCGAGCGGCCACCAGGTCGATGGTCACCAGTGTACGCCACTAGAACATCTCTCAGCTGCACACTCACCAGCATGTCGGAGACGAGCGCGGTGGTCCAGTAGAGCAGCGGCGAGACGCCACACAGCAGCTGCAGGCGCTTCTCCTGCGCCTGGCGAGCGGCCACCAGGTCGATGGTCACCAGTGTACGCCACTAGAACATCTCTCAGCTGCACACTCACCAGCATGTCGGAGACGAGCGCGGTGGTCCAGTAGAGCAGCGGCGAGACGCCACACAGCAGCTGCAGGCGCTTCTCCTGCGCCTGGCGAGCGGCCACCAGGTCGATGGTCACCAGTGTACGCCACTAGAACATCTCTCAGCTGCACACTCACCAGCATGTCGGAGACGAGCGCGGTGGTCCAGTAGAGCAGCGGCGAGACGCCACACAGCAGCTGCAGGCGCTTCTCCTGCGCCTGGCGAGCGGCTACCAGGTAGATGGCAGCGCCGCCACTGACCAGGGCGTACGCCACCAGGACTATAGCTGCGATACCCGCGTCCGCCAGGTACTGGTAGCTGCACGATAATTAAACTGCTCAAACCTAGATCCTACGTCTGGTATTATCTAAATAACATTTTATTAGAAGATATTTAGGATTTTCGATATTTTACTTAACAATTTTCTATCTTGAACTGGTGGCCCCAAAATACACCCTTGTGGCAACCTCATTACGAAATCAAAAATAGCTAATTGGTGTAGCCTGATCTCGAGTTTTAGTGAGACTAACAAAAATCTGTTCATTTTTTTTAAAAGAAGAAGAAGGGAATTGAATTAATTGCCTAAATAACAAAGGATACCCAGTCCAAGTATACACAGAATAAACTATGCTAAACATTATCAAACGCTCTTGTAGGATCACACCTAAATCTTTTTGATATATTGATTCCGACCAGGAACTGTGCACTTACAAGGTAGACTTGGAGAGCTGCTCTTTAGAAATCTTGAGAGGGTGTGTGTAGGTGGTGATGCCCGCCTGGGGGGAGCCACTGACGGCCCTCAGTACGGCGCTGTTGAGTGCGTTGAGGTGCGCCACCATGGCGTGGTGACCCTTGTTGTTGTACCACGCCACTAGATTTGTGGTCTCGTTCTTGATGCTCGAAGTGTAGCCTCCATATCTGATGATAATGTTATATTCATTGAGAACATCCATGCGGCTTTCCAACTGTTTCGTTCTCTCTGTCTATTTCAAAATAAATAAAATAAAATAAAATAAAATAAAATTTATTCCCTTTGAAATTTTTAAAAAATTATTTAGGTTTGTCAAAATTTTTGTGACTCTACCGGGGGTTCGGAAATGCTACAGACTGAGAAGAACACCCCAAGAAACTCAGTCCGGTCCCTCTTATTCATCTTAGTATCTAATACAGTTTTTTTTTTAAATGTAGAAAGGAGCAATTCGTGTCACTGCCAGGCAGTCTTGTCTTCTAGAAAGTCTTTAATGCTATAATAAGCTTTCTGGCACAATTTAAGCTTTACTAGTTTTTTAAATTTATTAACTGACAAACCTGTTATGGCTGTCGGCAATGTATTGTACATTCGAATACAATTACCCGCAAAAGAATTGCTTATTTTATTAAGCCTAAATCTAGGTACAGCCAATTTATTCTTATTTCTTAAGTTTAGGTTATGGATATCACTATTTTTAATAAATTTACTGTTATTTTTATGAGTATATAATAAGTTTTCATATATGTACTGTGAATACACAGTAAGGATGTTGATATCCTTAAACTTTTCTCTTAATGACTCCCGAAACCCCATACCATAGATAGCCCGGACAGCCCTTTTCTGCAACACAAAGATACATTCGATGTCGGCAGCGTTACCCCATAATAGTATGCCATAGGTCATGACACTGTGGAAGTAGCTAAAGTAGACAAGACGCGCTGTTCTAATGTCTGTCAGTTGTCGGATCTTTTTAACGGCATAGGCTGCAGAGCTCAGTCTGCCCGAGACTTTCCCGATATGAGGCCCCCACTGCAAGTTGGAGTCTAACTTTATGCCCAGAAAGACAGTTTCATCGACCAATTCTACTTGATCATCCCTAATCCTAATACTGGTGTTAACGAGCCTAACATTTGGCAAGGTGAATCTTATACATTTTGTTTTAGTTTCGTTTAACAATAAATTATTAGCGTTAAACCAGTGGACTACCCTAGAGAGGGCATTGTTTACTTCGTCAAGATCGCGTTGTCCACGTTCAACTTTAAATATTAAAGATGTGTCATCAGCAAACAAAACTACCTCGTGATCGTCTCTTATAAGGTGAGGGAGATCATTTCTATTATATGAGCGTGTGTATGTTTCGGCTATATTATTGTACTCAATACTGAATAGCCCTATTAATTGGTATGCAGTCTTTTATTTACTTCGACCTTCATCAACAATGATCCAGGTCGAAGGACCATTGTTTATGATACTCTGAGTAAATAATAGAACGATATTACAACTTCTACAATCCGAGATTATTTATTAAAAGTGTAAAGGGTTATTACCTCTTCTGTATGTACATCTCCTGTGTGTCCACGAGCCATTGGTTGAGCGTATGTACGTCGGGCAGCATCATCATCTCCGGCAACTGTGTCAGGTTGGCCTTCACGGTACATATTTGCCGCTTCTCCCCACATTCGCATACCGGTGAGTCCTGCGTTCAAATAGTTTAATGATTATGACTTGATGGTATACTCTAGCCGAAGTGTTGATACTTTAGGTTTGTTTCTTCTTCTTCTTTCAGTGCCTCTCCGCTTTAGGTTTGTTCAGCTAAAGTAATTCTGTTTCGGCTATTAACACTACAACATTAGATTTTTTTTTTAATATAAAGATAAGAATAATATTTTTGTCGTGCATTTTCCTAATTCCGTCTATCCCTACTAATATTATAAATGCGAAAGTAACTCTGTCTGTCTGTTACGCTTTTACGCCTAAACCGCTGAAGCAATTTAGATGCAATTTCGTATAGAGATAGTTTGAGTCCATGAGAAGGACATGGGCTTCTTTTTAACCGACTACGTAAAAAGAGCGTAATGATTTTACGCGACAACAACTTCTACGTGGATGAAGCTGCGGGGAACAGCTAGTAAAATATAATATTTATCGTATTATATATATATCGGTCGTACGAGCTACTTACCGCAGTAGACCAATTTCGAGCATCTGTGTCAGCCATTAAGTCTCTCAGAATAGTTTCAGCGAATGTAGGGTCCGTGTCTTTGGAATATATGGACGGGTTTGGTCTGTATACAAAAGAAGAACTATTTAGTTTTATTGCAAAGATGTGTGATAGAAGTTATTGCCAAAAATCTACCGTTACTATTTATGAGTTGGTAGATTAGGTGGTAAGAAGAAATTGGCCTAAGTATATCCACTTTTAGCGCTTAGCGTGATGAGAAAAAATGTACATAAAAATTGAAAAAAAATAATTAAAATTAAAATAATTTTGCGCATTTGGTATTGACATTTTTCACCCTCCAACATAATTATCTCTGATATGAAATTCACTTAAAATAACAAGTCTCTGATTTGCGAGGTGGGAGTTGGCCATGTTGGAATTTGTTGTTGTACCATACATGATTTGGAATTGACGCAATCTCGCAGTCAATGATTTAGGGCACGCTCATATTAAATACAGTATGTACACAAATTAGATAGGGATAGTACAGATGGAAATCTCATGTATGTACTCTATTTTTTTCACAACTACCCTCTGCCACGCACACTCGCGCACAAATCAGTTTCGAAAACTACTACCAAAGATAATAATAATAGTATTACATACAGATCGGCAACTCCTTGCCTCCCACTGAGTAAGCTTCCCCATCCCCCCACCAAAGTTGATGTGTCTATTGCCGTGACACACTACTTGAGAGGAGAGTACTACCTACGTACTTTGTGCTATTGCTTTGGTTTAATTAGTGCTTAGCCGAGGGTAGATTTGAGAAAAAAGTACCTACATACATGAGATTCCGTTCTGTCTCTTATTATTTCGTCTCCATAGCTAGTGTCCTTAGCAGGTCTCCGTCACTCGCTACAAGTCGTGTTATAAGCACCTACTCCTAAGTATTATGTAGCAGAACTAACGGGGCCGACCGGCAGAGGGCTGCCACACGCCAGACCGAGCGAAGTGCGCACAGCCAATGTACATTTCCCGCGTAAAATAATATTTCGCTTTATTTATTCTTGCTTTTTTTTTATCTTACTTCTTACTAATATTTCAAAATTAAATGCGAAAGTGTTTAAGTGCGAATGTGTAGATGTGTGGATGATTGTTACTCTTTCACGCTCTAACGGCTTATCGGATCTGGCTGAAATTTGATACAGGGATAGATTGTACTCTGGAATAACACATAGGTTACTTTTTATCCCGGGAATAAGTTCCCATTGGAAGCGGGAAAAGGAACAAACTTTTACGTGGGCTAAGCTGCGAGCATCAGCTAGTTATAATTCTTATTTAAAGAAGAAAAAGTTATAAAATATAATAAAGTTCTTTTTCCAGACACTGTGTTTATTGTTTTTTGTAGTTATATGTACTACCCGTTCGCTCTAACTTTGCCGCTGGCGTAGAGGCGTATACCCGAATTGTTAATTATACGAAGTAAATTGACAGTAGCTAATGTCACTTCATCATAGAAAATACGCAACACTACAAGAAGAAGTGACATTAGTTGCTGTCAATTTACTTCGTCTAATTAAAAATTCGACTTTAGTATAGAGCCGAGCGGTAAAGTTAGAGCGAACGAGCAGTATTTTTGTTTCGTGCTTACAACCCTAATGTTGTCAATAGTTGTCACTCGATGACGCAATCATACGGTGTGCGCACGAATCTCGACTCTCGGAATACGTCGTAGAGAATGTTTTATACTGTAGCGATATGTTAAAGCTAATATTTTTGAGGTTAAGTATGGGAGTGATGTATCTGTTACGTAGTAACTATTATTTAATCTGTGTCCTTAGTATACTCACACACACATTCAAGCTTGATTCAAGCATTCACATTACATTTATATTAGTGTGGGGGAAAAAGAACATTTTTGTATGGAGTTTCCGCCCTGTGCTACTATGAAAAGGTTTGACCTCGCGTCAGTGGGCTCACTGACGCGAGGTCAAACCTTTTCATACGCACACGTAGACACGGCTGTGTCTACGTGTGCGTAGCCTCAGTGAATTTAGTATGTAGGTGTCCAACTGTACTATCACTAATTTGTGGTAAGTACTTAAGGATTGTAAGGTATGTAATCCCTTTTATGGATCTGACGCTCTTGAGTAACACTGAAATGCCTTCCAAAGCTCCCCTATACTCGTAAATAGAAGAAGGACTATGCTACTCACACGATGAAGTGCGTGGTGTCGGCGTGCAGGTCGGCGTGCAGCCTCATGGCCACCTCGTTGTCGGGCGGCGGGCGCAGCGTGGAGAACGCCATGGCCACCACCACGAACAGCGACGGCAGCGCCACCAGCATGAATAGCAGCCAGCTGGCACAACAACAAGTAAGTCTGTTATATAGGACTTCATTTAAAATACCTACCACTTGTTTACAATTTGTTTTAACGTATGGAAAGTCCGTCTTGGATGCTATGTCGGACTCTTACCGACTAAACTGTTTCACAATATTTATTTTTAAAAGTGACCGGTGACCTTATAATGAGTCCCACGGCATCATCAGAGGTTAACTACCTGAGAGATGACAGCTTAATGTACCGAAAGAAAACACTCAAACAATTACATAGGCGGCAATACCTACACAGGGCACAGAGGGTCTTCCAATATTTTAACGACTTCCATTCCCTGCTTTCTCGAATCACTGCGTGGTTCATTTTTTGTTACGTGTTTGGTCCAAACGGTTTAATCGATCCAGGAACTTGATACGACATATTGTTCAAGTCGGAGAGGTGCAACGACACTTCCAGTTGGACATGATATTGACACAAAAAACATTGTTGAGCTATATTTAATTATTTATTAAATATTCTTCTCTCTCTCACTGGTGCTGCAAACGTTCATAGGCTGCGGTAACCACCTTCTGGTGGGCCGTTTGCTTGTCTGCCACTTTAGTGGTAGGTATATAAAAAAAATTACGATTGATCTGAAATTTTGTACATATACTTTGATGATATTTCCTAGACATATAACCTGGAACTTGCTGCTGTATCAAGTAGTCTGCGAGATATTTAAATCCTTATATACCAAGCTGTGGGTTTTTTAGAACAATCTTAGTATTGAATTTCTGATGAAACTCTTACTCACCTGTTCCTAGTATAGTGCAGGTACCGAGCATACAGAAGTGCGGAGAACTGCTCCCAGACGGAGCCCTTGAGGGGACCCTCAGGGTTGACCAGCTGCGGGGGCGCGCGCTCCGTCCTGATGCTGGAGCTGGACGCACTCTTGGTGGGGAGGCTATCTGTCGACGCTGTGGTACAATGTGTTAGTGGTTAGCCTAATGGCAGTTGACATCAACTCGGGTCGGAGAATATCTTAAAAATGTTCCAACTTCTGAATTGCTCGCGTAATGGTCATAAATGGCGGGTTCGACATTGAAACCTGAAGTGAAGATCCTCTTTTGGTTTGAATTTCGGAACTGGAAGTCAAGAAACATCTTCAGGATAGTCAGATTGTTGAAAAAACATAAAATGACTAAAACGTACCATACTCAATAGCATTGATAGGAGTATCAGGCGCGTCGGCCTGCTGGCAGATGTTGAAGAACACCTGCTCGAGGCTGCTGCAGTCCATGATGAAGCTCTTGAAGCCCAGCGCCGGCTGCACCGTCTCCAGCATAGAGCACAGCTGGAGGAAGCTGGGGATAGGAGGGAATGTCCATATTGAGCAACTTGCTTGTCTAAGGTTAGGTCGGCTTTCGACCATGAGAACGCGATAGCACTAGTTTTTTATGTTCAAAGAAATAACCCGAAAGTCATAGTCATTTTTGAGGGCTGCCGCGGAGGACCCTTCTTTTTGTAGATAAACAACATTGGATGAACTCATGGTACCGTTGACAAACTAACATATCTAAAGACCACGCTTGGAACATGAATAAAGACTTTGACTTGACTAATCAGTTAACCAACAATGGCTACGTGGTTAAACTCTATGCCGTCGAAGTAGGAGCAGGGAATTCTAGCAAAATAGGTATATAACATGTTTAAAGACCTTGGAATGCCTTATGCTATAATAAGCTATTTACAGAACGAAAATCCAACGTAGCATTGAAAAGATATTTGATTAAGTAGAGGGGGGACTTTGTGAACGGTGCAAGTGAATGCAGATACATCTCAAGGTGGCCTATATTTAAGGATTGTATTTAATTTAGTTGGTAATTGAAGCTGTCAAACATTTATTTAGGTTCATCAGCCAATCATCATACACTTCGTTATCACTACTTACTACTTCTGGTTAGATTAACTTCAAACACAGACAGACAATTAATATCTAGAAGGGTCCAATTTATTATTTGAGCAAAGGAACCCTAAAAGAAGGCATTTCCTAACTCAAGTATTTCCCAATAGAAACAATCAGTTTTCAAAAAGGTTCAATTTGTAATTCGGTTCACCGAACCCTAAAAAGAAGAATTTTTTTTCCGATATTCCGCGGGTGGGTCGAAAAATAGACACATTCTGCAAACATTCAAATACGTAAACAGACAACGGTAAAGGCCGTCGTCCACTACAACAGAATTCGTTAGCGAATATATCGAACGTTCGTCGATTAACTTTTCAAATTGAATAAATAAACGTATTAGCAAATTAAAGTGTGTCGTACACCAATAGTAGCTTTCACTAAACACGGCTGGCATATAAGGCACCACAGTTCATCACACATTACAATTATACACATATTGCTACGAAAGTTTTCACAATTTCATTTACATACAACTAAGGTAGAAGATAAGCACACAATACATTGGAAAATAATCATCATCACTAAAGATTCCCGTCAATAGTAATTGAAATAGTCACTATAATGGCATTCAAATCAAACTTCACATCACTCCCAAAGGCGGAACTTGCATATGAGGTAAAGATCCGGGGAGAGGAACCTGGTTCAACGATGGCAGCCCTCAGGCAACAAATCAAAAAATTAAAAATAACCACGGACGAGGAGGACTTACAGGTCTCCCCTTTAGAATTAGAGGAAGACTTAGTAGGGTTGTATTCCTCGCTGGCCGTGTTGGAGAAAAACGTGGCGTCCCTTCAGGACAAGTACAAACTGTCATTATTGGCTAGCTCCAAAGCCTTATGTGCTCACATGGAGGCTAGATTTGCTAGAATCATTCCCCCAGAGGAATCAGATCTAAAGGAAAGATACGACGACTTTCAGCTCACTTTCAAAACCACATACAAGAGGTTGAAAGCCATATCAGAAAGTTACTCGCATGCATCAAACACCAGCGAATTTGATGATGCGGACGAGAGCTGGGGGCTCGTCCGGGATCTGAACCCGGGACCTCTCGCATGTACTTTACTTACTTACTTTATCTGCATTCGTCTTGCCCTAACAGTCTTAGGTGTAGATCACCTTTATGTTGTTTTATTTATATGGCTACTCCTACCACTCGGAAGCTAGAGGCTTGCCCTGGGGGATAGCTCATCCTATGATTCGGAAGTGTCACACTAGCCCTAGTAGGATGTTCTTCTCTGGGACGGTTGTATAAATCCCAGCCTTCAGCAAAAAGCCTTATTATACACACCCCACTTTCAGGCGGTGCGTATTACCTGAACCTTCAACCCAAAGCCTCAAATACGTCTTTTTTTTTTCTTTCTGTCCCATAAAGTTCTTCAGAATCACCTACATACAACCTGCGAGTTGGCTTCATTAAGGTTAAGGCCGACTCTTCGCTATACCCAGCATCACCTTATTCACATTTCACACAACACACTAACATACACACACACATAGACGAGTAGTAGGTCTTATGTAGGGGCGTTCGAGGACGAACGCAGCATTTGACGTGTTAGGGTACGTCAAACGCTCACCGGAGCGGGGGAGTATTATGTACGTGTAATTGTGAAACTTCCGTATGAAACAACTTAGTAGAAATCTGTATTAAAAGGTTTGGTTTCACATACTTTGTGTTAACGGCGCTTATCTTTGCGGAGATTCGGATTGTAATGGAGTTGGGAGTGCATCCTTAAGACTGTATGGAGTATATAACTTTGTCGGACAGTTGGAACATCCCATCTCTTATATAGCTCCACTGTCGGATAGCGAAAGGGTAGCCCGGCACCAACTTTAAGAATAGCACGTTGAGCTATTTCAGCTTCGAGAAGGTGAGACTTCGCCGCACCTCCCCATGCAGAGATGCAGTAATCAATCAGAGACTGACATAATGCGAGGTATACCATCTTTCTCACTCCAGTATCCACTGAGGATCTTATGTTCTTAAAGACGTATATTAGTTTACGTAGCCTGTTAGCAAGGTGGGTAGCTTGGTGCTCAAATGTCAGTCTTTGGTCGATAAAAATACCAAGATACTTAATACTGTCAGTTCTTTGCAAACTTGGGCAAGGGCAGTCAACAAGATTGAGAGGACAAGCGTGGACGGTAAGTTCTAAATGATGTGGTGGAAGTAGATTACTTCTATGTGCAAAGGTAATATATTTAGTTTTAGTTACATTTAATGTCAGAATATTGTCCAATAGACACTTTGTGACCATGTTTAGGCCCTTTTGGGCGATATCAAAAACATCCTCCCAACTATCACCGCTAAAGAAAATCGCAGTATCATCAGCGTATGTTATTAAACTACCACCTTGTAGTTGAAGTTTGCAGAGGTCATTTATGAAGATTAAGAATAGGGTTGGTCCGAGAATGCTCCCCTGGGGAACTCCATATTTTGGAATCAATTCATCACTTAATTTGTCACCAATTTTTACGCGTTGTGTTCTGTCTGTGACATAGTCCTGGATTAATTCCAGGGGCAAACCTCTCACTCCAATCGAAAACAGCTTCCTTAGGAGAAGCGAAAATGGGACCGTATCAAACGCCTTAGCTATGTCCAGGAAAACCACTAGACATTTCCTTTTTTTATCCATATTGGTGACGATTAAGTTAAGTAACTCGTGTACCGCATCAGCTGTAGATTTAGCACGACGGAACCCATACTGTGAAGAAGCGATTAGATCATTTGTTTCAAGAAATCTAATAAGGCGATTATTTATGACTCGCTCTAGGATCTTTGAGAAAGCAGGTAAGATCGATATGGGTCGATAGTTATTGACACAGTCACGAGGGCCTTCCTTATGTACGGGTTTAATAAGAGCACTTTTGAATGCTCTAGGAAATACTCCCGTAGACAAAGACTGGTTGCAGATATGTGTCAGAGGCGAAGTTAGAACACTAGCATATCTTTTTATTATTTTGCTGGAGATATGATCGAGTCCCACTGCACTCCGGTCCTTCAATCCCATAATCAACCCATGTATCTCGACCTCATCAGTAGGGAGTAGAACAAGTGAGAATGGTGGGGACGTCGTAGAGTGACGATGTCCCGCAACTGGAAACAATGATGCTGTAGGAATTTTTTCTGCAAGGTTCTGTCCCAAGGACACAAAGAACCGATTAACGTTATTTATGCTAGTTGCTGTGTTATCAGGCGCTATGAGGTACTCTGAGTGATCTGTTACTACCTTACGGCCCCCTATTTCCTTAACTGCCTCCCACAGCTTTTTTGTATTCCGACCTGCCTCCTGGATCACTTTTTTGTTGTAGGTTTGCTTCGCCTTTTTTAGAATAGACTTGCAAAAGTTTCTATAACGCTTATACGTTACCTGCAGAGTTATATTATTAGGCTCACCTTTTAATTTCTTATAAAGATTGTCCCTGTTCCTCATACACCTTAGCAATCCCGTAGTGATCCACGGCTTTCTTATACGCTTTCTTTTAGGGATATTAATTAAAGTAGTATTATGGTGAATTGAGGAAGATATTAGCGACACTAGGCCAATTTAACGTCAGAACATTCGACCATAGGAAGGATGTCAAGAGAAAGAATATCGTTATCCAATCGATCATAATCTATCCTATGTCTCACTCTACTGCAACATGTCAACCGAGCCTCCAAATTTACAGTAACAGCAGCAGAATCATGGTCTGTAATAGAAGCCTGTATTACAAAACAGATAGCTGATTTTACAGTTTTTAAAATTATGTGATCCAGGCAGGTGCGATCGTGAGTCGCGATAGTGTAATCTAAAGAGAAGATGTTAAATAAAACACACACAACTCACTTATTATTCAACCCATTGACATCAAAGAAAGGCAAACTGATCTCCATTTCCAATTCATTGACTTCCATCAGGTTGGCGTTTTTGACCACGTCCCTGACGACGGTGAGGAGTTGCTTCGTCTTCTCCTCCTGGCTGGTCTCCTCGACCATTTCGTCTGACTCCACCTTGTCTGGGTATATGACTGTCAGCTTGTATCCGTTGCCTAGGGTTCGTTTTATCTCGATTGGTGATCCTGTTGTGTGGATTTGACCCTGTAGTATAAAAAATAAGCCATTATGAAACACCTCTTTTTATGAATTTCGATCGCCTTACAAGATAGGAAGATAATATCTGAAGTCATTCGTCTTCTCACATAAAATGTGATATTTGTAAAGTTATGTTCCTTTGCTCAAGAGGAATGGTGATTTAGATCCTGTATAGTATTTTATATAGTAACCTATTAAGAACAGGAAATTAAGAAGAATGGTCAACACCTTCACTGCTAGTCGCGTACCAGTCATAATTAGACGGAAACCCATGGAACGTGCTGACAAAAAATTACAAGATTAGCAATGCCCCGTCTATGTATAAAAGAAATCCTTCCTATCAAAGTCGACTGGACCTATTAGTGCGAGGCCGCATTTGCGTTTTTCCGCGGCGGTTTCTAACCTCAAAATGTCATCAAACTGTCAAAATCAATGAAATCAAGTCAATGTTTTGACATTTTGAGGTTAGAAACCGCCGCGATAACCGCAAATGCGGCCTCGCCCTTAAGAGATATATTGAAGATGATAAATTCCATAGACATGATAAAGGTAAATTCCATTAGAACTAAAAAGTTCAATAAATGTTGGTGTTGAATGGTTTTAAAAAAATAACCACGAAGGCCAAGGCCTTCGTGGTTTTTTTTTTATTTATTGAACTTTTTAGTTCTAATGGAATTTTTCATGATCCCCATCATGATAAATTTGATGGGGATTAGTGAACATTTTAGTTCACTAATCCCCATTAAATGAAATTTTTGCGTCAACGGGGAATAGTGAACAAAAAGTTCAATAATCAACGGGGATTGTCAACGGGGAAAAGTGGAATAAGCCAAATGATGGTAATGATGTTACGCGATAACGACTTCTACGCGAACGAAGCCACGGGGAACAGCTAGTATGACATTATAAATATAAATGTACATACCTTGTGCATGATAACGATCTGGTCGCTGAGTAGTTCCGCCTCGTCGAGGTGGTGCGTCGTCATCAGGATCGTGCGGTCTTCCTTCAGCTTCACGATCATTGACCAGATGTCTCTGTTCGGTAAACAAATAGCTATTGCTTTAAAAACTATTTCAATAATAATATTGTTTGTTTTATAATACGAAAAGAAAGAAATCTTAGTCATTGCGAAAATGCAAAATTATAAGAATCACATTGTCCATTCTTACAAACTTCAGTTTGTGAAAACCCTTAGTTCTATTGGGTTGGCAGAATACAGAAAGACTTTAAGCATCAGCAAAGGCTCGGAGATGGATCAATTCCTTTTTTTTAAGTAGCATAGATTATGTGGGAGATAAAGGGTTTTACCAAGATACGCGCCAATACCCGAGCCCAGGGCGACCTCGCCTGCTTTTATGAGGATGCCGCTCTCCTCATGAAAGCCAAATCAACATCTAGCAATTAAGAACCACTCTTACAGTCCACAACACTAGTGACAGTGGCCCTCAAGTTGACGGCTTTATATTGTGCCTCTACAAGCCCAGTTTCAAGAATCCGAGGTTGTAATATAAACAAGCGCGTTGGCAGGTCATAAAAAGTTTCTATGGTTCGACAAAGAAAAAATTGTTTCTGTCTTTTTTACACGTGGAAATCCCGATACTATGACGGACTCTTACCGTTCAAAACCACTCGGTGCTCTACCCCTGGTTACGACCGGGAGCCCAGGCTAAGCCCTCGAAAGAATGCCCAAGGACTACCGGTCCCAGTCTTTCCGACAGTCATGGATATGATTTGAAGACATTATCTCACCTCCTAGCAGCCGGGTCTACTCCAGACGTGGGCTCGTCCAGCGACACGAGGTGCGGCTCGCCCACGAAGGCCAGCGCCACGCACAGGCGGCGCCGCGTCCCACCAGATAGTCGACTCACCAGCTCGGAGCTCACCGCGCCTAGGGTTAACACTTCCAGCATCCTGGAATACGTGACAAAAGTCGAATGTCAGTAAGAGCCTTAGCAGATTTAGTTTTGAACTTGAAAGAGAGTGAAAGAAAGAAAAATATTTTATTCAGGACACGCACAATAAATATAAACAAAAGGAAATCTGAAACTAAAAACAAAAATTGTAATGCATATTGATAGTGTGGAAAGTGAAAGCTTAGTAGAAACGATCCGAAGTGATGCTTCATTAACTACAACGGCACCAAATGATATAATTGCTTCTCGACCAATTCAACAGATCAACACAATTTGTTTTCAATTTATCATTATTAAATATTGAAATTCATAATGTACTTGCTTCACTATTTAACTGACCGGTTTCCCCTTATGGCATTATCAAAGCTGTGCACAATCCAGAGTATAAATGACTAGAGGACGTCACGCGGTTTTACCCGCGTAGTTCCCGTTGCCGTGGGAATATGAGAATAAAATATAGCCTATGTCACCCAGGAATAGTGTAGCTTCCTAATGAAAGAATTTTCCAAATCGGTTCAGTAGTTTCGGAGTCCATTCAAGGCAAACAAACAATCCAATCTTTCCTCATTATAATATTAGTATAAGTACAATGTGTTGTTACTCACTTGTCAACTTCCTCCCTGCACTCCCGTTCAGTCCGGCCGCTCTTGAGCTGCGCGTACAGCTGCAAGTGCTCGTGCGCGCTAAGTGCTTCGAACAGCACGTCGCGCTGCGGACACACGCCGAGGCGCGTGCCCGCGTGCTCCGAGCGGACGGTCACGTGTCCGCGCGACGGACGCAGCATGCCCGTCAGGATTTTACTGCAACATCAATAACTACTGTATAACCTCGCCGATGAATGTTGACGGAAAGTACCCAATGGTACCGTTTTTTTTTCGATTGTAAACAAAATAAATACCGATTGGGCATAGGCTCTTATACAGTGGAGTTAGTTTTTGTCAGATCCGAACGATTCGATGGATTCGTTTCTCCATCTAACCATAAAACTTGGAACGCTCGGTAAGCATAGGTGATTCCGTCTTACTAAAACTTCGGGTTCTTAAATTAGATCGTTATATTTAAAATGTAACTTCAAAACTAATATCTATAAATTCAAAACGAAACACTTTGAGATATTTATTTCACTATTAATGTTTTGAGACTGAAGGCAACTTCGAATTAAAACGCATGGCATTTGGTTTATTTAATGCACACATCATGTTTCAAAGTTATGATTATGTCTATGTCTTGTCGTTGGTGATGTCTATTTGAAAGCCTTTGTCTATAGTACTTACATTAAAGTAGTTTTGCCAGCACCATTATGTCCCAACAGAGTAGTGATCTGTCCCTTGTGCAACTCCACAGACACGTTGTCGAGCGCCAGCTTCGCTCGTTTCGTCCCTTCGTTGTATATTTTAGTTATGTTCACGATGCTGACGCCTGCCTTCTCGTTGGTTGTCGTACAGTATGTTATGTTCGTCTTCAAAGTCTTTATTCCTGTTTGAAGAATTACGCGTATTATTATTAGTACAGCGTCATCTGCGGTTTAGTGTTGTTTCTTTACTTATCAAAAAAAAAAAATATTGCTCTTTCTGGATGCAATCGGATACTACTTTAGTCTCGTCGATAAGTCAGGGTCCGCTGAGTAAGCTTTTATTAATTTTATTAGGTAATAAAAAATCAGAACAGGCAATCGCTGAGACAACTAACGCATTTCTTAAAATTCAGAAAAAACACAAATTATAATAAACCGGCGCTGCTGCAGAGGCATATTAATGCGACATAATTTCACCAATGTTAATATCTCACTTAATACGTGAGGAGTCTATTGTCGTACTGAAATGGACACTTGCAGGTTGTGTCTGCTGTTGAACATTTTCAAGCACATGGCCTTCAATTCCACTTTACTTACCAAAATATCGATCAATGAGCCATCCAATAATGAAATAGATGAGTGCATCAACCAGCATCATGACGGCGGTGAGTCCCACACTCATGTCCTCCCCGTCCGCGGCGTCCCCGGGCGCCTCCCAGAGCTGTGCCCAGCGCAGCCCCGCGCCGCGCGCCTCGTAGCGCGCGATGTAGAGGAACGCGTAGCAGAGGGACGAGGACATTGAAAGGCACTGGAAAATATACAGGCATGCTTTAGGCTATCAGCCTTGACCATACGCGACACGCATCATTCTTACAAACGGCAACGACGTCAGTGTCAGTGAAGTGTAATATCGGATTGAACTTTCAAAATAAACGTTTTGAGAGGGGCAGTCGGGTGAGATCGTCTCATACGAACATCTATAATTTGTTGAATGCTCTAGCCAACAGTCCCTATAAAAATAAAGATGAAATAAACAAGAAGCCGTCTTGTTTATTTCATCTTTATTTTTATAGGGACTGTTGGCTAGAGCATTAAACAAATTATAGATGTTCGTATGTTTTCCTCACCGACTGTTATTATTTTACTTTAAAAAAATTAGGAAGACATAAAATGCAACTATTTGGGACTAATTCTATAATCTTTTACTCATAATGTAGAATCAATATACAATTTTAACAATAAAATCATATTTTGACACACATCTTGTAGATAAAAAAATTAGTTTTGGCTATCGTTTTTGTTCATTAAATGCGAATTAAAAGTTATTTTGCGACCTACCTATTCGGCTGTAGCTTTTCCCGTTGACTAAAACTTTCATTTCTTCACAGCTTCAAAGTGCTATAGATCTGAGTACCCATATGGTTTTAAAGTCAACTCGATACCTTCACGCGTATATGAGACAGAGCGCGGCGGTACTTTACTGCAGTGCAAACACTGCTTCTGTATAAGTCGCAAGTGCGGCCGCACATCGAGTACTGCTGTCACCTCTGGGCGGGGGCACCTGAATATCATTTGACTCAGTGCAAAGGCGCGCTATGAGAGTTGTCAACGATCCTATACTTACAGGTGATGTGGAACCTCTTCGCGACAGGAGAGACTTTGCCTCCTTATGCGTGTTCTACCGCCTGTACAATGGTATGTGCTCTGAGGAATTGATTGATATGATGCCCACGGCTAAGTTCTATCATCGCACCGCTCGCCATAGACAGGGAGTTCATATTCACACTGTAGTTCGAGCTCGGTTAGCTCCGATAGGGGTTTTCTTCCGCGCACGCTTAGGTTGTGGAATGATCTCCCTGCCTCGGTTTTCCCAAACGTCTACAGTATGAGGTTCTTCAAAAGGGGTCTTAGTAGGTTTTTAGAGGGTCGGCACCGCAAGAGTGGCGCCTCTGGTGTTGCAAACGTTCATAGGCTGCGGTGACCACCGGTCCTTCTGGTGGGTCGTATGCTTATCTGCCACCTTAGTGGTATAAAAAAAAAAAAAGAGGGATCTTGACACACAGACAATAAAGTGATCCTATCCAATGCTCCGTTGAGATACGGAACCCTTGACACTAAAAGGCAGACTCACAATGACAAACTTGAAGGCCCGCGCGATGACGCTCTCGAGCGACAGGATGACGACGAAGGGCATGAAGGTCATCAGGTAGAAGATGGCGCCGCACACCGCCGCTAGGCTCGACGACTCGAACAGCTTCGATATCATGTAGCTACAGAACAGACAATTAACATAAGCCATGTTTGGTCTTAAAATGGCTGACAGCTGAGTGCCCAATTTTAAAACTTACAAAATACTAACACTTGCGTCTATGTTCGTACTTCAAACAGCTGTTTTTGTACAGTCTAATTCTCACCTATTCCTAAAGTTGTCCGATGTGGTGAAACGAAATAGACGCAAGGGTATGGATAACATATTGTGTATCCGACGATCTAAAACAACCCATATGTGGACGTATTCTGTCTAGCTCCCAAAATATACTGGGTGTTTCTTTTAGGGTGTCAAGCCGCCACTAGCTGGTAGCAGGGTTCCATACCTATCGATTTAACCCCCATGTATGTTCTACGATTTTTTGTAGTTTTCGAGATATATATTTTTTTCGTAATTTTTTATAATTACGTGTCCACGACTTTTCTTGGATATTTTTTTATTATTATAATGCCTATTGATTGCAGTATTATGGACAAAATAATCTCCTTGTTAACTTCGATACAAGATGTAAAAATTTTAATCGATAATAAAAAAATAGGGAATTAGGTATGCAGAACATTATAATATATCTCGAAAACTACAAAAATCGTAGAACATACATGGGGGTTAAATCGATAGGTATGGAACCCTGCTACCAGCTAGTGGCGGCTTGACACCCTGAAAGAAACACCGTGTATAATAAGATTCCAAATATTTGAAAATAATGCCTAATAACTTATTTTAAAAAGCAACTTAAGGATCTGTTATGTGGCAAGTGCTACTATGATATTGGCGACTTTTTTAAGGATACTATTTAATACTAATTCCATAATTATAAATAACTAGCTGACCCGCGCAACTTCGTTTGCGTGATAAATGAAGAACCGCTCGACCGATTTTGTGCAAACTTCACATAAACCATCTACTAAATAGTCTGAACAAAGCCTAAACATTTGGTTTGGATAGGTGAGCCGGTTCTTGAGTTATAAAATTACAACGAAAAGTGGCATTGATTTTTATAAAAATATATTGGTTTTGTACACGAATTGCATGACATTTATATTTTTTTTATTTTTTACTCGTTACTAGATGTTAATTGAAAATCTATATATATAAAAATGTTGTGTGCGTTTGTGTATCTATTAAAAACTCAAAATTTACTGAATCGATTGAGCTCAAAATTGGACACGATATACAATAGGATTCAGAGATGGTTTTAGGCTACTTTATACACTTTTATCATAACAGCAATAAGAATAAAATAGCTTTAAAAAGTGATTTTACCAATAGATGGCGTTGGTCGTTTTTTTTTAAATTATATTCTGCCAGCTTCAGAACAAAATATTATAAACAACCTATTTAGAAGGTACCTACCAGATTGATGTTTTTTAAGAGAAGTTTGATTGCGGCCTTCTTGCATTCAGAATAATAAAAGAGAGTACTTGCCTAATAATGAGGTCAGATATATGTTTTGCATGTTATTTTTGAACTTTTTGGACATTCGGAATTTTGGAGTTTTGGACTTTAGAGTTTTTGAATTTTGGAGTTTTGGAGTTTTGGAGTTATGGAGTTTTGGACTTTTGGACTTTTAGAATTTTAGACTTTTAGGCTTTGGAGTTATGGACTTTTGGACTTTGGACTTTTGGACTTTTGGACTTTGGACTTTTGGACTTTTGGACTATTGGACTTTTGGACTTTTGTACTTTTGGACTTTTCGAGTTTTGGGCGTTTGACATTTTGGACTTTTGGAGTTGGAGTTTAGGAGTTTTAGAGTTTTAGAGTTTTAGACATTTAGAGTTTTAGAGTTTTGGAGTTTTAGAGTTTTAGAGTTTTAGAGTTTTAGAGTTTTAGAGTTTTGGAGTTTTGGA